>CM048747.1:97982500-100382500 GCA_026315105.1 Locusta migratoria | reverse complement strand
TTCATCTCCTCCACCTATTTTTTCCATCACCTTCACACCACTCCCTCTTATCCAACACTATCCATCTCCTCCCCTCTCCTCTCTGCGTCTACACCATCTTCCCCTTTTAAATTCATTTCATTCCCCCATTCTCTATCTCCTTCTCCCCTTCTCTCTGGTATTATTTATTGTTATTGCAACCGGGACCTTGATAGGGAATATAAGTCAACATGGATGGGTAAATCAATTGGAAACGGTTTATTAGAGAGATCTTTCGGGCTGCTCTATCTGTGAGGTTAGTAGCTTTAATAGCCGTACTTTTAATCGTTTTATTGTACGATCATACATATCAACGACGAACTGATGAAACCATCTGCGGCATTTCAGTACAAGATTGTCCTTATCAAACGGTAGGCATAAAAATTCATACAGCTGACCTTGTTAGATTCTTGACCTGTAAGTGAACTGCCGGCCGCGGTGGCCGAGGGGACTCACGCGCTCCACTCACGGTCTGCACGGCCACTACGGTCAGGGGTTCGAATCCCCCCTCGGGCATGGATATTTGTGTCGTCCTAGTTCGTAAGTAGTTCATAAGTAGTTTGTAAGTTTAGGGGCTGATGACCCCGTAGTTAAGTCCCATAAGCTTAACAAACATTTGAACATTTTTGAACACGCTATTTATTTATCACAGACAGACTATTTAGCTTAGTAAAAAGATATAATAACAAGCAACAGGACAAAGATATAACAACGACTACAGACACTGATGACAGTCCTTCACATCCTCCTCCCTCTGATCAGCCTCAAGGGGGATGATCAGTTGAATGGGACGAGTAAGGCGGTTGCCCTCTGGGGTGCGTACAACTGCGAGTGTCTTCATGGAGTAAAGCGACATCTACAACTCTTGGTGTGACAGAATTCTTCATCTGACGCGCTTCATGAAAGCTCCGAAGTGTCATCAGGTAGTCAGTCTCCCATCGTTTCCATAAATCGTCTGTCACTTTATGTCTGTGGCGATAGTCCTCTTGCAAGTTGTTTGTGGTCGTGGGTTGCTGTCCGGTTAGGAGAGTTGTCAACCTTTCTCCAATCAGGAAATGCGATGGAGTCAATGCGGCGAAAGGGTCCTCCTCACCTTGTGTAAGAGGTCGAGAGTTCACCACGGCTTCTATACCGATCAGTATGGTGATGAGGCACTTCTATTTAATATGAGACCGCTCCAGAACTTTCTGTAGGCAGCATTTCACTGTACCAATCATCCTCTCCCACCATGCTGCCCTTGGAGCGATGAATTTGCACGCGACGTTCTGGTGAGTAAGAAATTGACGCATCTGCTGGGCTGTGAGTGACCTCCAAAGTTCCGTCAAATGTTTATTGGCAGCATAGAACGTGAGTGCATTGTCTGTGTAAATGGTATGTGGTACACCCCCCCCCCCCCCCTCCTTCCTATGAAGCTTTGAAATGCCTATAGAAAAGTGTCAGTTGTCATGTCAGAACATAGTTCTAGATTTACTGCTCGAGTAGTTGCACAGGTGAACAGTGCGATGTAAAATTTGTGGGTAGCACAGTCTCGCTTGGTGAACAGTGTACCAGCAAAATCGATTCATGTTACGTGGAACACTTTCCGTGGCAGTAATCGGTCGGCGGGAAGTGGAACTTCTGTTTGCTGACATGACTGATTCTTTGCAAGCTTACATGGCAGGCATCTATATAGGATCGTTTTTACGGTCTGTCGGGCACGTAATATCCAGAATTGGTCCCTGTGTCCTGAGAGGACAATGCGCACACCCAGGTGGTGGAGGCGGATATGTATATTCATAATTAGTACGTGTACAAAATGGTGCTGTCCATCAAGTAGTATTGGGTGACGTGCAGTGCCTGGGAGTTCAGAAAACTGGAGACGACCACCTAATCTGACGATGCCATCGTGAAGAAAAGGATTGAAACGTATGATATTTGAATGATGAGGCCAGTCTGTTTCTTCCTTCAGTGACTGATACTCTGACGGAAAGTCCTGTTGCTGCACTCGACGAATGCATGTGAGACATGCTTGTTGCATTTCATTTGCTATCAAAGTGCCGTGTATCTTGTCCCTACATCGTGTGTTAGAAACCGCAATACACAACCCATGATGTGCATTATTTTCCAGTATGAGCTGTATTGCGTGAAGTCGAAGATGGGTTTGTGTGTGGTAATGTTGAATACTTGCCGACATTTTTCGAGTCTCTGGAAATGGCGCGCATGATATTTTCTTTTGTGGTCATGTTGCAGGAGGTTTCGTTAACCAAGACGGACCATGCCACCACAGTTGTGATGAACGTAATGCTGTTGCAGATATCCCCCGTGAAAGCAAATCTGCTGGATTTTCATGGCTGGGGCAGTGTAACCATTTTGCAGGTGAGGTAACGAGTGTTATTTCAGTCACCCTGTTACAAACAAATGCTTTCCTCTGGTTGGGGTCGCTGTATATCCAACCTAAAACAATGGTAAAATCTGACCACATGGTTGCTTTAATAAGCTGACAATTGATAGCCTGGCAGAGGTAAAGTAGGAGTCTTGTGCCTACAAGAGCAGCAAGTAATTCAAAGCGTGCCAGAGTGGCCGTTTCTATTGGTGCTAGTCGCGACTTGCTGCAGACCAGATGAGTACTGACGGTGTGTTTGGTTTGTTGTCGAAGATAAATAACGGCACCATAAACCTCTTCAGAGGCATCACAGAAGACTGTAAAACCTATCCAGCATGGGGTGTGTATGTCACTTAGGGATCCTATGTCCGAGCACTATAATGACCATTTCCTTACTATATCGAGGGGTAGAGCTTCATGCCACATAGCTCTGGTCCATGTTCCTTGAAATAGGAGTTTTCCTCGTAAAGTGACAGGCGAATACAGTCCAAGTGGGCCGTACAATCTTGAAGTCACTTGTAAAATGTTCCGCTTTGTGGCTGGTTGTGTTGAGACACCTTGTACGACGTCGAGAACTGGAACTTGAAGGATGCCTGATTCAGTCTTCCACAGTATTCCAAGAACATGTTTTTCCAATGGCAGTGGTTTGTCGTGTTGCTGCCAGTGGAGACGTAGAGAAGCAAAATTTGTGGCCCATTTTGAGAGAGGTAAGTTGATAGTACCTGTTAGAGCTCTTAGCTCTTCGTAAATTGTGCTTATCTGGACATCATCGTCAACAGAGGCAGCAAAATCATCCATGCACATATTGCGCTGAATAAGTGATGCGGAAGTGGGAAGTCGTCCTTGTGTCCGGTGGCCAGTACTTGCAAGGTTGCAGACAAGAGAAAGGGGCTACACGTGAGTCCAAACGGAAGTCTTCTGAATCTGATGTAACCACTTCATCTGTCTGCTTATAGTTGCCGACACTGTCTTCTAGTACTTTGTACCAAAAGAAACGTGTGAGGTCTCTGTCATCATCGTGGAGATAAAGTTACAAAAAGGCTTGGGTTATGTCATCTACTATGGCATAGCGGTGTAGACGGAAGCGAAGTAAAGTGGTTAGCGGGTTAGGTATAAGGTTAGGTCCCATCTCCAAGATATCATCCAAAGAGAGCGAGCCCTTCTCGTGGTATGATGCGTCAAACACAATTCTCCACTTTGTGGCGTTTTTCTTCGTCTCCTTCACCGCATGATGTGGCGAGTAATATATCGGTTTATCTTGTGAGTCGGAAGTAACGAGCTCAGATTGTCCTTCAGACATGTAGTCCATCATTTTCATCCTGTACATCTCTGCGTAGCTCTCGTCGCCATGAAATTTTCTGGCCAAAACTTTAAATCGTTTCAGTGCATTATTCACGTTGTTGGACACAAGATGCTTGTCATTTTTCGGAAGTGAAACGACTCAACTTCCGTATTTTGTCGAATAAAAATTCTGAAGCACAATAATGTCATTTGAGTTCATTTGCTGTGAATTTACTTCTGTGTTCTGGATGCCAATAGTTTCGAGTTCCCAGAAGCTCCGTACATGATGGTCAAGTAGTGCAGGTTCCTCTTCAAGCTGAATATTGTTCACAGACAGTTGGTTGACTGTGATACCAATTCTATTGCCCGTTAGTTTCCACCCAAAAATAGAAGGAAGAAGTACTAGTGAAGATGAAATGCTGATCGGTGGCTTATCTTTGATGAGTGTCCAATAATCGTCTCCACCAATGAGTAACTAGATTTGGAGATCCGCTGAGTTATTTCTAGGGTCAGCCAAAGGTAGTCGCTCTACATTCACAAGTGAAGAAATGTCATGTGGCGTAGTTGGCTGCATGGAATATGTGTTGTTACTCTCAAGCGAGTGACGTTGACTGTGGCGATGGTGTGGACTCCCTGTAGCCGAAGCTTAACAAGGCGAAGTTTCTGCGGCGTGCTTGTTATGCTCTCGAAAGCCGTCATACGTATGTCCTTCTCGGCAACTGTGGGAAGTTGCAGAGCATCTACAAGCTATGAACTGATGAAGGTTGACTGACTGCCAGTATCGAGTATGCATCGCGTCATTTTTACAAAGGCCAGTTGGTCACACAACCTGGAGTTGAGCTGTCTGCAAATGAGTATAGTTAGGGGCGTGTGTCAGGATCTTTTGTATTGCAGTGGGAGCTACTTTTGTCGTGGAGCATACGGAATGATGATGTGACCGTTTAAATTTCGAACTAGATGCTCTACCGCGTTTGCTACAGTTGTTTGCTGAGTGGCCTCTCTTCAAGCAAAGGAAACAACGTGATGAGATCTTCAACTTCTCAAGGCGATCTGTTGCACTGGTTACTGTATTTCAGCTAGGAGCTAGGAGCTAGCTTTTGTGTGTTAGTTTTAGATGTCCTTTTGATTTTCGTATTTACATGGAAAAAATCCATAAGTTTAGTGATATTGCCTTCAGCAATGTTTTCCTTCCCTCTTGCTACGAATGATCCAACGGCGGCAAATATCGTCGGGAAAGGCGCGCAGTACCTTCGGAGAAAGAATGCGGCCGTAATGGTCGATGTATTCCCCGAAGTGTATGGTTGCGCCGGTTACACTCGACGTACGTGTGGTTCAGGTCTGCTAGGGTGGTCGACAGTACTGGCTGCAGGTGCTCAAGGTAGGCTAAATGAGCCTGGATGATGCGATTAGTGTCGACGTATTTTGTACGGAGAATCTTTTTTGTTTCTTCGTACGTATCAGATATGACAGCAATACCACCGACGACGTACTTCGGTTCACCTTCTAAATACCCCCGTAAAAACACGCGTTTGTAAATTGTTGCAAATGAGAAATTCTGGTCGACGGAAGCTGAAAATTATTTCCAGAATCGTGACCATTTTTCGATGTCGCCTGAAAAAGCCTCTATTTTCACTGGTGGTTATTTTATGGACAGCGTGATTGGTATGGGCGCGGCGAGAAATTGCTGTGGCGACGGCTGAGCTGCTGCCTGTGACTGTTGATTTTCTAACCACATTGTAGTTTTCAAGATGCAGCGTTTAGCGTCGTCAGTGTATTGCTCGCATGTGATAACGTCAGCCTCGTAATCTGCGTCTGACAGAAGGTCATGGATACTGTCATCTAGGTCCATCAGTGTTTTCAGTGATTCTTGCAGACGATCGTGACAAAGTCGGTACTCTTCTGTGGGCATGATGTTATTGAACCCTTGTACTACTGTAACAAAGCGTGTAACGTTCGCCCTTGCTCGTGATCTTTTCCGCTTCAGATGGTGAAGTTTTGTGTTTCCTCGTCAGTGGACATTGTGGCAGTCGTGAATGGCTTAGGTGTCAGGTCGGTGAATTTGCGTTCTCAGTATTTCAGAGCGGTGGCGTCAGCTGTGAAACTTATATAGTTCCTCGTGTGTCTAACAGAGTGCACCATACCACACAAGTGTAAGCTATGTGCCTAGTATCTGCTGCAGGTAGTTCCGTTGTTCGACGTTAGATTGCGCTAGTATCTGTAGGCCTACGGGTTGAGCTGTCAACTGTTTTTGTTGGCGGCAAGCCGGCGTGCAGTTTAGTTATTTGGTACTAGGTAGCGCAGGCGCAGATCAACAAGCAGTTTGGTAGTATGTCACTGCCGGCCGCGGTGGCTGAGGGGATTGAGGCGCTCCAGTCACGGTCTGCACGGCCAATACTTTAGGGGGTTCGAATCCCCCCCTCGGGCATGGATATTTGTGCCGTCCTTAGTTGTAAGTAGTTCATAAGTAGTTTGTAAGTTTAGGGACTGATGGCCCCGTAGTTAAGTCCCATAGACTCTACAAGCATTTGAACTTTTTTTTAGTATGTCACTAGGTGGCGTGCAAGTAGGTGCAGCACAGATTAACAAGCAGTTTGGTAGTATGACACTTGGTGGCACGCAAGTAGGAAAATTTGGATTTCCAATTCTTTTACAATCTACCGTATTTCTGTACAAGATGTAATACTATTCATCTGCACACAAAAGACTGCTGCTGTGTGTAAGACTAGTGAATGCTTAAAGTTTAGCTAATTGCGCGTACTTATCTTTAAAAGTTGAGTCGGTCGTGATGGCGGCTCCCGCTCATATGCTGCAGTCTAGAACGGGCGTCTTCTCCGAGTATCCTCCTAATGCTTCGAAGGAGGCTACGGAAAGTCCAGTGTTCACACGCAAGAATTCCTCGTGAGTTTCGACACCGTGTGTGAATTAGTCAAGGGAAAGTGGCAACATACGAGAGAGAGTCTTCAATACCGTTTACCGTTTAACACACTGTTTATTGATCACAGACACAGACTAATTAGCTTAGTACAAAGATATAATAATAAGGAACAGTACTAAGATATAACAACGTCCACAGACACTATTATCAGTCCTTCACACACTGTGTCAGTTTTGATGCTCTTTATTAGTTCCGAATTATTGGTTGCTAAGAGGTCAAGTGTGTTGTCACAACCATTTACTATTGTAGTAGGTTCATGAACTAATTGCTCGAGATAATTTTCGGAGAATGCACTCAGTACGATTTCGTACGATGTTTTATGCTTACCTCCGGTTTTAAACATGTATTTTTGACAACATGTCGAGGGTAAGTTAAAGTCGCCACCAGTTAAAATTGTATGCTTGGCGAACGTTTTTGAAATTTGAACTAAGCTGAAACTTCCTAGCAGATTAAAATTGTGTGCCGGAACCGGGACTCGAACCTGGAACCTTTGCCTTTCGCGGGCAAGCGCACTATCGATTGTGCTATCCCGAAACGATTTACGATGCCGCCTCACAACTTGTGAGTCGTGTGGGGATAGCACAGTCGATAGTGCGCTTGCCCACGAAAGGCAAAGGTCCCAGGATCGAGTCCCGGTTCCGGTACACAATTTTAATCTGCCAGGCAGTTTCATATCAGCGCACACTCCGCTGCAGAGTGAAAGTTTCATTTTGGTCCAAGCTTTCTTTGAACATTTCTGCAATCGAATCATCTGAGTCGGAGGGGGGGGGGGGAGGGTCGGTGAAACGAGCCAATTATTAATTTATTCTTGTTGTCAGGTATAACCTCTACCCACACCAACTCACAGGAACTATCTAGTGTCACCAGCTCAGACTGCATCCGCACACAGCAGTCCCAGTCCCTATTCATGATTACAATACCGAGAAAAACTAACGACTAGAAAGACGAGATGTAGACTCGACGAGGGTAACTAAGGTAAAAGAAGACGGCTAGAGATGGTAATAATCCAACGAAAGCAAAACAGACGACTGTCGGGATTCAGACGGCGGAAAAATACACTAAAGAGAAGCTTAATGCAAAACTGAATCTAATATACATGTGAGAACAAGTTAAATTTAATAAACTGAATGAATAACGTCATTGAACACCCAAGTATGTCGCTACTAGTAAGAAGCCGGTTACACTTACAAGTATTGGTGTACTCTGCATGTTCCACGAGTTTATTTTAATTCGTTACCCGGTTTTCGATTTACAAAGTCATCTTCAGACTTAACTGTTTTATCAAAGGATTTACAATGTTTACATACAAACTTGAAAGTTATGTCACTCGTTTATACTTAGATTCAACTCATTGGAAATTACATCTTTGGCTCTACTGTGATAGTACGATTAAACAATAATTGATAAATTTATAGGAGGGTGTAAGCAGGAATAAACTTAATTTTAATCTGGAAAATCTAAGTGTATAACATTTTAAACAATTAACAATTCCGATAAATAAATTACTTGACGGACTGCTGAGAAAATATTTTAAATAACTTTTACATAGCATCTTACATTGTGGAAGATAACGAAAAGAAAAGAAAGATTAAATTCTGTGAACTGAAGAACTTTATACCTACAACATTTTAAATGCATTCAAAATTGAAATTAATAAATTACTTGACCAAACTGCTCAGGTATGTTTGAAAATTTGCGGAACAAACCAGGAATATGACTGGGAAATGTACCATTTCAACAATTTCATTAATTAATTATTCCAAAAAATAAATTACTCAACCACTCTGCCGAAGAGATATTGTACAATTTTTCATACAGTAAAGTGTAACTATAAACTTAAAATCTTTACTTATAAAAGCATTTGAATAAATTAACAATTCCATTACATGAATTTACTTTACTAGACTGCTAAGGAATAGTTAGGATATTTCAGGAGCTAACCAGGAACCGATTTAACTTTTAAATGGAATGTACCTGTGTAACATTTTATAATAAAAAACTTAGACAAATAAACATAAATATATTGGAGGAAATGAATGTAGCGATAGGAACAGACAGAGTGGGAGGTGATAGCTAAACATGGACGATTAAGTGAAACTCAGAGGGGATGTGCTGAGTTTTGTTTGCTCATTTAATATTAAATCAGGTTTGTGGGCTAGATGTCTATTCATTTCTAGTGCTAGTAACATGTTAAATTTTTGGCCTTTGTTATGTGAAGGTCATGGTACTGTAGCTGATAACTGTGGCCCTCGCTCCCTTGTCAGTACATGCTCAGCAAATGTCGAGTCATAATTCTGCATCCTCCAGCTGCGTTCGTGTTCAGCCAACCTAGTTTCAATGTTTCTGCCTGACTGTCCAATTGCAAACTTACCAAATTCTGGACAGGTAGTGTTATATTCTCCACTACTGGCTAATAGCTGGGTCTCATGTTCAGTAGGACTCCATAAGCTGCATAGACAACAGATAGGTCTACCGATCCGCCCAGTGATATATGGACTCGTATTCGGAAGGACGGTGGTTCAAATCCACCTCCGGCCATCCAGATTTATATTTTCTGTGATTTTCCTAAATCACTCCAGGCAAATGTCGGGATGGTTCCTTTCAAAGGGCACGGCCGATTTTCTCCTCCATCCTCACCCAATAATCCGAGCGCGAGCTCCGTCTCTAATGACCAAGCTGTCGAAGTAGCGTTAAACCCCAAGATTCCTTCCTTCCTTCCATTGCTTCCTGCACTGCACCATCTTACAAACTGCATAGAAAATTGGTGTCATTAATTAAATGCAAGACTACATTTAAATACAAACATGGAATTTAGAACTCAATGGACCTCATGAATAAGAAAAAAAGAGCTTTCTATTTCACATAGCGCTAAATTACTGTCCTTTGATGTCACCAGCTTGTTGTCCAACATACCGGTGGAGGAATGTGTCGAGATTTTAACAGAGTTGATATACAGGTCTAATATCGACCAAGTACAACTGAGTGACTTGAGAGTGCCCACTCATACATAATACCTTGTGTTTCAATCAATTTAAAACAGACATGCTTAACACAAAATCATTTCCAATTTCAAGGAGCTCTGTATAAACAGATAGATTCACATGTTTTTGGAAACAGCACTCTTATTTAAAGTTATATATAAAAACAGTCTAGAGTGCAACATTTTTATTTTATTCAAATAGTTTCTGTCCTTCTTTTGGACCATCTTCAGGAATTGTAGATCCATTGATGTTGTTGAGCTGGCAGGTAACTGGGAGCCTACCAGTGCGCACTGGAAGGCTTCCAGTTACCTGCCAGCTCCATGACATCACTGGAGCTACAATTCCTGAAGATGGACCGAAACTATTTGAATAAAATAAAATTGTTGCACTCTAGACTGTTTTTTTAATATATAAAGTTAGATAGATTATGTATGAGGTTCTCAATTAGTCCACTTTTGGCAGAAACATCCATCGATAATTTTAAACAACACTTTTTCAACAATGACCCTTTAAGTGTCAGTATTAAATACTGGTTCAGATATGAAGATGACAGACTCTGTTTGTGGACAGGCACCACTAGACAGCCGAACTCTTTTTTCCCAAAAATTTAATAACAAACATACACATATTAAATTCAGAATGGAGATTGTTGTTGTTGGGCCGGCCGCGGTGGCCGAGGGGACTGAGGCGCTTCAGTCACGGTCTGCACGGCCACTACGGTCGGGGGTTCGAATCCCCCCTCGGGCATGGATATTTGTGCCGTCCTAGTTCGTAAGTAGTTCATAAGTAGTTTGTAAGTTTAGGGACTGATGACCCCGTAGTTGAGTCCCATAAGATTTACAAACATTTGAACATTTTTGTTGTTGTTGTGATCCCTTCAGACCCTCACCTCAATTGTTCGTCATTTGTTAGATAGTCAGTTTCCTTTTCATTTATAGTGGCCACCCATATTGGACTGATCTCAGACCACTCGACTGTTATCTGTGGTGGCAGTTAAACTAGATCGTGCATATTGTACAGAGAAAATAAGAAACAGATACCATGTCGAGCAACGCACTGAAGAAGCGTGTGCCCACATTTCTGCGGAAATCCTGCTGCGAGTGCACGACGATTAGGTTCAGTGCCTTCATAAGTGCGTTGATCAAGAGGGTCCAATTTAACGCTATTTACTGAGAACAGTCAAGTCTGTAACTCCAAACAAAATGTGTTATAACTTTTGAACCATAACAGCTACAGCGAATCTGTTTGCAGGAATGAACTTGTCAGAAAACGCTTACGTTATTTGATGTACCACACGACCGCCTTTCCATAAAAACATATTGGCTTAAATTCAAGATGACCGATTTCAAGATAGTGTCCATATTCGGTACATACTGTAAAAACGACAGACCATGTCATTCGTACCTTATTGGAACATTCAGATTCCCCATTTCCTGCAGAGATTTTGCAATAAAACTGCGACTTTTGAATCACCCTGTGACTTAGTATGTTAGAACACGTCATTTTATCTTAAAATTATTCAATGCGATCGCTCTTCCAGTCCCCATGCTACGACCTATGAGACTTTCTTGTGTCCAGAGTCGACTGAATGTTGTTAAATACAAGACGATTTGATTCAGAGCCTTCACATATCATGTAAGACATTTCCTGCGCTTATGCTAAAGAAGTGGTTACTGTGTGGTGTTTTTATTGATACTATTTGTAGGTTATCATCACTGGATAGAAAGGGAATTTATGCTAGCTTAACGCTGGACTGCCAAAATTAATGAAAGAAACCGCATTGGCGTGTTTTACGGCCCACTTTAGATTTGCCTGTAATTTTGTGATTTTTTGTAAACATCTCGGACAAAAATAATAAAAATATATAATAAAAGATATGGAGGATATGATTACGACTCTACTATTGTGATAATATCTATGAACCCGATACGAATATTCTTTGTGACCGTATTTTAACAGTCAAAATTATTTGATATTTGAGTTTAGCTTTGACAAAAATATTCTTTTTTGAATTTTTACCTCTTTAAAGCATTATTTCAGTATCTCTCCGTCATTTTCATTATCTTTTTCCGTTAAAATATTATCACCTGTTTCGCTTTGGTAGTTTGTTCTAAGTGTATTTTCTTTTCCTGTACTAGTTACGAATGACTGTGCTTGGAAGGAACGTAGCGTACATTTGGCGTTCAGAAATCAGTCACGTGATATCCCTCGCCCGAAATCTTGCCCGAAACTCTCTTTTGCATACGCTCTCTTGCTTTCTGTGATTGATGATTTTCTCATTACAACTCAAGCGTTGTCATTTCAAAGCAGTGGCACACTGAAAATTATTAAAAAAAAAAAAACACATCGTTCTTAGGACAATGAATTATAATATTATGTCTAAAAATGCCGTGTTGGCAGATAACACCTGCCATCGATGGTACGAAAATTACGGATTACTCTCGCAGCTGTTCGGCGTAGCGTAAGGTGCTGCGAATTAGTTTGTGATGCACGAACATATTAGACGGTGGTTCGAAACTTGCTGGCCGCGGCGGAGTGGCCGAGCGCATTGAGGCGCAATGCGTGGCCGTTCCTCGTCGGGGGTGCTCGAATCCTCCTTCGGGCATAGATGTTTGTGTCGTCTTTAGTGTAAGTCAGTTTATTAGTAGTTTAATGATGGAACTTCTCCAGAGAGATAGTAAATTATTGTTCAAAGAGATAGATTGGCTACCCAGTACTTACCTCTGTGCTGTACCGCCGATAGTAACACAAATAAAGAAAGAATATTTGACATGGCTCAGTACTAACATACAGTATCTCGGACTTACACACTCCTCAAACATCATCCTCATGACCTAGGTCGTGAATTACCTTCCTCTTCCGTTCCCATCTCCGTTCTTTCCCTCTTGCCTTCTTTCCTTCCTGAAGAAGGACCTCTGATCCAAAAGCTTTTTCGTCCTTTTTCTTTATTTGTTTTACTATCGGCGTGCAGCACAAAGGTAATCTATCTTTTTTTTTAAAATAATTTATTAGTAGTTTGTACATTTACGGACTGATGACCGTGCAGCAAGTCCCTTAAGTATAACAAACATTTGAACAGACATTTTTTTGAAACTTGCCAGGCGTGATGGTTCAGCGCACTCGGTCAGAGGTTGTCGACATAGTAGCTCAGTGTGTTCGGTTAGAGGGCTCGACCCCCTCTGCAACGAAAAAACTGAGTCAACGACGAAACGATCAGAATAAAACAAAACAAACCAACGTCCACAGAGGACCGATCAAACTGAAGAACCAGTGGAAAGAGAGACATCTGTAATAAAAAACTGAGCGAGATTCTCAAAGAACAATCCAGAAAGAACTTGAAAAACGACCGCAATGCATCGATCTACTTGAAGAACAAAAAATGTAAATAAATAAATAAAATAATAAACCTCCACTAGTTTTCGCAGACTCTTGTTTATTGAACTCAACTATATTATGCAAGATTCAGAGTAGTTCAAAGGTAACAGCTCTTTCTCTGAAAAGTACATTTGTTCTAATTTGTACACATACCATGATATACATACCAACGAATTGAAAACAGACATCCTTATCAAATGTACACAAACTGGAGAGATACTATTACAATGACTATTGTAAATGACGTAATGATAACAGTAATTTTGAATATAGATTAAGTACTAGAGTTATGTGGAATTCAGTATTACGACACTTATCCAGTTTTTTATTTTAGTTGTAAAAGAAAACATAGGAACGGTTTGAAACAGAATATTTACTATTTATTTTAGCACAGAACAGAGTAATATGAATAAAGACAAATCTGAAGTACAGAAAATGTAATACAATGTACGTGAAAGCGTCCGTAGCAACCTTGCCCCAGGCAAACATTTCAATAGGCACATTGATTCTAATTAATGAATTTCAACATATTCCATACATAGTGAATAAGTGCATAGAAAAACAAAACGTAATTTGTTGCAATGTATACGCTTCCCTTCCGTTTAATTAAGGAACAACAGTTGTCACAGAAATATAGGACTTCATTAATATATGAACATATCAGTATCAGTACATTGTTTAGAATATTCATTATTACAGTATCCTCAAAGTTTATGTACATATGCTTCAGAAGACCATTGTTCAATACATTGTTACGTATTTCACGGCATGTTCACGATATGGAAGAAAAGCACATTTTTGAGGGAGCACTCTTACATATGCACAACTTTAAACATTGCAGAACATAGCTCTATTTAATTCATTAGAGTGCCCGAAACACGTTTGCAACCAAGGCGAAAAAAAGAAAGTGGTAATGACGTGTTTCGAACTACCGACCATGTGCATCACAACCTAACGCGAACTATGGCGAACAATTCCGAAACTGTTCTTTAATTCTTGTATTATTGATGGCAGTCGTTAACAGCTAATATGGCATTTTTATAGTCCACGTTTCACTCGCATACAATGCTACACTCCAGACAAATGCTTTCAGAAAGGACGTCCTAACATTTAAATTAATATTTCATGTTAACAAGTTTCGTACTAAGACCAACATGTTTTTGTTAATTCTTCAGTTCGCCATTGCTTTGAAATGACAACACGTAAGTTATAATAAGAAAATCATAAAATACAGAAAGTGTTACTAACCTATTGTTTGTTCGCAATATTTGAAAAAGGGAGGTTCTGGTCGCTGGCGGCCAACAATTATGTCTATAAAATTTGGTGCCGTTCGGTTGAACGGTTGGACCTAAGTAGTAGTAACACGTTACGAACAGACAGTCATCGTCAAATCGCCGTTATTTTTGCAATTATCTCTGAACAGATGTGAGATATGAAAAAACATAAAATAGCAAAGTTGTAGATAATTTTCTCCTCTACAAATTAGTTTATCTAATTTTCATGTCAGATGAAGGTTTTACGCCGTTATTTTCATTTAAATTTCTCGCTGTCAAGTGGCGATCCCAAAGAGGCCTACTTTACTGTTACTGCCTCGAGGAAGATCAGTTTGGATTTAGGAGAAATGTTGAAACACGGGAGGCAATACTCACATTAAAACTAATCTTAGAAGATAGGCTAAGGAAAGGCAAACCTACGTTTTTAGCATTTGTAGATTTGGAGAAAGCTTTCGACAGTGTCGACTGGAATACACCGTTTCAAATTCTGAAGGTAGCAGGGGTAAAATGTAGGGAGCGAAGAATTATACTCAACCTGAACAAAAACCAGACAGCGGTTATTAGAGTTTCGGGAAGAAAGAGAAGCAGAGGTTGGGAAGGGAGTAAGACAGGATTGTAGCCTTCGCCCCGATGTTGTTCAATCCGTACATTCAGCAAGCAGTGAAGGAATGCAAGGAGAAATTTGGAGAGGGATTTAAAGTTCAGGGAGAAGAAATAAAAACTTTGCGGTTTGCTGATGACATAGTAATTTTGTCAGAGACTGCAAAGGATCTGGAAGAGCAATTGAATGGAATGGACAGAGTCTTGAAAGGAAAATATAAGATGAACAAGAGTAAAACGAGGGTAATGGAATGTAGTGTCAGAAAATCAGAAGATATTGAAGGAATTATATTACGTAATGAGACAATAAAAGTAGTAGACGAGTTTTGTTATCTAGGTAGCAAAATAACTTCTGATGGCCGAAGTAGAGAAGATATAAAATACGGAATTGCTATGGGAAGAAGAGCATTTCTAAAGACCGAAACTTGTTAACATCATTTATTAATTTAAATGTTAGGAAGTCCTTTCTGAAAGCATTTGTCTGGAGTGTAGCATTGTATGCGAGTTAAACGTGGACTATAAGGAGTTCAGACAAAAAGATGATAGAAATGTGGTGCTACAGAAGAATGATGAAAATTAGATGGGTAGATCAGGTAACTAATGAAGAGGTGCTTAACCGAATTGAGGAGAAAATGATTTTCTGGCATATCCTGACTAAGAGAAGGGATATGTTGGTGGGACATATTCTGAGACATCAAGGAATTGTCAACTTTGCATTAGAAGGAAGTGTGTGGAGTAAAAATCGTAGCGGGAGACCGAGGGACAGTAAGCAGATTCAAAAGGATGTAGGTTGCCGAACGTATTCTTAGATGAAGAGAGTTGCACAGGACATGTTAGCGTGGAGAGCTACATCAAACCAGTCTGCGGACTGAAGACCACAACAACAACGACATAGCATATTACTGTAAAAATTGGTTTCCTGCTTTTAAATCAGATATTTACTTAGGCCATGTTTCTAGATTATTTACATTTTCGCTTTTTTAAAAGTCAGACGTAGGTGTGTCACTGGATTTGAGGGAGAATTAACTCAGGGAACTAATTACTTTTATATGTAAAAGAACGTTGGTGTCACTATTATGTCACGAAATATACACTGAAGAGACAAAGAAACTGGCATATATATTTATACTCAGACACAGATGCATGTAAACACTCAGAGGACGGCGCTGCGTAGCCAATGCCTGTATAAGACAACAGGTGTCTGGGGCAGGCTTTAGATCGGTTACTGCTGCTACTATGTCAGGTTATCACGATGTGTGTGTTTGAACTTGGTGTTACAGTCAGCGAACGAGAGGTGGGACACAGCATTTCCAAGGTAGCGATGAGATGGGATTTTCCCGTTCGAGCCTTTCACGAGTGCTGCGCATTTCTTTGCTGGGCCCTCAACATGTGTCAGCTTGCGAGCCATTGAACGAAACATTATCAGTATTCAGAATGAAACTTTAACTTTGCAGCGGAGTGTGCGCTGATATGAAACTTCCTGGCAAATTAAAATTGTTTGCCGGAATCGGGACTCGAACCTGGGACCTTTGCCTTTCGCGGGCGAGCGCTCTACCGACTGAGCTATCCCGACACGACTCACGATGCCGCCTCACAACTTTACTTCCTCCAGTAACTCGCTTCCTACTTTCCAAACTTCACAGAAGCTCTCCTGCGAACCGTGCAAGACTAGCACTCCTGGAGGAAAGGATATGGTGGAGACATGACTTAGCCACAACCTAAGGGATGTTTCCAGAATGAAACTTTCACTCTGCAGCCGAGTGTGCGCTGATATGAAACTTCCTGGCAGATTAAAATTGTGTGCCGGAACCGGGACTCGAACCTGGGACCTTTGCCTTTCGCGGGCAACGGAGGGTAGATACGACACTGCAAGGTAAATTGTACGTACGCATTCTGCTGATATTTGCATCCATTCATGTCCACTCTGCATTTCGACAAACTTGAGCAATTCCATCAGGACAATGCGACATCCCACACGTCCAGAATTGCTACAGAAAGTCTCCGGGAACACCTCCACTGGACACCAAACTCCCCCAACGTGAACATTATTGAGTATATCTGGGATGCCTTGCAAGTACTGTTCAGAAGAGATCTCCAACCCCTCATACAGAATTGTGAACGGGCATGGTATCAGTTTCCTTCAGATCGACTTCAGACATTAGTTGAGTCCATACTACGTCGTATTGCGAAACCTCTGCGTGCTCGCGAGGGCACTGTATGACATTAGACAACTTACCAGTTTCTTTGGCTCTTGAGTTCATTTATTCACAACTTAACATTTACGAATTAAAAAAAAAAGAACTAGATAAATACATAGTGGTACTTTACAGTAGCTACATTTGTAATTATCCCTTCAATCTTGCTTCTGTGTGCTGCATTGTCTGATCTACATCTACATTTTTATTCTGCAAATCACATTTAAGTGTATGGGAAAAAATTTATCGAACCGTTTTTATAATATTTATCTACCACTACAGTCCATAATAGCACGCGGGATAAAGGAACACTTTACTCTGTCAGTTTTCGATCTGATTTCTCATCTTTTTTGTGATGACACGTCTCCCTATGTAAGTGGGTGCTAACAAAATATGTTACCATTCGGAGAAGAAAGTTGGTTAGAGATTTCGAAAATGCACTACTCAAAACAATGAGGGGATAAGGTGAGATATCACACACAATATACGTATGGTAACGTATTTTACTCAGATATTGGTTACAATTACAGCTTATTTTAGACTGAAAGTCTTGGTAGAGGTATGCAAACTTCATTGTAAAATTCTAATAATGATTTTAAATTTGCTGGAGATTGCTTGAATAATGAAAAGATGTTATCAGTAGATTATTTATTTTCAATTCACTACATGTTTCGGGCGTAGCCCATCATCTGGTGATCTGTCAATAAGATACATATACAGCCAATTAAGTATATGCACTAGCTTCAACTTGAATGGTTTCATAGACAGATTCTGTCGCAAGGCTTTCCACATTATTTGGAGCCATTTCGAGTTCACGGGATGCACGACGCACCGATCTCTTTGGACACCTTGTGAATGTCTCTCCTACGCGCTCCACATACATATCACTAACACTTGGACGCCCGCTTGTCTTTGCGGGAAAATTCGGATTGAAACACGGATGGCAATTAGAAACGAAATGCTTGAAGCTTGATCGGAGAAGCACTAAAATTTTTGCACTACGTGTAAGCTGTCAAAGACAGAAAAATAAGTGTATATATACTCTTTGACTAGACAGGAACCTAGAGTCGTTTACATAGTAGCATCATGAAATATTGCAGACTGGCATTGTAATATATGACTGGCATTATAGTTTCCAATAGAAAAACTGCTCATTATTTCAGTAGTATTCACCACAACTGTGGATACGTTTAACCCACTGTGAGACAAGTCGATGCATCCGTCCACGCACATATCTTTGCAGTTAGCTACAGGACCATGTTTTTACCGAGGTGTGCACCTCTTCACCAGAAACATAGCGATGGCCATGAATGTCTATATTCCGGGCTGCAAAACATATGGGAATCGCACGGGGAGAAATCGGGACTGTATGGAGCATGTGTAGCTGCTTCCCAGTCTTGGAGAAACGTAGGCGATCTTTATTTTGATACAGAATGATGCCAGTTTTTTTTTTTTTTTTTTTTTTTTTTTTTTTTTTTGTTAGCTTTGTCAACTTTTAGGGAGAGTTTTGAACCCCATAAACCATCCATGGCGCTGACTATTAGTAAATTACCAAACTACGCTGTCTCGGTGTAAATGGAAAGAAAATTTCAGGGTTTTTCTTCAAAATGACATACATTTGTACAATGTTTGGTTATTGTACAATAAATAATTGAATGTGTTGCCGGACTTTATGTACACTACTCCCACGAACCACAGACATTGCCGAGGTGGGGTGGCTTGCGTGCCTCAACGATACAGATAGCCGTACCATAGGTGCAACCACAGCGGAGGGGTATCTGTGGAGAGGCCAGACAAACGTGTGCTTCCTGAAGATGGGCAGCAGCCTTTTCAGTAGTTACAGGGGCGACAGTCTGGATGGTTGACTGAGCTGGCCTTGTAACATCAGCTAACGTGGCTTTGCCACACAGTTACTGCGAACGGCTGAAAGCAAGGGGAAACTACAGCCGTTACTTTTCCCGAGGACATGCAGCTCTACTGTATGAACAGATGATGATGGCATCCTCTCGGGTAAAATATTCCGGAGGTAAAATAGTCCTCTACTCGGATGTCCGGGCGGGGACTACTCAGGAGGATGTTGTCATCAGGAAAGACAATACTGGCATTCTACGGATCGGAGCGTGGAATTTTAGATCCCTTAATCGGGTAGGGAAGTTAGAAAATTTAAAAGGAGATAGGTTGATGTTAGATATAGTAGGGATTAGTGAAGTTTGGTGGAAAGAGGAACAGGATTTCTGGTCAGGTGAGTACAGGACTATCAATACAAAATCAGTAGGGGGTATTAAAGGAGTAGGTCTCATAATGAATAAGAAAATAGGAATGCGGGTAAACTACTATGAGCAACACAGTGATCGCATTATCGTAGTCAAGATAGATACGAAGCCAACACCGACCACAGTACATGTGTGTATGCCACCTAGCTCTGCTGATGATGAGGAGATCGAAGAACTATATGAGGAGCTAAAGGAAATTATTCAGATAATTAAGGGAGAGGAAAACTTAATTGTTATGGGAGACTGGAATTCGGTTGTAGGACAAGGAAGGGATGGGAAGATAGTAGGTGGATATGGTCTGGGCAAAAGGAATGCAAGCGGAAGCCGCCTGGTAGAATTTTGCACAGAACATAATTTAGTTATACCAAACACCTGGTTTAAGAATCACGAAAGAAGGTTGTATACGTGGATGAGACCAGGAGACACTGAGAGATACCAGATAGATTTTATAATGGTAAGACGTAGATTTCGGAACCAGGTTTTAAACTGTAAGACATAGCCAGGGGAGATATAAACTCGGACCATAACTTATTGGTCATGAATTGTGGGCTGAAACTGAAAAAACTGCAGAAAGGTAGGAAAATAAGGAGTTGGGACCTGGATAAACTGAAGGAACCTGAAGTTCTTGAGAATTTCAGAGGGTGCTTTAGGCAACAATTGACAGAAACAGGGGGAAATAAAACAATAGAGGAGGAATGGGTAAAATTGAGAGATGAAATAGTGAAGGCAGCAGAGGACAAAATAGGTAGGAAGGCAAGACCTACAAAAAATCCATGGATATCACAAGACATACTAAATTTAATTGATGAAAGGAGAAAATATAAAAATGCAGTAAATGAAACAGGCAAAATGTAGTACAGACGACTAAGAAATGAGATTGACAGGAAGTGGAAAATGGCTAAGCAGGAGTGGCTAGAAGCCAAATGCAAATCTGTAGAAGAATGTATAAGAAGGGGAAAAGTAGATACCGCCTACAAGAAAATAAAAGAGACATTTGGGGAGAAGAAAAGCAACTCAACGAATATCAAGAACTCAGACGGGAAACCAGTTCTCAGCAAAGAAGGGAAAGCTGAAAGGTGGATAGAGTATTTAGAGAAGCTCTACGAAGGAAATGAACTGAGAGACAATGTTTTAGGAAGGGAAGAAGAAGTAGATGAGGAAGAAATAGGAGATACTATACTGAGAGATGAATTTGACAGATCCCTGAAAGATCTAAGTCGAAACAAGGCCCCTGGAGTAGATGACATTCCCTCAGAGCTACTGAAATCTCTGGGAGAACCAGCCATGACAAAACTGTTTCACCTGGTGTGTAAGATGTATGAGACTGGCGAAGTACCCTCAGACTTTAAGAAAAATGTAATAATTCCCATTACAAAGAAAGCAGGCACAGACAGGTGTGAAAACTACAGAACCATCAGTTTAATAATTCATGGTTGCAAAATATTAACACGAATTAGTTACAGAAGGATGGCAAACCTGGTAGACGCCGACATCGGGGAGGATCAGTTTGGGTTCAGGAGAAATGTAGAAACACGGGAGACAATACTTACTTTAGGCTTATCCTAGAAGATAGATTAAGGAAAAGCAAACCTATATTTCCAGCTTTTGTAGATTTGGAGAAGGCTTTGGACAATTGATTGGAATAAACTCTTTCAAGTTCTGCAGCAAGCACGAGTAAAATATAAGGAGCGTAAGGTTATTTACAACTTGTACAAAAACCAGGCAGCAGTTGTTAGAATTGAAGGGCATGAAAGGGATGCAGTGGTTGGAAAGGGGGTAAGACAGGGTTGTAGTCTTTCTCCATTGTTATTCAATTTGTACATTGAACAAGCTATAGAGGAAAGCAAGGAGAAATGTGGAGAAGGAATTAAAGTTCATGGCAAAGAATTAAAAACATTACGTTTTGCCGACAACATAGTAATTCTGTCAGAGACAGCAGAGGACCTGGAATAGCAGCTGAACGGAATGGACAGTGTGCTGAAAGGTGCATATAAGATGAAAATTAACAAGAGCAAAACTATGGTAATGGAGTGCAGTGTAAGAAAATCAGGTGATGCTGTAGGAATTAGATTGGGAAACGAAACAATAAAGGAGGTAGATGAGTTTTGTTACTTGGGCAGTAAAATAACAAATGATGGTCGCAGCACAGAGGATATAAAATGCAGAATGGCAATGGGTAGAAAAGCGTTCTTGAAAAAGAGAAATTTGTTAACATCGAATATTGATTTAAGCCTAAGGAAGTCCTTTCTGAAGGCATTTGTATGGAGTGTTGCTTTGTATGGGAGTGAGAAATGGACGATAAACAGCGCGGACAGGAGGATAGAGGCTTTTGAAATGTGGTGCTACCGAAGAATGCTGAAGATTAAGTGGATGGATCGCATAACTAATGAGGAGGTGCTGAACAGAATGGGAAGAAAAGGAATTTCTGGCATGTCTTGACTAAAACAAGGGATCGATTGGTAGGACACATTCTTAGACATCAAGAAATTGTGAATTTAGCATTGGAGGGAAGTGTGTGGGGTAAAATCCGCAGAGGAAGACCAGGAGATGGATACAGTAAGCAGATTCAGGCTGATATAGGTTGCCGTTCTTATGTGGAGGTGAAGAGGCTTGCTCAGGATAGGGTATTGTGTAGAGCTGCATCAAACCAGTCTCTGGACTGAAGACCACAACAACAACAACTGTATATTATCAGATCTCCACTAACTCCTGATTTTCCCCCGTTTTATTTTGGTGATCTTTCGCATCTCTTCACAAAATTAAAGTTGTAAGCAGCTTTGCAAGATTAATGTGAAAACGAAGTTGGTCACATATTCTTCATTATTGCAATTCCTCTTGATGAAACTTTACTATAATGGCACCGAACGGGGTAGCGCAGTGGTAACACACTGGACTTGCGTTAAGGTGCTAATCGATTCAGACCTGCCCACAGACATTCAGATTTAGGTTTTCCTTGAATTCCCTAAGTCACTCCAGATAAATTTCGGGATTGATTGTTTTAAAGGGCACAGCCGATAATTTTTCCCAACTTTATCAGAGATATCCGAACTTGTGCTTCGTGTCTAATGACAACGCTTTCGACGAGATGTAAAACCCAATCTTCCTTCGTTACCACAACAGCACGTACGAGGTTGCGAAGAGCATATTTTTGTCTCTGCTGGTCGAACTCATCTACAACACAAAATAAAATATGGAAATATAAAACTTTACACTCAGGTGTGGTCAAAAGTCTACAAATAGCAATTCTTTTCGCGCACTGGCCGTAATACAAAGGTATTGAACGGATTTAAGTGATTTATAAAAATGTGTACAAATATATGTATTTATACAAAACATTAAAAAATAGACAATAATGCCTTTAGAGAGATCATTTTATTATTGACTGGGGGAAAACCCATTAAACCGGCAAAATACATAATTCACGAATACAACAATTAAACTATATCTTGTACAGTAGTTGCCGAATAATGTATTGTCTGTATTTTGGAAGTTGTCCAAAAGAAGAGATATCGAGCTTGGGTTTGTAGTTAGACATAACTACTTTCTATGGGTGAAGGGAGGGGGTTAGAGAGAAGAAAAAAATTTTGATAGAACTGTCTTTGGCTGCACTAGGACACTGAAATATTTAAAAAACGACAAGTGAAAGTCTGGGATTCGAACCTGTTTTTTGACATTAGCCATAGTTGCCTTACCACTGTATTTGTGAATGCTGAGTTAAAACGCCGACTTAAAAAAACCGTAATGTGGGTGGATTTTGAACCCGCGACCTCTGTTTCCAGTGGAGCTCTGTTATAATGATAAGACAATAAAAGCAAAATCCAAGCTTCCAACAATTTATTTACACAGCACTTTCACAAAACGCGCATTTTAGACAAGTCATATGTCGGTAGGTCTTCCTTGGTACGGCACGCCAATCTCGTAGAAATGCCCCAGGAATCTAGAGCCGGAAGTGGCAGCTCACTATTGAAGTCCTCGTAGCACTAAGTTCGGCACGTCAATAACTCAGTCCTTCTGCAAGTGAAGGTATCACTGGCGAAGGCGAGAGTACACTGGGCTGCTCAGGCAGATGCGGCCGCCTATATTCGGTTCTGGTAGTACGGGTGTGAGCCAGGCGGTGGCGCCGTGGACGTCTAGTGTAGACTCGCTTCCATATCGCAACTCTAGCCCTCTAGCGGTCCAGTCGAAATGCACCGTGTGGCCGGTCGGCGAGCCTTCGGTCTGCGCGCCTTACTTCCTTGTGTGGCTTGTGTTGCAGGCCGTCTACTTGGCGTGGCGCCAGCTGCTGAGATGCCGGCCGGACGGCGGCGTGGTAGCGGATACCACAGGCTCTTTACTCTTCCTTTTACAAATTTCCTATCCAGCGAAACACAAAAATGAGGAGAACGAAAGGGTAAAACGGATGTTAAAATTGAGGGAGTCAGTGAGAAATAAGTGTACTAACTTTTTATTTTCTTTTTTACATTTTAATATTTAATTTATTTTTTATTTGTAATAGGGGTGAATTACTGGCGCGGCCAGCATTGATATCAATGTCCAAACACGCCTTTTCTTTGCAAGCGTGTGAATCAACTACTCATTGAAGGAACACCCAAACTCCGGAGTGGGCTAAGAAAAACACTACAAAGAAAATTTGAGAAAAATTGTAGGTGTTTTGGATTGCGGACAACTGCGCAATGCCATTCATTTAGGATGTTCCAAAAATCAAGTTAGTTTTTTCGTTATCAGTCGACAAGTAGTGAAATGCGTATGCACAAATCCATTTCACGGCGTTAGTTTTCGTTTGTGGTCGCGAATCTGGAAAGAGGAGCATATAGGGAGGTATTCTTTCACACCACGACACAGATGCCTTTCGCCGTTCCAAATCTGTGACGTCGTTACTGGAATACTTGTTTCCCATTGACCGTAATGTATCATGTAGACTGGAAGACACTCCATTCGATGATGGGATTTTTCCCCTCAATCACATTTGCTAGTCCGTTGTTCTGAAGTAAGCCATAGATCGCCTTCGTGGACATTAAATGTGTTGGCAACATCGCAGTATGGACATAACTCAGTTTGAGGAAAGAGTCAGGGATCATAGTAAAATAATGGCGTCGGAACAATTGAAAACAGAACAAGGGCAAAGAGCGACAGCGCGTAGCAATGGCCTCCAGTAACAATCTGGTGAGGCATGTGAAACTACAGCGCCACAGCACTAATTAAGAGGTGATGAAACGAGCTGTCAGGGACGTTATACAGCTCTAATCCGACCCTACGCCTTAGAAGGGTAAGGGTCCCGTATCTACGTCTAAACTCCGCAAGCTACATTGGAAGGAAGGGATCTAGGAGTTTAACGTCCCGTCGACAGCATGGTCATTAGAGATGGAGCTTTCGCTCGGAGTCTTTGGGTGAAGATTTGGAAGGAAATCGGCCGTGTCCTTTCAAAGGAACCATCCCAGCATTTGCCTGGAGTGATTTAGGAAAATCACGGATAACCTAAATCTGTATGGCCGGAGGGGGATTGAACCACCGTCCTTCCGAATGCGAGTCCAGTGTGTTACCACTGCGCCACCTCTCTCGGTCCGCAAGCCATGATATGTGGCAGAGGTTATATTGTGTAGCATTGTCACTTCCTCCAATGATTGCCGGCGTGCCTCCTTGTGCGCTCTAATCTCTTGTATTTTATCCTTGTGGTATTTTCGCGAGTTATGCGTGGGAGGAAGCGATATATTGCTTCACTCCTCGGTAAATATATGTGCATGCTTTCGGAACTTTGACAGAAGCCTGTTCCACGATATAGAAAGTGTCTCTTGCGACCTCTGCCACTGGAGTTCCCTATCTCTTCGACGCCTTCGCTCTTACTGAATGAGCCTGAAACAAAGCATGCTGATCTCCTTTAGGTCTTCGCTATGGCTTTTATCAACCCTACTTGGTACTGATCCCACGATGATTAATACTCAAGCGTCTGCCGAACGAGTGTTTTGTAACCTCCTTTCTTTGTTTACGGACTACACTTCCTGAGAATTCTTCCAATGAATCTGTCTGGCATCTTCCTTATCCAAGATTAATTTTATTTGATCGTTCCATTTCAAAGCGCCGTTTATGTCTATCCCAGATACTGTATTTCATGGAAGTAATTCGTACCATTATTTGTCCTGCTACTACTTGATTATACAATTAAGAAATTGAATGTCTGTTCTTCAGGACGTGTCCCAAATAACAGACGTCGCTATGCCACGCCGCAGCTCGTCTTAACATTGATTTTAACTGGAATGCTTTTAGTTTTAGCTGTTTGTTGTTGTTGTTATCATGAAACATTGACACATGAAAATCCGCGTCGAAGACTCGAACCCAGAACCTTGCACAACACCAGGCTCATTGGCCTCACACACCAGGACGGATTACCCAAGAACGTACCCCACCTGACCCAAACTTTCATATGTCCTGCTACTTCGACAAATGCAGTACATGGCTCGAAGCTGCCTCCATGTTCCAGGCAGGAGCGCTGTCGTTGTGTGCATCTGCACTGGCATGACTTTTTGACCTGGAAACTTTATAATTAAGAACATATTGTGTCCGCAGCAGAAGGTCAAGCACCCGAAAACGATGATCGAGGAGTCCAACATGTAACTGAGTTAATAGGCGCCGGCAGTCATGTGCGATTGTACGCCACGCCGCGTGTCCTTTGTGAAATCAAATGTTCAAATGTTTGTAGAGCTTATGGGACTTAACTACTGGGTCATCAGTCCCTAAACTTACAAACTACTTGTGAACTAGCTAACACTAAGGACGGCACAAATATCCACGCCCCAGGGGGGATTCGAACCCCCGACCGTAGTGGCCGTGCAGACCGTGACTGGCGCGCCGCAGTCAGCTCGGCCACCGCGGCCGGCCCTTCCAGTCATAATCATCAAATATTTGTAGTTACTAACAATGGATCAGCGCTGTCCTCAAGAAGCCCCACACTTTTAGGTATAACGTCCGATTTTCGAACATTTAGACAGTTACCACAATCTTCGCCCATGCCAAAGTTTCGCTTACTTCTGCACCGTTACGAAGAACGAGAACGTGATCGTCCGCATAAGCAGTACAGCGAAACACACTCATGGAAAATGAAAAAAGAACACCATGAGTTCGTCGACCCAGCGGAAGGAAATTTTATTACGCATTCTTGAGGATGTATACAAAAAGCGATCACACAGGCATAGCCATACCCACGTGAGTACAGCCACCAGTGCGTGAGTAATGTCGACGCTAGTACCGTGTATATTCTACTTTTGTATTAATACAAGCTGTAATTCTCCCTTGGAGACAATCGTAGAGGTGCCGAATGTAGTCTTGCTGCCATGCACTTTCCACCTGGTGCCTCGGATGGGCCAGATTTCGAGCCGCTCATGCAGACCACCGAACATGACGTCCCATCCGGTCCCAAACTTTCTCAATGGGGACAGATCTGGGCATAATGATGGGCAGGATGGTTGACACATACCTAGAAGAGTACGTTGGGATGTACAGAATACGTGTGGACGTGCATTGTCTTGTTGAAAAAGCTTACGGCCTTGTTGGTGCATGAACGGTGACAAGACGGGTTAAATGATGGTTTCACCGTAATGTGCACTGTTCAATTTTCCCTCAACGCTCATCAGAGGAGAACGGCTGGTGTAGGATATTACTCCACACACCATGATGCCAGGTGTCGGCTCCGTTTGCCTCTGTCGCCTACACTTCAGATTTTCGCACTCCCCTGCACGACACCAAATACCCTTACGACCATCATTGGCACAGAGGCCACGTCGTCTCTAATCACTGAAGACGACATATGTCCATTCGTCCCTTCATAACTGCCTACCGTGACACCACTGGACGCGGGGTGAACAATGTTGGGACGTGAGCAGAGGACGCCATAAAGGCACGCATGATTGTGCTTCATTGAGTGGAGAGCCATATCCTAAACTGGCCGTTCTCCTCTAGTGATCGTCTGGAGAACATTGAACAGTGCACGGTCATTGAATCCAACATTCCACCCCTCTTGCTTTCACCCGTGCACCAACAACGCGATATGCTTTTCCATCAGGACAATACACGTCCACATATATCCCGTACCACACGACGTGATCTTCTAGGTGTACGTCAACTACCCTTCCCATCATTATCCCTAGATCTGTCCCCCATTGAGCATGTTTGGGACCGCATGAAATGTCATGTTGGGCAGTCTGCATGAGCGGCACGAAATCTGGCCCAACTTAAGCACCAGATGGAAACTGCATGGCAGGCCATTCCACAGGACCACATTCGGCAACTCAGCGTTCGTCTTCTTAGAAGAATTATGGCTTGCATAGCTGCAAAAGTAAGGTATAACGGTACTAACGCCGACATTGCGCATGATCTGTTGACTGTACTCACGTGTGTTGTATACATCCTCAAGAATGTTTAATTAAATATTACCTTTGCTGGGTCGACGAATTCATGGTGCTCTTTTTTCATTTTCCAGGAGTGTACATGGTCACCGAGTGAAGTCCCAGGCAGGCGCTGGCAGAGAGCGCTAAGCATACAACAATGTAGAGAGTGGACAACCTTGGCACGCCGAACGACGTATCAATATGAGAGGAGTGAGACGGGATGCAGCTCTTCGAAGGAGACGCATTATAGCGTTGTCAGTAATATCATGTTATCTCATATTGTGGATTATCTCTCAGAGTAGTCGTGATCGACACTATCGAACGCTTCACTAAAGTCAATGCTGGCCAAAAGCCCAGGCATACGACAAGCCCGAAAATCAGCGATTGTGTCTCGATAGAGACATCCGGCGGTGCGGATTTTGATTAGGGAAAGCCACATACGTTGCAGTGCGCTTGAGCCGTGCACCTAGTATTCAAATAAAGATGTTGAGCAGCGTCAAAGGACGATAATCGGTCTTCAGTCCGGAGACTGGTTTGATGCAGCTATCCACAATATCCTATCCTGAGCAAGCGTCTTCAACTCCACATAGGAACGGCAACCTACATTTCCCTGAATCTGCTTACTGTATCCATCTCTTGGTCTTCCTCTGAGGCTTTTACCCCACATACTTCCCTCCAACACTAAATTCACAATTCATTGATGTCTAAGAATGTGTCGTACCAATCGATCCCTTCTTTTAGTCAAGGTATGCCAGAAATTCCTTTTCTCCCCAATTCTGTTCAGTACCTCCTCATTAGTTACGCGATCCACCCACCTAATCTTCAGTATTCTTCTGTAGCACCACATTTCAAAAGCCTCTATCCTCTTCCTGTTCGCACTGTTTATCGTCCATGTTTCAGTCTCATGCAACACTCCACACTAATGCCTTCAGAAAGGACTTCCTTAGGCTTAAATCAATATTCGATGTTAACAAATTTTTCTTTTTCAAGAACGCTTTTCTACCCATTGTCATTCTGCATTTTATATCCTCTGTACTGCGACCACTGCCCAAGTAACAAAACTCATCTACCTCCTTTATTGCTTCGTTACGTAATCTAATTCCTTCAGCATCATCGCATATGTTTGATGTAACTCGAGAATAATGATGCAGTAGCGGAAACCTTGAGGGATTTATACGTGAGGCGACGTAAGGTCCCGCTAAATTTCTATCCACAACGGCTTTAGTATGCGACGACATAATGCCTTGTAAGAACTGTAATCGAAGTACTCCGTCGGTGGCGCCGTTTCGCTATGATACACAGTTGGACGTTACTGTGCTAACCCGGCTCCTATGCGCGCTCTACCTATAGCTTAAAATTTATAACAGTTTATTTCTTTATTTTTATTTTTTTTATCGCACTCCAGTAGAAAAGTTGGAATGTTTTGACCAGAGTCAAAAGAGACCTCGTTGTAGACATTTTTGTTAAGTCCTTGAGAATGTAAAATCACTGAGAGGAAAAGGTAGGTTTACTCTGAAAGAAATTTATTCTCTTCAGTATTTTGTGGGAAAAAAAATAAAATTTAGAGGCAGTGAGGCTGTGTGGGCAATTTTTCCCCAAAAACAATTCACTAACAAAACACCAAAGAATTATATCTGAAAGACTACAGGTGTAAGTGCAACAGAAACTGTTATCAATGCAATTAAGCACACATTCAAATGTTTTTAGAAACCCTGATTTTCTGAGGGCGTGCCTTCGTGGTAAAAACAGAATGAAAATAATAACCTCAGTTAATTTCCTTTAGATTAGGAGTCTTTTATACAGGGTGAATCTAAATTCGCGCATTCGGGCTTCGCAGCGCGATTCCTCACATGCTAGCAATAAAAAAAAGGTCTCTCACAAAATTTCGTACTTCGCATATTTCCGGCAGTAAATGGACGTCGAAGATTGAGATGGGTGTGTGTCCGATATCGTCAGTGTGTTTAAGAAATACACTACTACAACAACAAACTTCTAGTAAATGTGGGAGGTCTCTTGAGGAACAAAATGAGCATGGAAATTCATGCTCGGAAACACCATTCAACAACACTACGGAGAGTCCAAGTTACAGGCATCAGCTCCTGCCACTAAACATCCCCTCCAGCAACTTCGACGCTGTGTAGCGTCATTGGATGACGTTTCCGAGCATGGGTTTCTATGCTCACTTTGTTCCTGAAGACACCTCCCGCATTCGACTTTTGTTGGTGTAGTAGTGTAATTCTGAATCACACTGACGTAGTTCTTTTTGACCTAACAACACTCAGCTGATGAAGCTCTTTCATTTGCGCTTTTAAACACTTGCATTGATTGATTCTGAAGAAAGCTATGCGTGAACATTCAACTTTACTTTTTTTTTACAACATTTTTGTAATTCCACTAACGATGCGGAGTATTCGCACGGGATCTCTAGATGCATATTATATCTCACCTGATCTCGTCATTGTTTTGAGCATTGTAGATACTGTACAAAGAACTCAAAGACACAGATATATCCAAATCAGATAATTAGGATAATACCAGCCATGTTATTTGTGTCCACCCAATGTAAATTGTAATAATTAATAAAAAAATTAATTATATATATTATTATGCCTTTTTTAAGATAGTAATAAATGATCTCCTAATTTAAATTATGAATTGAAATTAACAAACTCTTGAAAAATCAAATCCAATTTCTGCTGTAAATAATTATTTGAATAGACCGCGTTTATTCTGCCTAATGGAATCTTTGGAATAACAGATAGAGGTTTCAATAGAGAAGAAAAGAACCACAATATAAAAAAAATAATATTACAATTCTTACTTGATGATTATGCTACTCTTCGTGGCGTAGCCGACGATTTTTCTGTACATCTGGAATCAAATTATTTCATGAGAAAAGACGAAATCGATTGTGGCTGTTTGTTCGATTTTTTATCGGTCGAAATATTGTGAATTGTAAAATATTCACTTAGAACGTCCACGAAAGTTTACTAAATGTCTTTTATGAAGTATCCTTTCCACGTAAAATAACTCCAAGTGTATTATTAATATCATGTAACACGTAAAACAGTTCCGGGAACAATACCTCGGAAATATTTCATTGGGCCACAATTAATTTCTCTGGCGACGCACATACTAATACGTCAATAATGAAAAGGGTTTTTTAATAAGTTTTTGAAACACCAGTTTTAAGATAACTTCTCAAATATATTCTCACCTTAGATTCTTGATACAACAAATATACTTCAGCAAGACACGATCACGAAAAAACAATAGCACAGAATAAAAACAATGGCAACGATTTTTCTTTCTTTCTTTCTTTTCTTTTTAATGAGAGCATAGGATTTCTATATCCTAAGAATAGTAACATTACGTACTACTTGTACAGTCTTTACTACACTATTTATTTATTATTTCTGATAAAATGGCAAATGAATGAATAATGTTCTTGTTACTAATTTTTTTTATATCAAGAAAAAATGTTCAATTAACGAGTTCGCATAATATTTAATTTATACAAATAAATTCGCTTTTAGATCTGTTCCAAAGTGTGTGTGTATTATAAAATGCAAGATTGGCTTAATTTGTTACCGCCGGTATGTAATCGTGTAATTATTTCATTACGCTTTCATAGCTCTTTATTCTTAGCAGCGCACATGACCTGTAGACAATATTTCACACTCGATGTATAAATCATAGTAAAATTGGATTTTCAATGTCTACTTTAAGAAGCGAGAGCTCAGCATCCACAAGCGAAGACGCATCGGAACTATCATCAGAAGGAGAACAACCAGAAGAGTCAAAGACTCCAAGAAGAAGCGAGAGCTCAGCATCCACTAGCGAAGACGCATCACAACAATCATCAGAAGGAGAACAACCGGCACAAACGCAGCAACAGTCGCAGCTAAACAGAGAAGAGTTAAAGACTCCAAGAAGAACTCTGCCGCGTTTGAGACCATCGCGGCTATTCAGGTGAGTAGCGCAGAAGAACTGCATGGCTTCAGTAGCTGTCTTAGTCACTTGGAATGGAGCTCAAACCAAGCTACAGCGCTGAGAGCTGCTTACTTACAGGCTGTGTGGCGGTGCAAAGTGACATCTAAATACACGTTTGAATTGCTACACTTTATTAAACTGTCTGACAGAGTGTTGTCCGATTTTCTATTGCAGTGTTTTTCAGCCTTTTCGAATATGCGACTCCCTCCCAAATAAAAATATTCTGGCGACCTCCCGCCCCTTGAACCGCAAGAAAAGTGTGTTACCTCAAAGGAAACAAATTTAATCTTCTTTCTATTGCTACAGCTTTCTTTTAAATTTTCGGACTACGTTCTTTTTATGTAACGTTCGGAAATGGAGCACATTATCCTGTTTTTATAATATTTCCGATAAAAATATATTTTGCTCCGGTAGTGTTTCGAATTTCACGTAAGTCACAGACGCGAATTGTTCGCATTAAGAAATGGCCCACGGTACAGACAGTCCCCAAATAAGTAGATTTTCTTCGAATTTTTCAGAATTACTTATTGTATTATGATCTTTTACCTATCGATCGGTTCCTCGGTTCCTGATAACAGTTTTCAGCCTTTGCGCTTTTTCATCGTTAAGGGGGGACGTTGATAAAAAGAACACACACTATTTAAAAATGCACCAAATCCACAGTTTTGGAGATATGACAATGAAAGTTTGTGCCACGCTTTACATGAAAATAACACATTTACATATAAAATCATTTTATTATATATATTCAACTTATTTCGGAATGAAGTTTGAAGTTTCATAAAAAAAAGAGAATGTTCCCTTTTCTCAGACCGAGCGAGGTGGCGCAGTGATGACGCACTGTACTCGAATTCGGGAAGACGGTGGTTCAAATTCACCTCCGGCCATCCAGATTTAAGTTTTCCCTGATTTCCCTAAATCACTCCAGGCAAATGCCCAGATGGTTCCTTTCAAAGGGCACGGCCGATTTCCTTCCCCATCCTTATCCAAAACTCCGAGCGTTAACTCCGTCTCTAATGAACAAGCTGTTGACGGGACGTTAAACCCTAAGCTTCCTTCCTTCCTTTTTCTCAGAAAGTACTCAAGAAATTTTTACAAAAATTTCTCTGTTTCATCTCTTTATATGTTGTAAGCTTCTCTCATGAGATTTCTGGATTAGTTAAATAGGAGAATTAAAAAAATTAATTATAATTCCACAAATACAATTTCAAATTCATAAAAAATTCCAAGCACTTTGCCGCATATCTGAGATTGCACTCAGAATTTCAAAATTTTCTCTTGAGACAACGTTCATTAGGTTTATAGAAATGTGTGTACAACATTTCATAATTCTAGCATTCATAGAATTTGAGGAAAAGGCACATAAACTTTAAAAAACAAACTTTTCAGAAAATCGTATTTGAAGTTCAACCTAACTTTTCTTCCTTATGTCACTTCTTCAGAAGGCACCGCATTTGGACTGTAGGTTGTCTTTCCATTCAAGGCTTCTCTTCTGGTTTCTATTGTCGTCTTCTTTCCTTTACCAGGTCTTCAACTGACTTTTCAGCTGCAGAGACGCTCTATAAATCTATTTTTCTCTGCATGTCTAGAGTAAAATTTTGCTAAGTTGAAACCCATTCTTTCTAATACCTTCATACTCCCGACGTTCCTATCATTAAATACAAGAACTGCATCATAAGTTGGGATTCTGACAACTGTAGCTGATGGAAATGTGGTTTTAGAGCATCGTTTCCTTATGAGTGAATTTAGAGACTCATTTGGATTCTGGGTTTTTAATGAACACAATTTTTGAGAAATGCAGGATCGGCCAGAAACCGAGATTCATCACTGCCCTCACTATTTTTTTGTTTGGAGCTGCTAGGTGACGAGTTCACATTTTCAGCAGATGTTCTTACTTCGGACGTAGCCTCATTGCTGATTTGTCGTTGTTTCTCGCGTCTTCTGTCGATTAACTTATTAAAACGCAGTTTATCCAGTTTTCTATACACTCTTTGTAATCGTGGCATAACTGAATGAAGAAGGAAATCTCTGTCAGTATAACAAAAAAAATTGTTATTGTTTATAAGATATGGAATAGAGTCAAAAATGATCTATAAAACCAAAGACTATGTATCACGGCCTTCTAGATGCATCCAGCACATGTTTGATTGAAAGTAATACACAGGGTTGGTGTTCAATGAGTGGGAATTGAAGTGCTGCTTCAGAACGTGGACATGGCAGGGAGGACGCGCCACACTTGTAATTAATTTTCAGGCGCTTCGGATGCAATTTCAACATTAAAACTTTGGGAACTTATTGTTCATGCGTTGTTCTAACAAAAAATAAATCGAAAATTGACATTTTGGTCAATTTCATCAACGTCCCTCCTTAATTCACTATATTATAAAACAATTTATGATCTATTTAATTCATTATCCATGTTACACAAGGAACTTTGTAAATATAACATTGAATAAATTTCACTTAGGCATAAGTTTTTGTATTGCTGAACCCCTAGTTATTTGATGGTACGAGTAATTCGACTAGTAACGGCGGCCGCCCGGACAAGACTTTGCGACCTCACTGGGGATCGCGACCCACAAGTTGAAAAACAATGTTCCATAGTATATAGGGTGGAAGAACTTTAAACTTGCAGCGTAGATATTGCAGAAATGGAATGTACTATTAATGAGCGGTTTACAAAGGATGGATTACCAGTCAGCGTCTCGTATTGTTAGCCAATAAATATATTTTAATACTATATAGGTACTATATTTTTTTATACAAACATACATTTTTAAGCGGTTTACACATGTTGCTGGGTGCGATCTCCTTTTGTGTGGAATCTTTTTTACTGTTTACGTGCTACCACAGTCTACGTTTGTGCGAAAAATGTTCAAATGTTTGTATAGTCTATGGGACTTAACTACGGGGTCATCATTCCCTAAACTTACAAACTACTTATGAACTACCTAAGACTAAGGACGGCACAAATATCCATGCCCGAGGGGGCATTCGAACCCCCGACCGCAGTGGCCGTGCAGACCGTGACTGAAGCGCCTCAGTCCCCTCGGCCACCACGGCCGGCACGTTTGTGCGGCTCACCGTGTAAAAAATGTTCAAATGTTTGTAAAATCTATGGGACTTAACTACGGGGTCATCAGTCCCTAAACTTACAAACTATTTACGAACTAACTAATCCTAAGGACGGCACAAATATCCATGCCCGAGGGGGGATTCGAACCCCCGACCGTAGAGGCCGTACAGACCGTGACTGGAGCGCCTCAGTCTCCTCGGCCACCGCGTCCGGCACTCGCCGTGTCCACCGCCACTACTTGCCATCATGGAGCTTCTCACCTGAAGATGGTCTACGTTGACTGAAACCAGTCATGAAATAATAATAACAGATCTGCGATGTGGACTGTTTTAATTACAATTTTAACTATTGTTTTAAGATTGCTGTTCCTCCATCATGCTTTCTAAATTATTGTACAAGTGTTGCTGTGAAAACTTTTCACATTACGATCTCTCGTAAACGACTTGCACTAGAGTCGTCCAATAAACTCCACTAGCGTTATAATCTACAATATTTTTAGTTTGTTAATTACAATAGACATTGTTGCTATGAAAAGTGTATGTTTGCACAAATACGCACTTTCTATGTAGTATTGAAATCTGTTTATTGGCTAACAATCACGAGCCCCTGGCTACCAGTCCATCCTGTGAAAGCCACATATTAATAACACTTTCCATATCTGCGATATTTGCTGTGCAAATTATTGGTGATTTACCCTGTATACCGGGCAACTATAATTAAAATGTAACTACTCACAGTGGTTCATTGTGGGCTACAATTATTATATGGCAACGAAGTTTGGTAGATGTTATCATCTGTTACAAATGTTCAAATGTTTGTCAAGCTTATGGGACTTAACTACGGGGTCATCAGTCCCTAAACTTACAAACTACTTATGAACTACCTAAGACTAAGGACGGCACAAATATCCATGCCCGAGGGGGGATTCGAACCCCCGACCGTAGTGGCCGTGCAGACCGTGACTGAAGCGCCTCAGTCCCCTCGGTCACTGCGGCCGGCCATCTGTTACAGCGGAACCGATTTACTGTTTGGCCAACAGATGCAAATCTGGCACTACGAAGGCAAAAAGACATACAATAATGTTGTCATGTGTAATGGGGTACGAATGGAACGCGGGCAGAATAGGTCAAACAAATGGGAAAAGCTTAATGTCAATTTATAATTATTAACCGGCGCTTTCACCGCGTTGGAAGGGGGACAGGAAGTGCATCCTGCCAACCCTTAAATTAACGACGGAAAATCCAGATTAAGAATGTTGACCCTGCTTGGACATCTTGAGGTGGTGTACCGCAGCGTCCATGACAACTGTATCATTTTTCTTATCTAGTTTGGCCACAATAGTTTCGTTTCTCTTGAGATTATTAAGAGTTTTCCTTTCCTGTCTCGATATGTTGCTATTGGGAAATTTAACTGTCACCAGAATTCTGAATACAATATGTCTCGTTTCTTCGGGACGAACCACGAGAAAAGAAAACAAGAGTACTTCGACAGCTGTTCACAGTTTCTACAGCAGGAATTGTGATATCATGTCGAAATTCTGATCTCTGCTTGGAGCTGAGACGGGATGTTCATCTTGTTCTTCTGGGGAATGTTTGGACACTGCTTGTTTTGGATGCACAAAGGCCACATTTTAATACGCTTAATACGTCAGTTTTTCGGGGTTCCTGTTTTGATTAACGCTTGTAACTCTGATAAAAATGCTGAAGGAGTGACAGTTTTTCTGTCCACTTTATCACAGTCTTCACGCGAGAGAGTTATCGATAAATGCAAAGCTGTTAAGGCATGGATAACTCAGTTTAAATACGTAACGTATTTTCTGGATTCTTTCACGAAGAATGCTTGGCTCGCTCTTTTGTAGACCCTTCGTGACGTTAACTCTCTGCATATGATAACTAAGTCTGTACACAATTTTTCCAGAGAATTCTGTCGTCAGAAACTCCCGAAACGAATGAGAACGTAACAGAGTCAGAAGGCAGTTATTGTCCGTTTTTGGTCCTTTTTTAGCATACAAATTAAGTGGTTTACTGACTTTGGATCATTCAATCCATAATGATTGTCCTTGAGAAAAGCAGTTGTTTTCTATATTCTACTTATTTACTCGGTATCCCATCTCTTTTCATCTCCTTTCGCTCTAACTACCTCTTCCCACTCCCTTCTTTTTCTCTCCTTCCCCACTCTATTCATCCTCCGTCTCTATGTCGACATTCCCTTCATTCTGTCTTATCTCCACCTCACTCCTCTCTTTGTCGGTTTTCTCTTTACCTCATCTTTGCTATTCAAAATGAAGGAATTAAAAATTGGATATTTACTTCAAATTTTATGATAACCGCGATGACCAAAAAGGAGCCGTAACACAAAAATAAGCCAAGTAACGGCACCAGTAAGCGTTGTTTACAGACTTCATAAGTGCGATGTTTTGATTTACACTGCTGATATCATCATCGACTTTGTAGGTATTGCACCGTAACCACGCAGTCTGCGTATGTTACTGCGAATGTGCCATTTCAACATGAATGTCCATAGAAAGCGATTTCATAAAATCCTGTTAATGTGTGTGTCATTTCTACCTAAGAAGCTAATTGGTGTGTAGTTAAGAAGAAGGCAGGTCAGTTTTACATGCTGACGTCTTATTAATGAGGATTTTATTGCGCGATACGGAAGGAAACATCAGGAGTAATTGATATGAGAACACCTACTTCCTTTTATAATTCTCAACAGCTACTTGCACATACCATACTTTTGTAAGTCTATATCTTTCGAATTATTTAGGGTGATTCACGAATATATTAAAATATTTTAATGTTATTCTATAAATAAAACTAAAGAAGAAAGTTCATAGATGCCTACTGCTTGTGGAAATTGCATCACCAAGAAGGAAAAAACATGAATTCACTGAATTTAATACCACAGGTTAGGTACGTGCCAAGTAACAAATCATTACTTTTTCAAATCTGTACATGTCCTTTGAGCCCTACTGTTCAGTATGTCGTGTGGCTACTACACGCTGCTACACGCCGTGGCATTGAATAAATAAGGTTCTGAATATGTTCCTGAGAGATTTCCCTCCACGCAGTTTGTATCCAAGCTCACAAATCCGTGACACGTGACATAGTTACTGGAGGACCGTAACGCACCAGGAGTCGACCGGCCATATCCTAGACATATTCCATGGGCGACATGTCTGGCGAACGTGCAGGCCAGGGCAGCAATGGTACCCGTCGCTCTCTTCGAAGAAGGCCTGTGCATTCCTCGCAATAGGTGGCCGGGCACTGTCCTCTTGAAATGTGGCCTGAGGAGATGCCTGAGGCAGGGGAAGTACCTCATGCTCCACCGGTTGCTGTTCAAAGTGCCCTCAATACTTAAGAGACGAGATAGTGTGTTACAACCAACGACGCCCCAACCCTTAACACCTGGTGTTTGTCCGCTATGCCGCAACCTAATGCAGCCCTCCAGGTTACGCTCACCGAGATACCACCGGACACGTATGCGGCCATCACTGTAGGACATATTGTAGCGGAAATCATCAGAAGCCACGGTGGAACAGCCGTGCGAACTAAGGCGCCTTGCTATGGAGCGAGCGGACGTTCCACGTCGGAGGTTCGAGTCCTCCCTCGGGCGTGGGTGCGTGTGTTGTTATTAGGATAAGTTAGTTTAAGTAGTTCGTACGTTTAGGGACCGATGACCACTGTAGTTAGGTCCCATAACTTTACAAACATTTGAATCGTCAGTAAAGATTACATTTTGCCTCTCAGAACCCAAGTGAGGGTGTTCACGGCCGGCCGCGGTGGCCGAGGGGACTGCGGCGCGTCAGTCACGGTCTGCACGGCCACTACGGTCGGGGGTTCGCATCCCCCCCTCGGGCATGGATATTTGTGCCGTCCTTAGTGTTAGCTAGTTCGTAAGTAGTTTGTAAGTTTAAGGACTAATGGCCACGTAAGTTAAGTCCCATAAGTTATACAAACGTTTGAACGTTTTTTTGCTATTCACGTGCCCATTGCAGTCGGAGAATCTTGTGGTTTCTGGACAAATGTTTGTATAGTCTATGGGACTTAACTATGGGGTCATCAGTCCCTAAACTTACAAACTACTTATGAACTACTTACGAACTAGGACGGCACAAATATCCATGCCCGAGGGGGGATTCGAACCCCCGACCGTAGTGGCCGTGCAGACCGTGACTGGAGCGCCTTAGTCCCCTCGGCCACCGCGGCCGGCGTTTCTGGACAATGGAAGCAGACTTAATGGCATGCGTGCACTTGTCCAACCTGCAGCGGACGGCGACTATCCGTCGATGCAGACAAGTTCACACCTGTTGCAGTGCTTCAGAGACTAGTCAACACTGTTGATGACGCTGTATGGTCCGTTATGTCCATGCGGACAAGATGACGATCGTCCTGTGATCATGTACCGTGGTCCAGTTCCCGCTCTTCGCTGTGTAGACCTTCCTCTAACCACTGCTTCTACACACACGTCACTATCGTAGCAGAGCCGCGGCGGAATGGCCAAGCGCATTGAAGCGCTGTGCTCCGATGCGCTATGCCGTGCACGTCGGGGGTTCCAATCATTCCCTCGGGCATGGATGTTTGTGCTATCTTTAATATAAGCTAGTTCATAAGTAGTTTGTAAGTTTAGGGACTTTTGACCCCCATAGGTAAGTACCATAAGCATTAAAAAAATTGTATTTTTTTTCTTTCTTTCTTTTCTTTTTTTTTTTTTTTTTGCCGTAGCTGCATGCCCTGTGCGAGTCGAAGTATCATTCTGCCCCGTTCAAACTCGCTCACATGCCGATATGACTTCTTTGACGTCGACGAGGCTACTGGCACTCACTGTATCGTTTCCTCCTTATGTGACAGCTCTGCAGCGACTAGACTAGGCGCAACTCCTACCCTGTCGGACTGACACGAGAGGGCTCTGTTCAGACTACGTGTACCCCATCTCGTTGCAAAAAGTATCACTTATTGCTTGCAGATCCGTCGACACTTCCACCAAGTGTGGCGTTATTCGGATAATCACGGTGTTGTACTTTCCACAAACGGCAACGTTTAAACATAGGTCCGCAAATGTTTAGTCCCGTAGCAATCTCGACAGGATGAAGCTATCGCAAAACTGTACTTGGTTACAGTAAAGAACGATTTCCATTTATTTTGTTGTTATTGATCTGGTGAATCTAACAAAACTTGTCCCAGACGTTTATCTGCTGTAGTTGTTCAGAAATTCCAGAGAAGCAAAGAAATAGTTAGGAAAAGTTTGTAATTTATTATCTACTTGGCCCCATTCTTTTTTAAATTCCAGACAACTGCACACCGGTTTAACATGAATTCACGTGTGCTATAGTATTAATAAAAGCAGATTATCTGACACATTCATACAGTTTTAGTTAACTTTATTACCATTATTTTCCAAAATTAAATTCTCTGCAACTTCTATTGAAACTTTGTGCAATTGTCTGGAATTAAAGAAAATTGGGCCAAGTAGTTAATATATTGCAAACTTTCCGTAAGTATTTCTTTGCTTCTCCGAAATATCTGGGAATCAGAAGCAGTTACATGACTGGAACATGTTTTATTAGATTCACCAGTTCAATAACAACAAAATAAACGGAAATCATGCTTTACTTTAACCTCGTAGTTTTGCGATGGCTTCATATTAGCGAAGTTAATAAATTTTAGGCATAATCTTTTATTAGCCGTAACTCGACAACTAAACATTTGCGGATCAATGTTTATATGAGCTGTTATCTTTAGTTTTACTTGTAAAATAATATTTTAAAATATTTCCATATCTTTCTGAATCGCCCTGTATAACTATCATTGGCTTGGTTGTATATTTGATGTTAAAAATCAGTGCTTGAATGTCTAAGTTTAAGTTTTAATATTACGATTTTTCATACAGTCCCTTTCAATCAATCTGATTGGCTGATACAGAAAGCATAGGCAAATTAACTTCCAATTAAAGGCCATTTTGGTTGCAAATATTTTTTTTTCGTGAAGTGTCTTTTTGGAGTATTTATAGAATTCTGGAAAAGCAGCACGTTGGAGGATTTGGAGAGGAAGAAGGAGAGACAGGAGTACTGTTGTACTGTGTGAATAGATTACTACTGACCGTAATATGTTGCTTTCACATGTTGACGTTAAAAAGACTCTGTGCTGTAGCCAGGAGATGTAAAAATATTAAAAATAACATTGGGTGCAGGGAACCAGTCAAAACTGAAGAAGAACAGCAAAAAATGTAAGAAAAATTACGGCATCGCTCTATTCTGTACGATCTGGAGAAAAATGTTGTTGTTGTGGTCTTCAGTGGGAAGACTGGTTGGATGCAGCTGTCCACCCTACTATATCCAGAGCAAGCCTCTTCATGTCAAGATCGGCAACCCACATACATTTGAACCTACTAGCTGCATTCGTCTCTTGCTCTCCCTCTGCAATTTTAACTCCACATCACTCCAATGATTGACGATTCCGTGAAGTTCTATCAATCTTGTCTGAAATATTTATCGTCCATATTTCATTCCCATTCAAGGCAATACGCCACAGAAATTCGTTTCGAAAAGTCTTACTAACACTTAAATTAATATTCGATGTTAATAAATTTATCTTTTTCAGAAACGCTTTACTTCGCATTGCCAATCTGCACTTTATATCATCACTATTCTTCACATGGAATACTAATTTCTTGATTATTCATGATGCAGCAAAGATAAGTTGTTCCACCCAAGTCTACTCACATATAATCTCTGAGTCTTCTGACGACCTGGAACCTGCACAGACACAAGGTTCTGGAGACAGTAAAAGTTCTTATCTCAGAATATACACAAAGGAATATAAATAAGGGGAAAAATAAATAAAAGGATTTTATTCATTTTCTTGAGCCATCACAGAGAAACATGTAATATGTTACACCACAACCGCACGCTCCCCCGGATTATAGCAGAACGTAAAGTCCCAAACTTCCATTGGTTTTGCAAAGCTCCAATCTGAAAGATGGAAAACGTACACAGAAACATCTTGGATGAAGACAACTATCGAAATGCTGAAATTAATCGTTGTAAGTTTATATTGTCAAATGAAATGCCGAATTCAACCAAACCCAAATGACAACGTTAACCAAAGTCATGACAATATTTTACGTACTGACAGCATTGGACCGTAGTACCATTGGTTCCGGATAATTAGCAGATCATTAAGTATCCGTGCAACAGATGTGCACGGAAGTTTCGCTGTTTACAGACGCGGTGAAATGGCCGAGCGCTTTAAGGCGCTTAGCAGCGGAGCGTGCGGTTGCTCGCGTCGGAGGTTAAGTCCCACCTTGGTCATGGGTGTGTCTGTATGTTGTCCTTAGGTTAGTTTAAGTATTTGTACGCCTAGGGACTGAAAGTTACTGGAGTTGTGTCCCACAGAGTTAGAAACGTATGAACATTTTGAATTTGAGTTTGCAGTTCGTCCAACAATTATCGTTTTTTACCTTTGCGGGCACAATGAAAGATTCGGAGATCTTCCAGTATGGTTGACTGATGTCCTGTGACCTTCAAATGACCGGTGAACACGGAATGTTGCTTTATTTGTCCTTTTTCAGTAAGTAAATGCTTTCTCGATCTCGTTTCAAACATATTGCCAGTCTGACTAATATTGAGCTTCTGCCAATCTTTACATTCCACTTTGAAAGCACTTGAGGAGGCATTTAGATCTTTCTTAGGCTGCAACATTATGAACTAGTGTCTGCTAAATTTTATTTTGTGACAAAAAACCTACTCGGACATCCCAGTGTTTAAACAAGCTCGCTAGTAGGTAATATAATTTTCACACAAACCGAAGCTTTAAAAACCGCTAAGGAGACGACGATACATTTACATGCACAAAAAATTAGGGGATCAGATCAGATATCCTACACAATATGCATATGATAACGTATTTTATTCAGATATTGGCTACAACTGTAATGTGTGTGTGATACAGTACAATATTTTGCTTTCTCAACTCTTTACTTGAGGTTTACGTGGTGTTTACTTAGTGTGAGGCACCAAGGGGCTGCCGTAATAGTGATAAATTCGTTCTCGTTGCCCTCTAATATGGTGTGTGATAACCTCGGACGGCCAGTACAGTTGACGGCTGTTTGCCATGGGCAGTATGAGGTTATCAGTCAGCTCTTGAGGGATATTTGACCATTCTTCCATGAGAGCAATATCCAGCTCTGGAACTGTTGTGGGAGATGCTGATCTGTCTGCAATGCGTCTGCCACGTGCATCCCAGACTTGCCCAATCAGGCTTAAGTCCGGTGAACAATCTGGCCACTCCATTCGTTCGATTCCCTCAGCTTCAAGCATTTTGTCCAACAGTGCCGCTCTGTGGGGACGAGCGTTATCGTCCACCACAAGGTACCCATGTCCTATAGCACCAGCGTAGGGCACATTGTGCCCGGCACAGTTCCGTGCGTCTGTCAAACCAAACCATTCGTTCACCACCATGTTATCGTGATGTTTCCTGCATATAATCAGGATTGTTCAGAGTTCTACGTTGTCTCCATATGAAGGAACGACGGTTGTCCAAAAGTGTTCAAATGTTTGTGAAGCTTATGGGACTTAACTGCGTGGTCATCAGTCCCTAAACTTACAAACTAATTATGAAGTACCTTATACTAAAGACAGCACAAACATCCATGCCCGAGGGGGGGGGGGGGATTCGAATCCCCTACGGGGAGCGGCCTCGCGCATCACAGCATACGCCTCAATGCGCTCGGCCGCTCCGCCGCGGCGTCTGTTGTCCGCCTGAACACAAAATTTTGATTCATCTGTGAACAGAGTCCGTCCCCACTCATTGAGACTACAATCCAGATGTTACTCCGCCCAGTTTCTCCGGCCTAAATGGTGGCGTAGTTTTAATGGGACACACACCATAGACCTCCGTGCTTACAAGCCACATTCTCAAACGCGATTTCCGATTGCTTGCGTTGACATTTCACGTTCTGTTGCTGCCTGGAGTGTGCGTTGCAGTTGAATTCCTGTTGTTTGAAAGCGCATCTAGGTCCTGAAAATTACTCCTTGGGCCACTATAATAGCTGCTAATGAAGCACGTGTTAAGGCGAGCGTTGCAAAGGCGATCAATCATAGAGTAGAGAAAGACCGTTTCGCTGATACACGTGGCACGAAGAGGCGTGAATGGGTCTGACACCAATATCCCGACATTATTACTCGAATGTAATCCTTTGCGTCCTAACATTTCCTTTATACATGAAGTTATGAACCGATGAACCGTGATGGGTGCTATAATTACTTACATTTACGGTTGAAATTTCAAGGCAATGCCATTCAGTTTGATATCTTTCGAAAGCCCAGTACTGGTAGTCCTGTTATTCATGATTCTTGGTGCCGCGAGTATCAGCATAAAATTCTTCTTTCTGCCTGAAATTGATCGCATTTGCAATGTCCCCTTTTAACATTTTTTGCATTTAAATTTATATTTAAAACTTGGTGTTCATTGCTATTTCGAATTGTTACGGTCCACGGGTCGTCAACAGAATATAAAGAATACCACGTTATGACAGAAACCTCAACTAAATGTGCTATCATTTCCATAGAGGTATGTAAAGTTCCCTTTTGTATAAAGTTTATCGTGTCAACTGTCGAGTTTATATAAAAACTTGACGTGCCAGAAGGTTTTTCGCCACAAAACAGAAGTCAATAAATGGTACATAATGAGCACTTTAAAAGGTAATCTATATGCTCGTCAGCTGTTTAAAATGGGGAATGTAACGACTGTCGGAAGGTTTACTGGATCAGACTGGCGTGCTATTTAAAACGAGGGTAAAACGAGTCCACTGCCAGCTGCTGCCGCTGCCAGATCGTTCTGAGCGCTAAGTATCATAATTAACTTTGCGTGAAACTTTCTTGCCAGTCAATTTCTTAATTTTCGTTAGTGCTTCTGTTTTTTAAGAGTTTTATTCTCACAGTGTTGGCAGATTTCATTTGTCCTGCAAGCTACGTAATTTGAGTATCAACTTGTCACTTCTTTATTTCGTGTTTCGCTTTCAGAAAGCTTTTATTCCTGCGTATTTGACAACAGTGTATTAACAGTGTATTCCATAGATTTTGTTGTTTATTTTGAAGACAGCCAGAGACAGTTTCGTTGTTCTGACAGCATTGTTACTACCGACCACAGTTCAGTCAGCTACCAGCTGCCTTTATTAAAGTACCAGACTAGTTAGAAGTTGATTAGTTTCCTACCCTCTACAGTCAATTGTATCAATATGATAGACGGGATGTGTGCCTGCTGTGTGCGGACGCAGGAGGAGTTGGCCGCAGTTCGTGAACAGCTGGCGTGCTGTTGGCTTCGGTCAGCCGTCTTCAGGCTGCTGTCTCGGGGTGCAGCGGCGGTGAATAGTTTGGTGCGTCGAGTGGGACACTTCAGGTGTCTCATGCTTCGTCCTCTGTCCTTGCTGTAGATGCACCTTCAGGTGTACCGGACGTGATCGAGCCGCCCTCTCCGCGAGGGGAGTGGCGGGTTGAACGGTGTTCGCGTCGCTCGAGGCGGAAGGCCAATGTGGAGGCTGGCTGTCCGGCCACGCCCGTTCGTCCTGCTAATGGACGTGTGGCCACTCCTTCAGGAGGGTCCGAGCAGGTGCACGGGGAGGGGGGGGATTATTAGTTATTGGGGGCTCTAGTGTTAGGCGAGTGTGGAGTCCCTCAGGCAGATAGCGTCGATATCTGGAAAGAAGTCCAACGTGCACTCGGTGTGACTGCCGAGGACCTTATCCGAGATATGGAGGCGGCCTTGCCGGTGGCTATCGGACGTACAGAATGCGGTCGACTGCAAGTCGTGGCTGAAGTCAGCACCAATGACGCTTGTCGCATGGGTCATGAGGCCATCCTCAGTTACTACAGGCGGCTGGCGGTGAAAGCTGCTGCCCTCACACCTGGGATGCAAGGAGAGCTGTCGATGTGTAGCATTGTTCCCAGGGTTCATCGGGATCCTTTGGTTTGGAGCCGAGTGAAGGGTCCGCCGACTCTGTGACAGTCATGGCTGCAGATTTCTAGATATGCGTTATCGGGTGGGGAATTGTAGGGCGCGCCTAGATAGATCAGGGGTCCACTACACTAAGGAAGCGGTTACTCGGGTAGCAGAGTACTTGTGGATACACATAGCTTTTTTTAGGCTAGGCGCTAGGTCTGATGAGCACTCGACTGCCAATATTCAGACAGTGAATTCAGGGCGTATTCAGCACAATAATTCGACTGTCGAAATATTAGCCGTGAACTTTCAAAGCATTTGAAACAAAGTTACCGATTTTGCCGCGCTGCATGGAAATTATTGTGCTCAGATAGTTTTAGGCACAGAAAGCTGGCTAACTCATGATGTAGCAATTTGAGAAATATTTAGCGAGGCGTGGAATATATATCGGAAAGACAGATCGCACACAGTTGGAGGGGACTGTTCATCGCCTAGGACAAATGTATTGTTTCTACTGAGGTCGTAGTTGAAAGTAACTGTGAAGTGCCGGCCGCCGTGGCCGAGGGGACTGAGGCGCGTCAGTCACGGTCTGCACGGCCACTACGGTCGGGGATTCGAATCCCACCTCGGGCATGGATATTTCTGCCGTCCTTAGTGTTTGCTAGTTCCTAAGTAGTTTGTAAGTTTAGGGACTGATGACCTCGTAGTTAGGTCCCATAAGCTATACAAACATTTGAACATTTGAACTGTGAAGTTATCTGGGCACGTATAAAGTAAAGTTAATAGTTGGGAGTTTTTACCCCCCCCCCCCCCCCCCCCTCACCCAGTTCTGTAATATGTAGGTATCCGGGCCATGCCTTATTAGTCGGGGGAAGACTTCAACCATAAGAGTATAGATTGGAACCGCTCAATTTTCATTTCAGGCAGTACAGACAAGCAGTCTTGCGAGCTACTTTTGGACACATTCTTCGAAAACTATTTGGAGCAGTTAAATCAGCAATTCACACGCAATGGAAATATTTTAGACCTTATAGCCACGAACAGGCGTGACCTTATTAACGATGTCTGTGTAGAGACAGGAGTTAATGATCATGATAATCATGATATCGTCATAGCGTCAATGGTGACCAAAGTTCATAAACCAATCAAGACGGCTAGGAGCATGTTTTTGTTAGGAAGAGCCGTTAAGCAATTGTTAGGACATCATTTAGTTCTGGTACAATGGATGTAAATGAATTGTGGACTAAATTTAAATGCATTGTAAATAAAGGGTTAGAGAAATATGTGCCTGTACAGTCGATTAAGGATGGAAAAGATCCACCTTGGTGTAATAATAATGTTAGAAAGCTACTGAGAAAGCAAAGGCTGTTGCACTCTCAGTTAAAAAAAGAACACGCAAGTGAAGAAAGGCACAAGTTAGTAAAGACTCGTGCGTCTATAAAAAGATCGATGCGCTAAGCATACAATTATTACCACAGTCATACCTTAGCAAAAGATCTTTCCGAGAACCCGAAAAAATTCTGTAAAATCGATAAGCGTGTCAAAGGCCACTATTCAGTCACTCGTTGATCGTTCCGAGGCAGAAATAGAAGAAAGCAAACATAAAGCTGAAGTTCCAAATTTAGCGTTTAAGAAATCTTTCACGCAGGAGGACCGCACAGATGTACCACAATTTGATCAACGTACTAACTCCGAAATGGAGGACATAGTAATAGGTATTTCCGGCGTAGAGAAGCAGCTGAGAGAGCTACATACAAAAAAGTGTCCTGGTACCGGATGGTATACCAGTTCGGTTGTACAAAGAGTATTCTGCGGCATTGGCCCCTTACTTAGCTTGCATTTATCGCGAATCTTTAATTCAGCGCAAAGTTCCTAGTGACTGGAAAAAAGCTCAGGTGACTCCCGTTTATAAGAACGGAAAGAGCACTGACCCACATAATTACAGAGCAATATCGTTGACATCAGTTTCCTGGAGAATTTTGGAGCATATTCTCAGTTCGAATATAGTAAATTTTCTTGAGACGGAAAAGCTTCTGTCTATGAATCAGCACGGGTTTAGAAAACATCGTTCATGTGAAACTCAGCTTGCGCTTTTCTCACATGACATCTTGCTAGCCATGGGTGAAGGGCAACAGGCGGATTGTTTTTCTCGATTTCAAAAAGGCGTTCGAATCGGTACCACACTGCAGACTGCTAACGAATATACGAGCTTATGGAATAGGTTCACAGATTTGTGATTGGCTGGAAGACTTTCTAAGTAATAGAACGTAGTACGTTGTTCTCGACGGCGAGTGTTCATCAGAGACGAGTGTATCGTCAGGCGTGCCCCAGGGGAGTGTGACAGGATCGCTATTATTTTTTATCTATATAAATGATCTGATGGACAGAGTAGCTTGTAATTTGCGGCTGTTTGCTAGTGTGTATGGGAGAGTGTCGTCTCTAACTGACTGTAATAGCATACAGGATGACTTAGACAAAATGTTTAGTTGGTGTGAAGAATGGCAGCTTGCTATCAATGTAGAAAACTGTAAGGTGATGCGCATGAGTAGGAAAAACAATCCCATAATGTTCGAATACAGCATTAGTAGTAAACTTGCTTGATGTAGTCGCGTCTTTCAAATATCTAGGCGTAATATTGCAGAGCGATATGAAATGGAAAGGACACGTAAGGACAGTTGTGAGTAAGGCAGTCAGCGACTTCGGTTTATTGGGAGTATTTTCTGAAGATATACTTCATCCGTAAAGGAGATCACGTATAAAACGCTTGTATGACCACGTCTTGAGTATTGCTCAAGTGTTTGGGACCCGCAGCTGATCAATTTAAAGGAAGTCATAGAAGCAGTTCAGAGGCGAGCAGCTAGGTTCGTTACTAGTAGGTTCGACTAATGCGGGAGTGTCATGGAAATGCTCCGGGAACTCAAATGGGGATCACTGGAGGAAAGATGACGTTCTTCTCGAGAAATTCTGTTGAGGAAATTTTAGAGGGCCGGAATTTGAAGCTGAGTGTAGATCAATCTCCCTGCCCCTTTTTACATTTCGCGTAATGATTACAAAGACAAAATAAGAGAAATAGGGCTCGTACGGAGGCATATAGGCATTCCTTTTTTCCTCGTTCTATTTGGGAGTGTAATAGGAAAGGAAATGCCTAGTAGTGGTAGTGTACTCTCCGCTAAGCACCTTACGGTGGATTTCGGAGTTTGGATGTTGTTCTAAATGTAGATTTCAAGTCGCATGGGCTTAATTTGAAAAGGACAAATAAAGCAATATTCAGCGTCTGTTCAACATATTTTAAAGACCATTGGGCACCAGTCATACGTACTAGGAGATATCTGCATTTATTAGAGAAACTGGCAATTTTTAAAAGTAAGCACACATCTAATTAATGGGTTCCTTACGACCAGCTGATTAACCTGAACCAGAGGACCCAATGATATCAGTTCTTAAAATGTTACCATGATTTTGGTTAAGATTTTCGCATGTGATTTTTGTAATTTGGCATCTCTTTTCATAGTATAAATTTGGAATGGGTATTTTTGATTTTCGGAGGCTGTCTTTAGCTAAGATCTTCGTTTGCTGGTGGTTTCTTTTTGGGGTTTCGCAAAGCCAACGGAAGTTTGGGATTTTATGTTCTTTTTTAATGTAATGGAGCGGTTGGGGAATTTTTTAGTACTAGTACGCTTCATATGTACTTTTTGCCAATTAATTTTTAAGCAGATTTAGGCATTTTAATTAAATTTTCTGATGTTTACGGTGGCAGGCAGTGGGAAACTGGGATGATATTTTCTGGTTTAAAGAAAACATCGAGAGGAGAGCTCATAAATAATCTGTACAGCTTGTGTGAAATTATAAATTTCTGGGCGGTTTCAAGCATTCGTAATTGTTATGATGTATACAGTGACAGCACTACTTTAGTTGAGCTTTTGCAGTGTTTCATTTTTAGTAGTTGTTTAACCCTTTAATGCACGCCTTTTTATTTGAAGCTATAAAGACTAATGTATAGTGCGTATATACTGAGAGAAATATTGAAAAAAAATTCCGTATAATTATTATGCACTACTAGCAAAAAAAGTCCATAGCTGGTCAGCTATACAGTGCTTCCATGATGTACCCGATGCCTGACACCTTTCCAGAAAGTAACTCATGATGCCGCAGTAATATGCGATTGACTAGTTTTACATGGCAAAGGAGGTAAACAAACGCACCTGTTAGTAGTATCTCAATGCAGGTAACTGTCGAAGTGATTCAGTAGCACTCTGCAATTTACAATTTCTAGGACGAGCTACTGTTGTTGTGGTCTTCAGTCCGCAGACTGGTTTGATGCAGCTCTCCACGCTAACCTGTCCTGTGCAAGCCTCTTCATCTGAGAATACTTTCGGCAACCTACATCCCTTTGAATCTGCTTACTGTATTCGTCCCTCGGTCTCCCTCTACGATTTTTACCCCACACACTTCCTTCTAATGCTAAGTTGACGATTCCTTTATGTCTTAGGATGTGTCCCACCAACCTATCCCTTCTCTTAGTAAGAAAACGCCAAAAATTCCTTTTCTCCCCAATTCTGTTGAGCACCTCCTCATTAGTTACGTGATCCACCCATCTAATTTTCATCATTTGTCTGTAGCACCACATTTCAAAAGCTTATATCATATTTTTGTCTGAACTCCTTATTATCCACGCTTCACTTCCATACAATGCTACACTCCATAAAAATGCCTTCAGAAAGGACTTCCTAATATTTATACTAATACTGGATGTCAGAAAGTTTCGCTTCTTCAGAAACGCTTTTCTTCCCATAGCCATTCTGCATTTTATATCTTCTTTACTTCGGCCATCGGAAGTTATCTTGCTACCCAAGTAACAAAACTCGTCTACTACTTTTATTTTCTCATTACCTAATTTAATTCCTTCAGCATCGCCTGACTCTAAATTCCATTATCCTGGTTTTACTCTTGTTGATGTTCATCTTATAACCTCTTTTCAAGACATTGTCCATTCCATTCAATTGCTCTTCCAGATCCTTTGTGGTCTCTGACAGGATTACTATGTCATAGGCAAACAGCAAAGTTTTTATTTCGTCTCCCTGAACTTTAAATCCCTCTCCAAATTTCTCCTTGCATTCCTTCACTGCTTGCTCAATGTACAGATTGAACAACAATGGCGATAGGCTACAACCTGTCTTACTCCCTTCCCAACCTGTGCGACTCTTTCATGCCCTTCGACTCTAATAACCGCTGTTTGGTTTTTGTACAGGTTGAATATAACTCTTCGCTCCCTATTTTTTACACCTGCTACCTTCATAATTTGAAACAGTGTATTCCAGTCAACATTGTCAAAAGCTTTCTCCAAATCTACAAACGCTAAAAACGTACGTTTGCCTTTCCTTAGCCTATCTTCTAAGATAAGTCGTAATGTGAGTATTGCCTCCCGTGTTTCAACATTTCTCCTAAATCCAAACTGATCTTCCCCAAGGTCGGATTCCTCCAGTTTTTCCATTCTTCTGTGAATTATTCGTGTCAGTATTTTGCAAACATGACTTATTAAACTAACAGTTCTGTAATTTGCACATTGTCTGCACTTGCTTTCTTTGGAATTATAATTAATATATTCTTCTTGAAGTCGGAGGGTATTTCCCCTGTCTCATATATCTTGCATACTAGATGGAACAATTTCTTCATGACTGGCTCTCCTAACGATATCAGCAGTTTAGACGCGATATCGTCTATTCCAGGGGCCTTGTTTCTACTCAAATCTTTTGGTGCTGTGTCAAATTCTTCTCGCAGTATAGTCTTTTCTCTCATCCTCTTTACCTCATTTTCCATTTCTAGAATACTGCATTCAAGTTTATTTCCTTTGTACAGACCTTCTATATATTCCTTCCACCTTTCAGCTTTCCCATCTTTGCTTAATACCGGTTTTCCATCCGAGTTCTTGATATTCATACCGCTACTTTTCTTGTCTCCAAATGTCTCTTTTATTTTCCTGTAGGCGGTATCTACGAGGCGCGTCCAGAAAGTAAGTTCCGTTTGGTAATAAAATGAAACTGTACACAGATACAGAAGAAATTTTTATTGCACAAAATTCTACAACTCTTAAACTACTTTCACACATAACTGCCGAAATTTTGCGGGCATTTGTTATTGCGTGGCACCAGGTTCTGTGTACCTTCTTCATAGAAATCTGCCGCCTGTTTCTTCAACCAGTTGGAAACAGTGGCCGGCCGCGGTGGCCGCGGGGAATGAGGCGCTTCAGTCACGGTCTGCACGACCACAACGGTCGGGGGTTCGAATCCCCCCTCGAGCATGGATATTTGTGCCGTCCTAGTGCGTAAGTAGTTCATAAGTAGTTTGTAAGTTTAGGGACTGATGACCCCGTAGTTAAGTCCCATAAGCTTAACAAACATTTGAACATTTGGAAACAGTGAAATTTAGGGGATGTCCATAGCGAGAGCACTAATTGTACACCTACGGTTTTCCTGGATCTTGTCATCAATCGCGTTAGTCAGTTCTTCTGTAACCAAGGACGCCCACTTCGTTCTTCATCGTGCACATCACTACGCCCGCCATTGAACTGTCGGACCCATATTCTCAACATCGAATCACTCATCATATTTGATCCGTAAACATCGCAAATTTGAGCATAAATTTCACTTTGCTTCACTTTCCTCGCATTCAGAAAGCAAATAAGAGGCTGAAGATATACTGGTTGAAAATAGTCAGCTTACATAAATTTCGGACAGAAGACCAGCGATGACGTTTTACACTATAATAGCAAAGCCTCCACATCTGCAAAAAAAATTTGGATCGCTATGGTAACGAAAGGGACAACTTCTTAGACAGAATCATTACAGGTGACGAAACATGGATCAATCATTACCAGACGGAGAGTAAACATCCAAATTCGTCGTGCAAGAAAAAGTTCAAGACCCAACCGTCCGCAGGAAAACTGATGCTTGCCGTTTTTTGGGATGGACGAGGTCCTGTACTAGAACATTATGGTAAAGGGGCACTACAATAAACAGTGTACGTTACAGTGAGATGCTTACTGACAGGCTAAAGCCTGCAATTCGAAGCAAACGCCGAGGATTGCTGTCAGAAGGTGTTGGGTTGTTGCACGACAATGCCCGTCCGCATACTGCTGTCCACACTGCTGAAACGCTCCAGAAACTCAAATTCGAAGTACTGGATCATCCTCCATATAGTCCCGATCTTGCCCCTTCTGACTATCATTTGTTTGTTCCACTCAAACAGGCATTAAGGGGGCGTCGATTTGACTCGGACGAAGCAGTGAAGGAAGCGGTGCATTCCTGGCTCGCAGTTCAAACGTAAACCTTCTTTTATGAGGGCATAAGGAAACTTGTAGAGCGATGGACGAAGTGCATTGAAAAGCAAGGAGACTATGTGGAAAAATGATGTTCTTGTAGGTTTCCTATTTTATTACAACAAAAATTTTATAACTACTTCGCGGATGAGAATTGACTTACCCTCGTATTATCAACCAAGCCAAATTTTAACTGTAAGTCATGATTTCTTCCGACAGCCCTGTGTTTGGACAAATGATCGTAACATTACGTCTTTTTGTATCCTTAAAACAGCCCAGTATTGTCGAAGTTGAGTGCATCGCGACGGCCCTCGAAACCTCGAGAAGCAGCAGCAGCGAAATCGCCGCAACCGTCCAAGGCTGAGTCGTTTTCCGTGGCAACGCAGACTGGTCGCCCAGGACCGAGCTCGGCAGAACCTACAGCAGCAGAGCATCGCAGGTGAGCAGTGCTGGGGAAACCATCTGTTTCCAGTAGTTGTTTTTCACACTGATACGGGGGACTTTTATCAAGACACGACTGTCTTATTTCCGGGCTTCTGGTAGTGCTACATGAGTTGTGTTTGTACTCTCGCTCCGAACAGTGCGTCCCAGAATGTTTCCAGATGTTCAATAGACATGCACATTGCGAGCTTACACTCGGATTTTCCAAACACAAACTACGAAAAATCCACTATTCTGTGCAGCGTGATACAATTTTATCAGTTATTTCCTATTTACTTCAGTTTCCTCGAGCCTCCAGTGGAACAGCACGGGAAAAACCCCCACAAATCACCCACTCACAGCCTGTGTTTGCTTGGAGCTCCGTGAAGTGCGGCTGTAGACCCTATTTTATTATTTTTTTTCTAGGGGCCAGCCACACCTGCTGCAATGATCCCAAAATTTTTAGCTTTAAATAAATGCAGGCAGGAACAAAATGAAAAATGCACAAACGGCAAATTCACTTTTAACTAAATTGATGTTTATTCCACCCAATATCCAGTGAATATTTGTAACCATTGACTTCAGAGCAATGCCGAGTTCCTGAAGGCTGCCACATCATAAAAGAAAAAAAATGGAAACTTGAATGAATAGTCGCTAAGTCGCACAGTCGACAAATAAAAATTTAAGTCTAGCAACAATCTGGAGAAACTGTAAGTTCCACTGTGACAGAGTATAGTTAGAGTCCACGAAGCACCACACTTGAACACTTCGCTGAAATTTTACAAGTTCTCAAGCGACTACGCAATCATCCAGCATAACGACACGTCTTGTCTGTCAAACCGACACCAACTGACTGCTCCGAACAAACCAAAATGGCCGTCCTAAGTACCCTCGCTGGCTTACTCAGAAGTCAAATTGGTACCTTATTTTCATGGAATTTCGTCTTTTACATAAAATGCAAATGAAATAAATACACGTGATGATAGTATTTAACGGAAATTTTCCGCTGAAACAGAATATGGCATCAAATATATTGTACATGTCGTAGTTTTGGCACTATTAAAAAATTAAACTTTATTACATTTGCTTTTTCAGTAATTAAACATCGATTATTCATTGTACTATTGATCGTGTGGTTTCATTAACTATTTACTTAAGTCTAATTTACCGACCGAGCGAGGTGACGCAGTGGCAAGACACTGGACTCGTATTGGGGAGGATGGTGGTTCAAATCCACCTCTGGCCAGGTTTAGATTTTCCGTGATTTCCCTAAATCGCTAAAGACAAATGCCGGGATGTTACCTTTCAAAGGGCACGGCCGATTCCCCCCCCCCCCTCCCCCCCCCCTCCCATCCTTCCCCGAATATCCGGTCGTAAGCTCCGTCACTAATGACCGCACTGTCGACGGGAAGTTTAACCTTAAACTTTCTTCCTTCTAATTTATCGAGCTCCCGCTAATACTACCGTTATTAATGGTTATTTATTAAAAATCCAGCTTTTATACCTGGAAACCTTATTACTGACCTCTAATTCAAATTTACTGAATTTGCGCTAAAAACTAAATATCCATCTTAATAGCCCTCACATAGATCTGTCAATTGACAGCTTGAACGTAATATTTGATTAAGATGTTTTCAAGATGTATCATTGACGAATTTGTTATTATATAATTTTTTTCGGTTTACTATAACTCGAAACCTATTAAAGGGACAGAAGGCGTATTCGTCTAGTCTTCATCTCTAAAATGAGCCTGCGCGCTCCTTTCTATCATATATAGATCAATAGTTATTAATTTTTAAGTGGTTTATTGCATATTTCTCAAGTCCAAACAGGGCTACTCCCACTGTTCGCCATTGCGTCTGCCGCGCGGTATTAGCCGAGCGGTCTGGAGCGCCTCGTTACGGATTGCGCGGCTCCCGTGTCGGAGGATTTTGCCATTCCGTCTCACCACGGCCTGGATTTTCCAGTCACGTGTCTTTAACAAAGCGAGAAGCAACTGAGAAAAGAATTAGATAATATAACTGCATGATGCAAATGTCAATTGGTCCTTAATGATGATAAGTGTGGAGCCATAGATATAAGCACTAAAACAAATCTGTTAAACATCATTTACACGATAAATTAGTCAAATCTACAGGCCGTATATTTAACTAAATACCTGTTGTTGTTGTTATGGTCTTCAATCCGGAGACTGGTTTGATGCAGCTCTCCACCATACACTATCCTGAGCAAGGCTTTTCATCTCCCCATAAGAACGACAACCCACAACCACTTGAATCTGCTTACTATACGCGTCTCTTGGTCTCCCTGTGCGATTTTTACCCCACACACTTCCCTCCAATGCTAAATTTACGATTCCTCGATGTCTAAGTATGTGTCCTACCAAGCGATCCCTACTTTTAGTCAGGGTATGCCAAAAATTCCTTTTCTCATCAAGTCTGTTCAGTATCTCTTCATTAGTTATGCGATCTACCCACCTAATCTTAAGCATTCTTCTGTAGCACCACATTTCAAAAGCCTCTATCCTCTTCCTGTCCGCACTGCTTATTGTCCATGTTTCACTCCCGTACAAGGCAACACTCCACACAAATGCCTTCAGAAAAGACTTCCTTACACTTAAATTAATATTCGATGTTAGCAAAGTTCTCTTTTTCAAAAATGCTTTTCTTCCCATTGCCATTCTGCATTTTATATCCTCTGTACTGCGACCATCCCGTGTTATTTTACTACCCAAGTAACATAACTCATCTACCACCTTCATTGTTTCATTACCTAATCTAATTCCTCCAGCATCACCTGATTTTCAAAGACCACATTCCATTATTTTTGTTTTGCTCTTGTTAATGTTCATTTTATACGCTCCCTTCAACACACTGTCCATTCCATTCAGCTGCTCTTCCAGGTCCTTCGCTGTCTCTGACAGAATTACAATGTCATCAGCAAAACGCAATGTTTTTATTTCTTCCCCCTGAACTTTAATCCCTATTCCAAATTTTTCCTTGCATTCCTTCACCGCCTGCTCGATGTACAAATTGAATAGCATCGGAGAAAGGCAGCAACCCTGTCTTACTCCCTTCCCGACTGATGTTTCCCTTTCATGCCCTTCGAGTCTAATAACTGCGGTCTGGCTTTTGTACAAGTTGTAAATAACTCTCCTTTCCCTGTATTTTACCTCTGCTGACTTCATAATTTGAATGAGTGTATTCCAGTCAACATTGTCAAAAGCTTTCTCCAAATCTACAAAATCTAAAAATGTAGGTTTGCCTTTCCTTAATCTATCTTCTAAGATAAGACGTAAAGTGAGTATTGCCTCCCGGGTTCCTATGTTCCTCCTGAATCCAAACTGATCTTCAAAAAATGTTTAAATGTTTGTAAAGCTTATGGGACTTAACTACAGGGTCATCAGTCCCTAAACTTACAAACTACTTATGAACTAGCTAATCCTAAGGACGGCACAAATATCCATGCTCGCGGGAGGATTCGAACCCTCGACCGTAGTGGCCATGCAGACCGTGACTGGAGCAACTCAGTCCCGTCGGCCACCGCGGCCGGCAAAAACTGATCTTCCTCGAGGTCAGCTTCTACCAGCTTTTCCATTCTTCTGTAGATAGTTCGTGTTAAAATTTTGCAACCATGACTTATCAAACTGATGCTTCTGTAATTTTCACATCTGTCTGCGCCTGATTTCTTTGGAATGGGGATTATTACATTTTCTTAAAGTCTGAGGGTATTTCGCCTGTCTCATAGATCCTACACACCAGTTCAAATAGTTTTGTCACGGCTGGCTCTCCCAGAGACTTTAGTAGCTTTGAGGGTATGTAATCTACTCCTGGGCCCTTGTTCCAACCTAGGTCTTACAAGGCTTTGTCAAATTCATCTCTCAGTATAGAATCTCGTATTTCATATTGAACTACTTCCTCTTCCCTTCCTACAACATCGTCTCTAAGTTAATTTCCTCTGTAGAGTTTCTCTATGTACTCTTTCCACCTTTCAGCTTTCCCTTCTTTGCCGAGAACTGGTTTCCCATATGAGTTCTTGATATTCATAGAGTTTCTTTTCTTGTCCCAAATGTCCCTTTTATTTTCCTGTAGGCGGTATCTACTAGTTCCCTTCTTATACATTCTTCTACAGATTTGCATTTGGCTTCTAGCCACTGTTGCTTAGCCACTTTGCACTTCCTGTCAATCTCATTTCTTAGTCGTCTGTTCTCCATTTTGCCAGCTTCATTTACTGCATTTTTATATTTTCTACTTTCATCAATTAAATTTAGTGTTTCCTGTGATATCCAAGGATTTTTTGTAGGTCTTGCCTTTCTACCTATTTTGTCCTCTGCTGCCTTCACTATTTCATCTCTCAATGCTACCCATTTCTCTTCTATTGTTTTATTTCCCCCTGTTTCTGTCAATTGATGCCTAAATATCACTCTGAATTTCTCAAGAACTTCACGTTTCTTCAATTTATCTAAGTCCCATCTCCTTATTTTCCTACCTTTCTGCAGTTTTTTCAGTTTCAGCCTACAGTTCATGACTAACAAGTTATGTTCAGAGTCTATATCTGCCCCTGGGTATGTCTTACAGTTTATCACCTGATTCCGGAATCTATGTTTTACCATTATAAAATCTATCTGATACCTTCCGGTGTCTCCTGGTCTCTTCCACGTATACTACCTTCTTTTGTGATTCTTAAACCACGTGTTTGTTACGATTAAATTATGTTCCGTGCAAAATTCTACCAGCGACTTCCTCTTTCATTCCTTCTGCCCAGTCCATATTCACCTACTATTTTTCCTTCTCTTCCTTTTCCCACTACCGATTCCAGTCTCCCATCACAATGAAGTTTTCCTCTCCCTTAACTGTCTGAATAATTTCCTTTCGCTCCTCATATCTTTCATCGATCTCCTCATCATCGGCATTGCTAGTTGGCATATAAACCTGTACTACTGTAGATTATCTTGACAATGATAATGCGATCACTGTGCTGCTCATAGTAGTTTACCCGCATTCCTATTTTCTTATCCATTATTAGTCCTATTCCTGTGATACCCCCAACTGATTTTGTATTTATAATCCTGTACTCACCTGACCAGAAATCCTGTTCATCCTGCCACCGAACTTCACTAATCCCCACTATATCTAACTTCAACCTATCCATTTCCCTTTTTAAATTTTCTAGTTTCCTACCCGATTAAGGGATCTAACATTCCACACTCCGATCCGTAGAATGCCAGTATTGTCTTTCCTGATGATAACATCCTCCTGAGTAGTCCCCGCCCGGATATCCGAATGGGGGACTATTGTATCTCCGGAATATTTTACCCGAGAGGATGCCATCATCATATTTTCATACAGTAGAGCTCCATGTCCTCGGGAAAAGTAACGGCCGTAGTTTCCCTTGCTTTCAGCCGTTCGCAGTAAGTGCATGGCAAAGGCACATTAGCTGATGTTACAAGGCCAGCTCAGTCAATCATCCAGACTGTTGCCCCTGTAACTACTGAAAAGGCTGCTGCCTCTCTTCAGGAACCATATGTTTGTCTGGCCTCTCCACAGATACCCCTCCGCTGTGGGTTCACCTACGGTACGGCCACCTGCATCGTTGAGGCACGCAAGCCACCCCACCTCAGCAATGCCTGTGGTTCATGGGGGTGGACTAAATACTTAGGAATAATAATTATGAACAACGTAAATTGGAAAAACTCATATAAAATATAATAGGAAAGACGAAGCAAAGGTTACGTTTCATTGGCAGAACACTTGGAATATGCAAGAGTTCTACTAAAAAAGAGCTTGCCAAACACTGCGCACTGTGCAGAGGCACGGAAGTGCTGCACCGATACGCACATGTGGGGCATCGGGCAACAACATCTGTCATTAGACACAATAAACGGCGATGGCTCCTCTTCCTGGTTTATGGGGTGCAACAGGAGTGCAACACACGCAGTCTCGTTTACCCCTAGAGCAATTTTCGAGTGTTTGTAATTCTACGGGACCAAACTACACACCTGGCCTTTAAAATTGCTACACCAAGAAGAAATGCAAATGATAAATTGTTGTTCATTGGACAAATATATTATACTAGAAATGACATGTGATTACATTTTCACGCAGTTTGTGTGCATAGATCATTAGAAATCAGTAACCAGATCATGCACCTCTGGTCGTAATAACGGCCTTGATACGGCTGGGCATTGAGTCAAATAGAGCTTGGATGACGTGTACAGGTACAGATGCCCATGCAGCTTCAAGACGATACCACAGTTCGTCAAGACTAGTGACTGGCGTATTGTGACGAGGCAGTTGCTCGGCCACCATTGACCAGACGTTTTCAGTTGGTGAGACATCTGGGGAATGTGCTGGCCAGGGCAGCAGGTGGAACGTTTTTCGTATCCAGAAAGACCCGTACAGGGCTTGCTGAAATGTAGTGTTTCGCAGGGATCGAATGAGAGGCAGAGCCACCGGTCGTAACATATCTGAAATGTAACGACCACTGTTCAAAGTGCCGTCGATGCGAACAAGAAGTGACCGAGCCGTGTAACCAATGGCACCCCATACCATCACGTGGGGTGATACGCCAGTATGGCGACGACGAATACACGCTTCCAATGTGTGATCACCGCGATGTTGCCAAACACGGATGCGACCATCATGTATAAACAGAACCTGGAGTCATCCGAAATAATGTTGTGTGGCCATTCGTGCACCAAGGTTCGTCGTTGCGTTCACCATAGCAGGGGCTCCTGTCTGTGATGCAGCGTTAAAGGTAACCGTAGCCATGGTCTCCGAGCTGCTGCTGCAAGCGTCGTCGAACTGTTCGTGCAGATAGTTGTTTTCTTGCAAACTTTCCCATCTGTACTCTCAGGGATCGAGACGTGGCTGCACGATCCGTTACAGACATACGGATAAGATACCTTTTATCTCGACTGCTAGTGATACGAGGCCGTTGGAATCCAGCACGGCGTTCCGTATTGCCCTCCTGAACCCAGCGACTCCATGTTCTGCTAACGGTAATTGGACCACGACCGACGCGAGCAGCAATGTAGCGTTACGATAAACCGCAATCGCGATAGGCTACAATACGACCTTTATCAAAGTCAAACGTGATCGAACGCATATCTCCTCCTTACACGAGGCATTGTAACAACGTTTCATCAGGTAATACCGGTCAACTGCTATTTGTGTATGAGAAATCGGTTGGAAACTTTCCTCATGCCAGTACGTTGTAGGTGTCGCCACCGGTACCAACCTTGTGTGAAAGCTCGGAAAAGCTAATCATTTGCATATCACAGCATCTTCTTCCTTTCAGTTAAATTTCACGTCTGTATCACGTCATCTTCGTGGTGTAGCAATTTTAATGGCCAGAAGTGTTTATTGCTCAAGAGTCCCCTAAGTTAAACTAACCTATGGACAACACACACATCCATGCCCGAGGGAGGATTCGAACCTCCGACGCGGGAGATCTTGCGATCCGTAACGTGGCGCTCCATACCGCTCGTGTACACCCATACGCACCCCTAGAGCGACCTTCTTGATTGAAACATGCACTACATGATTGGTGACTGTTCCGGCGTGCGCGCTGTGACCCAGAATTTGCACATGTGCAACAACACCATATATGTGCAGAATTTCTGGCCGCGGTGGCCGAGGGGACTTAGGCGGTCCAGTCACGGTCTGCACGGCCACTACCGTCGGGGGTTCGAATCCCCCTCGGGCATGGATATTTCTGCCGTCCTAGTTCCTAAGTAGTTCATAAGTAGTTTGTAAGTTTAGGGACCGATGACCCCGTAATTAAGTCCCATAGACTATACAATCATTTGAACATTTTTCATAACGGCCTGGATTTTCCAGTCACGTGTCCATAACAAAGCGAGCGACCAGACGCTCGTTTGACAAATCAGAGTGGCCGCTATCTATTGACTAACCTCAGGACTATGACGACTTGTAAGATCTCTCTTAGACCCTTCGAGGATGATGCTGTCATTTCTCGTTTATTACAGTGACCATAAGATGAAAAGCAACTGAGAAATGAATTAGATTATATAACTGCAAGGTGCAAATTAAGTGTGGAGCCATCGATATAAGCACTAAAAGAAATCGGTTAAACATCATTTATACGATAAATTAGTCAAATCTACAGGCCGTATATTTAACTAAATACCTAGGAATAATAATTACAAACAACGTAAAATTGGAAAAACTCGTATAAAATATTATAGGAAAGGCGAAGCAAAGGTTACGTTTCATTGGCAGAACACTTAGAAGATGCGAGAGTTCTACTAAAAACGAGCTGGCCAAACACTGCGCACTGTGCAGAGGCACGGAAGTGCTGCACCGATACGCACATGTGGGGCATCGAGCAACAACATCTGTCATTAGACACAATAAACGGCGATGGCTCCTCTTCCTGGTTTATGCGGTACAACAGGAGCGCAACATTCCCAGTCTCGTTTACCCCTAGAGCAATGTTCGAGTGTTTGTAATTTTATGGGGCCAAACTACACACCTGGTCTTGCTACACCAAGAAGAAATGCAGATGATAAATGTGTGTTCATGGGACAAATATATTACACTATAAATGGTATGTGATTACATTTTCACGCAGTTTGTGTGCATAGATCATGAGAAATCAGTAACCAGATCATGCACCTCTGGTCGTAATAACGACCCTGATACGGCTGGGCATTGAGTCAAATAGAGCTTGGATGACGTGTACAGGTACAGATGCCCATGCAGCTTCAACACCATACCACAGTTCATCAAGACTAGTGACTGGCGTATTCTGACGAGGCAGTTACTTGGCCACCATTGACCAGACGTTTTCAGTTGGTGAGACATCTGGCGAATGTGCTAACCAGGACAGCAGTGGAACGTTTTCCGTATCCTGAAATGTAGTGTTTCGCAGGGATCGAATTAATGGCAGAATCACGGGTTGTAACATATCTGAAATGTAACGACCACTGTTCAAAGTGCCGTCGATGCGAACAAGAAGTGTCCGAGATGTGTAACCAATGGCACCCCATACCATCACGTGGGGTGATACGCAGTGGCGTAGCTATGTCACCAAGGGCCCCGGGGCAAAAATGACGTTGGGGGCCCTCTTTACACTAATTCTGTACAGATGCAAACCTACTTCATCATCAGTTCCTTATCGCCCACTGGAAGACGTAATAAGGCAAACCTAAATACTACTAAGTAAATTATTATGTGTCACGCAGCAGATAAAATTTAATCGTACTCTTTAATATAATTGTGAAAGTTTGTTTGTTATGCTTGTTATGCATAAATTACTAGGTGATTTGAATGGAATTTTGCAGAGGGCTAGAGATAGATTTGGACCTGGATAGGACATTCAGATGAAAATGCCACATGGGACATTTTTCTTTAGTAGTGACAGCAGGCAGACTGTTGTCAGTGCCGACAACTCACTCTACAGCGCTGTTAGCTCATTTCGTTGATAGCCCAGTCAAAGAAGGAAATTAGAGGAAATGTTCGTGTAGGATGGTTTCATCAAAAGTAAGTTGCCAGATTTTGTTAAATGAAACACTTTGGATTGAGACATGCCCCTAGCAGGCTTGTTGAAGTATATGTTAGTGTCTGGCCAGGAAAATATGATAAGTAAAATAACTAAGTCGATATCTTCGCTTATTATCGTGACAGTGGGGTAGAGGGCAGCGTCTTGATGCACAATTCACTATTGAGACAAAGTAATTATTACATGAAACTTCTGATCGGTGAATGTAATTAAACCTTTAAATGGCAGAATAAACAAATAGTGTGCGGGTAGAAACGTACCTTAAAAGATTGCGTGAAGTGCTGAATTCTCACCATTACTTTAAAACACAGTGAAGTTGTTTGTTTTTCACATAGAAGAACTGAGCAGAATGCTGCGGAGAGTATAGTGTTAGTATGAACATAAATTGAAGAGAGTATAGTTCTTATGGTATGGGAAGGCGTAGTTCCCAGAAAAAAGCCACAGAATGCCGGGTCCATTTCCCGCCTTCCATTGCAAGGTAGTGTGTAGAAAGGTATGTAGATTCTGTTCGGTATTCCTGTCAGTATTAACGCATTTGTGGAAAAAAAAAAAAAAAACATGCCTGTTTACTGGCGCAACGCATTTTGTAGAAAATGCGCACACTTCAGGTCTATCTGCGCACTACTTCATCTGTGATTTATGAGATGCACTGTGGAGGGGTCTGTATAACTTTGTAAAACACCTTGTAATTTCCTTTTGCGACGTAATGGGGTAGACAGAGAGGGGGCTCGCTTTCTCGCTATTCGTTTTGCAGGCGCACAAAGAACGGCAATGCCTGACCATTCCAGCGGTCTGCCCTTTCCCGCAGCTTCTGCCCTCCAACCCTCCCCCTCCGCCACTTCCTGCTGTCACGTGTCACATCCCCACAACAAATCATATTCCCAATACTGTTCTACTGTATTAAAATATGCTGTATACATTTAATATTTTATCTTAGTCCATTCTGTTTAACAATAACTATATTAACATATTGGCTGCCAAAGGTATACTTGGGTTACCGTCCCCCGGGGAACACGTACTTTTTTCACATATTCTGCTTTAGTTTGCTTGAAGTAAGCTATGTGAGTACAAATAAGTTGAAAATATTGCAATTTAGTACTTTAGTTTATATTTCTTTGTGTGAGTTACATATGACTCACATGGCGCCAGAGTAAAGTGCCAGGTGTGTCATTTGTTATGTCGCTAATAATTTTGGGTTGGTACCCCTGTAAGTCTTTCACTCCACAACATTATTTCCGTACAGTTCCGTTATTGTTTTTCTGCATTGTTACTACAGTCTTTATTCAGTGTTGTTTGCTCTGTAACACAGTGATATTGTAGCAGGAGAAAGTGTCTCGTAGAAGTGATGAAGATGAACAAAGGCGTGAACAGAAGCTTTAAGATGAATTTATAAGTGAAGAAGATGATACTACTGAAATGGAAGAATAAGAGGAATGTATTGATGCTGAGTACTGTTTATGGAGAGGAAGAAGCTGTAGTTCAAACCAAGAGGGGCACAAAGAAAAAACCAGCAATGATAACTATCTCTCTCACCAAATGAAGCCCTATATTGTCTAAGGCAGGCTGTGAAATGGTACAGGAAGCTTGCAATTGAACTGTTGATAGGATCAGCACTGGTAAATGCTCTTGTGATTTACCAATACATTAACAACAAGATCATCTCAATCACAGAATTCAAAGAGGAAGTGACTTTGAGACTACTCCATACATAAAATGCCGATGCTCCTGAAAAATCTCTCACTGTAGCCACCAAGCTGCCTGCAGATTGTGCTCTTGTGAACATGGGAGCAGCAAGTCATAGGTGAACGGATGCTACGAAAAAATGAAGAATAAATTTGGACGAGATCAAGGTGTCAAGAAATGTGAACAAACTACATGGAAATTTAAGAAATTGACTCATATTTTTGCGAAGAGTGTTTCTTCATAAAGCACAGTGCATGCAGGTGTTAGAGATACAAAGTGGAATTAGCCAATTTTTTTCAGTCTGTTTCATTGTTGTTGCAATTAGAGTTGGAGAATGTAATTAAAGCAGTATGTGATATACAATCTACCGCATAAGTAATATGTTACACCAAATTATAAATTATAAAAACAAGTAAACTCCAATATGATTTGGCCATGTGAGTTATATATAATTAACGATTTCAAGTGTCAGTAACTAATCTTCTGCTCTTGAAAACTGGAGGCCAGGAACATGATTTGTTACTGGGGCCATAACGTATTGTACCACCAAGTCACAGCACGCCACTGTGAACTATAACTGCACGACTGATCTTTAAATGGAAAAATGTGCGTGAGATGTATTTACTTCGTGGCCCGAAGAGAAGACTTCCTGTGACTTATATTTAACTCACGTGGCAGTCAATGTGTTAAAACATTGTTTTCTAAAAGTTAGGAATTTTTCTATTTCTTGTAACACGAATACTATTAGTCCTTGAAAAAAATTTATAATCATTTTTCGTGCCTCACCGTGTATCACGAACTTAATAAGGGGCGTTTTTCAAGTCGTTCTTATTTCTTCACGCACCAAAGTCAGAATGAAAGAATATCTACTGGAGTAATACAGTGCTTCAAACTGTTAGATTGAAAATGTTGGCAAAGATATTATTTCTGATCGGTAATTATCGGTAAACGTTTTCGTGACTGCAGTACATTATAGTAATAATATGGGTACACAATTAAAAAAATAGTCAATTTTATTTTAACAATTAGTTTACAATCTTTTCCTGCCTTTGGTTTTTGCAAAATCGTCAATATGGTCTGTTAAATCTTGACTTGATGCAGCCTTGTTTTCGATTGCTATGAGTGCCAAATGTCAGAGTCAAGCTTGAGCCATACTGTACCTCAGATGCGTTTTGATAATTTTTAATTTGCTGAACGACCTTTCGGCTGCTGCAGAAGAATAAAACTGCGGTAAATACTTCCGTAACCTCACATTCTAATAATGCATATTTTGTTATAATTTCCGTACATAATTGGCGAACTGTCCATGTTGGGGTCAATTTCGGCAGGAGATATTGAAAGTCGAATTTCCTTCATTCAACTAAAATATTATATACAGTGTAACGTCTATTATCGGAAGTAATTTGGGGAAGTGGATATTCCGAAAACCGGTTTATTCGGATATTCGAACTTTACGCTTCTACTTGCCAATAAGAAGTATTGTACAGTAAATGTATTTATACTGTATTTGGAGGAGCGCGATCCTTCACATTGCACGCCGCAACACTTGGAAGACGCCGATGTTGGTATGAGCAGCTTTGATGCTGTCGCAACTTCTGCCGACTTAAGTGTGCCGATTGTTGGACTCATTGGCTGGCAACTTCGCCTGTCGGCAGTGCCACATAGTGCGGTTACTATGGGAAACTTGGTTTGAGGGGAAGGGGATATGATGGACGATAGGGTGGGAACGTAAAAAAAAAATTAAATAAATAATTCGACGCTCTACTGTAACGTTTTTCGATCGTTGCTCACGAAGGCCGAGGGGCCCCTGGAGCTCGGGGGCCCCGGGGCACTGCCCCGCCTAACCCTATGATAGCTACGCCACTGGTGTTACGCCAGTATGGCGACGACGAATACACGCTCCCAATGTGTGATCACCGCGATGTTGCCAAACACGGATGCGACCATCATGTATAAACAGAACCTGGATTCATACGAAATAATGTCGTGTGGCCATTCGTGCCGGCCGTTGTGGCCGAAGGGACTGAGGCGCTCCAGTCACGGTCTGCATGGCCACTACGGTCGAGGGTTCGAATCCCCCCTCAGGCATGGATATTTGTGCCGTCCTTAGTTTTAGTTAGTTCATAAGTAGTTTGTAAGTTTAGGGACTGATGACTCCATTGACCCCATTGACTATACAAACATTTGAACATTTTTTGTGGCCATTCGTGCACCCAGGTTCGTCGTTGCGTACACCATCGCTGGGGCTCCTGTCTGTGATGCAGCGTGAAAGGTAACCGCAGCCATGGTCTCCGAGCTGCTGCTGCAAGCGTCGTCGAACTGTTCGTGCAGACAGTAGTTTTCTTACAAATTTCCCATCTGTTCACTCAGGGATCGAGACGTGGCTGCACGAACCGTTACAGCCAGACGGATAAGATGCCTTTCATCTCGACTGCTAGTGATACGAGGTCGTTGGAATCCTGCACGGCGTTCCGTATTGCCCTCCTGATGTTCACGGGTTTGTATAGTCTATGGGACTTAACTACGGGGTCATCAGTCGCTAAACTTACAAACTACTTATGAACTACTTACGAACTAGAACGGCACAAATATCCATGCCCCAGGGGGGATCGCACCCATGACCGTAGTGGCCGTGTAGACCGTGACTGGAGCGCCTTAGTCCCCTCGGCCACCGCGGCCGGCTGCCCTCCTGAACTCAGCAATTCCATGTTCTGATAACAGTAATTGGATCACGACCGACGCGAGCAGTAATGTATCGTTACAATAAACCGCAATCGCGATAGGCTACAATCCGACCTTTATCAAAGTCGGTAAGTGACGCCCGGGGACTGAGGCGCTCCAGTCACGGTCTGCACGGCCACTACGGTCGGGGGTTCGAATCCCCCCTCGGGCATTGATATTTGTGCCGACCTTAGTATAAGGTAGTTGATAAGTAGTTTGTAAGTTTAGGGACTGACGACCTCGATGTTAAGGCCCATACGCTTAACAAACATTTGAACAATTGGAAACGTGACCGAACGCATATCTCCTCCTTAAACTAGGCATCGTAACAATGTTTCCTCAGGCAATGCCGGTCAACTGCTATTTGTGTATGAGACATCGGTTGGAAACTTTCCTCATGTCAGCACGTTGTAGGTGTCGCCACCGGTACCAACCTTGTGTGAATGCTCTGAAAAGAGTTCTCTAACGTCCACACTCGTGAAACACCACCTTCATGACCTAGGTCGTGAACCCTTTCCCTTCTGTTCCCATCCTTTCTTCTTCCCTCCTCTCCCACCTGACAAAGGAACTGTGTTCCGGAAGCTTGTCCTTTTTGTCCCTTTTTTTCTGATTCTTCATTTGTGTTACTATCGGCGGTACAGCACAATGGTAAGTACTGGCCAGCCATTCTATCTCGTTTCCAACAATATTAAACTACTTATCAACTACCTTATACTAAGGACGGCAGAAATATCCATGCCAGAGATGGGTTTCGAATCCCCGACCGTAGTGGCCGTGCAGACCGTGGCTGGAGCGCCTCAGTCCCCTCGACCACCGCGGCCGGCAATAAGTTATGGTCAGAGTCTATATCTGCTCCTGGATATACCTTACAATTTAAAACCTGGTTCAGTTTGAGAGTCATTACGATTCGGAGAGTAAACGGCAGAGTACGGAATGGAAACATCCAAATTCGTCGTGCAAGAAAAAGTTCAAGACCCAACCGTCCGCAGGAAAACTGATGCTTGCGATTTTTGTGGATGTACGAGGCTCTGTACTGGAACATTATGGTGAAAGGGACACAACAATAAACAGTGTACGTTACAGTGAGATGCTTACTGAAGGCTAAAGCCTGCAATTCGAAGCAAACGCCGAGGATTTCTGACAGAAGGTGTTGTGTTGTTGCACGACAATGCCCGTCCGCATACTGCTGTCCACACTGCTGAAACGCTCAAGAAACTCAAATTCGAAGTACTGAATCATACTCCACATAGTCCCGATCTTGCCCCTTCCGACTATCACTTGTTTGGTCCACTGAAACAGGCATTATGGGGCCGTCGATTTGACTCGGACGAAGCAGTGAAGGCAGCGGTGCATTCTTTGCTCGCAGCTCAAACGAAAACCTTCTTTTATGAGGGCATAAGGAAACTTGTAGAGCGATGGACGACGTGCATTGAAAAGCAAGGAGACTATGTCGCAAAATGATGTTCTTGTAAGTTTACTATTTTATTACAATAAAAATTTATAACTACTTTGCGGATAATAATTGACTTACTCTCGGATTATCAACCAAGCCAGTATTTAACTGTAAGTCATGATTCCTTCCGATAGCCCTGTGTATGGACAAATGATCGTAACCTTACGTCTTCTTGTATCCTTAAAGCAGCCGAGAATCGTCGAAGAGGAGTGCATCGCGACCTCCCTCGACACCTCGAGAAGCAGCAGCAGCGCAACCGCCGCAACCGGCCGAGGCTGACGAGTTGTTGTCCGCGTCAACGCAGACTCGTCGCCAGAGACAGATCTCGGCAGAACCTACAGCAGCAGAGCATCGCAGGTGAGCAGTGCTGGGGAAACCATCTGTTTCCAGTAGTTGTTTTTCACACTGATACGGGGGACTTTTATCAAGACACGACCGTCTTATTTCCGGGCTTCTGGTAGTGCTACATGAGTTGTGTTTGTACTCTGAGCTGGCCTTGTAACATCGGCTAATATGGCATTGCCACACAGTTACTACGAACGGCTGAAAGCAAGGGGAAACTACAGCCGTTATTTTTCCCGAGGACATGGAGCTCTACTGTATGAAAATATGATGATGGCATCCTCTCGGGTAAAATATTCCGGAGATACAATAGTCCCCCATTCGGATCTCCGGGCAGGGACTACTCAGGAGGATGTTGTCATCAGGAAAGACAATACTGGCATTCTACGGATCGGAGCGTGGAATGTTAGATCCCTTAATCGGGTAGGAAAATTGGAAAATTTAAAAAGGGAAATGGATAGGTTGAAGTTAGATATAGTGGGGATTAGTGAAGTTCGGTGGCAGGATGAACAGGATTTCTGGACAGGTGAGTACAGGATTATAAATACAAAATCAATTAGGGGTATCACAGGAGTAGGATTGATAATGAATAAGAAAATAGGAATGCGGATAAACTACTATGACCAGCACAGTGATCGCATTATCATTGTCAAGATAGATACGAAGCCAACACCGATAACAATAGTACAGGTTTATATGCCAACTAGCTCTGCCGATGATGAGGAAATCGAAGAAATATATGAGGAGCTAAAGGAAATTATTCAGACAATTAAGGGAGAGGAAAACTTAATTGTTATGGGAGACTGGAATTCGGTAGTAGGACAAAGAAGGGAAGGGAGGATAGTAGGTGAATATGGTCTGTGCAAAAGGAATGAAAGAGGAAGCCGCCTGGTAGAATTTTGCACAGAACATAATTTAGTTATAACAAACACCTGGTTCAAGAATCACAAAAGAAGGTTGTATACGTGGAAGAGACCAGGAGACACCGGGAGATACCAGATAGATTTTATAATGGTAAAACATAGATTTCGGAACCAGGTTGTACAGTGTAAGACATACCCAGGGGCAGATATAGACTCTGACCATAACTTGTTGGTTATGAACTGTAGGCTGAAACTGAAGAAACTACAAAAAGGTAGGAAAATAAGGAGATGGGACCTGGATAAATCGAAGGAACCTGAGGTACTTAACAATTTCAGAGGGAGCTTAGGCAGCAATTGACAGAAACAGGGGAAAATAAAACAGTAGAGGAGGAATGGGTAAAATTGAGAGATGAAATAGTGAAGGTAGCAGAGGACAAAATAGGTAGGAAGGCAAGACCTACAAAAAATCCTTGGATGTCACAGGAGATACTAAATTTAATCGATGAAATGAGAAAATATAAAAATGCAGTAAATGAAACAGGCAGAATGGAGTACAGACGACTAAGAAATAAAATTGACAGGAAGTGCAAAATGGCTAAGCAGGAGTGGCTAGAAGGCAAATGCAAGGATGTAGAAGAATGTATAAATAGGGGAAAATAGATACAGCGTACAGGAAAATAAAAGAACATTTGGAGATAAGAAAAACAGCTCTATGAATATCAAGGACACTGATGGAAAACCAGTTCTCAGCAAAGAAGGGAAAGCTGAAAGGTGAAAGAGTATATAGAGGGGCTCTACAAAGGAAATGAACTTCGAGACAATATTGTCGGAAGGGAAGTGGATGTAGATGAAGATGAAATAGGAGATACTGTACTGAGAGAAGAATTTGACAGAGTCCTGAAAGACCTAAGTCGAAACAAGGCCCATGGAGTAGATGATATTCCCTCAGAGCTACTGAAGTCTCTGGGAGAACCAGCCATGACAAACCTGTTTCACCTGGTGTGTAAGATGTATGAGACAGGCGAAGTACCCTCAGACTTTAACCCAGATAAAGCGGAATTATTTTTGTTTGAATTTTATTTCAGGAGGTATTAATTACCTTCATATGACTGCACATGATCGTTATAAGTTTTTTTCCACAATCACACCATTAGTTTTGCCATACTGCCCTTTTTTCTGGAAGGGCGTCAAAATGAATGTTTTAGAATTTTAAACTGGCGAATCATTATTATTAAAATATCATTTGAAATGAAATATATACATATAATTGTCGCAAAAATTAAAGAATATACGGGGAAAATAAACACAACTCTGAGGAAGTCTTCAATATCTTCTGTGTGAATCTCAGCTTCGAAGATGTATCCAACCACTTTGCAATCGACAATTCAGGTACAATATATCTGAAAAGGGAGCAGGGTACTCAGAGAAAGAAAATACGAGACTGTGAAGAATTCTTAAATACGAGAATGAAAAAGTAAGCTGCCGTTCTCGTCCTTCTGGAAGGACGTCAGCCCTTTCTGGGTTAAGAAAAATCTTATAATCCCCATTCCAAAGAAAGCAGGTGCAGACATATGTGAAAACTACAGAACCATCAGTTTAATAAGTCATGGTTGCAAAATACTAACACGAATTATATACAGAAGGCTGGAAAAGCTGGTAGAAGCCGACCTCGGGGAAGATCAGTTTGGGTTCAGGAGAAATGTAGGAACACGGGAGGCAATACTCACTTTACGGCTTATCCTAGAAGATAGATTAAGAAAAGGCAAACCTACATTTCTAGCTTTTGTAGATTTGGAGAAGGCTTTTGACAACGTTGATTGAAGTAAACTCTTTCAAGTTCTGAAGCAAGCAGGAGTAAAATATAGGGAGCGTAAGGTTATTTACAACTTGTACAAAAACCAGACAGCGGTTGTCAGAGTTGAAGGGCATGAAAGGGATGCAGTGGTGGGAAAGGGAGTAAGACAGGGCTGTAGTCTTTCTCCATTGTTATTCAATTTGTACATTGAGCAAGCTATAAAGGAAAGCAAGGAGAAATTTGGAGAAGGAATTAAAATTCAGGGTGAAGAATTAAAAACATTGCGTTTTGCCGATGACATAGTAATTCTGTCAGATACAGCAAAGGACCTGGAAGAACAATTGAACGGAATGGACAGTGTGCTGAAAGGTGGATATAAGATGAACATTACCAAGAGCAAAACTAGGGTAATGGAGTGCAGTGTAAGAAAATCAGGTGATGCTGAAGGAATTAGATTGGGAAACGAAGCAATAAAGGAGGTAGATTTGTTTTGTTACTTGGGCAGTGGTCGCAGTACAAAGGATATAAAATGCAGAATGACAATGGGTAGAAAAGCTTTCTTGAAAAAGAGAAATTTGTTAACATCGAATATTGATTTAAGCCTAAGGAAGCCCTTTCTGAAGGCATTTGTGTGGAGCGTTGCATGGGACTGAAACATGGACGATAAACAGTGCGAACAGGAAGAGGATAGAGGCTTTTGAAATGTGGTGCTATAGAAGAATACTGAAAATTAGGTGGGTGGATCGCGTAACTAATGAGGTACTGAACAGAATTGGGGAGAAAAGGAATTTCTGGCATACCTTAACTAAAAAAAGGGATCGATTGGTAGGACACATTCTTAGACATCAAGGAATTGTGAATTTAGTGTTGGAGGGAAGTATGTGGGGTAAAAACCGCAGAGGAAGACCAAGAGATGCATACCGTAAGCAGATTCGGACGGATGTGGGTTGCCGTTCTTACGTGGAGATGAAGAGGCTTGCTCAGGATAGGGTATAGTGGAGAGCTGCATCAAACCAGTCTCCGGACTGAAGACCACAACAACAACACTCGCAGGGATCGAGACGTGGCTGCACGATCCGTTACAGACATACGGATAAGATGCCTTTCATCTCAAATGCTAGTGATACGAGGCCGTTGGAATCCAGCACGGCGTTCCGTATTGCCCTCCTGAACCCAGCGATTCTATGTTCTGCTAACAGTAATTGGATCACGACTGACGCGAGCAGCAATATCGCGTTACGATAAAACGCAATCGCGATAGCCTACAATCCGATATTTATCAAAGTCGGAGACGTGATCGAACGCATATCTTCTTCTTACACGAGGCATCGTAACAACGTTTCATCAGGCAATGCCGGTCAACTGCTTTTTGTGTATGAGAAATCGGTTGGAAACATTCCTCATGTCAGCACGTTGTAGGTGTCGCCACCGGTACGAACCTTGTGTGAAAAGCTAATCATTTGCATATCACAGCATCTTCTTCCTTTCGATTAAATTTCACGTCTGTAGCACGTCATCTTCGTTGTGTAGCAATTTTAATGGCCAGAAGTGTTTATTGCTCATGAGTCCCCTAAGTTAAACTAACGTATGGACAACACACACATCCATGCCCGAGGGAGGATTCGAACCTCCGACGCGGGAGATCTTGCGATCCGTAACGTGGCGCTCCAGACCGCTCGTGTACACGCACACGGCACCCCTAGAGCGACCTTCTTGATTGAAACATGCACTACATGATTGATGACTGTTCCGGCGTGCGCGCCGTGACCCAAAAGTTGCACATGTGCAACAACACCATATATGTGCAGAATTTCTGGCCGGCCCTGTTCAAAAGATACTGCCTACACTACACTTCGCTCCGTTTCAGCCAATCCTTGCCTAATTCTACCTCTGAAACCCTCCAACTCCTCTGGTTCCTTCAATTTCTTCTTGTTCCATATCCTAACTTTTCTACCTTTCTGCAGTCTCTTGAGTTTTAATATGCAGTTCTTAACCAATAAGTTATGTTCAAATGTTTGTTAAGCTTATGGGACTTAACTACGGGGTTATCAGTCCCTAAACTTACAAACTACTTATCAACTACCTTATACTAAGGACTGCACAAATATCCATGCCAGAGGGGGGATTCGATCCCGACCGTAGTGGCCGTGCAGACCGTGACTGGAGGGCCTCAGTCCCCTCGGCCACCGCGGCCGGCAATAAGTTATGGTCAGAGTCTATATCTGCTGCTGGATATACCTTACAATTTAAAACCTGGTTCAGTTTGAGAGTCATTACGATTCGGAGAGTAAACGGCAGAGTACGGAATGGAATCATCCAAATTCGTCGTGCTAGAAAAAGTTCAAGACCCAACCGTCCGCAGGAAAACTGATGCTTGCGGTTTTTTTGGAAGCACGAGGCCCTGTACTGGAACATTATGGTAAAAGGGACACAATAATAAACAGTGTACGTTACAGTGAGATGCTTACTGACAGGATAAAGCCTGCAATTCGAAGCAAACGCCGAGGATTGCTGTCAGAAGGTGTTGTGTTGTTGCACGACAATGCCCGTCCGCATACTGCTGTCCACACTGCTGAAACGCTCCAGAAACTCAAATTCGAAGTACTGGATCATACTCCATATAGTCCCGATCATGCCCCTTCTGACTATCACTTGTTTGGTCCACTGAAACAGGCATTAAGGGGCCGTCGATTTGACTCGGACGAAGCAGTGAAGGCAGCGGTGCATTCTTTGCTCGCAGCTCAAACGAAAACCTTCTTTTATGAGGGCATAAGGAAACTTGTAGAGCGATGGACGACGTGCATTGAAAAGCAAGGAGACTATGTCGCAAAATGATGTTCTTGTAAGTTTACTATTTTATTACAATAAAAATTTATAACTACTTTGCGGATAATAATTGACTTACTCTCGGATTATCAACCAAGCCAGTATTTAACTGTAAGTCATGATTCCTTCCGATAGCCCTGTGTATGGACAAATGATCGTAACCTTACGTCTTCTTGTATCCTTAAAGCAGCCGAGAATCGTCGAAGAGGAGTGCATCGCGACCTCCCTCGACACCTCGAGAAGCAGCAGCAGCGCAACCGCCGCAACCGGCCGAGGCTGACGAGTTGTTGTCCGCGTCAACGCAGACTCGTCGCCAGAGACAGATCTCGGCAGAACCTACAGCAGCAGAGCATCGCAGGTGAGCAGTGCTGGGGAAACCATCTGTTTCCAGTAGTTGTTTTTCACACTGATACAGGGGACTTTTATCAAGACACGACTGTCTTATTTCCGGGCTTCTGGTTGTGCTACATGAGTTGTGTTTGTACTCTCGCTCCGAACAGTGCGTCCCAGAATGTGTCCAGGTGTTCAATAGACATGCACATTGCGAGCTTACACTCGGATTTTCCAAACACAAACTACGAAAAAAATCACTATTCACAATTTTATCAGTTATTTCATATTTACTTCTTTTTCCTCGAGCCTCCAGATAGATACAAAACGAAAAAAGAGTACAAATCACCCATTCAGAGCCTTTAATGCGAGAAGCTTATAATAATTTCAACATAGAAACCCTGTCACGAGATTTGGTACAGATTCCTAGGAAAATCTGGTCATATGTAAAGTATACTAGCGGTAAAACACAATCACTACGTTCACTACGCGATAGCAAAGGTAATGCTACCATTGACCGTTCTGCTAAAGCCGAATTGCTAAACACAGCTTTCCGAAATTCCTTCACATAAGAAGACGAAACAAATACATCAGATGTCTAATCAAGAACTACTACCATCCTGCATTTTCCTAGAGTATTAAAGAAACTTAAGTCACTTTTAAAAAGTAAGTCTCCCGGTTCCGTTTGTATACCCATCAAATTTCTTTCAGACGCATAGATCCATAAGTAGGTATCATATAGCAGCGGTGGAGTGGCCTAGCGTTCCAAGTTGCCTAGCTGCGGAGCAGGAAGCTGCTCGCTTTCGATGGTTCGAAACCGCCATCAGGCATGGGAGCATTTGTTGTCCTTAGTATAAGTTAGTTTATATAGTTTGTAAGTCTACGGACTGATGACGAGAGTAGTTAAGTCACATAGATTTACAAACATTTCACCATTTTTTGAGCTATCAGATACAGCCGCTGGCTCAGTGAAGCATCCGTGGCGAATGACTGGAAACTTACACAGGTCATTTCAGTATTCAAGAAAGGCAATAGGAGTGACCGGAAAATTACAGCCTATATCATTGGCGTAGCAAGATGCTTGAAAGATACACTTTCCTCAAACTGCATGAACCATCAAACAGCATGAAACATCTTGAAGAGAACGACGTATTGACCTATAGTCAACAAGGATTCAGAAAGTATCTTCCTTGTGAAACAGTGATGAGTGATATCAATAAGGGATATCAAATAGATTCCGTATTTCTAGATTTTGTGAAGGATTTTGAACAGTACCTGACAAGAGTCTTCTATTCCAATTGCGTGCTTATGGAATATCGCCATAGTTATGCGATCAGATTTGTGATTTCTTCACAGATAGGACACAGTACGTTATAATTGGTGGAAAGTCACAGAATAAAACAGAAGTGATATCTGGTGTTCCCCGGGGAAGTGTTGTAGGGCTCCTACAGTTCCCAATCTTCAAAAACATTTAGGAGAGAATCTAACATACTTACGGTCCGTGGAGTTCAGAACTGAAACTAGTCGCAAAAAGTATCGAGAAAATCGACTTTGAATTTCTGCAAGGATACGCAAGTACCAGTATTAAATCTGTTGCACCATTTGTTGGCATTCAGAAATGTTCAAATGTTTGTAGAGCTTAATCGGACTTAAATGCGGGGTCATCAGTCCCTAAACTTACAAACTACTGATGAACTAGGTTATTCTAAAAACGGCACAAACATCGATACCGGAGGGGGGATTCTAACCACCGACCGCAGCGGCCATGCTGACCATGACTGGCACGCCACAGACCGCTCGGCCACTGCGGCCGGCTTTGTTGGCGTAGCTGATGTGGTAGCGTTGTGGCCTTCTAACCCTAGAGTCGGTGGTTCGAATCCTGCCGTAACAGATTTGTTTTTCCGTTGTGTTCGAATACTTACATAACTTTAATACTGAATGTTAATTTTTACGAAAACTGCACGTGTTCTTGTATATTCGTATTTTTTAAATATTTTTTAGAAGATTGTTAATAATAACAGTCTCACTCAAAAGACATAAGTTACATTTTTCTCAGTATTGGCTTCACTATTAGTTGACGACGATAGTCTTTGATTGTTCCATTTGTCCAGATCTACGACGCTGTTTTTTGAAAGTCACCTTCATAGCTACTAATTGCTTTTCAAGCAGCTGACCTACTTATCCATAGTTTTAGATGACGAAAAGGTCTTCACGTCGTTTACATACACATAAACAAAACCTGACACAACACGTGCAATTAGAGATCCCAAAATGTTTTATATAACCCCATTCGGAAAAAAAACCTTCATAGCAGGAACCAAACTATGGACCCTATGGTTTTGAGGCCACAACACTGCCACCTGAGCTCACCGAAGATACTGCAGCCGTTTATTTTTTGGTACTTACGTGTACTTGCAAAACTTCAAAGTCGATTTTCTGGAGAATTTTTGAGAGTTGTGCTACCTCTGAAATACTCCAACACCTCTGGTTCCTTCAATTTGTCCTGGTTCCATCTCCTAACTTTTTTACCTTTCTGCAGTCTCTTGAGTTTTAATCTGCAGTTCTTAACCAATAAGTTATGTTCAAATGTTTGTTAAGCTTATGGGACTTAACTACGGGGTTATCAGTCCCTAAACTTACAAACTACTTATCAAATACCTTATACTAAGGGCGGCACAAATATCCATGCCCGAAGGGGGATGCGATCCTCCGACCGTAGTGGCCGTGCAGATAGTCACTGGAGCGCCTCAGTCCCTTCGGCCACCGCGGCCGGCAATAAGTTATGGTCAGAGTCTATATCTGCTGCTGGATATACCTTACAATTTAAAACCTGGTTCAGTTTGAGAGTCATTACGATTCGGAGAGTAAACGGCAGAGTATGGTATGGACACATACAAATTCGTCGTGCAAGTAAAAGTTCAAGACCCAACCGTCCGCAGGAAAACTGATGGTTGCTGTTTTTTGGGATGCACGAGGCCCTATACTGGAACATTATGGTGAAAGGGACACAACAATAAACAGTGTACGTTACAGTGAGATGCTTACTGAAGGCTATAGCCTGCAATTCGAAGCAAACGCCGAGGATTGCTGACAGAAGTGTTGTGTTGTTGCACGACAATGCCCGTCCGCATACTGCTGTCCACACTGCTGAAACGCTCCAGAAACTCAAATTCGAAGTACTGGATCATACTCCATATAGTCCCGATCTTGCCCCTTCTGACTATCACTTGTTTGGTCCACTGAAACAGGCATTAAGGGGCCGTCGATTTGACTCGGACGAAGCAGTGAAGGAAACGGTGCATTCTTTGCTCGCAGCTCAAACGAAAACCTTCTTTTATGAGGGCATAAGGAAACTTGTAGAGCGATGGACGACGTGCATTGAAAAGCAAGGAGACTATGTCGCAAAATGATGTTCTTGTAAGTTTACTATTTTATTACAATAAAAATTTATAACTACTTTGCGGATAATAATTGACTTACCCTCGGATTATCAACCAAGCCAGTTTTTAACTGTAAGTCATGATTTCTTCCGATAGCCCTTTGTATGGACAAATGATCGTAACCTTACGTCTTCTTGTATCCTTAAAGCAGCCGAGAATCGTCGAAGAGGAGTGCATCGCGACCTTCCCCGACACCTCGAGAAGCAGCAGCAGCGCAACCGCCGCAACCGCCCGAGGCTGACGAGTTGTTGTCCGTGTCAACGCAGACTGGTCGCCAGAGACCGACCTCTGCAGCACCTACAGCAACAGAGCATTGTAGGTGAGCAGTGCTGGGGAAACCATCTGTTTCCAGTAGTTGTTTTTCACACTGATACAGGGGACTTTTATCAAGACACGACTGTCTTATTTCCGGGCTTCTGATTGTGCTATATGAGTTGTGTTTGTAGTCTCGCTCCCAACAGTGTGTCCCAGAATATTTCAGATCTTCGAGAGACATGCACATTGCGAGCTTACACACGGATTTTCCAAACACAACCTGCGAAAAACCACTATTCTGTGCACAATTTTATCAGTTATTACCTATGTACTTAATTTTCCTCGAGCCTCCAGTCGAACAGCACGAAAAAAAAACCACAAATCACCCACTCACAGCCTGTGGTTGCTTGGAGCTCCGCGAAGTGCGACTGTAGACCCTATTTTATTATACAAACTGGCTGCGTCTTTTTTAGGGGCCAGCCACACCTGCTGCAATGATCCCAATATGTTTAGCTTTAAATAAATGCAGTCAGGAACAAAAAGAAAAATGCACAAACGACAAATTCATTTTCAACTAAATTGATGTTTATTCCACCCAATATCCGTCAGTGAATATTTTCAACCATTGACTTCAGACCAATGCCGTGTTCCTTAAGGGTGCCACACCATAAAAGAAAGAAAAAAGGAAACTTGACTGAATAGTCACTAAGTCTCACAGTCGCCAAATAAAAATTTAAGTCTAGCAACAATCTGGATAAACTCTTAAGTTCCACTGTCACAGAGTATAGTTAGAGTCCACGAAGCACCACTAAAGGCTTTTTCTAAGTCCCACAAACGCAGAATAAAATCGAAGTTTCGGAATCAGTACAGAACAAATATTTCTAAGTTCCACACTTGAACACTTCGCTGAAATTTTACAAGTCCTCAAGTGACTACGCAGTCAACCAACATAACGACACGTCTTGTAGTCAAACCGACACCAACAGACTGCCCCTAACAAGCCAAAATGGCCGTCTTAAGTACCCTCGCTGGCTTACTCAGAAGTCAAATTAGTACCTTGTTTTCACGACATTACCTCTTTTACATAAAATGCAAATGAAATAAATACACTTGATGATAGTATTTAGCGGAAAGTTTCCGCTGGAACAGAATATGTCATCAAAAACATTGTACATATCGTATTTTTTGCATTATCAAAAAATTAAACTTTACTACATTTGCGTTTTCAGTATTTAAACATCGATTATTCATTGTACTATTGAACCTGTGGTTTCATTAACTATTTACTTAAGTCTAAATTACCGACCGAGCGAGGTGCCGCAGTGGTAAGACACTGGACTCGCATTCGGGAGGATGGTGGTCCAAATCCACCTCCGGCCAGGTTTAGGTATTCTGTGTTTTTCCTAAATCGCCAAAGGCAAATGCCAGGATGTTTGCTTTCAAAGGGCACGGCCGATTTCCTCCCCCATCTTTCCCCGAATATCCGAGCGTAAGCTCCGTCTCTAATGACCACACTGTCGACGGGACGTTAAACCTTTCTTCCTTCTAATTTACCGAGCTACCGCTAATACTACCGTCGTTATTGTTTATTTGTTAAAACTCCAGCTTTTATACCTGGAAACCTTATTACTGACCTCTAATTCAAATTTACTGAATTTGCGCTGAAAACTAAATATCCATCTTAATAGCCCTCACACAGATCTGTCAGTTGACAGCTTGAACGTAATATGTGATTAAGCTGTTTTCAAGATGTATCATTCACAAAATTGTTATTATATAATAATTTTCGGTTTACTATAACTCGAAACCTATTACAGTGACAGAAGGCGCGTTTATATCAGCGCATTCGTCTAGTCTTCATCTCTAAAATGAGCTTGCGCGCTCCTTTCTATCATATATAGATCAATAGTTATTATGCAGTGAAGCCTTTCACGACCGGTTGAAATAATTTCTGTTGAATCTTCCGGGTTACGTGGTCGTGGTCGAAGAAACATATCTGCTCCTGACGTTTCGTCCAGAGCTGCGCTGGACATCCTCAGAAGTGCTACTGGTAGCGGTGACTCTTGCCGACTGACTAGTCGGGCGTCGTAGAGCGGTATAAACACTGTCCAAAAGGGGGCGTGGTCAAGTGTTCACGTGCGCAGATAAAGATAAATCATAACTTTCGATAGTCGATGGTCAAAGATAAAAGCGTAACTACGTACTCTGAAGAGCTACAGTCCATATGTTATTAAGTTTCATTGCTTCTTCCTTTCTATTAAAATTATCCCCATGTTTGTATATTTCGATTGCTTCTGTGTACAGTCGTGGATAATAGTTCGTCGTTGTAGATAAAATTTCCGTTTCGGAAAACTTCACTTCATGATTTCCTGATTGGAAAACATGTTCTGCTACAGCTGATTTCTCAATTCTACCCAGTCGGCAAAGACTTTTGTGTTCCTTCAGTCTTGTATTCACACTCCTTTTTGTAGTACCAATATACACTTTTCCGCAAGAACACGTAATTTTGTACACTCCACTGGATGATAGGGGAGGGCGTTTGTCCTTTACAGATCGGAGTGCCTGACTTATCTTTTTTGTTGGTTTAAAAACCGGTCTGATATCGTGTTTACGTAAAATCTTTCCTATCTGATCCGTAACTGTTTTAATGAAGGGGAGAGAAACGGTGTTTTTCCATCGTTGTGTTTTGTTGCTGTCTTCTTGTTTACCTTTCCTTGGTCGCAGAACCCTATTTACTTCTTTCCGTGTATATCCATTTTTCTCAAAAGCCTGCATCAGATGCTGTAACTCGACATCTAGGTGTTCTGGCGTACAAATTCGTTTAGCTCTGTCAATAAGGCTTTTAATGAGCCCTCTCTTTTGCTGAGGATGATGGTTGGAATCCTTGTGCAAGTATCTGTCCGTATGTGTGACTTTCCGAAAAACCTTGTGCTTCAAACTTTCATCCGTCTGTCGCATAACTGAAACATCCAAGAAAGATATTTCATTGTCATTTTGCATGTCCATAGTGAATTGGATCTTTGGATTTACACTATTCAGATAATTAAAGAAGTCTTCCAATGATTTTTTACCTTGTGACAAAATGACAAATGTGTTATCCACACATCGAAACCAACGATTCGGTTTCTTATTTGCTCTTTGACCATCGACTATCGAAATTTATGTTTTATCTTTGACAAGGCTTATCTCTGCTGCGCACGTGAACACTTGACCACGACCCCTTTTGGACAGTATTTATACCACTCTCCGACGCCCGACTCGTCAGTCGGCAAGATTCACCGCTACCAGTAGTACCTCTGAAGATGTCCAGCGCAGCTCTGGACGAAACGTCAGGAGCAGATATGTTTCTTCGACCACATAACCCGGAAGATTCAACGGCAATTGTTTTTAATTGTTAAGTGATTTATTGCATATTTTTCAAGTCCAAACAGGGCATCTCCCACCGTTCGCCATTGCGTTTGCCGCGCGGGAGTAGCCGAGCGGTCTGGAGCGCTTCGTTATGGATTGCGCGGCCTCCCGCGTCGGAGGTTCGAATCCTTTCTCGGACATGGATGTTTGTGTTGTCTTTAGTATAACTTAGTTCGTAAGTAGTTTGTAAGTTTAGGGACTGATGATCCCACAATTAAGTCCCATAAGCTTTACAAACATTTGAACATTTGATTTTGCCATTGCGTCTCATAACGGCCTGGATTTTCCAGTCACGTGTCTATAACAAAGCGAGCGACCAGACGCTCATTTGACAAATGAGAGTGGCCGCTATTTAATGACTAACCTCGGAACTACGACGACTTAGTAGCTGTCAAAATACATCACAATTCCTGCGCATGTGCTCGATTTACCCAGAATTGCAAACTTCAAGTGTCACCACGAAACTGTCCCCTTGCAACATTGAGGAACAGTTCATGAACTCGCTAGAGTAGCAAATGGTTGTGAAAACGTACTTGACCTATTAGCAACAAATAAACCGGAACTAATAAAGAGAATCGAAACACACACAGGTATTAGTGAATACAGAATTGTCGTAGCGAGACTGAATATCGGATTTCCCAAATCTGTAAAAATTAAACGAAAAATGTATTTACTAAAAAAGAAGATGAAATTCGATAAAATTCGGAAATTTGATGGGACGCATGTCTCCTCCTTACACGAGACACCGTAACACCGTTTCATCAGGAAACGCCGGTCAACTGCTGTTTGTGTATGAGAAATCGGTTGGAAACTTTCCTCATATCAGCACATTGTAGGTGTCGCCATCTGCGCTAACCTTGTGTGGATATTGTGAAATTATAATAATTTGCATATCACAGTAACTTCTTATGTCGGTTAAATTTAGCGTCTGTAGGACGTCATATTCGTGGTGTAGCAATTTTGATGGTTAGGAGTGTATATTTGTCATAAGTCCCTAGACTTACTAAGTTAAACTAACCTCTGAACAACACACACATCCACGCGCGATGGAGGATTCGAACCTCTGACGCGAGGTGCCTTGCGATCGGTAACGTGGCGCTCTAGACCGGTCGGATACACCAATACGGCACCCCTAGAGCGACCTTGTTGATAGAAACATGCACTGCATGAGCAGTGACGGCTGCGGCGTGCACGCTGTGACCCAGAAGTTGCACATGTGCAAGAATACCATACATGTGCAGAATTTCTGGCCTGCCCTTTACTAAAGATACTGCCTACACTACACTTTGCCCATTTAGGATCAAAGAAACGTAACTACAAAAACAGTGTTTTGAGTAAACTCGACTTAAAGGTTTTGTCTTAAAAACGGAGTACTTTTTAATATTTTTTCACAGACCTTTCTAAGGTAAATAAAAAGTATACTTCATTGACTGTTGTTTTCTACTATGTGTCACATACTCTAGTCCCTCGATGGACACTAATGATATATTTTATGAAACTATGCACGTAGTTAAGTTTTTCTGATTCTTAACTTCATGGCTGGTGCTGTTGAACATATGAACGCCAAACATATAATATGCAGCTTTAAGCAATAATATCATATGAAAGGTTACTGCAGTTGTGTTAATAATGTCTTCATAAACGCAGATTACACGGAACAAGTTATGGGAATGTGTGTCAGTGCTATTAAATAAGTACTATATGCAAGAGAACTGTTTCTCAGAAGTTTATTAGCATTATACGATGGATAATACATAGAAGTCGATATTATTTTCACTTTTATTTATTTATCTGCAGTATCACTGAACATGCAATAAATAATTTACTTGTATAAAAAATGTACATGTTTTTTAATGTTCACGTAACAAAAATGGGAAAAATCATTTATCAAAACACAGTGCTGCCCCACACAAATTTTTCTGCTTGTTCAATTTCATCTCTTACCATCCAGATTTAGGTTTTCCGTGATCCCAGGCAAATGCCGGGATGGTTCTTTTCAAAGGGCACGGCTGATTTCCTCCCCCATTCTTCCCCGAAAATCCTACCGTAAGCTCCGTCTCTAATGACCACGCTGTCGACGGGACGTTAAATCCTAAGCTTCCTACCTCCTTTTCTGTTTGAGGACTACGGTTTCAAAAGTAATACAATACAGATATTTAAAAAGCCAAAATTAGTGGTTTACATGAAATAGCTAAGGTGATGAACTAGCAACAATAATAAAGGAGACAAAAACAGATACTAAACATTTAGTCTGTGAATCTTACACGTTTTCCTCAATTTCTAAATTCTTAGCAGTGTTGAGTCCTTGATATAGTGTGTGAAACCTAGAAGGTATAATGCCCTTACTACATAAGTATATAATATATTTTTTCTTTACTTATGCAGAGAGGCTTGTCATATGCTGGGCACAAACTACAGTTGTCTTCAGGTCAATTTCGTACGCCAGCTATTTTATTGGTGTGCAAAACGTGAAAGTCACGATCATACTCTAAGAAACAGGCACTAATAATTAAAATATTCAGTTAAATTCTCCAGGTACATTTTCACATCCTTTTTCCTCTGGACGCCACAGCGCTCCTAGTAGCTTGTAAACGTATTCACAACTGAAACAATATTTATTTTCTTTGCCAGGAAGTCGTATTTCGTTGTCACAGAGCGACGACGACAATGCGTAAAGAGAAGTAGCGGGAGAAGCAACCTTTAACAGTTCTGTTAGGATCAGAGAAACGTAAGAGCTGTTCCACCTCACAAATTATCTTTAAGTCCTGTGGTCTAAAAACGGATCAGCTCTTAGATCTGTCTCACCCTTACTATTTTTCGTAAAATGTAGGTACATTGACAACTAAATCGAAAATCGCTTAAGATAAAGTTTCGTTTTGTTAGATCATACCTTGTATCTTATAGTACTAACAACTCAAAAGTGGCAAAAATGTAGTTACGTCTGTATGATCCTAAATGGGCATCTTGTGTGTGTCGCCGGCCGCGGTGGCCGAGGTGACTGAGGCGCTCCAGTCACGGCCAGCACGGCCACTACGGTCGGGGGTTCGAATCCCCCCTCGGGCATGGCTATTTGTGCCGTCCTAGTTCGTAAGTAGTTCATAAGTAGTTTGTAAGTTTAGGGACTGATGACCCCGTAGTTAAGTCCCATAAGCTTAACAAACATTTGAATTTTTTGTGTGTGTCCTATTTTGGAGTAATGCTGCTCATTGTGGGATCCACACCAGGTGGGACTGATGGACGATTTAATGAAAGTTCAAAGAAGGGCAGCTCGTTTTGTACTACCGCGATGTAGGGGGAAGAGTGGCACGGAAATGATGCACGAATTGTGGTGGAAATCATTAACAGAAATGCATTATTCGTTGTGGCGAGATCTATTTGCGAAATTTATTTCCCCAAAATTCCTTGTTCAAATGTGTACATATTTTGTTGGCATTCACATACATAGGAAGACATGATCGTGATAATATGTACGTTGAAATTGAAGTTGCATGTCATGCAGCTGTAAGGAGTCAAGTTTTCCTCACTGTCATGACTTGCATATTCCGACCTCAAAATCACATTCTACTCATCAAGATGAATCTTTTGAATATAAACTCGATAGGGTACGGACATTTTCAATGATAATAATTCAGCTTGATATGCAAATTATGTGATCATGTCACAAGTGCAATAAAATAATCAAGGCTGAGGCATACTAGTGAGGGAACACTTGTTTTTCTAAAACGAGGCATGGCACTCATGTGGCAGCCAACAGTGACAATAGCAGTTGGGCGGTAGGCTCCTCACCCCAAGTCCCTCGCCATGGGCCGTCTACGGTCAGAAAGGCACTGCCTTCGTGGGGAAATACAGGCGCTTCAAATCCTTTTAAAAGCTACACAATGCCACACTCAACAAAGCAAGTTTACTTGGAAATCTTAACAGCAGGTGGAATGCTAATACCCAACTGGAGCCGTTAAGTCTGGGAAGATATTCCTAAATGAGACGTTAGCTGACTCACTATTGGCCAGTGAAACATACAGAATTTTGAGATGCACTATCCGATTGGTAGGCGAGCCACTGGTGGGGAAGCGCCAGCGTCATCAGAAGATATACACAAACCGAACGTGAAATATTAAGGCAGTCTCACTCTCTTGTCCGCATTGGCTGTGTGTGTCGTTGCTAGCGGTGACACTCTTGCAGAGATTTTTGTGCGAAAAGGCGATAAAGACTCCTGTACAGTACTGCACTGTGAGGAGCACCTGTGTCATGGAGCAGATCTTAGCAAATCTCCAGTGGGGAGTACTAAGGATTGCGCATTGTTCATAGTGTTGACCGCGATACTTCATATGCGGTGTGAACACAGAGTGCATTAGTTAACACTTGTGAGCGCAGTTTTGAGTGGCAATGTGGTGGGTTAATATGAGACTGACGTACCATGCCAATTTACAGCCAGACTAGTATTTATAGGTTGTTCTTGACTTCATCAAGATGCAGGGAAAGTCGATCAAGACAGACAATATTTAGTTTCGATTTCAGATGCAGCTAGCAGCCATCGGCGCAGTTAATGGTATTGTGTGCAAAGGCTTTAGGCGAACTCCACTCATCCCCAAACAGCAATAACAGATACATTTTTTAAAAATTGTGTAATATTTATGACATTGCGAGAGCCTTGAACGAAAACTGACGAAATTGAATTAATTTTAAAGTGAAGTAGGCCATTCTTCTAACTTTATTGTATTTTGAAATTATTTATACGTTTCATCTATCCTGTAAACCTCTCTGGAACTTGGAAATTAAACATTTAATTTGTTTCTATATTAATTTGAGGTTTCATAAAAGTAAATAAAGCCAGAATTTTCAATCAGGTTTTTATTTCAGTAACTAGTGACATCACTTTAGTACCCGAACTGATCCTCACTAGTTACACTTTGTTAATTTTAAGCTTTTTCTTACAGGAGATGTCATCTATGTCTATCTTTACACATGTGATAAGGTTTCACCGATTGTAGGTAGGCAAGGAGCATCTTTGTTACTCCTACGTGACATTCAGTTTATGTCTTCCTTGCAGGAGCCTCAGGTGCAGTAAATAGTCAAATCAGTCCATTGTGCACTATAAATAGTTGGAAGAGTAGAATAAAAAGCTCAACAGCATAGGTTTCACCTTAGACAGCGTATAAAGTACAGTTTGAATCGAAACATGACGTCTTGTGGCTGCACAAAAATCATTATTCAATATGTTAGCGTTCCTATTAGAGTTTCTCCGAGCTGAAATCCTTAGGTAGTGGTCGTCAGCAGCTGTCGAAGCATTTGGGCGGCCAAAATAAAGTAAGTCATCGACCATTCCTGTTTCTCGGTACCTCAACCAGGTCTGAACGACAGCGCTTTGGTTCACTCTGAGACGTCTGGAAACTTGCCTCGTTGAGAGACCCTCCTGACACTAACGGAGACGGTCAAAATTCGAAATTGACCTTCTTGACATGGCAGAATTACTGTCAACACAAGCAGTGCACCTTCTTCCTCGTGTTGTGACTGCAACTGATCGACCCTGTGACCCATCCGTCACATTGGCTCTGCTCATGAGTGGTTGTTTACCTCTTTGTGCGGATTGAATGACATCTTTGAACAATCTAAGGAACTGTGTACTTGATGCAATACAGACATTCAACGTGTGTTCAGGAGTCGTTGGAGCCACTTTTTTTTTGATAAGAGTAATTTCGGACGTCCGAGTACTATAACGGAACATGGATGCACCCATGATCTAAAAATTAGCTTATTCTGCGTTATGTGATAGTATGGGAAAAAGATCTTCCTGAAATACTGAGGGAATGGCGCTCAGGACTGGACCAACCACACATTTCTAAGCACTACGCAGAACCTCGTACAAAATATCACCAAAAGCATACTAGAAAATCTTGGTCCACAATCAGAATATGAGAGGAAAACAGTATAATGCATTCGGTGCTGAGGCATTTGAACATTGGAGTCTGTCTCGGTAGATGAGCAATGGAATGTATATGCTACCAAACTACCCATTCGTGCCACAGACCTTTCAGGATAACCTCAGAAGAAGAGCCCAGATTAATTAGATCAGTTGTAGAGATTAAAAGACTTGTTAATGATTTCTGAGCCTTTCTTCGTTGCCCTGATGTTAACAAACGTAAAGTACCACAATACAATCTGAATGTAAAGATACATGCCCTCAGAGACAAATGGTAGGTAATAAAGGAGATGAAATGCAATTATATGCTGACACAAGCAAAATAGGCAGCTTATTCAAGTGCCTGGAAAGGTTTTAGTCCAAGATATAGGACCATATCACCTGTGAATGACAAAAATAAAAACTTTCGATAAACACATCAGAGCGACATCCTGGTTCAGTGGGTAGAGTATTTTAATGATGCTCTTAAACCAATCAGAAATTCAAAAGTTCAATTGTTTGTAAATCTAAGGGAATCAACTGCTGCGGTTATCAGACCCTAGGCTGACAAACTACTTAAATTAACTTCAAGTAACTTATGCTAAGGACAATATGCCCACCCATACTCGAGGCAGGACTTGAACCTCCGACGGCGAGCAACCACGTGCTCTGCAGCAAGGTGCCTTAGAGCCCTCGCCCACTCTGCCGTGGCCCGACAATCCACCCAAAGATGTCCTGCCAATTGAGGAACAATTTGCTGATGTCCCTTCCTGTGATCATTTCACAACTGAAAAACATAAAACACGAGTACATAACTTGGCATTAGAACTTTATAAATATGGCGGGCCAAACATTAAAGATTTGGGAGTGAGAAATAATTCTACAATTTTGTAAAGATGTCTTCATTTAACAGCTTTATAAAGTATAAAGAGCCACTTCGACCTGCAGTTCTAAGGGGATTCTTTCTTTTCTCTGCAGCAGGAAAAAAAAGAGACCCAGTTTGGCTTTTGCCCAAATAGTGGATGCTATATTTCTTGTCAAACAGATGCAAGAGGCAAGATTACACTCACATCAGACTCCATTCATGTTGTTTATAGATCTAGAAAAAATTCCACCGAATTTCAATGGGATCTCTCTGGATAGTGCTAACGAAAACCGTTTATCCTGACAAAATAGTTAACATGATTAGGCAGTTTGGTGATAACATGTTGGCAAAAAGTATACATCCAAATACATAGTTTGAAAATCATACTGAAATGCATGACAGAGGGTTCATAAAAGCAGTCTTTCTGATAGAACTCTACAGTTCCATTCTCTAATAGCGCGCGAGAGAAAGTAACACATAAATCTTCGTTTTCTATCTAATTTCTATTATTTTATTATTATGTCCGTGTCTCTCTATATAGGTGGCTGCTAAGAAAATAGTTTCGATTTCGGAAGAGACAGTGGACGAAAGAAATTTCGCAAATATATCTCACGCAACGAGTAACGCCCCTCTTTTAATGATTTCCACATCAACTTGTGCATCATTTCCGTGACATTCCCCCTCTCCCATAATACGATAATACAAAACGACCTGCACTTCTCCGAACTTTCTCTATATCCTCCGTCTGTCCCATTTAGTAGGGAGCCCACAATGCGCAAGGTAGGACGCACAAGTGTAGTGTAGGCAGTTAATTTAATAAAACGGTGATATCTTTCAAGTGTTCTGCCAATTGGACGTAGCGTTTGGTTCGCCTTTCCTACAATATTGCCGCGAGAGACCACGAACACTAACTGACGGCGTGGTGCAAGGGATAGCGTCACGGACTGCGGAGCAGAAGGTCGCCGGTTCAATCCCGCCCACCGGCAAACATTTATTTCTTTGTAATTTACAATTCCAGAAGGTTCTACACCTTTCTTATGTTCACTTGTAAATTCTACTTGTTTCTTATGTTAACTGTTCTTCTAATTTCTGGTAAATTCTGTCTGTGTATAAATAGCAGAGCACTCTGCCTGAAAGGCAGTCAGTGCTGCGTGAATGTTGAGTTCGTAATAAACGTGCTTTCAGTATAAGTGCTGTGTTTAGTTGCCTTCGAAGTCAAGCCTACTTCCATTGCAACGTGACATTGTTTGGTGGAGGCGCCGGGTACACTGCGCAACAGCTGCATCACCGTGGATCCGATTAGGCAACGTAAAAGCTGTCGCTTACACGGACTGGAACCGGAATACAAGGGATACACCGAGTACGTCCTTCCTAAAGTCCGTATTATCAGAAGAACGATGGAGACGAAACCAGCAATAAGCCAGCTGCACATCAGACACCCGTCGGTGTTCTCCAGAGATGCTGGACAGGACCCCAACAAATGGCTAAAAGGGTTCGACTGAGTCGCCAAGTACAACAGGTGGGATCATACGATGTGCTTGGCCAACGTTTATTTCTACCTGGATGGAACAGCCCAGCAATGGTTCGAAAACAACGAAGACAAGTTGAATGACTGGGAGACGTTCCAGGAGGAACTTAAGAAGACGTTTGGAGACCGCCATCGACAAATCCGCTCGGCGGAAGAACAACTGAAGAACCGGGCCCAACGACATGGTGAGCCGACACAATCGTACATACAGAGTGTTTTGGCCCTGTGTAACGTAGTCAATCCGAACATGACTGAAGCGGACAAAATCACGCATCTGATGAAGGGAATTGCAGAAGATATGTACCAAGCTCTTCTGATAAAAGACGTCGCTACGACAGAAGAGTTCATCAAGTGGTGCCAGCGTATTGAAGAGATGCAACAAAGGAGGGTTGGACGCAAGAAGTATGACAGACTCCCAAATGTAGTCCCTATGGCCGTTCGGGAAGACCAGCAGGACTTGGCTTCTCTCATACGACAAATCGTGAGAGAAGAATTACAACAGTGCATGGCAGCCGGGACTATTAGACAGAGCGAGCATCAGATTATGGCCATGGATGTGAGCCCTGTAAGTCACGAGGTAGCCGACGCCGCTGAGGACGAGGTATTTCAGACATTAGCTCCTGTCTGCCCCGTCAGTCGCACTAGACGTGAAGAATGGCGTCGCCCTGCTATGACTTACGCTGCAGCCGCCAAACGGCAGTCCATGAACCGACCGACGCGACCACAGCCAACTCCCCCGGTAATTATGACGCCCCGCAGAAGAACAGACGTCTGGAGGACAGAAGACAACACACCACTGTGATTCCACTGTGGACGCCCTGGACATGTACGCTACTGCAGAGAGAGGAGGCGAATATTCGATGATTATTTTGCCGCAAGACGTCAGCCTTCGGAGCAGTTCTATCCAAGGCAGTCACCTGCTGATGAGTTCAGTCGACCTATGGGAAGAAGCCCATCGCCGTAACCTAGACGAGATCGCTCCCTGACGCGCCGCAGCCGTTCACCGTCGCCGTACAGAGGTACCAGCCGCTCCCCTAGCCGCCGCGCCCAGGAAAACTAAGCGAGGCGACCATCTATGGAGGTGAGGCCGCCGCAGATGAAAATCCTCCATGGACGGCAGTCGCCAAGATGTCGGGAAATCAAATCGACGTCATAATCGACGGCCAACCTGTCCGGGCACTTGTTGATTCAGGAGCCTCTTTTTCTGTTTTATCTGATAATTACCGCCGCACACTAAAGAAGACAATGTTCTGTGATACGGGAGCAACAGTGCTGAAGGTCGCGAATGGAAAGTACGTCCATCCAGCAGGAACTTGTGTCGCAAGAATAACCATCAACAACAGGACGCCGCCGTTTGAATTTGTCGTGTTAACAGAATGTAGTCACAATGTCATCCTCGGATGGAACTTCCTTCAGGCATCCCAAGCTATAATTGACTGTGGAAGATCTGAGCTGCAAATTGAAGAAGTTGTTCCGGGGAAGTTATTCGTCGTTAACAATGTGACGATACCGCCGTTGACAATGAGAAGAGTTGCAGTCAGAAACAAAGATGACTGGTTAAACTGTGAAGTTCTTGTTGATAGTAAAAAGTTTATCAGGCTCACAAAAGAAATTTACATACCAGCGGCTGTCATAAGCATTACCGGTGGTCAAGGAGAGATTTGGATCACAAATTGTCACGGGCAGTCACAACTTATCCCCAAGGGAATGTGTATCGGGACAGCTGAACCAATCCAGGACGGTGAGCTCAACGTCATCAATGAAGACCCATGCCCTGCTATTAGTACAGACAACACGCTGGAGGAAACAAACGTGGAACTGCCGATAGGGCCTGGACTGACCAAGGAACAACGCCAGCGGGTGTTAGGTATACTACGCCAATTTTCGGGTGCATTCACACCTCAGCAGGGGAAAAGTCAGACGAAACGGCCCACGATAAAGCACCATATCAATACTGGGGACCATCCGCCAATTAGCCAGCGTTCGTATAGAGTGTCGCCAGCGGAAAGACGGATAATTCGGGAGGAAGTGGAGAAGATATTGCGAGATGACATTATTCAACCTTCGGAGAGTCCTCGTAAAGAAGAAGGATGGCACATGGCGATTCTGTGTCGACTATCGGCGGCTGAACAGAATCACAAAGAAAGATGTCTACCCATTGCCGCGTATTGATGACACCTTAGACTGCTTGAAAGGAGCTACATACTTCTCAACTATGGACATGCAGACAGGTTACTGGCAAATCGAGGTTGACGAAGCTGACAGGGAGAAGACGGCTTTTATTACACCCGACGATCTCTATGAATTTAAAGTAATGCCATTTGGATTATGTAATGCTCCAGCCACATTCGAACGCATGATGGACAACTTGCTTCGACACCTAAAGTGGACGACGTGTCTCTGCTATTTAGATGACATTGTCGTTTTCTCGAAAACATTTGAAGAACATCTGAGTCGGCTGTCAACTGTGTTGATGTGTGTTCATGCTGCAGGTCTCCGCCTCAATCTAAAGAAGTCCCTCTTCGTCGCCAAAGAGATAAAAATCCTGGGGCACCTAGTCAACGGAGATGGTGTCCGTCCTGATCCAGATAAAGTAAGGGCAGTCACAGAATTTCCAACTCCTCAGTACATTCGTGATGTGAGAAGTTTTCTCGGGCTGTGCTCCTACTATCGACGTTTCATAAAAGGATTTTGTAACAAGGCACGTCCATTACAAGAACTTCTGCACGGAGACGCCAAAGTTTACTGGGATGCGACAAAAGAGAGAGCTTTCCGAGCACTTAAGGAGGCTCTAACTTCCGCAACAGTGCTAGCCTTGTACGACGAGAATGCAGCAACGGAACTTCACACAGACGCCAGTGGCTATGGGATTGGTGCAGTGCTTGTACACGTTCAGGAAGGTGCCGAAAAAGTGATAGCCTATGCGTCAAGAGTACTCTCAAAGTCCGAGATAAGCTACTCTACAACTGAAAAAGAATGTCTCGCGGTTATATGGGCTATCAACAAGTTCCGGCCGTATTTATTCGACAAACCATTCACCGTCGTGACAGACCACCATTCTTTGTGTTGGCTGACCAGATTGAAGGATCCATCAGGTCGACTAGCAAGATGGACACTAAAACTGCAAGAGTACGATGTCACAGTGGTATTCAAGAACGGGCGCCAACACAAGGATGCCGACTGCCTTTCGAGGAATCCATTAGTGGAACACAACAGTATTAATGAAATTTCAACTCTCACTCAATTAGATGACGTTACAGCTGAACAGAGGGACGATCCAACACTAAAAAATTATAGAGGCCTTGGAGAAAGGAGAACCGACCAATGGAGAGTTCCAACTTATAAACGGAACATTGTACAAGAGCACCTACGATCCACTGGGCCCCAAATGGCTACTCGTTGTTCCAGTTCATCTCCAGCCAGCTATTCTCAAATATTTCCATGATGCTCCAATATCCGGTCATCTAGGATTCGTGAAGACCCTAGACAGCATCAGACGCAGGTATTACTGGAAAGGTCTCTACCGATCTGTCAAGCACTATGTGAGTCACTGTAAAGAGTGCCAGCGACGGAAGCATGTGCCGCAATTACCTCCAGGACATCTCGTACCGATTCCGCCGGCAGCAGCTCCATTCCATCGAGTTGGGATCGATCTTTTAGGGAGGTTCCCGAAGTCGACAACCGGTAACCGTTGGATAATAGTCTGCACTGACCACCCTCACACGCTACGCTGCCACCAAACCTGTGCCGACTGCAGAAGCTCCAGAGATCGCAAAATTCCTTGTAGAAGACATTATGTTGAAGCATGGAGCACCACGTGTCTTGATATCTGATCGTGGAAAAGTATCCCAGTCAAAACTAGTATCAGGGGTAATGTCACAGTGCAACATTGTCCACAGAATGACAACTGCATACCATCCTCAGACAAATGGTCTTACGGAACGTTTTAACAAGACGTTAGCAGACATTCTGTCGATGTACGTCGATGTTGAGCAGAAGGATTGGGATACAATTCTGCCAGTCGTGACATTTGCTTACAATACCGCAAGACAAGACACCACAGGTTTCACTCCGTTTTTCCTGCTCCATGGCCGTGAAGCTGAGACGACAATGGATACACTGTTCCCGTTCCAACCGGACGACACTCAGGATGACTATGTTAAACAGCTCATCACCAGGGTCGAAGAAGCAAGACAGCTGGCTCGTATACGGCCACTGGACGCCCAGGAGAAGGACCGTCAGCGGTATAACGAGAAGCTCCGACCTGTTGTGTACAGCCCAGGAGATCTGGTATGGGTTTTCACCCCAAGCACCAACTGTCGGCGTGGCGCAGGGGCTAGCGTCACGGACTGCGGAGCAGAAGGTCGCCGGTTCAATCCCGCCCACCGGCAAACATTTATTTCTTTGTAATTTACAATTCCAGAAGGTTCTACCCCTTTCTTATGTTCACTTGTAAATTCTACTTGTTTCTTATGTTAACTGTTCTTCTAATTACTGGTAAATTCTGTCTGTGTATAAATAGCAGAGCACTCTGCCTGAAAGGCAGTCAGTGCTGCGTGTATGTTGAGTTCGTAATAAACGTGCTTTCAGTATAAGTGCTGTGTTTAGTTGCCTTCGAAGTCAAGCCTACTTCCATTGCAACGTGACAATAGTTTTGTGTGTTCTTTCCAAATTAAATATTCCGTAATTGTTATTCCTAGTTATTTCGTTGAATTTACGGCCTGTATATTTGACTGATTGATCGTGTAGATGAAGTTTAACAGTTTTCTTTTAGCTTACGTACGAAGTAGGATATCAACAGCCGTATGTTTAACAGAAACATTTATTCCTTAACTACCAGTTTCTGCATTCCATTATGCCATCTTCAGGCCCTATATCGGAGTATTATAGCCATTAAATAGGGATCGAAACTGGTTGCGTGGATTTCTCGCTCTCAGTAAGAATTGGTTGCGTGAATTTCTTGCTTTCAGTAAGAACCAATTCTTATTGAGAGCAAGATATCCACGTAACCAATTTCGATCCCTATTTAATGGATATAATACTTCGATATAGGGGCCTGAAGATGGCATAATAGAATGCCGAAACTGGTAGTTGAGGAATAAATGTTTTTGTACATCCTACGTAATCTTCACCAACCACAGACCCAGGTCCACCATCAATGACGCATTCAATAAGATTTATTTTTGTACTCATATGGGTGACTTCACACTTATAATTATTAAGGGTCAATTGCCAATTACTGAACCATGCAGATATCTTACCTCAATCATTTTGCAGTTGCCTTTGATCTTCTGGTGACTTTACTAACCGGTTATGATAGCATCATCCGCGAACATTGTAAGAGAGCTACTCACATTGTCTCTGAAATCATTTGTAAAGATAAAGAATAGTAGTGGCCATCTAACACTTCGATGCTGGACAACAGATATCACTTCTGTTTCACTTGATGACTTTCCGTCAGTTACAACGTATTGTCTCCTTTCTGACAGGAAATCACGAAACCAGCCACACAACGCTGGCAATCTTCCATTAGCACACAATTGTAGTAGAAGACGCTTATGAGGCACAATGTTAAAAACCTATCGGAAATCCAGAAATACTGAATCGACTTGAGATCCTTGTCGATAGCACTCATCACATCATGTGAGTAAAGAGTGTTTCACAACAACAATACTTTCTGAAACTGTGTTGACTATGTGTGAGTAGGTCGTTCTCTCGAGGTAGTTCATAATTTTTACGGAAAATATATGTTCTAAAATCCTGACGCAAACCGCTGTCAGTTATATAGGTCTGTAATTTTGCGCTCACTCCTATTGTCTTTCGTGAATACTGGCATGACCTGTGCAACTTTCCAGACTTTAGTTACGGATCTTACATTGAGCGATCGGTTTCAAATGTTTGTATAGTCTATGGGACTTAACTACGGGGTCATCAGTCCCTAAACTTAAAAACTACTTATGAACTACTTACGAACTAGGACGGCAGAAATATCCATGCCCGCGGGGGGGATTCGAACCCCCGACCGTAGTGGCCGTGCAGACTGTGACTGGAGCGCCTCAGTCTCCTCGGCCACCGCGGCCGGCCGATCGGTTGCATATCATAGCTAGGTATGGGGTTATTGCATCAGAATACTCTGAGAGGAACCTAACTGATACACAATGAGGATCGGGATACTTACTTTTGGTAAGTGATTTAAGTTGCGCCGCGGCGGAGCGGCCGAGCGCAATGAGGCGTTATGCTCTGGTGCGCGAGGCCGTTCCCTGTCGGGGTTTCGAATCCCTCCTCGGGTATGGATGTTTGTGCCGTCTTTAGTATAAAGTAGTTTATAAGCAGTTTGTAAGTTCAGGGACTGAGGACTTCGCAGTTAAGTCCTTTAAGCTTCACAAACATTTGAAAATTGAACATTTAAGTTGCTTTAATACTCCAAGGATATATACTTCTAAATAACGCATGCTGGCCACTGTCCATGATTAGAATTCTGGAGTATTTGCTTCGTTTGCTTTGGTGAAGGAATTTCGGAAAGCTGTGTTTAGCAATTCTGCGTTAGCAGAACTGTCGTCAGTAGCAACCCATTGGTATCGCGTAGTGAAGGTATTGATTGTTTTTTGCTGCTAGCATACTTCATATACGATCAGAGTTTCTTAGAAATCTGTACCAAATCTCTGAACAGGATTTAGTTTTGGAAACTATTATAAGCTTCTTGCATTGAAGTTCGAGCTCAATTTCCAGCTTCTTTAGAAGAAAAAGGCAGACTCTGGGATCTAGTGTCTATTCAAATTTGGTATGCTTTTCTCTTTGCTTTTGAAAGAGTGAACTGATCTGTTTTGTGTACCACGTCGGGGCAGCCCCTTCTTTTCTTAAAATTTGTTTGTTATAAATCTGTCAGTATTTGCCGATATTTATTCTTTGAATGTAAGCCACATCTGATCTACACTCATATCATTAGATTCTAATGTCTGGAGATTCTTAATCAGGAAGGCGTTAATCAATTGATGATTTAGCAGTTTAGTCCCCTTTAAAATACCAACCAACCTACCGAAGCGTTAACCCAGTTTTATCTGCTTTTTTGAATAGATATAATTTTCGTTTAATTTCGGTGGATTTGAGAAATCCGACATACAGTCTCGCTACTACTCTGTGTTCAATATCCCTGTGTCTGTTTTGATGATCTTTGTTGGTAGGAAGTCAAGTATTGTAGTGGGTTGTTCGAAATAATTGTCGGAGAATACGTTCAGTACAATTTAGGACGATGTTTTATTCCTGACTCCAGTTTTAAACATGTATTTTTGCCATTATATCGAGGGCGAGTTAAAGTTGGCACCGATTAAAATTGTGTGCTTTGGGTACGTCATTGAAATTTGATCCAGATTTTTTCTGAAAGTTTCTGCAATCGATCGTCTACGTCAGGGGTCAGTAGAGAGAACCAATTATTAATTTATTCTTGTTGTCAGGTGTAACCTCTACCCATACCAATTCACAGAAACTATCTATTTCAGTTTCCCCACAAGATAAATCGCTTGTGACAGTAAAAACGAGCTGTCAGAATCGTTTCCTGCGACATCCGGCGTGACACCAGGCTGTGTACAGACTCTCACACTATTTTAATTTACTGTTGTTATGAGAGTCAAGATAGACGCCTGCAATGGTCAAATAGGTCTTGACTCGAGAAGAGACGAAAGTGTCTTCAACATCTCTTGTCTCAAAAGGAAAAGTCGAATAACGTAACTTTTCTATCCTTGACATTCTTTACGCAGATAGCTAATTCTAGTGCCTCTCTTCAAACCTAAACGAACCTGCTAAATGTCTCCTGCAGAAGTTTTGGTTTAGAGATGTCTCTAAGAAGCATGCTCTTCAACAACCGTTTCAAGGTTTTAATACGGACGACTACGGCACTGAGCTAGATAATAAACCTTTGGAAAATATGTCATATTTCAAGAAGCGGCAGCAACCTGACAACAGAAATCGCAATTCCTTTAGTGAATGCAGCCCCAGTCTTCGGTAAAACGAATGCATGAGTATGTAAATAACATGATCTCAAATTACAAACTAAAACTGAGGTTTAAAAGCGTGCATTACTCAACTTACTCCATGCCTTGGAAACCTGGTGTTGTTACACAGCTGTCATTAGGAGGACAGATATCTTTCATTTCGATGTCTGACTATGGGTATAAAATGGAAAGAGTATGTCCCAAACTGCTTGGTATTGAAAGTTGAATCTTTTATAATGAAACACCAACTGAAATGGAATGGCCATATCATACGCATGGATGCCAATAGATTACCTAAAGCAGTGTTCTATTCGGAGTTCTCGTATAGGGAATTGACAGCGAAGCAGCCAACACTTGAGTTATAAATACACTATTAATCGTCACATCACAGCCTGCGGCAGTCCAAGCAACCTCTCGGAAGAGCTTGATTGTCCCACTCAACATTTTCACCCCAGAAATCTCTGGAACTTCAATAGATTTTGAAGAACGACTTTCACGGCCATGGACTAATGGCAGGGGCTTATGATAGGCCGGCTGCGGTGGCCGAGGGGTCTGCGGCGCGCCACTATGGCCGGGGGTTCGAATGCCCCCTCGGGCATGGATATTTGTGCCGTCCTTAGTGTTAGCTAGTTCATAAGTAGTTTGTAAGTTTAGGGACTGATGACCCCGAAGTTAAGTCGCATAAGCTATATAAACATTTGAAGCTTATGATGGTAAATACTATGAGCCAGTGTAAAACGTAAACTAATATTAATTTTTTATAAACTTTTTTTTAAATGACTAACCCATATTATTTCTTATGCAATCAGTAGCGTGAACAATCACAAAAAGAATGCCATTGGTTGCATCGCAATTAATCAATTACATCCAGACAATTTTTGAAGCGAAATTGACTGAAATACATGAAGCGCGCAGCAAACAAGTCCCGACACTAGAGCGAGAACTTGGGGTGAAGTCTCGGGACATGAACTAGGAAAGCTTCGCTTCACTTCGGAAATTCTCCGGATTTAATTGACTCATTGTGATGCACCAATGCCATTCTTTTTGTGATTTTTCATGTTATTGATTGCGTAAGAAATAGTATGGGATATCGTTGTTGTTGTTGTTATTGGAGCTGTAGGGCGCTCAACTTCGTGGTCATCAGCGCCCATACTAGAAAGAGATGAGTCCAATACTGCTAAATGGCACAGGAGACAGACAAGGGTAGATACAATACGAAAGGACGTACGCTCTTCCCCCTATACCATATGTGTAATAATGAAAGGTTCAGTGGCACTAATAAGAAACTAGACAAAACAGACAAATGGGGGACAAGGCTAAAAAGACTGTGGCCGAAACATAGAGGGATGGACCGAACGATCCCATCTTTCTCTATCTATATTTTAGAACCGTCGACCTAAGATCTTTGGCAGGAGGTCGGCCAAAACACAAAATCGTAAAACGCGTGCCACTGACATTTCACTGTCACCTAAAATGGAGCGGAGGTCATCCGACAAACCAGCTTGTTCCCCCACAGCAGTATAGGAAACACAAGTAGTTAAAATATGTTGAACGGTTATCAGCACACCACAAGCATCACAAGTAAGGGGCTCGTCGCCACAAAGAAGGAACCTATGCGTCAGGGGGCAGTGTCCTATTCGAAGTCTTGCGAAGCAGACTTCAATACACCTGACAGGCTGTACGGATGTACGCCAGAGCCGAATTGTGTCTTTTATTGACCGCAACTTATTAATCATGACGGCAAACCATTTTTGGTCCCAGAGGCGCATGACACAGCTCCTAAGAAATGACAGCGAGGAACGGAGAGGGAGAGGACAATCAGCTACGTTTGGGAGCCGACAGGCCTCCTTGGCCGCGGTATCGGCCAACTCGTTTCCAGGGATACCCACATGGCCAGGTACCCAGCAGAAGGAAACCACCTTTCCTTGCCGTTGCAACTGCAAAAGGATGTCATGGATATTCTGGACGTTGTTATCTGTTGGGTACAGATGCTGAATGGTCTGGCAGAGCACTGAGTGAATCGGAGCAAAGCAGGAAGGTAGACCTAGTATGACGTTTCATCTACATCTACATCTACATAGATACTCTGCAAATCAAATTTAAGTGCCTGGTCAAAGGTTCATTAACCACTTCCATAACCTTTCTCTACCGTTCCATTCTGCATTAGCGCGTGGGAAGAAAGAACGCCTACATCGTTCAGTTTTCGATCTGATTTATTTTATTGGGATGGTCATGTCTCCCTATGTAGGTGGGTGCTACCAAAATATTTTCACATTCAGAAGCAAAAGTTGGTGACTGAAATTTCGTAAATAGATCTCGCCGCAATAAATAAGGTCTTTCTTTTAATGATTTCCACCTCATAACTTGCAACAGTTCCGTGACGCTTTCCCACCTATAACGTGATAAAACTAGCTGCCCTTTTCTGAACCTGCTCAATGTCTTCCGTCAGTCCCACCTGGTGAGGGTCCCACACTTGGCAACAGTACTCCAAGAGAGGACGCACAAGTGTGATGTAGACAGTCTCTTTGGTGGAGCTGTTGCATCTTCGAAGTGGTCTGCCAATGACACACAACATTTGGTTCGCCTTCCCCACAATATTTTCTGTGTGTTCTCTCCAGTCGAATTTGTTCGTAACTGTAACTCCTAGGTATTTGGTAGAATGTATGACCTCAAGGTTTGACTGATTTATCGCGTAATTGAAGTTTAGCGGATTTCTTTCAGTGGTCATGTGTATTACCTCACACTTTTCTTTATTTAGTGCCAATTGCCAATTTTCGCACCACGTAGAAATTTTGTCTTAATCACTTTGTAGTTGCATTTAATCCTCTGTTGACTTCACTAACTGATAAACAACAGCATCATCTGCGAACAGTCTAAGGGAGCTATTCATATTGTCTCCTGAATCGTTTATAAACACAAGGAAGAGTAGGGGACCTACCCAGATATCACTTCTGTTTTAATCGATGACTTACTGTCAATTACTATGAACTGTGTCCTTTCTGATAGGAATTCGTGAATCCAATCACACAATTGGGGCGATATTCCATAAACACGCAATTTCATTATAAGCCGTTTGTGAGGTACAGTATCAAAAGCCTTCCGGAAATTCAGAAATATGGAATCGATTTGAGGTCTCCTGTCAATGGCACTTATCACTTCATGTGAATAAAGGGAAAGCTGTGTTTCGCAAGATCAATACTTTCTGAATCTGTGTCGACTACTGATTATTAGGTCGTTCTCTTCGAGGTAGTTCATAATGTTCAAACAAAGTATATGTTCCAAAATCCTACTGCAAATCGGCGTCAATGTGATTGGCCTCTAATTTTGGGGATCACTCTTATTGCCTTTCTTGAATATTGGAGTGACCTGGGCAACTTTCCAATCTTTGGGTACAGATTTTATGTTGAGTGATCGGTTGTATATGACAGTTAAGTATGCAGCTATTGCATCAGCATACTCTGAGAGGAATCTAGTTGGTATACAATCTGGCCCGGAAGATTTTTGTTTAGTGACTTAAGTTGTTTTACTAATCCAGGAACATCTACTTCTAAATTTTGCATGCTGGCAGCTGTTCTTGGTTCGAATTCTGGAGTGTTTACTTCGTCGTCTTTGGTGAACGAATTTCGGAAAGCTATGTTTAGCAATTCTGCTTGAGCAGTACTGTCATCGGTAGTATTACCATTGCTATCGCATAGTGAAGGCACTGTTTGTATTTTTCCACTAGTGTACTTCACATATGACCAGAATTTCTTTGGATTTTCTGCAAGATTATGAGACAGGATTTCGTTGTGGAAACTACTATAAGCTTCTCGCATTGAGGTCCGCGCTAGGTTGCGAGTTTCTGTAAAAGATTGCCAGTCTTGGGGATTCTGAGTCTTTTTAATTTTGCATGAATTTTTATTTGCGACACTGATTTGACTTGTTTTGTTTACCACGGGGGTCAGCCCCCTCTTTTATTTATCTATGTCTATAACTGTGAATGTCTGTTCGGTGTGCCGGCCGCGGTGGCCGAGGAGACTAAGGCGCTCCAGTCACGGTCTTCACGGCCACTACGGTCGGGGGTTCGAATCCCCCCTCGGGCATGGATATTTGTGCCGTCCTAGTTCGTAAGTAGTTCATAAGTAGTTTGTAAGTTTAGGGACTGATAACCCCGTAGTTAAGTCCCATAGACTATACAAACATTTGAACATTTTTTGTTCGGTGTACGTTTATCACGCCTGAACCACAAGACATAAAGAGCTAAAAATTTGTACAGTTACTAATGCGTACCCGGGGAAGTTTTTAGGCACGGTTTTATGACGATTGGATAGCTATTTATCTATATTAATGTGAATGTCTGTTCGATGTACGCGTATCACGTCCGAACGACCAGACGCCGACACTCAATTATTTATACAGTTACTAATTTATACCTGAGAAAGGTTTTAAGCACGGTTTTGTAGCGATATGATAGATATTTAGTATTTTGAAGAATATAACGCGAAATGCGGAACAATAATTACTCTTTGAAAATTATATTTACTCTTTGAAAATAGTTTTATTGGTTGCATTGTTGCTTGAGGGTTGATAATGATAAAATGGTGGAAATATTGGATTGGAACGGTATCTGTGTATATAAAATTCTACGTGTGTGTGTTTGTGTTAATATTTCGCTCTGCAGCGAAAACTACAGAACGCAAACGAATAGTCTGTATGTAATTGTTCTCCGAAGTCTCCCGTTGGACACCATCATAGTTCCATGCCGATAGCTATAAGGGGGTGGAAGATATGGTGGTTGAAAGTCTTCAAATTATTACAAAATTCGGACTGAAGGCCAGCGATAACGTTTGCGACTCTATAGAAAGGAGGTTACGTACAGCGGAACGTGATGCCACAGACTATATCTTTGGTCTATGCGTGCTACAATGTCTTCAGCTCTTTGTCTGTAGGGTTAAGCATACGAATAAGGAAATATAAGAATAAATAAATAAAGCGGTAAAAAAGAAATTTCTTTTGATACATCTCTTTAAAAAAATCGATTTCACGTTTCGCGCATTACATCAAGTGCTCGATCTGTGATATTATTACAATTATTATTGTTGAATTTTGTGATTGTATTCTTCGAAACGACTGCATTTTTACGTGTGATTTGATCTACACTACTTACCTTCTTGATAAACGGTAAGTGCATAGACGTCTGCAATATGGTAGAAATATTTTTCAGTTCCGCTTTATCAGCGACATTTCCTCAACAATGAGTGATATTAATTATATTAATTTAATTGTTATTTAAACTTCGTAGATAAATGTGCATTGCGTTACTTTACACATATTAAAACAGTACATTTACTTTTGATATATCACATTCAGACAACATGCCTCGGAAAAGGAAAACGTCATTATCAAGAAACACTGTTGGAGCAAAACGTATTAAAAGATCAAGAGCAAACGAAAATGAAGAACAGCGCGAGATAAGACTTTCACTAAGGAGGGACAAGAGGACAGCAATGGCGAACATTGAATCACCATTACAACGTGGCATTAGGCAACGTGGGGACGGAGAGCGTGCGGAGCCGCGGGTATAAGCTAGTTTGGTATAAATATCATGATTGCTACTAATATTATGTCTTTGAAACTAAACCACATCTGATCTACACTTGCATTTTTAGTTTTGAAAGACTGGAGACTATCACTCAGGAAAGCGTGAAACAAATTTTTATCTGCTCTATTGAATAGATATATTTTTTGTTTATTTTTTGTACATATGGGTGTTTCGACATTCAGTCTCGCTCCTACAACTCGATGTTCGCTAATCCCTGTATCTGTTTTGATGCTCTTTATTTGCTCAGGATTATTTGTTGCTAGGAGATCAAGGGTATTTTCCAACCATTTACTATTGTAGTGGGTTCATGAACTAACTGTTCAAAGTAGTTTTCAGAAAAAGCATTCAGAACTAGTTCGGGCAATGTTTTATATTTACCTCCGGTTTTCAAAATGTTCAAATGTTTGTATAGCTTATGGGACTTAACTGCGGGGTCATCAGTCCCTAATCTTACAAACTACTTATCAACTAGCTTATCCTAAGGACGGCACAAATATCCATGACCGAGGGGGGATTCGAACCCCCGACCGTAGTGGCCGTGCAGACCGTGACTGGAGTGCCTCAGTCCCCTCGGCCACCGCGGGCGGCCCTCCGGTTTTGAATACATATTTATGCTGGCATACATATCGAGGGTAAATTAAAGTTGCCACCGATTATAACAGTATGCTTCAGATACCTATTTGAAATGTGATTCAAGCTTTCTTTGAACATTTCGGCAATTGCATCGTATGAGTCAGGGGGCTGATAAAAATATCCAATAATTAATTTATTCCAGTTGTCAGATATCACCTCTACCAATACCAACTCACAGGAAGTTCAAATGTTCAAATGTCTGTAAATCTATCGTACCAAACTTCGTGGTCATCAGTCCGTAGCTTACAAACTACTTAAACCTAGGTAAACTAAGCTACGGACAAACCCATGCCCCAGGAAGGACTCGAACCTCCACGGCGAGCAACCGCGCGCTCCGCAGCGAGGTGCTTTAGACCGCTCGGCTACTCCACCGCGGCTCACAGGAAGTATCTGCCTCAATTTTGCTGCAGGGTAAATCGTTTGTAACAGCAATAAACACGCCACCCCCTTTTTTATTTATTCTATCCTTGCTGAAGACCATTTGGCCCTTTGTAAAAACTTCGGCCGAACTTATCTCTGCCATCAGCCACCTTTCAGAACCTATAACGATTTATGCCTCAGCACTTTCTGCCAGCACTTGGAGCTCTGGAACTTTCCCAGCACAGCTAAGACAATTTACACCAATGGTTCCTAGATCTGCATTCTTCCTGTGTCTGACCTGCACCCTTTGATACTGAAACTCATTTTGTGTATTCCCGAGGCCCTCTAACCTAAAAAAACCAACCAAGTCCACTCCACACAACCCCCGCTACCCGGGTAGCTGCTTCTTGAGAATAGTGAACTCCTGACCTATATGGTCTACTGCTTTCAAAATAGCGTAAAGTTCTGCGTCAAATACCGTGAACGGACAAGGCAGGCGATATCTGAGGATTCGGGTAGGGAACAGTACAGAGCACCCAACAGTTCCCCCTGTTTCGACCCATCTGTATAAATAACATTAAATGTATGATGGCTATTTAAAATAGCAAGACACTTGTCCTTAAAAACATAAACTGGAGTGAACGGTTTGTTGGACTCAGTCAAGCCTAAAATGAGGTTGGGCTTCACTCACAGCCAGGGTGGCGCTTTGCACCAACCCTGACGCTGTTATGTTGATCGGATGCACACCCAGATCCAGTAAATGCTGCTGCGCTCTGATGCAAAATGGTTTCGACCCTCGTTGCCGTGCGTTGTAGAGTCGCTTCAAGGGGGCCGGGATGTCAATAGTCACAGAAAAAGCCGGAGAAGACGGAAATGACCGGAGCTTTAAGGCGTGTTTAGCAATAAGGAAACGCCGCCTAACGTATAATGGCGGCTCTCATGCCTCGGCGCACAGGCTAGGTATAGGGCTTGTTCTATAGGCTCCTGTGGCCAATCTGATACCCTCGTGATGCACAGAATCCAACATCTTCAGAGACGTTGGGGATGCCGAGTCATAGACCACACAACCGTAGTCGAGACAGGAGCACACGAAACTTATAAAATTGCAGCAAGCAGGATCTGTCTGCACCCCAATTTTTCCGTTCAAGCACTTCATGACGTCCAGTGCTTTCAGGGCTTTTATGTTGAGCCGCTTGAGGTGGAGCAACCAAGTAAGTTTGTTATCAAATAAGAGACCCAGGAACCACACCGTCTCCTGAAAATGTAAAACAGTATCCCGCAACAGTAGTTGCGGGTGGGTAAAAAGTGAACGACCACGATTAAAATCAACGCATATGGTTTTCTCAGGGGGAGAAGTTAAAACCTGTTCGAGCAGACTAGTCTTCTAGTCTTTTAAATGTCAACTGTAACTGGCGTGAAGCATATGCGGGTCTAGAAGAAGAGCAGAAAACAGCAAAGTCATCCACATACAAAGAGCACTGCACAGGATTCCTCACAGTAGACGTTATACCGTTGATCGCAATTGCGAACAAAGTGACACTTAAAACACTCCCCTGCAGAATTCCGTGAATCTGAGGAAATTTATCGGAAAAAAGCATTCCGAACTCTGTATCGAAAGCAACGGTCAGTAAGGAAGGAACGCAGAAAAGTGGGAAGGCGTCCCCGAAAACCCCATTCATGCAACTGACTTATGATATTGTGTCGCCACGTTGTGTCATATGCCTTGTGAATGTCGAAAAAGACTGATATTAGGTGCTGCTTTCGTAGGAACGCCTCCTGGATAGCCGCTTACAGGTAGGTGAGGTTATCAAGAGTAGACCGATACTTGAGAAACCCACATTGTAAGCGACTAAGGAGGTTCCGAGATTCGAGAGTCCAAAGAAGTCTCGAGTTAATCATGCGTTCCAGTGTCTTACCGATACAGCTGGCTAGAGCGACACTACGATAGCTATCAGGGAGCGTGCGGTCATTCCCCGGTTTAAGGGGATGGGGTATACCCCTTCTGTCCATAACTGATTTAAAAAAAAATGAAGGAGAACAGTCTTAGACTCTGAATAAAGATGCCGTAGCATGCCATAGTGTATCGAGTCGGGCCCCAGGGCCGTATCGCGAGCCGAAGCTAACGCCTTGTCCTTGCGAAATCAAGGGTCTCCTCTCCTGAACCGTGCGGTAGGCGTGGAAATCTGGAACTGGACTCGGGGACGATGTTATCTTATAAAAGTGCTTTGACATCGTCTGAGAAATCTCGACTGGTGTAACTTTAAGGATTTCATCATCCTTTATGGCAGCCAACGGGCACGAACTCCTTTTCCCAGATATTTTCCTGACAGAATCTCATACAGCAGTGGTGGAAGTGGAACGATTAATGGACTTCCGAAACTCGTACCATGAACGCTTTTTTAGTCTCCTGCAATATTCGTCGGGCTCTTGCACTTGCTTGCCGAAAGGCTGCAAGATACTCTGACGATGGAAAGCGCTTGAATCTACGCAGCGCTGAGCGCCGGTCGCGGATAGCACGCCGACATTCATCGTTCCACCAAGGAACGGGTGACCTCCTAATGTGACCTGACGATTTAGGAATAGAAACATTTGCAGTTGAGTGTGTCACAGCCGTTATGTGATCCACCCAGTCAGTAATATTGTCCCGATGCTCTAGAACAGCCAGTCGGCTATAAAGAACCCAATCTGCCTTACTGAGTAATCACTTGGTTGGGTAAATCTCAGGTGGCAATCGCTGTAGAAGGTGAACAGTGATAGGAAAATGGTCACTTGAGTGAAGGTCGTCTGCTACCTCCCATTGGACAGAATTTGCAAAAACTGGAGAACAGACTGTCAGGTCAATGGCTGAAAAAGGACCCTGTTGCTGCACAAAAATGCGTCATCGCATCCGTATCCAGGAGACAGGAAGAGCCTGAACGGAGTACCCGTTCGACCACTCGGCCCCTGGGACAGATAGACACAGTACTCCAAAGAGTATTATGAGCGTTGAAATCTCCCAGGAGCAAAAACTTGCGGGGAAGTTGATCGACTAGTGCTAATAGGGCATCTTCGTCCAACGGCCCATGTGGCGGGAGATAGACAGAGCAAAGCGTTAACTGAAACTACACAAAATGCACCGTGACAGCAACTGCTTGTAGGGTGGTAGTGAGGGGTACATGCGAGGAGTGAAGTGTGTCTTTGACAAACACCGCCCGCCACTCCCCCCTGAGCCCTGTCGCCACTGAGGTCATCAGTACGATAAAAGTGATAGCACCGGAAAACAGGGCGATCAGAACTAGCTAATACTAAGGACGGCACAAATATCCATGCCCGAGGGGGGATTCGAACTCCCGACCGTAGTGGCCGTTCAGACCGTGACTGGAGCGCCTCAGTCCCCTCGGCCTATTGTAGTTCTAGAGATATTTGGGGTGGAGAAGCTTAGTTGTTCGTGCTTCGCAGCTTGAGTCATCACATTTCAGAAATAAAAGGATGTTGATATCGACCAATAGTCCCATGGTGGTCCTAAACGGTTAACCAGAGAGGTTGGAAGATGGTAAAGGGAGTATCTGGCGAGACACGAGCGAATGAGGGGTGACGGTTGGTACGTTGGGCGATAGTGGGCCGAGTACACGGCACGAGGATCGGCGCATGTTGCTCCTGTGAGGCCTTTGGTACGTTGAGTGATCTGCTGCAGTCCGGTTACTGTTTCAGTGATTATTCCCGGTCATGAGCGAGAAAAGCTGTGGACTCGATAATTTCAAAGGAATCTGAGCGTTAAATTTAGAACGTGATTGACTTGGGTTGCCGCTGTTATTGATTTTACTGTTATTGGATTATTTAATATTCAGTCTATTATAAAGTTTAACACGTGATTGGCACGGGTTGGTGCTATGTATGAAGAAGCTTCTACATATAGTGTGTTGATGTAGTCTGTTGCTGTTACTTTGATTATTCTCTGCTATTACCCAGAAAAGCCGTGGAAAATTTAAGGCATGGGTAGCTTTTGTTCCGCTCTGTATGTGATAAGTTGTTAATTATTATACTGTTGTCGATGTTTACTGTTACCAGGTTATTCACTGTCAAGTGTCTTATAAGGTCTATGACGTGATTGGAACTGGTTGTTGCTATGCATGAAGTCATTTGTAATTTTTTTTTTCGCTGAAGTGGTCTGGTTACTGTTAATCGGATTCTCTGTTATTAACGAGAAAAGTTGCCGATTCAAAGTGAAAATTAAGTGCCTGGTAAATTTAAGACTTGGTTGACTTGGTTGACTTGGTTTCCGCTCTGCTTGCGGTAGGCTGTGTATTATTACGATGCCGTTAAAATGCCGTCGACGTTTACGGTTAACAGATAATTTACTGTTAAGTTTATTATAAAGTTTAAGACGTGATTGCCAGGTTGGTGCTATATCTCAAACAGTTGTATATTTTGGTGAGTCGGTGTAGTCTGTTTACAATTAGTATGATTATTCCCTGTTTTCATGAGAAGACCTGCCTAGTCAACCGGGGAACCCTCAGGTTATCAAATGTCTCTTATAAAATTTCGTTCTGTGCAAATTTCCGACCGTAAATGGACGTCGAAGACTGAGGTGTGCGTGTGTTCCATACGTCATTGTATTTCAGAATACAATTACACCACGTCGGGTGGTTCGAATTCCCTCTCGTGCATGGATGTTTCTACTGTCTTTAGTATAAGTTAGTTCATAAGTAGTTTGTAAGTTTAGGGGCTGATGACCCCACAGTTATGTCCCACAAGCTTAACAAAATTTGAACATTTACACAATTACAGAAACAAACTTTTGGGAGATATAAAGGCGTCTTGGGGGAAAAAATGAGCGTCGAAACCCATTCCCTGAAACGCCATTCAACGACGCTCTGTGGAGTCCAGAACAACGGTAGAAATGTTCAAATTTTTCGATTTTGTAAATTTACGACCGCTATTGCCAACTAATGGTGTCTCATCTTTCGGACATGTTCGAAAAGAACAGCCACCATGTCGATAATCAGAACGTGATAGGACGTTGGTCCAAAGACCATACGACGTACAGATCGAAAACCAGTTATAATGAAATGATATTACGGTAAACATTTTGTGTAACGTGTACAATAAAGTCGATTGAATTTTATAATAGCTTATAATCGTCCAAACTGCAATTTTTAAATACATTCTCAGACTAAAATGTAAATAGTAAATGGAAAAGATCGCTCCCAGAAAGACTTATTTCAGTGGGACGAAAATCAGCAGACGTGATGTGCATACAAAGACAAAGAAAATTATTACAATTTCAGAATAATAGGATGATACGACAGCAACCGCGGAGTGCCCGGCGAATTAAGGCGCTATGCTCCGAATCGCGAGGTCGCTCCCCGTCGGGGGTTCGAATCCCCCCTCGGGCATGGATGTTTGTGCGGTCTTTAGTATAAGGTAGTTTAGAAGTAGAATGAAACTTTCACTCTGCAGTGGAGTGTGCACTGATAAGAAACTTCCTGGAAGATTACAATTTTGTGCCGGAACCGGCACTCGAACCTGGGACCTTTGCCTTTCGCGGTCAAGCGCTCTACCGACTGACCTATCCCGACACGACTCAGGATGCTGCCTCCCAACGTACTTCCGCCAGTACCTCGACTCCTACTTTCCAAACTTCGTGTCAGAAGTTTCATATCGGCACACACTCCCCTGCAGAGTGAAAGTTTCATTCTGGAAACATCCCTTAGGCTGTGGCTAAGCCACATATCCGTCATATCGTTTCTTCCAGGAGTGGTAGTCTTGCACGTTTCGCAGGAGTACTTCTGTGAAGTTTGAAAAGTAGGAGGCGAGTTACTGGCATTCTCAGTCGTGTCGGGATAGCTCAGTCAGTAGAGCGCTTGCCCGCGAAAGACAAAGGTCCCAGGTTCGAGTCCCGGTTTCGGCACACTTCCGTCAGGAAGTTTCAGTTTGTAAGTAGTTTGTAAGTTTAGGGACTGATGACCTCGCAATTAAGTTGTTGTTGTTGGGTTGTTTAAGGGGGACTAAACTACAATGGTCATCAGTCCCCCCAATTAAGTCATATAGGCTTTACAAACATTTGAACATTTTTGAAAGAAAAAAAGTAGAATGAGACATTAAAGATAAAACATATCTTTATTTATCTACATGATTTCCAAGTAAATTGAGACATTCCTCAAACCGCTTTATAAGTTTCAAATAGCTGTCCACGAAAAAAATCAGGGCGTTGCATGCGGAAGAAGCGTTGAACGGCTATGGAGTGGAAATATCCGTCATCACCTGTTCGAAAGAAGTTCAAGAGCAGTCCGTCTGCAGGTAAAGGACTTCTCATCGTTTTCTGGGCCTCCCAATGAGTTTTGTTGTTGGACGTGTTGGAGGATGCAACCATCAAGAGCTGCGCGGTACTGTGCTACTCTGTCGAAACTGACAGCGGTGATCCGGAAAAAGCGGTCTGGCCTTCTCAGATTCTGCTGTTGGATGACAATGCGAGACCACACTCGGTCGGCAACGCAAAACCATATTGCAACTCTTGGTTGGCAGCGCCTACACCATCCGCCATTTTGAAATGTGTCAATGTATTTGGAAATTATATAGAAAAATATACATATGTTTTATCTTTAACGCCTCCTTGTATTTTTTCCTTTCATACGCAACTCTGACTACAGTCTACAGTGAAAACTTATTTTACAACTCCCCCTTTATCTTCAAAAGTATGCGATACAGAAAACAAACAAATTACGCATAGATGCACTTCTCATCCTTATGCAAACAGTAATGCTGCATAACAAACACAAAAAAATTCTCCGAGTCCCTTTCTTCTACTGTGTTGTTGATATGGAAAGTTTCTTATCTACAGGTTAACTAGTATATTGTAGTATGAGATTAAAAGCTGTAAAAATAACTTTTCATTTTTTTATCCTAAGAGACTGAAAAGCAAACTGCAACGATTTTGTCTTTTGTTTCACACCAGCTGTTTACTGTGTTTCAGGACTGAAGATACTGATTCACCAAACATCAGTAGGAAATTCTCTGAAGAAATAGATAAACTCGTGCTTGAAAGAATGTGAGTTATTTGTCTTTCAGTATTTAGAGTTGAGCATAAAACTAACACTTTTAAAACTCTAGTACTAGAACTCATAGAATAGCTCAAAATCTGTGGTGTAGAAACTTTTATTTATGTCTTACTGTTAAAATCCTGTGATGGCACTTTTATTATTATTATATAATGCCGGTGACGGGCAATGATCCTATCGTTAGTGAGGAGGGGTGGGCAAAGTTTGAAGCCCTTACTCTTACGGGAATTAGTTAAACTACGAGTTTGAGTACTGTGGGCAAGGCGAAGCTGGGAATTTGTATCAGACGGGAGGCGTGCTCAGGTAGTCCTTGCAGGTGCGGTGATCACTGTGTCCCCAGTGGTGTAGGGGTCAGCGCAACTGCCTAGAAAGCAGGAGATCCGGGTTCGTATCCCGGCTGGGTACACATTTTCAGCTTTGCCCAATCGCAGTTGATGTCATATATTCTATGAATATTAAATAATAACAACTGCAGGATCAGAAGTGACGTATGTTCTCTCGCAACAGACGCCACATGTATATTGTGGAACATCTTTTATATTGTTAAATAATATCGGAACAATCTTTATATTGTGAAATATAATATATATATATATATATATATATATATATATATATATATATATATATATATATATATATATTTAAATGTTGTTAATGAAACTTAGCAAAGAAGAACTGCAGTCAATATTAATAAACTTCAGAGAAACCGTAGAATAAACTCATGTAAAAAATACCGACAGTTTTCAAAATGTCTTCTTATTGTTGATTGCTTCATCACATCTCATGGTCATTAAGTGGTTCACTTTAAGGCCGAAGTAATGAACTAAGACGAAACTTTTCACTCTTGAAAAGGATTTGTATTTTTGTAAAAAACATTTACATGTCAACTGAAATTTTACATAGAAGAAAAAAAAATGAGACAGCTCATCACTTCTAACTGCTCGAGAAGTCAAGACAAGACACTGCTAATTAAAAAGCAAAGATACTGCTCTTCCACCTTTTTTCTTTTAGTTCCACAGATGATTTGTTTTTCACAACATTAATTAATAATTTCTATTATTGTTATTATTAATAATAATTTTCTCTCTCCTTTTTTTAATAATAATAGAAAATTAAATTAAATGAAATTAAAATAGAAATTCGCTTCTTACTGTTCTGATACCCCAACACTCCATTCCTGGTAACAGCACATCCGCGCCCATACTTTTGGCGAATGTACTCCGTTACATGAGGCAGAAGTATGTTATATATCAGAACAGTAAGATAGCTTTCCTTGTTGGCAAAAGATTAACCTTGAATAAGAAATATTTGTCCATGGATTGGCTCGCTAGCTGCTAATCTAATTGAGAGGCCGTTTATCTACCTTTTCATTGACATATTTTAGAATCTGGTAAGAAAAAAGTCATCAAAGCACACATATAAGAAATTTACACAGAAATATACATCTACACATAAATTACATAGATCAATACCTATACAAAGAATTGTTTACAAGCAAAAAAATTACAAATTTTCGACGCCACGAGGCGTTGTAACCTTTTAGTCTCTTTCTTTTCCTTTTCAGGTCCATTGTATGTTTAAATTATTTATCGTCACTTGTGATCGTCCATTTTTTCCACTCAAATGTCCCGCTACGCACAACAAGTGTCCAGCGATATTGCATTGTCATGCAAAGAGTATGCGATCAGTTACTTCTCTGTCCGGCAGTTAATAATACCTGTACCTTAGTCTTTGTTATCTTGCTCGATCGCTTGGCGCTCAGTTCAGTAGCTTGCACTGTTGAGAGCATATTGTAGTTCGTGCTCTTGTGTGAGGGAGGATCCAGATGCTGCTGGCGTCGTTGTTACATCCCGCTCTCGCCGTTTATGCTAAAGCGTCTATTGGAATATCATCACGACCACCGCCCGTGTACGCCGTGCTGCTGATTTGCGGTAAGTACTTTATATTGAATCACTTCACCTCTTCGACTGCACACGCGGCACAACATCGATCTGCTATCCCCTCACAGTCACACGAATCACCCATTTTCACTAATGAATTTAAATCCTCGTCTGCTCGTTTTGTCATCTTGGCACTACAGTTTTCGTTATAATTAGTATTTTACCAAGACATTTGTTCAACAATACATATCGTCCTGTCGACCTTGGTTTATACTTCCTACATTTAATAGTCTTCATGGTTTTTTTTATGTTCACAATTGTTAAATTATGAATTTTACATATATTTCATCCTTAAAACAACTATAATATTACTCTTTTTTTTCATCAGAAATTATACATAACCAGAAGAAAACATACAGTACATTTCACTCTTTTACTACCTATAGTATTCTAACTTTTTTTTTAATACCTCTCGTAAAAAATCTTTCTTATATGCCATCCATGGATTTACTTAATCTATTTATGTTCAGACCTATTTATTCGGATATAAATATGAGATCAGGCCAGGTTTCTGGTCTCGCTTTTCTTGAAATTTTTTTTCAGACTCGTAAACGTCTCATGAAGGTATAAAGATATATATATCCTCCAAGGAAACAAGAAATCGGCCCACACTATCCTCCAACCACGATAGAAGGAAAAAATCCTACACCATTTATCGGGTGTAATGTGGTTAGTCGTGTAGTAGAGAATAGCTGTGAGAACTTTGTCTACTCGTGTTTCAATGGATAAGCAATTACTATATGCATAGATCATAATTGGGAAAGAATTCTCTGTTTATATAGTATATAGACTTTCTAGACTTCAATTGACTGAACTGCCATAAAATATTCATCTTGTTCATTAACACTAACCATGTGAGGCTAAGTCCGTGTTCGGAAGAACTTTACAGCAATGGGCAACAACGTAATAATTTTCGCAATGGACAAAACCAGAATGTATTGAATGAGGAGGCACAGAGAAGAAAGCGTACGTATGGCAACAAGCTAGGTCGTATTCACAAATTTGAAGAGGGAAATCTGGTAGCTATCTGTTAGCATATCCCGGATCGGGAAAAATAAAAGGACTGCATCCGCATAAGGATCTAAAACCATATATCCAATAACACTCAGACAAGATACATTCACCTAATTTGATAAATATGTTTATATGACGGTGTTAAGTATGCGTACGCCCACCGCTATGCACGCGAAAAATTTGTGCCACTAAGTTGAATTATACTTTACGTGGCTATCATAAACACTGGCGGATAGCGCTGAGACAGCTGATGATCAACGCCCGCCAGCTGTCAAAGTTGATTTATACGGGGGAGTGTCAAATAGATGTAGGGGCGTGCTCAGTTTGAACCGGTTCGTATAAACAGGATAAACACCGATGGAAATAAAACATGCTATGTACACGAGAGAAAACGAACCATGCACACGCGAAATTAAATACCTACAAAAATATAAATACAAACGAAAATTAAAACTGTTTAAAAACAACGATACTTTACAGCTAGCCGGATATATACAAATCTAAACTACACTACTAACTACTGTTTAAATACTCCAACTACACTCACGACAGCCTAATTCCTCTAACTAAAATTTAACTAAATCAGATAAAAAAAAGAATCAACTATACTGCTTACTAACAATTAAAACCTCTGCAGAAATTTTCTAAAGATAATAAGGAAAGCTGCGATAAGTATTAAAGTATATGTAAATGAGAAATTCAATAGGCATAGGTTACATTTTACGCGCTTCATGTCAATTACAATAATGAGAATGTATTTGTGGAAGGCGTATTGCCGGACAAAAAAATTGTGGCTACATTGTACTTTGAGATAGGGATTATTGAATTGTTTTGTGCCAAGGCACGTGACGCTTATTTGCGCATTCGGTCGGATATTTGCGCGATGGTATCTAAAATGAATAATTGTGGCCTCCGCAACTCCGACTTATCTTTTCTCTTAACCCTATGATACGAAGACGAATGAGGAAGAATGAATGTCATGATGAATGAATGCGAAATGTCTTAAAACGAACTTCATGCCTATTAATTTACATTGTGCTGAATTATTAAATATTGATTGAGAAAAACAAGAAATAACTGAGTGACATATTGAAGCAGGGGTTACAATGATACAGATGGCAGGGAACACACTGGCAATTCTGATTCATTAAACTTAATGGTTAACAGGTCAAACCATCCATATATAAATCAGTAGGTAAATGAATTTTGGGTTCCGTTTATACAAGAAAGTGGAGATTAATATTGCTGTAAAGTTCTTCCGAACACGGACTTAGCCTCACATGGTTAGTGTTAATGAACAAGATGAATATTTTATGGCAGTTCAGTCAATTGAAGTCTAGAAAGTCTATATACTATATAAACAGAGAATTCTTTCCCAATTATGATCTATGCATATAGTAATTGCTTATCCATTGAAACACGAGTAGACAAAGTTCTCACAGCTATTCTCTACTACACGACTAACCACATTACACCCGATAAATGGTGTAGGATTTTTTCCTTCTATCGTGGTTGGAGGATAGTGTGGGCCGATTTCTTGTTTCCTTGGAGGATATATATATCTTTATACCTTCATGAGACGTTTACGAGTCTGAAAAAAAATTTCAAGAAAAGCGAGACCAGAAACCTGGCCTGATCTCATATTTATATCCGAATAAATAGGTCTGAACATAAATAGATTAAGTAAATCCATGGATGGCATATAAGAAAGATTTTTTACGAGAGGTATTAAAAAAAAAAGTTAGAATACTATAGGTAGTAAAAGAGTGAAATGTACTGTATGTTTTCTTCTGGTTATGTATAATTTCTGATGAAAAAAAAGAGTAATATTATAGTTGTTTTAAGGATGAAATATATGTAAAATTCATAATTTAACAATTGTGAACATAAAAAAAACCATGAAGACTATTAAATGTAGGAAGTATAAACCAAGGTCGACAGGACGATATGTATTGTTGAACAAATGTCTTGGTAAAATACTAATTATAACGAAAACTGTAGTGCCAAGATGACAAAACGAGCAGACGAGGATTTAAATTCATTAGTGAAAATGGGTGATTCGTGTGACTGTGAGGGGATAGCAGATCGATGTTGTGCCGCGTGTGCAGTCGAAGAGGTGAAGTGATTCAATATAAAGTACTTACCGCAAATCAGCAGCACGGCGTACACGGGCGGGTTATACCTATTATCATTCCTCCTCCTATTATCGTTCCGCATTCGGTGACTGTTATTATTATTGTTACTACCACCGTTGTAATTACCGTTTCGGCTAGAACTCGTTCCATTTTGCCTAGGCGGTGAGTTCCGATCAGAATTCCCATGGTTCATATTGTCACCATAATTATCCCTGTTAGAATTGCGAACAAAACTTCTCTCCCCTTCATGGATCAGGTCGTAATCGTCTAAAGCATCCAAAAAATTTGGCAAATTATACTCAGGCACCCACATAATTTTTTCAGCAATATCAGCGGGTAATTTTGATTTGAGTATCCTAATTACATCCACGTGTGACATTGGTGTCGTCCAGTACAAGGTTTTATTCAGACATTTTTCGAAATATTTACGTAGGCTGCCCGAGCGTCTGTTATACGGCTCCGGACTAAAAACTTGCCGTCGTAGACGTTCTTGTACAGACTGTGACCAAAATCTTGCAATGAACTCCTGCTCAAATTGAGCATAGGTTTGGCACCTATTTATGGCGCTTGCAGCCCAAGCAGAAGCATTGCCTTCGATGTGACTAACTATTTCTTGAATTTTCCGAGCATCCGACCAAGAATGTGGCAATACATTCCGAAATGTTTGCAAAAATATGATTGGATGACTCTTTTTGTTTTCTTCCGAAAATATGGGAAATTTTCTCGATCCACCTAAACCGTCTTCAATAACAATATTGATAACCTGGTCCCCGTTTTTTGCTGATTGGGTGTGGGTTACAACTGTGGACAAACCGGGTATCGTATTTATACGCGGCCCATTTGATTGTGTTGGCATAGTTAAATGTTCCAGAGGCGATCCATGACTTTGCTGAATATTAATATTTTGGAAAATTGGCGGCGTCGTTTCCGACCTTGTAAACGATACAGACTCCCTATGCTCATTTACTAAATTATGTCCCGGTGGCACGGTATTACTTGTTAATGTGGATGATTGAGCCGGTGTGTTTTCTCCGTAAATCTGACGGGTCATACTGCCAACTCCCCTTTTTATTTCCCGCAGTATTTGTTCCCCTTTTTCACTTACCCATTTTTCCACTTCCTCTCTACAATTCCGATGCCCTGAAGTGCTACTGTCGCATTCATCGCCTTGCATTTGCTTTTTTATTTCTTGTAATTCTATGTTGGAATTCTTTTGTTCTACCTTTAAAGATCCTACTTCACGTGTTAGCTGTTCCATTTTATCGGCTAACGGATTGTACCCCTCGCTCAGCTCGTCTACTCTTTGCTCAATCGAGCTTATGGATCCTTCGACCATTTGTTTTGCTGCTTTTAAACTTTCACAATCCTTGGCAATGTGATCTACTTGAGTGCTCAAACGGTTTTGCCTAACATTTAAAGCCTCAAATTTAACATTGATTTCATTTACTTCCTGTTGTATGTCAGCTCGCATTTGCGTGACATGTGTTTGTAAATTTTTAACAGACTCCTTGGTAGCCTGTACTTCAGTTCGTAAATGTTGCATTTGTTCTAATTGTTTGTCTGTTTGTTTGTTTATTTGTTCCGAAAGTTTGTTTATTTGCTCCGATTGTTTGTCCATTTTCATTTGCAAACTTTGTGACTGTTTGTCTATTAGTTCCATTATTCGGTTAAAAAGAGTGTACATTTCTGACGAAGATTTATTTTCCGTCTCTACTCGGCTGTTATCTGAAATTTTTATCTCTGCCGGGTGCACGGTTTGTGCCTTTGAAGAAGTGAGGGTCTGCCAGTTATTAAATTCAATTGTGTGGGCGTTTTGTGAAGCTTCATCATCAGCCCCACACAATTGCTCTGATACTCCAGAAGATTCTATACTTATCGATATATTTGAATGTAACAGAGGATTCATCATTGGGTCATTGTTTGATATGAAAGGGGTATTGTTATCACCATTGGATTCATAATTTAAGGCTGGGATCTGTAATTCGGGATTTTGGACTAACTGATTATCAAAACTAACTTCGCCATCACTGCTAGAAGATTTTCCTGATAGTTCACACTGTTCACGTTTATCGGACATTTTGGCAAACTTTCACTTAAGGCCTCGGCAACAATGACCATTCCCTTCCTCAAAACACTATTAAAAAAAACGCTTCAACAATCACAATTGAACAATTAAAACCAATTTCATGCCTTATATCCCACAAGAAGTTAATTTTAGGATAAATTTAGATGAACACTCAAGCTACATCAGCAACTACGTGATGTTACACCATCAAACTACGTTAATTCTGAGTAACTATTGAAGCTGGGTGGAAAGAGAAATTTCAAAAAATTGTTAGGGTTTTTTTTTTTTTTTTTTTTTTTTTTTTTTTTTTTTTTTACTACCAGAAAGATTGTTAATGAAAATTTCTTTCGAGTTGGAGTATAGGACACCTCTTCCACCATGGAAGCACCAGTATTTATATAATAGATTATCTTCTCCTACCTTTTATTGTCTTCTTAATACCGCTTTGCGTTGTTATTTGTGCATTCCTTTCCCGTTACCTGAGTCGATCTCATCCTTATATCCTTTTTTTCTGGCTCCATAAAGTACGATACATGGAAAAGTAAAATAATTTACATGGATTAGTAATTAATACCATACTTGGCCACCCCGTTGGGCGCCGTTGTGGGACATCTTTTATATTGTTAAATAATATTGGCACAATCTTTATATTGTGAAATATAATTATATATATATTTTTAAATGTTGTTAATGAAACTTAGCAAAGAAGAACTGCAGTCAATATTAATAAACTTCAGAGAAACCGTAGAATAAACTCATGTAAAAAATACCGACAGTTTTCAAAATGTCTTCTTATTGTTGATTGCTTCATCACATCTCAGGGTCATTAAGTGGTTCACTTTAAGGCCGAAGTAATGAACTAAGACGAAACTTTTCACTCTTGAAAAGGATTTGTATTTTTGTAAAAAACATTTACATGTCAACTGAAATTTTACAAAGAAGAAAAAAAAATGAGACAGCTCATCACTTCTAACTGCTCGAGAAGTCAAGACAAGACACTACTAATTAAAAAGCAAAGATACTGCTCTTCCACCTTTTTTCTTTTAGTTCCACAGATGATTTGTTTTTCACAACATTAATTAATAATTTCATTATTGTTATTATTAATAATAATTTTCTCTCTCCTTTTTTTAATAATAATAGAAAATTAAATTAAATGAAATTAAAATAGAAATTCGCTTCTTACTGTTCTGATACCCCAACACTCCATTCCTGGTAACAGCACAATATATAAATGTTCAAATGTTTGTTAAGCTTATGGGACGTAACTGCGAGGTCATCAGTCCCTAAACTTACAAACTACTTATGAACTAACTGATACTAAAGACAACACAAACATCCGAGGAGGGATTCGAACACCCGACGGGGAACGGCGACGCTCACCGGAGCATAGCGCTTCAATGAGATCGGCCATTTCGCCGCGGCTCTTTGTAACTCTTGTTTCCTATATTTCCTGAGACCATTCAGCGAACTTTTCAGATGCACTTCGTATGGCCTACGTCGTCCCTGATACGATTCCGCATATCAGGCAGGTGTACACTCTGGACTCGATATACCCCCATAGAAAGAAGTCTAAAGGATTATTCCCCGTAACGGGAAGACCACAATCGAGGTGACCCTTTGTCCACCCACCTCTCTGTAAGATGTCGAGATAGACGTTACCTGTTTGCAGTTTTGGAAAAGAAACGTGGGCGATACAGTTTTTCTTTTGCATACCCATCCAAACACTGACCTTCGGAATGTCACGTTCCCACTCCACTACCTCATCTTCGTCTGTCCATATTCGTTTTTAGTGTCTGTGCACTTTTCCACAAATGTGGAACGTGTCTTCATGGGCATATAAAATGTAGGCCATTAAATTCTCATTCTCGGGTTCATTCAGTCACAGGGAACAGTGGTAAAACGTTATACATAGTCGTTGGACTAGTGATTATTGCATACCTATCAGTGTAGAGTAAAAGTAAAACATGTCACTCTGTCGATCATTCAAATTGAGTATTCTCTGTAGTTTTTTGTACGCCACGGTGGACTGCCGAGCGTTCTAAGGCTCTTTGCTGTGGAGTGCGCTCTTGCTCGCCGTTGAGGTTCGAGTCCTCCCTTGGGCATTGTTGTTTGTGTTTGTTCTTAGGTTAGTATAAGTAGTTTGTAAGCTTGGGGACTGATAACCAGAATAATTAAGTCCCATAGCTTTACAAACATTAGAACGTTTATTTTTTTATTTTATTTTATTTATTTATTTATTTACATCACATGCGGTCCATAGCGGGATTTATACGACGTATAAAAGCACAATTTGTTTGTAGGCGATTCCCAAGAAGCCTCCATCATTTGTAAGTGCGAACATTATGAGTTGTGGCGTTGGCCAGTATTACACCCTCTAATTATTGAAAATAATTGAAAATTTTACCTTGTAGTCTCAAGACGATACTCTAGAGTTACTCTGTATATTTTCTCGATATCGTCCTGCGTTATAAGAGATTCAGAGGTTCCAAGTTACTATGCTTACGCCCATAACAACAAAAATTGTTTTTAGCCGTTGTTGAGGAGGCGAATTTATCTAAGCAATTAAACATAGAAAATGACTCAAATTTTAGCTGTAGATGCTGTTATCTATAAATACCATCTTCTTCTTATTCTATAATCTTTATCTGTTATCGATATACACCCGAAAAACCTTTCTTTGTATACCAAATTGATATTTTTGTTGAGAGACAACGTTCCGACTGGAATGAAACTTACCATCATGTTTTAATATAGTTGCGAAAAGAAAATTATTTTTGCGTATTTTACACTTTGATATTGTCATTCGCTCAAGGGTTGTTTTTATTTTCGTTATTTGTCACTTATTTGGCAGCATCAAATTAAGTAAAGTATTGCAACATATTCTAAAGTTTGCACAGGTAAAACATACTGCATAGGCCTTTTGTACGTTTGATTTTACCGCATACATAGCAGCCAATGACACACAGAGGTGATATTGATATTGAAATTGAGAGATCCACAATATCTCATTCCATTATCGAAGTATTGCGTTCATATCTGATGAAAGAATACGTCTACTTCTGTCCAAACGGACTTGCCACCAGTTACATAATAAACATCATTCAGTTTTTATAAAAAAAGATCTGTGAAAAACAAGAAGCGTTCAGAAATTCTGCAGCCAAATATCTTTTTTCGTTAAATGACTGAATCTTTTAAAATCATTATAAGCACATAGCTCTGTCGATCATATAAATAAATAATCAAATCTCTCTCTCTCTCTCTCTCTCTCTCTCTCTCTCTCTCTCTATATATATATATATATATATATATATATATAGAGAGAGAGAGAGAGAGAGAGAGAGAGAGAGATTTGATTATTTATTTATATGATCGACAGAGCTATGTGCTTATAATGATTTTAAAAGATATATATATATATATCTTACGTAAGCAACACACCTTGCTGTAACAAGGAAGTGAAGGAAAATGGTTAGAAAAAAGTCGTATTTGTTCGTGTTTAAAAGACAATGACAGGAAAATGAAGAACCCCTGTCTCACTCCTTATTCCGCATCCATATATTTGATTCCGCCTCAGTTATCAAATTTTAACAGGCGTAAATACTTACATTTTAGTTGTGCCGAAAGACAGCAGCAACGAGTGTTACAGTGGAAGGGAGAAGAAGACAGTACCATTGTAAGAGAGAGAACTGACATTCAAGGTGGGAGCGAGACAGCGGATTGAGATAGTAGTAATAAGAGCGGAACAGAAGACAGTGGAAATAAGAAAGGAAGATGAGTGGAGGCCGTACATAAGCTTTAAGGGTCGAGATCGCCCAGGCAAGCGAACTTATGAGGGTTAGGACATAGAGTGGGCCGCCTTGAAACAAGAGAGGCATGACAGGACTTTTAACTTCCACTGTCTATACTTTTACAAGTAAATTCATAAAAAATTGTGAGCATGACTGCGAAGGATTCAGGATTCACACTCATAGTAGTGGGAGTTCTGAAACGTAACAAAATAATTTTTATTTGAATATTAAATTTCATCAATTATTCACTTAGTATTGACAGCATTTGTTGCTAAAGGTACACTTTTCCTTCTAAGTAACAGAGATTCTTGGACGAGTTTTACAGAACCTACAAATAATACGTACAGGTGTATGAAACTCTAGAATTTATTTAATTTATGTAAAAACGAATGAGCTGTTACATTTAAAATTTTTGTGTACATAAAAATGAAATTTTATAGTAAACAAACTTAATTTTTCTACCGTTTTTAATATATTTCAACAATTCTAGAATTTCATACGCCTGTAAGTATGTTTTGTGTGTCGTCCAAAATTCATCGAATAATCTCTCTTACTTATGAAGAAAATTGTACCTATAGCAACAAATGCAGCCAGTGGTAAGTAATTACAGAAAAATAAACTAACTTATATTGCCTTTGTAGACCTGGAAAAGGCGTTTGATAATGTTATCTGGCAAGAGATGATCAGAGTGCTGAGGAAAAGTAGAATGAAATACAAAGGCATCAGTGTGATACTAAGTCTCTATAAGGATGAGGTGGTAGTGATTACGAACTATCACCAGGATCAGGAAACAAATATCTGAAAGGGGTAAGACAAGAATGGGCTCTCTCTCCTCTTATATTCAACGCCTACATCCAAGAAGCTATAGACAAAGTTCGTGGAACTACAGGGGTGGGCATCAAGATTAATGGGCAGAGGATAGACAAGCTACGCTATGCAGACGATATTGCTATAGTTACGGAGAGAAACGAAGACATAGAAGAAGTCCTCAGAATAATGGAAAGGACTCTCTACAACCAGCATGGTATGAGAATAAACAAGAAAGAGTGATGGTATGCAGTACAGAAGCAGAATATGAACCTCCAAGAATAATTGGAAGAGAGAAGCTGGAAGTGATAGAGAATTTTACTTACTTGGGAAGCAAGATCACAAGGGATGGTAGAAGCAGGAAAGAAATTGTGAGAACAATACAACAGGCGAAAATTGCATTCAATCTGAGGAAGAACGTACCAGGAAGAACAACGGTATGGAGATAAGAAAACGTATAATGAAAGCTTTTGTTTGGAGTGTGGTTCTATACGGTTGCGAAACTTGGACAATAGGAAGAGAGGAGAGAAGACGGCTAGATGCCCTGTGGTGTTACAGAAGGATGATGAAGATCAGCTGGAAAGAGAGAGTGACAAATGAAGAGGTGCTTAGAAAAGTACAGGAAAACAAATCCCTGTGGAGTCACATCCAGTCAAGACGAGGGCACATCCTAAGAGACAATATCATTGGAACAATAGCACTAGGAAATATTGAGAGAAGAAACCGACGGGGGCGACCAAGAATATCATACATGCAAAAGATCATGAATGATGTTGGATGTAACACGTATGTGGAAATGAAGAGGAAAGCAGACAGAGAGAGGAATGGCGCTATGCTGCAAACCAACCTCATGGCTAAACACTGAAGAAGAAGAAGAAGAAGTACGTGAAAAATATGAAGAAATTTTACATGTAAATAAAAATTATTTTATTATGTTTTAAAACTCCCACTGGTATGAGTGTGAATCCTGAATCCTTTCCAGTCGTACAGACAAAGTTTAATGAACTTATTTGTAAAAGTATAGACAGCGGAAATTAAAATGTACTGTCATGCCTTTCCTGCTTCAAGGCGGTCCCCTTGAGGTCCTAACCTCCTAAAAAATAAAAGCGATGTCCACTTTCCTCCATCTTTTAGGCCGAAGTGTTGAAGTTTCGTATTGTAAGGATTCCAAGCCCGAACAAATTATCCACAAGGATATGATTGGAGTCAATGGTGATGGAAGAGACTGATAACAGACTGTGAGAGAGAAAGAGAAGGAGAATGGGAGAAAGACAGAAATTAAAGGTATTTTTCTGAATGGCAACTTCTTCTACACTTTAGATGAATTTTTAGATAAAACTTCAAATAAATAAATAAATAAAAAATAAAAAAAAACCAATAAAAATGAAAATAAAAAATGCTTAAAATATTGATTGTCATATATAGACACATTTACTAAACTGACACATTCCACATCATTACGAAATGTCGTATATATGTTCTATGGAACAGGTATTAATCTAATCTAATCTATCAATCAGAGCTTCATAGGAGCACTGTTCTAAATAATGTGTCGTGTACATGAAACCAGACTCAACATCCTCTGACTATCTCTACATGAACATAAACTGTTCTTGCTCTCAGAATAAAATGTAGCCAGGGAAGTGTTTGTATGTTACAAGGAATTGGCCTCATAGTCTGCAAAGGTCATCACTTATAAATTATACTCATCAGTCTAGTATTTGTCGACCTAATAAGAATTCACATGACTCATTAACTGATTTATAGTGTTTCTATCAATACAATTGCCTAAGCATAACTTTGGTTGCTTTACAGCAATCTATTTCCTATTTAACATTAAAATTGCACTAAAGATATCCTTTATCTGTAAACTATTTTGTTGATTCAGCTAACATACTAATATATCTACAAGATTCGACCTTTAAGCAGAAAAGGAATTTTTGATAACAGACTATCCTTTGCCAGGGTGTTTTAAGTGGGACTGTATTAGGTATTTTCCCTGAGGAAAAGAGTCAAAATATTTTGTTATGTTTCTCCTCTCAATTGTCACTGTAGGCTCAGACAAACTGAAAAAAAATTTTGTGGTGAATTTGTGCTGATAAAATGTCTAATCATCTTTCAATAGGTCATTCAACAATATAGTACAACATTGCTTGCCATATATTTTTCTCGGTTGACGTAACTCATGCACTCCATCACAGTTTTCACAAGACTCTCATTCTTTCCTACACACAGACTAAAATTGAAGAAAACAACGGTCAGAGTTGTGGAGATCATTATCATTTTTCATCTACATCTACATCTAAATGTACATGTAGATGGGTTTTGGAACATATTCTGCATTCAAATATTACGAATTATCTCGAACGGAATGATCTATACACCCAAGGTCAACACGGATTTAGAAAATATCTTTCATGCGAAACATAACTAGTTACACGAATTGATGAGTTCTATCGACAAGGGATCGTCAATCTATTGGCAGCCATGCGCAAGGTCGGACGTGTTGTTGAAGAGCGCTCGAGACAGATAAGGAATTTAGCTAATAATAAATTGTAATTTAACGTGTTTAACTAATGAAATACGTTCAGTGGCGTGCTATTAAAGCCCAACAACAAACATTTTTCTTTTATTCGCCTATAGTTTTAGTAATAGCAAATATTCGGTTTTGTTTACCTACTGTTTTTAGGCCTAATTTCCGAGGGGGCATATTTAGCGTGACACCTCAGTTTTAAGTGCTTTTTCTAATAGTTACCTTACATATAACTTTCTAATAATTGATTTTATTTGTGGTTAATATATATATATATATATATATATATATATATATATATATATATATATATATATATATATTCGTTATCAGTTAAGTAAATCTCGTAATTAATTTGTCCACATTCATGAATTCCAAGTGTGTGAGCTGCCGTAGGAAAGTTAGTTTAGAGGTTACATGCAGCTGTTGCAACAAGTGGGGATGTAGCAGTGTGGGAGTTAGGGAAACAAACAAGACTCTTCCATTCTTTTGCAGGGTTTGCTCAAGAGACAGGAAAATAGCAGAACAGGAGTGGGAAGATTAGAGCCCTTCAGTCTGATTTGGATAGAGCTAGGGAGGAACTGATTTTTTCAAGCCCAGCGCATGTCTTAGCCAGGTGGTAGAGGATTTAGGTTCCCTGTGCAAAAATTTCACTAAACAGATCATATTGTAGTAGTGGGTGGAGTGGGAAACAGTATCTATAGGGATCAGGGCTACAGTATTGAGTGTGACCTGGTGAAAATAGCCGCTGCAACGATCCACACAAATGTTGGTGGCTGCCTTCGTGCGACATGATCAGCCCCAGTTGAACGGCTCTGTCAGGAGGGTCAATATGGAGTTAGATCGGATGTGTAGGGCAACCACTCCATCAGACAATGGTTTGGTTCCTCTTGAGGCTATAGATACGTGGGACTTCACAAGGCATGGCCTACACCTCAATAGCAAAGGAGGGGAATACTGGCTGGGCTAATAGCAAAACCCTTAAGGGGAGACACTGCAATTCATGAATGTTCCTCTTTTTTAGGCTAAGACCAGGGTCCAATGGGAAGCTCAGGCAGGCATGTACTAAAGACACTTATAACTCACATGAATCTGACAAAAGTAAAGTAAAAAATAATGTTACTATATTTTACCAAAATATTGGGGGAATAAAGAACAAAGTATATGAACTACTAGTTTGTTTAGGTGACATAAAATCAGAGAATGTAATAGATATACTATGCCTATCTGAACATGACATTTTGACGGATATGGAAAAAGTAAATATAAGCAGTTAAAAACTAGCAGCACTTGTGAATAGAGAGAATAAGGTGAGAGGAGGAGTTGCCATCTATGTCAAAAGTTATCACTGTGTAAAAAGTTTAGAAACTCTAAAATTTTTGGTAGAGAAACATATAGAAGCATGTGCCTGTCAGCTTAAACTGAACAAAGGTTCTTCTTTTATAATTGTAAGAGTGTATAGGTCCCCCTTCAGGAAACTTTCAGTTATTCATAGAAAATTTGGATGCCTTGTTGTGCTATCTGTCAGATAAGGGAAAACAAATTATTATTTGTGGGGATTACAATGTTGAGTCACTAAAGGAGTGTAATAGGAAGAATGACCTGGAAGTCTTACTCGGTTCTTTCAATTTGTCATCTGTAATTGATTTTCCTTCTCAGGTATTAAAGGACAGCAGCACACTGATAGATAACTTTTTTATAGACCAAGATAAGTTTAACAACATAAATGCTTGTCCTGTTGAGAATGGTCTTTCTGATCATGGTGCACAGCTAGTTACAATAAATGACATAGTTCCTCTCTGTAATTCAAAACAGCCCACCAAAATTGTACATTCAGTTAACGATTCAACAATTAGAAATTTCAGGGAAAATCTTCATCAGTTAGACTGGGATGAGGTATATAAGGAAACTTATTTCATGATACATTTGTAAGAGTATTTGAAGATTGTTTCCCCAAGAAAATAGTTAAGTATAATGGTAAGAAACCATGCAAGAAACCATGGCTTACTTAAGGAATAAGAATATATTGTAACCGAAAAAGGAAACTGTATCAAACAGCAAGAAAGAGTAATGAACTAGAAGCAGTCAAATATTATAAAAACTACTGTGTGACATTAAGAAAAGTTTTTAAAAATTAAAACAATTTGGAATATTATTACCAGGGAGACAAGGCTACCTAGAGCACAGGGAGACAGCATTACCATCAAAGTGAATGAAAAGTTTACAACTAACAAGCCAGAATTTGAAAACATTTTTAGTAATTATTTTTTAAGTGTTTGGAGAAAATAGGATCTAAATGTTCATTAGAAGAAGCTAAGCAGTTAATGGAACAGGCCATACCCAAACAATTTGATACAATTGAAATTACAACTACATTTCCTTCTGAAAATAAGAGCATAAGCTCACATGGAATTGATGGTATTTCCAGCAGGGTAATAAAAGCTTGTTCTCAAGAAATAAGTATGATTTTTAGCCACATATTCAATAGTTCTCTCGAGCAGGGTACTTTTCCTGATAAACTGAAATATGCTATAGTTAAACCACTGCACAAAAAGGGGATACGTCTAATGTCAATTACTACCACCCAATCTCACTTCTTATAGCCTTATCCAAAATTCTTGAAAAAGTAATGTATTCTAGAGTAGTTACACACATAGGTAAAATAAAGTTCTAACGAAATGTCAGTTTGGTTTTTAGAAAGGCTTTTCAACAGAAAATGCTATATATACTTTCACCAATGAAATATTAAATGCTGTGAATAACCGGACATCATCCGTTAGGATTTTTGTGATCTCTCCAAGACTTTTGATTGTGTAAATTACGGAATTCTTCTAGATAAACTAAAGTATTGTGGTATGAATGGGACAGTGTACAAATGGTTTAAATCATACCTAACAGGAAGAGTGCAGAAAGTTGACATTAGTAGTTCTCATAATATGCAAAACACAGCTGATTCTTCAAACTTCACTCAAAAATGGGGTGCCACAAGGTTTGGTCTTGGGCCCTTTGCTGTTATTAATATGTATTAATGACTTGCCATTCTATATTCATGAAGATGCAAACCTGGTTCTTTTTGCTGATGATACAAGTATAGTTGTCACACCTGACAGACAAGAACTAACTGATGAAATTGTAAACGATGTCTTTCACAAAATCATTAAGTGGTTCTCAGCAAATGGACTATCTTTAAATTTTGATAAAACATAGACATACAGTTCCATACAGTAAATGCAATGACACGATCAATAAATATAAACTTTGATCAGAAATCGGTAGCAAAGCTAGAATATTCAAAAAATTTAGGTGTAAGCATTGATGAGGGGATGAACTGGAAAAACACATTGAAGATCTGTTGAAACGTTTCAGTTCAGCAACTTATGCTATTAGAGTAATTGAAAATTTTGGTGATATATGTCTCAGTAAATTAGCTTACTATGCCTATTTTCATTCTCTGCTTTCGTATGGCATCATTTTCTGGGGTAGATATAAATTAGTAAATTTGAAAAAAAATGATAATAACAAAAAAATCTGTCATGTAATATTTAGCACAAAGTAATAATTTATAAAGACACCTTTTATTAAACTGACACGTTCCACATCATTACGAAGTGTCGCATTCATGATCTATGGAAGAAGTACTAATCTAATCTAATAGTAAATTGATTCAGAATTCTTGATTTTCAGAAGGCTTTTTACTCCGTATCTCACAAAACGGCTTTTAATCAAATTGCGTGGTTATGGTATATCGCCCCATATTTGCGACTGGATAGGGGATTTCCTGTCAGAGAGGAGACAGGTCGTAGTAATCGATGGTAAGGCATCGACTAAAGCAGAGGTGATATCTGGCGTTCCACAGGGTAGTATTTATTAGTCCTCTGCTGTTCCTTATTTACATAAACGATTTGGGAGAAAATCTAAGCAGGTCTCTCGGTTGTTTGCAGATGACGCCGTTATTTACCAAAAATATGTTCAAATGTTTGTAGAACTTATGAGACTTAACTACGGGGTCATCAGTCCCTAAGCTTACAAACTACGTATGAACTAGCTAAGACTAAGGACGGCACTAATATCCATGCTCGAGGGGGGATTCGAACCTCCGACCGTAGGAGCTGGGCAGACCGTGATTGGAGCGCCTCAGTCCCCACGGCCACCGTGGGCGGCCGTCATTTACCGTCTAGTAAAATCATTTAAAGATCAGCGTTACGGAAATGATACACGATCTGGGATGGGAATCATTACAACAACGGCGCTTTTCGCTGCGGCGTGGGGTACTTACGAAACTACAATCGTCAACATTCTCCTCCGAATGCAAAAATATATTGTTGACTCCCACTTATATAGGTAGAAATGATAATCAGAATAAAATACGACAAATCAGAGCTCGAATGGAGAGATTCAGGTGTTCTTTCTTCCCGCACGCTATTCGAGAATGAAATAGGAGATAAACAACATAAAGGTGGTTCCATGAACCCTCTGCCAGGCACTTACATGTGATTTGCAGAGTTTCCCATGTAGATGTAGCTGTAGCCAACAAAACGGAGTGCTCGCAAAGAAAAAGAGAACCTGTAACTTAGGGACAACCAAACAACTACAAATGGCGTAAAGCCTCACACAAAACAAAACTATTTTCAACAGTACGACATGACAGTTATGACATATGCAGAGTGTTGCTAAAGTTGGATCCGGCGTAGGAGCAGCCGGTAACTGTCCTAGCTGGGTATGCACTGGCTGTTCACACTCTGGCTGAGGGCTACACCAGGTTACTCAGCTGTTATTGGCTGAGCACTGTCACATGTGTAACCGTAAAGTAGTGCCGCGGTAAAGCGCAGTCTAGTAGTAAGTTTGTCGTTGTTTACTGTTTGTGTGAGGGCGTAGGAAGCAGCCCGCCTTGGCTGCCTATTGTGCGGGCACTCTACACAGTCAGGGGCCGCCAAAGCATTCCTCCGCCCTACAAAAGTGTGAACAGCACCACAAACGTCCATGGCTATGGGAACATCCTGGTCGATATCCATGGGTTCGTGGTCTTCATGAAGCGGGGGCGGCACCGCAGCAGAGAAACGCAATGTCGAATTTTAATGTTACTAGGAAGAGAGCTCAACTTTGGAGGCGGCGCGCCGTCCGGGTGGGTACGGTGGCTCCAGAGTGAAACAGATATACAATGGGCTTGTGGTCGGTCTGCAGCATGAAATGACGACCGTAAATATAATCGTAAAATTTCGTCAGGGCGATGACCAGTGCCAAAGCTTCCTTTTCAATTTGAGTACATTTCAGATCGTTTTTTTTAATTTTATTTTTTGTAGCCCATGGCTACCGGCCTCTCGACCGACGCCGACGCCGTCCACCACTTCTGAAAAGGCTGAACCCAACCCATAGTCGAGACGTCGCCTGTGATGATGAAGGGAAGCAAAGGGATTTAAGCAACTAGACATGGAGGTTGAAGGAGAGCTGACTTGAGCCTTGCAAAAGCATGATAACAAATTGTGTCCCAAGTCCAACGTGCACCTTTTCGAAATAACCTTGTAAGGGGTGCAGTTAGTTCGTCAGCATTTCGTATAAAACGTCGATAATAATTTATGTACCCAAGCACAGATTGCAGTTGTTGCATGTTGATGGGGGAGCCAAGTTCTGGATCACCTTGACATAATCCTTGGTGGTGTGGAGGCCTTGGGCATAAATTTTCAACCAGAGGCAGCTGACCTCCCGCGCAAGAAAATAGCACTTCTCTTTTCGGCAGCACAGGTTAGCCTTGCAGAAAACCTTGAAAAGTTGGTCTAGTTTTTTCGCGAGGTCCACTGCAGACGAGCCACCGAATATTATATCGTCCAGATGGTTTACAGCGCCTGGGTCCTGGTTGGTGATATGCTCCAAATAACGTGGCGGCGGCACTCACAATTCCGAATGGGAGGCAGTTGTACCGGGAAAGGCATGGGGTATCGTTCAACGTAAACACAACCTTTATTTACACGTGCGTCTTACATGGAACGTATACAAATCAAAGAATACATGGAACTAATATAAAAGACTCACAAAGATAATTCTTAAACATCGTCGTTAATCCTCCACATCCTCCTCACCATGGTCGATCTGCAGTGGTACAACCAGCTGTACGGAGCGGATGATCTCCGTTCCATCGCTGAGTCTAAGGACGAGAGTTCTCGCGTCCCGTCACGGCCCGGTCTCACTGCAGAAATGCGAGCTCGCCTCCATAGGTGACGTGGCTGCAGATCGTCTTGAAGCAGGACGACATCACCATTCTGGCACTTCGTCGATCTCCCATCTGGTTGATGCACTTTGTGGAAGCTTCTCAGGGCTAGAAGATACTCCTTCTTTGACCTCTTCCAGAAGTCTTCTTGCATCCTTGCCCTCAGTCTTGCCACTTTTCTCAGATCGGTATTGATATTAGGTTCTGGACCGGAGGGTAATGTTGTCAATCATCCCCCGTTTATAAAATGATTTGATGTTAGTACATTCTTGTATAATACCGTTTTGTATAATTGGTCTGCTGTTAATGGCGGCTTCTATCCCTACTAGTATTGTTCTGAAAGTTTCCTTGTCTACTTGAGACGTGCCCATCACTTTCCTCAAGCAACGCTTTGTTGTGCCCACCATTGGTTCCCACCAGCCTCCCCACCAAGCCGCCCGTGGAACAATAAACTTCCAGGACACGCTGTTGTGGGCGAAATGCTGGCTGGTACGTGGATCCGCGAAGATCTAAGAAAGTTCTGCAAGTTCTCTTATCGCTGCTTGAAAAGTTCATTGTCCGAATATATGGTGTGGGGTAATCCATTTCTGCTGGAGAAGCGTCTGAACGACATGACGAATTTTTCTGTACTCATGCCAGATGCTAATTCAAGGTGCAAAGTCCTTGTAATGGCGCAAGTAAACAGTACAATATAAGATTTTTGTAACACGCTCCCCAGCCTGACATATAGTGGACCGGCGAAGTCTACTCCTGTGGCTGTGAAAGGTTTAGTTAATTTTAGGCGGTCCATAGGTTGGGGTGCTTCTATTTCGTCTCCGCGGAAGTTCTTGGCGATCTTACAAGGAAGACAAGTGTGTACAGCTTTCTTTATGGACTGGCGTGCCTTTAAGATCCAGTACTGTTGGCGTAGATCATTTAACACAATTCTCACTCCAATATGTTGTACATTTATGTGCGTCTGCTTGATCAATTGTTTTGTGAAATGATTGGATCCATCGAGGAGGAATGTATGCTTCTCTTGAGATATCAGGTCTGCATGATGCAGGCGTCCCCCCAGTCTGATGATATTGTCCTTCAGGAAAGGATTGTAACGTGCAATTTTCGCTTAAATGAAAGATTCCTTTTCTCTCGTAGATGTGTGTGTTCTGCGCCAAACCTTTCCATTTGTGCAATGTAGATCCTACACAGTCTTGCAGTTTCCAGCTCCGTGGTAGTTAATTCACTGTCGTGTTTCTCCGTGCTTTGAACGTTGTTTATAAACCATAGCATCCAACTCACAATTCGAATCATCTTGCAGTACGAGCTGAATCGGTTGGCGTCTGTGGAACATTCCCACTTTGTAACTGTTAATACTTGGTCGTTCTTCCGTACCTCAGGAAGTGGGGTGGTTGATATCGAGTGTTTAGGCCAGAAGTTGGGAGCGTTTGAAAGCCATAGTGGTGCATGCCACCATTGTGAGCTCTGCAACTCTTTCGCTAACGTCCCCCGAAATAAAAACATCTGCTGGTTTGTCTTTGCCTGGAAAATGTCGCCATTGTGTAGGATTGAAGCTCTGTTAGAGTTCCGTGACACGATTTGAGACAAATCGTTTCCATCTATTTGAGTTGCCCTAGTGTCACGATAGAATCATTCCATAGCGTCGTCCTTATGTTATCATATCCTGCAGACTGACAGAAATACTTCAGAAGTCTTATACCCAGCGAAGTGGAAAGGAGATCAAGTCTTGGGAGGGTCACTCTCTTGATAGGTGATAGTCTGATTTTGCTGCAGATCAAGTGTACTGAGATTGTATCGCTCTCCACCACTCTGAGATAAAGTACGGCACCATACGCCCTCTCCAAAGCGTCGCATAAAACATGCACTTGATAAATCTGTGGCGTTCTGGTAGAAGCTCCTATCCATCGAGGGACCTAAATGTCCGATAAGTGAATAAGACTGGAAGTCCAGATTTGCCACCTTCTTGCCAGATCTAGAAGTAAGAAAATGTTCAAATGTTTGTTAAGCTCATGGGACTTAACTACGGGGTCATCAGTCCCTAAACTTATAAACTACTTATCAACTACCTTATACTAAAGACGGCACAAATATCCATGCCCGAGGGGGGATTCGAACCCCCGACAGTAATGGCCGTGCAGACCGTGACTGGAGCGCCTCATAAGTCCCATAAGCTTAAGCTTAACAAACATTTGATCATTTGAGTGGTCTAAAGCACCTCGCTGCGGAGCGCGCGGTTGCTCGTCGTGGAGGTTCGAGTCCTCCCTGGGGCATGGGTGTGTGTGTGTTTGTCCATAGGTTAGTTTACCTAGGTTTAAGTAGTTTGTAAGCTACGGACTGATGACCACGCAGTTTGGTCTGATAGATTTACAGACAATTGAACAAGAGGAGATCGTCCCATGCCAACCCTCTACACCAGATATCCTGGAACAAGATTTTTCCTGTCATCGATATTGGCGAAAGCAAACCAAGCGGGTCGTCAAATCTTGCGGTAGCTTGTAACCCGTGCCTCTTCGTTGCAGACTCCTCTAATAACGCTCCGACGACGTCTTGAGTGTCAAAACAGAAGAGAGACCGTATGAGTATTCCAGTTGACACCCAAAACTCTTGCATATCGTTCCTCCTCTCGCCCTTCAGCTATCAATATGACCTTTAACTGTATTGAATTTGTCGCCTACTTTGACATAGGCTTTTTTATCTCTCGAAAAAGCCCAGTTATCTCGTAATATTCAGTAATGATTTCGTTATCCTCTTCTAAACTGGCTGTGAAATCATCCATGAAGGTCCCTTGTTCTAGCACTTTTGTAGCCAAGGGATACTTGTCACCCAACATGGAAACCAATTCGCGTAAATTTGCTGACAAAAAAAAAAAAAAAAAAAAAAAAAGGTCTGCAAGTAAGTCCAAATGGCAAGCGGGTGAATCTATACTCTGCCGTGCTATCTGTTGTCTTCTATTCTCCATTTTCCTGTCTGTCCATACCAAACTACAAAAATCTTGTTAAATCTCTGTCATTTCTATCCAGACACAATTGCAGAAAAGCTTGAGTTCCGTCTCCTATTAAAGCTATCCGGTAGAGTCGGAAGCGGAGTAGTGTTGCTAGAATTTCCGGCAGGAGATTAGGGCCTGCCTCCAAGGCGTCTTTGAGTGATATAGAACCTTTTTCGTGAGAAGAGGCATCGAAGACTATTCTCCACTTAGTAGTGTAATTTCTTTGCTTCTTTACAGCATGGTGAGGCATATTAAAGGTATCGGTAGCTGGTTCTGACTCTGGGACCATCTCGACGTGTCCCTTAGCAAAGTAGTCTGTCATTAAAGAGTAGTTTACCTCTCGGAACTGTTTATTCCCATTAGGGAATTAAAGCGTTTTCGGCATTTGTGAAATTTGAGTGCAATATGACTCATTCCTTCCTTGGTAGGGAGGCAACCCTCCTTCCATCTTCCATCTTGGATGACGCACGAAAGCCTTCTAAGATTGCAGATTCTCTAGTAGTGAATGCTCGTTGCTGATCTTCTTTTATCCCTATTGTCTCTAGATCCTAGAACTTACGTAGATTGTCCTCGGGAGATAGTAATTATGTGTTAGTACTGACGTGGTTTACTGACATGTGATTCACTGTAATACCAGATTTATTCCCACTAAGAATCGAATCAAACCTACAAGGAAGAAGTACCATGGAATTGGAGATGCGTATTGGCTGCTCGTCCTTCATCACCTGCCAGTATTGGTCTCCTCCTATCAGGACCTCAGTTGTGAAATCATCTGCGTATTCTTGAGGATCAGCTAATTGCAATTTGTGAAGGCGTGACAGGCTTTGGATGTCACGTGGGACAGCTGGATGAGGTGAATAGTGTTGCTGCTCTCGAATGCCGAGATTTTCACGGAATCCTTCGTCCACATTCCCCTTATTGTGAAATTGGCTACCCTGCGTTTCACTTATTTAAAGGTGCTTCAAACGCTGTGACCGACAGATTTCTCCGGTCAGTGACTTTCAACTTCAGGTCATCTATCAGATCCGAACTAATGAAACTTGACTGACTTCCTACGTCTAGAATGCAACGTGTTCTTTTCCGAGGACCAGTTGGTCCGATTACTCAACTTCGAACTGTTTGGAGATATGTCAAGTGTGGCATAATAACCTCTTTTTTTCTATAGTGACTCCCACATGTCTTTCACAGATGGAGACGTGATGTGGGCCTTTACATTTAGTGCAGGAAACTTTGTTTTTCTTGCTGCAGTTACTCACGGCGTGACTTCTGTTTGGACACAAGAAGCATCGTTGGGTAGACTTGAGATTTTCTATGCGTTGCGTAACGTCTGTCATCTTAGTACAGTTCTGAGCTCAATGATTCTTTTCTTCACAATAAACGCAAAAGGGTGACGTCTTCGTTTTCCTGGGGGTCTGGCTTTTTCTAGTTGTGACTTGCAAGGCAGCAGATGTAGGGTAGTGTAAGTTTGAGACTGCGTAGTTTCCTTTGATCTTCTGCGCCGTCATTGCGCCTTTCACTTCTTCATTAAGAAATTCCATAAGCCTTGTTATGTTCGCTTCATAAATCTCTCTCTTTGCGTATATAATCCACCTCCTACAGGTATCATACAGATACGCACGTAACAGTTTTGGCGCTAGCATTCTACCATAGTGGTCAACGTTTTCCCCTAAAGCCCTTAAAGCCTTTATACGTTTATTACATTCTATGTATTTACAGTTGAGAGCTTCGGGCGTAGCATAGAAAACTTTTTTCATAGTGTCCAGATAATCCAAATGCGCCTGGATGATGCGGTTCTTATCGCCATATCGTCCTATAAGAATCCTCTTGACTTCCTCGTATGCATCGGCTGTTACCGCTATACCGCAGATCAGCTCCTTCGGTTCTACCTCCAAGTATTCGCGAAGGAAGATATGCTTGTCTACAGTGTTGATGGTTGGGTTGGTGTTCTGCGGTTCTTATCGCCATATCGTCCTATAAGAATCCTCTTGACTTCCTCGTATGCATCGGCTGTTACCGCTATACCGCAGATCAGCTCCTTCGGTTCTACCTCCAAGTATTCGCGAAGGAAGATATGCTTGTCTACAGTGTTGATGGTTGGGTTGGTGTTCTGCGGTTCTTATCGCCATATCGTCCTATAAGAATCCTCTTGACTTCCTCGTATGCATCGGCTGTTACCGCTATACCGCAGATCAGCTCCTTCGGTTCTACCTCCAAGTATTCGCGAAGGAAGATATGCTTGTCTACAGTGTTGATGGTTGGGTTGGTGTCTACGGCTGACTGAAATTGCTCCCAGAACCAGGCCCACCTTTCTACGTCTCCTGCGAATGGTTCGAGTTTGATAGTCGGTAATTTTACAGAATGCGGAATAGAGAAGAGTGACGGCACTGCAGCCGCGACTGAAGGACAGGCAATTTAGATAGTCTGTCACGAGCAGCGCGAGTCGAATTAAGTATCGCTCGGTTCGCGACCTCGACGTATTTTTCACACTTTATCACGTCAGCGTCGTATTCAAGCGTCTGACAAAAGTTCGTGAATGCCATTGTATAGAGTAACTAATTGTTGTAAGGTCTCTTGTAATCTCGTCCGATCACACTCGTTGTCTGTTACTACATCCAACGCTGTCCTTATAATGTTGTTACTAAATTTAGTTATGTTCGCCCGCAGTGTCTTTCGTTTTCTCCTCACCGATATCAGTGCCCTATCTTCGCTTTCGTCTGCCATAATAAAGCTAAATAATGTTTCGTGACTGCCTAGCAAGTGGAGCGCTTGTCTGTTATTATAATCTCTGACAACTCTGCGTTGCACCCGTGGTATCTATGTAAGCAAGGGAGCTGCTACACATACATTATCTCTGGCCAGACTCGCTCAATAAAACAAACGCTAATATCCAGCACCGCAAATAATAGTGAAATTTCAAATTTCCAATTAAAAACTCTCGTACAGTTTCCTCCTAAATTTCAGTAAACAGTTTGGCACTCACCAGCGTTATACGTAGAGCTCGTCTCGTGCAGATGTGGCCAACCTCGCTCGCTCCCGTCACGAATTTCGAAGTCCAGCAATGTAATCTCTCGGACCCGGCGTCTCTTGCTAGCGAGTTTACTGTGACCTTAAAATCACCACAGATGCGCAAGGCGCAATTCGGCTTCTCAACTAAGACTATAGGCGCCACGCAGCGACTGTGTGCACCGGGAGAAAGGACGCCTTCTACATGCAGATGGGCCAGCTCATCCTGGAGACGGTCACGTGCAGCAAACGGGACTGGGCGGGCATTAAAAGAAACTGGGATCAGCAATGGTAAGGAGCTCAATATGAGCATTGGATCCTGTGACTCCAGGTGTGGGGGACGAGAACAGCGTTTCGTGTTCTCTGATCAACAACGCGAATAGGGCTTCGGAGGAGGGTGTGGAGACTGCCTGCACTTCTCCCTGTACTGATAAAACCAGACGACCAAAAATTTCTAAACCCAACAGATTTAAGGCGCCAGCTGAGTGCACCATCAGAAACTGAGCGGTGAAAGCACGGTTGCTGTAAGCGACTCGCGTCGAAAGATGCTGCTGGCTTGTGTATGGTGATTGCTCAAACTCCGCAAGTTTTGAGTGTAGGGTGACAACGCTGGAGAGCCCAATCGTTCGTATGTGTCACAATCCACAACAGACACGGAGGACAATGTGCTGGTTTGGAAAAGCACGGAAGCATTTTCGAGCTCGAATATGAGGAGGAGCCGAGCTCCAGACTGGGGAATGATGGAAAATACTTGCCCATCATCGTAATGCGGATCTTCAGAGTCCTACCTGTCCATCCTCCGGAATTGAGGTGCCAACACGGTGATTCTGTGAAGCCTGGCAAACAACGGCGATATGGCCTAGACTGCCAATGGGAGCATTCCGCCCATTGGTGATTCCGGAAACAGTCCAGAACAGAAGGATGACGTGTGGAAGACCGTCTGTCACGGCCTGTGAGCCTGTTAAAAGGCATGGGTGATCAGCAGACAGGTGTCGAGGGACGGGTCCCGTAAATTCAAGATATCAGATCGAAGACTTTCGTTCGGTGCGTGAAACACCACCATATCGCGAATCACTGAAGGAGCTTTCAAGCGACGTTGGCGCACCTGAATTTGCAATCACAAGGAAGACCCTGCAGCGTCGTAATCCATTCCCGATATGTCTGATAAGGGGACTTTTGACAGGAAAAGAGAACCTATCGAGCGGAGGAAACGTGTATTTGTGCGTTAAAGTGCCCAGACAAGCAGTTTTTTTATATGGGTGCACGAGAGATCTTGAGACGACTGCTCCGGGTTCAATTGTTGAATCAAGCGGTACACCTGGAGACCGACTATTGTTAAGAAGAAAGCCCAACGCCGGTTTTCCTCGAGGACTCCGTGGGCAAGTAAATGTTGTTCAAGTCGCTCTACATAATTCGACCACGGTTCCAAAACTCTATCGAAAGCGGGAAACGTTGGCGGGGACATATGCACAATGTTCAATTTTCCTACGATGGAATCTACTTTGTGAATCACGTCTTGAAACGCTGGGGAGTTTGGGTGGTATGCCAACCCTGTGAGCGCCGTTTGTGTCTGGAGTACAGTTTCCGCCAAGGAGTGGAGAAATTCCTCAAAGGGAGCCATTACTATTGGGACAAAGTTTTCTTCTCGTCGCCAATAATGTAGGAACCTGCGATCCTCAGGAAAGTCAGCAATTAATGACATTAATATATTTTCTTTAAACAAAAAGCCTTCTGGTCGTACAAAAACAAAACAGCCAGTGCTCGCAAAGAAAAAGAGAACCAGCAACTTAAGGACTACCAAATAAGTACAGCCTCACCAAACAAGTAAAGCCTCACACAATTCAAAACTAAGTACAAATGACGTAAAGCCTTACACAAAAAAAACTATTTTCTAGTGGCGCTAGGCCAAAATAAATAAGACCCAACAGCTACGATCTAGGCTGAGTGCTGTTGACGCTAAATCCGACGTAGGAGCTGGGGGTAGCTGCCCTAGCTGGGTATGCACTAGCTGTCCACACTCCATCCGTGCGCTTATAACGCTGGTATCGGCGGAGGGCTGCACCAGATTAATCGGCTGTCATTGGCTGGGCACTGCCGCATGTCTTATAGAAATCTCGATAAGTGAGTTTGAATATTAGAGGATTGCATACCTACTTATACAATGTATTGTCCAAACGACCTGTGGATACATGACAGCTTTAGTCTTTCGTTTAATGTACATGGCAAATTTAAGGGACTGTTCAGTAGACTTTGAAGATGACAAAGATAGTAAGATTTATTTTATCAGCATGAAACTTTCACTCTGCAGCGGAGTGTGCGCTGATATGAAACTTCATGGCATATTAAAATTGAGTGCCGGAACTGGAACTTGCCCGCGAAAGGCAAAGATCCCAGGTTCGAGTCCCGGTTCCGGCACACAACTATAATCTGGCAGGAAGTTTCATATCAGCTCACACTCCGCTGCAGAGTGACAGTTTCATTCTGGAATGATCCCTTAGGCTGTGGCTCAGCCCTGTCTCCACCATATCCTTTCTTCCAGGAGTGCTTGTCTTGCACGTTTCGCAGAACTTCTGTGAAGTTTGGAAAGTTGGAGGCGAGGTACTGGCAGAATTGAAGATGTGGGGCGGCACCTTGAGTCGTGTCGAGATTTTATCATACCCTACGCGGCTGTTTTCGAAAACGTCGCGTCTGAAAATACTGTACAATTGTTTGTATGCTCATGCCTCTGATATGTGATATGCTACACTCCTGGCTATTAGCACGAAGATGTGCTACAGACGCGAAGTTTAATCGACAGGAAGATCATGCTGTGATATGCAAATTATTAGCTTTTCAGAGCATTCGCACAAGGTTGACGCCAGTGGCGACACGTACAACGTGCTGACACGAGGAAAGTTTCCAACTGATTTCTCATATACCAACAGCAGTTAACCAGGGTTGCCTGGTGAAACGTTGTAGTGATGCCTCGTGTAAGGAGGAGAAATGCGTACCATCACGTTTTCGGATTGTAGCCTATCGCAATTGCGGTTTATCGTATCGCGACATTGCTGCTCGCGTTGGTCGCGATCCAATGACTGTTAGCAGAATATGGAATCGGTGGGTTCAGAAAAGCAGTACGGAACGCCTGCTGGATCCCAACGGCCTCGTATCACTAGCAGTCGAGATGACTTATCCGCATGGCTGTAACGGATCGTGCAGCCGTGTCTCTATCCCTGAGTCAACAGATGGGGACATTTGCAAGACAACAACCATCAGCACGAACAGTTCGACGATGTTTGCAGCAGCAGCTCGAAGACCATGGCTGTGGTTACCTTTGACGCTGCATCACAGACAGGAGCGCCTGCGATGGTACACTCAATGACGAATCTGGGTGCTCTAATGGCATAACATTTTTTCGGATGAATCCAGGTTCTGTTTACAGCATCATGATGATGGCATCCGTGTTTGTGCGACATCGCGGTGAACGCACATTGGAAGCGTGTATTCGTCATTGCCATACTGGCGTATCACCGGGCGTGATGGTATGCGGTGCCATTGATTACACGTCTCTGTCACAGCTGATTCGCATCGACGACACTTTGAACAATGGCCGGTACATTTCAGATGTGTTACGATCTGTGGCTATACCCTTCATTCGATCCCTATGAAACCCTACGTTTCAGCAGGATAATGCACGACCGCATTTTGCAGGTCCTGTACGGCCCTTTCTGGATACGGAAAATGTTCGACTGCTGCCCTGGACAGCACATTCTCCTGATCTCTCACCAATTGAAGACGTCTCGTCAATGATGGCTGATCCACTGTGTCGTCACAATACGCCAGTCACTACTCTTGATGAACTGTGGTATCGTGTTGAAGCTGCATCGCCGGCCGCGGTGGCCGAGGGGACTGAGGCGCTCCAGTCACGGTCTGCACGGCCACTACGGTCGGGGGTTCGAATCCCCCCTCGGGCATGGATATTTGTGCCGTCCTTAGTTGTAGGTAGTTCATAAGGAGTTTGTAAGTTTAGGGACTGATGACCCCGTAGTTAAGTCCCATAGACTATACAAACATTTGAACATTTGAACATTGAAGCTGCATCGGCATCTACATCTACATACATCTACATAGATACTCTGCAAATCACATTTAAATGCTTGGCAGAGGGTTCATTAACCACTTTCATAACTTTTCTCTACCGTTCCATTCTCTAATAGCGCGCGGGAAGAAAGAACACCTAAATCGTTCCGTTTTCGATCTGATTTCTCCTATTTTATTGGGATGGTCATGTCTCCCTAAGTAGGTGGGTGCTAGCAAAATATTTTCACATTCATAAATAAAAGTCGGTGATTGAAACTTCGCAAACAGATCACGCCGCAATGAATAACGTTTTTCTTTTAATGATTTCCACCCCAATTCGTGCAACATTTCCGTGACGCTTTCCCCCGCGTAACGAGATAAAACAAAACGAGCTGCCCTTCTCTGAACCTTCTCAATATCTTCCGTCAGTCCCACCTGGTGAGGGTCCCACAAGGGGCAACAGTACTCCAGGAGAGGACGCACAAGTGTGATGTAGGCAGTCTGTACCTTTACACGCAATCCAAGCTCTGTTTGACTCAATGCCCATGCCTATCAAGGCCGTTATTACGGCCAGATGTGGTTGTTCTGGGTACTGATTTCTTATGATCTATGCACCCAAATTGCGTGAAAATGTAATCACATGTCAGTTCTACAGTAATATATTTGTCCAATGAATACCCGGTTATCATCTGCATTTCTTTTTGGTGTAGCAATTTTAATGGTCAGTAGTTAGTCAAATATGGGTTTATATCTGTTTTTAGTACTGCAGGACAGGTGTAAGTTTTTTTCCTGGTAATAACTACACGAATCTAAGAAGATCTAAAAGAAGATTAGATTTTAGTGTAATCTACTACGTGTAAAAATTGTGGACGATCAACACCAAAGATAAATATTTGTGTACATTATATCTGTAGAATCGTGGTTCAAATATCCATTGAGACCGTTTAGGTTAGGAAGGTATTTGACTGCCATGCACTTTCTTTACTTCATGTTCTTTTCAAGTCGTGCCAATACCTTTCTTCAGTGTCATCAGCCTGCTCTGTTATGCCTTGTAACCTTTCTTAGTCTAGCCACGCGGTTGGCTTGTTTCTGTCACAAGACCTTACCCATGTAATACTATCAATCACTCTAAATCCCGTACATGATTATTACGTGACAAATCTAGGTCGAAAGTGAATGTAAGGTCACCGCCGGTGGTGGGATCATTTTATATTTAACTGTGTGTGTACCTAACGAAAAGACACAAGCCACAGATGAGCTAGTAAACGGAGGGAAGGCATAAAGTGTAAGAATTCAACGGTTTACTAAATGATAGTTATATGGTTGCCAGCCTAATTTAGCGGTAAAATGTTCAAATTATTACCCACAATCTGGTTGAAACCTGATATCACTGTTTCTTTAAAACACCAAGATACAGAGAAACAGAAAACGTTAGATTTACGGGCAATAAAAATCCGCGATCTATATATATGTTCTTCTCACCTACTTGACACATTTCGTTTGTGCTACTGCTTTAAGAGTTTATTCTCGCGTATTTTGATAAATACCGTGTGTATAGTTTTCGTCTGCTGCAAGCTACGTGTGATATTGTCACTTCCTTATTTCGTGTTCAGCTTTGAGAAAGCTTATATTCCCGCGCGTTTGATAATGGTGTAGTCCACTGATATTCTTGGTCATTTTGAAAACTGTCGGACTCAGTTTCGTTGTTTTGACGGTTTACTTCCCACTGACCACAGTTCAGTCAGCTACTAGCCGCCTTGATGACAGTACTAGGCTACTCAGAAGTTGATTGTTTAGTATTCTACTTTCTACAGTTAATTGTGTCGATAGGATGGATAGGATGTGTGCCTGCTGTGTGCGGACACAGGAGTTGGCCGCAGTTCGCGAACAGCTGAGCGTGCTGTTGGCTACGATCAGCTGTCTTCAGGCTGCTGTCTCGGGGTGCAGCGATGGTGGGGAGTCTGGTCCGTCGAGTGGGCCACCTCAGGTGTCTCATGATTCGGTCTCTGTCCCTGATACCGAGGCACCTTCACGTGTACCGGACGTGGTCGAGCCGCCCTCTCCGCAAGGGGAGTTGCGGGTTGTACGGCGTTTGCGTCGCTCAAGGCGGAAGGCCAATGTGGAGGCTGGACGTCCGTCCACGCCCGTTCGTCCTGTGAGTGAACGTGTGGCCGCTCCTTCAGCAGGGTCGGAGCAGGTGTACGGGGGAGGGGACTATTAATTATTGGGAGCTGTAATGTTAGGCGCGTGATGGTGCCCCTTAGGCAGATAGCGCCGAGATCCGGAAAGAAGTCCAACGTGCACTTGGTGTGTCGCGCGGGGGGCCTCATCCGAGATGTGGAGGCGGCCTTGCCGGCGGCTATCGAAGGTGTGGTCGACTGCAAGTCGTGGCTCACCAATGACGCTTGTCGCTTGGGTTCTGAGGACATCTTCAGGTCCTACGGGCGGCTGGCGGAATTGGTGAAGGCTGCTGCCCTCGCACGCGGAGTGCAAGCAGAGCTGTCGATTTGTAGCATTGTTCCCAGGGTTGATCGGGGTCCTTTGGTTTGGAGCCGAGTGGAGGGTCTGAACCAGAGGCTTCGCCAACTCTGTGACAGTCATAGCTGCAGATTTCTGGATCTGCGTTTTCGGGTGCGGAATTGTAGGGTGCCCCTAGATAGATCAGGGGTGCACTACACTAAGGAAGCGGCTACTCGGGTAGCAGAGTACTTGTGGAGTGCACATGGGGGGTTTTTAAGGCTAGGCGCTAACTCTGATGAGCTCTCGCCTGTCAACATTCAAACAGCGAATTCAAGCCACGTTAGGTCAAAAAATTCGAATATCAAAATATTTGCCGCGAACTTACAAATTATGAGAAACAAAGTTGCCGAATTTGCCGCACTGCATTGAAATTATTGTGCTCAGATTGTTTTAGGCACCGAAAGCTGGCAAAATCACGATGTGGCAAGTTATATTTAGCGAGGCGTGGAATGGATATCGGAAAGATAGATCGGATAGAAATGGAGGAGGAGTGTTCATCGCTTTGGACAAAGGTATTGTTTCTACTGAGGTCGTAGTTGAAAGTAACTGTGAAGTGCCGGCCGCGGTGGCCGAAGGGACTGAGGCGCGTCAGTCACGGTCTGCACGGCCACTACGGTCGGGGTTTCGAATCTCCCCTCGGGCATGGATATTTGTGCCGTCCTGAGTGTTAGCTAGTTCATAAGTTGTTTGTAAGTTTATGGACTGATGACTCCGTAGTTAGGTCCCATAAGCTATACAAACATTTGAATATTTGAACTGTGAAGTTATCTGGGCACGTATAACAGGTCTAAAAGAAGTAAAGTTAATAGTTGGGTGTTTTTACCAGCCCCGCAGTGCTGCTGTAGCAGTTTTAGACTCATTCAAAGAAAGTCTACACCAGGTAGTGCATAGGCTTCCGGGCCATGTAATATTAGTCGGGGGAGACTTCAACCTTAAGAGTATAGATTGGGACCTCTAGTTACATTTCAGCCGGTACAGAGAAGCAGTCTTGCGAGCTACTTTTGGACACGTTCTGCAAAAATTGTCTTGATTAGTTAAACCGGCAACCCACGCGCAATGGAAATGTTCTAGACCTTATAGCCACGAAGAGGCCTGACCTTATTAACGAGGTCTGTTTAGAGACAGGAATTAGTGATCACGATGTCGTCATAGCGTCAATGATGACCAAAGTTCATAAACCGATCAAGAAGGCAAGGAGCGTCTTTTTGTTGGAATAGACGATAAGCAAATGTTAGGATCGCACTTAGAAAATGAGAGGGCATCATTTAATTCCTGGACTATGGACGTAGAGGAATTGTGGACTAAATTTAAATGCATTGTAAATAAAGGGTTGGAGAAATATGTGCCAGTAAAGACGTTTAAGGATGGAAAAGATCCACCGTGGTATAATAATAATGTTATAAACCTGCTGAGATAGCAAAGTTTGTTGCACTTTCGATTCAAAAAAGAACACGCAGGTGATGACATGCAAAACTTAGAAGAGATTCGTGCGTCTATAAAAAGATCGATGCGCGAATCATACAATAATTACCACAGCCATATGTTACCAAAAGATCTTTCCGACAACCCTAAAAAAATTCTGGTCCTATGTAAAATCGATAGCGGGTCAAAGCCCACTGTCCAGTCACTCGTTGATCATTTCGGCGCAGAAATAGAAGAGAGCAAACGGAGAGCTGAAGTTCTAAATTTAACCTTTAAGAAATCTTTCACGCAGGAGGACCGCACAAATGTACCATCATTTGATCAGCGTACTAATTCCGAAATGGAGGACATACTAATAGGTATTTCCGGTGTAGAGAAGAAGCTGAGAGAGCAAAATACGAAAAAGTCTACTTTTTTGGGAAGATGTACTTCACCTGTAAAGGAGACCGCGTCTAAAACACTTGTACGAGCACGTCTTGAGTATTGCTCAATTGTTTGGGACCCGCAGCAGATCAGTTTAATGGAAGACATAGTGGGAGTTTATTTATTTATTTATTTATTTATTTGTTTTTTCTGTTCCATAGGACCCACTTCAGGAGTAAGACTCCATGGTCATGGAACAAGTCAATACATTAAGTGTTACACAATAATGGTAATAGAAAAATTTTAAGTAGTCCTTTGCACACGACAATCTTAAGACAAAGTGAAAAGAATCAATAAAGAAAAAATAAATTAGCTTAATTGTTTAACTTTTCTAGGAGTTCCTCGACAGAATAAAAGGAGTGAGCCACGAGGTAACTCTTCAATTTAGATTTGAAAGCATGTGGATTAGTGCTAAGATTCTTAAGTTCTTGTGGCAGCTTATTGAAAATGGATGCCGCAGAATACTGCATCCCTTTCTGCACAAGTGTTAAGGTGGTGTGGTGCAAATGTAGATTAGACATCTGTCTAGTATTCACCGAGTGAAAGCTACTAACTCGTGGGAATAAGCTGATATTATTAACAACAAACGACATTAAAGAAAAAACGTATTGTGACGCCAGAGTCAAAATTCCCAGACTACTGAAAAGGGGTCGACATGACGTTCGCGAACTTACACCAGATATTGCTCGAACCGCCCGTTTTTGAGCCAGAAATATCTTTTTTGCATCAGGCGAGTTACCCCAAAAAACAATGCCGTAAATCATAGGTGAGTGAAAGTAAGCGAAATAGACTACTTTTCGTGTTGAAAAATCACTTATCTCAGATATTGTTCTAATGGTAAATATAGCAGAATTTAGTTTTGGAACAAGATCCTGAACATGGGCTTTCCATGACAGCTTACTGTCTATATGAACACCTAGAAATTTGAACTGTTCAGTCTCACTTATCACATGCCCATTATGTGTAATCATAATGTCAGATTTCGTCAAATTATGTGTTAGAAATTGTAAAAACTGAGTTTTACTGTGATTTAACATCAACTTGTTTTCTATTAGCCATGAACTTATCTCTTGAACTGCATTATTTGATACTGTGTCAATATTACGAGCAACATCCTTCACTACCAAGCTGGTATCATCAGCAAACAAAAATATTTTACAATCACCTGTTATACTCGAAGGCATATCATTTATATAAATAAGAAACAGCAATGGTCCCAAAACAGACCCCTGGGGCACCCCATACTTAATTGTGCCCCATTGGGATTGCACGTCATAGCCATTTTCTACACTGCGGAGAATTACCTTCTGTTGTCTATTATTAACGTAAGAGGTGAACCAGTTGTGGGCTACTCCCCGTATTCCATAATGTTCCAACTTCTGCAACAATATTTTGTGATCAACACAATCAAACGCTTTTGTTAAATCAAAGAAGACGCCTAATGTCCGTAGCCTCTTATTTAACCCATCAAGTGCCTCACAGAGAAACGAAAATATAGCGTTTTCGGTCGTTAAACCACTTCTAAAACCAAACTGTACGTTTGACAGGAAATTATGTGAACTGAAATGATCAATTAATCTTGAATATACAGCCTTTTCAATAACTTTGGAAAAAACCGATGGCATAGAAATAGGTCTATAGTTGTCTACATTATCCCTTTCTCCTTTTTTATAAAGCGGTTTCACTACTGAGTACTTTAATCTGTTAGGAAACTGACCATTCTGAAAGGAAAAATTACAAATATGGCTTAGTACTGGGCTAACATATGGAGAACAGTACTTTAGAATTCTGCTAGATACCCCATCATATCCACAAGAGTCCTTAGTCTTTAGTGATTTAATTATTGACTCAATCTCACCTATGGAAGTATCATGAAGGATCATTTCAGGCAACAGCCTCGGAGGCGAGCAGCTAGGTTTGTTACTGGTAGGTTCGACCAATGCGCAAGTGTCACGGAAATGCTCCGGCGACTCAATTGGGGATTGTTGGAGGAAAGACGACGTTCTCTTCGTGAATTTCTGTTGAGAAAATTTAGAGGCCCGGAATTTGAAGCTGAGTGTAGTACGATCTTGCTGCCGCCTATTTACATTTCGCGTGGTGATAACAAAGACAAGATAAGAGAAATTAGGGCTCGCACGGAGGCATGTAAGCATTCTTTTTTCCTTGTCCTATTTGGGAGTGGAATAGGAAAGGAAATGCCTAGTAGTTGTACAGTGTACCCTCCGCTACGCACCATACGGTGAATTGCGGAGTATGTATGTAGATATAGATGTAGATGTATAAAGCACTGGCAAAGCAGACCAAATTATTTTACGTACTGTTCAGATATGAATAAGAAGGAAGTTTTTGCACTTTACTAATAGCCACCAGACGGTAAAGAATATTCGGGCATAGGTTCCCCTAAGTCACTCACTTTCAGTATATTCACATAAATTCCACAAAATTTGCAACAACAAACAAATATTGAACCATGTATTTTTACAATAGCATTTTTTAAATAAAACGTCTTATACTACTGCAAATGAAGTGTTTTTAATTTCACAATTCACCCATATGCTGCGTTTCACCTTTTGCATAAGGCACGGCAGTAAATGGCAGTGGAACTATGAAAATGCGAAGTTTTTTGAAAAATAATGGAACTTCTTGAGCTGGTTGCCAGAAAGGAGGATATATGCAGTAGCAAGTGCTGACACCCACTGATGATGCCTTGTGAAAAAGACGATACGCATATGGTGAATTGAAAAAATGAAAAACCCCTTATTTGCAGTAGCAAAAGGCGTTTTCTTTAAAATACTATTGTGAAAATACATAGTATTCAGCTGCTGCTAAAATGGCCGCTACAAAAAAAGTATTTATATTGAACCACCTTTCGATTAAATATGTTGTTGTTATGGTCTTCTGTCCGGAGACTGGTTTGATGCAGCTATCCACCCTACTCTATCCTGAGCAAGCCTTTTCATCTCCTCATAAGAACGGCAACCCACGTCCACTTGAATCTGCTTACTATACGCGTCTCTAGGTCTCCCTCTGCGATTTTTACCCCACACACTTCCCTCCAATGCTAAATTTACGATTCCTCGATGTCTAAGAATGTGTCCGACCAAGCGATCCCTTCTTTTAGTCAGGGTATGCCAAAAATTCCTTTTCTCACCAATTCTGTTCAATACCTCTTCATTAGTTATGCGATCTACCCACCTAATCTTCAGCAGTCGTCTGTAGCACCACGTTTCCAAAGCCTCTATTCTCTTCCTGTCCGCACTGCTTATCGTCCATGTTTCACTCCCGTACAAGGCAACACTCCACACAAATGCCTTCAGAAAAGACTTCCTTACCCTTAAATTAATATTTGATGTTAGCAAATTCCTCTTTTTCAAAAATGCTTTTCTTCCCACTGCCATTCTGCATTTTATATCCTCTGTACTGCGACCATCGCATGTTATTTTACTACCCAAGTAACAAAACTCATCTACCACCTTCATTGTTTCGTTACCTAATCTAATTCCTTCAGCATCGCCTGATTTTCTAAGACCGAATTCCATTATTTTTGTTTTTCTATTGTTAATGTTCATTTTATACGCTCTCTTCAATACGCTATCCATTCCATTCAACTGCTCTTCCAGGTCCTTTGCTGTCTCTGACAGAATTACAATGTCATCAGCAAAACGCAATGTTTTTATTTCTTCCCCCTGAACTTTAATCCCTATTCCAAATTTTTCCTTGCTTTCCTTCACCGCCTGCTCGATGTACAAATTGAATAACATCGGAGAAAGGCTACAACCCTGTCTTACTCCCTTCCCAACTGATGCTTCCCTTTCATGCCCTTCGAGTCTAATAACTGCGGTCTGGCTTTTGTACAAGTCGTAAATAACTCTCCTTTCCCGGTATTTTACCCCTGCTGACTTCAGAATTTGAAAGAGTGTATTCCAGTCAACATTGTCAAAGGCTTTCTCCAAATCTACAAAAGCTAAAAATGTAGGTTTGACTTTCCTTAATCTATCTTCTAAGATAAGACGTAAAGTGAGTATTGCCTCCCGGGTTCCAGTGTTCCTCCTGAATCCAAACTGATCTTCCCCGAGGTCAGCTTCTACCAGGTTTTCCATTCTCCTGTAGATAATTCGTGTTAAAATTTTGCAACCATGACTTATCAAACTGATGGTTCTGTAATTTTCACACCTGTCTGCGCCTGATTTCTTTGGAATGGGGATTATTACATTTTTCTTAAAGTCTGAGGGCATTTCGCCTGTCTCATACATCCTACACACCAGTTCAAATAGTCTTGTCATGGCTGGCTCTCCCAGAGAGTTTAGTAGCTCTGAGGGTATGTCATCTACTCCTGGGGCCTTGTTCCGACCTAGGTCTTTCAAGGCTCTGTCAAATTCATCTCTCAGTATAATATCTCCTATTTCATCTTGATCTACTTCCTCTTCCCTTCATACAACATCGTCTCTAAGTTTATTTCCTTTGTAGAGCTGCTCTATGTACTCTTTCCACCTTTCAGCTTTCCCTTCTTTGCTGAGAACTGGTTTCCCATCTGAGTTCTTGATATTCGTAGAGTTGCTTTTCTTGTCCCCAAATGTCTCTCTTATTTTCCTGTAGGTGTTATCTACTTTTCCCCTTGCTATACATTCTTCTACAGATTTGCATTTGCCTTCTAGCCACTCCTGCTAAGCCACTTTGCACTTCCTGTCAATCTCATTTTTTAGTCGTCTGTACTCGATTTTTCCTGTTTCATTTACTGCATTTTTATATTTTCTCCTTTCATCAATTAACTGTAGTATTTCCTGTGATATCCAAGGATTTTTTGTAGGTCTTGCCTTTCTACCTATTTTGTCCTCTGCTGCCTTCACTATTTCATCTCTCAATGCTACCCATTCCTCTTCTACTTTTTTACTTCCCCCTGTTTCTGTCAATTGTTGCCTAAATCTCCCTCTGAAATTCTCCAGAACTTCACTTTCCTTCAATTTATCTAAGTCCCATCTCCTTATTTTCCTACCTTTCTGCAGTTTTTTCAGCTGACCCTGGGTATGTTTTACAATTTATCACCTGGTTCCGGAATCTATGTTTTACCATTATAAAATCTATCTGATACCTTCCGGTGTCTCCTGGTCTCTTCCACGTATGCTTTTGTGTCCCAGCCTCGTCGCCGCTTTTGCGTCTCGTTTCCGTCGTAGGTGTCGGTGGCCGAGTAGAAGGACCGAAACAGGAAAAAAAGGAAGCACGCTTGTGCAGGTACGGAGGTGAGCAGCCAGTGCGACAGCAGAAACTAGAAACACTAAAGTGAATTAGAACGAGATATATATTGCACAGAATTTATACAATACTTAACTTTTACGTAGCTCAGTACTGCAGAAGGCTGATACATGATTGAGCTAGAGGCCTGCCTAGTGCTGCTTCCTAGTGCCTATACGATAGCCAAGTCTTCACTGGTGCTTATCTGATTCCGAAGTGTTAACTGGTTCCTATCGCAGACCAAAGTGAACGATGTCATTCAGTGGTGGCCACGAGCGGAGTTGTAGCAGAGGTCGCTCGTGGCTGACGTCGTAAGAACGCCGCGCCGTGCGTGCATGGCGGCGCGCGGCGAAAGTAGGTGGCGCGCACTTTGGACTTGTGCGACACCACACCCCTCCCCCCCAAACCGCCGCGCCGTCGTGGCGTAGGGCTAAGGGCCACGGCGACGGCACTGGGAGGAGGGCTTGGGCGGGGGCGTTACTGGTGGGACGGGCGTCGTAGCAGAGGCTGGGATCGAGACGCCGTCCGCGCCCCGGTATCCACCTTGCGATCCCCCGGGAAACCCGCCAAAACGAGGGGAAGGGCGCACCCCTCCGCCGAGATGGAGCAGGTCATCTTCTTCTGAGGTGCGTGGCCCAGGCGGCGGGGGCACGCACGGTCCCGGAGTCCTTCTTGGTGACGCTGTCAGCTGCGGCGGCGACGGAGGCGGCGGCGACGACTGCGTCGGAGGCGCGTCGACATCCATCGAGACCTCGTAGTCCGGGGACGCTGTACCCGGCGGCGAGCGATGTGGCTGTGCTCCCTGGCGGTGAACTGGGTCTGGAATCAAGAAACAGGAGACAGCATCGCGCGGCCTGTGCAAGCGCAATTGGTTTGCGTGGCGCCGCAGCTCCGACCCTGTGGAAGAACGTACGACATACATATTGCGACCGAGCACGCGCTGAATGATGCCTGGCAACCATGTCTTCTTGTTGCCAGCAAACACCCTGTACAGCACCGGCGTAGAAACCTGAAAACGCGTAGCGCCATACGAACCGACTCGGTGCGTGGGAGGCTGCAGCAGGTGAAGGAGAGTGCGGTGACGGCGGCCGTGTAGCAGCTCGGCTGGAGACGGACCGTCACGTGGCATGCACCGATACGTAGACAGGAAAATTTGAAGAGCTTGCTGCCTGGAGTGCTGACCTTTCATCTTTTCCATGTGAGACTTGAATGTTCGAACGAAGCGTTCTGCTTCACCATTGGACTGAGGGTAAAAAGGTGCGGTGGTGATATGCTGAATGCCATTCACACGATAAAACTGTTATTCCGCACTAAGAAACTGAGGTCCATTGTCACTGACGATAGTTTCAGGCAAACCTTCGATGCAAAACACTGATGTTAAGGCACTGATTGTACTAGATGCTGTCGTTGAGTTCATGGTAATCACAAAAGGAAACTTGCTGAAAGCGTCTACAAGAATTAACCAGCGCGTGTTCCAGAACGGTCCGGCAAAGTCAATGTGTAAACGTTGCCATGGTCCCTTGGGGCGTGGACAGTCTGAGAAACGTTGCGGAGGAGCCGCCTGATGCTCCGCACAAACAGTACACTGTGACGTCATACTCTCTATCTGGGCGTCCATACCAACCCAGGTACAATGACGTCTGGCCAGTTGCTTTGTCCTAACAATACCCCAATGTCCTTGATGCAGGAGGCGTAACACTTCTCGTTGCAGGGAACGAGGAACAATCACTCTCGTTAGGTCGTTGTCTGTATGTAACAACAGAACACCCTGACTTAAAGACAATGCATGACGTTGTGCAAAATAACGTCGACCAGAGGCCGATCAATGTCTTTGGCTCTGGCAGGCCACCCTGAGCGAACAAAACGTGCTACCACACTTAGGTCTGCATCCGCAGCTGTTTCCTGTGCAACCCGACGAGAGGTCAAAGGGAAGTCTGCGATAGCGGAAGCATCTCTGGAGTCTATCTGACAACATGCCATTTCTGAAGAATCAAACGACACATCCTGGCCAACCGGAAGTCGGGAAAGTGTGTCCGCGTTGGCGTGTTTAGTGGTAGGTCGGTACAAAATCTCATACTGATAATTAGATAGCATTAAGGACCATCTCTGAAGCTTTTGTGCCGTTCGTGGCGGAATTGGCTTTGTGGGTGAGAACAACGACGTGAGAGGCTTGTGGTCTGTCAACAAATAGAATTTTCTGCCAGAGAGATAATGATGAAACTTTGTGACGCCGTAAATGATTGCTAAGCATCGTTTTCTATCTGACTGTAATTCTGTTGCGTTGGCGTCAGTAGCTTGGATGCAAAGGCAATAGGACGATCGTGACATCCAATACGATGCGACAATACTGCACCAAAACCGTACGACGAGGCATCAACTGCTAACACTACAGGCTTCTGTGGGTCAAAGGGAATCAAACAGGCATCACTGAGTGGTGCTGACTTTAATTTGTCAAAGGCAACCTGGCAATCTTTAGACCATACAAAAGGGACATCCTTCCTACGTAAGTGATGCAGTGGAGCTGCAATCTGAGAGGCATTGGGGATAAATCTGAAATAATATTTAGGCTTTCCCATTACTGCTTGCAATTCCTGCACATTCTTAGGAGGAGGCAAGTGTTTGATTGCTCTAAGATGCGACTGTAAGGGATGAATGCCTTGGGCATTAATCACATGGCCTAGGTACTCTATTTCAGTTTGAAAAAATGAACACTTTGCTTTATTACAACGTAGACCTGCTGCTTCAACACTTTGAAAAGGCACTCCAGGTTTGCTAAATGTTCTTCAACTGTACGTCCGGATACCACAATGTCATCTAAGTAGTTCGAGCAACAAGGTACAGAAACTGTCAGCTGTTCCAAAAAGCGCTGAAAAATAGCGGGGGCGGAAGAACTGCCAAAGGGTAGGCGTTGAAATTGAAAAAGGTCCATGTGAGTATTAATGACGAAAAACTTTTTTGACTCGTCATCAAGCGGAATTTGCAAGTATGCCTCTGCTAAATCAATCTTAGAAAAGAAGCGAGACTGTCCTAATTTGTCCATCAGTTCCTCAGGTCTGGGCAGGGGATAAGTGTCTATAATTGTTTGACTGTTCACTGTTGATTTGAAGTGCGCACAGAGACGAAGGTTTCCTGACTGCTTGGGTATAATTACTATAGGCGAGGCCCACTGACTCGCAGAAACAGGAGAAAACACCCCACTATCTTACACACGTTTAAGTTCGTCTGCAACTTTATCACGAATTGCGATAGGCACTGGTCTAGCTTTACGAAATTTTGGAACTGCAGATTCTTTTAAAGTTACATGTGCCACGAAGTCTTTTGCACAACCTAGTTCCGGCGAAAACAAGTCACTGTATGTTTCACACAATGCATTAATTTTGTCCTGAGGCACTACTGACGAAATTTGAAGTACATCTCTTTGAATTGATAATCCAAACAAGTCAAAAGCATCTAGTCCAAAAATGTTCTGTGTAGATTTGGCCTGAAGAACTACAAAAGCAACTGTTTTCATTACACCTTGAAAAGAGGCAGGCAGGCTACACGTTCCTAGCACGGGAATATTTTGACCTGTATATGCTGTTAGCACGTGTTGAGACGGCGACAATTTTGGCGAACCCAGAAGTTCATAAGTGTCTTTATTCATTAATGTGACAGCGTAACCAGTATCAAGCTGAAATTTCACAGTCTTATTTTCTATGCAAACAGTCACAAAAAGTTTTTGCCTGTGGCGCTCGACAGGTGCGCGGATGTGGGCAATGTCTGCTACGCCTTGTTTGATGCGCTTGCACATGCGCGGGCTGCGTAGTGAAGGAAGCGGGGCAGACTCGGCACATAGATTAATATCACTGTCACTAGATGGCACTACCGCCGGATCGGCGTCCGCGCAAGCATGCGAAGCTACTACGGATTTACTAACTACTGCACTACACTCTTGAGTAGCTACTTGATGTCTACTGTCACTAGCTACACAGTACTGGGCACTTTTACAATAAGAAGTTGCAGAAGGCACTACCTTAATTACAGGATTGCACTGTACATTGTCATTTTGCTTGCCCCGAACCCGTTTTCGTTGCACAGTTTTACGTGCTCGGCGGCGCTTGCGACTTGGCTCACTACATAGTTTTGCAGTAGGCACAGAAAAATTGTCTTGCAGTTGGGAGTCAAGTAAAGCACTGTTCAATTCCACAGCGTCTATGACATTGACTGTATGAATTGTTCTCGCACTCTGTAAAGCACTGTTTCTAACGGCACCGTTCTTTAAATTTACATTCCGCATACACACTGACTGTACATGTCCCGATTTGCCACATTGATAACAAATGGCGTTGCGACTAGGGCAATGCGCACGCTTGTGGCGAGATACACACTGAGGGCAAGACTTACGAACAATTTTCTGAAATGAGCGTTGGCGCCCGTTATTCAAGTTAATGTTTCTAACACGACGGGGCGATCTTTGTGTCGCACTTTTACACTTGCTACTGTTCACTGTCTGTCTAGCATGGCCGGTAGAATATAAAGAATCACGAGTGCTATACTGAGAACTGTGACTACGAAAGCGTCCGTTGCGGCGCACCGAATTAACACTGTGGCTTTTCATTTCTGTATCTGCTAAGTCAAAGGTATCATGCGCTTCTATAAGCTGCAGTACACTGTCTAATGAGGGGTCAGACTGTTTCAGAATCACTGCCCTAATTCTGGGGTCCTGAATGTTCTGCATGATCGCATCTCTCAACATCACGTCACTATAAGAAAGTCCACTAGAGCAAGTAAATTTACATTTGCGGGTTAAGCCCTTCAACTCAGTGATCCAGTCTTGGTGTGACTGCTCAGGTAATTTTTTAAGTCTGAGAAATCGGTACCGTGCCGCAGCTACGAGAACTTTTCTCTCATAATGAGCATTTAGTGGCTCTACTATTTGTTCAAAGTCTACATCACGAGGAGATGCTTGCGGGAAAAGTTTCTGCAGTAACACGAAAGTCTTGGTGCCAACTACGGCGGGAAAGAAATGTTTAACTGTCTGACCTGTTATTTGATGAGCCGCGACGAGTTCTTGAAATGGCGCGAAGTAGTCACTCCATTCTTCCTCTCGTTCGTTGTACTGGCGAAACGTAGGAAGCGTTGCAGCGGCAGGTGTGGGCTGCTGAAGCGACGGCTGGTTTTGTTGTTGGTTAGCGGCTTGAGCCGTTAGCTGGGACACTGCTTGGAGTAGCTGGGTGATTTGCGCCGTCTGTAACTGAATAATTTCCATTAAGTTTGGGTTCGGGGTAGTGGCCATGCTGACCGATTAGGCGCCACGTATACAAGTAACTTATAACGAAACACAAATGCAATATGAAAGAGGACGCTCTGCAACAAAAAAGTCCACAAAAATACGTAACAATATTGTCCCCCAAAAATCTTATAATAAGGGTGGGTGGGCGGGAGCAATTTCTGCGTGCTCCGACGCTGCTGTCTGGCTGCTGCAAGCGGGCTGGTCTAAGGTTCGTCTATCACTCCTCGTCTCGTCACCACTTTTGTGTCCCAGCCTCGTCGCCGCTTTTGTGTCTCGTTTCCGTCGTAGGTGTCGGTGGCCGAGTAGAAGGACCGACACAGGAAAAAAAAAAAAAAAAAAAAAGGAAGCACGCTTGTGCAGGTACAGAGGTGAGCAGCCAGTGCGACAGCAGAAACTAGAAACACTAGAGTGAATTAGAACGAGATATATATTGCACAGAATTTATACAATACTTAACTTTTACATAGGTCAGTACTGCAGAAGGCTGATACATGGTTGAGCTAGAGGCCTGCCTAGTGCTGCTTCCTAGTGCCTATACGATAGCCAAGTCTTCACTGGTGCCTATCTGATTCCGAAGTGTTAACTGGTTCCTATCGCAGTCCCAAGTGAACAATGTCGTTCGGTGGTGGCCACGAGCGGAGTTGTAGCAGAGGGCGCTCGTGGCTGACGTCGTAAGAACGCCACGCCGTGCGTGCATTGCGGCGCGCGGCGAAAGTAGGTGGCGCGCACTTTGGACTTGTGCGACACAACGTATACAACTTTCTTTTGTGATTCTTAAACCACGTTACGATTAAATCATGTTCCGTGTAAAATTCTACCAGGCGACTTCCTCTTTCATTCCTCCTGCCCAGTCCATATTCACCTATTATTTTTCCTTCTCTTCCTTTTCCTACTACCGAATTCCATTCTCCTATCACAATTAAGTTTTCCTCTCCCTTAACTGTCTGAATAATTTCCCTTAGCTCCTCATATATTTCTTCGATCTCCTCATCATTGGCAGAGCTAGTTGGCATATAAACCTGTACTACTGTTGTCGGTGTTGGCTTCGTATCTATCTTGACAATGATAATGCGATCACTGTGCTGCTCATAGTAGTTTAACCGCATTCCTATTTTCTTATTCATTATCAGTCCTACTCCTGTGATACCCCCAACTGATTTTGTATTTATAATCCTGTACTCACCTGACCAGAAATCCTGTTCATCCTGCCACCGAACTTCACTAATCCCCACTATATCTAATTTCAACCTATCCATTTCCCTTTTTAAATTTTCTAATTTTCCTACCCGATTAAGGGATCTAACATTCCACGCTCCGATCCGTAGAATGCCAGTATTGTCTTTCCTGATGACAACATCCTCCTGAGTAGTCCCCGCCCGGAGATCCGAATGGGGGACTATTTTACCTCCGGAATATTTTACTCGAGAGGATGCCATCATCATATTTCCATACAGTAGAGCTGCATGTCCTCGGGAAAGGTAACGGCTGTAGTTTCCCCTTGCTTTCAGCCGTTCGCAGTAGCTGTGTGGCAAAGCCACATTAGCTGATGTTACAAGGCCAGCTCAGTCAATCATCCAGACTGTTGCCCCTGTAACTACTGAAAAGGCCGCTGCCCCTCTTCAGGAACCACACGTTTGTCTGGCCTCTCCACAGATACCCCTCCGCTGTGGTTGCACCTACGGTACGGCTATCTGCATCGTTGAGGCACGCAAGCCACCCCACCTCGGCAATGTCTGTGGTTCATGGGGGTGGCGATTAAATATAATATAAATTATTTTACTAATGGATTTTTTTTAATATGGCGATGACCCTCAAACTGGTACAACTACTTTTCGCTATTTTGCTTTAATTAACAAAAATTATTTATCCAAATACTTTAGGCTGTTTTCAATATTTTTATCACTTTTATAATTTCTGTTGTTAACTGCGTATGAGAAAAAACGGTACGAAACTGTGTTGCAGTAGTGAACTTAAGCAGTTTGTAAGACTATTTGTCTACCTAATTTTGAGTTATTTTATGATTTAATAATTTCACTCTCAGTCTATTCTGAAATATTTTGAAATACTGATGGAGCCAAATCCAAAAGTCATCACTGGTTTTAATTTTACTTTTCCAAACATCAAGCAAAGCTGTTCAAGTTATTAATTTGATTTAACAAGTATTATTATTCAGTATTAACTTTTTATGTTGGACACTCGGATATTTGCACACTAGCATAAGCAAATTATGCTTGGGATAAATTAAGCTAAAAACAAATTTTAGTTCAATGATTATTTCAATCAAATGCAGAACTTTCTGCCTAGTCCTTTCGCATTACAAATCTGAAAGTACACAAGCTTGCTAAGGATCTCGTGCTGTGGATGAGCAGTTGCGTAATTGCGTAACTTGAGGAATAACCATCACCAGGCATTGATCTTGCTGTATGGCATAATATTTTCTTCTTCGCGTCGTACAGCTATTTACTGTGCGCCCAAAATTCAATGCCAATATGAAACGGACTTTATTCCACCATCCGAGGTTACATTAGATGCACTTTCAGCAGATAAAAGCCTCGACATTTCCGTGAGATACTATCTTGCTCATACCTCGTGACACTCACCGACTAACTGACTGAATGCTCTTAATCCAAGCTACATGTATCAGTGCCTTTCGATGAGCGGCAAAACTTGGCGCCTTCCATGTCAGTGATGGGGAAGTACAGATGGCTTCACATTTCACATATCTCAACATCAACGCAGCGTTTGGATCAGATCACAATTTTGTACATTCATAACAACAAACGTTACCACAAAATTGCTGTACAACTAAGATACATAAAATGATTTTTAAATAAAAAAATAATCCCGTTACAAAACTAATATATACACTTCAGTTCACTAAAAGAATTTTCAATCATTAGCTCAAAGTTTTTACATATCGATTACTTCAGAATATTAAACATCAAATAATTCGAAGAAATTAGTATATCTGTACATTAATGTTATAGGCTCTCCTTCTTTGAAATTTTGTAGACAATTCAGTACCGTGCCTCATTAAAGAAAAAAACTTAAGTACTTGCTTCTGTCTGTGTAACGTCCTTCTATTTGATATTTTGGTTGGTGGTGGTAATTTATTTCGTTCATTGTAGTGCTTCGGTATTATAGAAGCGACATCAGCGGTAGTGCAAGCTTTCGTCTTCACATAAAGATTCAGTAGGCACGTAAAATTTTATTTGAGGCATACGTTGGTTATTTAAGTTGGTACACCTGATATTATTTCATATATTCAGTTATGGATGCCTCTGGTTTAACTTTCCGTAGCCTAACACAGTTTATGGATTATATTTAACTGATGATCTCAGGGGCTTGTTTTAAAAATTATAAATTCTTTTTGTAATATAATCTTTTCTTTCCCGGTAGTTCCATTTAACGAAGCACGTCACATAAACATTGACTAGTCTTTACCTATAAAAGTCATAACATCTTAATTATTTTTAGTCACTTTGATTCACAGATAAATCAAAGATGTTATTTTTAAAAATTCTTCAATTATTAATGGGAAGGTCAGGTGCTAACTACTATTGATATGGTCGACATAAAGTTTTAAATTAATATTTCTCCTATATTTCACCTTATGCATAAATTTACCAAACACTGTCAAAGGCACACTATATATTTTATATAAGCAGTTCTCTATAGTTCATTTCACAAAATCGCAGTTTGATATTCTTGGCAAAGTCAATATTTAAAATTATTCCTTTTTTTTTTGAACAAGTTAAAGTTATTTGATTTAATGTTTGTCAATGAAGAAAACCTTTCTAGCAATGATTAATATTTTCTTGACTATTACGTTCCTATCGGGGGGCAGAATTTTTGGAAGTCCGTAGCCTATCCCTAATTAAAGTCCACAGATATTATTTACGCACTCGCATATAAGTTCGATTTAATTAAGCCTTTCAAATAATTTCAATTATAGTAAACCAGAAGTTCGGAATATTTTTGCACCTGACTATTTCTGATACAGCCACAAAGACTGAGTGAGATCTTATCGTTGTGAGCAACAAATTCTGAGAACTGTTAACGTTGGGAGAAACAAATACTGAGAGAGCGAGTAGCTATACTGCAGAATTATTTATACTACTATTGCGACAAAAGATTACTCGGCTTTACAGTGTTTAGATGCGGTTACTCTGAGACTGTCCTGTTTAAATACTTCAAATATTTATTGACTGTTACTGAAATTTTGACAAATACGTAAAAATTCTGCCTCTTGCAAATTATTAGAATTGAATCTGGATGAAAATGGCTAGTTTGTGCTGTGATTGCGATGTAGAGTTACGTCTGCTATATAACTCTCTCCTCTACCCCACCTCACTTTTTGCACTACATTATAAAAATCTCTCACAGCTATATGTTTATATTGTTTTTCAGTTCTCAGTCACACTAATTTTTTCTTTAATCTTCAAATTTCTCTTACTCACTTTTCGTTTCTCCCTTCACTCCAGCCCCTTTCCTCATGTCGAGTGTACCTAGCGCTCACTATGAAAATCAACAAAGGATCAAAAAAAATTTAGAAATGTCGTCCCAAGCTAAAACAATTCCGCAATATCAGTGTGCGTTGTTATAATGTTTAATGTTCAGTGGGGGCACAGTTTTTTCGTGATGTAGATGACAGAAGCATCACAGCATGCTAGTGAAACGACAACGTAATTGGAAATGTTTTAATATGAAAAAATCAGTCAAGTTCGCATTAGTTATACACTTTATTTTTTCTATAAATGTGACCGATTTCGATCTTACATTAGATCAGCATTGTCTAAGCACCAACTTTACACAAATTGGTCTTATGATCATCTGATATAAGATCGAAACTGCTCATCTTTCCAAAAATAAATAAATAAATAAATAAAATAAAAATAAACACGTGTATTTAATACGAAATTGACAGAATTTTTCATATTAAGACATTATATGACATGACCGTCTTTCCAAAATGAAAAAAAAATTTTTTTGAAACTCAGTAATTGGAAATGTACTTCATAGGGTGTAGAAGAGTTGTAGTGCGCAAAACGTTTAATTTTCGCGCTGATTCTCCGTGAAATTATGGCTTCGTGTCGATCAAATGTAATGTAGTCTAGCTGTAGTGAAATGATGCGAAAAATATCACCAAGGGGTAATGACGTGGGTAACGCTCATTGATGTTGAACGCTGGAAACAATAACAGGTGAAATGAGAAAGAGATAGTAAATTTTACGACGACGAGGACATCAAACAGTTTCTTGCTTTTTATTACGACCAAACAACTCAGTTTTGTTGTCGAGGAATAGAGGAGTTTGTCGAATATTATGACTGTTGTTTCTACTAGTAGTAGAAGCTCCGTCTTCCGTTTCGCCGCTCGATATATACATATATATGCACCACGAGTGTTATTTATACCAACAAAATGTAAAGAAAACTCTTTGTTGTGTTTTTATATTGTTACTTAATTTATTTTACGCTTAAAGAAAACAAAACTACTTAACTATTTTTAACCCTCACAGTTCCCTACACACCACAATGTGATAGAAGATATAATGTGAATAGTAGTCAGAGAAAAGTTCATGAAGTCGCTTTTCAACTTCTAAATGTGACGACGCTGTAAACTACTCCACGAAGATCATTAAATTAACAAATGTAAGAGACTATGTGAAAAATGTGCAACACGGCCTATTTAATGTACCACTACAACATTGATACAATATCTAAACCAGGAAGCTCAGCAAATAACAATTCAGAGAAGCGTAGAAACTGAACAGAGTTTGCAGTTCATGAAATACATAAATGTTAGTAGACTAGAATGCATCGATGGACTTAACTTTAAGCTGTGCTTACGATGTTAACTGCACAGTACGTCAGTCCAAAGACATGCGACATACAGCTCGAACAGCGGCGGTAATGAAAGCACAATGCGATAAAACTTTATGTAAAACTGTACTTTTAAATACACTCTAAGAAATGTGAATATGAAAAGAAAATGAAACCAATAAACAAAACTTCCCTCAAAGATCCACGAAAGAATGGTGCCAGTCGGACGATAGATACGACGTACATGCAAAGTCAAATAGTATTATTAGAACATCAGAATAATTGGGTGATTTATTAAAGAGAACGAAGTTCATAAATTTAAAAAGGGATTAACGCACTGATCTACTTCTGGCCCTTATGCGGCTTAACACTGATTGATCGAGTTGTTGGATGCCCTTATGTAGGGAAACATGCTGGATACCAGTCATTTCGCTCATTATATCGACAGATTATCGAGCTGGTAGATGGGCCCTGGGCATGAAGCTGCAAACGTTCTCAGTTGACGACTTTGTTAGACTAGGTAACGTTTCGCAAGCATGGAGACAAGCAGTAGTAACTAACTCTCGCCCTGTGTACTTGAATATTCTGCGGAAATACGAGACCGATTATACTTATCATTACAAAAAATTGCATGTCACCGCTAACCATCACAGCTGCCTCTCATGATTTTTGACGCGTGTCAGTCAGCTTGATATCCCACCGCTGTCTGCAGCGTCTTCACACACGTCTTCGCTGCTTATCGGGTGTCAGTTCAAAGTGAGATTCATAACTGAAAATTTTCCTACATTGAGTGAGATTCCTTGTCTGAATGTGCCGACTCCACTGCAGCTGGGGTTATTGGTGTTGAGAAGGTCAAAAGAAGTCGCAGCAGAGAACGACTTGGTCCTTGTGGTCACTAAAGCACCAGATTGTCGTCACGTTGCATCATCTCTCGTGGTCGATCACTTACATCTTGATGATGTGATCTTCCAAGGTTCAACCATTTATAACAAAATAATGGAAAAGTGGTATCGCTTGTGTTCAAGCCATGTACAGACCTCTCAAACAGGTTTCACCGAGGAGAACCACACGCCCCCTCAACGGTGCTAATGTCTGCATACATTTTTCACACATTGACTGATGGACGTATGTACTAAATGTGAAATTTGCATTACCCTTATACCCTCGTATTGACAAGTCCCTAGTTTGCTATTCGTGCTAGCTGCGCAATGAAACTGTGTTGCAGCATCAGGGGCTAATTCGTCGCCGACAGATTTCTAGATTTGTGTATTTTATGTCAATACAAGTATCAATTTTGCATGCATAGAATGTACTTGGAAGTTCTTTCAACCCTGCTCTAGTTACATGTTGTGGTTGGAATTAAGACCAACAAATATCCCCTCCTGGTCCATTATTTGTACTGTATTACTGATTTTTAAAAATCTCAAGTATTTGTAGGTTAACTAGTAGATTGTGTTGTGAGATTGATAAGTGTAGAGATCATCCTTTTGATTTGTTTCCAATGTTTTGCTGCATTTTTACACAAAATCTGTGGTCAGTTCATACACCAGGAAGAGTGATAAGAAACTGCACGGATTTAATCTTTGGCTTCTCACCAGCTGTTTACTGTGTTTCAGAGGTAGACGAGATTTCTCAATAGAGGAAACGATCAACACCACCAAGAACATGTCAGCTAAGCTAGCACACCTGCTCCGTGACAAAGTGTAAGTTTACTCTTATTTCAGTAATTAACGTTTAGCATAAAATTAACACTTTGAAAACACAAATGAAAAATATTCACGGAAAAGAACAATAGGTATGCCTCAGAAATTCGCAATTACAGTACTGCCCATTAAATTGCAACACCAAGAAGAAATGCAATGATGAACAGTGTGAGATTACCGCCCAATAGAAATACTGGTAATTAATAGCATTTGCTAATTAAACAGTATGAAGTTCACTGCAAACATTGACCATGCCAATGCACTAAATGTTACACAATTTTAATCTTATTAATTATGGTAGCAATGTATGCACACAGTTGGGTAACAACATTTATAGTTAGGCCATAGGTAGAAATTCTCCACGTTGAGATTTGCTGTGTGCTTGTAGCTGACGGGAGGCCAGCGAGCAGGCCGACGTTGGTGGCTTGTTCCAACTTAGGATTTTACAGTTCGTTTCCGGTGAGGGGAGAGAGGGACAATGGCGAGTGCCAGGCACAGTGCAGTGCACAAATATTGTAATACTACTGGCATTTGAAGTAATACGATGCAGTTAGGAACCTTTAAGGCCCTCATTACAAAATAGCCTGTTGATAAATAAACAATACATTAGCTGATATAGTCACATCTAACGTAATATGTTTAATTGACAATGAACATTAGTAAAATTACCAACGAAGACAAGACAGTTACACAACTAGCATGGCAATGTTTGTTTATAAAAATAATATATTAACTATTTCCCATTTTACTTTCAATTAATCTTTTGTATTTTATCTTAAAGTATTCAGTTAAATCACTTATTTGTGGTATAAGAAATTGCACGATTATGATAAACAGTACAAAGGATGTTTCTACTAATATAAAAACGTAAGAAAATATTTGTTTAATGTGTAGTGTAATTATTTTGATTTTAAGTAAAGTTTTAGAAATGTATTGGCTGAGCGCTGTACGTTGGCAAATCGGTTCCAACAGCTTACATGGGGAAGTTGATGACGTAGGGGAAAAAACCCCAGCAGTTGAGTTTTGGCGCGCGCGTGCGCGCCTGGGCAGGAAGTGAGGACTCCAGACCACGTGGTGTAGCTGGCCGGGCGGCGTCGCTCTGCCTCAGTCGGCATGTCGATCTCGAGGTGGTGACTTGAGATTTGTCTGTGGCAATCGCCACGTGTGGTTGCTCGTCGTAGACTGCACCAAGTTAAATCGAGTGCTACTGTGTGTTTGTGAATATTTAGCCGGTGCAACAAGGTGTGCATCGCATTGAATTAAAGTGACTGTGATTTGTTAATGTAACTCGTGTCGTGAACATGAACATAAACGGTGTTTGAGACAGCCACGTGGTGTGAAATCAATTCGCGACAAATATTCATTTTGTCTGGGGGCTCACGAGCTATAACTTTATTTGGTACATTTACCGACGTACAGACGCGACAGCCACAGGGTTCAAGTATTGTGAAATAAACAACATAAAGTGAACTTTCACGTGTTTTCAAAAATAGTAGTTAGTACACCCTTTTCTCTCATGAACTTAAATTTATTATGAATTTGTTTTGTTAATCATATGCAGGGAAGGAAAGCTGCGAACGTGTGATATCATCCCCTAGAAAACGAGTCACAGTCGCAATCACAGTTCCAGTGTTTTTGCATGTTTGGGAATTTGGTTCGCAGCTGGTGGTTGTGAGTTTCAAAAATTAATCTTTCCCTATTTTAAACTCTCACCCCGACCTTCACGCCTCGCAACAGGTATTCATTGGACAAATAGATTATTATACAACTGACATGTAATCACACGCAATTTGGATACATAGATCCTGAGAAATCAGTACCTAGAACAACCACCTCTGGCCGTAACAACAGCCTTGATACGCCTAGAAAATGGGCTGGCCAGGGTAGCAGTCGAATATTTTCCGTATCCACAAAGGCCCGTACAGGACCTGCAATACGTGGTCGTGGATTATCCTGCTGAAATGTAGGGTTTCGCAGGGATCGAATGAAGGTTAGAGCCACGGATAGTAACACGTCTGGAATGTAACGGCCACTGATCATAGTGCCGTCGATGCGAACAAGAGGTGGCCGAGACGTGTAACCAGTGGCACCCCATACCAATACGCCAGGTGATACGCCAGTATGGCCATGACGAATGCACGCTTCCAGTGTGCGTTCACCGCGATGTCGCCAAACACGGATGCGACTATCATGATGCTGTAAACAGAACCTTGATTCATCAGAAAAAATGACATTTTGCCATTCGTGCACCCAGGTTCGTCGTTGCGTACACCATCGCAGGCGCTCCTTTCTGTGAGCGTCAAGGGCAACCGCAGCCATGGTCTCCGAGCTGATAGTCCATGCTGCTGCAAACGTCGTCGAACTGTTCGTGCAGATGGTTGCTGTCTTGAAAACGTCCCCACCTGTTGATTCAGGGATCGAGTCGCGGCTGCATGATCCGTTACAGCCATGCGGATAAGATGCCTGTCGTCTCGACAGCTAGTGATACGAGGCCGTTGGGATCCAGCACGGCGTTCCGTATCATCTTTCTGAACCCACCGATTCCATATTCTGGTAACAGTCATTGGATCGCGACCAACGCGATCAGTAATGTCGCGATACAATAAACCGCAATCGTAATAGGCTACAATCCGACCTTTATCAAAGTCGGAAACGTGATGGTACGCATTTCTCCTCCTTACACGAAGCATCACAACGTTTCACCAGACAACGCCGGTCAACTGCTGTTTGTATATGAGAAATCCGTTTAAACTTTCCTCATGTCAGCACGATATAGGTGTCACCACCGGCGCCAACCTTTTGTGAATGCTCAGAAAAACTAATAATTTGCATATCACAGTCTCTTCTTCATGTCGGTTAAATTTCGCGTCTGTAGCACGTCATCTTCGTGGTGTAGCAGTTGTAATGGCCACGAGTGTACATACGCCACTGACAAAACTCTGTGCTGGCACTATTACATTGTGGTATGGAGTGCATTACTTGAGGTAATGTCTGAGTGGGTAAGTTGTAGATGAAAAATACTACGGTAGGGTATTCAATCCACAGGCGAGACGAGGATTATTTTCTGTTTGGTATTTACGATTTCTTTGTTTGTATCGAATGTGATAGGAGTGCATGCCTAGTAAACACTCTGAGGTCCATATCATCTGATAATACGTTTACTTGTTTTTCAGTTTATATGCCAACTTAAGGAATGCTTAATGAACTTTAATGAAGCCAATGATCGTAAAAGCAATTTCCTCATACCATGTACGACAGTGCACGGTATTAATATGCTGGGAGATTACTCAGAGGTCAATAGCTCGGGTGCTGACAATCACAGAGATTATGGGTGATGTGTCATGGGTAGTGATCACTGTATGCGAATCAGAAAATAGGTCATACTATATCTAAGCTACATTACAGGGAAACTGAAACATTTCACATTTCCGCCTAGTGAAATTCAGAACATTTGTTGGTTTTAGTACGTACGGGTGGACGAGGGCTTCATATGGAGTGAAAAGCCACAACTTGTGTTTAAACGGTTCCGAGAAGAAGACGAAAATGCATGATTTGTAGGAGCACAAATTGAGAATTGTGAAGATGCCCATTTCTGTACTGTACCATACTTTCTTAAGACGGTACTCTCTACTTAGTAAGTCTTTAGATATTTTTATCTGTTACAGTGATTCAATAGTTCAAACTTACCTAAGACAACAAAGCCCGGTTTGTAGTTGGGTTTGGCCAGTGAACCCCAAATATCTGAATATCTGCATGACAATCCGTAGAAAATGGTTATAATTTGAACTGTACATGCTTTCCATATTTATCAAAAGATAACACATCTACTTTCGGAAAACAGTTATTAGTTAGCGAAAAGTAAATGTATTTGGGTACTAAACTTGCTAATTGCGCTGAGAGACATCCTGTGTACTGCAGTGAAGTATAGCATCAGATTTTAAGACATCAATTCGGCAAAAAAAAAAAAAAAAAAGTGTTCAAACTCAAAAGAGTGTTCCTGGAGCCGCTCTACAGCAATTCAGGACGTGTCGGGTGTCACATTGTCCTAGTGGAATTGCTCAAGTCCGGCAGCCGCTATCGCCGGAGTTTCGAGTCCTCCCACGGGCATGGGTGAAATGTTGGTCACAAATCTTCTTTAAAACTTAATTTTGCCCATTATTGTTAGTGATTCTTCTTAATTATACCTGTAAATGTGCTCCAGGCAAACAATTCTCTTACTGCACCAGACTTGTTTGTGCACCACAGTCTAATAAGTAAGTCAGTTGTTAAATCTCGCTAATTATATGATTTTTACTTTTCCATATTGTTACCTCCCATATTTGATCTTGATAGGCCAGGTGTTTACGTATGTGTGAAGAATCATAGAGGCACCTGTTGATATGCCCTCAGGGCTCGAAATGCAGTTGTACCAATAAAGCACACCTTTTTGCGTCTGAAGGCGAGTTCGTTTTATTTTACTTTTTAAGAACGCTTGAGTGGGCTTCATATACATTATTCTTCTTTGTTTGTTTGGCCTTCTCCTCCGCAGTAGCACACACACACACACGCGTGTGTGTGTGTGTGTGTGTGTGTTATTAAATAAGCACTTACTCCTTCGCCATTTGTAAATTCTGCCGACAATAGCTGCATTCTTAAAGATGTTCTATTATTTTATGACAAATGAAAATTTGTGCCGGACCGAGACTCGAACCCGGATCTCCCGCTTTTCGCGAGCGGTCGCCTTAACCACTCGGCCGCCAGAACACGCGCTACGGCCAGACGCAAACTTCCATATGTGACAATTGCCCACATCCTCACAGTGCTCGCACACATTTAGTGTGATTCCCGCGAGGGGGGAGGCACTATCTAACCATCATTCGCCTGTCTTGGCATGTAAATTACTATGAAACATCTATTCCGATGGGCCGGCCGCGGTGGCCGAGGGGACATTCGAGTGACAGCTGCGGTGCTGGACGGACGTGTGGCGGCTGCTCGGCGTCCGGACGTAAACAAAGGCTGTGTCGCTGCGAGTAAGGTTCGTTTTGAACTGCTCTCTTCATTAGTAGCTATGCTTTTGAGCTGTAGTAAGACGGAATGAGTACGATAAATATTCTGAGGAAAGATACGATAAAATTTACGTTCGATAGAAATTTTGTCAGACCAAAGGCTTTTGAAATTAGGCGGTGGTTCATGGAGAAATTTCAGATGACCGGTAACGAAGTAGAGGGTGTTCACTTATCATTTGTGACAAATTCTGTATATTTGAAGTTGATAAACCCAGAATTATGTTGTTCAATTGTTGATAAATGTGGCGGTGTCGCTAAATTTAACCATTCTGATAGTTCAGTTAGCGAAGTTTTAGTGTCACATGCCGGACTAGGAATTCGAACTGTTCGTGTTTTTGAGCTGCCCTTCGAGGTCCCGGCTGAAGAAATAAACAAAGTTCTGAGACCATATGGTAGAATTATATCTAATATAGCTGAAAAATGGTCCGAGGAGTATATGTTTCCCGTACTTAACGGTGTTAGACAAATCAAGATTGAATTACAGAGGCATATCCCTTCATATATAAATGTATGCGGATACCGAGGCATATCCCTTCATATATGACGGTCAGCCTAAGACTTGCGCCTTGTGTAACTCCACCGACCACGTGAGGAGCGAGTGCAGCAAGAGGCGGCCGGCGCAGCTGCCGCGCGCGGAGCCTGCGGCCCCGGGCCAGGCGGTCAGCCTCAGGCTGACGTATGCGGCCGCCGTCTACCCCAGCGGCCCCACCGAGGCGAAAACAACTGTGCAGTCGCAACTCGCCGAAGTCCTGCCGGCACCCGGAAACACCGCGGAGCAGCGAGGCACCGATGACGTCAGTGCAGCAGACGAGGGCCCCGCAATGGAATCGCCGACAGTAACATCTGATGAGCCCGACAATTCAACCACCGTACAGGCGAAAACGCAGGCTAACAAACAATCCGAAATTGCACAGATCTCTCTAGTTTCACAACAGGAAGGGGATCAGATTTCTGTCCAAATACCCATGGAAACTGAAGTGCACCCGGACTGGTCCACCAGTGTCAATGACGATCCAACTATGAACAAAATGCAAACAGCAGAGGATGAAGTTTCTCCTGGGGACGCACAACTTAGTGCACATAAAACTGACAAAAGGAAAAATCTCGACACTAGACTTTTACAAGGAGAAGGGACGAACATTGGAACTCAACAGGAGGTTCAGAACAGACACACGGACAGGAAGGAAGATTGTAAACCTTCTGAGAAATCTTCCGCTGATTCCAATGATATATCGCCAAATTCGTCTCCAGAGTGCTCCCCAAAAAGGAAGAGAAACAAAAAACGTCGGGTGGCTCATGAAAATGCTGAAAAGGTTGCACCTATTTTAAAGGAAAAATTATGTGCCATTCAGGAACGTGACAAGAGAAAAGGAAATTCTGCAACAAGCAATGCTTCCATGCGCTCTCAAGAACTTAACAAACAACTGCCTTCGGACAGTATGCAGCCCCTATCACCAAACGAAGATGATTCACTGCTTAGACGGAGCACTTCACAGACAAATGTGGACTGGTCTGAAGGCAACGAGGATGGCAAGGATGTCGATATGGTAGACGAACTACCGCAAGATGAAGATTTCTACTAAACTTGTTGCAAATGCTAAAGATGATAATGACAATGAACCGAGCCATACGTACCTGTTATTCATTATTCGTCTTCTTCTCATTATTAGTCAGAGTCGAGGTAATGTCACGATTTTATAGTTTGAAGAGAAAAGATAGAAAGAATAGCAAAGACAGAATTATATTGTCCCTTTAATAATTTTGACATTCGAATTAGCCACGTCTCCTAATGGAGCAAACGTATAACGTCACTACTTTAAACATAAATAAAATTCAAAGTGATGTTAAGGTAGCTGCTCTTAAAAAATTTCTGTACCAATCAGATACTGATATCGCCTTATTGCAAGAAGTTCAAATACCGAACATTTATGTGGCTGGCTTTAGAGAAATTTTAAACATAGCTCATGAACACCATTGTGGGACGGCTATCCTAGTCAGGGAGGGAATTGAAGTAAAAGATCTCAGTTTTTTAGACTCAGGAAGGGGCATTCGGTGTAAACTTCATAACACCACTTTTATCAACGTTTATGCACCATCTGGGAATAATGCTAGGGCGGACAGAGCTCAGTTTTTTAAGAGTGATATTTTAACATTACTTAAAGACAATCCTGCAACAGTTTTACTAGGGGGCGACTGGAACTGTGTTTTACACGAAAAGGACCAGAGACCAAATTTCGATAAATCCAGGGAACTCGAGGCTCTTGTTACTCACCTGCGCTGGAAAGATGCATGGGAAATTAAGTATCCCACCCTAGTCAGATATACTTATATCACAAGTAGATCACAAAGTAGAATTGATAGGATCTATGTTTCTTCGAACCTGCAAAATAAAGTATCAGCAATTTAAGTCATACCGACCGCCTTCTCTGACCACCTCGCCGTAAGATGCAGTGTTCAGTTAGAGAAACAAAAGACATATTGGGGTCGGCCCGTTTGGAAACTGAATATCACCATGTTGTCAGATACAGCCCTTGCTGACACAATCAACGAGGCCTGGCAGACTGCTTTACGACGTCGCCACAAATACAGATCGAACATTGAGTGGTGGACCACGGAAGCAAAGAAGAAACTTAGAGCTACGTTGATAGCATACGGTAAGGAGAGAGCGAGATGGTTGAGACACACAGTAGAATTCTATTACTCTTGTCTCCGGGATCTTTACGAACACCCACTGAATCAAGAAAACATAATGGAAATTAACAGGATAAAGGCTCAGCTCATAAAAATTAAGAAGTCACAGCTAGACGGCCTAAAAATCAAATCACAAACTCAGACTGTTGTGGAAGAAGAAACTGCCTCGCTCTATCACCTAATACGCCATGCAAATTTTCGACGCAAAGATTTTATAGAGAGTCTTCGGGCCGAGGATAACAGTGTCCTAACCAATCAAAAAGACATTCTACATGCGACCTTCAGTTATTTTACTAACCTCTATGGGAATAGACCCATAGAGGAAATAGTAATAACGGAGTTTTTATCATATTCTGGATTACAGGACAACATCACCGTGATATACAAAGAGCAATTACAGAAGAGGAAGTTTTAGATATTTTAAAGTCCTCACCCACTAAAAAATCACCAGGCCCAGACGGATTGCCCACTGAATTTTATACTACTTACTGGAACATAATAGGAAGTAAATTTACTGAAATTGTCAATGAAACACTTCATGGGGTGGCAGTCCCTATAGACTTTAAACAGAGTATTACTGTGCTCCTTCCGAAGGGTAGGAATACGGAAACGAAAGATATACTTAAATTGCGACCAATTACACTGATGAATTCCGATTATAAAATCGTAGCGAGGGTCATCAAAGAGAGGTTACGTTCTGCTCTCGAAAAAATTATTGGCAGCCATCAGACGTGTTTTCCAGGGCGCAATATCTTAAAGACCGTCAGTGAATACAGGGACATTGTTTCGATTTTGCCAACACGGTAGAACACGGAGGACTTGCTTTTATAGATTTTGCAAAAGCCTTTGACAAAGTGAATCACGGATACCTTTTATCAACCTTGACTTACATGGGACTAAACGACTGCAATGTCAGAATTTTAAGGAATATGTTACAAGGTATAAAAAAAAGATTACTATAAATGGGCACTATACTAAGAACATATCAATTGACAGTGGCGTCCCTCAAGGAAGTCCGCTTTCGATGATCCTGTACGTAGCAGCACTGGAACCACTATTAAAAAGGTTGACGGATGCTCTCGAAGGTATTTCACTATCCGGCGTGAAATATGTAACCAATGCTTATGCTGATGACGTTGGTGTGATCGTCAGGAGCCAGACCGACTTAGAGAAATTAACAGACATCATACAGCAAAAAATAAAAACCAAAATATAAATAAATGAATACTGACTAAATAAAAACACGCCATTTCCCTTCCCGTTTCCTGGGTGGAGTCTTTCTTTAGTTTAGGGCACAAAGTGGCGGTGGCATTAACATTTTTTTATAGACGACATAATTAGATTGTAAAAAAAAGACAAATCCCGCCAACCGGGAAAATTAAAAAAAAAAAAAAAAAATTGCCTTCGAAGTCAAGCCTGCTCTCTTTCAACACGACATTGTTTGGTGGAGGCGCCGGGTATCCTGTGCAACAGCTACATCACCGTCGCTCCGATTATGCAACGTAAAAGCCGTCGCTTACACGGACTGGAACCGGAATACAAGGGATTTACCGAGTAAATCTTTCCAAAAGTCCGTATCATCAGAAGAACCGTGGAACGAAACAGTTTTAAGCCAGCTGCATATCAGATACCCGTCGGTGTTCTTTGGAGACGCTGGACAGGACCCCAAAAAATGGCTAAAAGGGTTCGAACTAGTCGCCAAGTACAACAGCTGGGATCATACGATGCGCTTGGCCAACATTTACTTCTATTTTTACGGAACAGCCCAGCAATGGTTCGAGAACAACGAAGACAAGTTGAATGACTGGGAGACGTTCCAGGAGGAACTTTAGAAGACGTTAGGACACCGCCAGCGACAAATCCGTTCGGCGAAAGAACAACTGAAGAACCGCGCCCAACGACATGGTGAGCCGACACAATCGTACATACAGAATGTTTTGGCCCTGTGTAACATAATCAGTCCGAACATGACTGAGGCGAACAAAATCACGCATCTGATGAAGGGTATTGCAGAAGATATGTACCAAGCTTTTCTGATAAAAGACGTTGCTACGACAGAAGAGTTCTTTAAGTAGTGCCAGCGTATTGAAGAGATCCAACAAAGGAGGGTTGGACGAAAGAAGTATGACAGACGCCCCAATGTAGTCCCTATGGCAGTTGTGGAAGACCAGGATGACTTCGCTTCTCTCATACGGCAAATTGTAAGAGAAGTATTACAAGAATTTAGGGCAACCGGGACTGTTGGACCGAGCGAGCATAAGATTATGACCATGGATGTAAGCCCTGTAAGTCACGAGGGAGCCGACGTCGCTGAGGTAGAGGTATTTCAGACATTAGCACCTGTCTGCCCCGTAAATCGCACATGTCGTGAAGAATGGCGTCGCCCTGCTATGACTTACGCTAGACGAGATCGCTCCCCGAAGCACCGCAGCCGTTCACCGTCGCTGTACAAAGGTACCAGCCGCTCCGCTAGCCGCCGCACCCAGGAAAACTAAGCGAGGCGACCATCTACGGAGGTGAGGCCGCCGCAGATGAAAATCCTCCATGGACGACGGTCGCTAAGATGTCGGGAAATCTCATCGACGTCATAATCGACGGCCAACCTGTCCCGGCACTTGATGACTCAGGAGCGTCTTTCTCTGTATTGTCGGATAACTACCACCGCACACTAAAGAAGACAATGACCTATGATACTGGGGCAACTGTGCTGAAGGTCGCGAATGGAAAGTACGTCCGGCCAGCAGGAACTTGTGACGCAAGAATTACAATCAACAACAGGACCCATCCGTTTGAATTTGATGTGTTAACAGAATGTAGTCACAATGTCATCCTCGGATGGGACTTCCTTCAGGCATCCCAAGCTATCATTGACTGTGGAAGATCTGAACTGCAAATTGAAAAAGTTGTTCAGACGGGTAACGTAGTACAGAATTTCCTGGGAAGTTATTTGCCGTTGACAATGTGACGATCCCGCCGTTGACGATGAGAAGAGTTGCAGTCACAAACACAGATGAGCGATCATATCAATACTGGGAATCATCCACCAATTAGCCAGCGCTCGTATAGAATGTCGAATCTCGAATGACGAATAATTCGGGAGGAAGTGGAGAAGATGTTGCACTATGACATTATTCAACCTTCGGAGAGTCCTTAGTCGTCTCCGGTGATCCTCATAAAGAAGAAGGATGGCACATGGCGATTCTGTGTCGAATATCAGCGGCTGAACAGAATCACAAAGAAAGATGTCTACCCATTGCCGCGTATTGATGACACCTTAGACTGCTTGAAAGGAGCTACATACTTCTCAACTATGGACATGCAGACAGGTTACTGGCAAATCGAAGTTGATGAAGCTGACAGGGAGAAGACGGCTTTTATTACACCTGACGGCCTCTATGAATTTAAAGTAAAGCCTATTAGATTATGTAGTGCTCCGGCCACATTCGAACGCATGATGGACAACTTGCTTCAACGCCTTAAGTGGACGACGTGTCTTTGCTATTTAGATGACATTGTCGTTTTCTCGAAAACATTTGAAGAACATCTGAGTCGAATGTCAACTGTGTTGAAGCGTGTTCAGACTGCAGGACTCCGACTCAATCCGAAGAAGTGTCTTTTTCGTCGCCAAAGAGATAAAAATCCTGGGGCACCTAGTCAACGGAGATGGTGTCCGTCCCGATCCAGATAAAGTAAGAGCAGTCACAGAATTTCCAACTCCTCAGCACATTCGTGATGTGAGAAGTTTCCTCGGGCTATGCTCATACTAGCGACGTTTCATAAAAGGCTTTTGTAACAAGGCATGTCCATTTCAAGAACTTATGCAGGGAGACGCCAAGTTTTACTGGGACGAGACAAAAGAAAGAGCTTTCCAGCCACTTAAGGAGGCTCTAACGTCCGCACCAGTGCTAGCCTTGTACGACGAGAATGCAGAAACGAAACTTCACACAGACGCCAGTGGTTATGGGATTGGTGCAGTGCTTGTACAACTTCAGGAAGGTGCCGAAAAAGTGATAGCCTATGCGTCAAGAGTACTCGCAAAGTCCGAGATAAACTACTCTACAACTGCAAAAGAATGTCTCGCAGTTATCTGGGCTATCAACAAGTTCCGGCCGTATTTATTCGGCAAATCATTCGCCGTCGTGACAGACCACCACTCTTTGTGTTGGCTGAATAGATTGAAGGATCCATCAGGTCGACTAGCAAGATGGGCACTAAGACTCCAAGAGTACGATATCAAAACGTTATTCAAGACCGGGCGCAAACACAAGGATGCCGACTGCCTTTCGAGGAATCCATTAATGGAACACAACGACATGAAATTTCGGCCCTCACTGAATTAGATGACGTTACAGCTGAACAGAGGGAAGATACAACACTATTAGAAACGATAGAGGCCTTGGAGAAAGGAGAACAGACCAATGGAGAGTTCCAACTTATAAACGGAACATTATATAAGTGCAACTACGACCCACTGGCCCCAAATGGCTACTGGTAGTTCCAGCTCATCTCCAGCCAGCTATTCACAAATATTTCCACGATGCTCCAATATCCGGCCATCTGGGATTCGTGAAGACCCTAGGCAGAATCAAATGCAGGTCTATACCGATCTGTCAAGCACTATGTGAGTCACTGTAAAGAGTGCCAACGACGGAAGCATGTGCCGCAATTATCTCCAGTGCATCTCGTACCGATTCCGCCGGCATCAGCTCCATTCCACCGAGTTGGGATCGATCGTTTAGGGAGGTTCCCGAAGTCGACAACGGTAACCGATGGATAATAGTCTGCACTGACTACCTCACACGCTACGCTGTCACCAAAACTGTGCCGACTGCAGAAGCTCCAGAGATCGTAAAATTCCTTGTAGAAGACATTATTTTGAAGCACGGAGCACCACGTGTGATGATATCTGATCGTGGAAAAGTGTTCTAGTCAAAACCAGTATCAGAAGTAATGTCACGGTGCGACATTGTCCACAGAATGACAACTGCCTACCATCCTCCGACAAATGGTCTTACGGAACGTTTTAAGAAGACGTTAGCCGATATGCTGTCGATGTACATCGATGTTGAGCAGAAGGATTGGCATGCAATTCTGCCAGTCGTGACATTTGCTTACAATACCGCAAGACAAGACACCACAGGCTTCACGCCGTTTTTCCTGCTCCATGGCCGTGAAGCTGAGACGACAATGGATACGCTGTTCCCTGTCCAACCGGACGACAATCAGGATGACTATGTTAAACAGCTCATCACCAGGGTCGAAGAAGCAAGACAAAATGTTCAAATGTTTGTATAGCTTATGGGACTTAACTACGGGGTCATCAGTCCCTAAACTTACAAACTAGTTATGAACTAGCTAATCCTAAGGACGGCACAAATATCCATGCTTGAGGGGGGGATTCGAACCCCCGACCGTAGTGGCCGTGCAGGCCGTGACTGGAGCTCCTCAGTCCCCTCGGCCACCGCGGCCGGCTACCCAGGAGATCTGGCATGGATTTTTACCCCTGTACAGAAGGTTTGACTATCAGAAAAGTTATTCAAGCGATACTTTGGTCCGTATCGTGTCATACGCCGCCTATCTGACTTCACATACGAAGTTGAGGATTATGAGACGTCATCGAAACGACAAAAGCGAAGAGACATTGTTCACGTCCTGCGGATGAAGCCTTACTACGATCCTGAAGAACAGGTAGACGACAATGGCTTCTTGTTCAAGGACGCTAAGGACGGTAATGTTACTGATGAAGCCACAACAGGAACGCATGTCGTCGATAATCGTGGACAAGGGAAGGATTCCCTTGAACTGTCATACAGAAGACCTATGACAAAGGTCAAGATCCAGGACATTGCAGCTGGCTCCACAGGGAACTTAACAGCGGCTCGCTGTTTCTCCAGGAGAAGGAGCAATGCCGCGGGAGAGCGCGTACACAGACTGCCGGCGTGGCGCAGGGGATAGCGTCACGGACTGCGGTGCTGAAGGTCTCCGATTCAATCCCAACCCCCGGCAAACATTTATTTCTTTGTAATTAACAATTCCCGAATGTTCTACATCTTTCTTATGTTCACTTGTAAATTCTATTTGTTTCTTATGTTAACTGTTCTTCTAATTTCTGGTAAATTCTGTATGTGTGTAAGTAGCAGAGCACTCTGCCCGAGAGGCCATATTCGCCGTCTAGCTGCCGTCGAGTGAAGACCTGCCTGCTAGTACTGCGCGCAACTTAGCTTCTCGTGTGTGTTTGTTTACGTTCAGTTAATTGTTCTTTCTGTGAGTGTATACATCTGACATTTGTGGAAGTGCGTCTCTACGCTTGCCGTACATCCACGTTTCGCCTATTGGCGGGATCTCGGTTTTCACCGAAATCTATACGCTACTGAAACGTCATGGCTGATTCCCTGAGGAAGAACACACTGATCTTCTCGTTCCAGAAAGAAACCCGGCATGTTCAACCAACTGCACTCGAAATCCTGGATTGGCTGTATGAGGTAATGGGCATCGATAATGATCTTGCACATACCACTCAGTTAGATGCTGATGAATACTGTCTTTTTATTAAGTTTTTTAGTTCTGTGACAATTGATAAAATTTTGGGAAAGTGGGGTAGCTCTGTTGAGTTTGAACATAGAGATGGTTCTAAAAGCAAGGTTTCAATTAGGAAAGCTGATACCAAGTATATAAAAGTGAGAGTCTTAAATTTACCGATTGAGATGGATAATATTTTAATTAAGGAGGCACTTTCCAAATATGGTGACGTACTCTCGATAGAAAATGAAAGGTGGTCAAAACACTACAAATTACAGTGTTACAATGATATACGTGCTGTAGAAATGGATGTAAAGACGAATATTCCGTCATATATGACAGTGCATGGATACAAAGCACACATTGTGTATTCAGGACAAGAACCAACTTGTCAGATATGCAATGAATCTGGGCATTTTAGGTTAGACTGTCCACGCCGGTACACGGTACTGAAAAGTAATTATGTAAAGCGGCAACGGCCCACCCTTGGTGAGGTGATGCCTCCTACTGCGATACCCTCCTCTGTTAATGACATCACGGATATGACCAATGTTGATAAAGAATTTCCACCTTTAAAGACACCTGCAAGTTATAGTCTATCTGTCCGAGAAAATGATCAGCAACCCAAGAAAAGACCGCTAGAAACAATTGAAGATCGTTCTGATGATGATTCCTCTTGCAGTTTTCCCGTTTGCAAACAAAAGCAGTGCGAAGCGGGAGACGAAGAGCCCACAGTAAACACTGCTATGGAAGTGGAAACTGCAGTGAAGGAATCAAAGGCATTGGCTGAGGAAGAAAAAGGTGCAGTAGTAGACGAACCTGTCACGATTCTGCCTGGCGCGGAGGAGAAGGAAGTAAACTCCGACGAGCCGGTAGAATCAGGGGAAACAGAGGAATCAGGAAAACAGCAACAAGACGCCGCGGCCGCAGTGATACCGCCGCGCATGAGCGCGAACAGCAGGGCGGCAGTAGCCGCCAGTCCCCGCCTGAGCGTCCCTCGCAACCGACGGACGTAAACAAGGAAACTGCGAAGGAGGTGCCGGCGACTCAGGATGGCCGCCGCCGCCGAATAAAGCAGCAACAAAATCTGAAAGTGGCTCGTAATCAAGGAAACCAACAACCTGCCATGGGCGCTCCGAAGCCGCGTAATATAAAATACGAAATAGTCACTTCAGATGCCTCGAAAGAAAACACAAAAAATGATTCCTTACCAGTTACTCCACACAAGGATCAAAGAGATAAATCCCAAGCACCGGAGTCTAGAGAAAATACTTAAGTGTAGATCAAATAGTGTGCCAATGATCATGAACTGTTATTTCTTTTTTCGTTCTTCTGTAAATCTTCAGATTTTCTATATCAGTCAAGTTTTCATTATCAATTTTATGATTTCAATTACTGTCAGCACAGTAGTGTCTTAAAACAGTTTATTATTTGATACCATTATTCCTTGAGGGTAACTTAAAGCTTTAGTTAATTATTTTCCCTCTCGATTACCTAATGATGCAAGCGTATACTGTAGCTGCTATGAATATCAATAAGATTCACTCATAGTGACTAAATTTAAATGTTAGAATGGCTACAAATAATATTACAATGGCGCAATCTTATACGATCACTACAGTAAACATAAATAAAATAACATCAGAATTAAAACTGGCGGCGCTTAAAGAATTTCTATACGACTCTGGAACCGATATTGCCTTGCTACAGGAAGTTTTAATGCCCGATCTTAGTATACCAGGATTTATTTCTTACATTAACGTCTCACTTGAAACAAGTGTAGGAACGGCTGTATTAATACGACATGGCATTCCAGTAACAGATGTGGAACGATTGGAATCCGGAAGAGGGATAGGGTTAAAGATCTACGCTGTGACAATAATCAATTTGTACGCTCCTTCCGGGTCTTCACATCGATCTGACAGATCAAAGTTTTTTAAAGAAGACATCATATACCTATTACGAAGAAATCCAAGCCAACTCATAATTGGTGGTGATTTTAATAGTGTTTTAAATCGTAAAGATCAGATCCCCAATTTTAATTTTTGTAATGAATTCAAACATCTAGTTACAAACCTGAATTTAAAAGATGCGTGGGAAATCAAGTATCCTACTGCTGTGGAATTTACTTTCGTCACATCAAATTCATGTAGCAGAATTGACAGGGTATATGTTGCTCAAGATCTTACATCCTCCGTAACAAAAGTAGAAACTATTCCTACATACTTTTCGGACCATTCCAGTTTGTTGATCTGCATAAATTTGCGACCACAGCCTATATGTCAGTTCAGGAGTCACTGGAATTTAAACGTCTCGTTGTTGCAAGACAGTGATTTAGAAGACACACTAAAGGAAGCCTGGACAGTGTGCCTGCGTGCACTTAACAGATATGCAACCACTATCGATTGGTGGACAAAAAGAGCGAAGCCGAAGCTGAGGAAGGTTTTAATGCAATATAGTAGTCAGAGGGCAAGATGTATTAAGAATAATATAGAGTTTTATTATTCAATCTTAAGAGAGTTATATAGCCAGACATCTGCGTCGACCCTTCCCCTGGAAGACATTAAAAAAGTCAAAGCGAAATTGCTCACTATTAAAAGGAAGCAATTAGAAGGATTAAAAATAAAATCAAAAGCGAAATCAGTTACAGAGGATGAAATGACTTCACTCTATCATTTACTAAAGCATGCTAAGAACAGGAAGAGATCGTTTATTGATGAAATCAGAACACAACATGGCATTACTCTAAAAACCCAGAAGGATATTGTTAATGAAGTGCATCGTTTTTATAATGAATTGTATTCTGGAAATGAAGGAGGGGTTGCAAATTCTGATAATTTCTTCAACATTATAGTCCCACAGCTGACGGAAAGTGACAATCAGGAATTCCTGTCTGAGGTTAATGAAGAGGACGTTTATGAGTCTCTCTGCAGTTCACCATTAAAAAAATCCCCAGGACCCGATGGTTTGCCAGTGGAATTTTACGTTCGTTACTGGCCAATTGTCGGTGAGAAAATTACTGAGATGGTGAATGAGGTTATTAAGGCAAAAATTATACCACCTGAATTTAAAGAAAGCAAAATTGTACTCGTCCCTAAAAGTAAAGAGAACAAAGAGCTAAATAACTTTCGCCCAGTTTCGTTGCTGAATTCAGACTATAAAATTGTTGCTAGAGTTGTAAATAAAAAGTTTTCATCATTAACACACAAAATCATTAGTCAACATCAAAATTGTGCCTGGGGGAGAAATATATTTCATACTTTAGTTGATTTTAGAGATGTCATTGCAATCACTTCTGTAACGAACATAAAATGTGCGTTGACTTTTTTGGACTTCCATAAAGCCTTCGATGTGGTAAACCATGAATACCTGCTGCAGACTTTAAAGCGTCTGGGATTCAATCAACAGGCCTTGTCTCTGATCCGAAACATTGCCACAGGAATAAATGCAAGAATAGCTGTCAACGGCCAAACAACAAAACTGCTACAAGTCAGACGAGGTGTTCCTCAGGGAAGTCCCCTTTCCATGACCCTATTCGCCATCTCACTGGACCCGTTTCTCAGACATGTTCATGACAAATTAACAGGCATCACACTAGGAGGACATAAAACTGTTATAAGAGCTTATGCTGACGATGTAGGAATCGTCATAAGAAATATGGAAGATATAGACACATTAGAAACAGTAACGAGAACTTACTGTAGTTTGTCTGGAGCAAACGAAAATTAAAAGAAAAGCAAAATCTTAAATCTTAGAGGTTTTGACAAAATAAACATGGAATGGGCAAAAGTGGTGAAGCAGCATAAAAGCCTAGGGATAACACTAACAACAAACGCCATGAAAATGGCTGCAATGAACTGGAAAGACACCTCCGAAACACTTCGAGGTGCTTTAATGGAAAACTTATCACGTTCCTTAAATCAGTTTCAGAGGGTTAAGTACATAAACTTATGTATCCTGTCCAAAGCATACTATACAGCCCAAGTATTTCCAATACCAAGGATGATAGCCAGGAAAATTATGTCCAGAATTACAAACTTCCTGTGGAAAGGAGAAATATTTCGAACAGCAGTAAAGGTAGCCACCTTAGATCCGAGACATGGCGGTTTAGGTCTAACTGACATCACAAGCAAAGCTTCGGCACTTTTCGTCAAGAGGCAAATGAATGTAATAAGAGAATCTCAAGACAGTATTACCAGCCAGCTCTTTGAAATCGTTAAACCAGAAAATCTACAACCCCCTATTGATGTACGAAAAATAAATAGTCGTCTACAGCATGTGAGGACATTTTATATTGAATTAAGTTATTTGAGTTCTGGACTTCGACAAGCTCAACAGATAACATCAGGAGCAATCATGAGGGAAAGGTGGAAAAATGAAGACAGAAATAAAATAGAAAGACAGTATCCAAATTTAGACTGGAATGCTATCTGGGAAAACATCAACTCCGATATAAGAACAACGTGGTACAAGTCAGTGAACAACATCCTTAGTACTCACGAAAGACTCTACGGAATTGGTCTCAGTGATACCATTCTGTGTCAGCGGTGCCATCTAACAGATACAATAACACATAGATATACATGCGGTGGGAATATAAATAATTGGAACTGGATTAAAGAACAAATTGCATTTATTACAAGGACATCACCCAACAATATAACATCAACTGTTCTTCATAGACCTCAAGAACGGTACTTTCCAGACGCAAAAAATAACGCCGTGTACTGGCTGATATGAAATTACGTAAATTATGCCATCAACAACCTGGGACCAGACAACATCATAGACTTCCAGATGTATATACGGAACGAATACTACAAAATTATTAGGTATATGGATCACAAGAAAAAGTTCGGTAACATGTTGAAAATTGTATTTGAAAGAATGGGGATCGGATAAAATACTAAATACATGACTCAATGACAACACGCTATTTCCCTTACCCTGTTTTCTGTAATTTAATTTAGGAAAATTAATTTTAATTTAGGGAAAAAGTGGCGGTGGCATTAGAGGTTTTTTTTTTTTTTTTTTTTTTTTTTTTTTTTTTTTTTTTTTTTTAGGCGAGGCAATTAGATCGGGTATGGTTAGTTAGGTGCCAAAGCCTGAAGTGGAGAAGCTCAGGAAAAAAAAAGAAAGTTGGATGCAAAAAATAATTAAAACAATAATAGAACATCTATAAGAATGCAACTATTGTCGGCAGAATTCGCTAATGGCGAAGGAGTAAGTGATTATTTAATATCATGTATACGGCTGCAGTGCCATCAAAAGTGTCTGTTCCATCGGAACAGATGTTTCATAGTAATTTACATGCCAAGACAGGCGAATGATGGTTAGATAGTACCTCTCCCCCTCGCGGAAATCACACTAAATGTGTGCGAGCACTGTGGGGATGTGGGCAATTGTGACAAATGGAAGTTTGGGTCTGGCCGGGCAGCGTGTTCGGGTGGCCCAGTGGTTCAGTCTGGTTTCGGCAGGCGAGCTGTGTGGTTCGTGTTTACGTCCTCGCTGCGGCCAGCCGTGTGTTGACACTGTGTAGTGAGTTGGACGCTCTCGCTGCACATATAGTAGTTATATTCCAACATGTATAGATCATAAAGATGAATCAACCCTTAAGAAAAGACACCTTGAAGTTCATGTTTAACGAACAGTTCGTCCGACCTAGAGCCTTTGAAGTGGAAGCTTTCTTAAGAGATGTAGTTAAACTTAATGTGAATGAAATAATAGGGATCCATTTATCTATCGTTAGTAGCACGGTCTATGTTAAAATGATCAGTTCAGAGTGCTGTGATAAAGTACTTGAACGTTGTCGAGGACACCTTAAATTCAATCACTGCGACGGCAATGTTGGCGATTTACAAATTGATTACGCTGGTTTTGGCATTAGAACAGTTCGCATATTTGAACTCCCATTTGAAATAACTGCGGAGCAGATTAATTCAGTCCTCAAACCATACGGGAGAATTATTAGTAATACTGCGGAAAAGTGGACAACGTTTCAAACTTTTCCAGTACTAAACGGTGTTCGACAAGTGAAACTAGAACTACAAAAACATATCCCTTCGTATATTTACGTATACGGATATAGAGCCATTGCCATGTACGATGGTCAGCCACGTACTTGCTCAGGATGTGGGCAGTCCAGTCATGTTAGGTCGGAATGTGTACAACGTAGAGTGACGCAGCTGCCGGCAGGGGAACCAGTCGCTCCTATGACGATGACGTCACTGACAGTGACTTACGCCACGGCCCTCCGCGTTAATACGGCCACCACGTCGAGCGCCGCAATGGGCGGAAACGACGTCGTACATGAAGACGGTCTGTCACTAGCAGTGGATGTTGGTGCCGCGGAAAAATCGACTGTCGCTGACTCCGACAAAACAGAAACAGCCACTAAAGAAGAACGTGAAACAAACCCAGAAGATAATTCCGGAAGAGGAGTACGGAGAGATGAAAACGATAGTGCAGCACAAGACCTTAGCACGACTTCAAGACTGAGGGGAGTCAGGAATCTCGATCCTCTCCTAAAAACATAAGAAACGGCGTTTAGCTCCTCCCGACGCCAAACAAAAAGCTAAGACAACGCGTGAAAAAGCGCAAGAAATTGCTCGGAAATTAAGTGAAAAAACACCTGGAATTTCGGAACGTAGCAAACAGACGACAAACTCAGCTGCCAATGAAAATCTGAAAAATGTAGAAATGATAACCCAACATGATGTGGAAATGGATCACTCTGCAAAGCAACAAATGCAGAATAAGACCCCCCCCCCCTAGTCTTCGTCCCGAAAAAGAAATGCACCATCGCAATGGAGGAAGAAACTGGGCAGATGAAGTGGACTACCCCAAAGATGAAGATATGAAAGAAGCTACAAGTCCAAAAAGGACTCGTTCTCCGCACTAATGGGAGAGAAAATGAAAGGTCTATCGCATCCACGACCGGTGCAACAATAATATAAGGCGTCATGCGCATGTTATAACATCTAATATATGAAGTCAGTCTACATCTCACAATTGCGTTACAATCCTACAGAATCTCGCCGATAAATATCAATAAGATTCGTAGTTATTTAAAACTAAAGACCTTACAGGACATGTTATACGCTGCCGACATCGATATTGCTATGTTACAAGAAGTAACAGACATTACACTTGATGCAACAATAGGATATAATGCAATTGAAAATTCAGGGGACGACTATGAACTCGGCACGGCAATTTTAAGTTAGGAAGGCATAATTGTAAAAGATGTGGAGAAACTGCCAAATGCAAGGGTTATAGGCGCCACCGTCAACAACACTAGATTAATAAACAACTGCGCACCATCTGGTACAAGCAACAGGAGAGGAAGAGCTGTATTTTTTAAGGAGGATATGGTTCCCCTATTCTGCGGCCGATATGATCAGATGATTTTTGGCGGTGACTATAATTGTGTCCTGTCGGCTAAAGACCAGACCCCAAATTTTAACTACTGTGCCGAACTTGACTCTATTATTGAACAATTAATCTTAACTGACACTTGGGAGCACAAAAACGGTGCATTACCAGGGTTCACTTACATTACAAATCACTCTGCCAGCCGTATTGACAGGATTTATGTGTCAGCCAACCTGAAACAGCATGTTCTGCACATAGAGTTGTGGCCCACCATCTTTTCGGACCACATAGCGTACATATGTACCGTTAACTTAACAAGGCAACAAACATACAGGGGACGAGGATTGTGGAAACTTAATACAGAACATCTGAAAGATCCTGAATGTCATGAAGTATTCCAAAATGTGTGGAAAGAATGCGAGAAGTGATTTCCATCCTATCCCTCGGCACTCACATGGCGGTTGAAATGCGCTAAACCGACGATAAGAAGAACGCTAATAAATTAATCACGGGAAAAGATGGCCTGGCAGAAGCAGACGACCGAATTCTACTTTAAAGTACTCCGAGATTTGTACAGGTCCGTTACACCTATAATTAACAAATACCTGGAGATAAAAAGAATTCAAGCTAAGCTCATAGCTTTACGACGGAAACATCTTGACGGTTGCAAAATACGATCAAGACTCCAAAATGATATACGTGGAGAAAATACATCAATATATCATGTTATAAATGAAAGAAAGGGACAGCGATGGAAAATAATAACTGAAATAATAACCGCGGACGGCCGAGTATTGACGCAGCAAAGTGACATCAAGACCGAAATTCAAAACTACTTCGCCGAGCTCTTAAACAATGCAACAACGGATGTAATAGCGCACAATGAACTTACAACAGGACTCACCCGGAAGCTCGACCAAGAAGAAGCAGCCGCTTTGTTAACAGAAATAACAGAGGAAGAGGTTGAGGACGCAATCATAAGAAGCCCGACAAATAAATCTCCTGGACCCGACGGGATTCCGGCTGAACTCTATCACACTTTTAGGAGACAGATGATACCTAAACTAATATGTATTTGTCAAGAACTAATGAATCCAAACACTAATATACCAAGTGACGTCCGAGAAGGAACAATAGTTCTCATCCCGAAAACTCGTGCAGGGAAATCAGTATAAAATTTCAGACCTCTCACTTTACTAAATTGCGATTATAAAATATTTTCACGCATCATCAATGATAGGTTAAAATCAGTCCTGAACATTGTCACTGGGGCTTATGAATCGAGCGTTGGAAAAGAGCGATCCATCCACCACACAGTGACCGACTATAGAGACATTATTTCGATTGCTGAAGTCTGTAAAATTAAATGCGCCATGGTCTCCTTAGATTTCGAGAAAGCATTTGATAGAGTTAGCCATGATTACCTCTTCCATGTTATGTGCGCTATGAATTTTCCACAGCGTAATATCGCAATTATAAAGAACTATTTAAACCACTCTACATCGAAAATTACGGTTAACGGTCAACCCAGCAGACCAATTATAATAAACAGTTCAGTGAGACAAGGGTGTCCTCTCTCTATGTCCTTGTTTGCGATAGCCATTGAACCGTTACTTTTAAGCTTAAGCCAAAATCTTCAAGGCATAGATAGTAATGATTGGCCAGAAAGTTGTCATTAGGGCATATGCAGATGACGTCATGTTTCTGGTCAGAGATAACAATGAGATTAAAAAGGCACTAGAAATAATACAAACATACGAGCTCGCATCCGGCGCAAAGCTGAACAGAAAAAAGTTTGCACTAATGAACATCGGAATCGGATTAGGAACGCCCATCCAAGGACAGATTAAGGAGACGGACAGTATAAAATGCCTTGGAATAGAATACACGCGAAACATCCGGCACACTATTGCAATAAATTACAGGAGGATACTGAACACCATCCGTGCCAGCATACAACACAATCTCAGAAAACTAGATGAACTGCAGAGAGTGGCATTGATAAATATTTAACATCTAAAATAAATTACGTAGCACAGGTCTTGCCAATGCCACGAGATGTCGCCAACAGAATTTTGGCTGCCTTTAGTCACTTTGTCAACCGTGGCTATATATTTAAAATAAAATATGAAACATTGACGTTACCAACCGACAACGGTGGCGTAAATCTTATAAACGTATATAACAAGATACATGCACTGTACTCCAGCAAAACGTACAAGCAGTGGACGAGATCATGGAATAGCGTAGTAAAATTCTTACTGAATGAAATAGCGACGCCCAACCACGACGCTCCAATCGATGTTCACCACATTCCCAACGAACTTTTCCACCTGAAACCTTTCTTGATAGAATATAGTTATATCCGAATGTGTCTACCAGAAAAAGATTTGATCAGAGTGAAAGAAGTCTACAAAACTTTCATGAAAAACCACAGCGAGAACATCATTGAACAAAAGCATCGTCACTTTAATTGGCAAAACATATGGAGAAACCTCCATCATCCGCAGTTGCCAACTCACGTGAAGGCTCAGTGGTACTATACCGTTAATAAAAAAATCCTGACGAACTCAAAACTCCACGCGATCCATCTGGCAGATTCCGGTTTGTGTACTGCCTGTAACATCAACGATACTGTTGAACACCAATTTGTCTGCGGCAATGCTAACAATATATGGCAGTCAGTAAGAAGAATTTTACCAATTATCCAACGAACATCGCCCCCATACAATAAGTCTAACAGACCTCTTACACCCGGATGAAGCACTATACCCTAACACGAAGAAAAGCACCGTGCACTAGTTGAAGGGGCACACGGTGTATTATATGTTATCAAACATGGAGAAGAGCGAAGGTGACTTTTGGACTTATATCGCGACCCAACATCAAACATTACTCCAGACGAATAAGTACCATGAACATTATGCAAATTTCCTCAAAAGGACCATGATGTGAACTCCTCTATTCACATTGACATCTTGAAAGTGTGACTGAAATTGATTTGAAAATAAATAAATCTACAATTATTTAATGAACAAATAATATCATGACAACAACGAACAAGTACTGAAAATTTTTATTTTTTATTAAAAAATATTATATTGGTAAAAGTCTTAGTTTTGTAAAGAGACATTTCATTTGTATCCCCTTCTAGACTGATCTCGCTACAACTAACGCGTTCAGAGTTCGAGAAGATGAAATAAGAATAGTAATTAAAAACAGAAAAAATAATGAAAACGAACATAATAACGGACAAAACAGTGCATGGAAACACTCCATTGTAACTCTCGCGAAGACGAACTCTCAAATCGTCGCTTAGCAGAGACTGAAAAAAAGGATTTATTTTATTTTATTTCGTTTGAAAAAAAAAAAAATTATGTTTCCAACCGAAGAAGGTACTGTTACGTTTCATGTGTTCCATTTTTAAATGAGAAAAAAAAAAGGGACGACGCAATTAAGCTGTGGAATACAGCACTCATAAGAAAAACTTTCAGTTTTGAATCCAACGAAGAAGGGATTATTTGTTTTTATCAAACTTTTGTTATGGGTGACCAACGTCAAGTAAGAAGAGAATTAATGCCATTACAAGAAAAAGACATTTTTAAAGATAAAATAAAAAAACCACGCCGACGAAGGCGATATTTGGAGAGCGAAAGGAGGGGCTGTGAGGCAAGTTGGATGCCCTATAAAAAAAATAAAATAAAAATAAAAAAATAAAAATAAATAAAAAAAATAAAAAATAAAAAAAGAAGTGGTTAAGGCGACCGCTCGCGAACAGCGGGAGACCCGGGTTCGAGTCCCGGTCCGGTACAAATTTTCATTTGTCACAAAATAATAGAACATCTTTAAGAATGCAGCTATTGGCGGCAGCATTCGCAAAGGGCGAAGGAGTAAGTGATTATTTAATATCATATAAACGGCTGCGGTGCCATCAAAAGTGTCTGCTCCATAGTAGTTTGTAAGTTTAGGGACTGATAGCCCCGCAGTTAAGTCCCTTAAGCTTAACAAACATTTGAACATTTGTTGTGAGGAAGGCGAACAGAATTTGGAGAATATTGAGGAGATATACTTCATGTGTAAAGGAGATCGCGTATAAAACGCTCATACGAACACGTCTTGAGTATTTCTCAAGTGTTTGGGACGCGCATCAGATCAGTTTAGAGGAAGACATAGAAGCAGTTTAGAGGGGAGCAGCCAGATTCTTTACTGGTAGGTTCGACAAATGTGCGCGTGTCACGGAAATGATCCGGGAACTCAATTGGGGATCGCTGGAGGAAAGACGACGTTCTTTTCGTGAATTTATGTTGAGGAAATTTAGAGGGCCGGAATTTGAAGCTGAGTGTAGTACGATCTTGCTGCCGCCTATTTACATTTCGCGGAGTGATCACAAAGACAAGATAAGAGAAATTAAGGCTCGTACGGAGGCATATAGACATTCTTTTTTTCCTTGTTCTATTTAGGAGTGAAATAGGAAAGAAAATGCCTAGTATTGGTACGGTGTACCCTACGCTACCCAACTTACGGTGGATTGCGGAGTAAGTACGTAGATGTAGATGTAGATGTCAGCAGCGGTGGAAGAGTGGGCCTTCGGCTCCTAAACCCATATCAGTGCTGATTCGTTGAATGGTTTGCACGCTGACACTTGTTGATGGTCCAACACTGAAATCGGTAGCTATTTGCTGAAAGGTTCCACTTCTGAATTGTAGAAAGCTTGTCTTCAGTTTTCGTTGTTCCCGTTCTTGCAGGATATTTTTCCGACAGCAGCGCTGTTTGAGATTTGTTGTTTTACCGGATGCACAATATTTTCGATGCACTCGTGAAATGGTCGTACGGGCAAATCCCCTCCATGTCACTACCTCGGAGACGCTGCGTCTCATGACTTAACTACGGGGTCATCAGTCCCTAAACTTACAAACTACTTATGAACTACTTACGAACTAGGACGGCACAAATATCCATGCCCGAGGGGGGATTCGAACCCCCGACCGTAGTGCCCGAGCAGACCGTGACTGGAGCACCTCAGTCCCCTCGGCCACCGCGGCCGGCTCCTCACAACCGGGGCGGGCATCAAGATTAATGGCCAGAGGATAGACATGCTAGGCTATGCAGACGATATTGCTATAGCCATGGAGACAAAAGAAGACCAAGAAGAAGTCCTCAGAACAATGCAAACTAGTAAGGTATGAGAATAAACAAGAAAAAGATTAAATATTAGTATGCAGTACAAAAGAAGAATATGAACCTCCAAGAAATGTTCAAATGTTTGTGAAGTTTATGGGACTTAACTGCGGTGTCATCAGTCCCTAAACTTACAAACTACTTACAAACTACCTTATACTAAAGACGGCACAAACATCCATGCCCGAGAGGGGATTCGAAGCCCCGACGGGGAGCGTCCTCGCGCATCGTAGCACAGTGCCTCAATGCTCTTGGCCACTCCGCCGCGGCCTGTAGGGTCTGACTTCAGTTTTGTGACAGTATTTTGTGAAATTAAGGTTATGTCGTGTTTTGTATTCTTCCTTGTTCCTAAGGACTACCGAGCTTCCCTTCTCTGCTTTACTTATGATTACATTTTCCCTTTGTATGTTTTCTCTAAGGGTTTTCAGTGTTTCGTGGCTAATTGGCTTGTTTTATTTTGTTGATGTCTCGTATCGATATTGGTTTTAATTTCTTTACCTATTAATTCTCGTATTAGGCCTGTGTTCATGATGCTTGTGACCTTTTTCTGTTCTTGAGACAGAATATTTTTAATTTCTATTATCAAATTTCCTACATAATGTTCGTTTACTTTTGTGTTTACCTTGTGTTATAGACTTTATTGCAGCACTTGTGTTTCCTCATAAATAAGCTTGGTGTCTGTGAGGTTTACAAGACGGGGGTAGAGTTGATACGTATGTCTGTCTTTTCGTGGTATATTGATTGTATGTGTTTGTTCATTGGTGCCTTTAGTTTCTTATAGTGTACTTCCTTTATCCCTTCAGTTTTGTTACTGGGTTATTCTTCGAATTTTCAAGAATATAACAGAGAAGTACTGCCGTTTACAGTGTCAACTAAATGCAAGTGTCCTTCATACAATTTTTGTTTCAGAAAAGTTTTTTCGTATACAGTGTTCTAATTTCGTTTGCAAGCCATTTCTAAGCTAATGATTTTTCTTCTCAGCGACATGTGAACTGTTTACGATCGTTACATTGACATATTTAGGTACTAGGTTGTTGAATTTACAATATTTAAAAAAAACTGATGTGTTGAATCGTTTAATGAAGCTTGATATGGATACTTTGGTACTTCGGGTCAGAACATCACACACAAAATCACACACAAATTACAAAACATCAAACAATGCGAGCCACAGAAAATATGAGCAAGTAACACACATATAGAAAACAAAGAGAAACAAAAGACAAACTATGCCCGCCAGGCTGCAGAAATGGCTAGTTTTCAGCAACTTATTTGAAAAAGTGTAATTGAAAATAGTTACAGCATAATGGTTGAGTGAGTGCTACGAAAAACACATGAAGGGAGCAACATAAAATCGCGAGTAGTCTCAATAATAAACCCTTAGCATTAAAATTGCTGATGATCGAATTTAGTAAAAACCACACACACACACACACACACACACACACTTATATATATAACTATGACACATCTGTTCCCACAACGGCACAAATATCCATGCCCGAGGGGGGATTCGAACCCCCGACCGTAGTGGCCGTGCAGACCGTGACTGGAGTGCCTCAGTCCCCTCGGCCACCGCGGCCGGCTCATTTTTATACAGTGTATAGGAAAAAATAGGGGAGAAATTAAACCTTTTGCAGTAGTTTCAATTTAATGTTCTAGCTAACATACCAAAAGTTCCCAAAGATGTGGGAAGTGGAATCGGCATTATGACGTCATCAGTATGGTGCCATAAGAATTTATAGAGTAATTTATGTAGGGCTATAAACTCCCATAGAATTAACGGAAAAAACAATTTTCAGATCTTATGTTACGAGTTTTCAGTATAAATGACTAGCCAAAACTTGGCGTTGCCTTGGTATTTACTTATTTATTCAAGCTGTGAGTTAGTTCTTCTCGTATCACTTCTCTCTCTCTCTCTGTCCATCTCATTTTATCTATAAACATGTTATCTTTTCAGACCGAAGGTTGTAGGTGATGTGACACTGATATAGAGAGGTATTTTTATGTTCTGCACCATGTTATAGTAACACGCCTTTGAAAGAAATGACATCACAGGATCATAAAAAATCAACTGGTTGTCAGATATGATAGCTTCACATATCAAAACAACGATATCGACACACTGTCAGCAAGTCTTTCTTACTGCCATTGTAAGTGTACTGTAAGTTTGCCGACTGCTGGTGCAACACAGTGTAGAAACATGGAAGTAAAACACGTTGCGCACGTTACCACAGTCCATCCACGGTTGTGTGTTGCAGCCCGAACTTACTAACACGAATTACGAAGAAATAAAGCGAGCAAAACCAGAATAGCACAATTGTTTTGCAGGTCCTAGAATAATATATAACAAACAAGACTTTCTTCCATAATGTGCAAAATTATAAGTGCAGAATCGAGACAATGAAAAAGAGAAATCAAATTGTGAGTGGTATGTAACATTCAAACTCCGCTTAATTCTAACTTTGACTATCTATATACTAATAATAAATCTGTAAATGTAGACCTGTCGCTGTTCCCTTCAATCTTAAAAACTACTGGACGAATCTTCATGCGGTTTTCACAGGAAAAAAGAGAAAAGTTTGGGTCAACATATAGGCATAATTTTATCAAAATCGGATTACGAAAAGAAAAAGATATCCCATTTTTAAGTCTTTTCAGTAACCGACGTGTTTTTTTTTTTCAACTATTAAAAACCTCTTATCTCCAAAACTACTTGACGAATTTTCATGGGATTTTCACACGTAACTTTAGAACATCATGCGGTTACATAAAGGTTTCAATAATTAAAATCGGATTACAGAAAATAAAGATATCATAATTTAATCATTTGCTTAAAAGCCATCATGTATGTCTATTTGTTGAGGGTAATCTCCAACAGAACTTTCATGGTTTTTCACAGGTAAATTGAGAATAGTTTGGAGAGTAACATAGGCTTAGTTTCATGAAAATCGGATCTGAGGAAGGAAAGATATCGTAATTTGAAGTTATTGTGTATACTATACTTACAAGTATGGTGTAGTACAGCAAATCTCCAAGAGTACTACACGAACTTTCATGGGGTTTCATGGGTCAACTGGAAGTACCTTGGCGCAACATATACGCTTCATTTCATTAAAATCGGATCAGGGGAAGAAACGATATGGTAATTTGTACTTTCTGGTGTATGGTATGTTTGAATTTCAGCGTAGTATAGCAAAGGTCCTATATCGGCGCTGTTACTGACATAGTATACCAAATAACTAAGAGATGGCGATGCTGCGTTGTTTATTCTCGTACTGAAGTGTAATACACTGGCACAAGGGATATGATTTTTGTTACGGCAGTGGTGTAGTGTATTGATGTTGGTAACGGCCGTTGAATCCTTTTTGAAAACTCAGTCACGTACAATAAGGGGAATAATTCTTAGTGTTGAAAATGAAATAAATAACCAATGTTATTCCGATCAGTAAATTAATGAGCCCACTAAACCGAATATTTCGTTGCCAACGTTAACATACTAAACCGCTGCCACTGCAAGTAAATTTTAACGGAGGAATAAAAAAAAAATAAATAAAAAAAATAAAAAAAATTTAAATAAAAAAATAAAAAAATTGAAAAATTAAAAAAAATAAAATAAATAAAAAACCTTGCAATGCCATATAAAGAAAAAAAGGCGCTCTTTCCGCGGGTATAATTGGAATTTAAAACATAAAGACCATAACGACATTCTTTCACGTCTATCGATGCTCTTAATTTACATAAGAACTCTTTACAGCCACGGGGGAGTAGCCGAGCGGTCTAAGGCACCTCGCTGCGGAGCGCGCGGTTGCTCGCCGTAGGAGGTTCGAGTCCTCCCTGGGGCGTGGCTGTGTGTCTTAAAATGTTTTAGTATATTTTTAAGTAATTACTGTTTATTCTACCGATACTCAGCTTTTCCAGATTACGCTGTATGGGGGTTCTGCTCGCTGCAACATTATTCTCCTGGGGCGTCGTGGTAGAAATAAATACTCGTAGATACAATTTTTCACTTCTTCTTTAATTTGAATCAAAACTTCTTCTCCACCAAAACATTACATGATTACAACTTTAAAACATAAACAAAGCATCAGAGCTTCGCTGACTCCATTTAAAACGCAGACTGACATAGATTCCAGAGCACTTCGGAACTGCCGAAACTCGAACTCCCCCACGCAAGGCGGTGAGGCAAATATATAACATCTGCAATAATGACCTTACATTATGCATTGTTCATAATAATTAAATATACTGATTTACAATTTACAAAGACACAAAGAAAACATTTCATGTACACAAAAATAATCACAATATAAAATGAAAACTATACATACAATAATTTTTACATGGCTTATATATTTTTAAGACAAAATCTCCGATCTTTCTGTTGACAACAAAGTGCGATCTTAAGTGTCAATTCATTTGTTAACGAGTACATCATACATGTTCCTAACATATATTGAACTATCAATTATCTTGGCAATTCTCAAAATAAGTTCAAAATTTCACGTCACTCAATATATACAGGGAATTATAATATTCAAATTTTGACAATTACATTGATTACAAAATTAGCTGGTCTACACAACCTGTTTATGAGCCTAACATATATACAATGCTATTTATTTTAATGTCTTTATGTAGATACAAAAGTTTTTACCATTCGTCTGTTTATTTCTTGAAATAACATACAATGACACAACTATTGTTGATAGAACTGTCTGGAAAGAAAATATATAAATCTCTTAATTAATGACATTATCACTTGTTTTGATCACAGTATCACCGAGACACTGTCCTACACTGATTCCTAGACTGGCTATTTCGTTTTTAACTAACTTCACACGCAACTTTTATTACTATTGAACCACACGATTCAGGATCCAACGCAGACAGTATCGTAGGATGACATTGAGATGAGAGGACCAGACAGACGGTATCGTACGATAACATTGAGATGAGGGGGCCGGGAGTATCATCACAGTGTGTGTTTGTCCTTAGGTTAGTATACCTTAGTCTAGGGAGTTTTTAAGCTACGCACTGATCAGCACACAGTTTAGTCCGATAGATTTACAAACATTTGAACATTTTTTTGAATTATTTGCAAGGAAAATAGATTTTATGTAGTTCCCTTTCTGATTTAGGTGTATCCTCATTACATTTTGAGTGCGTTCTCTTCAGAAATGCCTCGAAAACGGCGTAGTACAGGAAACGACAAAATGAGGCGACTTTAGTTACATAGCACACCAAATAACTAATTATGGCGTTGTTGTGCTTTTTTCATTCTTATAACTGTGGTATAATACATTACAAGAAGGCGTACAATTTTACTTACGGCGGTGACGTTGTGCGCTGATGTTGGTAATGGCCGTTGAATGGTTTTTCAAAAATCAATCATGTAGAATAAGGGGAATAATTCTTTATGTTCACGATAAAATAAATAATTTATGCTGTTCTGGTCAGTAAATCAATCCTCCTCTTAAAGCGAATAATTCGTTGCCAACGATAGCAAACTAAACCGCTGCCACTGCAAGTAAAGTTTAGTCCATGTAGGACACAACATTTCTTTTCTTCTTAACTGTTTCCCATACGCTTTGCAATGTCATGGAAAGAAAAGAAGTGCATCTTTCGACGAGTATAACCATTAAATTATACATAGAGTAGAAATATCTATGTAATGAGCATTGGCTTCTGTGCATCTTCTCAACATTAAGCTGCAATTACCAAGTGATACTGAGACAAATCCACTTTTTCCACACATTTATTTGCTCTTAGGATTGGTTTGTACCGCATTGGTTGCAAAGAAGCCGCACCTCCTTTTCACAGAATAACCACGTAACATGAAACCATATCTAAATAAACCTGTCACAGAAGCAACAAGGAAATTGAGGAAGCGTCGCTAAAAGGGCCTTTTACATAGTCATCCATCTTAACCGGACAAAAAAGGACCAAGATTTTTTTTGGGTAGATTTTTCCCAATATCAGATGATATTACCACCTTAATGTTGAGGACAGAAAGTGTGTTCTGCGCATCTGAATGCTCACTCCAGAGATATTTCTGCTCTGTGCCTGTCACTAGAGATAATACACACGCGAGCCACAATCTCATCAGAAACATCCCTGCTTTCATAATTGTTCGGTACAATTTTGTGATTAAAAATTATAATTACTTTTGGTGCGGACTACATTAAGATAGAGAAAGACGTCTTTTTTCGCAGAGACAATAGTAGTTAGAGTTATAATCCGACTTCTGAATATATAGTTCTATTACACAAGATCGAGTACAACTTCGTGCTTTACGAAGTAATCACTGAAGGACGTGAGGACATGTATAAGCTGAAAGAGTTGCCGATGCTGCAATTCACTGGAAATACTACTATATTTAATGGAAATTTCTAAACAGACCATCAGATGACGCCATTCCTTCAACGATTACCCATTGACACCACCATGACGTCTTATTTAAACGTACATGAACTGCTCTGTTGATTGAATTACCAGACTTCCAACACTGCATACAGAATAACTACATTATCCCCAGCGCAACACTGCAGCATTCTAATACATCAGCATACACTTACTGTGAGAGATAAACAATTTAGTACTACGCCATAGAACCAATACATGGCGCTCTTATTATTATTACTATTTCTCATCTTAACGATAGAAGTGTTTTCAGAAGTTTATGCAAATCAAAATCAAATGTTCAAATGTTTGTGAATCTATCGAACCAATCTGCGTGGTCATCAGTCCGTAGCTTACAAACTACTTAAACTAAGGTAAACTAACCTAAGGACAAACACACACACCCATGCGAGAAGATTATGCCGGACAGACAATTACAAACGTCAGTGTTAAATTTATGAACACAAACTAACAATGAATTTACATCGTTCCGGAGTACGGACTTAAATTAATTTCAATTTTGTATGAAAAACTTTATGAGCATTCATTCATCGTTTTCGACAATGACTTCTACTTAAATATGACATCTTGGCTAGGAGAACTGAGTTTATTGACAGAGCGATCTAACAAGGATTCTGTTTTTGCTGACCTAGGTTCGGAATCCTAAAAAATTATGATATACACGGGTCCCTCTTTAACATCCGTTGCGAAGCACGGGCATATAAGCTAGTAAACAATAATTCTTGTGACTTGTTCAAGAGCTTGTATGAATAAACCCTTTAATGTGCCCACCCTTGAGCTAGTGACATAAACTTCTTCCTGTGAGAAACAGTGAGACGTCAGATCAACTCTGTAGTAATAGAAGATGTAAGCATATTGGAAACTGCTGTATATTGATCTTAAAAGATAGATCTGACAGAAATAATGGGTATTCGTTGGATTTACACTGTTTCATTCTCTTCCTTTCCTTGTAGCTGTATAGAATATTGCTTTCGCCTACAGCTGTGGGCACTTCACAGTTCAATGTTGTCAAGAGCACTGTAAGCTTTCAGAAATTTCTATAAGTTGAGTAGAATAGATGACTGTGTTAGTAGTAACTGAGAAGTGGATTGATGTGGAGTATGTTTTACAACTATACATTCATTCATGTAAATAGTATACGCGTGTAGAATACAGTTAGTAGTAAACAAGTAATAGATTAAATCCTGGTGCGTGATGGGACGCTTTTCCATTAACATTACTGTTTATATCCTCGTATGTCATGAACTACGTTTGGTACTTTTATACAATTTTGAAAACATTTTCAGCTTTATGTTTATATACTGTCGGAAAATTTCCTGATAGTGCAATTTGTAGTGTAGAAATTGTAAATTGTCATACCAAATGCCATAGTTTTAGTCCATGAACAGCTGAAAAGTAGCAAGCGAAAAATCTTTTTCCTTTCAACGTTTGATGTGGTTGTCAGCGGAAAGAAGTATAATAAACGTTTGTTGCAAATCGTTAAGTACTCGCATTCTCATACAGTGTATGAATAAAAACTCGTCTCATGATGTGGCAATTTTTGGAACTCATATTGTTGATGACGATATATCTCCTGAATCACGTGTCATATGTGGTGCTGAAGCCTACAGCACTTGTAATCTCATGGTAAAGAATATGTCCAAATAAGGTTGAAATCAGTCCACGGATGAAATGTGCAACATTGTTGCGTGATGCAGTAGTTTTTCGTGCATCTCACTGTTTATGACGTCATATCTCCTTAACTGTGTGTTGTACGTGATCCTTACACTTACAGCGACCGTGCTCTTGGTTTGAAGGTAAAGTGTGTAAAACTTAATAAAGAATGCAACAAAACTGTATTTGTCTGCAATACGTACACACAAACACACAAAAACAATGACGCACTGCTTTATATATAAAGACTAGCTGAAAACCTGCCGTTGGCTTGGTAGTTATTTACGTATTCAAGATTTAGTACTTCTTCTTTCCCTTCTCCCTCTTTCCATATCTTATTTCTAAAAACATTTTCTATTTATTTGTGAATATATAAGAAACTAGCTTAACCCCCGCTGCTTCGCATGCGTAGGCTGGTTGGTCTGCACCAGTTGTTTCTTTTTAATCCTGATGAAGAATCCATATCTTAAGTTTCGTAGTTGTAGCTTGAAATTTGAGTTAACACCAACGTGTTCTTGAAAATCAATTTTTCCATCTCGTATTTAACCCCCTTATTTGTCGAATTTCCAAAAATACGGAAACACTTGTCTTTTAAATTTGAACCCCGAATCCAAAACCGAAAATTTGTAGTTCTAACTTCAAAATTGCCTAAATAGCAAAATATTTTCGAAAAACATCCCCTATCCAATTTAACCCCCCTGATGGTTGAATTTCCAAAAATACCGAAACACGTATTTTTTAAATCACAACAAACAATACAAATACCAATTTTTGTAGCTATAGCTTCAAAATTGGCTTGACAACAATGTGTTTTCGAAAAGAATTTTTGATCACCCCATTTACCCCCTTAGTTGTTGAATTTCCAAAACTACCGAAACACGTGTCTTTTTGATTATAATCAAGAGTCCATATCCTAAGTTTCGTAGTTATAGCTTGAAATTTGAGTTAACAGCAACATTTTTTAAAACTCCATTTTTTGCGTCCTCTGTTTTACCCCCTTATTGGTTGAATTTCAAAAAATGCCGAAACACGTGTCTTTTAAATTCGAACCCCGGATCCAAATACTAAAATTTGTAGTTCTAACTTCAAAATTGCCTAAATAGCAACATATTTTCGGAAAACACCCCCTCTCCAATTTAACTCCGTTGATGGGTGAATTTCCAAAAATACCGAAACACGTATTTTTTAACGTCTAACCAACTATACAAATATCAATTTTTGCAGCTTTAGCTTCAAAATTGTATCAATAGCAACATGTTTTCAAAAAGAATTTTCGATCTTCTATTTAACCCTTTTACTTGTAGAATTTCCAAAAATACTAACAATCATGGATTTTTAATCCTTACAAAGATTCTATAACCGACATTTCGTAGTTGTAGCTTAAAATTTGAGAATTTAAGTTAACAGCAACATATTTTTGAAAATCATTTTTTCGTCACCTATTTTACCCCCTTATTTGTCGAATTTCTAAAAATGCCGAAACACGTGTCTTTTAAATTCGAACCCTGAATTAAAATCCGAAATTTTGTAGTCCTAGATTCAAAATTGCCTAAATAATTATGTATTTTCAAAAAACGTTTCATCGCCTATTTCACCCCCTTACGGACGGAAAATCGAAAAATCGCTTCTTAAATGACGCCTACAGAGTAAGATAAACACCCTCCACAAATTTCAAGTTTCTATCTTCAGTGGTTTGGGCTGGGTGATGATGAGTCAGTCAGCCAGTCAGTCAGTCAATCGGGATACTTCCTTTTATATATAGAGATAAGGCTGTCTTGCGTAATGTACAAATTTAGAAGTGCAGTATATAAAGAAACCAGGTACTAATCAAAATACGGATGATATGTAACGTTCATAGATTCATTTAATTCAAAAACTGACTACAAACACTATTTATTGTTTGATTTTTTCAGGGAAGCCAAAACAATCTTGGTCCTACCCGCCACTGCCCACACCGAAACTAAGTTTATTGTGCGGTATCGCTCCCTGTATATCTAGTAAAGCCAACCAATGCCCTTGAACAGTGCAAGGAGTCCCTTTACCAGTTCTTTATTAGACACAATTTCTTCGGGTCTGGTTGTCCCAAATGTTGTGTGCCTTTTACTCTCCAATGCAATGCATTCGAAGATTAGATGAGTTGCAGTTTCATCACTGTCATCACAGATCCTACATTTAGGGTCCTCTTCTGTTATTCCCATTGTATGTATGTGTTTTTTGAAATACCCATGGCCTGTCAGCAATCCAACCATGAGTCTAATCTCTCTCCTGTTCAGGCCCAGGATTGCAGAGCTTCTTTTAAAACATGGCATTGGCATCATTACCTTGCCATGTTTTTGTTGATAGACTTTGGTCCAATATTCTACATGCTGTCTTCTGAGCCAGTTACGTAGCTCCAATTTGATCATTGCCTTGGTGATTGTCAGGACAGGTTCCGGTCCAATAAATGGAGTCTCTGCCCCCGATCCTGGCTAATCTGTCGGCATGTTCGTTGCCACTGATCCCCGAGTGGCCAGGGACCCACAATAGGTTTACTCCATTGCTTTCCTCTAGCTCCTCCAGAACCCTGTGACATTCTGCAACAATTTAAGACCTAGTTGCAGGAGCTGCCAGTGATCTCAGGGTTGCCTGGCTGTCTGAATAGATATAAATTCTACGATCTTTGTAGCACCTACACAAATTCTCCTCCACACACGCCCTGATGGCAGTGATTTCGGCCTGGAATACTGAGGCCAGTTTCCCTAGAGAGATGACGCCCTGACGCCCTCCAGTCTTGGCTGCACCCCGTATACCCCGGCCCCAACGCCTTGGTCTTATTTTGACCCGTCAGTGAACCAGACAATATCCCCCGTACGGTGTCGAACTATTTTCTCCCACTGCTCCCTACTTCCAATTGTTATATTGAAAGGCTTGTTGAAGCAGCATGGGGTTATAATATAGTCGGTTGGCATTTCCCCAACCTTTCCTATATTTACCTCACTCACTATTTTAGTGTGTGATTCTGGATATCCCAAAGAGTTTCAGTTGTTGTCAGTTTTGATTCTTTATGCACCAGCCGCTGCCTCCATCTTGACACAAAGGTGTAATGGGGGCATATCCAGCATGGTTTCCATCCCAGCAGTTGGTGTGCTGCTAATTCCGCATGTTATGGCTAAGCAGACTAATTTCTGCACCTTACCAAGCTCCTTAGCAGCAACCTGCTGTTTTACCTTCTTCCACCATACGACCGACCCAAAGGTGATCCTGGGTCTAATCACCGTGGTGTATATCCAGTGCATACCCTTGGGACTCAGGCCCCAATTTTTGCCACAAGCTCTCCTGGTACTTACAGGAGTACCTTTCGCCTTGGAGCGAATATTCCTAATGTGAGGGTTCCATGTCAGTTTCTCATCTAGGGTAACCCCTAGATATTTCACTGTCCCCTTCACAGGTAGCGCTTCACTGAAAAGCTTTAGATTCCAACTCCAATGTTGAATACGCTTCTTTGTGAATGGTACAACAACAGTATTCCAACCCCCAGATGCTGTTTTCTGCACCAGTCTTGCACAATGTCCAACGCACCTTGTGCCATATTCTTCACTTTGTCAGCAAATTTGCTAAGTATTACTATGACAAGATCATTTGCATATCCTTAGCAAAAGTACTGCCTAGAGTTTAATTCTCCAATGAGATCATTCACCACTAGATTCCACAATAAAGGGGAAAGAACTCGTCATTGCGGGCAACCCCTAGTGGTGTTGATTACCATTTTTTCATTCATCATGGTATCTCCTACCTTTCTTCCACTGAGCATGGCCCTAGTCCACCTGCATATAGTGGTCCCTAGGTCATGCACCTCTGCTGCCCTAAACATGGAATCGAAGGTCGTGTTGCTAAAAGCCCCCTCGATGTCCAGGAAGATACAGAGGGCTATTTCCTGAAAGTGTAGTGCTTTCTCCACCTTCCCAAAGAGTTGGTGGAGAGCTGTCTCACATGATTTACCTGGCTGATATGCATGTTGGTTTGAATGTAGAGGAGCCCTACTTAACCTCCTTTCTCCATCATGCACATTAACCAGCTTTTCCAATGTCTTAAGAATGAAGAAGGACAGGCTGATTGGTCTCATATCCTTGACATGATCAATTCTCCATGGTTTTGGAATTAAGACAACCTTCACTGCTCTCCAGGCAATGGGAATGATTCCTGCTGCTAGGCTAACCCTGAATAACCTACATAGGAATCTAATAAGATTTTCTCCCGCTTGTTGCAGGAGAGCTGGAAAGATTCCATCGGGGCCAGGTGACTTGAACGGTTGAAATGTTCCCACCGCCCATCGGACCTTACTGAAATCGACACACTCCTTGGCCAAATCCCAGTCCTCTTTGCGAATACCTGAGAACCGTTGTCTCTCAGGAATCGCTTTCTGGTCTGAGTTATCCCCAAGACTTGAGGAAAGTGAGTCTTGAGAAGCAGTTCCAGCGTTTCATGTGCTGTCTTTGTAAACTCCCCATCCTCCTTCCTCAATGTTCCTCCTGGATTAGTTGGTACCCTAGTGAGGATTTTATGAAGTCTTGCTAGAGCAGCCGTGCCCTCCACTTCCTCACAGAATTCCTTCTAGGATGCCTCCTTTGCCCGTCTGATGGCAAGGTTGTAATTGACAAGGGCCTCACGATACTTTGCCCATTGTCCTTTGCACCTCACAAGGTTAAACAGTCTTCGTACCTGATTCCTTTACATTTCCAGGTTATTATTCCACCAAGGCACACTCCTATTTGTGCATTTCTTGATGATTGACCAGTTGTCCTGGTATGAGGTCACTATAGCAGAGGTTACGGCCTCTGCTATTTCCATAAATTATGCTGAATTCCTTATCGAAGATTTAATTTCCGATAGGCTGAAGTCAATGTCTCTCCTATATGTCTCACAGTCCGTTTTCCTGGGTTTCCTATAGGCCATGGTCTGTCTGGTTCCCATTTCAATCTTGAATTTAATATACATGTGATCTGATGAGGATGGCTCCAGGACCACATGCCACTGACGTAACTTCCCATCATCATGGAACCAAAATTTATGCCAATTACTTCTTCCCTTCTACTATTCCTGAATGTACGTTCATCATCCCTATTCAGGATCTCCAAGTTGTTTGATAGGAGAAATTCAAGAAGGTGCTCACCTCTACTGTCGGTGTCCTTGTTGCCCCACGATAGATTGTGGGTATTGGCATCACATCCCACCAACAGTTCGTCATCTTGCCGATGGCAGGCTTCCGTCAGTCTCCTCACTTCCAAAGAGGAGGAGAGCTGTCTTCGTAAGGAAGGTATGCTGAAGCCAAAACAATTTTCCTCGTGATACCTTCCTTACGTTGCTGCATCCTGATGGTCACCAGGTCCCTGGAACAAAAATCCATATTTGGTATGAAAGGGGATATATCGGGCCTCGATGGTACTGGAGGTAAGCTGATTTATGCTAGAAATCTAAAAAAACTCCAGAACATGCATTTATGTTAGAAATGGAATACCTATTTCTTGTTACTTGTCCAGTATATAATATGAATGAAGTCATTCATTAGCCCACCCCTGATCAAGTGACATAAAACTGTGCGCATAAGGAACATGCAGAAGACAGATACACTCTGCAGTATTTAATAGATTTCCCCGTGATTTATTAATCGCAATAGAAAATGAAAGGCTCACTAGAAACTACAGTCTTCTGAAGTTAAAAGGTTGATCTGTCGGAAATAATGGGTAATTATTGGATGTACACTGTTTCTTTTCTTTCTTTCTTTGTAGTTCTATAGAAGCCTATTGCTTTCGCCTACAGCTGTATATGCTTCAAATAGAGAGCAATATTGTTTGTTAGTTTCAACAGGAATACTGAACAACAGAGAAACGTGGTCCAGCAAGTGGCCATCACTACTGAGAAGGAAAAGAAAAGAAAATACATGTAGCTACTGCCCATACTTCCTCACTATATCTCGTTACGGCTGCTGTAGCCAGCTGCTTGTGCCCCAGATGGCTGCCCCGTGTACGTGGCTATTGGTTTACATTCTGTAACTTAAAAAGTAGCTGTAAGTCACGTCTCATGGCTGGTGGCAATTCTCCCTACTGAAAGCAAAAAATGTAATTAATAGGAGTAGTAACATTTCTTGCCGCGCGGGAGTAGCCGAGCGGTCTGGAGCGCCACGTTACGGATCGTGCGGCCTCCCGCGTCGGAGGTTCGAATCCTCCCTCGTGCATGGATGTGTGTGTTGTCCTTAGGTTAGTTTAGCTTAGTTTAAGTAGTTTTTAATGCCAGGGACTGATGATCAACTTAGTTTGGTCGCATACGATTGCAAACATTTGAAAATTGAACATTTCTTGGGTGCATTCGGCAATGTCGTGGATCCGTCCATCGATGCTGTCTGTATTACGCAACTGGGCGTCGTCGAGACACTGCAAACGGATAGAAACGCGCTGGGCGGTCGTCACTGACACAGCGAAGAGAAAAACACCTCGAATCCAAAGCTCGACAGCGGATGTCAGCGAACACGCACCCTTGCGCGGCCGACGCCTAACATCATTCAAAAGTACTTAGAACCAACGCTGCGACCTATCTCCAGACGAGAAATGTCCTATTATTGATTTTAAAGAGATGACCAACCGAAGACGCTACTATAACCAATCACTTGCCGCGGTGGTGGACAACAAGAGCGTAATATGAAGTCAACAATCACAAAAGGAGAAAGAACCTTTCAACAGTAGTGAGAGCATGGGACCTGTTATAAAATGAATGGTACAATAGAAACACTGGACATGGGAACAAACATACAGCCTATGCTACGAACATGAATAGAACATACAGGTGAAACACTGATAATATGCAGAGACAAACACAAATAAAAATCATGGTGGGCCTAGAAAGATAATACGTGATCAGTCCACGGAGGGCTTGAGATGACAGGTGGGGTGCGTCCCCAGCGACTTACCTGTTTTCGGGTTTTCAGGCTCCGCTGCATTGAAGTGTGCCATCCGTCTTATGTCTTATTTTCAGCGGTCCCACATAGGCAGGGTAGAACTTGTTGTAGAATTTCAGTTGCTTATTAGATAAGCGAAAATTCTTTAGGAGCCCTTTCTCCCCCAGCTGAATGTCCTAGTCCTGACCCTGTGGCCCCACTTCTTCTTCTTCCTTCGTTGTCCTGCCTGACGTAGTCGACTTAGGACAAGGTCAACGATCTGTCTTCTTGACGGCAGTCTCTTTCCAGGAGGAAATGCCATAACCTCTTGTATGATGGTCCGTGGCCAGATGTTCTTCAGAACGGTCACAGATGCCAGCTGTGTTACACCATGGGGCAGCTTGTTCATGACTCCCTGGAAATCCTTTAATTATACGTCCCATATTGCATGTTTTTTGGCGCAATAAAGACGACACAAATTGCCCAAGTACTCCAGGATCCTTGATTGCGAGTGCCGTGCAGATGCATAGATTTCCCTGATTCTATAGCGTCGCAATGTGGCCTGCCATCTCCTCGAACGGAATTGCGGACCATTATCAGAGATAATCTGTTCGACATGTCCTTCTTCTGTCAAAAAGTCCTGCGTCAGTGCTTTACTCACCATCACGCCTGTTGCTCTAAGCAGGGGCGTGAGGGTGACGTATTTGGAAGTGAACTCGACCGCCATGAACACACAACAATAACCACGATTGGTACGTGGTAGCGGGCCTAACAGGTCGACCGCACCTAGGTGTTGCAATCCTTTGGGAATTATGGGGTGTCACTGTGGAGTGTTTTGCCTTCTGGAAATGATTGCACACTGACTACCCTCTGCGGATCCTGCGCTTCATACTGGAAAAATGACACTGTGCGCAGCTTAAGGAAACACAGGGTCTGAAGTGCGCGTATCGTAGATGGGTGTGCCAGATTACCTTATTTATTTAGCTCACTCGGGATGCAGAGTTCCACGAGTCGTCTTGACCCCCACCATTATAGAAGAGAATCCCTCTGCATACCATGTAGAACTGTCTTATGGTGGGATTCTGCCTTTGCCGCCATTTCTTCTTTATTGCTCTGAGATCACGATCCTTGCTCTGCTCTCTCGCAATGTCTCTGAGCGAAGCCGTTACGTAGTTCTCGAATGCCACCTGCTTCATGTAGAAGAGAGAAGGAAGGAGGGAAGGAAGCTTAGCGTTGAACGTCCGGTCGACAGCTTGGTCATTAGAGACGGTAGAAGAGAGAGAAGTGTTGTTCCGCAAAAGGATGACGTTCCTCTTCTTCCATGCCCAGAGGTGACCTCGATAGGGCATCGGCTATGACGTTCGTCTTGCCAGGGACATGCTCTATCGTGAAGTCGAACTCCTGTAACGCCAAGGCCCAGCGTGTTAGTCTCTTGTTTCGTAATTTGGCGGTCATGCGAAACTCAAGTGCCTTATGGTCTGTAAAGACGCGAGTCTTTCTACCGTACAAGAAGAAACGAAATTTTTCAAAAGCCCAGACAACATCCAGAGCTTCTAATTCCGTCGCAGAATAATTCCTCTCATATTTGGTAAGCACACGACTTCCAAATACAATGGTCTTGTGGGCCATATTATTGTCTTCCGTGTACCTTTGGAAGATCATGACACCTAAGCCCGTGTATGAGCTATCGGTAGCCATACAAAATTCCTCAGCCAGATTGGGGTGAGATAAGATAGACGCGTTTAGCCATGCGTCCTTGAGGGCTCGGAACTCGTCTTCCACTTCATCGTCCCATTCCCAGGGCGTCTTTTTTCCTGTCCGTTTGCAAAGCCTAGTCGTTGCCAACTTGTTCACATGCACAAAGCTTTTTAAAAAAATTACAATACTGCTTTTTCCTAGCGGGTGTGGCAAAGTGCTGCAATGCCTCCATCTTCTCCGGATCTGGTGATATACCTCCACCAGTGATGATGTGCTTGAGAAATTTAATCGAAGCGCATCGATGCGTGACTTGTTCAAGTTCACGTTTACACCGCAGCCTCTAAATGTGTCTAGGAGCTCTTCATTGTGAGCTTCGCCTCTGAGCAGGTCATGAACGTAACTCGTTATTTGTCTCTTGGTGGATTCGGAGAGAATGTGGTTCAATCCTCTTATAAAGGCAGCAGTGGAAATGTTTAAGCCGAATGGTAAACGCTTAAACTGGTAAAAGTGTCCAAAGGCCAGGAACGCTGTATATTTTCGGCAGGCTGGGTGCTGCGTTATCTGCCAGAAACTGGGCCGTAGATCAAGGGAGGGAAATATCCTAACGCCGTGAAAATTTTGGAGCAATTCCTCCATCTTTTCCAGGCGATCAGTCTCCGGTTCAATCACGGTGTTTATTTGACGTGAGTCTAGAGTGAGGCGCACTAAACCGTCACTCTTTTCCACAATAAGAGAGAGTTGTATGAGGAGGTGGCTAGCTCAATTATATAATCATCAAGCATTCTCTCTATTTCCTTGGCAACCTTTTCCCGAAGAATTTGGTGTGGTCGCGGACTTTGAACGCATATTAAAAGTACTTAATGGCACCTGTCTTCGGCAGGAAGACCTGGGCATTGCGATGTAGCACGTCTCGCAGCTGTTACCTGTCATTTTCAGGAAGACTACTCAGCAGCTATTCGCTCTTCAATTATCTTGGTCACTTCTATGATTTCTGCGGCTGACAAGGGCTTAGGTTCTCCGACACTGACCACAAAATCCTCCGGTCATAACCCCTTTGCGTGACAGACATCTGCAGACATTGCGCTGGCAATAGCGCTCTTGTGGCTTGCTCAGCAAATTGTATGGTGATATTGCCATCTTTCCGGAGGAGCAACTCGCCCCTACCGATATCTAACACTGCCTGGTATTGATTCAGGGCATGCATACCGATAATTAAATCAATGGAGAGGGAGGGGACAACAACGCAAAGTCACATGTGTTTGCGTTGACACTTCTGTGTGCCTTACCGAAATTGCTCCTTTAATACGAGTTTTATTCATAGAGAACGTGGGCCAGTTCTGCTTTGCCATGCACCGCAGATAGGCTTCCTCGGAGATGGCTGTGATTTGACAGCCGCTGTCTATGATAGTGGTTAGCACAGCACCACCGACCATGACCCTCAAAATCGGGTACACGTCCGTCCGTTGTGGCGCCTCTTTTTCCTGCTGTAGGATCTCCATAAGGTCCTCATATTCCGAAAGAATCGGCGGATTTTAGGGACCTCGGCCGCCGATGCAACCCGTCAATTCCTCGCTGGGGCCTGTGACGCATTGTGGGCGGGGTTTGGCGGGCAAATCTCCACGATTTGCGCCGGCTGTGGAGGTGCCCGCCAGGTCCTGTTGCCACCTTGGTCCCTCCAGCTGCTATGGCCTCCCTGGTTTGCATTGGAGGGGCCATATGCATTGTTTTGTGCAGGGGCATTTGCCCACTGAACATTCTCTCTCAGTTTCCAGCTCCCTTGATTTGGTTACTGACCCTTCTTTTTAAACGAACGATCATCTTGCCCGTAGTTCCAGTTTTCCCTATTGTCGTGTTGGTTGTTTCTCCGCTGCTGACTTTTCATTGGTTTCCTTTCCTGCCTCTCTCGTCTTTGCATGTTTCTTGCTCGTACCAGAGGTCAGCAAGTGTTCTTTGGAATTGTTCCACAGATTCGATCTTTTCCTCACCAATTTCTCTTGGATTTCCAAGGGAAATTTCATCACGCAGTGCCTGATGATTTCTTGATCTGTGAAGGGGCGATCGAGATAGCGGTTCTTGGCATAAAATTCTTCAAAGACCTTAGCCATATTGTTGCATTTTCCCGATTCGAGGTAATTTATGTTTATGATCTCTGGTCGGATCCTTTACTGGGCATTGCTACACCAGTACATGTCCAGGAATACTTGGCGGAACTCACTGTAAGTGTGAAAGTTCTCGGTTGTCCTGCGCATGCGTTCCGCAACATGCCCTTCCATGTGGCTGTAGATAAACTTCAGCCGGTATGTTGGTGGCGAGTTAGGTGGTATTGCCGTATCAAACTGCGCAATCCATACGGCGGGGTGGAGTGTGTTATTGTAAGGTTGCAATCGCTGTATAGATAGGAAGTGCTTGTAATCAAACGCTTCCAAGATCTTTTCTCGGTGCTTGCTGCTTTCTCTTTCACCACGGGCGCGCGTACTATGATCGTCGCATACTCTCCATGACGAGTCAGTGTGCCTGAAGAAGCGTCTCTGTACGCCGCAGCCTCACACAGTTCGAAGGCGCTTGTCGCTCTGTTTCCTTACTGGAAGCGTGACCATCCTGTGTTGGAATGGTGCTCTATAGGGAGATTTCCTCGATATCTCATGGGCTTGACGCCCGCACATTCGACTTTTGAGCAGAAGTAGGCGGTCTTTTTGTTAGTCTTTCACTTTCCGTTTGACCTCTTCTACTTCCTTGGTGAGCACTTTAGTGGTCTGTGCTAACGCTTTTTGCCCTCGATGTTTTAGCGTAACAACGACTTTTTGTACGTTGGTGACGTATACTTTCGCCACGCGTGCACTGGCCATTGCCGTAATGGCAATTTTTCGTGCGTTTACAGCGTCGGCCCTAGCGCTTCTCTCCTCCTGCTTTGCCTGGCCGGCTATTTGTTTTTCCTGCTCGACGACCTCGACGATTCCCGCGATCGTTACTTTAATTTGTTCAATTTTTTCGCATGTATGTTTTTCCGCCGCATCAATGGTTCACTGAATACTCTCTTGGATACTCTCTTGAATACTCTATCCTCTCCTGTACATTTTTTATTTTCTCCTGTACATTATCTATGCTTTTTGCTTTGCGGTATCTTTCGTGATCGTTATGATAGTTACGAAGGGATCTTCCCCCGCATCTCGCCCACCGGGCGTAGGCGCACGTGACAGTTCGCCTAACTGCCGTCTGTTAGACAATCTGTTTTGACCCTCGTCCCTACGTGTTCTGTGACGTGAAAATCGGCGTTTGTGCTTTGCCGAGCCGTCGTCATATAGACCGTGATGCCGTGCTTCACTATCACTGTCACTCAAGGTGTCATTACAAGCCCAAAATCACATAGGGCACATTTTAAGCGTAAATGAGAAGGGTTTATATGAGAACAGCGAGTCCGTGCTTTTTGACTTTTGTTTCAAACTGAACACATTATATATACATACATAGTACACCAAATTTTCCCCAAAAGTTCAACACACGACAGAAAAACAATTCAATGCCGATTGCAACGTCTTGAATCAATCAAAGAGTGGTAAATAAATCACAAAGTCCTCAACGAGAAAAATGAAATAAATAATTCATTAGTTGCAAGTGAACACATAATATTCACTATTCTAACACTATCTCTAATTCTAATGGCTTCCACAGCAAACAGACAATGAACCTAACAGCGTCTCAGTAGGGCCATAAGAACGAAAAACCTGGCAGAGTCGCCAAATCGTAAAACTACAGGGAGGTTAGGTTCCGTGCTCTGAGAGGTACAGATTTGTGGGAGATGGGAAGCACGAGGACGAGGCTGGATTGGCACAACCCTTCTCATTTACGCTGAAAATGTGCCTTAGTGATTTTGGGCTTGTAATGACACCTTGAGTGGCAGTGATAGTGAGGCACGGCATCACGGTCTATATGACGACGGCTCGGCAAAGCGCAAACGCCGATTTTCACGTCACAGAACACGTAGTGACGAGGGTCAAAACAGATTGTCTAACAGACGGCAATTAGGCGAACTGTCACGTGAGCCTACACCCGGTGGGCGAGATGCAGGGGAAGATCCCTTCGTAACTATCATAACAATCATGAAAGAAACCGCAAAGCAAATCAAAGAAAGCATAGATAATGTACAGGAGAAAATAAAAAGTGTACAGGGAAGGATAGAGTATTCAAGAGAGTATTCAGGGAACCATTGATGCGGCGGAAAAACATACATGCGAAAATGCTATAGGCTTGTAGCGGAATATAACTACAAATCAGATGCAGGGTTGAATTAAAATGCACCGAATTTATTTCACAAAGAGCAATTGATAGAAGGAGATCCATTAATTCACATAAAGAAATTGGACACTGTGCTTATGAATGAAAAACAAAAATAAATAAATAAAAAATAATAAAACACAGAAGTTAACCATATCAAATTAAAGGACAGGAACCAATACAAAAATTACACTCATAAATGACTGGCCAGTTCCTACTAGAGCAGTAACTTCAGACAGTAAGAAATCACTCACGGTACAAAGGAGACCAAGGGAGTGTGCTATAATTACGAGCGCTTTCCACCTAAACTAGTATTTAAGAAAATCATTAAAAAGGAAGAATTCTACCCTCGCGCAGATAAGCTTTTGCAAGCGATACTCAACAAGATGCTGCTGACGCCTGCGTTGCTGCAGCTGGAACGGCGACGATATAGGCGTTGCAGTGCTGTACAAACGCGGCGCCATCGGAAGAAAAACACTTCTCAATGTTGAAGCATCACCCTCTGTGTTCACGGTCTGCACAGTGTCCAACGAAACCACGTGTTCGGCTTTGTCTCGCCAACTCAGACTATGTGTACTAGAAACACATGTGTCGAGTGCACAAGTGACACCAGAGCTACGTTATCAGTGCGTCGGTGCAGCTGATTCAAATTGGCTGAGCCTATTCACAGCTATGACGTTTAGGTCGATGGACACAAGTTTCAGACAATGTCTGAAAAATGAGTGCAACATGTGACAAAAATAACCACAGTGAGAAGACACACTAGAACACCTAAGCTAAGTCGACCACCCTAGTCGGCTTCCCAACAAGCAAGCCTCTGAGTCAAGACGACCATACGGGTTGGCTTCCCAACACCAAGTGCCGTTTGGAGCGCTGCTCCACATACTCTCTGCTCACCAAAGAACACGAGCCAATCGCTCTTTAGGCGCCAATCCTCTTCCAATGCGCGGACCGGGCGCTAAGCCAACTTTGAAAACCCGCGCTGCCGCTCTGCACCGCCGAATGAGGAGTATTCCCACGCAAGACGCCTGCACGGCTCCATTCAGAATGTATTCCTCCATGCTGGTCACTGACCGCTGTCTAACAGGAGGTGTTTGCACGGCTCCACCGTTCATCTGGGACGGCCCTCGGAAGGTATTGACACCACGGTGATGAAAGCCGCCAGCCAGCGGTCTCGACCTTTGTATTGAATGGACGCCTTCTAGGAAGGCATTCTTTTTGTCTCATATGGACCGGGTACTCTCGCACTCTCTCTCTCTCAACCCGCGCAGCCTCGCTTAACAACCTGTGGAACTTGCTGTATTCGTCTGACCATGAAATTCATTGAATAAGAAATATTAATTCGTAAATATGAAAATATCATTAGCGGATAAGTATCGAAGCCTTTCAGCTTTACAGTTCAAAGTTTGTTCAGATTTATCAACAGCACTGTCAGCTCTCAGGAATTTCCTGAAGTTGCCTGGAATACAGTAGTATCTTAGTTGTAAATACGTAAATTTAACAAAACGTGGTGCATGATGTAAAAGCTTTTTACGCATTGCAGTATATATTTGCGCCTCGGTTGCACAGTGGTAGGGTGCCAGACTACAAATCCAGAGGTCGATGGTTCGATCCCCGCCAGGACCTACAATTTTTATCTGTCACTTTGCACTTCTTTCACCTCTGACAGTATCGCTCATGTGAAAAATACCGAGTAGCACTGTGGTTCGGAACCCACGTTAAACTGTAGGTCGCCGGCCGCGGTGGCCGCGGGGACTGAGGCGCTCCAGTCACGGTCTGCACGGTCACTGCGGTCGGGGGTTCGAATCCCCCCTCGGGCATGGATATTTGTGCCGTCCTTAGTATAAGGTAGTTCGTAAGTAGTTTGTAAGTTTAGGGACTGATGACCCCGTAGTTAAGTCCTATAAGCTTAACAAACAATTGAACATTTGAAACTGTAGGTCCCCCTATAACTGGCTGGGTAAGTCAGTTCGAAGGTCGGAGGAAGGCAACGGCATACCACCTCCAAACAGGACCATGCATAGTAAAGCACTGTGGTGTTCAAACCAATCTTCGGATTGTTGACTGCTTTACCTTTTACCTGCAGTATATGATATATTGATTTATATGTTGTACAGTTGTATAATTTTGAAGGTATATATTCATTTCTATACGTGCTGTAGGTCGGTATAATATGTTGAGAATGCAGTTCGTAATAAAGAAGTAATACATTAAAACCTGATGCTCGATGGGACGGTTTTCCATAGACATTATTGTTTATGTTCTCATATCTCTTGAACTGTATATCTTACCGAGATACAATTTCTAAGGTACATTCATATGTATGTGCGTACACTGTCTACTGTTTTTACTGTAGAAATTATAAATTGTATAGTCGTACCAAATACCGTATTGTCACTTCAAGAACAGTGGAAAAAATAGTATTCCAAAAAAATATCCTTTTATCGTTTTGTTGTGTTTCTCAGCGAGAAGAAATATAATAGAGGTTTGAAAGGATGATTAAAGTTTGTTGCAAGTCGTTCAGTATCCTCATTCTCATATATTTTATGAATAATGTCTCATTGCATGATATGGAAGTTTAGGAAACAATGTGCTACATTGCAGCATATCATTCTTTTTAATATCTCTTAAATTATGTGTTGTACGTGATTCTTACACGGCGACCGACATCTTGGCTTGAACGTCAAGTGTGCAAAATTTCATCAAGATTGCAACAAAACCTAGATCTGTATGCAATATGTACACACAAACAGAAAACGCATGGACCCTCCATACAGGTTGTCCCAGCTATCTTGCTCACCCAAAATTTCTCTGGAACCAACAACAGCTATTGTAAAACGATTTTCACCGGTATGAATGTAAGGCTGTGGCTCACGAATGTACATATTTGGAAACATTCTAAAACGAAAGCAGATGTGTTTTTTAACACAAACTTATGTTTTTTAAATGGACACCCTGTATTATTTCTTCAGCAATGTATAACATTACAAATCACATAAACAATGGCGTTGATTGCATCGCAATACGCCAATTACATCCCGAGATATTGCGAAGCGAAGTTGCTTGAAATCCGCGAAACGCGCGGCTAGCGCACGTCTTAAGCAGCATGGGGTTCTCGCCTGAGTCTCAGGACGTGCGCTACCCGCGCGTTTCGGTTATTTCAAGCGTCAACTTCGCTTCGCAATATCTCGGGATGTAATTGGCGTATTGCGATGCAATCAACGCCATTGTTTATGTGATTTGCCATGCTATAGATTGCTGAAGAAATAATATAGAGTGTTTATTAAAAAAACATAAGTTTGTGTTGAAAACATATATGCTTTCGTTTTAGAATGTTCCAAAATATGTTCATTCATGAGCCCCAGCCTTACACTGATACCGTTTTACAATAGCTGTTGTTCCAGTGAGCAAGATAGCTGGGCCACCCTGTATGTAAGTAGCGGATAGCTCGACAATTCCCAGGAATTTATTTACTGAAGCATTGAGTTAGTACTTCTCGTATCCTTTCCCTCTTTGTCCGTCTCCTGTTTTATGTTAACATATTTATCTGAGAATATATAAGAAATAAATCTGTCTTGCATAATGTACAAAATTAAAAGTGCAGTATCCAAACAAAGAAAGATAGCCTAGGAAATACAAGTGATATATTATACTCATACAGTCATTTAGTTCTAAACTACACCATAAATAATCTTTCTCATTACTTATTCAGGATCTAATACAAATAAATTCTTTGGTGAGACCACATCTTAGTAAGCGACATAAAGTTATGTGTCAGAAATATGGAGATGCTACATCCACTCTGCATTGTTTAATAGACTTCCTGTGATTTAATAATCGTGATAGAATATGCAAGTGTCATTGGAAACTGCAGTATCTTAAAGTTAAAAGGTAGATCTGTTGTAAATAATGGATATTTGTTGGATGTACACTGTTATTCTCTTCCTTTCCTTTTACCTCTATAGAAGTCTATTGCTTTCACCTGCAGCCATGTGCGCTTCCAATTTAAAAGCTGCCAAACTACTTTCATGTTTCAGGAATTTCCTTAAGCTCATTGGAATATAGGAGTAACTTAGTAGTAAGTAAGAAATGGGTTTAAAAATGGCGCATGATGTAACAGTTTAAACCCACTACACTCTTTCAAATTCTGAAATCAGCAAGAGTAAAATATAGGGAACGGAAGGTTATTTAAAACTTGTACAAAAACCAGATAGCAGTTATCAGAGTTGAACGGCATGAAAGGGATGCAGAGGTTGGGAAGGGTGTAAGACAGTGTTGTAGCCTTTCCCCAATGTTATTCAGTTTGTACACTGAGCAAGCTATAAAGGAAAGCAAGGAGAAATTCGGAGAAGGATTTAAAGTTCAGGGTGAAGAAATATAAACCTTGCGTTTGGTTGATGATATTGTAATTCTGTCCGAGACAGCAAAGAACCTGGAGGATCAATTGAATGGAATGGACAGTGTGTTCAAAGGAGCATATAAGATGAACATTAACAAGAGCAAAACAATGGTAATGGAATGCAGTCTTAGAAAATCAGGTGATGCTGAAGGAATTAGATTAGGTAACGAATCAATGAAGGTGGTAAATGAGTTTTGTTACTTGGGCAGTAAAATAACATATGATAGTCCCAGTACAGAGGATATAAAATGCAGAATGGCAATGGGGAAAAAAACGCGTTTTTGAAAAAGAGAAGTTTGTTAACATCGAATTTTAATTTGAGCATAAGGAAGTCCTTTCTGAAGGCATTTGTGTGAAATGTTGCCTTGTGCGGACAGGAAGAGTATAGAGGCTTTTGAAATGTGGTGTTACAGATGAATGCTGAAGATTAGATGGGTAGCTCACATAACTAATGATGAGTTACTGAACAAAAAATGGGGGAGAAAAGGAATTTCTGGCATTACTTAACTAAAAGAAGGGATCGACTGGTAGGACACATTCTTAGATATCAAGGACTTGTGAATTTATCATTGGAGGGAAGTGTGTGGGGAAAAATCGCAGAGGGAGACCAACAGATGAATATAGTAAGCAAATTCAAATGGATGTAGGTTGCCGTTCTTATGAGGACTAAATACCACAAAAACAACACTATATATATGAACTCATATTTATTGAATTAAATATTATACATTTATATATATATATATATATAAGTTCAGTAAGTCTGTTAAATCAGTTCTAATATAGTGCAGCGTTACTGCTTAATTATGACCGTGCTGGTAGCAGTTCACTGCCCTTTAGCTGATTATACCGAGTGTGTGGTATACCAACCTACTTTACGATGTAGAGGACCAACTATGTTGTGCCTCTGTCACACTTATGTTCTTCTCACAAATTTTCAGGCTGTTTTGTTTAATTACTTGAAAGCTCAGTTAGGAAATATGTTAGGAACACTATATCTATGATCACTCTCCTCAGTATGAATAAAAAAGTCTCCACCAAATAATACTTTCATTACCACTGGGTCCACTCCAAGTCTGAATAATTTTTATTATTAAAGTATGTGGTAAAAATTAGAATTACACATTTTATGCCCATCATGTGTACAATCTTCACTCGTCACCTCTGTGACATGGTCAACTGGGAAGCAGGAAGGAAAATCTCAAGAGCAAGGATACAAGGTAAGGCAAATTCTTTTCATTGTCATCCACTGGCATGTCTATAGGTGACAGCAAGCTCCTACTTGACTACCCATCCCTTCTCATACTATGGCTAGGTCAACTTCCTGGGTACCTCAACCTGATCAGGTCCTCTTTTACTAGGCACCTGATGTAAGGGTAGTAGCCTTTCCCTAGGTCTACTCACCCCCTACATCTAGTATCATACACTACCTATTTGAAACCTGCCAGGGACAATCCCTTCCAGTCAACCTCATCCTCTACTACCAATCTCCTTCGACTATCTCCTGTCCCAAGACCTCTTTGTATCTTTCACAAAAACTAAAAAATGTACATCTCTGCAAGCTTCAAATGCTTTAAGAATGTACACTTATTTCTGTACACTCATATTCTTAGTCCTCACCTTTATCCCTCTGACTAGGAAATGAATGGACCAAAGAGTAAAGCATTTGCTCTCCCATTAGTGTTCCACAATAAATATTTACTACCTGTGAGAACTAGATTAACTTCTCCCTACCTGTCTCCTATTTTAAACAATTCAAAAATTTGTATAGACATAATCTATTCTTAACCTAAAGTCTTCATGTAAGTGTGTGTAACGGATTTGTACTGTTGTAAATGGAGTGTGAATCTTCTATAAGTGTAAAAAATTATGTTTAAGATTTGGTGTGTGTGCGTGTGTATAGTAGTGTGAGTGAGTGTGTGTAATTGTACTGGTCACGTTCTAAACCTCGGGCCCACCCTACTGGTTATACACGGTGGGCTGTAGTATAGGGAACTATAGACTGGTACTCATTTAGAGAAGTAAGAAAGGAAAAGGAAGCATAGGATGTTAGAGCAAAGTGAAAAGAAGACAGACCCCAAAGACAGGAAAGGGCAGTCAAGAACATCTAACCTTTTATTTGTATTACATAATTCGTGTCAAGGACCTGGATTTTATTTGTTATCTCAACATCTTTAACTGACAGCTGTTACATTTTCCCTTTCTGATGTTAGAAAATTGCAATCGTTTCTACGTCCTCTTTAGTTAATAAAAGTTGTTTCATTCCGCTAAACTCGTTTTCTAGATGTAAATATTTTTCCTGGCATTCTTTTACATGAGCCTCCAGTTGAGTAGTAAACGAATTTAGCCTAATACTCTGAATTGTATGTTTTGTGTTTACTTCACTTTACAAAGATTTAAATTCCACGTCTAATTTTTGTTCTAATTTGTCTTGTTTTCGGATAAAATCTTGTCTTAAAACGTCAAATTTCTTAGAATTCTCTACTGATTGCTGTTCAAATTTTCTAAACCAGAGAGGAGCCTCCTGATCACTATGATCTTGTGGAGCCCTGTTCCTAGTAGTGGGCATCGGCTGCACTGAATTTATGATAAACACTTCACTTATTTCAACACTACACCAAAAAAGTTTTCAACGACCCACAAAAGGAATAAGTACGCTCACCCGAGTTATCGGTGTGCAGGCAACTGTGCTAGCCGGAATGCGTCGTTGTAGGCGGCGAGTAGCAGCGTCGTATCGGCCCTCTCTGCGGCTCGGCGTCGTCTCGGAAGTCGGAACGGCGTCAGAAGTCTCGGCTTCATCTTTGCGGTCCCACCGATCGCGTCGCGAACGTCGTATTTTCTCTTTCCGTCGCCCAGTGTTTTCTTCTTCAGTGACTTTTAGATGTAGTCACCGAAGAACTATTAACCATTTAGTTCCTCTCTTGTAATCAGATCTTGTTACATTGGTTGCTAGGAGCAACGATTAAGTCTTCCACAGAGTATTTATTTTTCTCTCGTAGATTTTTTAGTACAACAAATTTCCAAATTTCTCTGTTTCTTCTCGTAATTATTATTCACTTATTATCTCTCTCTCTCAGCGTGTTTTTTCCGTCCTGTCACGGTCGCCATATGCAGCATTACTGCTTAATTGTGACCGTGCTGGTAGCAGTTCACTGCCTCTTAGCTGATTATACTAAGTGTATGGTATACCAGCCTACTTTAGGATGTAGAGGACCAGCTATGCTGTGCCTCTGTCAATGAGTGTGGATCCTCTTCAGTTGGATCCTCAGACTCCGTCACTGAAGTTCTTACTGCAGGAACAGAATGCTGGAGACAACTGAAATATCCTTCAATACTACTTCTCAGTTCATACGGAGGGAGAAGTCTTGACATGCTTTTATGCTATACAATACGCTTCATATATTGCACCATATTTATACAAAAGAGAGAGTGCAACATTCCACACATGTCTTGGACTGACAAACTGTACCAAACGATTACCAGATTCATAATGAACAAACGAACGTAGGTTTTTAACAATGCAATATATGTATTCACAGAAGTCCTTATATCTTCTTTGACTTGCCCAGATCTCACACATTCAGTATTATCTGTGCCACTTGCTGTATACTGCCTGGCCATTACACCTGTACAAAAGGAAAAATCCATGACAGTACCAGTCCAGTTCTATATGTAATTATCCTTAAATAAATACCTTGGTCATCTTGCATTGGTACTGGAGCACGTAGTGTAACTCGTTACACTACAATAGTTAGCAGTAAAGAAGTAATAGTTTAAAACCTGTTGTGTGGTACATTACTGTTTATGTCCTAACATCTCATGTTTCTTATGTTAACTGTTCTTCTAATTTCTGGTACATTCTGTCTGTCTATAAATAGCAGAGCACTCTATCCGAGAAGCAGTCAGTGCTGCGTGTATGTTGAGTTCGTAATAAACGTGCTTTCAGTATAAGTGCTGTGTTCATTTGCCTTCGAAGTCAAGCCTGCTCCATTTCAACGCGACATTGTTTGGTGGAGACACCGGGTATCCTGTGCAACAGCTGCATCACCGTCGCTCCGATTATGCAACGTAAAAGCCGTCGCTTACACGGACTGAAACCGGAATACAGGGGATTTACCGAGTACATCCTTCCAAAAGTCTGTTTCATCAGAAGAACCATGGACACGAAATCAGCGATAAGCCAGCTGCACATCAGACACCCGTCGGTGTTCTCTGGAGACGCTGGACAGGACCCAAACAAATGGCGAAAAGGGTTCGAAAAGTCGCCAAGTACAACAGGTGGGATCATACGATGTGCTTGGCCAACGTTTATTTCTACCTGGCCGGAACAGCCCAGCAACGGTTTGAAAACAACGAAGACAAGTTGAATGACTGAGAGACGTTCCAGGAGGAACTAAAGAAGACCTATGGAGACCGCCAGCAACAAATCCGCTCGGCGGGAGAACAACTGAAGAACCGGGCCCAATGACATGGTGAGACGACACAGTCGTACATACAGAATGTTCTAGCCCTGTGTAACATAGTGACTCCGAATATGACCGAGGCAGACTAAATCACGCATCTGATGAAGGGTATTGTAGAAGGCATGTACCAAGCTCTTCTGATAAAAGACGTCACTACGACGGCAGAGTTCATTAAGTGGTGCCAGCGTATTGAAGAGATGCAACAAAGGAGGGTTGGACGAAAGATGTATGACAGACTCCCTAATGTAGTCCCTATGGCAGTTGTGAAATACCAGCATGCCTTCGCTTCCCTCATACGACAAATTGTGAGAGAAGAATTATGGCAACCGGGACTATTAGACCGAACGAACATCAGATCATGGCCATGGATGCTGAGGAACAGGTATATCAGGCAATAGCTCCTGTCTGAACCGCCAATCGCACCCAACGTGAAGAATGGCATAGCCCTGCTATGACTTACGCTGCAGCCGCCAAACGGCAGCCCATGAACCGGGTGACGTCTGGAGGAAAGAAGACAACACACCAAAATGTTTCCACTGTGTGCGCCCTGGACATGTCATATGCTACTGCAGAGAGAGAAGGCCAGTATTCGACCATTATTTTGCTGCAAGACGTCAGCTATCAGAGCAGTTCTATCCCAGGCAATCACCTGCAGATGAGTTCAGTCGACCTATGGGAAGAAGCCCATCGCCGTATCCGGGCACATGTGGATTCAAGAGCGTCTTTCTCTGTTGTTTGTTAAGCTTATGGGACTTAACTACGGGGTCATCAATCCCTAAGCTTACAAACTACTTACGAACTACCTTATACTAAGGACGGCACAAATATCCATGACCGAGGAGGGATTCGAACCCCCCGCCCGTAGTGGCCGTGCAGACCATGACTGGAGCGCCTCAGACAGTGTTCTGTCATACGGGAGCAACTGTGCTGTAGGTCGCGATTGGAAAGTACGTCCAGCCAGCAGGAACTTGTTTCGCAAGAATAACCAACAATAACAGCACCGAGCCGTTTGAATTTGTCGTGTTAACAGAATGTAGTCACAATGTTAGTCTCGGATGGTACTTCCTTCAGGCATCCCAAGCTATCGTTGACTGTGAAAGATCTGAGCTGCAAATTGAAGAAGTTGTTCCGACGGGTACACGTAATACAGAATTTTCTGGGAAGTTATTTGCCGTTGACAATGTGACGATCCTGCCGTTGACGATGAGAAGAGTTGCAGTCACAAACACAGATGAGCAATTAAACTGCGAAGTGCTTGTTGACAGTAAAAAGTTTATCAGGCTCACCAAAGAAATTTACATACCTACGGCTATCATAAGCATTACCGGTGATCGAGGAGAGATTTGGATCACTAATTATCACTCGCAGTCGCAACTTATCCCCAAATGAATGTGTATCTGTACAGCTGAACCAATTCAGGACGGTGAGCTAAACGTCATCATCGAAGATCCATGCTCTGCAGTTAGTACAGACAACACGCTGGAGGAAACAAATGTGGAACTGCCAATAGGGCCTGGACTGACCAAGGGACAACGCCAGCTGGTGTTAGCTATACTACGTCAATTTTCGGGTGCATTCACAACTCAGCAGGGGAAAAGTCAGACGAAACGGCCCACGATAAAGCACCATATCAATACTGGGGATCACCCACCAATTAGCCAGCGTTCGTATAGACTGTCGCCAGCTTAAAGACGAATAATTCGGGAGGAAGTGGAGAAGATGTTGCACGATGACATTATTCAACCTTCGGAGAGTCCTTGGTCGTCTCCGGTGGTCCTTGTAAAGAAGAAGGATGGACGTGGCGATTCTGTGTCGACTATCGGCGGCTGAACAGAATCACAAAGAAAGATGTCTACCCATTGCCGCGCATTGACGACACATTAGACTGCTTGAAAGGAGCTACATACTTCTCAACTATGGACATGCAGACAGGTTACTGGCAAATCGAGGTCGGCGAAGCTGACAGGGAGAACACGGCATTCATTACACCTGACGGCCTCTATGAATTCAAAGTAATGCTGTTTGGATTATGTAATGCTCCGACCACATTCGAACGTATGATGGACAACTTGCTTCGACACCTTAAGTGGACGACGGTGTCTTTGCTATTTAGATGACACTGTCGTTTTCTCGAAAACATTTGAAGTACACCTGAGTCGACTGTCAACTGTGTTGAAGTGTGTTCAGACTGCAGGACACCGTCTCAATCCAAAGAAGTGCCTCTTCGTGGCCAAAGAGATAAAAATCCTAGGGCACCTAGTCAATCGAGATGGTGTCAGTCCTGATCCAGATAAAGTAAGGGCAGTCACAGAATTTCCAAGTCTTCAGCACATTCGTGATGTGGAGGTTTTCTCGGGCTGTGTTCATACTATCGACGTTTCATAAAAGGGTTCTGCAAAAAGGCACGTCCATTACAAGAACTTCTACAGTGTGACGCCAAGCTTTACTGGGATGAGACAAAAGAAAGAGCTTTCCTGGCACTTAAGGAGGCTCTAACTTCCTCACCAGTGCTAGCATTGTACGACGAGAATGCGGAATGGAACTTCACACAGACGCCAGTGGTTATGTGATTGGTGCATTGCTTGTAAAAGTTCAGGAAGGTGCTGAAAAAGTGATAGCCTATGCATCAAGAGTACTCTCAAAGTCCGAGATAAACTACTCTACAACTGAGAAAGAATGCCTCGCAGTTATCTGGGCTATCAACAAGTTCTGGCCGTATTTATTCGGCAAACCATTCATCGTCGTGACAGACCACCATTATTTGTGTTGGCTGACTAGTTTGAAGGACCCATCAGGTCGACTGGCAAGATGGACACTAAGACTCCAAGAGTACGATGTCAGAGTGGTATTCAAGAACGGGCTCAAACACAAGGATGCCGACTGCCTTTTGAGGAATCCGTTAGTGGAACAGCATGAATGAAATTTCAGCCCTCACTGAATCAGATGACGTTTTACAGCTCAACACAGGGAAGATCCAGTACTATTAAAACCATAGAGGCTTTGGAGAAATGAGAACCGACCAATGGAGAGTTCCAACTTATAAACGGAACATTGAATAAGAGCAACTACGACCCACTGGGCCCCAAACGGCTACAGCTCGTTCCAGCTCATCTCCAGCCAGCTGTTCTCAAATATTTTCACGATGCTCCGATGTCCGGTCATCTGGGATTCGTAAAGACCCTAGACAGAATCAGTCGCAGGTATTATTGGAAAGGTCTCTACCGATCTGTCAAGCACTATGTGAGTCACTGTAAAGAGTGCCAGCGACGGAAGAAGACATTGTAGAAGACATTATTTTGAAGCATGGTGCACCACGTGTCGTGATATCTCATCGTGGAAAAGTATTCCAGTCAAAACTAGTATCAGAGGCAATGTCATGGTGCGACATTGTCCACAGAATGACAACTGCATACCATCCACAGACAAATGGTCTTACGGAACATTTTAACAAGACGTTAGCCGATATGCTGTCCGTGTACGTCGATGTTGAGTAGAAGGATTGGGATACAATACTGCCAGTCGTGACATTTGCTTACAATACCGCAAGACAAGACACCACAGGCTTCACGCCGTTTTCCCTGCCTCATGGCCGTGAAGCTGAGACGACAATTGATACGCTGTTCCTGTTACAACCAAACGACACTCAGGATGACTATGTTAAACAGCTCATCACCAGGGTCGAAGAAGCAAGACAGCTGGCTCGCATATGGACAATGGACGCCCAGAAAAAGGACCGTCAGCGGTATAACGACAAGCACTGACCTGTTGTGTACAGCCCAGGGGATCTGGTATGGATTTTTACCCTGTACGGAACGTTGGACTGTCAGAAAAATTACTGAAGCAATACTGGTCCGTATAGTGTCATTAGCCGCCTGTCAGACGTCAAATACGAAGTTGAGGATTATGACCCGTCGTCGAAACGACAAAAACGAAGAGACATTATTCACCTCCTGCGCATGAAGCCTTACTACGACCCTGAAGAGCAGATAGGCGACAATGGCTTCTTGTTCGAGGACTCTAAGGACGGTAATGTTACTGATGAAGCCACGACAGGAACGTCTGTCGTCGATAATCCTGGAGAAGGGAAGGATTCTCTTGAACTGCCATACAGAGGACCCATGGCAAGCTCAAGATCCAGGACATTGCAGCTGGCTCCACAGGGAACACAACAGCGGGTCGCTGTTTCTCCAGGAGAGAGAGCAATGCCGCGAGACATACCGTGAACCGACTGCCGGCGTGGCACAGGGGATAGCGTCACCGACTGCAGTGGTGAGGGTCGCCGGTTTAATCCCGTCCACCGGCAGATATTTATTTCTTTGTAATTAACATTTCCAGAATGTTCTACATCTTTATTATGTTCACTTGTAAATTCTACTTGTTTCTAATGTTAACTGTTCTTCTAATTTCTGGTACATTCTGTCTGTGTATAAATAGCAGGGCACTCTGCCCGAGAAGCAGACAGTGCTGCGCCTATTTTAAGTTCGTAATAAATGTGTTTTCAGTATATGTGCTGTGTTCATTTGCCTTCGAAGTGAAGCCTGCTCCATTTCAACGCGACAATATTACAAATTGTAACCCCATACCGAGTGCCATAATTTTCACTTAATGAACAGCAGAAAAGTAGTAAGTGGGAAATGTTTTTCCTTTTATCATTTTACTATGGCTGTCAGCAAGATAAACTTTAATTAATGTTTTACATTATATTTAAAGTTTGTTGCAAGTCGCCAAGTACTATCATTCTCTTGTAATGTATTTATAAAGTTTCGTCACATTATGTGGGTAGTGTTTTGCAACGCCTATTGTTTACGACGTTATATCTCCTAAACCATGTGTCGTATGTAGTTATTACCTCATGATAGGGAATATCTGTACAAAATTTGGTCGAAATCTGTCCAGTGGTTTTGGTGGATATGTGCATTATTGTCTCGTGTGCATCAGTATTTCGCGCACTTCAATGTATAAGACGTCAAACCTCTGTGAATGATGTGTTGTACGTGATCGATAGACCTGCAGTACGCTGATTGTTCTCTTGGTTTGAAGGTCAAGTGTGCAACATTTCATAAGTAGAACAAAACTGTGGATTTGTATGCAACATGTACATACAAACACAGGGACACTCTGATTTATATTTAGAGATATAGTTTAGCCTTCAGAGATATTGGAAACCTATGTTTAGTTCCTCTCAGGAGTGTTCCTCTGAATATTGTTCATGTCTCACCGTAAACCATATGACTATATTATACCACAGGGCAACGTGTCTTAATGAAATTTGGTTAGAAAGGCTCTTACAGCTTTTACCTCTAGGGATTTTTCTAACATTATTGCGACACTATGATAGGGGTTTTGCTATTTGTTGTTTGTACTTAGCAGACTAAAGGCTACATTTGAGCGTACAAAAATCTTTAAAATATACGCAATATTTTATTATTGTAAATTTTATTTTAAGATATGTAAGTAGTAAACGATGAATGAACTAGAAATTTATTTCTGTTTGTTTGTTTCTATGTATACTTAAATGCAGGTTGATATAATAACTAAAATAAGGTACGTCTGTTTTTATTTTTTAGGTTTCTAAGTAACTGATCAATTATTTCCATTGTGTAGATAGAGGAGTTGTGCTTTATTTGCACTTAGACATTGCTGTCAGAGTAGGTAACTTGTTCATGGTATCAGTACTCCAAGGGAAAACAGTCTTCATCGTAAAGATATTTCACGAATATCTGGGAAATGTTGCAGTAGTCCAAGTGCATGATAGTCGTTTTAGGAACACTCCCTAACAGTATTGTGGCTTTCGTTCAGCACTCTCCTTCAGAAATTCCAAAGCTGAGATTAAGTGTCTCTAACTTTGACTTTAAACAACGTTGCCTCCTTCGTGGGGAAGCATGTGATATAAACCCTGATAAAAACTTGTCTCTGGAAAACCGAAATGTTTACAAAGTGTAGTCCATAAAGAGCAATCAGTCTGTTATGGGTGCCACTAAATCTCGAAATGATGAGTGTGGTCAAATTGTGGCAATGTGTATTTCTAGATAGGGGTATTTCTACATATTGCAAGGAAGCCATCAGTATGAAGAATCAGATTTACTGTAAGATTCACCAAATATGCATAAAATTCTCTTAAGCAGTCTGTTTGCGACAACACAGAATGTAATGTATGTACAATTGACATTTTTAAAATATTCCATGCTATGGGTTGGATAATATGTGTTACTGCAATAAAAGCTATGAAGAAGGGCAAATTTATTAGTCGATTAATAAAATTAAACTTCAGCATCACTTCTAAGTGCAGTACGACAAGTTAATTTTCATGTTTTATAAACCTAATGGAAACAAAGATGGCACCAGTGGGATGACTATGAAGGACATCGGAACTGTGTGTAGCTTGTGAAAATGAGAATTAGTTAAGAATGACCACTTTACTGATTGTTTGTGGATGTGACGTTCTTAGTTCAGAGTTTCCAAAAAACCATATAATTGAGTGGATATCTCAGGTAGTCACATGAGTTGTTATGATATGTCTGCCGCATCTCTACAGACTATTCATATATACTGAAAACTGAAAACGTAAGTTATACAAACATATGCCTGAGAAAATGTAGGAAAATTCTATTACAGAACTTCAGTATGACTTACGAATACTCACACCTTACAGTAAATAAATTCAGATAACTTCCTCTATATTATTGATAAGGAAACGTATTGGTACTATTTTAAAGGTCAATATGTTATGTTACTCTTCCTCTGTAATTTTGTGAAAAACCTCCTTTTTATGTTAATTCTTTGGGAGTATTCCGGAGTTTAAATGTTACACCACAAAGTCTTATGACGGCCATATTGTTGACGTTATTACCCCAATTTCACAGCCCGGAGTTTCAGGCATCTAACTGAAACTGTCGCAAAAGATTTCATCTCCCCTAAATTCCCTAATCAGGCCATTTTCTTGCATAAAATTACTTTACTGTATCCCGTGCAGCGACTATAACCCCACATTCTACATCTACATGGGATACTGTGCAAATCACTTTTAATTGCCTGGCAGAGGATTCATCTAACCACCATTATACTATTTATCTCCCATTCCATTCTCGAATAGCGCTCAGGAAGAATGATCACCTGAATCTCTTCGTTCGAACTCTGATTTCTCGTATTTTATTCTGATGATCATTTCGACCTACGTAAGTGGGAGTCAACAATATATTTTCGCATTTGGAGAAGAATGTTGGCGATTGGAGTTTCGTAAGTAGCCCACGTCGTAGCGATAAGCGCCGTTGTTGTAATAATTCCCATCCCAGATCCTGTATCATTTCCGTAACGCTGTCTCACCTGTATCGTGACAATACAAAACGAGCTGCTCTTCTTTGGATTCTTTCAAACCCACCTGATAAGGATACCATACTGGGCAGCAATACTCCAAAAATGGACGGACAAGCCTAGTGTATGCTGCCTCTTTAGTAGTTTTGTTACATCTTTTAAGGGTTCTGCCAATAAAACGCAGTCTTTGGTTCGCCTTTCCCACGACATTATCTACGTGTTCTTTCTAATTTAAGTCTGAAGTAATAGGAATTCCTAGGTATTTTGTGGAGCTTACGGCCTTCACTTTTGATTGATTTATCTTGTAGACAAAATTTATGGATTTATTTTCGTACTCATGTGGATGACTTCACACTTATCATTAATTAGAGTTAACTGCCAATTTTTACACCATACTGATATCTTATTCAGATCGTTCTGCATTTGGTTTTGATCTTCAGATGATTTTACTAGACGGTAAATGACGTTGTCATCTGCAAACAACCTAAGAGAGCTACTTATATTTTCCCCTAAATCGTTTATGTAAGTAAGGAACAGCAGAGGACCAATAACACTACCCTATGGAACGCCCGATATCATCTCTGTTTTAGTCGATGCCTTACCATCGATTACTACGAAGTACGAACTGTGTCCTCTCTGAAAGGAAATCCCCTACCCAATCGCAAATTTGAGGCGATATACCATAACCACGCAATTTTATTAAAAGCCGTTTGTGAGGTACGGCGTCAAAAGCCTTCTGGAAATCAAGAAATACGGAGTCCATTTGCGAACCCTTGTCGATAGCACCCATCACTTTGTGTGAATAAAGAGCTAGTTGTGTTTCGCACGATCGAGATAATTCATAATATTTGAATACAGGACATGTTCCAAAACCCTGCTGCAAGTCGACGTCAATGAAATAGGCCTGTAGTTTAGTGTGTTACTCCTATTGCCTTTCTTGAATATATGTGTGACCTGCGCAACTTTCTAATCTTTTGGTACAGATCCTTCATGAGAGAGCGGTTGTACATGGCTCTTAAGTAAGGAGCTATCGTTTCAGCATCAGATAGAAATCTAATGGGTATACAATCCGGACCTGAATACTTGTTCTTGTTAAGTTTAGTTGCTGCACTACTCCGATGATATCTAATTCTACGTTACTCTTTACGGCCTCTGTTCATAATTCGAAATCTGTGATATTGGTTACGTCTTCTTTGGTGAAAGAGTTTCTAAAAGCTATGTTTAGTAACTCTGCTTTAGTAGCGGATCGCCATTACTTTCACGTAGTGAGGGTATTGTTTGTGTTTTGCCCCTAGTATATTTAACATATGACCAAAATCTCTTTGGGTTTTCAGTCAAATTTCGAGAAAGAGTTTCGTTGTGATAAGTATTGTAAGCATCTCGCATTCAAATCCTCGCTAAATTTTGGGCTTCTGTGTAGGATCGCCAATCCTGGGGATTTTTTGTTCGTTTAGATTTATCGTGCCTATTCTTTGCTTTTGCATCAGTGTCCTGACCTGTTTTGTGTACCAAGGGAGATCGCTTCATTCGTTTATATATTTATTTGGTATAAAACTGTCAATTGCTGTCGATACCACTTCCTTGAATTTGAGGCACATCTGGTCTACACTCACGTTTAGTGTTACAAACGAGTGGAAGCTGTCTTTTAAGAAGCAATGTATTATATTTCTATCTTCCTTCCTGAACAAATATACTTTTCGTTTAATTTTGGTAACTTTGGGACTTTCGATATTCAATCTCACTACGGCAGCTCTGTTCCAATGTTTGTAAAGCTTATGAGACTTAACTACGGGGTCATCAGTCCCTAAACTTTCAAACTACTTATGAACTAGGACGGCACAAATATCCATGCCCGAGGGGGGATTCGATCCCCCGACCGTAGTGGCCGTGCAGACCGTGACTGAAGCACCTCAGTCCCCTCGGCCACCGCGGCCGGCGGCAGCTCTGTGTTCACTAATACCTGTATCCTTTTTGATGCTGAGATCAGGATTATTCGTTGCTAAGAGATCGAGTGTGTTTTGACATCCATTTACAATTCTAGTTGGCTCATGAACTAATTGTTTGAAGTAATTCTCAGAGAATGCCTTGAGTACAATTTCGTAAGATGTTTTATGCGTACCTCCTGATTTGAAAATATAATTTCGCCAACAGATCGAGGATAATTTAAAATCACCGCCTACTATTATCGTGTGAGTCAGGTACGTGTTTGTAATTAGATTATGGTTTTCTTTGAACCTTTCTGCTATTGTATCGTCGGAGTCGGGAGGCCGATAAAAGGAACCAATTATTAACTTCTTACGATTTTCAGGTACAACCAATACCCATAATAGCTCACAGGAACTATCAACTTCAACTTTGCTACACGAAATACTTCTTTTGACGGCGACAAACAGGCCTCCACCTATTTTGTTTAATCTATCCTTTCTGAACACAGTTAGATCTCTTGCAAATACTTCTGCTGAACTTATTTCCGGCTTGAGCCAACTTTCACTGCCTACAATGATGCGTGTTTCGTTGCTTTCTATTAACGCTTGGAGTTCTCGTACTTTCCCGACACAGCTACGACAATTTACAACTGTTATACCGATAGTTCCGAGATCTACATTTCTCCTGTGATAGACCTGCACCCTTTGAGATTGCCCATTTTGTTTTTCCCCAAAGCCCTTTATCCTAAAAAACCACCCAGTCCACGCCACACAACCCCCGCTACCCGTGTAGCCGCTTCCTGCGTATAGTGGACTCCTGAAATATTCAGCGGAACCCGGAATCCCACCAACCGATGGCGCAGTCAGTGAATCTGCAGCCTACACGGTCGCAGAATCGTCTGAGGCTCTGATTCAGACCCTCCACTCGGCACTGTAACACAGGTGCACATTCGGTCCTGTCAATTATGCTGCAGATGGTGAGCTCTGCTTTCATCTTGCAAACAAGACTGGCAGTCTTTACCACTTCTGATAGCCGCTCAAAACCTGAAAGTATCTCTTCAGATCCGAAGCGACACACATCATTGGTACCGACGTGAGCCACACCTGCAGGTGGCTGCACCCCGTACCCTTCATGGCATCCGGAAGGACTCGTTCCACATCTGGAATGACTCCACCCGGTATGCACACGGAGTGCACGTTGGCCTTCTTCCCCTCCTTTGCAGCCATCTCTCTAAGGGGCTCCATCACCGCCTAACGTTGGAGCTCCCAACTACAAGTAAACCCACCCTCTGTGAAAGCCCGGATCTTGCAGGCTGGGTGGTGACAGGGTGAGAGACACCATCCGACTCAGGAACGTCGTCCTGAGCAGACAGCGCCTCAAACCTGTTCGCAAGTCGAACCGGGGAGGCCTCACGATCGGTCCCCCAGAATGTCTTACGCCTCCTGCCACACACTGGAGCAACCCCCTACCCAATCATGGGTGGGGTGTCTGCCTCACTGCTAGCAGTATCAGGGCATGTCGATGGCGCAGGCCGATCGGTGGAGACGATGGGAGTCCGTTCGGTCCCAACTACCGGCCAACAACAACGACGCCCCTCAGTTGCAGCTTCCAACTGTGCAACAGAGGTTAACACAGCTAGAAGCTGCGAGCGAAGTGTCACCAGCTCAGACTGCATCCACACACAGCAGTCACAGTGCCTATTCATGATTACAGTGCCGACAACTACAGTCGCGATGCGTTCAAAGGAAGAATACACTGTTTGTTAAAACGCGGATTTGGATGTAATATGCACAAGAGCACAGTATAAATTTATAAACTGAAACGAGAACGCGCAGACGAAAATCAAAATACTATATGTCGCTTATAATCAGAAAATAAAGACAGATGACTCTCGCGACGCGATTCACACGGCGGAATAATATACTAACGAGATATTTAACGTGAATATGAATCAAATAAATACGCGTGCACACAATAACTTTAATGAACTTAAACACATTTAAATTGTAATAACCTGCCACTGTAACAACGATAAAAAATCTAACGCCTTCGCTAGACACCTGTTGTCTTTTCAATGTTGTGAAACATCTTTATATTGTATAGTTAATGAAACTTAGCAAAGAAGAACTGCAGTCAATATTAATAAACTTCAGAGAAACCTTAGAATAAACTCATGTAAAAAATACCGACAGTTTTCTGGATGTCTTCTCACTGTAGATTGCTTCATCACATCTCAGGGTCATTATTTTCTCTCTCTCCTTTTTTTAATAATAATAGAAAATTAAATTAAATGAAATTAAAATATTAATTCGCTTCTTACTGTTCTGATAGCCCAACACTCCATTCCTGGTAACAGCACAATGTGTTGCCAGCCCCAGCGACATTCTATGATTGTTTACTTATATGTGTGTTGGCTTTCAAATGTTTATACCAGTTTCTTAAGTTCATCAGTCTATAACACTCCAGCTTTGTATAATCTGTTATGCTAAAAGGTGCAAATGTAACACATTCCTTGTGTCTACTATTTTATACTCCATTTCCACACATAACTAGTAGTCTATTCATACTTGAGGAAATGACTGGTAAGCAAACTGCACAGCTATTTTCTTTCGTCTCTAACCAAATGTTTGCTGTGTTTCAGAAATGAAGAAAATTTCGAAATATCTATCAGAAGTGAACTTCTTGGAGACGACTCTCCAAGGAAGGCACTTCATGGATCAAGAAGTCACGTCCATGATGTAAGGTTAGTTATCTGTCTTTCAGTATTATGTATTTATTGTAAAAAGGGCTGAGTGGGGAAGGTTCTCTCTAAAACCGCTATTTATGGTATTCAGTGCTCAATTGACTCTAGTTTTGATGTATTGTTTAATTTAAGTTTATTCTTAGGTTTCAAATATCAAATAACGGAGTACCCATTAAAGTAATGTAGTGTACAAATTAACGTGTGGGTTGACAGAAGTCACAGAGCATGTCTGGGCTAAATTTTCCACGCCACGGGGCGTTATAACCTTTTAGTCTCTTTCTTTTCCTTTCAGGTCCATTGTATGTTTAAATTATTTATCGTCACTTGTGATCGTCCATTTTTTCCATTCAAATGCCCCACTACGCACAAGTGTCCAGCGATATGGCATTGTCATGCAAAGAGAATGCGATCAGTTACTTCTCTGCTCGGCAGTTAACAATACCTGTACCTTAGTCTTTGTTATCTTGCTCGATAGCTTGGCGCTCAGTTCAGTAGCTTGCACTGTTGAGAGCATATTGTAGTTCGTGCTCTTGTGTGAGGGAGGATCCAGATGCTGCTGGTGTTGCTGTTACATCCCGCTCTCGCCGTTTATGCTAAAGCATCTATTGGGATATCATCACGACCACCACCCGTGTACGCTTTAGTTTGCAAATGTAACACATTCCTTGTGTCTACTATTTTATACTCCATTTCCACACATAACTAGTAGTCTATTCATACTTGAGGAAATGACTAGTAAGCAAACTGCACAGCTATTTTCTTTCGCCTCTCACCAAATGTTTGCTGTGTTTCAGAAATGGAGAAGATGTCGAAATATCTATCAGAAGTGAACTTCTTGAACACGACTCTCCAAGGAAGGCACATCATAGATCAAGAAGTCACGTCCATCCTGAAAAGTTAGTTATCTGTCTTTCAGTATTATGTATTTATTGTAAAAAGGGCTGAGTGGGGAAGGTTCTCTCTAAAACCGCTATTTATGGTATTCAGTGCTCAATTGACTCTAGTTTTGATGTATTGTTTAATTTCAGTTTATTCTTAGGTTTCAAATATCAGATAACGGAGTACCCATTAAAGTAATGTAGTGTACAAATTAACGTGTGGGTTGACAGAAGTCACAGAGTAAGTCTGGGCTAAGTGTGGATGCTCAAGCTGCTCCCACTTGAATGCTTGCTTGGCAGTGACAACACATGCTTCATGACCCTAGATGTCTCACTACATGTGCGATTCCAACCATGTTGGTGAAAACATGACGGACGATTCAGCCTGGGCATGTAGGAACCCTAGGGGCGACATGTGTGTTGGTGATGATAAAATGATAATGAGAAAAATACAACACCCAGTCCACGGGGGGAGAAAATCCTCAAGACCGAGAATCGACCTGGGCGCCCTGTGTGACAATCCACCAGTCTGTCAAGTGGACTGTGGAGGCAGACACACTATGTTATGCCAATGTGGCATATTCAAATTTCGACCGGTTTAGTTCTTAAGACGTTTCATACCTTAACATTTAAACACCACTTGTTCATCACCAAAGAATCCAAAACTTCAGTGCAGAGACAGGTTCTTGCTGCACTATGTTTATGTTATATCTGTTGACTGTTTCACAACCAATTAAATAGGCGAAGAGTTCTACAAGTAAATCAGACAAGAAACGACTGACCAACATAAACAGAAAAACTCCAGCCACACCATCTGCACATGTTTCACAAGTTTTTTCTTTATTACAGGCTCTAGTCTCAGAAGTCGAATGGTATAGTGTGGTAAACATATATGTGTCATACATTTTTAAAATCTGGTAAAAAAATTAAGAAAAATACCACTTTCATTTAAAGGATAAATAGATACAATACGAAGAAAGAAAATTTCCCCCCTGAAGTAACACTGCAGAATTCATAACAAATCTTTAGACAGTTCGAAGTAAACATTAACACATGTATTCATAGATAGTGGAGCAGGAATTATGCTATGATCAACGCTTTTCGTCATGTATGACGCATTCCAACATGTTTATGCTGGGGTTCTTGAAGATTCTATTACACAATTGCAGACATTACGCTTACATTAATATTCTTAGAATTGGGAGATACACAAGCGAGCTATAGCGTTTACATTATAATCAAGGGTTGTAGTCACATAGGATATGTTCCATCACCCAGTATTATAATTCCCAATTGCTAGACCAGTGCCATCATGCCAATATTGTTGCAATTGGGTGAATGGCCCCTAGCAAAATATTGAATGCCTTTGGCTTCTCACCCCCACCCTCAACTCCAGCCCAACCAGTTGTGTATAAATAACTAAAATTGCACTGTTGTTTATAAAATGTGAATAAGATTTTAAGTTTTTTTAACCTTACATACCATTACACCAATGTACAAAACACAAAATACGAGACCTTGTTCTGCACCATAGCAGTACATAGTTATTGAACATAGATGCAGCAGTGATAGGCCATCCAACAAATATTTTAATGTTATTGTGAATTTAAACCCCTAAACTGAAGGTTCAAATACTCAAATGTTTGTAAAGCTTATTGGACTTAATTCTTTGGTCATCAGTCCATATACTTACAAACTACTTATGAACTAACACAAACATCCATACCCGAGGGGGGATTCAGACCGCGCATTCCACAATGTGGCGCTCCAGACCGCTCAGTTACTCCTGCGCAGCCCCTAAACTGAATAAAGGAAGTGATCTAATACTATGTACAAAGTTAATAACAACTGTAATTCCATGAAAAGACATAAAATAATTTTTTTCAGCAAGACTATATCTAAAGTGGTATGGTGCATCTTTTTTCCAGAATGATATACACGCTATTTACATCAAATATAATAAAATAATGCTGAAGTAAGCACCCCCAGCTACCTCCAGGCCTAAAAAAATTGAAATCACAGTAAAAAATCATGCCAACCTACTCTGCACAGGAGGATAACACACACTATTGTTTATATTGAATATCACAATGTTATCATACACTTAGCTTCCAAAACCTTTATATACAGTATCCCTTAGCTAAACCTAGACCCAACAGTTTGAATAACAGGAGATATTGCTATTATCAGTTGTGAATAACAAACATTTCCTATGAGGATATTGCTTAAGTGAATGAATGTGGGGCAAGTACACAAATGGATGAATTATATTTACCCCAAGTCCACTCTCAATCACATACATCGATCAAATCATGTACATACACAGTGAAATGAAACACATATTTAAAAGATTTAGAGGAGAGACAAACAAAATTAAAACGTGTACAGCATGTTAAAGCAAGTTGTTATTTAAAACAAAACAGTTTAATGTTTCATTCATGCAACCTGGAATTATAATACAATGAATTAAATTTGTACATAAGGGTAAATATCGTAACTGCAATTCATTTCAACTAGTGTCAGGCTTTCTTGACAAGCAGTAATCTTACTTTTAACTGTGATATACTTATATTCAAGTGAACTGTGACATAATATTTTTAATGTATGAAGTGTCATTCTCTTCATATTTGGAAAAATAGGTAGTTTAGTGTTGAATATTATCTGTATCATTACATTCAAAAACACGTACCAAGTACGACGTTTGTACCACTCTTTTAAATTTACATGTATTCCTCCTTGGTTAAAGACTTAGTAAAACGCTAAATTAAGAAGTTCCTTCACCGAAATGCCATAGTATTATAGAATGTATGCAGAACAAGCGGTATTTGTGTAAGATAAAGGGATACTCAACATCTTGTAAAATTACATCAATTATCACAAAGTAATCATGAAATTAATGCTCATTGTTCCTAAAGTAAGCACCCCCTAGCCATATCGATGCCTAGCAGGTCTAATGACACTAGAAATATTTTGCAACATGACCATTTGCAAAGTGGAATGAGGAAGTTTTTTGCCAGAATGAAATGTACATATTTACATCAAATATAATAAAATAATTCTATAGTAAGCACTCTCCTAGTTACTGCCAGACCTAACAGAGGTAATAATATATGACACCCTGTTAAAAAGTCTTGATAACCTACTCTCTACATGATGAGATACACACCATTGTTTGCCGGCTGCGGTGGCCGAGAAGACTTAGGCGCTCCAGTCACGGTCTACATGGCCACTACGGACGGGGGTTCGAATCCTCCCTCGGGCATGGATATTTGTGCCATCTTAGTTCGTAAGTAGTTTGTAAGTTTAGAGACTGATGATCCCGTAGTTAAGTCCCATAAGCTGTACAAACATTTGAACAGTTTTGAACACATCATTGTTTATATCGCATATCAGACTGTTATCTTAAACCTAACACCTAAACCCATATATGCAGTGTCCCTTAGCTACTTCTAGGCCTAAGAGATCAAATAAAAGGAGAAATGGCTGTAGTCAGTAGAGAACAACAAACATTTTCTGTGAGGATATTGCCTAACTGAATGAATGAGGGACAAGTACACTAACGAATTGATTACAAGTATTCCCAAAGGTTGACTCTGAATCACATACATCAATCGAACCATGTACATACACAGTGAAATGTAACACATATTTTAAAAACTTAGAGGAGAGACAAGTAAAATTATAACTTTATCTTTAAGTACTGCACGTTAGTGCAAGCTATTGTTTAAAATGGAGAAGTTTATTGTTTATGAGAATACAAACAGCAATCAGGAAAGAATAAATTAAAATTCCAAAAAATGTAAATATTGTAATTAAAATTCTTTACAACTAATGTTAGGCTTTCTCGACAAGATGGATTCTTACTTATAACTGTGAAATACTTATATTCATCTATGGGGTTTCATTTTCTTAATTTTTTGGAAAATAGGAATTTTTGGTGTTGAATATTATTTGCACCATTACTATTTTCAATAACTTAAACTGTTGTTGCACTTCTAATGAATGGAACTTGGTAGAGGAAGCTTGTGTTAAAGATGGTAAGTAATATTTTTATGAAAAACAGGAGAATCTGTATTTTTATTTATATTTTATGGTAGGTTCATTTTTACTCTTTTTAACATAAAAATCTCATTTTCTTCATAAAATCGATGCTAAGACGTCATTTGGATGACGGACATACTTAAATTTTACCAAATGTCTTTGAAAGAATGGTGGAATTTAGGATTACATATTCCGTTTTTTGGCTACGTTCAGTTTTACTTTTTTTTAGTATAAAATTGCTTTGTCTGCATACATTATATACCAGTATGTCGTTTGGGTGAGGGATCTACTTAATTTTTGCGAAATTTGTCCTATAACACACCAGAATGTAATTAAAATATTGTGAATTGGTTAAGTTCTTTTTGTGGAATTTCAATTGTTATTAACTTGAATGTAGTATCAGATCACTTCCTTTATTTGGTTAATGGTATTAGTTCCACAATAACAGTACAGTATGAATAGGACGGCCAATCATTCCCATCTGTGTGTAATAAGTAGATTCTACTATGGTACAGAACAAGGATTAGTAATTCAGATATTGTGGTGGTGTCGTATTTTAGGTTAAAATAACTTGAAATCTGCTGCATATTACTATTACCTTATGCACATTTTGTAAACAGCAGTTAATTTGTATTATTTATTCTCATTTTGTTTTACACTCACTGCAGTTCTCTGTATAGCCATAATTTAATCTGCCCAAACTCTCATGGGTCAGGCAGTGAGACCAGGCCAGGCATAGACGAATTCAGGAAACAAATGTTGGTTGGGCTGGGGCTGGTGATGGAAAGCCATAAGCACACTCAACCCTTGGCTGGGGGACCTGGCAACTAATACCTACAATATTGATGCAATGGCACCAGTTCAGCAATTGTGTAATATAATACTCTTTGATGGAATGCATCTTATGTGGCTAAACGCTCTGATCATAGTTAAATTCCCTAGAGAACAAAGTATATTTCTCAATTATCAGAAGCGGAATTCGCCGAATATTGACAGGGGAAATGTGTATGTAAGTAAGAGGTTTAGATGAAATGCTTCTTCAAGTATCATTAGCCCTGTAACTCCAAAGTCAAGGTTCGTTATTAAAGACATAATTAATCTATGAAATACACCAAGCTCCAATGGATCCTGTTCCACATTTCTTACTACCAGATGATATATCTTACATTACCTTCACTGACTACTATTAAAACTGCTCCAGATGACCTAAATTCCATCGAAAGTATTATAGCAATCCACTAAAATTCACCAGCTATGTTATTATCATGTGTTTTTATACTGATGTAGTAGAAAGGAAACAAGTTCATATGGCGCCTCCATTCCCTATATACCACAATCATTGAACAATAAAAAGATAAGGTTCTAATATTCGAAACAGGATTAGTCAGAAAAAATCAAGACTCAATTGACATGCAAAAATATGTACAGAGTAAGAAACGTTACATAATATTAATAGCATATGTAAGATTACCAACACAGTAACACTAATATATTTATGGAGAACGCTTAGTTCTCCAACTGAAAATTCACTCAAGTGTAACACTGAATAAACATTATCAATCATAATATGCATCAACATCAGTAAAACAGAATACATCAGTGGACTTAATTTCAAACTGAACTTTCTCTGTTATCATTATAGAACATGAGACCAAAGACATATGGATAGAACACCAGTAATAATGAAATGAGAAAGGAATAAAACTTGATGTAAATGTGTTCTTCAAAAAATATTTCGTTTTATAATAGGTTATGGTGATACAAACTGAAAATTTATATACCCACTAAGAAAAAATAGAAGGAATATTAAAAGTAAAAAACAAGTAGAGAAAATCATCAGATGTAATTTCCAAATGGTTCGAAAGTTGTTAGATTTAATTAACATACACAGACAATAAACAAAATTATTACAGTTTCAGAAAAAATCCTTGATTATTTAAAGGGAAAGAAATTTAGAATATTTGTAAGTCAATAATGCATAAAGCGTCGTCATTAGATGCGAAGCACAAGCTTGTTTTTTTTTTTATTTTTTTTTATTAAGGGTGCGGCATAAAAAGGCAGGGAATTTACATACAAATCATCCAGTGTCTTTCCTGCTCATTGTGCTAGCTTTACTTCAAAGTGTGACTGATAAACGAGTATGATTTTATTCCAATAGTGCCCAAGACCACTGTATACAGTATAATATATTTTGTATTGTTAATTAAGATAATGGTAATAAATAACATATTAGTAAATATTTTAGAATGTTTTTGAATAGAAGTTTAAATGTAAGTTTGTCATCAGTGAAATGTTAATTAGTTCAGATAGATTATTTCAGTCATCACTTATCTTACAGATATATTCATCTCAGGGTCAGCCGTAGGAGGTTTTAAGGCTGATATTGCATAACACAGTCATTAATAACACAATATTCACTAATAAAGTTTTAAAGAACTGTTATTTGCTGCACTTTAAGATATTTTTCATACAAACTTTTGCAAAATTAGTGGCTTGTTCACACAGCAAGAGACAACTAACTGGGTCAATTATCTCGAGATATATGAAAATAACATGTCAGAGTTATTTAATACACATCATACAAGTATTCTATGTTTACTCTTTTAATATCTATCTTTTTAAAGTATGAAATCAATTAAGAGGTATTAGAGTTTAGAAAATACAAAGGATTATTCTGAAAAAAATTGAAAGAAAAGATCTTAACATCTCTATGCCATGTAACATCACAACAGGCTTTTTAATGAATGGAAATGTGTCAAGTTCACTGTGGTCTCAGCTTCCTATTAATGATCCTTGTGGTCACCAGTCGACTTTGATGCTGGGTGTTGCTAACATCATCAAATCGAGGCATCTCTTCTGTTCAGATATTCAGTGATTACCAGATCACTCCAATCGGCTTCTTTGTCTCTTATTTCAAGTATTGTAAATTTATTATACAGTATCGCTAACTTTCTTGTCATTCATAACGTCATGAATTTGGCATTTCTATTGTAGTGTACATATTTAGGTCATATGTCTATGCAACTGATAGATAATAGGTTTTATCGCCATTGGCCTTTATTTGTAAGGCATCATCAGTAGGCTGTAATATACACATGATTATGTTTTACAATATTTCGTATTCACGTTTCTTAGTATTTTAGGGTATAATCAGTTCTCCTGCGTTATTTATGTATAGTTAATGACATTAGGATGTTATTACTTACAATATTTTGTGGATCCTGCTTTACATGTAGTGCTGATTGGTGACTTCCGGTTGTTTTGCTTCAATTATATTCCATTAGCGTTTTTGTTTTTCAGCTAACATCAGTAGGCACATGCCATTTCGTTTGTGTTGTGTTTTAGTTTTGGTTGGTGTTGCTAACGGTTGAATGTGTGATTGTCGTATCTTTGCGTGATCTCCGTGAGTGTGTGTGTGTGTATTTTCGATGTAATTGCATAGAGAACAGCACCAGTTACTGATGTATTAATTAATTTATTTATTTAATTACTCCTGATTGGGAAGGGAGAGAGAGAGAGAGAGAGAGAGAGAGAGAGAGAGAGAGAGATGAGACGGAGGAGTTTGTGTGAGAGAGGAAAAAGATGAAGAAAAAGAGGGAGGAGTGAGAGTGGGAAAGAGAGAGACAAAGAAAGAGACAGTGAAATTAACAGAGTGAGAGAGTGAGAGTGTGTGTGTGTGTGTGTGTGTGTGTGAGAGAGAGAGAGAGAGAGAGAGAGAGAGAGAGAGAGAGAGAGAGAGAGAGTGCCAGAGAGAGGGAAGAGTGAGGGAGAGGGAATAGTGCGGGAAAGGCAAGGTGGTAAGGAGAGAGAGAGATGTGCATGTGTTTTTATTATTAGTATTATTATTAAATTCTGTGTTTGTGTGTGTGTGTGTGTAAGAAAATTGCCTGTTGGAGATCGTCAAATAATCTCAAAATTTAGAATGCGTAATAGTATACTCTAGTAATAATAATTTCGTTATTGAATGTTGCAGCAAATCACAACTAATGGGTCGCAACAATACTTTCGCAGTGAAAGTAAAAATTTTGAATAAAAAAAGATATTAATTAACTTGAAACAATGACTGTGGTAATTAATTAAGCTTGGCCCTATCTCACTTAGCATTGACTACAGCCTCCAACTAGCACCTCTTACGATTCACGAACAGCACAACTTCACTAATAAATGTGTCAGAATTCATGTAGTGGTGAAGGAGTGTTCGTGTTATAATCAAAATTGTAATAGCAGATAGACTCTGATTGCAATGATAATAGCTCAATACAGTGAAACTCCGTGGTGCAATGAGCTTCACAAATACTACAGTCAAAGTTCTCAATAATTTTGATATTATTGTTTAAAGCATTCAAGTTCCTTATGAAACTTTGCATGAACTATTTTTTGGTAAATTGGTTCCAGGCCCTGGGTAGTGTACACGTGTAACTGGCTGAGCAGAGTTTGGCATTTAACGTATTTCATAAAAAAATTACTTCAGTCAAGTCTGGTTAATCAACTATAATACTTTGACTACTGTTAGCCTGGTTACTTTCTACATAAATGAAACCAACTTTACTTTACTTGCAAACTCTGTTGCACTTTAATTACTAGTCTCTGCGGTTGCAACACGTTTAGCAATTCTTTAACTCGTCTAGCAATTTCTTTAAAACTGATCGTAATTACTTTGAAAATGATTGAACTTGTTAGTCAATGTACAGGCTTGCATAATCAACATAATCTAATAATGGTGATAATGGGGTGACTACAACTACTTACAAAATTAAGACTGGTTTCAAAATAAGTCATGTATAATTGAACCAAAGTTCTGATTGGGTTGACACTACATTTAAATGCATACAAAATAAAACGTTACAAAAGTACTCATCTGATTTCATCGTCTTCGTCGTGAAGTCCAAACAAGACAGATATGATTACAATAGGTACTCTTACTACAACAACGATCACACTCGGTGACAATAGACTCGATACCAAACAATTACTTTTCTTGCACACATGAAAAAACATTACTCTGATCACTTTCGAACATAAATAAACTTATTTCGCATTTCGTTCAATACATTAAACTGTACGCCTCTCAGGCTTATTGCAGTTGCATTAAACTCGCGCCACACTGCGCCTACCGTGCCTCTGCACCATCAACAAAACATTTATGTGTTTACTATAGCGAGTCCGCTCCGCGACTGCATTTATGTCTTTACTTTGGCGAGTCCGCACCGCGACTGCTTCAGCAACACGACACTCAGAGCTACTACTTCTGTGCCAAAGACAGTCTTTACAACAGGTTCAACATTTTCTCTGGCGCATTGCTAACTTACAGCATAAGAATGTCCGTGCATTCATGTGGGTTTACACATATAGTACATGTTTTACATTAAATGTTTCAATATAGAAAATGACGTTACATAAGAAATATATCTAGCATACATGAAATGAAAAATACATGAAATAAACAAATTTAAGACAATATATACATTACGTTAAATCAAACTAAGATACAGCGACAGGTGTACTCTTACATCCTGCCCAGGTTGAGAAAAAAAAATTCCAAAAATTTTTTATTTTGTTTTTGTTAACCTTGAAACACGTATTTCACATGGGAAAAATTACATGACATAAAATATACATAATATTGGTTAAAATGCATTACATAAGGTACAAAGGTAGGAAGTTGCATTACATTATTTACAAAATTTGATATGTTGGGATGCGTCGGTGTGTGACGTAATCGGCGTATAAACCTGAAAAAAAAAAAAAAAAAAAAAAAATAGCACTGCACTCAATTGACCTTCATGGCCGAGCTTTATAGCTCCACCTTATTGCACATCACTTCACACGCGACATTTCGTAGTCCTGTTGGATGAAGCGGTGTGTGTGTTCCTTTATGTCGCTACCGCTCATGGCTGTCGGCTGCTTTCAAGTCGCTCGCGCCGGCGGCTGACCGCCGCGACGCAATTGTTGCCTCTGGTAGTGGCTGCCGCTGGCGGCACGTCTAATGTCCGAGAGCGCATTGTCGCCGCTCCTCAGGCCCGCATACCAAGCTCTCGTCCACTTGTTTTGTTTATTGTGTGCTAACCTGCAAACGGGGCTTAGCTTCAGTCTTTCATCTCACATTCACATACACAGTAATTAAAATAAATGATAAGTTATACAATACATTAATATTTACAAGTCATGTTTATCACATCAGTATTTCAGTTGTAGTGTAGTTCCCCTTACAATATTATGATTACAACTTACATACTAGTGATAAAATTTTTTAATGTCACAAACGTGTCTGAGTCCTACATTTTTATTGTTCTTTATGGACACCAGATCCATAGCATTAGTATGTTTGACTTTGTTTACACGGTAGGGTCCCAAATACCATCGGTAAAACTTCTTGCATCCGTTATCATGTGGTTTACCCAGCTTTTTGTTTCGTAGTAAGACAAGGTCTCCTTCTTCAAATTTTCTTTCTGGATATCTATTATTATGGGTTCTGTTCCTGGCCTCAGCACTTTTCTTTAAATTCTGCACAGCTAAAGATCGTATTCTTCTTTTGTTTATACGCACGTTATTTACTGGCAGCTGAACATACTTCGAATGGGGTTCTTTGCTGGTATACCCTGTTGTATGTTGATTGGTTCGTACCCAGTTGAGGTGTGTACAAGGTTGTTGGTAATATCTTCAAATTCGTTCAGGTATAAGTCCCAGGATTTTTGATTCTTGTAGGCATACGTGCGTAAAAATCGGCCCAATTCTCGCATCACCCTCTCGCAAATGTTACTCTGAGGTCTGTACCGTGAAATGTAAATCGGCTTGATTTTATTTCTCCTCAGCATCTGCTTCCAAGTCTCGGACACATACTGAGGTCCATTATCGCTTAACACTTTCTTAACATTACGGTACTTCGGCAGTATATATTTCTCAAATTCTTTGCTGACGGTCTTCGCTGTTGCTCTCGTTAACGGCCGTATGATCACGTATTTCGATAGTACATCTATCGCCACTAGAACATATCGATAACCACCTCTAGATTTGATAACTGGTCCGTACAAATCGGTTGCCATAATTTCATTCACCTGTGCCGGCAAAATGGCATTCCACTTGGTTTGCATTGTGGTTGTACTGGGCTTTATGGTTTGGCAAATTTTACAAATTCTTAGAACTTTTCTGACCCTTCGCAACATATCTGGAAAATAAGTAACTTCCTCCAATTTTGCTTTGCATCTAACAGGTCCGCAGTGTCCGAATTTCAGATGTATGAACCAAATAAGCTTGTTTATAATTTCTTCTGGTACGTATACCTCCCAGCCTTGATCATTGTTGCCTTTCCTGATGTATAACGCTCCTCTAAAAATTTTGTGGTATTGGCGTAAATGCACATTCTCTCGATTGGAGATCTTTTGCACTATTGTTCTGATTCGCTCGTCTTTCTTTTACAAATCCACTATTGACCTAAAGTTTTCTCTAAGATAATTTTCAAATGGCACATTTTGTATAAGCATCACCGTTACTTCATCTGTTATTCTGTCCGCTTTGTCCTTATTACTTTCTTGTATCGGCAATCTTGACAAACAGTCAGCTACAACATTTTCTTTTCCGGCTATGTGCTTTATATCGAAATCATATTGTTGCAAGAATAGCGTCAGCGTGTTAATCTTCCTGGCATTAGCTTGCTTTGTTTCATAAATTGCAGAGCTCGATGATCAGTATATACTGTGGTCTTTCTTCCTGCCAGAAAGAGATGAAATTTCTTAAACGCCCACACTGCCGCCAAGCACTCTTGTTCTGTGACAGTGTATCTCATTTCTGCTGGGCTAAGTACCCTACTGGCGAAAGCTATTGTGCAATGTTTTCCCTGTTCATTAATTTGGTAGAGTTCTGCTCCTATTCCAACGCCACTAGAGTCAATTGCTAAACAAAAATCTAATGACATATCAGGATGACATAGTATTGGTGCCTTAACGAGACTTTATTTAATTTTGATAAATTCTTGTTGGCATTCAGTGGTCCACTTCCAGGGTTTATATTTTTTGAGTAGCTCATGCATATTCGGCGCTGCAAGTGCCTCAATTGTTGCGAATCGACGATAATAGCCCACGGCTCCCATAAATGATTTTAATTGGTTCCTCGTTACTGGCGCTGGACAGTCTCTGATAGCCGCGATCTTTTCCAAGTCTGGCTTTGTTCCTTCCTGCGTAATTATGTGGCCTAAGAATTTTAACTCGAACTTGCAAAACTGTGATTTCTCCATGTTTATAGTAATTCCGAACTCTCTAAATTTGCTCAGTACTTCACCCAACAATCCAAAGTAATTATCCTAATTTTGCGCTCCAATAACCACATCATCCACGTAGACAATTATTTTGTTCAGCAGCTCCTCTCCCAAAACGTGATCCATTGCTCTAATAAATGCGGCCGTACTAATTTTTAGTCCAAAAGGTAAGCGACAGAATTGGTATGATTTGCCATTTACCAGAAAGGCTGTCTATTGCCGACATTCTCTACTCAATTCTATTTGCCAAAAGGCACTGATCAGATCTAATCCTGCTAAAATTTTCTTATCATGAAATCTTGATAATAATTCGTCTATGCTCAGGGATCGGTCATTTCTGCTTCAATAATTTCGTTTAATTTCCTGGCGTCCAGTACTAGACGTATCTCGCCGTTCCTCTTCACCACTGGTATGATAGGATTGTTAAAGTTAGAGGTACTCCTTTCAATAATGTTATTCTTAAGCATTCTTTGGATTTCCTTGCCTACTTTCTCTTTCATCGCGAAGGGAATAATATATGGTTTCTTGTAGAACTTCTGTTGACTGTTCACCTTGAAACTGTACCTGTAATCTTTAATACATCCCACCTTTTCTTTAAAGACTACGTGATATTGATACAGAAGCTGCTCTAGTTCGACTAGCCTCTCCTCAGGAATGTTTTCAATATTAACCACTTTCTGACGAATCCTTTGTCTTATCTCTTCCTCTTCAACAGTAGAATGATTTACGTCATAATAATTAGTCTCCTCTTCTTCGTTAAGGTACACAGAGTCAACGTAGTGTTGCATCTCTGCGTCTGTTTTCTCTTTCTTTTCAAATAAGTTCCATTTTGTCTTGATTCCACCCACATTCCATTCTATATATTTTTCATAATAATTAATCTTCATTTCTAACTTCCGCATCGTGTCCGCACCAATCACGACGTCGGTCTTTAATCCTCTGACAACTAAAAATTCTGCCACTATGGCCTGTTCACATACAATAATCTCTAGCATTACTCGTTTCCGTACTTGCACGCTTTGCTTTGGTATAATAGATGGTGTGTTTATATTACAATAGTCTTCTTTGATAATTAGCTTCTGCTTGCGGCTAATTAAGTACAAATCCTCTTCCATTGCATTGTACTGGCTTCCGGTGTCCGGTGTCACAGTAACAATCCGTTCTCCTACAAATCCAGTAATCATCAAGTTCATTTCGGTGTCCTCTTGGGTGTCGTCTTCTTCGAGTAAAAAATGTGTCCTTACTTTGTGTGTCAATCCAAGTAAGGTTTCATTTTGCTGTGCAACACTTCCTCGTCCGCTGCAATGCTCTTGATTCACATAACTACAGTCAGACGGTTCATTTACAGTTGAGTGTTTCATTTTCACGCGTCGTCTTCTCCAGCACTCTGTGCCGGTTCGCGGCGCGTCACGTCTCATTGTTGTCGGGACGTTGCATATACCGTTAAGATCTTCAAATTGTTCGGCCTTCTCTTTTAACCTTACTCTTTGCCTTTGTTTGTCATGACCTGTTTTTATGTCTTCCTGGCTGCATCTGATATTAAATGTCTTTACTGGATGCTCCATTTGCTGTAATAATTCGATGGTGTACTGGTTTCCTTCGTTTTCAACAGTCAACATATTTATTTTCAGGTCCACGACCGCTTTAACTTTCTGTAGCCAATCAGCTCCAACTATCAACGGAATATTTATTTCTTCCACTACTACAAACTCATGGTAAAATAGTTGGTTAAACTCATTGATTTTAAACGGCAAGAAAATCTTCTTCTTTGATTCCACAAATTTAGAATTGAAAGCTCCATATATTTCCAATCTAGTTACTGGAAGTTCTTCTATTCTATGCAAGCTTTTCTTAACATCCTCATAAATCGATCGTGTCAAAATTGAAATCATCGACACAGTATCAATTAATGCTTCATAATCCTTGCTTCCGATTACCAGTTTTAGTTTCGGACATGTATTGCTTTCGCTCTGTTTGGCGTCTCTCAATACTCGTATTTCAGTTCGAAGCACTTCTTCTTCTTCCGTTGATAACCTTTGTTGTTCATCTGACGTTCGGATGGCATTGCATTGTCTCATCTGCGGTGCTGTCGTTGCAACGTCGTGGTGGCTCCAAATTTCGATATGTTCGATGATGTCAGGAAACTCATTCTGCAATGAATCATAATTTTCTGCTACTTCTTCCGCACAGGTGGTTACGGTATCTGCTGCTTTGTTGTCTGGTTCTCCCTGATCATCTTCTGTCGTATCCGATTCGTCACTGTCTTCCGTCTCTTCCACGTCAGTATCTTCTTCCAGTTGAAAACAACAAGTTTTCTTATCTTGATCATTGTTGTCCAGTAACGCATCTATTGCTTCAACGAACATTCTTTCATGGTATTCTTGTTCCGTTTCTGGCCCAAATGTTGCTTTATTTATTTGCGCTGATGCGTCAATAACTTTGTTTATTTGCGCGCCCTCAAGCTTCTTTGCTTCTACAGTTGTTCATTCATTCTTACCATGTTCAATTACATCCGTAGTCTTGTATATAACGTCAGATTCGTCTTCATCATCTGTCGTTATCCATTCATTATCGGAATCTTCTTTCTTTCCATTTTCGTCTCCGTTATCTACTGTGCGTGCTTCTAACGCATTTGTCGCGAGGTCCCGGTTTCTCGTTGACTGTTCTTCCGTCTCCTCTACTTCTGTCTACATTACGTAACTGATTGTATTCTTTGGGCCTAGCTCCGGTGTTTTGCCAATCATTTCGATTATTCCTCTCTCTATTACGATTTTCCTGTCGGTTTTGTCTCGGTTCTTCTTCTCTCTGATGACGTTGCCGTCGATCATCTTGTCGACGGTTATTGGTATCACCTCCTCGTGACCTGTCTTCCCGTGTATCCGCTTGTCGGTGCCCGTATCCGTTATCTGCACGGCGAGTACCTTCGTCCCTCCGATAATGTCGAACATCTGCTCCATTCCTATTCCCTCTGTCCTGTCGGTTGGGTCGGTCTCCATTTTCCCAGCTTCGATCACATCTTTCCAAGACTTCCATAAATTTTTCTATAGATAAAACTGGTTGTACAATAAAAAGATCTCGCACACGTCTGGGCAATTTTGCCAACATTACTGAAATGAAAGCTCGCTCTGGTATTGGATAGCTAAGATACCTATTCTTATTCCAATAATGTTTCACATATTTCTCCATCGTACTGAATTTATTTGCGTTAAAGATCGGTGCTGTGTGAATATCTTCATAAACTTCATCCTGCTTTGCTGATGACCAATATTTTCGTATTAGTTGATCCTTAAATTCGCGGTAGCTTCTGCTCTCGCTACTCATGTCCATAACGTCATTATGAATACTTTCATGCACGTTGGACAGAATATAATTTATACACATGCGATCCGACCAATCTCGCGGTAAAGTTTGTTCGATATGATTCAAAAATTTCATTATATGGATGTCGCCATCTGGTTTGAATAGTGGCGGTCTGATACTACGCAAATACTTTTCCATTCGTCTATCATTTTCGGTGCGCCTTGCCTCCTCATTGTTGTCAACACAACGCAATGGCGCAACATTGCTTTGCTCCGGTACAGTTCCGTTCAAATTTATTTCGTAATGCGAATTCCCGTTACTGGTTTCGGTGACAGATTTTGTCCTTTCAAAGCTGACGTTTCCTGCAGCAGTCTGCTTCGTGAGATGATAACAATTATCTGTTGCGTCATCATTGTGACTGCCAACTTGCGCTTCTGTACTAGGCGGGGTCCACGTAAGGTTTTCATGTTCTACAACACGCTGGATTTCTCTTTGCATCTGAACAATTCTTTCCTCAGTGTGTTTTAATCCCTGTTCGAGTCCCGCGACTTTGTCTTTGGTTCTATTTAATGATTTCGTTACTGTACTCGGTGTGACGCTCCTCACAAATTTTTTGCGCCTGCGTAATCTGTTGTTCCGTTTGCGTGGCTAAATCATCTATCCTTTTGTCCTGTTTACTTATTTGCTTCCTGACGTGTTCATTTTCCATTTTTATTTCTTCGATTTTTATATCTATTTTCTTTATGTCCTGTCCAAGTTCCCGTCTTAATTCAAACTGTGATTTTTCGATTTTTTGATCTATTTTCTTTATTTCCTGTCCAAGGCTCCGGCTCATTTCTAACTGTGACTTTTCAAGATTCCGGCTCATTTCTAACTGTGACTTTTCAAAATTTTGGCTCATTTCTAACTGTGATGTTTCAAAATTTTGGCTCATATTTTGCATAAATTGCATTAACTCACTTATGTCTGCATTTCCTTGAGGCACAGCATCCCTCATTTTTGTCCTTCGCCTATCCTTTTTATTTCTGTCAATTTTCCGTTCCTCCTCACTACTTGATGACAGATCATCTGATGAACATTTAGCCTCCGATTCGTTCTAATGTTCGTCAATTACCTTTTGCTGATCACTAACATTGTCCGCGACCTCATCCACGTTAGTTTTCTCTCCATTAATTACGTGACCCACGTTTATCGCTAACCTGCGATCGTTTGAGTGTCTCAAATCCGTACTACTTCTTCGAACCTCATTTTGATCACGCGTAATTTCTTGTCGATCTACGCTCAAATTTGCATGTTCCATTTCCGGTACGTTTTCCATTTCGGTTACTTTTTCTAATCTTGAATCCATTGTTGATACCTGGCTTCTACGCATTGTCGCGTTCCTAGTATGAACCTTACTTTTCTCTATTGTTGTGTCACGTTGACACTGCCCTACTGGTGCCAAGTTTAAACTTTTCAACAATGTTTCAAAATCAACAAACGATATACAAATTTCAAATCCAATAATCAGTCAATCAATATACAGAATAAAATAATAAATCAAAATTTGATGATAACTTAATTACTATTACATAATTAACAAATTTCTTGCCAAACCAGTTACAAACGTAGGCGCCCAAACTATCACCGTGGTAATTAATTAAGCTTGGCCCTATCTGACTTAACATTGACTACAGCCTCCAACTAGCACCTCTTACGATTCACGAACAGCACAACTTCACTAAAAATGTGTCAGAATTCATGTAGTGGTGAAGGAGTGTTCGTGTTATAATCAAAATTGTAATAGCAGATAGACTCTGATTGCAATGATAATAGCTCAATACAGTGAAACTCCGTGGTGCAATGAGCTTCACAAATACTACAGTCAAAGTTCTCAATAATTTTGATATTATTGTTTAAAGCATTCAAGTTCCTTATAAAACTTTGCATGGACTATTTTTGGGTAAATTGGTTCCAGGCTCTGGGTAGTGTACGCGTGTAACTGGCTGAGCAGAGTTTGGCATTTAACGTATTTCATAAAAAAATTACTTCAGTCAAGTCTGGTTAATCAATTATAATACTTTGACTACTGTTAGCCTGGTTACTTTCTACATAAATGAAACCAACTTTACTTTACTTGCAAACTCTGTTGCACTTTAATTACTAGTCTCTGTGGTTGCAATACATTTAGCAATTCTTTAACTCGTCTAGCAATTTCTTTAAAACTGATCGTAATTACTTTGAAAATGATTGAACTTGTTAGTCAATGTATAGGCTTGCATAATCAACATAATCTAATAATGGGGTGACTACAACTACTTACAAAATTAAGACTGGTTTCAAAATAAGTCATGTAAAATTGAACAAAAGTTCTGATTGGGTTGACACTACATTTACATGCATACAAAAGTACTCATCTGCTTTCGTCGTCTTCGATGTGAAGTCCAAACAAGACAGATATGATTACAATAGGTACTCTTACTACAACAACGATCACACTCGGTGACAATAGACTCGATACCAAACAATTCCTTTTCTTGCACACTTGAAAAAACATTACTCTGATCACTTTCGAACATAAATAAACTTATTTCGCACTTCGTTCAATACATTAAACAGTACGCCTCTCAGGCTTATTGCAATTGCATTAAACTCGCGCCACACTGCGCCTACCGTGCCTCTGCACCATCAACAAAACATTTATGTGTTTACTATAGCGAGTCCGCTCCGCGACTGCATTTATGTCTTTACTTTGGCGAGTCCGCACCGCGACTGCTTCAGCAACGCGACACTCAGAGCTACTACTTCTGTGCCAAAGACAGTCTTTACAACAGGTTCAACATTTTCTCTGGCGCATTGCTAACTTACAGCATAAGAATGTCCGTGCATTCATGTGGGTTTACACATATAGTACATGTTTTACACTAAATGATTCAATATAGAAAATGACGTTACATAATAAATATATCTAGCATACATGAAATGAAAAATACATGAAATATACAAGTTTAAGACAATATATACATTACGTTAAATCAAACTGAGATACAGCGACAGGTGTACTCTTACATATGTCAATTTTCTCTTTAATTACTGTCTCATATCGTTGACTAGATTTAGCAGTGAGTTTAGTATATATTTGTTATCTTATATTTTCTGATATGAGCTTAAAATGTATAAATTTAACACATTTATTTTGCACACTATGTTAGGCTACATTATCACACAGAACGTGTAACCTGTTGATATATAAAGAACGGACTTTCTAATGTTTGTTAAGCTTATGGGACTTAACTACGGGGTCATCAGTCCCTAAACTTACAAACTACTTATGAACTACTTACGAACTAGGACGGCACAAATATCCATGCCCGAGGGGGGATTCGAACCCCCGACCGTAGTGGCCGTGCTGACCGTGACTGGAGCGCCTCAGAGAACGGATTTTCGTTTCATTCCACTGTTTACTTTGTTTCAGATTTCGTGAAGAAGATATTGTCAGAACTGGCAAACCTGACGCTGATACTTCAGACCCCAGCACGTTAATGTCGTATGGCTTGAGAGGACTCTATGAAGATGTAATGTAAGATATATTCACATTTCAGTATTTAGCATACAAACTTTCATTTTCAAATGCACTAGAATGAGAGATACACGAAGGAATGAAATGCTATAGCCTAGTAGCTTTGTAATTATATGCATTACATTGTGAAACGTAGTAGAGTCAACGCCTGGGAAGGTAAGTTCCACAAAGCGACTGCTATACTTAGATACTCAACGTGCACTCGAGCAATGAGTGTTTTTGGTAGGTAATTAAGATTGTTTCAAATCTGCGAATATGTTTATGAATGCTCAGTGGTTTAGACAATTACTGAAAGGGCTAGGTCAGTCATTTCAAATGTTAGAGGAACCTATCATCTTATAATCCTCCTCTATCATGGCTATCCCTCTTTGAAATTTTGTACACAATTTAGTACTGTGGATCATTAAAGAAAAAGCGGAATTATTTCCATTTGTCTACCATATAACTGCCAACTCTCCAATCTCCCTTTACACCACCCCCATTTTGAATAAAATAAAACCATCTCAGGGTTTTTTATTGTTTTCAATTTCATAGTCACTCAGCATCATATCTTTATTTTAACCTTTAAATATCTCTTAATCACATTTTCTTTCTCTGTCTCTTCTATGACTTTTCTCATGTCGATTGCAGCTGTTGAAGCAACTAGAACTGTAAAGTAAGTTATGTGTTTTCTTCAAGGTAATGCCTTTGTGCAACTTCAGTATTTCTTAAGTGTGAAGGTTAACTGGTACAGTATGATGTGAGACTAAAAGGTGCAAATATGCAATGTCATCGTGTTTCGTATGTTATGCCCCATTTTCACACATAACTAGTAGTTCCTTCATAGGTGAGGAAGAGACTGGTAGTCAACTGCACCGAGTTTGTCTTTCATTAGTCTCAAAATGAATAATGTGTTTCAGAACTGAAGAAGATTTCAATGCGACATGCCCAAGTAACCATGGTACTCCTGACTCTTCAAGGAACGTTTCTGTTGGGCTAAGAACAGTAACCCATGATGCATTGTTAGTTATCTGCCTTTCATAATTCAGCAATAAGCATGAAAACTAAGACATCGGTAACCACTTGTGCAATATGACTCATGGAATAATCCAAAGCTGAAATGTAATGTTTCATAAGTTATATGCATTACTGACACAACTCCATTATGTTATTGTTAGATTATGGCATGTGTCTCTTCTGTCCCTTTTCTAATATGGAATGCAAGTGTTGAATCGACGAGAAATTTAAAATTAAGTTACACATATCTTTTCAAGGTAATGCTTTTCTGCAACATCAGTAATTCTTTAATGTGTTGGTTAACTCGTAAAGTATGATGTGTGAAGAATGCAAATATGCAATGTCATCGTGTTTAGTATTGTACCGTAATCTCGGTTATTTCTGATCATACTGATTGCTAAATGCGGAGCATCAAAGACCTTGTATCAGTGATATTTGTCAGGATGGGCAGTTACTCTTAGTTTAACACAAGAAATATTCATATTATTATTTATTTGTGGGACGTGAATTCTCTTGGCTCAGAGGTGGAAGGATGTTGAAATGAGACAGCATTGAATTTATTTACAAATATACATAATACTTGTGGTAATTTCCTTCCATTCAGTTATTCTCTTACTCGAAGGCAGCAGGCGGCAGGCCGGCGCGCTGATAGTGGATACCGGCGGTCCGGTTACGCGTAGGCAGCAGCAGCGGCGAGGCCGGGCGCAGTCTTCGTTACAGTCCGTAGCGGCGACGTGAAGCGGCGCGTGGCTTTATTCAATTGTTCGCGTTCCCCGTTGTGATTACTGCCAGTACCTCATGTAAGCGTCCGTAACTCTTCAGGCTTCGTGGCCCGTGTGGGTGAGTGCGTCGTTCATCGATGGGGCAGTGTGGGGCGCTGGCGGCATCGAGCCGACGACCCCTGGGCTCCTCTCCCGCTGCTGTCGATTATTGACTAAATCTCACAGGTCAGCTGTCGAGAGGCCGCAGTCCCATCGTCTTCTCAGCTGCCTGGGTGCCCGGTAAGTCTTCTTTAATTCTTCTTCCGTTCTCGCGACTGCTCGCCTAGTCCATTCTTCTCCGATGTCGGTTGCGTGATCGGCCGGAATGGTGCCGAACTTCACTCGTGCTGAAGCAACGAAAGAATTCCCTCTGCTCCAATTGTCCAGGTATTTATTGGTTCAAGTAGGTCTCTGTCACGTGGAGAAATTTCCAGAATGTTCGGTCACGTGGAGAGTCGCTAGTCGGTCACTGGGTTCTAGTCACGTTCTTCCAAAACTGCCAAAACGTGTAACCTTGTCACGTGTGGGAGCCTTAAACTCGTGCGGCGATGGATTGCTGACATGTTAATCACGTTTCCCTGGAGAGGTAACTGTACTGGCCTTGTGACGGTTACAAACTGTTGATGTTATGCATTCTTCTTGGTCACGTTTCGCTATTCTTACTGCTCGTGAGATGGCTGGCCGATGACCGCTTGAGCTGATTCGCCAACTTCGCGATTTCTCGAACACGTGAGCCGTGGCCGCGCGACGCCATCGGAATGTGCTGCGCGGTGATCTGCTGTTCCAGCGATTCGAGACTCCACGTGCCTGCTGCTGGCCGCTTCCCTGCTTTACACTTTGCGTTAGACTTTACATTTCCACTTTAATAGGTTATTCCGTTTTCATTACGAAAACACTTATAATCACTAATTACCCTGATATTCCTCCTCCCTTCGTCGAAATTCGTCCTCGGATTTAGTGTTGAAATACACACACAATCACGTTACACAGTTATCACTATCACACTACAACGGAAACAACAAATAATCGAATCATTACACAGACGTCACTTCAAATTGAGTACATCACTTCTTACGTAGTCTTCATTTTGTAACATATATCACATAACTCACTGAACTTACGACAACACCTCATGAGACCGAACTATTATTACAGTAAAAATACAGAAATTCTTAGTCAAAACATTACGTATCCATATACATTCTTTCAAACCTACGATATACAAGTATTTTATCCGCTATTGTACTGTACAAGATGATATCACTCTAGTATTTTAACAAGGAAAGCACTACCCTAACAAATAATTATGCTTATGCTTAACTTAAGAATTTGAATTCCTGTCTACCGGAATTTGATGGAATGACATGTTACTGTTGGAACGTCGTCGTAAATAACAGAAAATTACAGAAATCAGAAGCACCAACACAAAGGTTCCAGATATACCAGTTCCAAGAATTATAGTTTTAGTTTTATGTTCTCCTTTCAACTTCAAAATATGTTATATCATTACATTAGCATCAATTTTACCCTATTGTGAGTTTATAAAAACATCCAGTGATTTCAAAAGGGAACTGTCAAGGGATTATTGAGGTATGATAAGTTCTGACTATGAAATACTTGCATTGGAGTTTCTGACCAATAAATTAGAGGGAAGGATGAATTGACACTTGTTGTACCGGTGACTGTTGCCGGTAAATGAACATTTATGCCAGAGATGGAGCAGAACAAGCCGTTAATTGTTAACCCACTATCACGCAGTACAAAATGTAATAACGCAGCGACACCATTGTCATAACACTGCGCAAAAATATTAGCCGGCTGACTGACTGCATACAACCAGTGACTTCCTATCTGCTCGAAAAAATATGGTGCCGAAGTTAATATACCCCGAGGGCAATTTGTAGTGTCAGATTGTTGTAAAAATAATTGTGACTCACAACTTTGAATATAAAGTTCTATTGCACGGGGCGGACATATAATAAACTGTTCGAAAATGCAACTATCTAATTCAGAATTTGTCATTACTGTACTGGTATTGGTTGTTCGGGAGATTAAGAATACCTGGTGCGTTCGGAACTGTACAAATTTATTGAGTTTTTCCCATTTGATCGGAAATGAATGTACTTTATAGCAGTCAAAAATATCCAACTTATCTGCCACAGAGAACAAGATACGGACTCGTATTTTGCATTATCTATGTCCACTATTACCGAGGCTAAGTGGTAGTATTGTGGTAAATATTTCTTATCTGCAGGAAATATTAACTGTAGTGATTCTCGCAATTGTTGCTCAATTTTAACTAATACAGAGAGGAATGTAGTTGGCGATAGTAATGTGGGTGACATATGTCCTTGCAGAGCGTAATGGATAACTTCAGTCAATTCCTCCGCCGCTAGCCGTGCGTTCACCACTTGGTCTGTAAGCAACCTAAGCGACTTACCTATTGAAAGTTTCTTGTCTACCGTATCAAGTTTTGTTTCTATGACCTTTAAATCGGCGTTTATCGTGGCCGTGACAGTTTGGAGATAATTGTTTAATTCCTGAGTAACATTTTTAATGACCTTGGTATTAGTGAGAACTGTTTGTTCCAACCCATCTAACCTTGTTGTGTGCCACTCTATAGTGCCCTTATTCAATTTCGCGGTGCTTTCTATGTTCTGTAGAGAATTATTTAACTGTTTAATATCTGCGTCATCTCCCGAACCAAAAATGGTTTTTAAGAGTTTACCTCCTGCGTCTACCCACCCACGTTTAGTTCGTTTAATTGACTGAGGAACTAAATCTTGTAATTTCTGTAACTTTCCTTTTAATTGTTCGTAAGAATAGTGCAATGTTTTAAATTCACTGGCTATTTCTGAAAATATCCCTGGTGTGCTTGCCTTTTCACATAACGTATTAAATTCTAGCTCTAGTCTCCTAGCTTCATTGCGCATGGCCCATAAATTATATTCTAATGAAATAGTCCATTTATGATTAGTCAGAATGACAGTGCCCTGTTTTACAAAAATTACCCCACTTGTCAGTTGGTGGATCTGTAGTCCAATGCTTTTATTAATCAATACGCAAAAATTATAAATAGTGCAATACTAATGTAGTTCTCCATTATGCAATAGGCGTTATGGTACCTGAAAAAAACCCATGGTTAAGGACTTAACAAAAGGAAGAACACGCTAGTATCTACATAACCTACCTGTTTCTATACTATCCCCTGATAAACAAAATCATTACTATCTCGAATTATTTACATTCGTATTTTATCCACTTTGCACTGCATTTCAATTATGTATGGTGTCCCCGTGGTCGAAGATTATATGTTGATGTACCCGTTTGTTGCGTCGGCTGCCCTTTTGGTTTCGTCTTCGATAGACCTCCTCCATTCGGAAAATCTGGTACCACTATTGGCGGTATTACCTGTGGTGCGCCCTTAAAAGGTTTTAACCTACTTGTATGCACAACAGTTGTTCGGGTGGGCAACTGCAGTTTAACGTTGACCGGTGATGTTATCTCAATAATCTGATAAGGACCCTTGTAATTTGTTACGAATTTTTTCGTTTTCCCCTTAGCAATATATGGGGTTAATAGCATAACCCACTGCCCGACATTGTAGTTAGGATACTTGACGTGTGTATTATTTAATCTTTCCTGTCGTTCCAATGCTCTAGTATTTGAATTTTGCACTTTTTTCCATACATCTTTCATTCTTCGGACGAAATCTTTCACTGTTTCTCCTATTTTTCCATTTTTTGTGCTTAATTACATCAAAAGGAGATGGCACCCGACGACCGAAGACTGCTTCATAAGGTGAAATTCCAGTAGATTCATGAGTTTTGGCGTTGTAACTCGAGACGAGAAATGGTAAATATGTGTCCCAATTGGAATGTTGTTCATTGACATAATAGCTTAGAATCTTGCCAATTGTCCGGTGAACTCTTTCCGTGCGTCCGTTTGCCTGAGGGTGTAACGGATTTGTGCGTAATTTACGTATTTTCAATAAATGACACAACTGTTCCATTAATTCTGCCATGAACTGGGTTCCTTGGTCCGTAATAATGGCCACAGATACGCCAAATTTCAGTATCCAGTTATTAACCAAGGCTTGGGCGACCGTACTTGCCTGCTGATCCGGAAGACTCACCATTTCTAAATACCGCGTAAAGTGGTCGATAATAGTTAAGAGCCGGCCGCGGTGGCCGAGGTGACTGAGGCGCTCCAGTCACGGTCAGCACGGCCACTACGGTCGGGGGTTCGAATCCCCCCTCGGGCATGGATATTTGTGCCGTCCTAGTTCGTAAGTAGTTCATAAGTAGTTTGTAAGTTTAGGGACTGATGACCCCGTAGTTAAGTCCCTTAAGCTTTACAAACATTTGAACATTTTTTGAATAGTTAAGACATATCTATTTACTACTGACGTTTTATGAAGTGGACCGTAGAGATCTAACCCACAGATTTGATATGGACATGTGGCTTCAGGGAGACGTCGCAGAGGAATTTTTACACGGGAAAGTTCTGCTCTCTGCGCACAAGCAATACAATTACGAACATACATCTACATCTACATACATACTCCGCAATTCACCGTAAGGTGCGTGGCGGAGGGTACACTGTACCACTACTAGGCATTTCCTTTCCTATTCCACTCCCAAATTGAACGAGGAAAAAAAGAATGCCTATATGCCTCCGTACGAGCCCTAATTTCTCATATCTTGTCTTTGTGATCTTTACGCGAAATGTAAGTAGGCGGCAGCAAGATCGTACTACACTCAGCTTCAAATTCCGGCCCTCTAAATTTACTTAACAGAAATTCACGAAAAGAACGTCGTCTTTCTTCCAGCGATCCCCAATTGAGTTGCCGGAGCATTTCCGTGACACTCGCGCATTGGTCGAACCTACCGGTAACAAATCTAGCTGCTCGCCTCTGAACCGCCTCTATGTCTTCCTTCAAACCGATCTGTTGCGGGTCCCAAATACTTGAGCAATACTCAAGACGTGGTCGTACAAGCGTTTTATACGCGATCTCCTTTACAGGTGAAGTACATCTTCCCAAAATTCTCCCAATAAACCGAAGTCGGCTGTCTGCCTTACTCACAACTGTCCTTACATGCTCGTTCCATTTCATATCGTTCTGCAATGTTACGTCTAGATATTTGAACGACGCGACCGCATCAAGAAGCTCACTACTGATGCTGTATTCGAACATTATAGGACTGTTTTTTTCTACTCATGCGCATCACCTTACATTTTTCTACATTGAGAGCTAGCTGCCATTCTTCGCACCAACTAGAAATTTTGTCTAAGTCAACCTGTATGCTATTACAGTCAGTTACAGACGACACCCTCCCATACACCACAGCATCATCAGCAAACAGCCGCAAATTACAACTTACTCTGTCCATCAGATCATTTATATAGATAGAAAATAATAGCGGTCCTATCACACTTCCCTGGGGCACGCCTGACGATACACTCGTCTCTGATGAACAACGTACTGCGTTCTATTACTTAGGAAGTCTTCCAACCAGTCACAAATCTGTGAACCTATTCCATAAGCTCGTATCTTCGTTAGCAGTCTGCAGTGTGGCACCGTGTCGAACGCCTTTTTGAAGTCTAGAAAAACACAATCCGCCTGTTGCCCTTCGTCCATGGCTCGCAAGATGTCATGTGAGAAAAGGGCAAGCTGAGTTTCACATGAACGATGTTTCCTAAACCCGTGCTGATTCATGGAAAGAAGCTTTTCCGTTTCAAGGAAATTTACTATATTCGAACTGAGAATATGCTCCAAAATTCTACATGAAACCGATGTCAACGATATTGGCCTGTAATTGTATGGGTCAGTTCTCTTTCCTTTCTTATACACGGGAGTCACATATTGTGCTACATCTTGCTTACGTGTTGGCCACCAAAATCTTTCAGCTACACGTCTTTCAGTCGTCCTTTGACCTCCATGTCCTGCAAGGACGTGGTCGTGCGCTTCCTGCATTACTTCTTGTTTCAGTTGTTGAGGAACCACAAATCGAGGTCCAAGTTTCGTCTTACGGCATAATACCCCGTCTTCGAAGCAAAATTGTTTTTGTGTTGCATATTTTTTGCATTCTGTATCTTCAGCCTGTACCTTTCGCCAGTCCTCAAAATCTCGGCCAGTTGTTTCTACAATAGCTATTTTACGGCTTAGACAATCTGCGTTTGTGTTTTTCCTGCCAGGTTTATGTATCACTTCGAAATCCATTTCAGAAAGACATAGGGCCCAACGGGTAAGACGACTAGACGAATCTTTTAACCCAAGTAACTACTTTAGTGCTGCGTGATCCGTAATAACCTTAAATTTTTTACCATGCAAACAGCATTTAAAATATTTAATTCCATATATAACACTTAGTAATTCTTTCTCTATTGTCGAATAATTTCTTTCTGCCATCGTTAGTTGTCTTGAGGCGTATGCTATGGGGTGTTCCTCACTGTTTATATTCTGACTTAAAACCACTCCTACCGAATGACCACTTGCATCACATGACAAAATAAACTCTTTACTGTAATATGGATATGCTAATACAGGACTATGTGTTAATTTGTCTTTGAGTGTTTGGAAAGCTGCTTCACAATCCTCAGACCATCGGAACTTTGCACCTTTTTTCAACAACTGAGTTAGGGGCCGGGCAATTTTAGGCAAAATTTGGCACGTATTTGCGGTAATATGAAGCCAGCCCAACAAAAGATTGTACTTCTTTAATGCGTTGTGGTGTTGGAAAATCCTGAACTGCCGAAATTAATCTGGGGTCTGTTTTAATTCCATTTTCACTAATAACATGGCCTAAGTAGGTAACTTCTGTTAATGCGAAACTACATTTCTCCAGATTCAATGTTAACTTTGTTTTTCTGAGTCTCTGAAAAACATTACGTAGACGCACTGCATGTTCCTTAATAACTTTTGAAAACACAATAATATCGTCAAGATACACACAACATTGTTGGGTTTTGAGACCTCGTAACACTCCATCGAGTAGTCTCTAAAAGGTTGCTGGGGCGTTCCTCAAACCGAACGGCATTCGCCTAAATTTCCAGTGGCCTCCTGGGGTAGAAAAAGCTGTTTTATACCTGTCTTGGGGTGCCACTTCGAGCTGATGGTAACCTGAACGAAGGTCGATTGTTGAAAAGTATTTACTATTTCCAAGACTGTCAATGATGTCTGTAATGTTCGGAAGGGGATAAACATCTGAAATGGTTTGTTTATTAAGATGTCTGTAGTCACAACAAAACCTGTAACGTTTCGTACCGCCTGGAGACTTCTTTGGAATTATAACTATGTTTGAATTATAAGGGGAATAAGAGTATTCTATAATTCCGTCTCTTAAATGTTGTTCTATAAATTCATCCAACACGGGTTGTAAATGGTGTGGAACTCTATAGGGTTTTCTGTAACCTGGGGGGCTATTTTCTGTTGGAATTTTGTGCTGTGTTATGTCTGTGGCTGGCAGTGGTCCTTCCGGATTAAATAAATCCTGAAACTCAAGCAACACTGTTTCTATCGTATCTCTATCTTTTCCTTTCAAATGTTCTATCTTCTGGCGTAATGCGGTTTTGTAGGCGTCTGGTTTCTGACTATCAGTATTATCTGTCCAAATAAAATCTTCTTCTTCAAACGCACTGACTGTAGCTACTAATATTCCCTTACGCAATCCTTTCTCTTCCACTGTGAAATTGTCAACGTGTACTGGTACTTTCGCTTCTCCACCCACGTTCTGAACTCGTACCACACTTCTCCGAACAAAACAATGCGACGCATATAATTCCTCATTTTCTTCGAATGGTTCTGTTCGACAAACTATGTCGGTCGGTAGTTCCGAGTCGACGGTCAACCAGAGAAGTTTACCTGATCCATATGGAATTGTATCGTGCGAATCAACTCTCTAGGACTGTGCTCGCAGTTTAGTTGATTTCTCGTTGCGCATCGAGGAATCTTGCGGCAGCGCGCCCTTTGCAGCTGCATCACCTAACTGAAACATTGTTCCGCTAAGCTCTACTGTTTGCTGACTGAGGTCGATTTTGGCGTGATGTTTAGTCAGGAAATCCATCCCTAGGATCGCGTCGTACCCGTCAGTTATCGTTGTTACTACCTCTACTTCTTCTTGAAATTGTACACCGTTTATATAAAAAATTAATGATGTACAACCCACTGAATTCACTGTTCCACCTCCTATTCCACTCAATTTGTACCTCGGGAGGTCATATTTCTTATGATCAATGCACGCCTTACTTACGATCGATATATTAGCACCTGTGTCTACCAACATTCTCACTTCTTTATCTTGTATGGTCGCAGATAACCAGCATTCCGCCTTCACATTGGCCTTAATGGCAAAAAATTTTACAGGGAAAGTCTGATGGCGGATTGGCCGGCGTTCCCGCTTGAGTTTAACTGATTTCTAGTTTCATACTGTTTCGTAGTCCTGCAATCTCTAAACGTATGCCCTATTCTCCCGCAGCTAGTGCACTGCGGTTGTCTACAATATTTCACTATGTGTCCCTGTCTGTCACACTTAAAACAACGCACACCTGTTGAAAATATGTTCCGCTTTTCCCTGTACCTGGTGGAAATGTCGATCTCTTCAAACGATGTTGCCATAGATAATGCTTCTGCTAAAGTGTTAGGAAATTGTGCCCTAACTCGACGGTACATTTCAGGAGGTAAACCACGCAAAAATGTATCCAAATCTCTGTCCTCTGCCTCCTGCAAGATAGCTCTATTTGTGATAATTGATAATTGTTAACATTAATCTTGCGGATTCTATCGACAAAGCTCTCTAATGATTCATTTTGTTTCTGAGTGATGGTACTCAATTTTTCGCTATAAAACTTACAACTATTTTGTTTCTGAAAACGCGTAAGTAATCCCTTCTTTAATTCCTCAAAGGTTGTAGCATTACACAATTCTTCATGATACATGACATGTGCTTTGGCCTCACCTGTCAACCTTAATTCCGTCATTTGCAAAAGTTTTTCATTTGACCACACCCCTACATTTGCGGCTGCTGTCAAATCGTCAAGAAACGCAATTACATCTTCGACTACCTATACAACCTTACTGAGTTAAAAGATTCTGAAATACCTTTCAAACTTACAAAGCTTACGACAGAAAAACTGAGAAATATTAAACTGTTACTTAAACAATTACCCTTCAACTACCACTTCAATGCCTGTCCCTCCCACCTTGATTGAGCCAAGTTTCTCTGACACCAATTGTACCGTAATCTCGATTATTTCTGATCATACTGATTACTAAATGTGGCTATCTGTATGATTAGTGGTTCACTTTACAGTTCTTACTCTTTTCCTAAAGCATCAAAGACCTTGTATCAGTGATATTTGTCAGGATGGGCAGTTTTTAACACAAGAAATATTCATATTATTATTTATTTGTCATTAATCAGATTTGTGGGACGTGAATTCTCTTGGCTCAGAGGTGGAAGGATGTTGAAATGAGACAGCATTGAATTTATTTACAAATATACATAATACTTGTGGTAATTTCCTTCCATTCAGTTATTCTCTTACTCGAAGGCAGCAGGCGGCAGGCCGGCGCGCTGAAAGTGGATACCGGCGGTCCGGTTACGCGTAGGCAGCAGCAGCGGCGAGGCCGGGCGCAGTCTTCGTTACAGTCCGTAGCGGCGACGTGAAGCGGCGCGTGACTTTATTCAATTGTTCGCGTTCCCCGTTGTGATTACTGCCAGTACCTCATGTAAGCGTCCGTAACTCTTCAGGCTTCGTGGCCCGTGTGTGTGAGTGCGTCGTTCATCGATGGGGCAGTGTGGGGCGCTGGCGGCATCGAGCCGACGACCCCTGGGCTCCTCTCCCGCAGCTGTCGATTATTGACTAAATCTCACAGGTCAGCTGTCGAGAGGCCGCACTCCCATCGTCCTCTCAGCTGCCTGGGTGCCCGGTAAGTCTTCTTTAATTCTTCTTCCGTTCTCGCGACTGCTCGCCTAGTCCATTCTTCTCCGATGTCGGTTGCGTGATCGGCCGGAATGGTGCCGAACTTCACTCGTGCTGAAGCAACGAAAGAATTCCCTCTGCTCCAATTGTCCAGGTATTTATTGGTTCAAGTAGGTCTCTGTCACGTGGAGAAATTTCCAGAATGTTCGGTCACGTGGAGAGTCGCTAGTCGGTCACTGGGTTCTAGTCACGTTCTTCCAAAACTGCCAAAACGTGTAACCTTGTCACGTATGGGAGCCTTAAACTCGTGCGGCGATGGATTGCTGACATGTTAATCACGTATCCCTGGAGAGGTAACTGTACTGGTCTTGTGACAGTTACAAACTGTTGACGTTATGCATTCTTCTTGGTCACGTTTCGCTATTCTTACTGCTCGTGAGATGGCTGGCCGATGACCGCTTGAGCTGATTCGCCAACTTCGCGATTTCTCGAACACGTGAGCCGTGGCCGCGCGACGCCATCGGAATGTGCTGCGCGGTGATCTGCTGTTCCAGCGATTCGAGACTCCACGTGCCTGCTGCTGGCCGCTTCCCTGCTTTACACTTTGCGTTAGACTTTACATTTCCACTTTAATAGGTTATTCCGTTTTCATTACTAAACCACTTATAATCACTAATTACCCATACAGTATGTTATGCCCCATTTTCACACATAAGTAGTAGTTTATTGATACATGAGGATGAGACTGGTAGTCAAATTGCACAGAGTTGGTCTTTCATTTGTCTCAAAATGTTTACTGTGTTTTAGGGTTGCCACCAGTGCATTCATCCTGGCCTTCGAAGCCGATACACTGTCCTAGAAGATGAAGGTAATGAGTTACCAGTGCAATGTCCAGCTGTATGTTCCGCCCCCTATGAGGTGCTTCAAGTGCTGGGATTTAGAGCTTATGTCCTCCTGGTACACCTCCAGCCCCAGATGCATAAAATGTGTCCGTCCATCCGGATGTTCCGTGCATCCCACCAACTGTCTGTGTGAAATGTAACCAGCTACACCTACCTTGCTTTCCGGAGTGTCCAATTCTACACAAAGAACGAAATATAATGGAAATAAAAGACCTTGGACAGGCTATCTAGAACGAAGTATGAGTAGTTCCATCCAGTGAATTTGAACAACTCTTTTGCTGCTGGAACATCATCCAGCTGTGGGCCCTAGAGACCATAAATCTTCCACTGCCCCCTTGTTGGGTGTGAGTGCTCCTTCACCTACTGTTCCACCACATATTGTGGGGGCAACTTCTCGCCAACCATCAGGGACACCAGTCTGCAATCCCCAGATAGAGACGCAACAGTTTCCTCTTGCACCTCTCGCTCGGAAGGGGTGTCTCAGGACGTTCCCTTCCGAGGATTCTCCGAGTGCACCAGGGAATCCCAGCCAATTGCTGAAGGATCCGCAAACTGTCGGTCGAAATGCTTCCTGCTCTTCAACAGACTCTGATGTTACTCCCCAGAAGCCCTCCCAGCCCTTAACACCAAAGGCCAGAGAGAAGCGACGAAGAAGAAGAAGGACTAGAAATCTTCAGTGGCTCGAAAGCAATGCTCGTGTACATCTTCAGCCTCTGAAGACAAGGTGGAGATCCTCGCGTTCCCTAAGGAGCACACCATAAGAGGATCACCAGAACCCATGATTCTCGATCCTGCAGATTCTGAGGTAATGGTAGGAGGTGTTCCTGCGGAATAACCATTTTATCCCTTACATTGTGGCTATTCGGCTCATTGCAAAAGAGTCCTTGCAGTGGAATTCTGCCGTTTTTTTTCCACTGTCTGGCTGAGCTGAAGCAGTTACTGTGCCACTTCCCTGTGCTCTGTTAAGCCTTACAGGAAACCTGGTTTCCTGTTGAGAGGACCCCTGCCCTTCGGGGATATCAGGGCTATTATAAAAATCGATCAGTCTTTGGCAGAGTTTCTGGTGGAGTTTGCATCTACGTCCTTGCCTCTGCCCCATGTGCTACTGTGCCTCTTCAAAACTCCTCTAGACGCAATCGCTGTTAGGCTCCAGGCATTGCAATATTTTATTGTATGTTCTGCATACATTCCAGCATATGATGATGTCTCTCCTTGTAGACCTCTCTGCCTTAGTCGCCCAAAGTCCCCCACCCTTACTTCTTTCGGGGGATTTCAATGCCCACCACACTTTGTGGGCTGGCACACAGACCTTGGCTCGGGGTAGAGATGTTGAGTCTCTACTAACACAGCAGAACATCTACCTCTTCAACACCGGGTCTCCTAAGCATTTTAGTGTAGTGCATGGAATATATTCCGCCATAGACTTATCTGTCTGCAGCCCTAGCCCTCTCCCACACCTCACTTGGAGGGTCTACGATGACCTGTGCGACAAGGACTATTTATCTATCTTCCTGTTGCTCCCACAGTGTCCGCCTGCTGACCGTCTGCGTCACTGGTGTCTCCATAGGGCTGACTGGCCAGCTCATTCCTCAGCTGCTGTGATTCCCTCTCCCATTCTGACTGGTGTTGATGCCACTGTTCAGCAGTTCACAGAGACCATCGTTTCTGCAGTCGAGAAACTGTTACCAGCACACTCAGCTTACTCCACCATACGTCGGTGCCCTGGTGGACACCAGAGATCGCTGAAGCCATCCGGGAACGTCAGCGTTCACTACAGTGTCACAGACGCCATCCTTCCGTAGATCCCATAGATCATATTACTGCCTGCCCTGGACCCGATCGCATTCACAGTAAGTTCCTCCATTATGTATCAGCTGACTCTAAGCACTAGCTTCTCGCCATGTTCAATCGTCTCTGGGCATAGGGTATTTTCCTGTCACAATGGCGGAACAGTGTCATCATTCCTGGGGAGGATTCACAGGTGGCTGATAGTTACCGACCTATCAGCTTAACGAACGATCCATGCAAGCTCCTCGAAGGCATGGAGTTGGAGTGGATCCTCGACGACTGGAGACTCATGGTCTCACAATGTGGTGGGTTCTGTCAAAGCCGCTCCACTATCGACAGTTTCGTGTCGCTGGAGTTGGGCATCCGAACAGCCTTTACTCGCCGCGAATATCCGGTTGCTGTCTTCATTGATCTGTGGAAAGCGTACGACACCAGTTGGCACCCACATAAATCTTTCTATGCTGTACGACTGTGGCTTACAGGCTCCACTTCCTATATTCATACAGAACTTCCTCACAGTTGCGTTCATTTCGTGTTCATCTTGTACTTTTCTCAGCTCACCTCATTATCAAGAAAACAGTGTCCCACAGGGTTCCATTGTTAGTGTCCCTTTATTTTTAGTCTCTATTAACAGTCTTGTTACAGCTGTGAGGTCATTGGTTTCCAGAAATTTGTATGTCGATGACTTCTGCATGTATTATAGCTCCACCAGCATTGGCGTTGCTGAACGGCGGTTGTTGATAGCTATTTAAAAGGCGCAGTCATGGGCGTTTGCACATGGTTTCCAGTTTTCTGCATCAAAAACCTGGGTAATGCATTTCTGTCGTGTCAAGGAGACGCACAGTTTTTTGGGCAAGCTGTGTGATTATCATCTTATTTCGGTGCCACATTTCCGACAGCTCAAACAAAAGTGCTGGCGACACCTAAACATCCTGCGATGTCTGAGCCACACTGTTTACGGAGCCTCACACCCAATGCTCCTGCAACTTTTTAAGGCCTTCATTCATCAGCGCGTAGACTATGAGTGCATAATGCCTTCGGTGTTACAAACCTTGGACCCAGTTTTACATTATGGTGTCTGTTTGGTGACAGGGGCTTTGTGCATGAGCCCTGTGATAAGCCTCCTAGTTGAAGCTGGGATCTTTTCCCTGAGTGTCTGACAGCAACACGTGTTAGTTTCATACGTTGCCCACATTCAGGCCTCGCCAGACGTCCTGAACCACCGGCTCCTCTTTCCAGATGCTGCACTCCCTATCTCTCCACGACGGTCCAGATCGGATTACCTGACTGGAGTTAATATTGTTTCTCTCCTTTCGTCCCCTGAATCCCATCCCCTTCTAACCACTTTCCAATATTCGTTCCAAAGCCCTCCTTGGTCCATTCCTCGTTTGCAGCTTTGTATGGATCTGTCCTGTGCCTTGAAGGACTCCGTTTCTCTGACACAACTTCGCCACCAGTTCCTGCACCTCCTTTATTCATTCCATGGCGCTGAAGCTACTTACACTAAAGGTCGCACTGGGTATGCACATCTGCATGATGACCATGCTGAACATCATTGTTTCCATGTGAGAGTAGAATCTTTACCACAGAACTGGTCGCCATTGTAAGGGTTATACAACACATCAAAGCCTGCCTCAGAGGGTTATTTGTCATTTGTAGTGACTCCCTGAGTGGCTTACAGCCCATCGACCATTGTTTCTCTCACGACCCATTAGTGTGGTCAATCCAAGATACAATATACTCTCTTCGGCTATTTGGTCATTCTGTGGTCTTTGTGTGAATCCCAGGCCACATCAGCATACCAGGGAATGAACATGTTGATCTATGGCACCATCTCTAGATATTGGTGTCACGGAACCAGATCTCAAATTGGCGTTGCGCTGTAAGGTGCGTGAGGCTTGGAGCACTGAAGGTCTACCATGAGTGGTCCAAATAAGCTGTGGGCCGAGAAGCAATCCATGGCTCTGTAGAAATCTTCAGTGTGGACCATACGTCGAGAGCTGGGTATACACGGCTATCTCCTTCACCGGGAGGTCCCACCCATGTGCCAATGTGGTGCAGTGTTGATAGTAGTCTGTCTTCTGATGGACTGTCCACTTTTGGCCAACTTGAAATCTTTAATGTACTAGCTGTGCTAACCTTAGTTTTAGAGGAAGATGGCTCTGCGGCTGACTCAGTTTTACATTTTATTCACGCAGCTAGTTTTTACAATTCCATCTAGTGGTGAGTGCTATAGCCTGATGTACACAGAGTACTTTATTATGTGAGGAATTGAGAACAAGTCATTTCGTTAGGTAGCGAAGAGATTCTTGGTATTGGTCATTTTCTAGTATTCTCGCATAAAAGCCACATTAGATCTAGTAACTTTCGTTCTATTACTGCTTGGTGTTAAACTGAAGGAAATGTAACTCATATTAGTTTTTGAAAACGGAGTAGTAGCTCTGAAACACAATGGACAACAAGCAAATAAATAACTATTTGTGACGGAAATGAGTTTGCGACATAAAATAATTTTTAGTGACATGGGTGTAATGTATAGGTCTCCTCATAAGGCGCAGATGACCTCAATGTTGACTGCCCTATATCACCAATCAATCAACCCCCTCATACATGTAAAGTAAATTTCAACACATTAGGAAAATTTCATCCACAGCAACATATGGTGTAACGTGCACAAAACGGAATATCATAGCAGCCCCAGTTTTTTATTGCAAACATATCCTAACCTAGTGCAATCTCCTATTTCAAAGCCGGTATCTTACTATGACTATTAACGAAATGATGCGCATTTCGCCACAATACTGACATATAAAGATTTAAGTAGCGAAAAAATTAAATTTTTCTACCAGTTCGTTATTCCGTAATCATTTGTGAAAGATTGCTGAATGTGCACCTCCATGTCGTTAGTGCTGTCCGATTCCATCCATGTTGGGGAAATCATGACGGACGATTCAGCCTGGGTATTTAGGAACTCTAGGGGCAACATGTTTGTTGGTGATGATAAAATGATAATGAGTAAAATACAACACCCAGTCCCTGGCGGGAGAAAATCCTCGCCGTCTGCGGTGGCCGAGGGGATTGAGGGGCTTCAGTCACGGTCTGCACGGCCACTACGGTCGGGGGTTCGAAACCCCCTCGGGCATGGATATTTGTGCCGTCCTAGTTCGTAAGTAGTTCATAAGTAGTTTGTAAGTTTAGGGACTGATGACCCCATAGTTAAGTCCCATAAGCTTTACAAACATTTGATTTAGAAAATCCTCAGCCAGACCGAGAATCGAACCTGGGCGCCCTGTGTAACAATCCACCAGTCTGTCAAGTGGACTGTGGAGGCAGACACAATGTGGCATATTCAAATTGCGACCGGTTTAGTTCTTAAGACGTTTCATACCTTAACATTTGAACACCTCTTGTTCATCACCAAAGAATCCAAAACGTCTGTACAGAGACAGGTTCTAGCTGCACTATGTTTATGTTGTATCTGTTGACTGTTTCACAACCAATTAAATAGGCGAAGAGTTCAACAAGTAAATCAGACATTTTTAAGCATTATACTAGCCATTTTAATTAAGAATGTGCCCCATTTAAATTAATAGTTCCACACTGAATATAGAGAGTAAGTGATCGGGCTGTCACAACTACAAGACAAGAAACGACTGACCAATATAAACAGAAAAACTGAAAGGCACACCATCTGCACATGTTTCACAAGATTTTTCTTTATTACAAGGCTATAGTCTCAGAAGTCGAATGATATAGTGTGGTAAACATATATGTGTCATACATATTTAAAATCTGATAAAATATTAAGAAAAATAACACTTTCATTTAAAGGAAAATACGAAGAAAGAAAATTTCCCCCCTGAAGTAACGCTGCAGAATTCATAACAAATCTTTAGACAGTTCGAAGTAAACATTAACACATGTATTCATAGGTAGTGGGGCAGGATGCACACGAGCTGGCCTTCCACACAAAGGTCATTCCAGTAATTCTGACATCTTCCTTTCAGGAATTATGCTATGCTCAGCGCTTTTCGTCATGTATGACGCATTCCATCATGTTTATGCTGGGGTTCTTCAATATTCTATTACACAACTGCAGACATTACGCTTACATTAATTTTCTTGGAATTGGGAGATACACAAGCGAGCTATAGCGATTAAATTACAATCAGGGGTTGTAGTCACATAGGATATGTTCCATCACCCACTATAATAATTCCCAATTGCTAGACCAGTGCCATCATGCCAATATTGTGGCAATTGGGTGTCTGGCCCCTAGCAAAATATTGAATGCCTTTGGCTTCTCACCCCCCAACTCCAGCCCAACCAGTTGTGTTTAAATAACTAAAAATGAATTGTTGTTTATAAAATGTTAATAAGATTTTAAGTTTTTTAACCTTACATACTATTACACCAACGTACAAAACACAAATTACGAGTCCTTGTTCTGCACCATAGCAGTACCTATATATTAAACATAGATGCAGCGATGATAGGCCATCCAACAAATATTTTAATGTTATTGTGAATTTAAACCCCTAAACTGAAGGTTCAAATACCCAAATGTTTGTAAAGCTTATTGGACTTAATTCTGGGGCCATCAGTCCCTAAACTTACAAACTACTTATGAACTAACTTAAAGACAACACAAACATCCATACCCAAGGGAGTATTCAGACTGCGCATTCCACAATGTGGCGCTCCAGACTGCTCAGTTACTCTCGCGCAGACCCTAAACTGAATAAAGGAAGTGATATAATACTATATACAAAGTTAATAACAACTGTAATTCCATGAAAAGACTAAAATAATTTTTTTCAACAAGAGTATTTTCAAAGTGGTATGGTGCAGCTTTTTGCAGAATGATATACACGCTATTTACATCAAATATAATAAAATAATGCTAAAGTAAGCACTTCCCCAGCTACCTCCAGGCCTAAAACAAAATAATAATTGAAATCACAGTAAAAAGTCATGCCTACCTACTCTGCACACTCTGTACATACACAATGAAATGTAACACATGTTTTAAAAACTTATAGGAGAGACAAGTTAAATTATAACTTTAAGTACTGCACGTTAATGCAATCTATTGTTTAAAATGGAGAATTTTATTGTTTATGAGAATACAAACAGCAATCAGGAAAGAATAAATTAAAATTCCAAAAAATGTAAATATTGTAATTAAAATTCTTTACAACTAATGTCATGCTTTCTCGACAAGATGGATTCTTACTTATAACTGTGAAATACTTATATTCATCTTTGGGGTGTCATTTTCTTAATTTTTGGGAAAATAGGAATTTTTTGTGTTGAATAATATTTGCATCATTACTGTTTTCAATAACTTAAACTGTTGTTGCACTTTTAATGAATGGAATTAGGTAGAGGAAGCTTGTGTTAGAGATGGTAAGTGATATATTTATGAAAAAACAGAAGAATCTGTATTTTTTTATTTATATTTTATGGTAGGTTCATTTTTAGTCTTTTTAACATAAAAATCTCATTTTCTTCATAAATTCGATGCTAAGACGTCATTTGGATGAGGGACATTCTTAAATTTTACCAAATGTCTTTGAAAGAATGGTGGAATTTAGCATTACATATTCCGTTTTTTGGCTATGTTCAGTTTTGCTTTTTTAGTGTAAAATTGCTTTCTCTGCATACATTATATACCAGTATGTCGTTTGGGTGAGGGATCTACTTAATTTTTGCGAAATTTGTCCTATAACACACCAGAATGTAATTAAAATATTGTGAATTGGTTAAGTTCTTTTTGTGGAATTTCAATTGTTATTAACTTGAATGTAGTATCAGATCACTTCCTTTATTTGGTTAATGGTATTAGTTTCACAATAACAGTACAGTATGAATAGGACAGCCAATCATTCCCATCTGTGTGTAATAAGTAGATTCTACTATGGTACAGAACAAGGATTAGTAATTCAGATATTGTGGTGGTGTCGTATTTTAGGTTAAAATAACTTGAAATCTGCTGCATATTACTATTACCTTATGCACATTTTGTAAACAGCAGTTAATTTGTATTATTTATTCTCATTTTGTTTTACACTCACTGCAGTTCTCTGTATAGCCATAATTTAATCTGCCCAAACTCTCATGGGTCAGGCAGTGAGACCAGGCCAGGCATAGACGAATTCAGGAAACAAATGTTGGTTGGGCTGGGGCTGGTGATGGAAAGCCATAAGCACACTCAACCCTTGGCTGGGGGACCTGGCAACTAATACCTACAATATTGATGCAATGGCACCAGTTCAGCAATTGTGTAATATAATACTCTTTGATGGAATGCATCTTATGTGGCTAAACGCTCTGATCATAGTTAAATTCCCTAGAGAACAAAGTATATTTCTCAATTATCAGAAGCGGAATTCGCCGAATATTGACAGGGGAAATGTGTATGTAAGTAAGAGGTTTAGATGAAATGCTTCTTCAAGTATCATTAGCCCTGTAACTCCAAAGTCAAGGTTCGTTATTAAAGACATAATTAATCTATGAAATACACCAAGCTCCAATGGATCCTGTTCCACATTTCTTACTACCAGATGATATATCTTACATTACCTTCACTGACTACTATTAAAACTGCTCCAGATGACCTAAATTCCATCGAAAGTATTATAGCAATCCACTAAAATTCACCAGCTATGTTATTATCATGTGTTTTTATACTGATGTAGTAGAAAGGAAACAAGTTCATATGGCGCCTCCATTCCCTATATACCACAATCATTGAACAATAAAAAAATAAGGTTCTAGTATTCGATAACTACTAAAGGTGATGTTGGCAACTGTTGAAAGCTCGAGAATCATTGAGGGATATTGCCTCTAACGTCTCTGAGAACAAATAAACAAACCAATGTTGGTTGGCAAAAATTTGATATAACAGGTACAATACCCTGTACTGAGTATGATCAAATGACTGATGAGTTTGTGGATTAAGTTGTTAAGTTAATTGAACTGCAAGGCTATAAGAAGAAATACTGTAAACAAATTGTTTGACTGCCACTTCACGGATTCCATAGTAGACGTTGTTGCTGATAGTTACCTTATATGAAACTGCAATCTTCGTAGTCAAGTAGAAAGAGTTTCATGCAAAAATAGCATTATTTCATACAGAATATGATTTTAATGAATAACATTTCTGCAGGATGCATGATGATTAACTTGACTTGATTTCAAACTGAACTTTCTCTGCTATCATTATAGAATATGAGTCCAAAGACATATGGATAGAACACTAGTAATAATGAAATGAGAAAGAAATAAAACTTGATGTAAGTGTGTTCTTCAAAAAATATTTCGTTTTATAATAGGTTATGGTGATACAAATTGAAATTTTATATACCCACTAAGAAAAAATAGAAGGAATATTAAAAGTAAAAATAAAATAAAAAAAAAAAAACAAGTTGAGAAAATCACCAGATGTAATTTCCAAATGGTTCGAAAGTTCTTAGTTTAATTAACATACACAGACAATAAACAAAAATATTACAGTTTCAGAAAAATTCCTTGATTATTTAATGGGAAAGAAATTTAGAAAATTTGCAAGTTTATAATGCATAAAGTGTCATCATTAGATACGAAGCACAAGCTTGGGTTGTTTTATTAATGGTGGGGCTGGAAAAAGGCAGGGCATTAAAAAACAAATCATCCCAGTATTTACCTGGACAGATGTAGGTAAAGCCCGACAAACCTAAATCAGAATGGCTTGAGGCTGACATCAAGCTCAGTCCACTCATATGCATGTCCTTATTGATACTACTGCTCCAATTCACTGGGTGGGAGGATGAGTTGGATCAGTCCCATTTTGGAGAGTTTACAGTTACGTCTTTGCTGCTCATTGTGCTAGCTTTAGTTCAAAGTGTGACTTATAAACGAGTATGATTTTATTCCAATTGTGCCTGAGACCACTGTATACAGTATACTATATTTTGTATTGTTAATTAAGATAATGGTTATAAATAACATATTAGTAAATATTTTAGAATGTTTTTGAATAAAAGTCTAAATGTAAGTTTGTCATCAGTGATTTCCAGATCACTCCAATCGGCTTCTTTGTCTCTTATTTCAAGTACTGTAAATTTATTATACAGCATCGCTAATTTTCTTGTCATTCATAACGTCATGAATTTGGCATTTTCTATTCTAGTGTACATATTTAGGTTGTATGTCTAAGCAACTGATAGATAATAGGTTTTATTGCCATTGGCCTTTATTTGCAAGGCATAATCAGTGGGCTGCAATATACACATGATTATGTTTTACAATTTTTCGTATTTACGTTTCTTAGTATTTTAGGTTATAAACAGTTCTTGTGCGTTATTTATGTATAGTTAGTGACATTAGGATATTATTACTGACAATATTTTGTGGGTCCTTCTTTACATGTAGTGCTGATTGGTGACTTCCAGTTGTTTTGCTTCAATTATATTCCTTTTGCGTTTTTGTTTTTCAGCAGATGTTTTTCAGCTAACATCAGTAGGCACATGCCATTTCGTTTGTGTTGTGTTTTTGTTTTGGTTGGTGTTGCTAACGATTGAATGTGTGATTGTCATATCTTTGCGTTATCTCAGTGAGTGTGTGTGTGTGTATTTTCGATGTAATTGCATAGAGAACGGCACCAGTTACTGATGTATTAATTAATTAATTAATTTAATTACTCCTGATTGGGAATGGAGAGAGAGAGAGAGAGAGAGAGAGAGAGAGAGAGAGAGAGAGAGAGAGAGAGAGAGAGAGAGAGAGAGAGAGAGAGAGATAATACGAAGGAGTTTGTGTGAGAGAGGAAAAAGATGAAGAAAAAGAGGGAGGAGTGAGAGTGGGAAAGAGAGAGACAAAGAAATTGACAGAGAAATAAACAGAGTGAGAGTGTGTGTGTGAGAGAGAGAGAGAGGGAAGAGTGAGGGAAAGGGAAGGTGGTGAGGAGAGAGACAGAGAGATGTGAGTGTGTTTTTATTATTAGTAGTATTATTACATTCTGTGTTTGTGTATGTGTCAATTTTCTCTTTAATTACTGTCTCATATCGTTGACTAGATTTAGCAGTGAGTTTAGTATCTATATGTTATCTTGTATTTTCTGATATGGGCTTAAAATGTGTAAATTTAACACATTTATTTTGCATACGATGTTAGGCTACATTAACACACAGAACGTGTAACCTGTTGATATATAAAGAACAGACTTTCGTTTCATTCCACTCTTTACTGTGTTTCAGGGTTAGTGATGAAGATATTGACAGAACTGACGAATCTGACGCTGATACATCGTCTGGCTTGTAAGTATGTAAGTTATATTCATTTAAGTATTTAGCATACAAACTTTCATTTTCAAAATCACTAGAATGAGAGATACATGAAAGAATGAAGTGCTATAGCCTAGAAGCTTTGTAATAATACGCATTACATTGTGAAACTTAGTGGAGTCAATGCCTGGGAAGGTAAGTTCCACAAAGCGACTGCTATACTTAGATACTCAACGTGCACTCGAGCAATGAGTGTTTTTGGTAGGTAATTAAGATTGTTTCAAATCTGCGAATATGTTTATGAATGCTCAGTGGTTTAGGCAATTACTGCAAATGTCAGTCTTCGTATAGAGGGCTAGGTCAGTCATTTCAAATGTTAGAGGAACCTATCATCTTATAATCCTCCTCTATCATGGCTATCCCTCTTTGAAATTTTGTACACAATTTAGTACTGTGGATCATTAAAGAAAAAGCGGAATTATTTCCATCTGTCTACCATATAACTGCCAACTCTCCAATCCCCCTTTACACCACTCCCATTTTGAATAAAATAAAACCATCTCAGGGTTTTTCATTGTTTTCAATTTTATAGTCACTCAGCATAATATCTTTATCTTAACCTTTAAATATCTCTTAATCACATATTCTTTCTCTGTCTCTTCTATGTCTTTTCTCATGTCGATTGCAGCTGTTGAAGCAATGAGAACTGTAAAGTAAGTTATGTGTTTTCTTCAAGGTAATGCCTTTGTGCAACTTCAGTATTTCTTAAGTGTGAAGGTTAACTGGTACAGTATGATGTGAGACTAAAAGGTGGAAATATGCAATGTCATCGTGTTTGGTATGTTATGCCCCATTTTCACACATAAATAGTAGTTTATTCATACATGAGGAAGAGACTGGTAGTCAAATTGCACAGAGTTGGTCTTTCATTTTTCTCAAAATGTTTACTGTGTTTTAGGGTTGCCACCAGTGCATTCATCCTGGCCTTCGAAGCTGATACACTGCCCTAGAAGGTGAAGGTAATGAGCTACCAGTGCAATGTCAAGTTGTATGTTCCGCCCCCTATGAGGTGCTTCAAGTGCTGGAATTTCGAGCTTATGTCCTCCTGGTACACTTTCAGCCCCACAGGCAGAGAATTTGTGCGTCCATCTCATCCGGATGCTCCGTGGATCCCACCACCTGTCTGTGTGAACTGTAAGAGCCACCTTACTTTCCGGAGTGTCCAATTCTACACAAAGAACGAAATATAATGGAAATAAAAGGCCTTGGACAGACTATGTAGAACGAGGTGGGAAAGAAGTATGAGTAGCTCCATCCAGTGAATTTGAACAACTGTTTTGCTGCTGGAACATCATCCCCGTGCACTATGGGTACACTCATAACAAGGTGTCGCATACTCCTGTCGGCCCTAGAGACCATAAATCTTCAACTGCCCCTTTGTGGAGTGTTAGTGCTCCTCCATCTACTGTTCCACCATATGTTGTGGGGGCAACTTCTCGCCAACCATCAGGGACACCAGTCTGCAATCCCCAGATAGAGACGCAACAGTTTCCTCTTGCACCTCTCGCTCGGAAGGGGTGTCTCAGGACGTTCCCTTCCGAGGATTCTCCGAGTGCACCAGGGAATCCCAGCCAATTGCTGAAGGATCCGCAAACTGTCGGTCGAAATGCTTCCTGCTCTTCAACAGACTCTGATGTTACTCCCCAGAAGCCCTCCCAGCCCTTAACACCAAAGGCCAGAGAGAAGCGACGAAGAAGAAGAAGGACTAGAAATCTTCAGTGGCTCGAAAGCAACGCTCGTTTACATCTTCAGCCTCTGAAGACAAGGTGGAGATCCTCGCGTTCCCTAAGGAGCACACCATAAGAGGATCACCAGAACCCATGATTCTCGATCCTGCAGATTCTGAGGTAATGGTAGGAGGTGTTCCTGCGGAATAACCATTTTATCCCTTACATTGTGGCTATTCGGCTCATTGCAAAAGAGTCCTTGCAGTGGAATTCTGCCGTTTTTTTTCCACTGTCTGGCTGAGCTGAAGCAGTTACTGTGCCACTTCCCTGTGCTCTGTTAAGCCTTACAGGAAACCTGGTTTCCTGTTGAGAGGACCCCTGCCCTTCGGGGATATCAGGGCTATTATAAAAATCGATCAGTCTTTGGCAGAGTTTCTGGTGGAGTTTGCATCTACGTCCTTGCCTCTGCCCCATGTGCTACTGTGCCTCTTCAAAACTCCTCTAGACGCAATCGCTGTTAGGCTCCAGGCATTGCAATATTTTATTGTATGTTCTGCATACATTCCAGCATATGATGATGTCTCTCCTTGTAGACCTCGTTGCCTTAGTCGCCTAATGTCCCCCACCCTTACTTCTTTTGGGGGATTTCAATGCCCACCACACTTTGTGGGGTGGCACACAGACCTTGGCTCGGGGTAGAGATTTTGAGTCTCTACTAACACAGCAGAACATCTGCCTCCTGAACACCGGGTCTCCTAAGCATTTTAGTGCAGCGCATGGAATATATTCCACCATAGACTTATCTGTCTACAGCCCCAGCGTACTTCCACACCTCACTTGAAGGGTCTACAACGACCTGTGCGACAAGGACCATTTTCCTATCTTCCTGTTGCTCCCACAGTGTCCGCCTGCTGTCAGTCTGCGTCACTGGTCTCTCCATAGGGCTGACTGGCCAGCTAATTCCTCAGCTGCTGTGATTCCCTCTCCCATTCTGACTGATGTTGATGCCACTGTTCAGCAGTTCACAGAGATAATCGTTTCTGCAGTCGAGAAAACTGTTACCACCATACTCAGCTCACTCCACCATAAGTCGGTGCCCTGATGGACACCAGAGACCGCTGAAGTCATCCGGGAACGTCAGCGTTCACTACAGTGTCACAGACACCACCCTTCGGTATATCCCATAGATCATATTATTACCTCCCCTGGGCCCAATCGCATTCACAGTAAGTTCCTCCATTATCTATCAGCGGACTCTAAGCACCAGCTTCTCGCCATGTTCAATCGTCTCTGGGCATAGGGTATTATCCTGTCCCAATGGCTGAACAGTGTCATCATTCCTGGGGATGATAGTTACCGACCTATCAGCCTCACCAACGATGCAAGCTTCTCGAAGGCATGGTGAGTTGGAGTGGATCTTCGACGACTGGGGACTCTTGGCCTCACAATGAGGTGGGTTCTGTCAAGGCCGCTCCACTATCGACCTGGAGTTGGGCATCCGAACAGTCTTTACTCGCCGCGAGTATTTGGTTCCCATCTTCCTTGATCTGTGGAAGGCGTATGACACCAGCTGACACCCACATATATCTTTCTATGCTGTACGACTGTGGCTTACAGGCTCCACTTCCTATATTCATACAGAACTTCCTCACAATGTGTTCATTTCGTGTTCACCTTGTGCTTTTCTCAGCTTACATCATTATCAAGAAAACAGTGTTCAATTGTTCAAATGTTTGTAGAGCTTATGGGACTTAACTACAGGGTTATCAGTCCCTAAATTTACAAACTATGTATGAAGTACCTACAACTAAGGACTGCACAAATATCCATGCCCGAGTGGGGATTCGAACGCCCGACCGTAGTGGCCATGCAGACCGTGACTGAAGCACCTCAGTCCCCTCTGCCACCGCGGCCGGCAGAAAACAATGTCCCACAGGTTTCCATTGTTAGTGTCCCTTTATTTTTAGTCGCCATTAACAGTCTTGTTGCAGCTGTGGAGTCATTGGTTTCCAGCAATTTGTGTCGGTGACTTCTGCATGTATTATAGCTCCACCAGCATCGGCGTTGCTGAACGATGGTTGTTGATAGCTATTCGAAAGTCGCAGTCATGGGCGTTTTCACATGGTTTCCATGTTTCTGCATCAAAAACCTGGGTAATGCATTTCTGTCGTGTCAAGGAGACGCACAATTTTTTGGGCAAGCTGTGTGATTATCATCTTACTTGGCTGCCGCATTTCATCAGCTCAAAGAAAAGTGCTGGTGACACCTAAACATCCTGTGATGTCTGAGCCACAGTGTTTGGGGAGCCTCACACCCAATGCTCCTGCAACTTTATAAGGCCTTCATTCAGCAGCGCCTAGACCATGAGTGCATAATGCCTTCAGTGTTACAGACCTTGGACTCAGTTCTACACTATGGTGTCCATTTGGCGACGGGGGCTTTGTGCATGAGCCCTGTGACAAGTCTCCTAGTTGAAGCTGGGGTCTTTTCCCTGCGGTTCTGTCAGCAATACCTGTTAGTTTCATACGTTGCCCACATTCAGGCCTCGCCAGACGAGCTGAACCACCGGCTCCTCTTTCCAAATGCTGCACTCCCTATCCCTCCATGATGGTCCAGGTCGGGTTACCTGACTGAAGTTCATATTGTTTCTCTCCTTTCATCCCTTGAATCCCATCCACTTCTAACCACTTTCCAATATTCGTTCCAAAGCCCTCCTTGGTCCATTCCTCGTTTGCAGCTTTGTATGGATCTGTACCGTGCCTTGAAGGACTCTGTTTCTCTGACACAACTTCGCCACCAGTTCCTGTACCTCCTTTATTGATTCCATGGCGCTGAAGCTATTTACGCTGATGGTCGCGCTGGGTATGCACATATGCATGATGACCATGCTGAACAGCATTCTTTTCATGTGAGAGTAGAATCTTTACCACAGAACTGGTCGCCATTGTAAGGGTTATACAACACATCAAAGCCTGCCTCAGAGGGTTATTTGTCATTTGTAGTGACTCCCTGAGTGGCTTACAGCCCATCGACCAGTGTTTCTCTCACCACCCATTAGTGCAGTCAATCCAAGATACTATATACTGTCTTGAGCTATTTGGTCTTTGTGTGAATACCGGGCCACATCAGCATACCAGGGAATGAACATGTTGATCTATGGCACCATCTCTAGATATTGGTGTCATGGAACCAGATCTCAAATTGGCGTTGCGCTGTAAGGTGCGTGAGGCTTGGTGCACTGAATGGTCTACCACGAGTGCTCCAAATAAGCTGTGGGCCGAGAAGCAATCCATGGCTCTGTAGAAATCTTCAGTGTGGACCATACGTCGAGAGCCGGTTGTCCTATGCCGCCTCCTTATTGGGTATACACAGCTATCTCCTTCAGCGGGAGGTCCCACCCATGTGCCAATGTGGTGCAGTATTGATAGTAGTCTATCTTCTGATGAACTGTCCACTTTTGGCCAACTTGAAATCTTTAATGTACTAGACGTGCTAACCTTAGTTTTAGGCGACGATGCCTCTGTGGCTGACGCAGTTTTACATTTTATTCATGCAGCTGGTTTTTACAATTCCATCTAGTGGTGAGTGCTATAGCCTGATGTCACGGGTCCCCACCTATCCATCGCTTTTAAAGACTTCTTAAGAAAGAAGGAAAAACAACCCTGCACTGATATTCCGGTTCAATTATTCTGTTACGAATATTGTATCAATTCATGATAGGTTTTTTGACTTATCAATCGATGTTAAATTCAAGTAAAGTTTCATAATGATCCGTGTAATGTTATAATCGTTTAGATTATTCTTTCATATTTGATGCTAAATTTGGATGTTCAATACAGTTTGTGTTTTGTATTTTTTTTCTTTTTTCAAAAAACCCCACACACCCTTCAGACTTTACATATTTGTCGGACCCTGCCACGGATGTCAGAATCGTGGAGCTTCTAGAAATAGTCAGATTGCTTGCGTTATCAGAATAAAGTCACCAGGCGTGGAATAATTTTTCAAATATTCAGTTTATACAGTTTATAATTTTAAGTTCGCTACACATAGTTGTAAAATAATTATACAATTTTCTTTCAGCATTTCAAATGTTTCATGTTAGTGATTTCTGTGCCGCAATACACGCATGTCTGTAGTGACTTCTGCGACACAATAGCGTTGATAACTGGGTTGCAAATACGGCGTGGAAAATTTTGGATCGGGAATATTTTGTGTTTGTGTGATTTTGAATTAGAGCTATTTTCACGTTTGTTAAATTACGTGCGATTAGAATCCGTTCAAATCACTGGGTATTTTAGAAAGGAGTGTGCTGAGTGGAGCTTATGGTACAAGATTGGATTTGATGAGGTATGTAGAGTTTATTTAATTTTAAGTAAATTAATGTTGACGAGAAATAGAGCTACGATTTTAAGTAATCAAGATTGTGTTCTTTCTGAGAATAAACTGGAGAGTTCTGAGAATATCAATGTAGAGTCAAATGTGAATGAAACGTCCGACATCGCTCGTCTACAAAACATAGACGTAGATATGGACGAAAGTGTAGGAGAGTACGAAACGTTGCGGGAGGAAAATAGTGAATATGAGTAGGAGTTCCGTCCGTGTAAGTCGACAGATTCAGTTAGAGAAATCTCTTACAATCGTAACGACGATGAAGAAGTTGTGATACGTTCTCCTAGACACGGAAGAAAAATTACTCGTTAGGCAGAACTGTGCGAGGTGCCCCAAAGTTTACAGCCTATTGACATTATGACAGTAATGCAGTAGTTACTGGAACAAAGCAGAAAACAAGCACAGGAAAACAAGAAACTGGCGGAAAATACTAACAAAAAAGCAGAAGAAAGTAGGAAGCAGATACAGGAAAGCAAGAAACTGGCGGAAAATTCCAGTGAACAAGTAAAAATCGTGATTGCGCAAGAAAATAGAATACAAGAAGAGTTAACTAGTAAACAAATAGAGGGAGTCAAACACACGCTAGCTGAGGGTTTAGAATTGGTTAAAGCAGAGATCTCTGGTGTGAAAGTGGATCCAGAAAATGTAAAGTCGTCTGGAACCGTTGTGAAGGTCACGGCGGAAGATGCTAAGAGAGATTGCTAGATTAGAAGCGATCGGAGCAAGAAGACTTGCATTAGTTGCGAACCGCGAGACTAAGAAGATTCATAAAGAAGTGTCGGGAATTAAAAATGTAGTAGAATCGTTGAGAGACTAAAGTAAACGTGTTGTCCGCGAAACGGACGAGAAGTTAAATAAAAATAGTAAAGAAATTGAAGAGCTCAAACAAAAGCAAGCAGAAATCAGTGAAATTAAAGAAGAGAAAACGTGGATTACGCTAGGGAACAATGAGCTGGCTCGAGACGTGCAAGAAACACAGCAGAAATTACTGCAGATTAGTGCAGGTACGTTGCGCGTCACTCGTTCCGAAACGCGTGCGTGTTCTGAACAAAATAATATTCAGAGTCAAAATACGTTACCGCAATCTGCTAACAGTATCATTGACAGCGGTGACACGCAAAGTGTAGCATTAGAACAAGAAAGTTCAAATGCATCGAGAGATCGGGCGAGTACTCAGAATGTGGAAGCAGTAGCAGAAGCTGACTGTTACGGTCTCCGTAGGACTGAAACCTGTTGCGGGAATCTAAGGTGACCAATATCAGTACACAGAGTGATTCTGCGTTTGGCAGGCAAAGAGGGACAAACGTTGGGGTAACCATTGACAGAGAAAACTGCGTTGACGCGTTTCACTGGAAGCATTTTCTCTCAGTCCAAAACTTTCATGTTTATAAAGACGCAAATAACGCGGTGCACCCTAAGTCTTTCATAGCGCCATTTGACAATGTACTCCCCGCATCTCGGTCTTTACGTTTCCGTTTTGATTGTGTTTGCGGACACATGCAGGGGAATGTGGCCCAGCACATGAGGTCAGTTGCGGAAACCTGTGTGTCTTACGAACAATTTCGCAAAATCTTTCTGTCCACATATTGGTATGTGCAAGCTCAGGAAAGCACAAAGGAGGACATTATCATGGGAAAGGATCTTGAAGCGCCAGTTTTCAAGAGTCCCGTAAAATTTCTTGACTCCATGATTAAGAAAAGATAGATTTTTAGACAACCCATACACTGAAAAAAATTTATGAGGCATTGTTTCTTGAAATTACCGTTAAAAGTCAAATATCCTTTATAGGGAAGTGCAATGGCACGCTAGAAGAATTTACCACGGCTCGGCGTGAAGCGGTGTACATTACGGAGAGACAGGAACACTTGAAAAATGTGGCAACCACCGTATCACTTTGACAGGAGTAACAATGGTGGATTGTGTTATGATGCCCGAAACCAAGAGATAAATAATCTTGAGCAGGCACAAAGCAGAAATTTCGCGCAGCAACAAAACCGACGCAGGAACGGAATCAACGTAATCCTGGATTTCGTAATCAAGTAAATAGAAACTGGGGTCAACCACGTAATGAACAGTGGGAGGGAGAACACAGTGTAATCAGAATGGATGGCATGATCGCCGATCGAACAGCCCACAAAGGCATGGAGGAGGAGAAGTAGTTGAATGGCGTCCTCCGAATCCCGGTTTTGCGGATAACGTTCGACGAAACAGTCATAATTGACGGATAAGTTCTATGGGTCACGCTAAGGAAATCCAACAGAAGACATCGGAGGACGCGTGTTGTACATGCTAGAATATGAAGATATTCATATTAACTGAGGAAAAGAACACTACAGAAAGAAGTTTACCCTATAATTCAGGTGACGATTCAGTGCGTAGAACTGAGAGGAATCTTGGATAGTGGCAGTCAGATTTCGGCCATCTCTGATGCTGCGTATTCTAAATGCCAAGAAAAACAATCGTGGCCAACTCTGAAATTAAGAAAAATGAGGGTAAAGGGAGCGTTACTTGGTAAGCAAGTAGATGAAAAATTAGAGACACGGATGACGCTGAATTGCCAAGGGCAACAGTGGGAATCCAACCTTATTGTTGTGCCAATGTTAGCTTGCGATATGCTTCTGGGAATAGATTTCCTGGCAGAGCACGAGGCAGTATTAAACATCGGTCGTGGGGAGGTTATTTTGAACAAAGATTGCAAAGCCACAATTAGGTTCAACGATCAGGTGATCAAAGTAGAAATGTCGGCGGAATGTCTGCGGTTATCTGGGCCTGACCACCAAAAAACAGAGAGAACATTATCCCCGCCGACGAATAGAAGGTTTAGTGTGGGAGATAACGAGGTTCATGAAGACGTAGCTCGTGCAATCATGTATCTAGTGGATGGACTGAGTGACATTTCCTCGGAACATAAGTCAGAATTAGCTAACATCTTGAATGAGAATGCCGAGGTGTTTTATCCCAAGACTGGTGCCATACGCAATTTCGTGTATGCCTTTCGTGTTAAACCGCTCACAAAATTTGCCGTGCCTCCGTACGGCATTCCGTTAGCACATAAAAAAGCAGTAAGGTCTGAAATAAAGAATGGAAGAGGAAGGCGTAATAGAAAAGGCATCCTCTAATTATAATTCACCTCTTGTGGTGGTTGAGAAACATGGTAAAACAGTTCGCCTGGTTCTCGATTCTAGGCAAATAAATACAATAATCGCCGGCTGCGGTGGCCGCAGGGACTGAGGCGCTTCAGTCACGGTCTGCATGGCCACTACGGTCGGGGGTTCGAATCCCCCCTCGGGCATGGATATTTGTCCTTAGGATTAGCTAGTTCATAAGTAGTTTGTAAGTTTAGGGACTGATGACCCCGTAGTTAAGTCCCATAAGCTATGCAAACAGTTGTCATTTTTTTTTTTTTTTTTTTTTAATACAATAATCGACCCGGAACGGATCGTCCCGAACGACTTGAAGAACTTTTACAAAATTTCCATGGGCCCAGGATATTTACCACATTCGACTCACGATCAAGTTTTTGGTAAATTGTGTTACACCCTGAATGCCGCAAATACACGCCCTTTCTCGCGTTCGGCACGTGTTATCAGTTCGGGAGGTTGCCGTTTGGACTAAACGTTTCGCCCACTGCTTTCATTAGGGGGCTGAACACTATTTTGCCAGAGAATATAAATGTCAGAATAACAAGGTACGTTGATGACCGGTTAATCGCGGAACCCAACTTGAAGCAACACAACTTTGTTCTCCAGGAGGTGCTCGCTTTCCGTAACTATGAAGTAACGGTGAATATAAAGAAATTCTGTACTGGCACCTTAAAAGTAAAATCTTGGGCATGTCATTTCGACTGAAGGGATTGCACCAGACCCTGGGAAAATAGAGGCCATTGTAACGTTACCTTTTCTTTTTTTTTTTAACTGTTTGTTTACCTTAGGAATATAAATTTTTTACAAAAAATACATATTTATCAAGAAGTCGGCAGCCCTGCGTTTATGTGGTTTAACTAGCAAGAAAACGCAATGGGATTGGGACGAGGAAGCGGATGAGAAGTTCCATAGTTTGAAGAAAGCTTTGGTAGAAGCACCTATTCTGTCACATCCAAATCTTGAAGAAGATTTATGCATCGCGACAGATAGTTCATATACAGGCTTGGGTGTGATGGTTTTTCAGCGGTATCAGGAACAGGGAAAAACAGCTTTCGGCACTCGCATGTTGAATACGGCGGAGAGAAATTACTCAGTAAGCGAGTTCGAAGCCCTTGCAGTCGTCTGGGGTTTCGAGAAGTTCCGATACTTCCTCTACGGAAGGAAAACCAAGGTCTACACCTACCATAAACCTTTGGAATTCCTGATTTCGGCGAAGTTACGGAACAAGAGACTCAGCAGGTGGGTACTCACGCTGCATGAGTATGATTTATCCGTTGTTCATGTCCCGTGTGTCGAAATCGTTATAGCGGACGCACTATCACGTTCTCCGATAGGTCTTGAAGACGTTGATGCTCTAACATTGGAGAAGGAACATTACAGTCTGTATTATATGAGAGGGGTGGCTTTCGAAAACTATGTGATTTCAACTCTGAAAGAAATTGGAAAAGAGCAAAACAAAGATCCGGCTCTGCGTGCTGTCAGGGAAGAGATAAAAGACAGGAATTAGCCAAACATTCGCAAGTTTTATTTTCTTAGAAAGTGAGTTCTGTCCTACAATAGTTGGGGTGATGATGCACTATGCCGCGGTGGAGTAGCCGAGCGGTCTAAAACGTCTCACTGCGGTTGCTCGCCGTGGAGGTTCGAGTCCTTCCTGGGGCATGGGTGTGTATGTTGTCCTTAGGTTAGTTTACCTAGGTTTAAGTAGTTTGTAAGCTACGGACTGATGACCACGCAGTTTGATCCGATAGAATTACAAACATTTGAACATTTTTGATGCACTATGGCGCGTTTCTATACCAGAAGAATTAGTGAATAAGATTATATGGCACACTCACCTTTGCAAGTAGTGTCAGAAGGCGAAACAGTACGGTAAATATGCAAGTACCACTACGTCCTATAATTCTGGAAAAGTTAAAGCAGTTTGCAGCCGCAGATTTAATGGGCCCTCTCCCTAGGACATCACGAGGTTTTTGCTATATTCTGGTCGTGATGGAGCTTACCTCTAAGTTCGTCACTTTTACTCCATTAAGGAAAGAAAACTGTAAGCAGTGCTCTCTGCCGGGACTTCCTGTCGCAGGTGGGAAGAGTAGACAAGGTAATCTCGGATAACGGTCCCCAATTCATAACTGAGATTTGGAAGAGGACTCTAAGGAAACACAGAATTGAACCAGTATATACATCCTCCAGACATCCGCAAAGCAATCCAGTGGAAACTGTGATGAAGAAGATCGGGAATATGTGCAGGATTTTTTTGAACGAAAAGCATGCTACATGGGACGTTTTTCTGAAAGATTTTGAGGAGATCATAACGAAATTCCGCACAGCACAACGATGTTAGCTCCGTAATTGTCCTGAAGAATATTCGGCCGAAAGAACTCATACGGGAGGTGGTTGATTTTCCTCCACAGAGTAGGCTCCGACATCAAATGATTATCGATAAGGCGCTACAGCGCACATTAGCAGCTGGGAGGAAGCGAAAATTAGCTGCAGACCTCAAAGCAAAACTGAGGTCATTCGAGCCGAATCAGAAAGTTCTTGTTAAGAGTTTCAGACTCTCACCCAAACAAAAACAATTATGTCATTAGTTCTACTCGGCGTACAACGGTCCAGAACGTGTACGAAGAATGGTACATCCATGTGCGGCCACCAGGATAGGAAAGAGTCTCAGAATACATCATGTGTCCCACATAAAGCCCTTGATTGAGTAGATGTGTACATAGTTATTTTATGTTCAGATAAAAGTATAAATATAAGAACATGTTATATAAGTCATTTCCTTCCTATGTAAGTTTATTCTTGTGTGTGTAACTGTTATCTGTATGTAATGTTTGAGTTTTAATTTCTCTTGCTTCCTCTGTTTTGTCGTAATGTTGTGCTGCTCAATATTCTAGAAATTCTTATGTCTGTGGCATACTGCCAAGAGAAGGCAGTCATGTTAATTGTTGCTATTTCATTCTCTGGACGTTAGTATTGTTTTCTACACTTTCTCGACAGCTGTAACATTTTGACACATTGACTGTCATCAGAATAGATCTAATATCAACACAGGCTTGGCTGTATAGTTTCTCTTGGACAATTGTGTCCAGAAATGTAACTGTTGCTGTTGGTGATTTAGTCGATGTGAAGGATGGTGATGACTGATTATTTGTTTCGTTGTGAGAGGCACGAAGATGCCGATTCGTTGTGTTAATTATCGGCCACGCGGATGCGCGTGACCGCCGATAATATTTTTCGGAGATTTTATCCTCGTGTAGGCGCGTGTGACATTTGTCGTATGTGCTAGGACAGGTACCAGGGGTGTGACCTAGTCTTAGTTTCGCAGTGTTTGTTTGATCTCACCTGGGAGTTGGATGAAACCTACTGCATTACAAATCTGGCAGCACCATAAGGGAAACAGCAGCATAACAATATTATCACTAATTTAAAATTTTGTTTTCTGCACACGTCGATAGGGGATATATGGAGATCATAAGTGAATCTTAAGTTTCAGAGGATGTTGGACGAGATGCGTGTGTGCCATGTATTCCACTGCAGGGGTTTCCATACGTTGAGAGTGTAACAGTGTCCACAGCAAAGACAATTGGAGCAGGAATACATAAATAAATAGGGGAACAGTTTTTAAGTCATTTTAATCCATATACGTTTAAGAAAGAGTAGTTTGTTTCCACGAGTTTTTTTTTTCTAGTGGTTGCCTTTTACATGCCTGATGATTACATGTGGACTCTTTGCATGCACATTTGGTACGATATTAACAAGTAGAGATTAACATACACGGAAACCGGGAACAGTGACACCATACACACCTACTTTAAATTAAAAAAAAATAATATATATATATATATATATATATATATATATATATATATATATATATATATATATATATATATATATATATATATAAATCAAATTTTAAATTCTTCGTGATATAAAATGTTCTATTGATTGAAGAATCACCTTCAGTGATTGCTCGATTCTGAATATATAACTAATTAAAAAGATTAATTTGTTAATAAAGGTTAAAGCATTAAGGAAGAATTACTACCTTCAGTCGGCTGAGTTGTTTTATTAACTTAAAAAATATTTGTAAAACTAGGGACTCATAATTTGAGTAATGTACACATGAAAGGAGAAGGGGATGTGGTGACACCAGGACGTAATGTGTCGACATTTAGGGGGCCTAGCACGGCGAGTTCCACATGGCCATGGCAACGACGTGCTAGCTAGGTGACCAGAGCTGACAGTGGCATGCTAAATCCTCCTGGGGCCGCCGCCTATCTGTCCAAAACAAACTGATCGTCAGCGAATAGTGGAGACGGCTAGGGCGCTGCCTTCTACCTGCAGATCCGGTCGCACATGAGCGCTGCCGGTGGCTGGGTAGTCACACCAAATGGAGTGGGCTGGCAATGCGAGACGGCTAGACAGCGTGGCACCTGCCATTCAGCTTACCTGGAGGAGGCCGATGACCGAGAACAGAGATGGCAGGATGTAAACACGGGGCCCGCCTAATGACCACTCGATGGGAGGAGAACGAAAGTAGGCAGCTAAGCTGCGCCAGACGCCGCAAATGTCCCAAATGCTACGCGCCGCTAGAAACGCACGGTGGCACGCCCTCCGAGCTTTTACCGACACGTAACGCCTCTTTACTGGTGGCGTCACGCCTCCTGAACGTGACCTGACACTATGCCTGAGCATCCCTGGGTGCCTGCTGTGGATATCGTGCTACACAGTCACATGTGTGGGCACAATCTCTTCAGGCGGTACTGCCGCCCATGTTGCCGATACTTGTGTTGTATTGCACTCAATGTGCTTCCCACTGTAGTGTGCCATGCCCCTATGTACAAAAGTGCTGCCACGAACAATGTCCATGTCACAGTACTACTTCCTTACAACAAACACAATGTTTGCTGGCTCTCCCTGGAGTAAAATAATCAAAGTTTCAGTCCCTTGTTGTTTAATATCTAGGTACCAACGTATAGACAGAACTGAATTAATATCATATAGATTCTTTCTGATAATTAATTTGACACCTGTCATTTTCTTTATTTCACATTGCTTTTCATACTGTAATCTAGATGTCTCATGAATTGTCTGTTTGTATACACTATGTTTACATATGTAACAGTCAAATGAAAACTTAATAGTGTTAGATTATAAGGATACAGATTAATGACTCATATAAACCCCAATACAACATATTGTGTTTCATGTCATGTAAAGATTTACGTCATGTATAGTTTATGTTCTTCAATGTCATGTTTCTCTTGTGTATGTATGTCGATTGTTTAAATGTCAGAACTGTATGCTATTTTTATACACTATTTTTCCATTATGCGTCACAAGTAAATATTCACAAATGTTAGTTTTTAAGAAGTACACATTTTACACATGTAACAAATACATACACCTTTTGGATTTTATATTTGGTCTGGATTGTTATGTTTTTATGTGCCACAATTATAATAGCAGCTGTGACTGCATCCTTTACTATGGGCCTTCAGCTCATACAAATAAATTAGTGGCAACCGTAGGATTGTAATTTAGTCTGGAGAAAATTTTACAGTACAGACTCCAGCAATCATTGGATATGGGATAATTATGTATAATGTCAATATAATGAACAATTTTCATTTGTAAAAGATGGGAAAGTCGAAGTAATTTCTTTTGATTCGTAACTCATCGTAGTAATTTTAATGCGACCCTCCACATGCAGAAATTTGCAATGGTTGTGGGGTAATGAGAGATGGCAGCCCATCTCTCATCTTTATTAACTTTGTTTATCATTTGTGTAATGATGTAAAGTGACCAGTACATGCATTTTTCTGTTGCTGTCGGGAATGCAGTGCAGGGAAATTTTTGCTGAGGTGAGAAACAGAGCTGACTTTGTCTTGAAGGGGGAGAGTGGAATTCCGGTGGAGGCAGCCGTTACAGCACACTCTACCTGCTACCAGCGGCATGCCGTGGGGCCGTGCCGTAGGGGTCCCGATAGCAAGGTGCCTCGGTGCTCTGGCCGAGCAGCAGGTTGTAAATATGGTAGCCTAGTGTCCCAAACTGAGGAGGAGGAGTATTGTCTGTGCTTTTAGAACCGCTCCTTCCGATTTTAGAAAAAGATAGCCGGCCCCTCCGCTGAGACAAGCGCCCAGAATCTTGTCTGCTAAAATAGGAAGACGACTTTTTTTTGCAGGAAGTGGAAGAGAGATGTCAATTAGTATTGAATCAGGGCCATATTCTATCAATCGAATAATTTTTAATATCATAATTTATTATCACAGTTATTATTTCAAGGTCAGACGCTCCTGTATCTCATTCACATTTAATTCGCATCACCACATTGTATATTTAGCGTCCCATGCTGGTTTCCATTCAAATTGTTTTCTTTTTCCCAAAATACCCCACACACCCGCCACACTTTACACTATGTGTCTAATTTTTTTTGTTAGCGGACTGTTCATTGTCAGTCTGTCCCTTATGTGAGTCTGCATTCTCGATATCTCTTTATAGCCTCAGACTGTATGCTATTATCTAGGAACAGGGGACTGATGAACCAGATGTTTAGTCTCATCAAAACAACAACAACAATATATGAGTAAGAGACTGTTAGTCATATTGCACAGAGTTTGTCTTTCATTTGTCGCAAAACGTTTACTGTGTTTCAGATCTGAAGAAGATGGGACAGGCGCCAGTAACCGTGGTCCTCCTGCCTCTGCAAGGAACGGTTCTGCTGGGCTAAGAAGAGCTACCTATGATGTAGTGTTAGTTATCTGCCTTTCATAATTCAGCATTTAGCGTGAAAACAAACATATTAGTAATTACTAGTGTAATACGACTCATTGAATAATCCAAAGCTTTAATGTAATAGCCAGTAATTTGCATGCATTGCTGACCCAACATTGTTAAGTTATTGTTAGATTGGGGCATGTGTCTCTTCTATCACTTTTCTGATATCGAATGCAGCTGTTGAATCAACACGAAATGTAAAATTAAGATAATTTTTTCTAGTTAATGCCCCTGTGCTACTTCAGTATTACTTAAGTTTGTAGGTTAAGGAGTATATTATAATATGGGACTAAAAGGTGCAAATAAAACAATTTCTTCGTGTTTCCCATATTATGCCTAATTTTCATACATAACTAGTAGTTAGTTCATACATGAGGAAGAGACTGATCAAGAAGTTGTCTGGAGTTTGTCTTTAATTTGTCGCAAAACATTTACTGTGTTTCAGACCCGAGGAAGATATCAATGCGACAGGCGCCAGTAACCGTGGTACTCCTCACTCTGCAAGGAACGTTTCTGCTGGGCTAAGAAGAGTTACCCATGATGTAATGTTAGTTATATACCTTTCTATAATTCAGAATTTAGCGTGATAACTAACACATTAGTAAACACTAGTGTAATATGACATATGGAATAATCTGAAGCTGTCATGTAATGTTGCAAAATTTATATGCATTACTGACACAACACCATCATGTTGTTGCTGTATTGGGGCACGTGTCTATTCTATCCCTTTTCTTGTGTCGAATGCAGCTGTTGCATAAACGAGAAGTGTAAAATTAAGATAGATTTATCTTTTCTAGTTAATGCCCCTGTGCAACGTCAGTATTACTTAAGTTTGTAGGTTAAGTAATGTATTAAGATATGGTACTAAAAGGTGCAAATAAAACAATTTCTTCGTGTTTACTATATTATGCCTCATTTTCTCATATAACTAATAGTTGTTCATACATGAGAAAGAGACTGATCAAGAAGTTGTGTGTATTTTGTCTTTCATTTGTCGCAAAACGTTTACTTTGTTTCAGAACTGACGAAGATATCAATGCAGCAGGCGCCAGTAACCGCGGTACTCCTCACTCTGCAAGGAACGTTTCTGCTGGGCTAAGAAGAGCTACCTATGATGTAGTGTTAGTTATCTGCCTTTCATAATTCAGCATTTAGCGTGAAAACAAACATATTAGTAATTACTAGTGTAATACGACTAATTGAATAATCCAAAGCTTTAATGTAATAGCCAGTAATTTGCATGCATTGCTAACCCAACATTGTTGAGATATTGTTAGATTGGGGCATGTGTCTCTTCTATCACTTTTCTGATGTCGAATGTAGCAGTTGAATCAACACGAAGTGTAAAATTAAGATAATCTTTTCTAGTTAATACCCCTGTGCAACTTCAGTATTACTTAAGTTTGTAGGTTAAGGAGTATATTATAATATGGGACTAAAAGGTGCAAATAAAACAATTTCTTCGTGTTTCCTATATTATGCCTTATTTTCATACATAACTAGTAGTTAGTTCATACATGAGGAAGAGACTGATCAAGAAGTTGTCTGGAGTTTGTCTTTAATTTGTCACAAAACGTTTACTGTGTTTCAGACCCGAGGAAGATATCAATGCGACAGGTGCCAGTAACCGTGGTACTCCTCACTCTGCAAGGAACGTTTCTGCTGGGCTAAGAAGAGTTACCCATGATGTAATGTTAGTTATCTGCCTTTCTATAATTCAGCATTTAGCGTGATAACTAACATATTAGTAAACAGTAGTGTAATATGACTTATGGAGTAATCCAAAGCTGTCAGGTAATGTTGTGTAATTTATATGCATTACTGACACAAAGCTATTGTGTTATTGTTAGATTATGGCATGTGCCTCTTCTATCCCGTTTCTAATATGGATTGCAGCTGTTGCTTCAACGCGAAGTGTAAAATTAAGATAATCTTTTCTAGTTAATGCCCCTGTGCAACATTAGTATTACTTAAGTGTTTAGGTTAAGTAGTATATTATTTTATGGGACTAAAAGGCCATATTGTGCTGTCACCTTGTATTTTTCTTACAATAATACCTTTTCCTGTTCATTTCAGTTAATAAGATATAGTTCAAGCTGTTCTTCACACAAGGTCCGACTAGTCCGTACATTGTATTAAAAGAAAATAGTCGTTATAATCAGACTAGTATCCTAAGTTGCTCGATATGGTTATCAGGACACCTCGAAATTTTTTCCATATCTACCTTTGAAAGATAACTATTGTTTCCAATAACATAAAAATTAATTCTTTCTTTGTTAAGAACTACATCTGTTTTACATTTCTGATTCTGATATGGACTGAAAGAAATCCTAATTAAGAATAACAATTGTTTTAAATCATAAAACAACAAACAGTCATCCTAAAATAACATTAATCTTCTCTCTTCTTTGGCACTGTGCAGTTCTTTTATTCCGTGGCAGTGATCACAAATTCACGCGCCAAATCTTGGGGAAATAAATTCTGTCTAGCAGTATTTGCTCACACAGTGCCAAACCCCTTATAACATAAACTATTTGAATATCTTGGGTCGAGCTGGAAACCAGTAGTGTACAATGTTACACTACAATATATAACAATTTCATCGTGTTTAGTATATTATGCCTCATTTTCACACATAACTAGTAATTAGTTCATACATAAGGAAGAGACTGATTAAGAAGTTGCAAGGAGTTTGTCTTTCATTTGTCGCAAAACGTTTTCTGTGTTTCAGAACGGAAGAAGATATCAGTGCGACACGTGCCAGAAACCGTGATACTCCTGATTCTGCAAGGAATGTTTCTGCTGGGCTAAGAAGAGTTACCCGTGATGCAGTGTTAGTTATTTGCCTTTCATAATTCAGTATTTAGCGTGAAAACTAACACATTAGTAATTACTAGTGCAATATGACTCATTGAATTTTCAATTTGATGTAATAGCCAGTAATTTGTATGCATTGCTAACCCAACATCGTTATGTTATTGTTAGATTGGGGAATGTGTCTCTTCTATCACTTTTCTGATGTCAAATGCAGCTGTGGCAGCAACACGAAGTGTAAAATGAAGATAGATTTATCTTTTCTAGTTAATGCCCCTGTGCAACGACAGTATTACTTAAGTTTGTAGTATAAGTAATGTATTATGATATGGGACTAAAAGGTGCAAGTAAAACAATTACTTCGGATTTACTATGTTCATGCCTCATTTTCACAAATAAGTAGTAGTTAGTTCATTCATGAGGAAGAGTTTGATCAAGAAGTTGCAAGGAGTTCATTTTTCATTTGTCGCAAAACGTTTACTGTGTTTCAGAACGGAAGAAGATATCAGTGTGACACGTGCCAGTAACCGTGATACTCCTGATTCTGCAAGGAACGTTTCTGCTGGGCTAAGAAGAGTTACCCATGATGCAGTGTTAGTTATCTTCCTTTCATAATTCAGTATTTAGCCTGCAAATTAACACATTAGTAAACACTACTGTTATATGACATATGGGATAATCTGAAGCTGTCACGGAATGTTGTGTAATTTATATGAATTACTGACACAACGCTTTTGTGTTATTGTTAGATTATGGCATTTCTCGATTCTATCCCTTTTGTAATATGGAATGCAGCTATTGCGTGAACAAGAAGTGTAAAATTAAGATAGACTTATCTTTTCTAGTTAATGCCTCTTTGCAACGTCAGTATTACTTGGTTTTTTGGTTAAGTAGTATATTATTACATGGGACTAAAAGGTGCACATATAACAATTTCATCGTGTTTACTATATTATGCCTCATTTTCACACATAACTAGTTTTCTTTCATACATGAGAATGAGACTTATGAAGAAGTTGCACAGAGTTTGTCTCTAATTTGTTGCAACACGTTTACTGTGTTTCAGAACTGAAGAAGATATCAGTGCGACACGTGCCAGTAACCAAGATACTCCTGATTCTGCAAGGAATGTTTCTGCTGGGCTAAGAAGAGTTACCCGTGATGCAATGTTAGTTACTTGCCTTTCATAATTCAGTATTTAGCGTGAAAACTAACACATTAGTAATTACTAGTGTAACATGACTCATTGAATAATTCAATTTGATGTAATAGCCAGTAATTTGTATGCATTGCTGACACAACACCATTATGGTGTTGCTGGATTGGGGCACACGTCTATTCTATCCCTTTTCTGACGTCGAATACAGCTGTTGCATAAACGAGAAGTGTAAAATTGATATAGATTTATCTTTTCTAGTTAATGCCTCTGTGCAGTGACAGTATTACTTAAGTTTGTAGTCTAAGTAATGTATTATGATATGGGACTAAAAGGTGCAAGTAAAACAATTACTTCGGATTTACTATGTATGCCTCATTTTCACACATAAGTAGTAGTTAGTTCATTCATGAGGAAGAGTTTGATCAAGAAGTTGCAAGGAGTTCATTTTTCATTTGTCGCAAAACGTTTACTGTGTTTCAGAACCGAGGAAGATATCAATGCGACACGTGCCAGTAACCGTGGTACTCCTCACTCTGCAAGGAACGTTTCTGCTGGGCTAAGAAGAGTTACCCATGATGCAGTGTTAGTTATCTTCCTTTCATAATTCAGTATTTAGCCTGAAAACTAACAGATTAGTAAACACTACTGTTATATGACATATGGGATAATCTGAAGCTGTCACGTAATGTTGTGTAATTTATATGAATTACTGACACAACGCTTTTGTGTTATTGTTAGATTATGGCATTTCTCGATTCTATTCCTTTTGTAATATGGAATGCAGCTATTGCGTGAACAAGAAGTGTAAAATTAAAATAGACTTATCGTTTCTAGTTAATGCCCCTGTGCAACGTCAGTATTACTTGGTTTTTTGGTTAAGTTGTATATTATTACATGGGACTAAAAGGTGCACATATAACAATTTCTTCGTGTTTACTATATTATGCCTCATTTTCACACATAACTAGTTTTCTTTCATACATGAGAATGAGACTGATGAAGAAGTTGCACAGAGTTTGTCTCTCATTTGTCGCAAAACGTTTACTGTGTTTCAGAACTGAAGAAGATATCAATGTGACACGTGCCAGTAACAGTGATACTCCTGATTCTGCAAGGAATGTTTCTGCTGGGCTAAGAAGAGTTACCCGTGATGCAATGTTAGTTATTTGCCTTTGATAATTCAGTATTTAGCGTGAAAACTATCACATTAGTAATTACTAGTGTAATATGACTCATTGAATAATTCAATTTGATGTAGTAGCCAGTAATTTGTATGCATTGCTGACTCAACACCATTATGGTGTTGCTGGATTGGGGAACATGACTATTCTATCCCTTTTCTGATGTCGAATACAGCTGTTGTATAAACGAGAAGTGTAAAATTAATATAGATTTATCTTTTCTAGTTAATGCCTCTGTGCAACGACAGTATTACTTAAGTTTGTAGTCTAAGTAATGTATTATGATATGGGACTAAAAGGTGCAAGTAAAACAATTACTTCGGATTTTCTGTGTTATGCCTCATTTTCACACATAAGTAGTAGTTAGTTCATTCATGAGGAAGAGTTTGATCAAGAAGTTGCAAGGAGTTCATTTTTCATTTGTCGCAAAACGTTTACTGTGTTTCAGAACCGAGGAAGATATCAATGCGACACGTGCCAGTAACCGTGGTACTCCTCATTCTGCAAGGAACGTTTCTGCTCCTTCTCCTTTGAACAGGTGAATGTTCTATCAGTTCCATTAAATACAGATCTTTCTCCATTTTAGTTTTACCATTATACAATTTTGTAATAATTTCCATTTCATCCTCATCTTTGAAATGTTCAAATCACATTTTGGAGCAACTTCAATAAATCAAATTACACAGTATACTACTCGGCACATAAATATTTTGCAGGGAAATCTATACAAATAACACAATATGCATGAATAAATGCCAGCCGCAGTGGCCGAGCGGTCTGCGTCGCGCCAGTCACAGTCTGCACGGCCACTACAGTCAGGGGTTTGTATCCCCCCTACGACATGGATGTTAGTGTCGTCTTTAGTATGAGGTAGTTCATAAGTAGTTTGTAAAATTAGGGGCTGATGACCCCACAGTTAAGTCCGTTAAACTTAACTAACATTTGCTCATTTTGATCATGAATAAAGCTCTCTTGCATGAGGAACAGGCTGTATCGCAGGCAGAACCAAATCTTTTGAAATTATGTAATATTGTCCTATTGATCATATCTCTCTCGCGTTTCTCCTTGATATATTCGTCAATATTCCGTACACCTATTCTGTGGTGTACTTATTCATTATCACTTTCACTTCCAATCATTATGCTGTGAATTTACAGACAACCATCGTAATGACACTGATAATAATGTGGGATAGTAAAACTGAAACATTGTGCTTAAATGCTATTTAGTAACATTGTTGGAATACTCCGTGCCTGAGATCTGGCGTTGCTGCTCAGACCAGTGATAGCAAAACTGAAGAATGTCCGGACATTCTTACCTATTCCAACAACTAAAACCTTTCACAGGCTGTAGTTTCGGTATTATTGCTGGTTGTTTCTTCCCTATTCCATTAATCGATAAATCGACAGCTGCGGAAGAAAATGTAGATCTCAGCATATTTTCGTGAAAACTGGACTTTATTCCTTTTTCTAATAAGCGATTCAATTAAGTAATTAGCGTGGAAACTAACACATTATTGACCACTAGTGTAATATGAGTCATGGAATAATTCGAAGCTGTAATGTAAAAATTACAGACACAATGCTGTTATGATATTGTTAGATTTTGTCGTGTGTCACTTCTATCCCTTTTTGTAAGTCGAATGCAGCTGTTGAATGGACAAGAAGTGTAAAGTTAAGTTACACAAATCTATCCAAGGTAATGACCTTGTGAAATGTCAGTATGTCTAAAGTTTGTAGGTTAAATAGTATATTATGATATGGGACCAAATGTGCTAATATAACAATTTAATCATGTTTACTATATGATGTCCCATTTTTTCACATAACTAGTAGTTTGTTCATACATGAGGAAGAGACTGATCAAGAAGTTGGGCGGAGTGTGTCTTTCATTTGTCGAAAAACGTTTACTGTGTTTCAGAACTTAAGAAAATATCAATGCCACAGCTCCCAGTAACCGTGGTACTCCTCACTCTGCAAGGAATGTTTCTGCTGGGCTAAGAAGAGTGACCCATGATGCAATGTTAGTTAACTGCCTTTCATAATGAAGCATTTAGCATGAAAACTAACACATTAGTAATTACTATTGTAGTAGTTAGCGGATTGATGAGAGCTTTACTGATTATTCACATTTTCAATGGCATATCTAAATGATTATTCATTGATCTTCGAAGATTCCTTATATGGAAACAATTTTTTTACCTGTTTTCACATAGTGTTAGAAATGTGAAATATGAGATAGAATTTGGTAATTGGTCAGCTAAATGCCTTGGGTTGACTATTGTCTTTAGTGCCACCTGTAAGAGAGATGTAGGTTCCGTGTCTTGATGTTTGTTTGGCAGAATACCTACTCGAATGTATGGCGACCTAAAAAAGAATTGAATACCTTCCTGGAATAAGGATGTAACCATCAAATCAGTAAGTTTTCAGGAGATAGTAAAATTTATTTATGGCGTCTATTTTGTGTTATACACTATTGGAACTCGTTACATATGCAAATATAAAAATTGGTTCAGCTATTAAAAGCAATATTTTATTGTCATAACTTAATGACGTAATAATTTGGAAGTAATACAATGGAAAAAGGATGTATGATCAGCAATATATTTTGGAGTATTTCTTACATGTAATACAGGAGACATATTGTACTTGCACTTAGTATTAAAATTAAAAAAGCAATATTAGAATAATAAAGAAAGTAACAATGTGAATGAAGATGTCATCAAAATATACATGTTATTTGAAACTTCATTTTAAGCATGATTTTACAATGTTATTCTGGTTTGAAGGTTTCATTATTTAACTTATTTCCCTCTATGATCCTCAATTGATTCAACAATCTTAATTTTGGACTGTAGTACCTGAATGCGTTTTGGAGTTAAAGTATAAACATTATGCAAAGTCTTTAAACATACTTATACTTTCTTCCTATTGCACATTAAGAAGTATTTGCAACTGCACTGCCTGCGAGAGATACTTTCCTCAGTGTAACATCTTTGTACTACACAAATCTCTATGCATTTTTGAACCAAGAATGACGATTGGTTATTGAGTGTCTTTCCTGCAAACAAAATTGTACACAGTTAATTATCAGCATATTTGCTACTTAGCCTGGTTATTTTAATACTCGTAAACGACAAATATATTGCTTTTCACAGAGATAGTTACTCCTATTTGGGACTTACAGGGATCAAACTAAAGCTTCTAAAACATAGTTTGAAAATGTTACATCCTTATTCCACTTACCTATGTTTTTAACTTCTTTACAGCTTTTACAGTGCCTTTCCGTGTTTTAAGTTCTTTTCTGCTCTGCCTTAGACACTTCCTTTTCACATGTTTCCATTCACCTACATTTATTTTTCGCCTACGACCTTTATTTAATTGATTTATTACATCTGGTGATCAATCAAAACAAGCACTATCCGCCATCTTGACTGATGTTTCATCCTTATTCCATGGAGGAGAAAGTCCAGCTGGTTGTAAACCAGCTTGACGTTCAAATATATGACACAAGATTCCACCACAGCATGGAGCCATGCAGATACATCCTATTCCCACTGAAATCACACTTTTCGAAAATTTGTGGGTTATATCCTTATTCTAGGGAGGTATTCAATTGGTTTAGAAGATATGGAAGGCAATGTAGTGTGATCGCCTATCCAATGAAACTTCCAGACAAATTCCAGACAATTTTAACTAAACACTAATGCATATCTGCAACCACCTCTCTTGTCATTTGTTTATGCTCTGATAATCCAGTTACGATGGTTGCAGTTATACAAAATATTTGTATGTCACTAGGGATGCAGTGAGCAAGTGCCATAATACCAATAATCACTGTATACGTAACTGCCAAGTTCTTACCATACCTGACACCCCTTCCAACTTGAACTCTGACAGATGGAGATCTCTGCTGCATTTAACAAAAAAACTAAAGCTCTTGTTTGTGTCAACCTCATAACTCTGAATTTCCATGTCAAAAAAATTAACAATATAGATAGTAGCAAGTGGCTGATGGTAATGTTGGTTCAGATATTAAGGTTAATGAAGGTGATGATAAAAGAGTGAGAGGAAAGGAAGACAATCCTCTTTAATTGTGGTGATCACCAACACTATAAAGTGATGTTTCACTATTTAATTGCTTTGTATGTTTTGCTGCAGTTAAAAAAGAATTGGTTATATGACAAACAGCTGCAGTGAGGCGGCAGCATGCTTACTAGCTACCTATACATAATAATGGGTGAACATGATTGTGAAATGATACGTACCATAAAGAGGAAAACGGTATCACATTCGATCGATTTAACTCCTAAAAGTAATGCAGGTAACTACTGCTTAGAGATCAAGTATTATTCCTACTGAGTAAGAGAGTTTCGAAAATTCCAAGGAGCAATAGTCAAAGTAATGAAATAGCTGAGAGTTGCCCACTGAAGAGGAATAATACTCAAAATTGAATGTGGTCAGTGCATAATAACATTGATGAATTTGATCCTGGTGTACATTCTGTTGATTAAAAAGAGGGAAGCAAAAAATTAATATTCCGATCAAAGTGCTTGACTCCACAATACCGATTCATTAATGGAGGTTGTACTATGATGGTTCCAAAAATGAAGCTTTGAACTCTTTAATGAAACAGAAATTACATGGGAACCACACATGGTGCTTACTCGCTTTATATTTTATCCCATGCCAATAATAAAGTATCTTGGTGGAAAAGTTACAATGCAAACAGAATTAGTCACAAAAATGTGCAATCACAAATGATGTGATATAATATGAATATATTAACAAAGGTAAAAATATTACCTAACGAATTGTAATGTTGCCAATACAGTATGTTAGTAGCATTTGCATGTGTTATGAAGAATGTATAATTGTTATATTGTAACATTAATTAAAGATTGTGATTCACAATAATCTCGAAGTTTAGTAGCACAGAATTCATAAGCAGAATGTAGTTCAGATTGTACTTGCAATATTCATGTGATAGTATATCTATCCAATGGCAAGTGAGATATGCCTTGAACGCTAGTAATAATTAAAAGAGAGGTCATTAAACATTATGTAAATGTGAGCTTCAAAAGTGGATTACATTTAATAACGTGTTATAGGGTCCTAAAATGAGACTTTTGTTATACTAAAACAAATAATAATAATAATAATAATAATAATAATTATTATTATTATTATTATTATTATAAAGGAGTCTCTGGATTGATTTCCCACGTAGTTCGAAAATTTTTAATGTAGATAAAATACAAACAAAATTATTACATTTTCAGTAAAAGTGACATCCATTTTTGAGGGAACGAGCTACAAAAGGTGTTGTTGTTATGGTCTTCAGTCCGCAGACTCTCCATGATACCCTGTCCTGTGCAAGTCTTTTCATCTGAGAATACGTTCAGCAACCTACATCCTTTTGAATCTGCTTACTGTATTTGTCCCTCAGTCTCCCTCTACGATTATTACCCCACACACTTCCATCTAATGATAATTTGACAATTCCCTGATGCCTTAGAATGTGTCCCACCAATCTATTCCTTCTCTTAGTCAGGATATACCAGAAACTCCTTGTCTCCCCAATTCGGTTAAGCACTTCCTCATTAGTTACGTGATCTACCCATCTAATTTTCATCATTCATCTGTAGCACCACATTTAAAAATCTTCTAACATTTTTTTGCGTGAACTCCTTATAGTCGACGTTTCATTCCCATACAATATTACACTCCAGACAAATGCTTTCAGAAACGACTTCCTAACATTTAAATTAATATTGGATGATAAAAGGTGACCAAGACAACAATGCATTGGTTCACTTCTGGGTCGCATGCAAGCGAGTTATATGACTCGCCCTTCATTGAAAGAGTTCTCAAAAGTCTGACTCAAAGATAACGAACTATCATGTGTCCACCTGGCGCATTAATCGTCAAAGTCTCTAGTTCCTATGGGGACTTCCTAATCAGGCTCTAAACGGTCTAAAATGGGATGAAATCTGGCGACCTTTCTAGCCATGGTAGGTAGTGCCTAGCATGAAGACAAGAGGTAGCTAATGTTGCCTGTTAAGAAGCGTATTATCATCCAGAAATGTAATCTGACATTGCTTTCAATTAAGGAAAGAAAACTACATATTGTCGATATTCAATTGTGCTGTGGAGAGTGCCACAAATTACAACCAAATATGCACTGCTACGAAATGAATTGGCAACAATTGAACATTACCTTTGTCTCTCAAGAACTTTGCACAGAGGTGAGGAAGGTTTTACATTACATCGACAACGTGGACCAGGGACAGAGAAGAAGCTTGGCTTGTTGATGGGTCAGAAAACTGGCAGTGCACTTTCAAATAAACCACCAAGATTATTTTTTCCATTTCTTAATCAGATACACAATTTTTTCTTTAACTTTAAATTTCTCTCGAACACTTTTCGTTTTCCCCACCCGCAATTTTCTTACATCATTTCGATTCTAGCTAACGGTCACCCATTATTCCGACTAATAGTCTAAAAGTAAGTTGTACATATTGTTCCAAGGTGAAGCTGTTGCATCATATGAGTGTGCATTGTCAAAAAAATGACATCTTGCACGCTGTGTTCAACGGTCTAGCGATTTTTGGATCTCGCCAATTGGATTCATTGAGGAGAACTGTACGTCTTAATAAAAATACTGGAGTTTGCATACATTGTTGACGACTTGTCAGAGAGGCATGTTTATTGTCAAACCGAGTATGTGGTATGAAATTCGCATGAAATCTACCTTTTAGTATTAAAGTGTACCCTAGTCACTATTCTTGCCAGTAACAAGGTGAAACTGAGTTGGTGACAAATTTGTTTATTGTCGCCTAATGTTTTGACTTGTGCATTTATTGTCGATATAAAGCTACGTGAGTTCCACATAAAGAGCGTGGGCAAAATAACTTAACGTAGAAACAAAATGTGTTTATTTGTAAGAAATTGGTCAACGATTTGCGTTTAAAAGAACTGCAACTTTTCGAAGAAACAGAATATTATACATTGTTGTACCACAAAACCACCAATTACTGAAACGCTTTTTAAAGGAATTCACCGGCATTTGACTGAAATAATGTTTATTTTCTCGATCAGGTTTCGGCCTTGGGCCATTATCAAGTCATTATCATGGCAATAAAGTCGTTAGGACAAGTTGATAAGTCCATGCCATTAACATAAATAGGTAGCACATTTGTATGTGCATGTTTGTTTAAAATAATTATACAGCATATGTGTTTGTAATAAAGTTACAATAGAAACTGATGTATTGAGAGGATATGCCAAATATTATTACGAAGATAATTACAAAGATATCTCACCATATGCATGTTTGGAGTGGTATGCCTGGCAGTAAAGTGATGGATAGATGGATTATCTTTGGGGAATGGTTACAGTGTTATTCTTTACAATGCACAGATGGATTGTTAATTAATATTGCCCTTTAATAATTTTAATATATTTTAAATAATGTTATGCACAGCACTTCATAATGGCTTAAGGTCAAAATGTGGTCATGGAAATAAACAATATTTCAGTCAAATGGCGTTGAATTCCTTTAACAATTTTACATGATGATGCCCAAATGCATACAAAATAGTCGGCGGAACTGGCGGCTGTGGAGGTGGGGGTGGACCTAGAATGATTACTGGAAGGCCAAGTAGGGGGGAGTCAACTGACCTTAAGTTGCTGTTGTTTATAAGATTTCAATTTCTTGTGTTAAGTGCAATATCTTGTTTGATGTTATAAGTCATTGTTCGCAGTAATAGCATTATCCTATGTGCAGTTACCTGTTATCTGTCAATCATCGTAAATTTGTTATTGTTTACGAGATTTCAGACTCTTGTTAAGTGCAGTTTCATATTCGCTGTCAATAATCGATTTTGGTTTCCCTTGATCAGTGGCGAGCGTTATTGTTCGAGAGTTGAGGGATCAGGGAGGTACGGTACCTGGAGCTGCTGACACACAAAAGACGGTCGATTCTCAGTGGGGTAGAACGCCCATTGCTCTAGTACTGATGATACGTATTCATTAACGGCTGTCAAATCCGTTTGGTCAGAAGTGGAAACACTGTGCGGGTTCTACCTGTAGATGTTGTTGTTGTTGTGGTCGTCAGGCTGGAGAGCCTACTCTATCCAAGCCTCTTCATCTCCTCACACGAAATGCAATCCACATCAATTTGAATCTGCTTACTATGTTCCTCTCTTGGTAACCCTCTGCAATTTTTGCTTCACACACTTTCCTCCAATGCTAAATTTAGTACTCATTCATGTCTAAGAATGTGTCCTACCAATCGATCCCTTCTTTTAGCCATGGTATTGAAAAAAACTTCTTTTTCCCCAATTTTGTTCACTACCTCTTCATTCATTATGCGATTTACCCACCTAGTCTTCAGCATTCTTTTGTAACAAGCTTCTATCCTCATCCTGTATGAACTATTTATCGTCCATGTTTCACTTCTATACAAGGCAACACACTACACAAATGCCTTCTTACACTTAAGTTAATAAAGTATGTTAGCATATTTCTGTTTTTAAAAAACGCTTTTCTTCCCATTGCAATTTTGCATTTTATATCCTCTGTACTGTTACCATCAAATGTTAAGTAATAAAACTCGTCTACCACCTTTATTGTTTCGTTGCTTAAAAATTTCCTTCAGAATCGCCTGATGTTCTAAGACTGCTTTCCATTACCCTTGTTTTGCTATTGTTAACGTTCATATTATACACTACTTTCAAAATACTGTCCATTTTGTTCAGTTGCTCTTACATGGCCTTTGCTGTCTCTTACAGAATTACAATATCGTCAGCAAATCGTAATATCATTTTTTCACCCTGAAACTCTAATCCCTTCTCCAAATTTCTTATTGCTTTCCTTCACAGCTTGCTCACTGTACAAATGAATAACACTGGAGAAAGGCTACAATCCTGTCTTACTCACTTCCAACCACTGACTCCCTTTCATATCCTTCAACTCTAATAATATAATTTACTAGTTTACTGACTTCAGAATTTTAAAGAGTGTATTCCAATTTACATTGTCAAAAGCTTTCTCCAAATCTACAAACGCTTGAAATATAGGTTTTCCTTTCCTTAATAAATGTTATAAGATAAGTCATAAGATGAGTAATGTCTTTTGTGTTCCTACATGTCCCCTGAATCCGAACTGATCGTACTCGAGATCAGCATTTATTACCCTTTCCATTCTCCTGTAAATAATTCCTGTTAAAATTTTGAGCCATGACATATTAAACTAATGGTTATGTAATTTTTGCACCTGCTTTCTTTGGAATGCGGAGTATTACATTTTTCATGAAATCTGACGTTTTTTTCGTCTGTATCATAAATCTTACACACCAGGTGAAATAGTTTTGTCATGGCTGGTTCTCCAAGAGACTTCAGTAGCTCGGAGGGAATGTCATCTACTCCAGGGGCCTAGTTTTTACTCAAATCTCTTAAAGCTCTGTCAAATTCGCCCCTCAGTACAGTATCTCCTATTTTATCTTCATCTACTTCCTCTTCCCTTCCTGCCATATTGTCTATAAGTTCATTTCCTTTGTAGAGCAAGTTTATATAATCTTTCCAGCTTTCAGCTTTCTCTTCTTTGTTGAGAACTGGTTTTCCATCTGAGTTCTCTATATTCATACAGCTATTTTTCTGCCCTCCAAAGTTTCTTTTATTTTCCTGTAGGCGGTATCTTCCTTTTTTGCCTATTTAAACATTCTTCTACTGACTTCTAGCCACTCTTGTTCAGATTTCTTGCACTTACCTATTTGGCCCTCTGCTTTCTCGACTATTTCATTTCTCAAAGCTACCCATTCATCTTTTTACTGCTTTATTTTCTCCCAGTTCTGGCAATTGTTGCCTAAATCTCCCTCTGAAATTACCAAGGACTTCAGGTTCCTTCTGTTTATCCAGGTCCCATCTCCTTATAGTCCTACCTTTCTTCAGTTTCTTCAATACCACATCTACTTTCGGAAGAACAGTTATTCGTTAGCGAAAAATTAATGTATTTTGGTCCTAAACTTGCTAATTGTGCTGAGAGACGTCCTTTCGATTGCAATGAAGCTTAAAATCCGATTTTAAGAAATTAATTCGGTAAAAAGAATTAATTTTTGCACATCTTAAAGTTTGATACTTCTGCTCGGCGAAGAATATATTTTACACTCAGTGACAAGAAAAGTATTCTAATCACTGGGAGAGGTCCATTATTATTCCATTTAGGTATACGTGTACAACAATGACGGTTAATATTTCGATTTACGTGTCTCTGTAACATGTTGAACGCCAACAAGTATGCATTCATGATATCACTGACCTGCCGGCCGCGGTGGCCGAGGGGTTTGAGGCGCTCCAGTCACGGTCTGCACGGCCACCACGGTCGGGGGTTCGAATCCCCCTCGGGCATTGATATTTGTGCCGTCCTTAGTTGTAGGTAGTTCATAAGTAGTTTGTAAGTTTAGGGACTGATGACCCCGTAGTTATGTCCCATAGACTCTACAAGCATTCGAATCACTGACCTATTGTTGCAGAATTGGTAGTAGTCACCTACTGGCAGTCATACAGTATATGTCCTAATGGAATTGCTAAAATCCGGCAGAATGCACAATGGACGTGAATGGGCGCAAGAGTACCACGTGGGAACGGCCGTGCGATCCATGTGGTGCCATGTCAGGGACTGCGCGGCCGCTACCGCCGGATGTTCGTGTCCTACCACGGACTCTATATGAAGAAAATGCGATGTCACTGTTCGTGCTATTTTACAAAAGAGCTGTAACATGTCTGCAACGAATTTATGCATTTCAGTAGTGCCATATCCGTTTGTTATGTACAATAGCAAGTTCATCAAATGTAGCTTTTAATACATTTCGCAGATCGTAATAACCGTGTGCATTAGTAAAGCTGAATATATCAGCAGATTAAAGCAAACTGTACTTGCAAGGGAAACTTCATAGAACGACAGGCCAAAGGCATGTCACATGGTTACACTACCAGTAATAATAACAGCAAAAAGCCATCAACAATTATGGAGTATTGTTAATCGTAAAATATTACATCTTAATTTTTAATGGCTCACGGTGAAGCAAAATGAGACTTTGTAGCACATTTTAAGATAATGAAGGAACGAAAGGGACACACACATATACACACACACACACACGGAGAGAGAGAGAGAGGAAAGAAAAAAAGAAGGCATCATATACACACATACACACACACGGAGAGAGAGAGAGAGAGGAAAGAAAAAAAGAAGGCATCATTCGAAGGAATTTTCCAAAGTAATCGAAAGTTTGTAGATGTAATGTACGAACACAGACGATCAAAATTATTACAGTTTCACAAAGATTGGATGGTTCGTTTAACAAAATAGATATAGAAGCTGACAAATGTAGAAACTTAGTAACTGGAACACCTGCCTAACGTTGTGTAGGGCCCCCTCGAGCACAAAGAAGTGCCGCAACACGACTTGGCGTGTATTCGACTAATGTCTCAAGTGGTGTTGGAGGGAAGTGACACCATGCAGCCTGAAGGGATATCCATGAATGCGCAAGAAGACAGTACGTTGCCAAGCAGCCCAGATATGTGCAATAAGGTTCAAGTCTGGGGAGTTTGCTGCCCTTTGGAGGTGTTTAAACTCAAAAGAGTGTTCCTGGAGCCACTCTGCAGCAATTCAGGACGTGTGGGGTGTCACATTGTCCTAATGGAATTGCCCAAGTCCGGCAGAATGCACAATGGATGTGAACGGCCGTGCGATCCTTGGTGCCATGTCAGGGACTGCGCGGCCGCTACCACCGGAGGTTCGTGTCCTACCATGGACATGCTTAAAATGTTCGTCACAAATCTTCTTAGGAACACTGAGGTATATTTCAAGTCGGTTGACTGAAACAGTTAAGTAACATAAAGTTAATCTTAGTGAACACGTACCGTAGCTGAGACGGTCGGGGCTAGATAATGGTAAGGCACATATTGAGCGAAATTGAGATTTCTCCGTTATCCGTATCTACTAGACGATGGCAAGCCACTAGCGGAGCAGTATTTCAAGAAACCAAGAAATGGCAGCACACACACACCGTTGCTATGTATTGCATCAAGTCACAGTACATAATTTTTGTGCTTTAGTATGGTACGCCACAGGGAAGATGGTGACTTGCAGAGGAAACAGCGCAAGTTGTCTGGACGAAAAAATGCATCTGAAAGTGAAACAGAAGCCTATTGTTCTGACAGTGAATGACAGTGTCGTAGATGAGGATTATTATCTTAATACAAGTGATTTCTCGTCATCATCAGAGGTAAGAATCACCAAAATATAATTATTTGGCATGCCATATTGTAGCATGTGGCAATGTGGCTTATCATGAGCCGCGGTGGAGTAGCCGAGCGGTCTAAAGCGTCTCGCTGCGGAGCGCGAGGTTGCTCGCCGTGGAGGTTCGAGTCCTCCCTAGGGCATGGGTGTGTGTGTTTGTCCTTAGGTCAGTTTACCTAGGTTTAAGTAGTTGATGACCACGCAGTTTGCTCCGATAGATTTACAAACATTTGAACATTTGAATTTGCTTATCATGACAGGACAGTACGTTCTAAATATTAATATTCAACGGAACCATGAGATATAGGATAATTTAAAATGTATGTATCTGGAGCCTATTAACCGTTTATGATAGTTATTTTTGTACCTGCTATAGTGCGTATTCTGGCTTGCCATTATATAGCTACAAAATTGCTGTATTGTTCGGTGTTTAGGTTCATGGTATTAGTGTTTCTATTCCTTCCTCAAAGAAGGAGACACAATTCCTGACGTTAGAGAGGCAAACATCTCTCCTGCTAAAAATGAAAGGCGTCGATGGCAGCCAGTGTCGAGTTAAAGGGTTAAATGTAAACACTGACGTAATGTGGTATAGATATTAATCAGACTAAAAGAATATTTAAAAATGAAATCTGTTACGTAAATAGTAGCAGTTATTAATATTATTATTTCGGATCAAGGATATATCACTGATACGACCAAAAGGAAAGTAGCTGCTAGAGAAATGAGACCTCCATGTACCTGTCGTCGGCATCGCGTGAAGAAGATAGGAGAAGCATCTTCCACAATATTCTATTGCTTCTGGAACTTAGGGAATTTCTATGCGCAAAACAACTACATCTGTTCGTGTATCTCAGCAGCACCTCCAAAGCGCTCCCACTAAAAGAAAATGACGGAGAAACAGTCTTTTCGAAAGATTACCGCTACGTGCGTTGTTGAGGTGCAAAGTCTGTAAGGCGGCATTTATCTCCGTTTATGGGCTACATAAATCAAGAGGAAGAGTGGAAAACACTGTACAGTAAGTTGGTTGTGGTAAAGAGTTTGTAAAGAAAGACCAAAGGGGGCACCGTAAAAATCATAGGCCAATTCCTAACCAACAAAGAAACTGTCTGACGTCATGGTCTTGCTTCCATGTATACCTGCCGTGCAACGTGGCTATTATTTATGTTTTACTCAGTCCGAAGCCATAGCACCGGTTTTAAATTATACTGACAGCGTCTTGAATTGTGACCAGTGTAGCTAAATTTTCGTACCGAAACTTTGGTGATGTATAATGACAAGCCACAGTATGATATTAACTACTTACCCTTAACATTGTTTTTCACTACGTGCAGTACTTGAAAATGTTTCGTTTCATGAGAGAAGAATACCTTAACGTGTGTTGTACCTTATAATAGAATAAACATAGTTCTTAAGTCCATCGCCCGATTTATGGAATTTTGTGAACTATCAAATGCCTCTCCTGTAAAGTTTACTTCATGTGGCTTACCATTATCTAGCCCCGAGCGTCTCACTTTTCTTCTACTAAGAAACCCACGATACCAGTGTGCAATTAGAAAGTAAATAAATCTTTCTGGTTATTTCTTGGATTTATTTAAATGCAATACTCTACTTCTACAGTCTGTTTACTTCGAAACTAAGTCCGACCTATATGGCAAGTTACTGTCCGTTCTGGCGTCCAGGCAAACTGTCCGTAGGGAAGAGGCCAAGTCCCAAAGCGTGTAGCACGGCAGTTTTGCTGGTCAGTATCCGTCCGAGGTATTGGTCCTCTGCGGTTGACGTCGGTCTGGTTGCCTGAGACGGACGTGCCTATCGTCTGTTCCACGTGATCCGAAATAGCAGAGCTGAGGAAGCACACCTGTTTTCTATTGGTGGAGTGGATGCAGACAAAGGTCCGCTACAGTGGCGACTCCTACAGCCTTTGTCTGCACCCACCGCCAGTAGCTGAAGAGGCCTCTACTGGCTGTATTCTTTCGTGTTGGGAAGCGCACGGTGATCTAGGCGCGAAGAGTGAAACCGGCAAGCGGGCATGGTCTATTGGGTCACTATCTTCAATACAGGGGTGTGAGTTTGTTGTTGTTAGTATATGTTGTTTGTAAATCTGATATGTAGAACGATTCTCTGCAGTCGTCGATGATTCCGTTCATGCAGGATCATTTTCTGGCCGAAAGTCTGTTTGAGATTTGTTGTTTTTACCGGATTTACAATATTTACAGTGCACTCGTATAACGGTCGTACGGGAAAATCCTTACCACATCGCTACCTCGGAGATGCTGTGTCTCATTTTAATCCAGGACCTTTGCACAGTTTATAGGAAGAAATAGGGAAGAAATTAAGCCTTTTGCAGCAGTCTCAGTTTAATTTTCCAGTTAACACACTAAAAGTTCCTGAAGATCCGTGCTGTGGAATACGGCGTAATGATGTTATCAATATGGCAGCCATAAGAATTTGTAGAATAATTTTTGAACGGCATTTAAGTCCCATGAAATTAAAAGTAAAAGTCCGTTTTTGCACCAAATTAAGAGAAAATGTTTATGTAACAATATCTTACATGTACGTAATATTTCGTTTGGGGAATAGAAAACAAAAATTAGAAAATGTCATTTTTCAACCTCTTTTGAAGTTTCTCCCTGAAGAACTATGTAGTTATGCAACACAATGACAATTATTGATTTTGTTATATTTTCTCAAGCAGATATTTTAAGATCTTATGTTATACGTTTTCATTATAAATGACTAGCTAAAATCCTGCGTTGCCAGGGTATTTATGTTTTTATTCAAGCTGTGAGTTAGTTCTTCTCCTTTGCCTTCTCTCTCTGTCCATTTCCTGTTTTCTAAAAACGCGTTACCTTTATTGGACAATATATAAGAAATAAGGCTGTCTTCCATAATGTGCAAAATTATAAGTGCAGTATAGAAACAATGAAAGAGAGAAATCAAAATATAAATGATACGTAACACTCATACTCCACTTAATTCATAACTTGACTATAAACAATAATTCTTGTTACTTTCTCAACAGCCTGTATAAATACATTCTTTGGTGTTCCTACCCTTGAGCCTGTGTGAAGTATGGAGATGTTAAATCCACTCCGCAGAATTTATTAGATTGACCTACAATATAGTAATCGTAATAGAAAGTGTTAGTCTCATTTGAAATTGCTGTATCTTGAACTTAAAAGGCAAATCTGTCAGAAATAATGAGTACTCGTTGGATGTACACGGTTTAATTCTCTTCCTTTCTTTATAAATCTATTGCTTTCGCCTGCAGCCGACTGCACTTGAGAGTTCAGAATTGTCAAGAGCACTATAAAATTACAGGAATATTCTTAATCTGACTGAAACAGAGGAGTGTAGAAATGTGTTCAAAGTAAATAAGAAATAGATTAAAGCTTGGTGCGTGATGTAACAGATTTTTACCCATTGCAGTATACATGATATCATATTTATTGAATTATATGTTATACAACTATATAATTTTGAAGCTATATCTTCATTTGTGTAAGTGGTATAGGCACGTAAAATCTGTCGAAAATACAATGACTAGTAAAGAAGAAATATATTGTCGCGTTGAAATGGAAGCAGGCTTGACTTTGAAGGCAACTGAACACAGCACTAATACTGAAAGCACGTTTATTACGAACTTAACATACACGCAGCACTGACTGCCTCTCGGGCAGAGTGCTGTGCTATTTATACACAGACTGAATGTACCAGAAATTAGAAGAACAGTTAACGTACGAAACAAGTAAAATTTACAAGTGAAAATAACAAAGATGTAGAACATTCTGGAATTGTTAATTACAAAGAAATAAAGTTTTGCCGATGGGTGGGATTGAACTGGCGACCTTCAGCACCGCAGTCGGTGACGTTATCCCCCGCGCCACGCCGGCAAGCGGTTTACATGTTGTCTCGCGGCATTGCTCCCTCTCCTGGAAAATCAGCGATCGCTTTTATGTTCCCTGTGGAGCCAGCTGCAATGTCCTGGTTCCTGTCCTAGTCATGGGTCCTCTGTATGATATCTGTATGATGTCTGATATCAGATATCATGACAAGTGGTGCTCTATGCTTCAAAATAATGTCTCCTACAAGGAATTTTGCGATCTCTGGAGCATCTGCAGTCGGCACAGGTTTGGTGACAGCGTAACGTGTGAGGTAGTCAGTGCAGACTGTTATCCATTGATTACCGGTTGTCGACTTCGGGAACTTCCCTAAAAGATGGATCCCAACTCGCTGGAAAGGAGCTGCTGCCGGCGGAATCAGTACGAGATGCCCTATAGGTAATTGCGGCACATGCTTCCGTCACTGGCATTCTTTACAGTGACTCACATAGTGCTTGACAGATCGGTAGAGACCTTTCCAGTAATACCTGCGTCTGATTCTGTCTAGGGTCTTCACGAATCCCAGATGACCGAATATTGGAACATCGTGGAAATATTTGAGAACAGGTGGTTGGAGATGAGCTGGAACGACCAGTAGCCATTTGGTGCTCAGTGGATCGTAGTTACTCTTATGCAATGTTCCGTTTATATTGTACCCTTGGAGTCTTAGTGCCCATCTTGCTAGTCGACCTGAAGGATCCTTGAAGCTAGTTAGCCAACATAAAGAATAGTGGTCTGTCATGACGGTGAATGGTTTGCCGAATAAATACGGCCGGAACTTGTTGACAGCCCAGATAACTGCGAGACATTCTTTCTCAGTTGTAGAGTAGTTTATATCGAACTTTGTGAGTACTCTTGATGCATAGGCTATCAATTTTTCAGCACTTTCCTGAACTTGTACAAGCACTGCACTAATCTCATAATCAATGGCGTCTGTGTGCAGTTCCGTTTGCACATTCTCGTCGTACAAGGCTAGCACTGGTGAGGAAGTTCATTTTCCGCATTCTCGTCGTAAAAGGCTAACACTAGTGCGGGAGTTAGAGCCTCCTTAAGTGTCCGGAAAGCTCTTTATTTTGTCTCATCCCAGTAAAACTTGGCGTCTCCCTGCAGACGACCTTGTAATAGACATGCCTTGGTACAAAATCCTTTTATGGAACGTCTGTAGTATGAGCACAGCCCGAGAAAACATCTCACGTCACTAATGTCATCTAAATAGCAAAGACACGTCGTCCACTTAAGGTGACGAAGCAATATGTCCATCATGCGTTCGAATGTGGCCGGAGCATTACATAATCCAAACAGTATTACTTTGAATTCATAGAGGCCGTCAGGTGTAATAAATGCCGTTTTCTCCATGTTCGTTTCGTCAACCTCTAATTGCCTGTAACCTGTCTGCATGTCCGTAGTAGAGAATTATGTAGCTCCCTCCAAGCAGTCTAAGGTGTCGTCAGTGCGTGCCAGTGGGTAATCTTCCTTTGTGATTTTGTTCAGCCGCCGATAATCGACACAGATTCGCCACGTGCCATCCTTCGTCTTTACAAGGACCACCGGAGACGACCAAGGACTCTCCGATGGTTGAATAATGTCATCGTGCAACATCTTCTCCACTTCCTCCTGAATTATCGATCTTTTAGCTGACGACACTCTATACGAACGCTGGATAATTGGTGCATGATCCCCAGTATTTATACGGTGGCTTATAGGGGGCCGGTTCGTCTGACTTTTCCCCTGATGAGGTGTGAATGCACCCTAAAATTAACGTAGTATAGCTATCACCTGCTGGCGTAGTTCCTTGGTCAGTCCGGGGCCTATTGGCAGTTACACGTTTGTTTCCTCCAGCGTGTTGTCTGTACTAACAGCAGAACATGGGTCTTCGTTGATGACTTTCAGCTCACCGTCGTGGATTGGTTCACCTGTCCTGATACATTGCTCGCCGTGGAGGTTCGAGTCCTCCCTGGGGCATGGGTGAGTGTGTTTGTCCTTAGGTTAGTTTACCTAGGTTAAAGTAGTTTGTAAGCTACGGACTGATGACCACGCAGTTTGTTCCGATAGATTTACAAACATTTGAATTTTTTTGTCTCGATACACATTCCCTTGGGGATAAGTTGCGACTGCTCGTAACAATTAGTGATCCAAATCTCTCATCGACCTCCGGTAATGCTTATGATAGACGCTGGTATGTAAATTTCTTTGGTGAGTCTGATAAACTTTTTACTATCAACAAGCACTTCACAGTTTAATCGCTCACCTGTGTTTGTGAATGCAACTCTTCTCATCGTCAACGGCGGGATCGTCACATTGTCAACGGCAAATAACTTCCTAGAAAATTCTGTATTACGTATATCCGTCGGAACAACTTCTTCAATTTACAGCTCAGATCTTCCACAGTCAATGATAGCTTGGGATGCCTGAAGGAAGTCCCATCCGAGGCTGACATTGTGACTACATTCTGTTAACACGACAAATTCAAACGGCTGGGTCCTGTTGTTGATGGTTATTCTTGCGACACAAGTTCCTGCTGGCTGGACGTACTTTCCATTCGCGACCTTCAGCACAGTTGTCCCCATATCACAGAACATTGTGTTCTTTAGTGTGCGGCGGTTATTATCCGACAATACAGAAAAAGACGCTCCTGAATCAACAAGTGCCCGGACAGGTTGGCCGTCGATTAAGACGTCGATGAGATTTCCCGACATCTTAGCGACTGTCGTCAATGGAGGATTTTCATCTGCGGCGGCCTCACTTAGTTTTCCTGGGCGCGGCAGCTAGGAGCGCGGCTGGTATCTCTGTACTAGAGGTCTGCACCTCAATCGGTTGCTCGCTCGAATCGCGTGATACATGTCGTTCTCTGACAGTCCGACAGGTGTCGGTACTGCAGCTTGCGGCAAGGCGTGTGGCTGCGCTCGACTTCCTCCACGCTCGTTCGAGCGGGGCACGCTCGACTGGCCCGACCGTCCACACTGCCCGCTCGCCACTCGGTCGCCTACCGCAGCGTCACTCCAGTCCAAGGCGAGAGTCGGGATCAAAGTAGACGCTTGAAAATAAATCCTGACCCTGAAATTTGGAATTGTTTCCTTTCCCGGGTGCTTCGAAAGCTGTTCTCTCGATCCAGTTGAACTACCTATTCAGTTTGGCATTTTGTACTTTACCATACAAGTTATTATACGTGATTAACATAAAGTTTCTGTGCTAAGATCATTTACTGAATGAATTTTCCATGATCTTTCTTACTTTCTTGTTCCCATTTGGTGGTCTGTTAGTTACTTGCCGTCTTAATGAACAAATGATTGTATTTTATATCCATTCCTCTTATCACTCTCAAGTCCTGGAATACTTTGTCCGTCTTTTATATTGATAATAAGTACTCCGATATTAATGTACATTCGTTAGGTTAGTTTTGTGCATGTCTCTCTGCTGCACCTCGTTAATACATATTCCCCTAGCATTTTGGCACTGTGCGTGGTAGCTGCGCCTCTACCTTTTCCGACTGAGTCTTTAACGGGAATTTTTCCAATTGCAACATTCATATATTCCCCACTGCCACGTCGTCTTTCTTATCTACATAATAAAGAACGCATGCAAGCTTTTGTGTAATATATAGGATCCGCGCTTTCTTCCATCGTCAGGGTCATATGCCGGTCTAATCCTCACATAACCTGTACCTATTTTAAATCCTCTTATTCCAAATGTTTACTTTACACAGCTGTACGAATTTATGGTGGTCCTGCTGTTTCAGTGATATCTGTGTTATATTTATTTAGGGCCGTCTGAAGAATGTCACCCGGGCGCACCAGGCAAAAGAGTGAAATTCATGTTTTTGAAATAGCTGGACTGTGAAATGCATGAGGCGCAATCCACCAATGAGGTGGACATTTATTTAGCACGAATTGATGGTGATGACGACGATCTGCTTGAATGGTAGAAACGCAACAGTACTCTGTTTCGTAAGCTAGCTGTATTGGCAAACAGTATTTTGTGTGCCCGCCTCAAATGCACCTAGTGAACGCACTTTCAGTGCGGCAGGGAACCTCTTCTCTGATAAAACAACTCGACTCGATCTACAAAGTGTCAATGATATTTTAACAATACATTGCAATTACAATGCCACTAACGAATAATTTAGGGATAATGTTACTTTTCGATGTATACTTTGTTGTACGGTAACTTTCACTTTTGTACATTGCAATAAAAACGTTGTTCGTTCTGTAGTTTCTCTTTAGATCCTTTACACTACTATCAAATGTTGTATTTAGTGAAAACAAGCTTTTTGACTCGTTTGCGGTAAAATGATATTGCCGTTACATACTACTGTGCAGGAATACACGTCTACAGCATAACTGATTTTAGTTCCTTTAGTTACTGGGGGTGCGTCAGACGCAATAGCAGCTCACACCTCAGAGCCACAGAGCCGCTGCCGTAGCGACTGACAAGGAAAAATATCCAAGTGTCACACTCCGATTTTTATGAAATTTGGATTTGTTATAATACATGAAAAACTGTGCGACCCGTATTTTTTTTATTTTTTAGCGGTGTAAAAACGTATATAAGGGGTGAAACGGTCCCTCCAAAATTGGGGCTAAAATAGAAAAATCGTGATAACTTAGAGATTAATGAAGCGATTTTAATGATTTTTTGATATTAACGTATCTTTTGATAAGAATCGGCCTAAGTACATTGCAGAGGGAGTTACAATTAGGGGGCCAACTACCCCTAAAGTGGCCCATTTTTTGTGCTAAAAAAATTGTTTTGATTTAAACGAAGTTGAAACTATGAAATTTGTCTTTTATCAAAAGATACTTTCATACCAACAATCATTAAAATCGCTTCACTAATCTCTAAGTTATCGCCATTTTTCTATTTTAGCCCCAATTTTTGAGGTACCGTTTCACCCCTTAAATATGTTATTCCGCCGCTAAAAAAATTACATGTTCCATAGTTTTTCATGTATTATAAAATATGCAAATTTCATAGAAATCGGAGAGTGACTTGGGTAGCTTTTATTGTGAGTACAGCGGCAGCACTACGCTGTGCGGCCTCTGCCCGCCCCGCTCCACGTAGCCTCGTTCGAGTGTCAACACGCTCGCTCCAAGCGGACACACTCGCCGCGCCACCGCCGAGCGTTGCGCACTCGACCGAGTACGAGCGAGCGAAACTTGCGATTTGCAGACTTCTACTCTGTACGACGACGGTGAACGGCTGCGGCGCGTCGTGGAGCGACCTCGTCTAGGTTACGGCGATGGGCTTCTTCCCACAGGTCGACAGAACTCATCAGCAGGTGATTGCCTGGGATAGAATTGGTCGGATGGCTGACGTCTTGCGGAAAAAGAATCGACGAATACTCGCCTTCTCTCTCTGCAGTAGCGTACGACATGTCCAGGGCGCCCACAGTGGAAACACAATGGCGTGTTGTCATCTGTCCTCCAAATATCTGTTCTTCTGCGGGGCGTCATAGTTACCGGGGGAGTTCGTTGTGGCCACGTCGGCCGGTTCATAGGCTACCGTTTGGCGGCTGCGGCGTAAGTCATAGCAGGGCGACGTCATTATTCACGTCGGGTGCGTTTGGCGAGGCAGAGAGGAGCTATTGCCTGATATACCTCTTCCTCAATGGTGTCGGCTCCCTCGTGACTTACAGGGCTTACATCCATGGCCATAATATGAGGCTCGCTCGATCTCATAAATTCTTCTCTCACAATTTGGCGCATGAGAGAAGCAAAGTCATGCTGGTCTTCCACAACGGCCACAGGGACTACATTGGGAAGTATGTCATACTTCTTTCGGCCAACCCTCCTTTGTTGCATCTCTTCAATACGCTGGCACCTCTTGATGAACTCTTCCGTCGTATCAGCAGGGCTTAGTACATGTCTTCCGCTATACCCTTCATCAGGTGCGTGATTTTGTCTGCCTCAGTCATATTCGGATTGACTATGTTACACAGGCCAAAACTGTGTCGGCTTCCCATGTCGTTGTGTCCGGTTCTTCAGTGGCTCACCATGTCGTTGGCACACTTCTTCAGTTGTTCTTCCGCCGAGCGGATTTGTCGCTGGCGGTCACCAGACGTCTTCTTGAGTTCCGTCTGGATCGTTTGCCAGTCATTCAACTTGTCTTCGTTGTTTTCAAATCGTTGCTGGACTGTTCCGTTCAGGTAGAAATAAACGTTGGCCAAGCACATCGTATGATCCCACCTGTTGTACTTGGCGACTCGGTCGAACACTTTTCGCCATTTGTTGGGGTTCTGTCCAGTGTCTCCAGAGAACACCGATTGGTGTCTGATATGCAGCTTGTTTACCGCTGGTTTCGTGTCTTCTGATGATACGGACTTTTGGAAGGATGTACTCGGTATATCCATTGTATTCCGGTTCCAGTCCGTGTAAGCGACGGCTCTTACGATGTCTAATCGGAGCCACGGTGATGCGGAATAGTTAACATACGAAAGAAGTAGAATTTACAAGTGAACATCAGAAAGATGTAGAACATTCTGGAATTGTTAACTACAAAGAAATAAATTTTTGCCGATGGGTGGGATTGAACTGGCGACCCTAAGCACCGCAGTCGGTGACACTAGCGCCTGCGCCACGCTAGCAGTCGGTTCATAGGATATATAGGATATATTAAAACCTGGTGTGTGATGCGGCGGTTTCCCAAAATGTTCAAATATTTGTTAAGCTTATGGGACTTAACTACGGGGTCATCAGTCCCTAAAGTTACAAACTACTTATGAACTACCTTATACTAAAGACGGCAAAATATCCATGCCCGAGGGGGGATTCGAACCCCCGACCGTAGTGGCCGTGCAGACCGTGACTGAAGCGCCTCAGTCTCCTCGTCCACCGCGGCCGGCGGCGGTTTCCCCTGAAAACTGCTGTTAATGCCCTCTTATCTCATGAACTACATGTTGTACTCTCATACAATTGCGAATGTATATTCAGTTATATGTGTGTATACCGCCAGAAAACTTCCTTTGAGTACAATTTGTAATGTAGAAATTATAAAAAGACATACCGAATGCCGTAGTTTTACTCCAGTGGAAAAATAATAAGCGAGAAAAATTTTTTCCTTTCATCATTTTCGTCTGGTTTTCAGCGAGAAATGTATAATAAAGGTTTGAAATGATGTTTAAAGTTTGTTGCAAGCTGCTAAGAACTCATACAGTACTCACATGACTTGAAAATGTTTTACGACCCCATTTGTTTATGACGTTATATTTCCTGAATCATGTGTCATAGGTCATTCTTACGCCAAGAGAAATTGTTTCCTCTCTAAAAGGAAAATAAGTACCAAATTTGGTTGAAATCGGTCCAGTGGGTTAGGACGAAATGCCCACCATTATCACGTGATGCACCAATTTTTCGCGCATTCCCTTGTTTGTGATATAATATCTCAAGTATTATGTGTTGTAGGTGATTATTACACTTATGGATTCCGTCCTCTTGATCGGAACGTCAAGTGTGCAAAATTGCATCAAGATTGTTACAAAACTGTAGATTAGTATGGAATATTAGTTGTGGAAGATTGAACCTTAAGAGTATAGATTGGGACCTCTCTAGCTTCATTTCAGGCGGTACAGACAAGCAGTCTTGCGAACTACTATTGGACACGTTTTCCAAAAACTGTCTTGAGCAGTTAAATCGACAGCCCACACGCAATGGAAATATTTTAGACCTTATAGTTACAAACAGGCACGATCTTAACGATGTCAGTGTAGAGACAGGAGTTGGTGATCACGATATCGTCATAGCGACAATGGTAACCAAAGTTAATAAACTAATCAAAAAGGCTAGGAGCGTGTTTTTGGTAGAAAGAGTCGATAAGCAATTGTTTGCATCACACTTAGAAAATGAATGGACACCGTTTAGTGCTGGTACAATGGATATTGAGGAATTGTGGACTACATTTAAATCGACTGTAAAAAAGGGCTAGAGAAATATGTGCCTATAAAGTCGATTAAGGATGCACAAGATCCATCGTGTTATAATAATAATATTAAAAAGCTACTGAGAAAGCAAAGGTTGTTGCACTCTCGGTCTAAAAAAGAACACGCAAATCAAGTATGGCAAAAGTTAGTAGAGAGTCGTGCGTCTATAAAGAGAACGATGCGCGAAGTATACAATAATTACGACAGCCACACCTTAGCAAAAGATCTTTCAGAGAACCCGAAAAAATTCGATCTTATGTAAAATCGATAACCGGGTCAAAGGCCATTATCCAGTCATTCGTTGATCATTCTAGGACAGAAATAGAAGAAAGCAGACGGGAAGATAAAGTTCTAAATTTAACCTTTAAGAAATCAATAACGCAAGAGGACTGTACAAACGTACCATCATTTGATCAAAGCACTAACTCCCAAATGGAGGACATGGTAATAGGTATTTCCGGTGTAGAGAAACAGCTGAGAGAGCTGAATACAAAAAAGGCTCCTGGTCCGGATGGAATACCAGTTCGGTTTTACGAATAGTATTCTGCGGCATTGGCCCCTTACTTAACTTGCATTTATCCCTGAATTTTTATTTCAGCGCTAAGTTCTTAGTGAATGGAAAAAAAGCGCAGTTTAATCCCGTTTATTAGAAATATGAAAGAACTTACCCACATAATTACATCGTTGACATCAATTTCCTGTAGAATTTTGGAGCATATTCTCAGCTCGAATATAATAAATTTCCTAGATAAGAAATATTTCTATGAATCAGCACGGGTTTGGGAAACTTCGTTCGTGTGAAACGCAGTTTGCCCTTTTCTCCCATGACATCTTGCGAGCCATGGATAAAGGGCAACAGGCAGAATGTGTTTTTCTCGATTTCAAAAAGGCATTTGATGCGGTGCCGCACTGCACACTGCTAACGAAGATACGAGCTTATGCAATAGGTTCACAGACTTGTAATTTGCGGCTATTTTCTGATGATGCTGTGATGTATGGGAGGATGTCGTCATTAATTGACTGTAATAGCATAGACAAAATTTCTAGTTGGTGTGAAGAACAGTAGTTAGCTCTAATTGTAGAAAAATGTAAGGTGATGCACGTCAGTAGGAAAAACAATCCCATACTGTTCGAATACAGCATTAGTAGTGAGCCTCTTGATACAGTCGCGTCGTTCAAATATCTATGCGTAATATTGCTGAGCGATATGAAATGGAACGAACATTAAGGACCGTTGTCAGTAAGGCGGACAGCTGACGTCGGTTTATTGGAAGCATTTTGGGAAGATATACTTCATTTGTAAAGGATACCGCGTATAAATCGCTTGTACAACCACGTCTTGAGTATTGCTCAGGTGTTTGGGACCTGCAGCAGATCGGTTTAAAGGAAGAGATGGAAGAAGTTCAGAGGCGAGTAGCTAGGTTCGTTGCTGGTAGGTTCCACCAAAGCGCGACAGTTACAGAAAAGCTCCTGGAACTCAAATGGGAATTGCTGGAGGGAAGACTACGTTCTTTTCAAGAAATTTTGTTGAGGTTATTTGAAGGGCGGAATTTGAAGCTGACTGCAGTGCGATCTTTCTGTCGCCTACTTAAATTTCGCGTTAAGATTTGGGAGCGGAATAGGAAAGAAAATGTTTAGTAGTGATACAGTACCCGCCGCCACGCAGCTTACGGTGGATTGTGGAGTATATATGTAGATGTAGACTGTGTACACACGAACACAGAAACGCACAGACACATGGACACTCTGCTTTATATACCAGGTGCGACAAGAAAGTAATGAGACTGATTTTCTTTGCAAGATGCAGTCTTGCGTAAGCACAATATCTTTGACCTAGGTCTATAAGCTGATTCTAGTCGAAGCGGCTCATCGATGCAACTGCTCAGTCGTGAGTTGCGCTGTAATACGTTAACAAGTGTTTGTGTCTCTCTTCACGGAAATGGAACGGCAGATGGTATGCTATTTATTTTTCCGTAAAGTTGGGTGAAAATGTGACGACAAATTACGGTAAGCTTTTGGAGAGGAAGTTACGTCAAGAGCTCAAGTTTTTCGTGGTCATAAAATGTTTATCAAAGACAGAACGAATGTTCTGTACTGTTGGTACAGATTTAACGAATTTATTTCGACGTGTTTTGACTTTCATCTACTTTTTATTCAACGACCAGTTCTATTAGCAAACAGATGGAGATGCGATGGGAGGCCCTTTGTCACCTATCCTAGCTAATTAATTCATGGAGGACTTTGAAGGTCGTGCACTGGCGTTGAAACCTGATGTTTTTTCAGGTATGTTGACGACAATTTTGTTGTTTGGCTTCATGGTAGTGAGAACTTGAATTATTTTTTCGACCATCTAAATCCAATCCACCACAACACCCGTTTCACAATGGAAGTGGAAAAGAATGGTTGCCTTCAAATCAAATGTTCAAATGTTTGTAAATCCTATGGGACTTAACTACGGGGTCATCAGTCCCTAAACTTACAAACTACTTATGAACTACTTACGAACTAGGACGGCCCAAATATCCATGCCCGAGGGGGGATTCGAACCCCCGACCGTAGTGGCCGTGCTGACCGTGACTGGAGCGCCTCAGTCACCTCGGCCACCACGGCCGGCAATGGTTGCCTTCCCTTCCTTGATGTGTAGGTCAGGAGGGAGGTAGATGGTACGTTGGGACATGCTGTGTGTAGGAAGCAAACTCATACTGATTTGTATCTGCAAGCTGATAGTTGTCACCAACCAGGTCAACGTGAAGGGGTTCTTCGAACCTTAGTGCATAGGGGTCACGTCATTTCTGACTCGGAAAGCTTGCCCACCGAGCTGTCCCATCTGGAGGTCACTTTTGCCATAACGGCTATAGTGAAGGGCAGATTAAAAGAGCGTTGCGCTATCGACCACATATGCAACGGGATAAAGATGATAGTATAGAGTTAGCACCAACGTCAGTGGCCTTTCTGCCATACGTTGGCAGCACTTCCAACAAGATTGGCCGCATTTGAAATGTGCAATGTGTGTTTCGTCCACTATCTAAAGTTATGGCACTGTTGGGATCCGTTAAGGACGATCTCGCTTTGCGCAAGGCTGGTGGCTACCGTATCCCATGCACCTGTGGCATGTCATATGTTGGTCAAACAATTAGGACTGTCGTATTGAGCATTAACGTCACACACGTTTACAACAGCGAAACAAATCTGCTGTGGCCAAACACTGTCTTGACACAGGTCACCCTTTGGAATAGAACAAACGAAAATGTTGGCATGCTCTTCCCGCTACTTGGACGGTGTTATCAAGGAAGCCATTGAAATAAAACTAGCTGACAACCTTACGAATAGGGATGGAGGAGTTTGCTTAAATTTCGCATGGGATCCTGCTCTCTCACTTGTCCAAAAACAGAGGTACAAAACTAATCCGACCTCATCCGTTGAGAACTGATGTTTATTATCTATATTCTGACCGTTTTCATCTTTGGTCGTGTCGGCGGTGTGTGCTTGCTTGCTTGGTATGTGTTGTCTTTCCTGTTCACTCATCGAAAACCTAGGTTTTAAAGATCGTTCCACATTGCTTCCTCACTGCAGTTTCGCCTTGAAAATGGCAGGGTGGTTTCCTGCAAAAATAACGGCCGACTTCGAATTTCTTACCTGGCTGCATACCTGTAAGTGTTTCGAAGTTGTTATTCGCCAGGAGAAGTTTAAGATTAATGTCTGTTGTCTTACACGCCCGAGCAGTATTGCGGCTTTCGTTCAACACTCTCTTTCAGTAATTCCAAAGCTGAGATTTAGTGTCTCTACTTTTGACTTCAAATAACATTGCCATCTTTGTGAAGAAGAATGTGATGCAAACTGTGGAGAACCGAAATATTTACAAAGTGCGATTCATAAAGAGGAAACATTTATTATGAGTGCCTCAAAACCACGTAAATATGAGTGTGGTTGAATTTTGGCAACGTGTTATTGATTTAGTTGCTGGAAAAGCCTAATGTCCCAATAGTTGCTAGAAGAAATTTTTCAGAATTGCATCGTTTTGGAAGTAAGGAAGGCCAGAGGACGAGAAGTAGCTGAAGCTCTTCATAGAGGTCTGTGATGAATGCCAACTATCTATGAATAAATTACTACAACGATTGCGTAATTACCTACCTTCAGAGTAAACCTGCGAAAAATTTGCATAATTATATTGAGAGTAATATTATCATCACTAACATGCCAGGACGAACACCCACAATTTTGTGTCTTCACTGTACTGGTCAAGGCATTCTCGAAGTCGTGCGGAATGGCTACGTGGTCTGAGGCTACATGCTACGGTTTGGGAGACGGTACGCGCCGGAGGTTCGAGTCCTCCCTCGGGCATATGTGAGTGTGAGTGTGTGTGTGTGTGTGTGTGTGTGTGTGTGTGTGTGTGTGTTGTGCTTAGTGTAAGTAGTTTATAAGACCGTAGCAGTTTGGTGAATAGGTTACAAATATTCGTAATATTTGAATATTCCCAGAAATTCTTAGTATGCACGAAGAGAGGACGATTCTGTATCATCACGTATGAGAATTGTGAAAACAGCAGCAGCCATCGTGAAATTAGATGTACTATAATACATACAACAGATTCATACATGTTGTTATGGTCTTCAGTCCGGAGACTGGTTTGATGCAGCTCTCCACCCTACTCTATCCTGAGCAAGCCTTTTCATCTCCTCATAAGAACGGCAACCCACATACACTTGAATCTGCTTACTATACGTGTCTCTTGGCCTCCCTCTGCGATTTTTACCGCACACACTTCCCTCAAATGCTAAATTTACGATTCCTCGATGTCTAAGAATGTGTCCTACCAAGCGATCCCTTCTTTTAGTTAGGGTATTCCAAAAATTCTTTTTCTTGCCAATTCTGTTCAGTACCTCTCCATTAGTTATGTGATCTACCCACCTAATCTTCAGCATTCTTCTGTAACACCACATTTCAAAAGCCTCTATTCTCTTCCTGTCCGCACTGCTTATCGTCCATGTTTCACTCCCATACAAGGCAACACTCCACACAAATGCCTTCAGAAAAGACTTCCTTACACTTAAATTAATATTCGATGTTAGCAAATTTCTCTTTTTCAAAAATGCTTTTCTTCCCATTGCCATTCTGCATTTTATATTCTCTGAACTGCGGCCATCGCATGTTATTTTACTACCCAAGTAACAAAACTCATCTACCACCTTCATTGTTTCGTTACCTAATCTAATTCCTTCAGCATCGCCTGATTTTCTAAGACCGCATTCCATTATTTTTGTTTTGCTCTTGTTAATGTTCATTTTGTACGCTCTCTTCAACACACTGTCCATTCCATTCAACTGCTCTTCCAGGTCGTTCGCTGTCTCTGACAGAATTACACTGTCATCAGCAAAACGCAATGTTTTTATTTCCTCCCCCTGAACCTTAATCCCTATTCCAAAATTTTCCTTGCTTTCCTTCACCGCCTGCTCAATGTACAAATTGAATAACATCGGAGAAAGGCTAGAACCCTGTCTTACTCCCTTCCCAACTGATGCTTCCGTTTCATGCCCTTCGAGTCTAATAACTGCGGTCTGGCTTTTGTACAAGTTGTAGATAAGTCTCCTTTCCCTGTATTTTACCCCTGCTGACTTCAGAATTTGAAAGAGTGTAGTCCAGTCAACATTGTCAAACGCTTTCTCCAAATCTACAAAGGCTAAAAATGTAGGTTTGCCTTTCCTTAATCTATCTTCTAAGATAAGACGTAAAGTGAGTATTGCCTCCCGGGTTCCTACGTTCCTCCTGAATCCAAACTGATCGTCCCCTAGGTCAGCTTCTACCAGGTTTTCCATTCTCCTGTAGATAATTCGTATTAAAATTTTGCAACCATGACTTATCAAACAGATGGTTCTGTAATCTTCACACCTGTCTGCACCTGATTTCTTTGGAATGGGGATTATTACATTTTTCTTAAAGTCTGAGGGTATTTAGCCTGTCTCATACATCCTACACACCAGTTCAAATAGTTTTGTCATGGCTGGCTCTCCCAGAGACTTTAGTAGCTCTGAGGTTATGCCATCTACTCCTGGGGCCTTGTTCCGACCTAGGTCTTTCAGGGCTCTGTCAAATTCATCTCTCCGTATAATATCTCCTATTTCATCATTTCATACATATCCACCAGCTAATGCGATGTTCCTGAATAATACGAAAGTCATTCCAGAAACACTTTTACTTCTGATATTTGCAAGAGACACTATTCTAAGGAAGCTACTTTAAAAGATAAAGTTGATGTCATTTGTCATGCTATTACATCCTGTGCCAGACCGAGACCTTTCCTTTTAGTCATACAATTAGGATTGGCCATGTACATATAAATACATGTTTGCTCTCGCCCTCTCTTAGATGTGCTTCATAACTTTGGTATTTCTTCATAGTACAAAGAAGTCAACCAGTACGAAGCATCAGACTTACAATGCAATCCACCATATGGTCATCAAAATTTTCAGAAGCAGTCTATTTTTGACAACACAGAATGTAAATTACGTACAAATGACATGTCTAAAACATTCCATGTTATGGGTTGGATAATATGAGTTATTGCAATAAAAGCTGTGAAGAAGGGCAAATGTATTAGTCGATTAATAAAATTAAACCTCAGTATCACCTGTAAGTTCAGTAAGAAAAGCTAATTTTCATGTATATAAACCTAACGAAAACAAAGATGGCATCAGTTGGATGACCATTAAGGACATCGGAACTGTGTGTAGCTTGTGAAAACCTTAATTCGCTAAGAATGACCTCTTTACTATTGTCTGTGGATGTGTTGTTCTTGGTTAGGAGTTCCCAAAATTCCGAATTGGAGTAGATATCATAAGTAGTACATGAGTCAGAATAATATGTCTGCTGCATCTCAGCAAACTAATCATGTATATTATAAACTGTTCAGATGGTGAAGACGGTCTTTTGGAGATACGTGGGTGACACGTTTGTAGTATGGACTCACGGACAGGTCGAGTTACATCGATTTCTTGATCATCTGAACTCCATCCACGCTAATATCAAATTTTACTATGGAAATGGAGATAGATGGCTGCCTCCCTTTTTTGGATATACTCATTCGTCGAAAAGCTGATGGTACATTAGAACATGCAGTATATCGAAAACCAACCCATATTAATCTCTATTTACATGCCAGTAGCTGCCATCATCCCTCGCGAACCGCAGGGGTCCTTAAGACATAGGTGCAAAGAGCACATTATATATCAGACGATGAGAACTTACAGGTAGAGCTCACACACCTGAAGAGCATTTTTAAAGCAAATTGATATTCACATCAACAGATCCACAGAGCATTCGATGTGAGTCCAAGAATGCAAGCACGTGACGTGGAAGAAGAAGACGAAAATAATAGTTACAGATCAAGAGCCTTCTTACCTTAAGTGGGCGCTCTTTCGTCAAAGATTAGCCGCATTCTCGACAAACGTCGTGTTAAGGTTATCTTCCGGTCACCGGTGAAGATTGCAGCCTTATTAGGGAGTCAATAAAGGATGAATTGTTGCTTCGCAAGTCAGGTGTGTACCAGATCCCATTCGGAAATTGTAATAATTCATATATAGGCCAGACAACACGCACTATCCACGAGAGATGCGTTGAACACATAAGATATACTCGCCTAATACAGCCAGACAAGTCAGCTGTGGGTGAACATTGTATAGAAACTGGTCATTCCAGGAACTATATTGATGTGAAGATTTTGACACCCATATCTTCGTTTTGGATGCTATATTTAAGGAAGCTGTTGAAATAAGACTGGCCAACAACTTAATAAACAGAGATAATTCAGACAAAGCTTGGAACCCTGCACTTGGAGTACTAAAATTGCAGAGAAGTTGTGAAGACTTGCCACCGCCGAGCATGTATCGATAAGTGAACACCGGAGCGCTTCCCCCAAAGGGGGAGCACGCGTGTGAGTATTTCGATATGCAGTAAACCAGCATCTGTGACGCGCACGCGCACTGCCACCGCGATCACGCTTATAAGGCCGCGCCCGGCACCTCGTCGACAGTCTTCGACTCACTCTGAAGATGGCCGAACGGTACGCGGCCGAAATATCAGCAGAAGAATTGGATTTTGCGCGGCTTCATTCCCGAAATCTAATGGAAAAGTACCCATTTCTTCATAGAGAAAGTTAAAACAAGGTTTAAAAAATTATATTTTCTCATTTTTGCTTCGTATAACTCGAACGAAATTTCAGATATCTATATATGTATCACATTGTTACACTTCCTCTGTAATTTCATGAAAAACTACCTTTTATGTTAATTCTTTGGGAGGAATTTAAAAGTTACTCCACAAATTCTAACGACAGCCATATTGATGACGTCATCACTGTGATTTTACAGCCCGGAGTTTCGGGAACTTTCAGTATGTTAACTAGGGCATCCAACTATTGCAAAAGGTTTCATGTCCGCTATTTTTCCCTTTCAGTCCATTTTCTTGGATCACGTTATTTGACTATATGTCGTGCAATGACAGTCAACTCCACATTCAAATTCGTTTAAATCGTAATTACCTGCGATTGTAGCAGCAATAACAAAACTAACGCATTCGCTGCATACCTGTTGTCTTGTAAAGGCGTTGCCAACCCCAGTGGCGTCCTCTGTTTAAATATCTATATGTTTGCATTCACATTTCTTCGGCTCCTCCATGTATAACACTCCATCATTGTAAAATTTGTTATGCTAAAAGGTACAAATGTAACACTTTCCTTGTGTGTACTGTATTATGCTCCATTTACACACGTAAATAGTAGTCTAAATGTTCAAATGTTTGTAAAGTCTATGGGACTTAACTACGGGGTCATCAGTCCCTAAACTTACAAACTACTTATGAACTACTTACGAACTAGGACGGCACAAATATCCATGCCCGAGGGGGGATTCGAACCCCCGACCGTAATGGCCGTTGAGACCGTGACTGGAGCGCCTTAGTCTCCTCGGCCACCGCGGCCGGCGAATAGTAGTCTCTTCATACATGAGGAAATGACTGGTAAGCAGACTGCTCAGGTAGTGTCTTCCGTCTCTCACCAGATGTTTGCTGTGTTTCAGAACTGAAGGAGATTTCAGGTCACATGACCGTCGTTCTGCCGACTCTAAAAGGGATACATCTGTTGGATCAAGAAGTCTCGTCCGTGACGAAATGTTAGTGACCTGTATTTCGGTATTACATAATTATCGTAAAAAGTAACACATTAATAAACGTTATCACTATAGGACTCATGGAATAATTCAAAAGCAGCAATGTAGAAGCTCCTATTTTATATATGTAAGTAACACAACTCTGTTATGTTATTGTTACATTGTGGCATATCTTCTATGGGTTGCGTTAAGGACTGAGTGGGACAGTTACACTCTAAAAGTGCTGTTTTGGTATTCAGTGCTCAGTTGACCTAGTTTTGATGTATTGCTCGTAATTTTGTTTCTTACGTTTCAAATATCAGATGATGATGTACCCATTAAAATAATGTGTACAAATTACCCTGTGAGATGATGTTAGCTTCACTCAATTTTAACTTTACATACCAATGTTCATTGGGCTTTGAAGATGCAAATATCGTGGCAATTATTTTCTAGTTGTCACTTACAAAGTGATAGAAATGTACATGGAGACATTAAGATTATAAAGTGTGTTAATCAGGTTACTGTTTTGGTTTGGCTGTGGGCTTTATTTTGTGCTGACAGCGTAAGAGATTTCGGTTACATGTCTTGATGTTTGTGTGGTGCAATAGCAACTTGAATATACTGAGACCTACAAATAAAGAGTACATTTAGATATTGTGAACGCAATAGGTTTGAATGATGCATACTGTCGATATCCACTATTGCAATGCAATTCCTTTGAAATATTTTTATAGTTATTATTCAGATAATGAAATGTTTATGAATATTAGTTTTCTGCATAGTAGGGATGGATCACTGTTAGAGACATATTAAAGAAAAAAAATGTAGATTGCAGAAAATAATTGGACGGTGTTATGCATCACTAGTCAAAGCGCCGTATGTCATAACTGACTTATTGGAACCTAAATTTTACGTGATCTTAAAACATATTTATTTATGAATGTCTCTCAACTTTTTGTACCAAAGAAGGGTTAGTGTACTTTCACTTAGTAGTGAAATCTCACTGTACATAACTACTAAACAGCACTAATTGCTCTCACATCAGAAATATAAAGTAACGGCGTTGGTCTTGTGATGCATAACACAGTCCAATTGTGGATTCAATACTGAATTTGCTGTATCCATGTGTCATAGAATAAATTATTGCTTAACATTAGCTTTAGAACAAGGGTTCAGTGTTTCAGTTCAAAACGGTGCTCCGTTTCCCATACACATTTCAGCATTTATTGCCTTAGATGTAGACATTTACACATTTTTAGGTTTTTATTGATAGGGCGTACTAATGAAAACGTAAGAAACAACACAGTGCGTGTAATTGAAGATTTTATTCCTGAATTGCTGTGGCTGTGGAAAGAGCCAGTTCATCGACCGAGCTGAAGTGCTGGCTTTTAGATGTTTTTAGCAGACCAAACAGATGGATGTCACAGTTCGACATGTCGGGTCTTTAGGGTGGATGCTCAACATGCTCTCACTTGACCTTCTTGCAGTACACTTTGCGTGACTCTGGAAATAGGACGCATATTATCAGGGAGCAAAATCACTTTTTCTTTATGTAGCCCAGAACGTTTGCTCTTGATGGACTTGCGTAGGCTAGGTAGAGTCTCATATTCCTCATTACGGTTAATTTTTTCCCATTCTCGAGGATTTGATGGGTATTGATTGGACCTTTAGCGTCGTGAATGTTTGTGAGAATCACGTTACCTGTTGAGGGTTCACCCTTGAATTTTGTAGGGGGTAGCGACGACACATGCTTCTCGTCCATAGCTGTCGCTCTATGTTATGCCAAAGTGGCATAGCCAAATTTTAACTGTTTTGGTTCTTAAGACGCCTCTTACCTTTTCATTGGAACACTTCTCGTTCATCACCAAGAATCAAAAACTTGAGTACTAATACAGATATGGGTTCTTGCTGCGCTATGCCCACGTTGTATCTGTTGACTGCCATTCCCAAAGATTTTCATGAGTGAGGAGTTCCACAAATAAGTCAAACACTCTTCAACATTATACTAGGCATTTTTATTTTAAGTATGTGTACTATTGAAATTAAAATTTCCACACTGAATATACAGAGTATGTGATCGTTCCTTCACGGCTACAAGACAAGAAAATACTACCAACATAAACAGAAAAACTTAAAGCCACACTGTTTTCACATATTTCACAATGTTTGTCTTTACCACAAGTCTGCACTCTCGGAAGTAAAGTGATATAGTTTGAAAAACATATTTGAGTCATAAATTTCAATAATTAACTAAATTAGTAGTGGTGTATGACGAGACGAGGTGACCTTAACCTCCATGCAGAGGTCATTCCAGGAATGCTAACATCATCCTTTCAGGAGTTACGCTATGCTCAGCGCTTTTAGTCACATATGATGCATTCAATCACGTTTCTTCTGGGAATCTTGAATATTATGTTACACAACAGCAATGCCATTATTCTGGGATCTGCAATAACCTCAGTATTCTCAGAATTGGGAGATACACAAATGTGCGGTAGGAAATTACACAGCAATCAGGGCATTTCGATGAACTGGTACCCTTATGCAATATTCTGGGAATTGGGTGCCAGATCCCCCAGCCAAGTGTTGAGCGCTGATGGCCTTGCATCACCAACCCCATCCCAACCTATTTTTTTCATTTAGGGCTTGCCATGCACACTGCCTGCCCTTTGAAAGTATGGGCAGATTAAATCACACTAAATTATGGCTATTTATCAATTAATACAGATTAATGCAGTGAGAGTAAAACGTAATGTATATTAATAACTAAAATCAACTGTTGTTTGTTAAATGTAAATGAGATTTTAAATTTCTTAACATTGAATACTATTGCACCAACATACAAAACATGAAATATAAGTCCTTGTTCTGGACCATGGCAGTATCTAGTTGTTAAACATAGATGGCAGCAATCATAGGTCATATAACCAATATTTTAATGTTATTGTAAATTTAATACGTATAAACTGAATAAAGGGAGTGATCTGATACGATATACAACGTTAATTACAATTGAAATTCCACGAAAAGACATAAAAGGAATAGTTGTCATGATAAAACACGTATCTTGCATATGGTAGTTAACCAAACTTTCATCAAGTGGCAGCACTAGTCAAGCAAATTTCGCTTTCCTCCAAACAGATAGCAACATGAGGAAAATAAACAAAAACCTCTAATACATCATTTAAGACCAAATAAAAATAGAAAATTATATAGATCCATCACTCAAACGACATACTAGTGTAATATGATTGCAGAATTTTATGTTAAAAAAAAGTAAAAATGCACTTGGCCAAAAATCGGAATACCACACACTAATTCTACTGGTTTTTGTCTTCGTAGTATCGCTGAAAATAACTAAACAAAGCCTCCTCCAGCTATTTCAATTCTTTGAAGTTCTAAAGGACATTTTATGATCACATTTTCTTCCCAGATAACAGGTTATAAAGTCTACAAAGCATGTTGAAACTAAATTGCTGACATGAAAAACTGTGGTGTCACAATTAATGAGACAGTATGCAAGGAAATAATCCTACATTGTTTACTCGATTATTTCCATGCAACTGAGGCTATTTAAAGGTTACTATAAATTTTCCAAGTTTCCTGGCTCATTGCATTAACATAACCTTCAAAAACACGAACCAAGTACAATTTTAAATTTGCATGTTTTCTTCCTGGGTTTAAGACCTAGTAAACTTCTAAATGAAGCAGTTCCTTCACCCAAATGCCACAGTACAATATTTACGTTAGATAAATGGATACTCAACATTTTGTAATGTTGTTGTTTTTGTGGTCTTCAGTCTGCAGACTGGTTTGATGCAGCTCTCCACGCTACCCTGTCCTGTGCAAGTCTTTTCATCTGAGAATAAGTTCGGAAAATTACATTCTTTTGAATCTGCTTGCTGTGTTCGTCCCTCAGTCTTCCTGTACGATTTTTTTCCCCAGACACTTCCCTCTAATGCTAAGTTGACGATTCCTTGATGTCTCCAAAAATTTATCCCTCTCTTAGTCAGATATGCCACAAACTCCTTTTCTCCCCAATTCGGTTAAGCATCTCCTCATTACTTATATGATTTACCCATCTAATCTTCATCATTCGTCTGTAGCACCACATTCCAAAAGATTCTATCATATTTTTATCTGAACTCATTATCATCCACGTTTCACTCCCATACAATGCTACACTCCAGACAAATGCTTTCAGAAAGGATTTCCTAACATTTAGGTTAATATTGGATGTTAACAAGTTTTGCTTCTTTAGAAACTGTTTTCTTCCCATAGCCATTCTGCATTTTAACACTTCTCTACTTTGTGCATGAGAAGTTACCTTGCTGCCCAAATAACAAAACTCATCTACTACTTTTACTGTCTCATTACCTAATTGAAATCCTTCAGCATCGCTCGATTTTCTGACATTACATTCAATTACCCTCATTTTACTCTTGCTAATGTTCATTTTATATCTTCCTTTCAAGACACTGTCCATTCCATTCAATTGCTCTTCCAGATCCTTTGCGGTCTCTGACAGAATTACTATGTCATCGGCAAACAGCAAAGTTTTTATTTCTTCTCCCTGAACATTAATGCCCTCTCCAAATTACTCCTTGAATTCTTTCACTGCTGGCTCAATGTACAGATTGAACAACAGTGGGGAAAGACTACAACCCTGTTTTACTCCCTTCCCAACCACTGCGTTCCTTTCATGCCCTTCGACTCTAATAACCCTTGTCTGGTTTTTGTACAAGTTGAATATAACTCTTCGCTCCCTATATGTTACGCCTGTTACCTTCAGAATTTGAAAGAGCTTGTTCCAAATCTACAAACGCTTAAAATGTAGTTTTGCCTTTTATTAGCCCATCTTCTAAGATAAGTCGCAATGTGAGTATTGCCTCCCGTGTTCCTACATCTCTCCCAATGCAAACCTATCTTCGACCAGGTTGGCTTCCACAAGTTTTTCCATTCGTCTGTAATTAATTCGTGTTAGTATTTTGCAACTAAACTGATAGTTCTGAAATTTTCACATTTGTCTCTTCTTGCTTTCTTTGGAATTAGAATTCCTATATTCTTCTTGAAGTCGGAGGGTATTTCACCTGTCTCATACATCTTCCGTACCAGGTGGATCAATTTCTTCATGACTCTCTCTCCTAACGATATCAGCAGTTCAGACGAAATATTGCCTCGAGAGACAACGTTAACAAACTGCCGGCGTGGCGCAAGGGGTAACGTCATCGATTGCGTGCTGAAGGTCGCCATTTCAATCCCGTTCACCGGCAAAAAATTATTTCTTTGTAATTAATATTTCCAGAATGTTCTACGTGTTTCTTATGTTCACTTGTAACTTCTACTTGTTTCTCATGTTAACTCTTCTTCTAATTTCTGGTACATTCTCTCTGTGTATAAATAGCAGAGCACTCTGCCCGAGAGGTAGTTAGTGCTGCGTGTATGTTAAGTTCGCAATAAACCTGATTTCAGTAGAAAGTGCTGTGTTCAGTCGACAACCCTGTCTTCGAAGTCAAGCCTGCTTCCATTTCAACGCGACAATGTTTCGTGGAGGCGCCGGGTATCCTGTGCAACAGCTGCATCACCGTGGCTCCGATTAGGCAACGTAAAAGCCGTCGCTTACACGGACTAGAACCGGAATATAAGGAATATACCGAGTACATCCTTCCGAAAGTCCGTATCGTCAGAAGAACCATGGACACGAAACCAGCGGTAAGCCAGCTGCACATCAGACACCCATCGGTGTTCTCTCGAGACGCTGGACAGGACCCCAACAAATGGCTAAAAGTGTTCGACCGAGTCGCCAAGGTGGGATCATACAATGTGCTTGCCCAGCGTTTATTTCTACCTGGACGGAAGAGCCCAATAATGGTTTGAAAACAATGAAGAGAAGCTGAATTACTGGGAAACGTTCCAGACGGAACTCAAGAAGACGTTTGGTGACCGCCAGCGACAACGGAAGAAGTGTGCCAACGACATTGTGAGCCGACACAGTCGTACATACAGAATGTTTTGGCCGTGTATAATATAGTCAATCCGAATATGGCCGAGGCCGACAAAATCACGCACCTGATGAAGACATGTACCAAGCTGTTCTGATAAAAGACGTCGTTTAGACGGAAGAGTTCATCAAGTGGTGCCAGCGTATATAAGAGATGCAACAAAGGAGGGTTGGACGAAAATAGTATGACAGACTTCGAATATAGTCCCTATGGCCGTTGTGGAAGACCAGCATGACTTCGCTTCTCTCATACGACAAATTGTGAGAGAAGAATTACAACAATTTATGGCAACCGGGACTATTAGACCGCGCGAACATCAGATTATAGCCATGTAAGCCTTGTAAGTCACGAGGGAGCCGACGCCGTTGAGGAAGAGCTATTTCAGACATTAGCTCCTGTCTGCCCCGCCAGTCGCACCCGACTTGAAGAATGGCGTCACCCTGTTATTACTTACGCCGCAGCCGCCAAACGGCAGCCTGTGAACCGACAGACGCGGCCACAACCAATTTCCCCTGCATCTAGGACGCCCCGCAGAAGAACAGACAACAGAAGACAACACACCACTGTGTTTCCACTGTGGGTGCCCTGGACATGTCGTACGCTACTGTAGAGAGACAAGGCGAGTATTCGACTATTATTTTGCCGCAAGACGTGAGCCATCAGAGCAGTTCTATTCCAGGCAATCACCTGCTGATGACTTCAGTCGACCTGTGGGAAGACTCCCATCGCCGTACCATGGACGAAGTCGCTCCGCGATGCGCCGCTGCCATTCGCCGTCGCCGTACAGAGGTACCAGCTGCTCCCTTAGCCGCCGCGCCCAGGAAAACTAAGCGAGGCGACCATCTATGGAGGTGAGTCCGCCGCAGATTAAAATCCTTCATGGACGACACTCGCTACGTCATAATCGACGGCCAACCTGTCCGGGCACTGGTTAATTCAGGGGCTTCTTTCTCTGTATTGTAGGATAATTATCGCCGCACACTAAAGAATGCAAAGTTCTGTAATACGGGGGCAACTGTGCTGAAGGTCGCAAATGGAAGGTACGTCCAACCAGCAGGAATTTGTGTCGCAAGAATAACCATCAACAACAGGACACAGCCTTTAGAATTTGTCGTTTTAACAGAATGTAGTCATAGTGTCGTCCTCGGATGGAACTTCCTTCAGGACGCCGAAGCTATAATTGACTGTGGAAGATCTTAGCTGCAAATTATGGAAGTCGTTCCGACGGGTACACGTTTCTGGGAAGTTATTTGCCATTGACTATGTGACGATCCCGCTGTTGACAATGAGAAGAGTTGCAGTCACAAACACAGATGACTGGTTAAACTGTGAAGTGCTTGTTGATAGTAAAAAGTTTGTCAGGATCACCAAAGAAATTTACATACCAGCTGCTATCATAAGCATTACCGGTGGTCAAGGAGATTTTTGGATCACTAATTGTCACGAGCAGTCACAACTTATACCTAAAGGAATGTGTATTGGGACAGCTGAACCAATCCAGGACGGTAAGCTCAACGTAATCAACGAAGACCCATGCTCTGCTGTTAGTACAGACAACTCGCTGGAGGAAACATCCGTGGAACTGCCAGAAGAGCCCGGACTGACCGAAGAATAACGCCAGAGAGTGTTAGCTATACAACACCAATTTTGGGGTACATGCACACCACAGTAGGGGAAAAGTCATACCAAACGGCCCAGGGTAAGGCACCGTGTCAATACTGGGGATCATGCACCAATTAGCCAGCGTTCGTATAGAGTGTCGCCAGCTGAAATACGGATAATTCGGGAGGAAGTGGAGAAGATGTTGCAAGATGATATTATTCAATCTTCGGAGAGTACTTGGTTGGCTCCGGTGGTCCTCGTAATGAAGAAGGATGGCACTTGGCTGATTCTGTGTCGACTATCGGCGGCTGAACAAAATCACAAAGAAAGATGTCTACCCATTGCCGCGCATTGACGACACCTTAGACTGCTTGAAAGGAGCTGCATACTTCTCACCTATGGACATGCAGACAGGTTACTGGCAAATCTAGGTTGTCGAAGCTGACAGGGAGAAGACGGATTTTATTACACATGACGGCCTCTATGAATTCTAAGTAATGCCATTTGAATTATGTAATGCTCCGGCCACATTCGAACACATGATGGACAACTTGCTTCGACATGTTAAGTGGACAACGTGTTTTTGCTATTTAGATGACATTATCGTTTACTCGGAAACATTTGAAAAACATTTGAGTCGCCTGTCGACTGTGTTCAAGTGAGTTCAATTTGCAGGACTCCGCCTCCGTCCAAAGAAATGCCTCTTCGTCGCCAAAGAGATAAAAATCCTGGGGCATCTAGTCAACGGAGATGGTGTCCGTCCTGATCCAGATAAAGTAACGGCAGTCACAGAATATCCAACTCCTCAGCACATTCGTGATGTGAGAGCTTTCTCGGGCTGTACTCATACTACCGACGTATCATGAAAGGATTTTGTAACAAGGCACGTCCATTGCAAGAACTTCTGCAGGGGGACGCCATGTTTTACTGGGATGACACAAAAGAAAGAGCTTTCCGAGCACTTAAGAAGGCTCTAACTCCCGCACTAGTGTTAGCCTTTTACGACGAGAATGCGGAAAATGAACTTCACACAGACGCCAGTGGTTATGGGATTGGTCCAGTGCTTGTACAAGTTCAGGAATGTGCAGCAAGAGTACTATCAAAGTCCGAGATAAACTACAACTGAGAAAGAATGTGTCGCAGTTATCTGGGCTATCAACAAGTTCCGGCCGTATTTATTCGGCAAACCATTCACCGTCGTGACAGACCACCTTTCTCTCTGCTCGCTGACTATCTTGAAGGATCCATTAGGTCGACTAGCAAGATGGGCACTAGGACTCCAAGAGTACGACGTCACAATGGTATTCAAGAACAGGCGGAAGCAGAAAGTTGCCGACTGCCTTTCGAGGAATCCATCAGTGGAAAACAACAGCATGAATGAAATTTCAGCCCTCACTGAATTCAGTGACATTACAGCAGAACAGAGGGAAGATACAGCACTATTAAAAACGATAGAGGCCTCGGAGAAAGTATAACCGACCAATGGAGAGTTCCAACTTATAAACGGAACATTGTATAAGAGCTACTACAATCCACTGGGTCCCAAATGGCTACTGGTCGTTCCGGCTATTCTCAAGTATTTCCAAGATCCTACAATATCCGGTCATCTGAGATTCATGAAGACACTTAGACAGAATCATAGTCTGCACTGACTACCTCACACCCTACGCTGTCACCAAACCTGTGCAGAATCGATTGCAGAAGCTCCAGATATCGCAAAATTCCTTTCAGAAGATATTATTTTGAAGCATGGAGCACCACGTGTCATGATATCTGATCGTGGAAAAGTATTCCAGTCAAAACTAGTATCAGAGGTAATGTCACGGGACGACATTGTCCACAGAATGACAACTGCATACCATCATCAGACAAATGGCCTTACGGAACGTTTTAACAAGACGTTAGCCGATATGCTGTCGATGTACATCGATGTTGAGCAGAAGGATTGGGATACAATTCTGCCAGTCATGACATTTGCTTAAAATACCGCAAGACAAGACACCAGAACCCTCACGCCGTTTTTCCTGCTGCATGGCCGTGAATCTGAGACGAAAAAGGATACGCTGTTCCCGTTCCAACCGGACGACACTCAGGATGACTATGTGAACCAGCTCATCACCAGGGTCGAAGAAGCAGCACAGTGGGACTCATTCTTGGGACTCTCGAATGTGCCACGTTCACTTGAAAGCATCTGACATGCTTAATGTCAGTGTTACATTAGATATTATTGACACTTTTTGATGAATAACACCTCTTCTTTAAAATCTGATCCTTGTATTGGAGGACTGCCTCGAAGGAATGGTTGCACGGACTGATTAGCCATGTCACGGAATGCATGGCCACTACTGCCGAAATTTCGGCTACTCTCTTGGGCATGGGTATGTGTGTGTATGTTTTGACTTAAGCATGGGTTAGTTTAAGTAATTTGTAAATCTAGGCACCGATGACCTTATACTTTGGTCCAATATGTTTAGTAAAATTTGAACATTTGAACTTGGAGGATATGATTCAAAAATGTCCTGTACGTACATGCTTATGTTCCACAGGAAGCTGCAAGAGTATATGTAATGCCGAGCCATTCTCATTGATTACAAGCAGTCCTGTATGAGCGCTAACCGAAATAAAATACGTTTAAACCCAGACATCCAGCTTTCTTATTAAAAAAGTCGTTCCAGCGCCACCAATTTCACTAAAAAAATACATATGTATTGTCTATTTTAAGATAAAAATAGTGTAATTGTGTAATACATTTATTTATAGTAGTTCCATTTGGTCACTGAAATATTAGGCTTCTAGATTTACCCACAACGAAATTGCACTACGGTACAAAGTGCCATCAACTGCTTAGAGAAAAGGATGCAGCTGCTGTGCAATCGACTCGCAGGGAGTGTTACTGTGCTCCCATATCCCTGTCAGAGCAGAACCATGCCATCGATGACTCAGGGCATCTATGAAAACAATTGGTCTTGGCTGTGTTCTCCATGTCCACAAACTTCTCAAACGGTACAGTATGGCACAGAGAATACACTTACCAGACTATCTGTAGTAGTGTTTCATAGGAGGAATTGGGAGCAGGACAGTCTCAAACCGATGTAGCCATATAGCGTAATGTAAATTGTTATGTTATTTCTCTGGTGTCGTGAGAATTAAAAGAGAAGGGCACAACCAAGCACGTGTAAAATTAATCAGATAGGACCATTATTTGTCGCTGTAAGGGCACGTTGGTACCGCCTTAGTACTGCAAGGAAACTGACACCTGAGAACCACATCCACTAGAAGAGTTATATCCAGACAAAGAGTGTACTGGCAACTTTAGGCAGAGTGGAATTTATAGTCGAATCCTGCTTATGGGCACGTCTGACTCTTCATCATAGAAGAATAGAAGGCGGCGTCTGGAATGGAGTCACCAACATGGTATGTGGATGATCGAACAGTATATGAGAGTCAGTCAGGGATTATGTTGACAACTGGAACGCCTCTCCATGAAATATTGTACACATGAATCGGAAAGGTTTAATAGCTGTCAATATCGTCATTGTGTTTTGAGCTCTAATGTGTAGTTATTATGAGGTCTGTGAGTGCTGAATTTGTGTTCATGGACAATAATCTACTAACTAATAAAGCACTGGTTGTTGATGCCTGTTTTGCTTCCAGAAGTGATCTTTCCTTATACTGAGGACATTTTTCGGTTGTCAGTGTGTGTTTACATATACTTTATGTTCGCAAACATCGAATAAAACCTTGTTGTCCACCGTTAGGCATGTTGAAGTTGTTTTCTATCTGTATTCTTCATGTTGTTTCTATTAACTTATTTAGCAATAACACATGTATTTCGCAGTTGAGGAAAAACATTGATTTCTTAATGAAACCACATTAACACTTAGCAACGAGTACAAACATTTCCACTGCGGCAAATAATGTAAAACAACCAGTGTTCGCAAAGAGAGAGATATTGTAAATGTCATTGAAATTAAAGTTTCCACAACACAAAACCTCAACACCCTCTGTTATTTAATAACTTACACATTATCATGATACTACACAACTCGGACAGCAAATAATGATTTTTTAAAATAAAACCGCAAGCTTATATTGTGTATCTACTATTGAAATAGTGATTTCACCTTCCCAGCAACGGTATTCTTGTTTTAGACATATAGGTTTTTCATTAATCGACATACATTTCTAGAACCATTACTACATATAAACTTCAGGTTGTGTCATAAATATTGTTTTCTTCAGGTCGCCATAAAGAAAACTGGTAGTCACATCAAATTGTGCCAACAGTAAGAAATGTCTGAAAAGTCAATATCATCGCCACAGGCCTGAAAATTTGCTCATAATTAATCCATTTCTTTTGGTAATGTCCCATGATAACAGTAGGTACGCCTACATCTACATAGATACTCTGCAAATCACATTCAAGTGCCTGGCAGATGGTTTATTAACCACTCTCATAACTTTTCTCTACCGTTCCATTCTCTAATAGCGCGCGGGAAGAAAGAACACCTAAATCGTTCCGTTTGCGATCTGATTTCTCTTATTTTATTGGGATGAACATGTCTCCCTAAGTAGGTGGGTGCTAGCAAAATATTTTAACATTCAGAATTAAAAGTCGGTGATTGAAACTTCGCAAACAGATCACGCTGCAATGAATAACGTCTTTCTTTTAATGATTTCCACCGCAATTCGTGCAACATTTTAGTGACGCTCCCCCCCCCCCCCCTCCGCAATGTGATGGAACAAAACGATCTGCCCTTCTCTGAACTTTTTCAATGTCCTCCGTCAATCCCACCTGGTGAGGATGCCACAAGGGGCAACAGTACTCCAGGAGAGGACGCACAAGTGTGATGTAGCCAGTCTCTTTGGTGGAGCTGGTGCATCTTCGAAGCGTTCTGCCGATGAAACGTAACCTTTCTTTCGCCTTCCCCACAAAATTTTCTATGTGTTCTCTCCAGTCAAAGTTGTTCGTAATTGTAACTCCTAGGTATTTGATAGAATCTACGACCTTAAGATTTGACTGATTTATAGCGTAATTGAAGTTCAGTGGATTTCTTTTAGTGGTCATGTGTATTACTTCACACTTTTCTTTATTTAGTATCAATTGCCAATATTCGCACCATGCAGAAATTTTGACTAAATCGCTTTGCAGTTGCATTTGATCCTTTGTTGACTTCACTAACCGATAAACGACAGCATCATCCGCGAACAATCTAAGGGAGCTATTCAGATTGTCTCCTAAATCGTTTATAAACACGAGGAAGAGTAGGGGACCTATAACGCTTCCCTGTGGAACACCAGATATCACTTCTGTTTTACTCGATGACTTACCGTCAATTACAACGAACTATGTTCTTTCTGATAGGAAATCGTGAATCCAATCACACAATTGGGGCGATATTCCATAAACACGCAATTTCATCAGAAGCCGTTTGTGAGGTACAGTGTCAAAAGCCTTCTGGAAATTCAGAAATATGGAATCGATTTGAGATCTCCTGTCAATGGCACTTATCACTTCATGTGAATAAAGGGAAAGCTGTGTTTCGCAAGAACAATATTTTCTGAATCTGTGTTGATTACTGGTTAATAGGTCGTTCTCTTCGAGGTAGTTCATAATATTCAAACAAAGTATATGTTCCAAAATCCTACTGCAAATCGGCGTCAATGAGATTGATTGGGAAGTGGTGCGTGTGTTACTAGCCAAACATGTTGTAGAAGACACGCTACAGACAGCTCGGGTAACCTCTTACTGGATAGTCCTCCAGTATAGATGATAGTGACAATATATATATATATATATATATATATATATATATATATATATATATATATATATATATATATATATAGGTACAAACACGCATTTACAATTCAAATGTTCAAATGTTTGTAGATCTATCGGACCAAACTGCGTGGTCATCAGTCCGTAGCTTACAAACTACTTAAACTAAGGTAAACTAACCTAAGGACAACACACACACCCATGCTCCAGCAGGGAGGACTCACTGCGCAGCGAGGTGCCTTAGACCGCTCGGCTACTCCACCGCGGCATGCTTACAATCCAGCTGCATCATATTGCAGGACAATTGCATCGATGAAAAGATAAATCCTTAAAAAATTGCGTACTGAAAGCTGGACGTTGAAAGACGCCCACTGAATGTGTGGTCAGGTTCCAATTTTTGAGCTATTCTTTAACCTAAAGTGTTTCTGCACCATTAATATTGTCTATTAGTATGTTAATTATTTTTATTCTGTTTATGAATGATCAATGCTCCATGTTTCCACTTATGTGACTGAACTTGTGTGTTCATATGAATGTGGACGTTTGTTTTTAATATTGACTGACTTACGCACAATGGCTTACAGTCGCCACCTCACGCTTTAGGATTTTAATTAACAACGCATGACTTCGATTGTCATCTGTGCTGGCGTCTGCTGGCATCCCAGAGACAAACGTACTTGGCAAGATGGCAAGGTGGCTGTGTTCTTAGTGTGGTGCCAACCTAATCTTGGACGAAAGAGGTGACAAGAGACCTCTCTGGGAGCTGTTGAAGAGGGGATTACCTTCCTCAGATAGAGAGGGTTGATAGACACTATGCTCTGAACGCGCTCTGTAGGAGTTTTCAGCGCGCTGTACATCCGTTGTCTGGTGGGGAAGGTTTTGGCGTAGCCTTAGGGCTTGACTCTTGCTGCGACTGTCGAATAATGCTGTGGGGAAGGCATGCTGTTAGAACTTTGCTTTCTTTGTGATCAGGCGGTCTTGGTTTATCAGTGATAGTTTACTTGAGTAATTCTTACACTATGCGAAGCAAAGTGTTTCTTAATTTTCAGAACTCAAGCTAATTAGTGTAAATGTAGTATTTGCATTTTCATTCCGGTGTCCGGTTTTTTTCAAGTTAGAATACTCGTAGTTGGCCTTCAGCCTTTGTGTAAACTTAGTATGATTAAATCTTCTCCTTGTTTTTTAACTTACGTTTTTGCGTCATGTCTGTGTCTGCGAGTATGCCAAATATTTCTCAGTTTTTCTGATTTGATTCCATCTTTCCTGTCTTGTATAGCCGATTGCACCATGTGCTTTTGTAATGGTAATTACTTCAGCCTTCATCCATGCTTTTATTAATACCAGCTTTCTTCTGTATGAATTCTTGCACGTGCTTTACTTGTTTATTCTAAAATAATTTCTTTTGTAAATTCTATGTAACTCCTTGTCGTCACACACTATGTGGTACTTAAGAATAGGATGCCACTACCTCCCTGAACATGAATTCGTTTGGTGCATATTGATTTTTAAATTTGTGCTACAAAACACCCACCATCTCATCAAAACGCTGACACATTGATGAGAAATGTGCATGCATAAAACCAGATTACACAGCTCTAGTTGCAAAAGAAGAATAAGATTTGGAGGAAGAAGGAGGAGGGGATAATGATGATAATGATAAAGATAGTGTTGAGGAGAATGAAGGAAGACTGGCGAAATTATTTTTTCATAAGCCCCAAGACAGAAAAACAGTGAATCTTACATATGGCATTAGGTTTGATGATGAATAAAAGATGTTGGTGATTGGAAATTCCCCAGTATGAGTTGATGGAGATCATTTAATTTTTCATAAAGTAAAATAATGTGGAACAAAAGGATTGTATAATCTCTTGTTTAAAAACAAACCCACTAAAACAATTATACAGCTATGGATCTTCACAATTATGCTACAATAATATTTACCACCAATGAATATAGACAGAGTTATAATTCCCACAGACCAATAAACGTCAACAAGGGTTACAAGTATACTAATACAATTCGCTCCTTGTTAGAAAAAGAAGGTGTGTTGGCTCAAGAAGGAACGGGGATGGAAGGATACGGTGAGAACGAAAATGATCTCGAAGTTAAAGATTGGGACATTTTAGTTTTGTGTATTTGAATGATCCAAATGAACTGTTACTAGCGTCCAAGGGAGCTAGGAATACAGCTCACAATAATGAAATAATTGCTGTTGATGAAGAAGTTTGAGAGCCTTCGATTATTACTAGAAATCAGAGCTAGTACTCAAAATTAGTATTTGAGGGAATGCATTGTCATCTTACGATCCTCGAAGCTGTCATGAGAGATTAAAGTTGAGTTTATATATATATATATATAAGCTTAAACCCACGCCTCTGCTCGCGTGTTATTTGATTATTATAGATAAGCGATCTTTAAGTAATGTGCTATGAGACTGGTTTTGAAGGATGAAATGAAAATACAATACCTTCTTTAGAAACAAACATTTTTAATCCACATTCAAATAAAAATAAAAATTATGTGAAGTGCTTAATGATTTATTATAAATAATGTTGCAATATTTGAACACGTATGGTAAGAGTAATGTCCAAATTAATTTTAATTTCATTTTAGGGCATTCTGATAAACTACGTTATTTGTAGTATTGTTTGGAGCGTAAGTGTAGAGATTTTTTGGGTTGCCCACCTTTGAGCAAGCAATGTATAATTGACCATCTGAAAAACATGGGGACTGTAAATGGATGCCTGCGACATTTAATGATTGTGCATGAGCTACGTTAATTGTCATGGCAAAAGCTAGACGAACTGGAAACTGAAGTCTTTTGAACTGAAACGGCATATCTGAAGGGATGTAATGTGCGAAACGTCAAATCGATTTTTTAGAGAGATGTATTACAAGAAATACTTTTTTACTACTTTATTTATTTATTCTTATATTTCCTTATTCGTATGCTTATCCTTACAGAGAAAGAGCTGGAGACATTGTAGCACACATAGACCAAAGATATGGTCTGTGGCATCACGTCTCGCTGTATGTAACCTCCTTGCTATAGAGTCGCAAACGTCATCGCTGGCCTTCAGTCCGAATTTTTTATAATTTGACGACTTTCAACTGCTGTACCATATCTTCCATCCCCTTGTAGCTATCGGCATGGAACTGCTATGGTGTACAACCGGAGACTTCGGACAACAATCACACACAGACCATTCGTTTGCATTTTCTAGTTTTTGCTGCAGAGCAGAAAATTAACACACACACGTAGAATTTTATATACACTGATAACTTTCAATCCCAATATACTCCGCCCTTTTATCATTACCAACCCTCAAGTAACATTCCAACAAATTAAACCATTTTCAAAGAGTAAATATAATTTTCAAAGAGTAATTATTGTTCCGCATTTCCTGTTATATTTTTCAAATTACTAAATACCTATCAGATTGCTACAAAACCATAAAACCTTCGTCAGGTATAATTAGTAACTGTACAAATATTTAAGTCTCTGCGTCTTGTCGTTCGGACATGATCAGCGTACTCCATGCAGACATTCACATCAATATATATGGATAAATAACTACCTGGTCGCCATAAAACCGTGCCTAAGGCCTTCCCCATATAGACATTAGTAACTGTACAAATTTTTAGGTTTTCATGTCTTGTGGTTCAGACGTGATAAACGTACACCGAACATTCATAATATATATATATATATATATATATATATATATATATATATATATATATATATATATATGATTTTCCCACATATGTCCACCACTGCCATATTGTTGCTTATGTCCACCATCTTGTTTATATCCGCCATATTCTTTATGCTCGCCATCTTGTTTTTGTTTGCCATCTTGTTTATGTCCGCCATCTTGTTTATATCCACCATATTGTTTATGTCCGTCATCTTGTTTCTGGCCGCCATCTTGTTTATGTCCGCCATCTTGTTACATGTCCACCATCTTGTTACATGTCCGCCATCTTGTTACATGTCGCCATCTTCTTGTATGGCCCCACGTACTGATAACCAATTTTGCCTTGAATCTGTTGACCGATCCATAAACATTCGACTTCAGTTCATAGATCCACTTATAACTAATAGCCATTTTCCCAGTTCCATTTTCTTCATGTGCCGCCACTTTTTGATCATTTGCTACTTTCCAGTCATTTCGGTGACTAGAATTCATGTGTCACAATAAGATTCTGGCTTATCAAGAGCCATTAACTGCATTTTGCAGTATTGAAGTGTTTTTGGTCATTTTAGCATTTCACATTCATGCAGTTGTGACCGGTTCCTTTCATCATCAGAGTACTCCATTGTCTCTTTACTTTCATCCTGCGAATCATCGTAACTGTAGAAAAAATTTTCTCCAGGAAAATGAAATTTCCCTTTGTTCTCGATTTTGTCAGACGTTTCTTGAGAATTATGGTGAGGGATATCACGGTCTCTTCAAAAATAATATCACATGCTCTCATTAGCTAAAATTTTTCTTCACACCAGATCTGATAATGATTTTCATTAACCATCTTTGGTTCAGAAGCTCTGTTACAGGTGCCAAATGCCTAAGACTTGATTTAAATGATAAATATTTACGTTGTACAGTGCCTAAAATCATGCAAATTAAAAATAAATCTTTCAATTCTGAGTTATTTTCTACATAATTGGCCATTTCTTGCTTTAAATTATTTCATGCATTTTTCAAGTTTGGTATAGTTGCTACATCATGATTAGAATGTTTCACAAATCCCAGAAATCCTAAACAGAGGTTAAAAACTTTATCTTCAGAAACACCATCAAATAACTTATTCATTTCTGCCCATACTTCTCGAGGTGCATTAAGACGCATTATTTTCTGTAATGATTTCTCTGTCGCTTTTTTAGTCAATACAAGTAAAGCATTGCTATCAGCTTTCAGAGAATTGTTTAATGTATATTTTTCTTTTACCTAAGCAGTAGCATCTGCAGTGGGTTCTGCTGGTTTAACGAACCTACCTTCAATAACGTCAACTGCTCCAGGAATACTGCAACGTGGCAGGCATTTGCGCTATAATTCAACGTATTCCAATTTCAATTCCCTTCTTTAAACCAGTGATGTTTTCACTTTTGTTGAAACCATATTCGTAATTCACAAACAGACTGCAAATATTACTGCGAGAAACGAAAGTCGCAATACACTACTTTCAAACTATACACTTTATTTACGTACGAAATTTACAATTTACATTCCGTAAATTCACTTTAAATTATCAGCAACGTACCTGGCACCATGAACTGTTAACATAATTATATGAAAGTAAGACAGGTTTTTCGTAGTTCAGGAAAAGTATTTATATAGAAGCCACGGTTGAGTGCCGATGGGTCTAAGGCGCTTTGCTGCAGACCCTGCAGTTTTTCGGTGTTGGAGGTTCCAGTTCTCCCTCGGGTATGTATGTATGTGTGTGTGTGTGTGTGTGTGTGAGTGTGTGCTTAACAGCGATAATAAACATTTCTACTGTGGCAAAGAATGCAAAACAACCTATGTTCAGCAAGACAGAGATATCGTAAAAGTCTTTCAAGTTATTTAATAGAAATGTGCAGAATAAAAATCTTCTACATCACATATTTAAATTGTTTTGTGGCAAAATAAACACAACCTTGCAAAACATTCGTTTGTTACATTAATTTTGAACAACGATGTAGATGTCTCATTTCCCATATAAACGATTTGTTTAAAAGTAAGTTGGAAAGTGAATTCCATTCAGTTAAGTTTCCAGGCGAAATCCTGGTTTTGTATTTTCGGAACTCCATATATTCCTTGTGATAAAGCAGTTTTTTTTGTGTGTTGGATTTGTAGTAAGAGAACCATGAATTCTGCAGGTTTCTTCAAATTACAAACGGTTCTGAGAGATCGCTTCTTAACTAGCAGTTCTTTTAGCTACACTGTTACTACAACGATGTCATTTTACTTCAAGTTGTTACTTTTTATTTCCTGAGCTGATACTGCCGTGAGTTTTCCGCCAGGACGCAAGGTGCAGTTGTTGGCGCCACAGATTGCTCTGCTGGCTGTCTGCAGTTCAAATCCCACAAGTGACAAAATTTTCCTAATTGTTGACTGCTCTACGTGTTTCATATGGTTGTGAATTTGTAAGATAAAGAATATTCTTTCTATGCATAAATTGTGGAGTACTCAAATCACGAAGCAATCTTTCCAGAGTGTACGCTCATGTTGGCAAAAAAATTGTATAAAATTTGTGCTCCATTAACGACCTAACCTTCCAATTCCTAACGACCTACACTTTTCAACGTGACACTATTTGGTGAAGGCGCCGGGTATACTGCAAAACATATGCGTCACCGTGTCTCCAATAAGAGCATAAGAGCCGTCGCGTACACGGACAAGAACCGAAATATAAAGGATATACTCACTACGTCCTTCCGATGGACTGTGTCATCAAAATACCGATGGATACGAAAACAGCGGTAAGCCAGCTGCCATCAGACACCCATCATTGTTCTCTGAAGACATTGGTCAGGATCCAAACAAATGGCTGAAAGGATTCGACCATCTATAATAGGTGGTATAACAAGATGTGCTTGGTGAAGGTGTGTTTCTGCTTGGACGGGACAGCCCTGAAGTTTATCGGAAGAGCAATTGAAGAACAGGTCCCAAAGATGGGCCTATGTCATGTGGTTAATCCGGATATGACTGAAAAATGTTCAAATATTCGTAAAGCTTATGGGACTTAACTGCGGGGTCATCTGTCCCTAAACGTACAAACTACTTATGACTAACTAATACTAAAGACGACACAAACATCCATGCCCGAGGGAGCAGTCGAACCTCCGACGAGGGAGGCCGCGCGATCCGCAACGAAGCCGAGAACATTTCGTACCTGATAAATGGCACTGAAAAAGACATTTATAGAGCTCTTCTGTTAAAAGACATTTCAACGACACAAGACTTTATCAAATGGTGCCAGAAAATCGAACAGATGCAACAGAGGAGGACTGTATGAAAGAAGTATGACAAGACGTGCAAACGAAGTCCCTATGATCGTTGTGGAAGACCAGCTAGAATTTACTTTTCTCATACGACAGATTGTGAGAGAAGAATTACAACAGTTTGTGGCAGCCGGGACTATTGGACCGAGCGAACACCAGTTTATGGTATGTATGTCAGTCCTGTACGTCATTAGGGAGCCGACGCTTCTGAGGAAGACGTATTTTAAACACTAGCGCCTGTCTGCCTCGCCAGTCCCACCCGATGTGAAGAACAGCCTCGCCCTACTATGACTTACGTTGTATCCGCCAAACGGCAGCCTGGGAACTGAACGACGGGGCCACAACCTAATACCCCCAGGAATTATAAGGACAGACGACAACATGCCATTGTGTTTTCTCTGTGTTCTTCCTGGACATGTTGTACGATACTGTAGGGAGAGAAGACAAATATTTGACCATTATTATGCCGCAAGACGCCAATCATCGGATCACTCCTTTCAACGGCAGTCAACTGCAGATTATTGTTCACATATGGAACAAGCCAGTCGCCGTATCCTGGACGTGGTCGCTCTCCAACAGGTCTCCGCCATTCACTGTAACCGTACAAAGATACCAGCCGCTCGCTTAGCCGCCGTGTTCAGTAAAACTAGGCGAGACGAGGTGAGGCTGCCGCAGATGAAAATCCTCCATGTAGCACAGTCACTAATACGTCGGGAAAATTCATTTGTATTTGCCGTTTTAGCAGAATGTAGGCATACGGACATTCTTGGATGGGACTTCCTTCGTGCGTTCTAGGCTGATATTAACTGTAGAAGATCTGAGCTACTAATTGAGACATTGCTCCGACTAGTACATGTAACATGTATTTCCCTGGGAGGTTGTTTGCTGTTAAGAATGTTGAGATTGCGCCGTTAAGAGTGAAATGAGTACCACTGAGCATCCGAGATGACCAGTTGAACTGTGAATTGCTTGTCGATCGCAAAAAGCTAATCGGTATAACGAAAGAAATCTACATACCAGCGACTATAATAAGCATTACACGTGGATGAGGAGAGCTTTGGATCACTAATTTTCGAGAGTAATCGCAACTCATCCATAAAGGCATGTGTAATGGAACAGCTGAACCAGTCCACGACAGTGAGATCAATGTTATCGACGAAGTCTCATGTTCTGCTGTTACTGCTGACAATGCACTAGAAGAAACTACTAGCTTATAGGGTCCAGTATTACCCAGGAACAACATCAGCAGATGTTAGCCATACTACACCTATTTTAGGTTGAATCAGGGCCAGGAGAAGAACCAGATGTAACGTCCCAAGATAAAACACCATATTACTGGAGATCATCCACCAATTAGCCAGCGTTTGTTTAGAGTGTCGCCACCTGAAAGACGTATAATTCGAGAGGAAGTGGAGAAAATGTTACACGATGACGTTATTTAATCTGCAGAGAGTCCTAGGTCGTCGTGAAGATGAAGTATACCACATAGCGTTTCTGTGTCGATTATCGCCGACTGAACAAAACCACAAGAAAGATTTCTGCCCATTGCCGTACATGGACGACATCTTATACTGCCAGAAGGGAGCTACATACTTCTCAACCACGGACATGCAGACAGGTTACTGGCAAATCGAGGTAGTCAAAGCTGACATAGAGAAGACTGGTTTTATTACACCTGACGGCCTCTATGAATTCAGTCTTGTCGTTTGGACTACGTAATGCTCTGGCCACATTTGAGTGCATGATGATGCTTTTTACATCTTAAATGGACATGTCTTAGGACATTTGCGGAACATCTAAGCTGCTTGTCAACTGTGTTGCAGTGTGTGTAGATTGCAGGACTCCGCTTCAGCCCAAAGAAGTGTCTCTTCATCGTCAAAGAGATAAAAATCCTGGGGCACCTAGTCAACGGAGATGGTGTCCGTCCTGATCCAGATAATGTAAGTGCAGTCATAGAATTTCTAACCACTCAGCACATTCGTAATGTGAGAACTTTTCTCGGGCTGTGCTCGTAGTACCGACGTTTCATGAAAGGATTTTGTAATAAGGCCCATCCATTGCAAGAAATTCTGCAGGGAGACGTCACGTTTTACTGGGATGAGACAAAAGAAGAGCCTTCAGCGCATTTAAGTGGGCTCTAACTTCCTCACCAGATATGAACTTATACGACGAGAATCCGGAAACCGAACTTCAAACTAACGTTATTGGTTATGGGATTGGTGCAGAGCTAGTAAAAATCAGGAAGGTGCTTAAGAGGTAAAAACCTATGGATCAAGAGTACTCTAAGATAAACTCCTCTACAACAGAGAAAGAACGTCTTGCAGTTATCTGGGCTATCAACATGTTCTGGCCGTATTTATTCGGCAAACATTCACCATCGTGACAGATCATTTACCATCGTGACAGATCACCATTCTTTATGATGACTGATTACCCTGAAAGACCCATCATGTCGACTAGCAAGATGGGCAGTAAGACTCCAAGACTATGACGTCACAGTGGTATTAAAAAAAGGGCATAAACACAAGGGCGCTGACTGCCATTCGAGGAATCCATTAGTGGAACACAATAGCATGCGTAAAATTTTTGCCCTCACTGAATTAGGTGACGTTGCAGCTGAACGGATAGAAGATCCAGCATTATTATAAACCATAGGGACCTTGGAGAAAGGAGAGTTTCAGCTTATAAACGGGACATTGTATAAGAGCAATTATAATCCACTGGGACCCAAATGGCTACTACTTCCTGAAAATAGCCAGGGCGTCAGCCTCGTGGCTCACAAGTGTTATGTCCTGTCCCAAGTGTGTTTATAAACACAGACGAAATCACTGCCCTTCACGTAATGTAATTTGTTTTTCGTGTGGCAAACAAGGACATGTTCAAAGCATATGTACGTCACTTATGACTGCTCCGCGAAAGAAGCGCTTGCCAGATTCACACACGTAATGTGTGGACTCTGTTTTTACTATTTATTCTCAGCCTGCTGCCACTAAGACAGACTTTCGTGATCTCGTAACTAAAGATTCTAACTCTTCTGTGGAACGTCATGCAAATAAACTATTTGTACGGTTGCAGATTGCTGGTGAAACTGTGATTTTTTACAAAAAAAATTAAATTTTATTATTTTTTTAAATGTGTGTCACAGTGCCGTTAATAAATAGTGCCCCATATGAAATGCGAGCAGTGCACATTTTGCTTAAGGCATATACAGGACAAGACATACCAGTACTTGTAGGTACTTGTAGCTTTCCTGCAATGTATGGAGATATACACAAACCAGTTTCTCCCTTGGTTTTTTATTTCTATGACAGTGCAAATAGTTTTATTTTGCATCTGTTTGATTTGTTTGGTCTTAGCATCACCGCGAACGTTCTGTCAGTGACATCATTCGACCCAAGTGAACGTATGGCTAACCTGTGTGCCGAACTTCCTGAACTATTTTCGGACCGTCTTGGACAGGCAATAAAATTTCTGCGCGTGAAACATTAAAAAATAATGCGCAGCCACGTTTTTGTAGGGCACACCCTGTTCCTTTTGCAGTACAAGATCAAGTCACACAGGCACTCGCAAAGTGTCAAAATAAAGGTGTTATTGCGCCCATTTCAGCCAACCAATTGGCTTCTCCTTTAATGATTTTCAAACTCAGAATTTGTGTGGACTTTAAGCGCACTGTGAATCTTCCGACAGTGACTGACTTTTTACGTTGCCCCTGTCTTTTCAGCTTATGGACAGATTAGGAGCAGGCAAATATTTTTCCAAAATTAATCTTAGAGATGCTTATCTGTAACTACCGCTCGTCGAGTAATGACAGGAATTTCTTGTTATCAATACACGCATGGGCGTCGTGAAGTTTCTCAGGTTACCGTTCGGTTGTGGCTTTGCTCCAACAATCTTTCAGAGATACCTGCAACAACTAAAAAGCAGTGCCTTGTTGCTCAAATCATCTAGGCGATACTGTTACTTCCGGCTACACAGCTGAAGAGCATTTCAACGATTTACATACACATTTCTAAGTCATATCCGAATCTGCTCTCAAATGTAACAAGGACAAATGTTTTTCCCTTCAGACTGAAAATGAATATTAAGGACATGTGATTACTTCACAGGGCGTTCATCCATTTAATTTCGCATTTTCAAGCTATTCGCGAACTCAAGGCTCCCACAAACATTACAGAATTACAATCCTTCCTGGGCAAAATATATTATATAAAATTTCTTCCTAACGCAGCGCAAATAGCGGCACCGATGCATCTCCTACGGCGTAATAATGTTAATTTTGTTTGGTCAAAGGATTGTGACATGGCTTTCCAAAAGTTAAATGACCTTTACTCGCTGATCGTTGTATTGTACATTTTAATTCTGACAAATCTGTTGTGTTAGCCACAGACGCGTCAGCCTATGGCATTGAAGCTGTCCTCTCACATCATATTGGATCTTCAGACAAACCTATCGTATTTGCTTAGAAATCGTTGAACAAAGCCCTGGTCAAATATTCAGGAACTAAGATAGAGTCATTACCAATAATCTATGGAGTTATTAAATTCCACCAATATCTGAATGGTCTTAGGTTTTACCTGGTAACTGACCACAAGCCGCTTCAGTCTTTGTTCCTCCCGGCCAAACCCATACCTACTTGCACAGCACAGAAGCTGCAACGTTTGTCGCTCATTTTGTCTTCCTACAATTACGAAATTGTCTACATGCTGAAGATAAAACACGATAATGAATAATGCTATCCCGTCTTCTTGTTGGCGCCGATGTTGATTTTGATGCCTCAGAAGCTTTCTGTTGCCAAATAGATGCTAGAGATTCTGAATTCCTTGATGAGTATCCTCTCGATGACTGGAAGGTTGCCCAAATCACGTTGCGGTACGTCCGCCCAGGATGGCCTTGTGCAGTGAGCATGGTGGTTCGACGTACCGACATGACTTAGCAGTGTTACAGGGCGTAATTTTGCTTAGTTCAGAACAGGACCAGGCCCCTTGTGGCCTTCCCTCCGTAATTTTAACTTCAGGTGCTTCAGTTACTGCATCAATGTCATTGGGGTGTGGTCTGCACCATACACTTGGCGCGCAACATTGCACATAGATCGGTAAGGACCACAGATAGAGAAGTTTACGGCTCATTGCTAAGCTTGTGCACAAAAGCAATCCGCCGTTACACAATGGTTCTCAGCACGACAAACTACGCGGTCATCAGTCATTAAACTTACAAACTACTTATGAACTAATACTAACTACGACACAAATATCCATGCCCGAGGAGGGATTCGAACACCTGACTGTAGTGACCGTGCAGACCAAAGCTGGAGTGCCTCAGTCCCCTCGGCCACCGCGGCCGGCATGATGAGAGGTCCTCCTTAGAAAGCCCATTGGCTTCACCACTGCATTCCCCATCACGAAAAAACGTTCTACAAATCTCACACCGTAACCCACTACTTATCAACCTAAGGCAGATCCCATATTTCTCACCGATGGTATAAATTTACAGTTATTGAACATGGAACTGATGATAAATGTTTTCTGATACTAAACAAGAACGATTTTAAGAACATAACATGGTAATCACACATTTCACTGTCTACTAATAATTTGATTAAAATGGTCGGCTCATTGAGATGCCTCAAAATGTAAGACCTTCGTGATTTGGAGACTTGGTTGCCCCCAGAATGGGCCGCCTCTTCCCGCTTCCCACTTTAGTCCCCTACAACAAAAATATCCTCAGCATACGAATTCACGAAAGATTAATTTGGTGTGTCATTTACGCTATAGCACCTGATCAATATGTTGTTATGAAGTTCGCGACACATATGCCTTAGATGTTCAAGAGTTATTAAGGAGAATTTGAATGCGCGATATAGACGGTAACATCAGAGTTATATGGAAGCATCAACTTCCTTCTACCTGTCTCAATGAGTATTTACACAAGTGATTTTCTATTTCGATTCAATGCATGTCAAAGTAATTTTAGAACAGCATTCCTTTCGTTGGCCTGTTTGTTGAATTAATACTAAAAAGTGGTAATTCAATTCTTGTATTCACCTTTTAATGGAGAGTAATTTAAAAACAATACGTCGAATGACCCGAAAGAGTTTATTTAATTCGGATATGGCAGAAGTGAATCGACAACAGTTGTTCGGCGTGAATTTCGAACCAATTATGGACTTCTCACAGGTGGCGTATCAAACGTTGCTATAAAGAATTCATAGATGAAAGGTATTTGTGAAAATCGAAAAGTGCCAGGCGACGGAGTGAAGTGCTTGTAGATAACAATCGGGAGAAATTTGCGCGTAGTCCTTGATAATCGTCCAACCGAGCAAGCTTACGGCTGCAAATTCGACCACCGACGACTGGAAGAGTCCTATTTAAAAGGTTCAATACGAAACAGTTCCGAAAGTCATCAGAAATTAAATGAAGGAATAACTACTAAACCTGGGATGGTGAGAGTGTTTGGAACGAGTTCAATTGTCGGGTTGATGTCAGTCGGGTGACTGGAGAGGTTTACATCGATTATCTGTTAATTGTTGTATACTGAAAAAGAAAGAAAAAATCTTCTAAGTACTTTCTACATTGATTAATTACCACAGGTTATGTTACGTTTCATTGATTGAATACAGATTTTCAAAGTTTTGGTATTGATTTTGAATCATACTGATCTATGATTTCTGTGTATGTGCAAACCGCCTACAGTGATTTGTATCTTTGTCTCCTTTAAGATCTCCGAGCCCAGAATCTGCGAAGCGAAGCGTACCGCTACCTACCTCGACACCTCGAGAATCAGCAGCGGAGCAATCGCGGCGACTGTCCCAGGCGGACGAATCACCGACTTTGTCAAAACCGTCCAGTCGGCAAAGTGGGAGCCCAACAGCAGCGTCAGAACGCGTTCACAGGTCAGCAGTTGTGGTTGTTTTCTCGATGGTACTGGGGCTTATGAGGACAGGGTGTCCTACTTGTTGGCCATGTGATAGTGCAATATACCATCTGAACATCTATTCGACTCTTTTGTATCACTATATTATATTGTACCTAAATGCCTTATGAAAACTGATAATGATGTGTTAAGTCTGTAGGGTAATATTTTAAAAGTGATAATAACTTCCAAATGCTATAAATGAATTATGGTGCTAATTATATTTGCCATTTGATGGGTATCTGGTCTACATATGAAAGGATCTCTACCCATTGGATTTTTGACTGAGTTCTAGGTTCGATATCTAATCTGTCTCTGTACTATTATTGTGCTGATTTGCTTTGAATGTTACACAGAAACGGATGCTACCATCTTTTGTATCTGACATTTCTAAGGGACGATAACGTGCTGAGAATGATGATCTCATACTTAATGATTTGATGTAATTCGGAAGGTATATATAGTATACTGCACATTATTATTCTGACGAAATTATGTTCTGATATTTAAAATTTATATTGAAAGTGTTTTATTGTACCTATTTGTGGAGGAAATACTTCTTTGTGAGAGCGTAGTATTCTCTCTAATTCCCATCTCTCAATGGTCCTCAACACGACCCACTCTTACCACGCCGTGGCAGCATGTGCATTTATACTTTGTGGGTCCAATCTGGAATACAAGATGGCTCATCATTGTGGATGCCTACAGTAAATTTCCTTTTTCGAACTCCATGAACTGTACCACTACTCACAGCACCTTCCAAGCCATTCAAAAAATGTTCAAATGTTTGTAATTCTATGCGACCAAACTAGTTTGGTCATAAGTCCCTAAACTTATATACTACATTAAACTAAGTTAAGCTATCCTAAGGACAACACACACACATCTATGCCCGAGTGTTGATTCGAACTTATGACGCAGGAGGCCTCGCATCCGTAACGTGCCACTACAGAAATCTCAGCTACTCCCACGTGGATCCAAGCCATTCCATCTGTTCTTTGTATCAAGTGTCTACCAAAACTGATAGTGACGAACAATGATTCACAGTCTGTGTCAAGGGAATTGGCAGAATTTAGCCAAGCCAACGGCATTCGCCATATCTTTCGTTCCACCCTCCATCCAGTGGTGTAGCTGAACGTTTTGTGAGAATATTCAAGTCACAAATAGCCACACTCAAGTACCACCACACATGTGAAAAGCTCTTCTGCATTTCCTCGCATCCGACACCTCCCAGCCACACAATGGACCGTCATCTGCAAAGATGTTGCACGGACGTCGGTACATCACTCTGCTGCAGCTCAGACACCCACCACGGACGCCGACCACTCCGAAGAATTAGACACAGGATTGCGCATACCCATCTGTCTTTATCAGTTCCTTTGGCAGACGCAGACATTGGGAGCACAATACGATCATTCGGTAGCTTAGCACTAACATGTTTTTATCGCAGGGTGCAGATGGCATAGAGTGTCGCCGTAGATACCAAATTCGCCCTTGTACACTGGATGTTGCTCCCGATTCGCTGAGCAGAGATTCGCTGTCCTCTCAGATGGTAGCACTGACGTCTCATCTTATGTCCCGAGTCTGGCTGACTTCCCTTCTGGGTCCCTGAGCCCAGGGAGCTGGACGCTTCGCCTCCAGCATAACCACAACTGACGAGCCGTCCTCCTTCAGATGTAATGGGTCAACTGATGACCGCCATTGTGGAGTCATTGTCGCGCCATGCGGGTTCTTCCATGGCAGCGGTCCACCATGGCAGTGCCTCCGTCCTGGTCGTCCCGATCGTCGCTCCTGTACCTGCATCTGTTTCTTCTGCGTTCTTGTCCGTGGGAGGACAACCTTTGGTACTTTTTCCGCCCTGTGTTTCGTGTCAGGCGCAGGCTGGATAGTGGGTTGCAGCTGGTGATACAGCACTGGGTACATATTTGAACCCCACTACCTCGAATGTTCCCACAGTTACACTTTCGCCCCCCCCCTCTCGTTTCTCCCACTAAACAATGAGAGCATGATGGTCGGGAGTGGGGGGGGGGGGAGCGAGTGTAGTGGTGCTGCTATTCACCAGAACGCCAGCGGCGTGGAGAAGTCGGCCCATCACTTCAAGTAGACGCGATAAATCGCTCCATAGTACTGTGGTCATTGGGGGTACTTACAGTCTTTGTATCTGTTTGTCTGCTTCGCGCGCCGGCCAATAGGAAGAAAAGTGCTTGGCTAGATATGCCAGCACACCAAAGAAACGACGGAGAGTATGTAAGCTCCTGTCAGTACGTGGCAGTCACAGGAATACTACAGTTCATCGTGGAAAATCCAGCCTTCTGTCTATGCACAAGCTGGAACAGTTTCCTATTGTGTAGCAGAACTTTGTAGCAGTGCAAGACGTTTCTACCAACAGAGGCACGTAAATGTTAAGTATTGATTTCGTCTATCAATAAATCGTTTGAGGACATCTACAAGGGCTACACATTTGTTTTAGTTGCAGACCTTGTCCACATCTTTGCTGTAGAGGAATATTTTAAACGTGATAACAACTTCCAAATGCTATAAATGAATTATGGTGATAATTATATTTGCCATTGATGAGTATCTGGTCTACAGATGAAAAGATCTCTACACATTCAATTTTTGACTGAGTTCCAGGTTCTACATCTAACCTGTCTAATCTGTCTATTATTGTGCTGATTTGCTTTGAATGTAACAAGGAAAAGGGTGCTACCATCTTTTGTGTCTGACATTTCCAAGGGACGAGTACATGCTGAGAATGATGATCCCATATTTAATGATTTGATGTAATTCGTAAAATATATATAGTACTTTACAGAGTAGTATTCTGACTAAATTATGTTCTGATATTTAAAATTAATATTGAAAGTGTTTTATTGTGCGTATTTGTGGTGGAAATACTTCTGTATGAGTGCGTAGTATTATCTCTAATTCCCATCTCTCAATGGATCTCAACACGACCCACTCTGACCACGCCATACCAGCATGTGCATTTATACTTTGTGGGTCCAATCTGGAATACAAGATTGCTGATCATTGTGGATGCTTACAGTAAATTTCCTTTAACGGTCTCCATGAACTCTACGACTACTCACAGCACCTTCCAAGCCATTCAAAAAATGTTCATATGTTTCTAATTCTATGGGACCGAACTACGTTGGTCATAAGTTCCTAAACTTACAAACTACTTAAAATTAAGTTAAGCTATCCTAAGGGCAACACACACATCTATGCCCGAGTGTGGATTCGAACTTATGACGCAGGAGGCCTCGAAATCCGTAACGAGGCGCTACATAAATCTCAGCTACTCCCACGTGCATCCATGCCATTCCATCTGTTCTTTGTATCAAAGGTCTACCAGAACTAATAGTGACGAACAATGGATCACAGTTTGTGTCAAGGGAATTCGAAGAATTTTGCCAAGCCAACGGCATTCGCCATATCTTTCGTTCCACCCTCCATCCAGTGGTGTAGCTGAGGTTTTGTGTGAATATTCAAGTCACAAATAGCCACACTCAAGTACCACCACACATGTGAAAAGCTCTTCTGTATTTCCTCCCTTCCTAAAACTCACAGCCACGCAATGGACCGTCATCTGCAAAGATGTTGCACGGACGTTGGTACATCACTCTGCTGCAGCTCTGACACCCACCACGGACGCCGCCCACTCCGAAGAATTAGACACATGATTGCGCATACCCATCTGTCTTTTTCAGTTCCTTTGGCAGACGCAAACATTGGGAGCACAATACGATCATTCGGTAGCTTAGCACTAACATGTTTATATCGCTGGGTGTAGATGGCATAGAGTGACGCCGTAGATACCAAATTCGCTCTCGTGAACTGGATGTTGCTCCCGATAAGTTTTTGACAAGAGATTCGCTGTCCTCTCAGATAGTAGCACTGACGTCTCATCTTCTGTCCCGAGTCTGGCCGACTTCCCTTCTGGGCCCTGAGCCCATGGAGCTGGACGCTTCGCCTCCAGCGTCACCACAACTGACGAGCCGTCCTCCTCCAGATGTAATGGGTCAAATGATGACCGCCATTGTGGGGTCATTGTCGCGCCATGCGGGTTCTTCCATGGCAGCGGTTCACCAGGTCATTGCCTCCGTCCTGCTCGTCCCGATCGTCGCTCCTGTAGCTGCATCTGTTTCTTCTGCGTTCTTTTCCGTGAGAGGACAACCTTTGGTACTTTTTCCTCCCTGTGTTTCATGCCAGGCGCAGGTTGGATTGTGGGTCGCAACTGGTGATACAGCACTGGGTACATATTTGAACCCCACTACCTCGAATGTTCCCACAGTTACACTTTCGCCCCCCCCCCCTCTCGTTTCTCCCACTAAACAATGAGAGCATGAAGGTCGTGAGCGGGGGGGGGGCGAGTGTAATGGTGCTGCTATTCACCAGAACGCCAGCAGCCTGGATAAGTCGCCCCATAACTTCAAGTAAACGCGATAAATCGCTCCATAGTACTGTGGCCATTGGGGGTGCTTACAGTCTCAGTATCTGTTTGTCTGCTTCGCGCGCCGGCCAATAGGAAGAAAAGTGCTTGGCTAGATATGCCGGCACACCAAAGAAACGATGGAGAGTATGTAAGCTCCCATCAGTACGTGGCAGTCACAGGAATACTACAGTTCATCGTGGAAAATCCGCCTTCTGTCTATGCACAAGCTGGAACACTTTCCTATTGTGTAGCAGAACTATGTAGTAGTACAAGACGTTTTTACCAACACAGGCACATAAATGTTAAGTATTGATTTCGTCTATCAATAAATCGTTTGAGGACATCTACTAGGGCTACACATTTATTTTAATTGCAGACCTTGTCCACATCTTTGCTACCATGGCCCACCTGCTTCTACTACAGCAAACAGGGAGTTAAAACAATCCCTTTAATTCCCAACTGGATGACGCAGCTCGAGAAATCTGCAGCCACGACCGCCAGAGAATCGACAAAGCCTTTCTTTGTGACACTCTAATCAGCTACAAATTAAAAACCCTCGGGCAGTTTGTAACAATTCTGGAAACTGAAAACTCTGGTTGCACCCCGCGAGTTAGCCATATGATCTGAGAATTTCGTAAGAGCTGAAGTGACAGTAGTTATTAGTGCCAACATGATCAACAACTTGTAGACGACTGCACTTCCCATGCATAATAGCCGTCTGCGAGGCCGCCTACACACCCCGAATGAGGCTCCCCCCTCTCCCCCACAGACATACCGAGTACACATCGGAATTCCTTTTAGTCCTGTACGCTGTCTGACCAAGGGGCTCTATGACCATCTAATTTTGGATTTCTCAATCACTAACAGACACCTCCCGTCATGTGCCTGCACAGCCCCTGCTGAAGGACTGGCTACCCGTCCACTGACAGGACGCTACATAACCCAATCAATGAGAGGATCTCCTCAGAATGTCCTATGGCTTCCCCACTGCATTCCCCATAAAGAAAAAACGTTCTACAAATCTGACACCATAACCCACTACTTATCAACCTAAGGCAGATCCCACACTTCTCACCGATGGTATAATTTTACAGTTATTGAACATGGAACTGATGATAAATGTTTTCTGATACTACACAAGAACGATTTCAAGAACGTAACAGGGTAATCACAAATTTCACTGTCTACATATAATTTGATTAAAATGGTCTGCTCATTGAGATGCCTCAAAATGTTAAGACCTTCGTTATTTCGAGACTTGGTTGCCCTCAAAATCACCTACAACAAAAATATCCTCAGCATACAAATTCACGAAAGATTAATTTGGTGTGTCATTTACGCTATAGCACCTGATCAATATGTTGTTATCAAGTTCACGACACATATGTCTTCGGTGTTGAAGAGTTATTAAGGAGAATTTGTATGCGCGATATAGACGGTAACAGAGTTATATGGAAGCATCAACTTCCTTCTACCAGTCTCAATGAGTATTTACACAAGTGATTTTCTATTTCGATTCAGTGCATGTCAAAGTAGTTTTAGAACAGCAATCCTTTCGTTGACCTGTTTGTAGAATTAATACTAAAAAGAGGTAATTCAATTCTTGTATTCACCTTTTAATGGAGAGTAATTTACAAACAATACCTCAAATCACCAGAAGAAATTATTTAATTCGAATATGTCAGAAGTGAATCGACAACAGATGTTCAGCATGCATTTCGAACCAATTATGAACTTTTCCCGGGGGCGTATCAAACGTTGCTTTAAACAATTCATAGATGAAAGGTGTTTGTGCAAATCGAAAAGTGCCAGGCGACGGAGTGAAGAACTTGTGGATAACAATCGGGAGAAATTTGCGAGTAGTCTTTGATAATCGTCCAACCGAGCAGGCTTAAGGCTGCAAATTCGACCACCGACGAGTGGAAGAGTCCTATGTAAAAGGTTCGATACGAAACAGTTCCGAAAGTCATCAGAAATGATATGAAGGAATAACTACTAAACCTGGGATGGTGAGAGTGTTTGGAACGAATTCAATTGTCGGGTCGATGTCAGTCGTATGACTGGAGAGGTTTACATCGATTATCTGTTAATTGTTTTATACTGAAAAAGAAAAAAAGAAAACAATCTTCTAAGTACTTTCTACAGTGATTAATTACCATAGGTTATATTTCGTTTCATTGATTGAATCCAGAATTTCAAAGCTTTGATGTTGATTTTGAATCATCATGATCTATGATTTCTGTGTATGTGCAAACCGCCTACAGCGATTTGTATCTTTGTCTCCTTTAAGATCTCCGAGCCCAGAATCTGCGAAGCGAAGCGTACCGCTACCTACCACGACACCTCGAGAATCAGCAGCGGAACAATCGCGGCGACTGTCCCAGGCGGACGAATCACTGACTTTGTCAACACCGTCTAGTCGGCAGAGTGGGACCCCAACAGCAGCAGCATCAGAACGCGTTCACAGGTCAGTAGTTGTGGTTGTTTTGTCAATGGTACAGGGGCTTATGAGTACAGGGTGTCCTACTTGTTGGCCATCTGACAGCGCAATATACCGTCTAAACATCTATTCGTCTCTTTTGTACCACAATTTCATATTGTACCTAAATGCCTTATGAAAACTGATAATGATGTGTTAAGCCTGTAGGGGAATATTTTAAAAGTGATAACAACTTTCAAATGCGCGCGCACGGTCAGGAAGTGAGGGTTCGGCAGCACGTGGGGTAGCTGGCCGGGCGGCGTCGCTCTGCATCAGTCGGCATGTTGACCTCGAGGTGGAGGTTATAGATTTGTGTGTGGCAATCGCCACGTGTGGGTGCTCGTCGTAGTCTCCACCAAGTTGAATTGAGTGCTATTGTGTGTTTGTGAATATTTAGCCGGCGGAACAAGGTGTGCATCGCATTGAATTAAAGTGACTGTGGTTTGTTAATGTAACACGTGTCGTCGCATAGGCATGAACATAAACGGTGTTTGAGACAGCCACATGGCGATAAAACAATTAGCGAAAAATATTCATTTTGTCTGGGGGCTGACGAGCTATAACTTTATTTGATAAATGTGCCGACGTACAGACGTATCAGCCACAGGGTTCTAAGATTGTGAAATAAACAACATAAAGTGAACTTTTACGTGTTTTCAAAAATAGTAGTGGGTACACCCTTTTCTCTCATGAACTTGATGTAATTATGAATTTGTTGTGTTAATCATATGCAGGGAAGGAAAGCTGCGAACGTGTGATATCATCCCCTAGAAAACGAGTCAAACAGTCGCAATCACAGTTCCAGTGTTTTTGCATGTTTAGGAATTTGGTTTCGCAGCTGGTGGTTGTGAGCTTTAAAAATTAAACTTTCTCTACTTTAAACTCTCACCCCGATCTTAACCCTCGCATTTGGAGGCTCGTTACGGGATAAGTTCACGTTGGACTTGCTCGGACGGAGAGATTAGGTTTTGTATAGGACAGTGAACAGTTACGAACAGTTGCAAACAAGTGCGCGGACGCGACGGACAATTTCAAGTGTGTGTGGCGGCTGGCAGCAGAGAGCGGGATAAATTCACACCGGTTTCGCTCGGACAGAGAAGTAGGGTGTGCTTAGGACAGTGATAGTGGACAAAACAATTAGCATAATCGTGGACGATACGCGAACGCGTCGCGCGGTTAACGACGGTTGGTGGCTGGCAGAGTTCGGGCGCGGGCATCCGTAACCGGCGATCGAGGGCGCATCGGCCCGGCAGCAGTGAGCGGCGGCGCGCGGGATCCACGCACTCAAATGTCATCTTCTGCAACGGACGGCAGTGATCGGGGACTTCGCAAGTCGCCAACGGAGCGTCGGGGCCCAGCAGCTTCGATTATACAAACGATAAGGGATGCAGTGAGGACATATTCGAGCCACAGCTTCTAAAACAGACGGCAGCGAGCGTTGGGGACGTCGCAGCTCGTTGCAGCAACTTTTTGGATTAAAAGATAAGTAAAGCAGCTGGCGCTATAAATTCTTGTGTGTTAATCATGCTTTCTTGTGGCACATGTAATGGAGCAGGTTTTTAAAAAGCCGCCAAGCGACGTAGATTCAAAGAGTTGCATACCAGAAAGTCCAGAGAGGGTAGATACTGGGGGAATGTTGTTGACACCGGAGATGTTCGCTGCCATGTTAGCGAGTTTTAGCTCAAATTTAGAATCAAAAATAAATTCAAAAATAGAAAGTTCAAACTCACATTTAGAATCAATAATAGAAAAATCAAACTCACATTTAGAATCAAAAATAGAAAATTCAAACTCACATTTAAAATCCGAAATAGAAACTGTAAAATCAGAAATAGAAACTGTAATATCAGAATTGAAAGCAGACTTTAAGGCAGACATTGGGGCACTACAAAATTCAATGTTTGCATTAAAGGCAGAAATAATCACAGACATTGACAAAAAGATAGGAAGTCTAACAGAACGGTTTGAAAATAGGGAAAAGGAGATACATGCCAGAATTGGTGCTGTTGAGACTGAGGTAGGAGGCAAGTTAGATGATGTGAAACAAATATGTGATCACATTAATGAGGGCACTATGCAGACGTTGGCTGAGTTTGATAAGAGGATGGCGGCAGGTATTGAGGAAACAAAAACTTTGTTGTCAGTATAATTAGAGAATACAAAATTTAACTTTAGGGAAAAGATAGAACAAGTAGTGACAGTAAACAATACTAAGATTGAGAAGGTGAACACTAGAATAAATAGTCTAGAATTGTGTACTGCATCAGGAAACACTAATTGGACCATGGTGCAGACACCTAATGGCAGAAAGTTTTCAGGAGTGGGTAATTATCATCCAGTAGACTTTTGGCTGCATGCGAGGACCAATTTGTGCCTGGTATGTCAGACCAGTGTAAAATGAAGTTAGCAAAGAGAATGCTTGACCGTTCTGCCCAATCTTGGGCAAATCAGTGAGCTGATAAATTTGTAACTTTTGAAGCGTTTCAAAAGTTGTTTTTAAATAAATATTGGGGGAGGGCCAAGCAAGCTAAGATACAAAATGAATTCTTGAACGAACCAAACTATATGAAAGGGAACTCAGAATTTGAAGTAATCATTGAGGAGGAGCTGTTTATTCAAGATTTATTAGTTATAAAGGGACTTTGTTTAAATCTAATGTTAGGAAGTGATTTCCCGTGCAAGTGTGAAGCTCAGTTGAAATATAAAGATAAAGTGTTGGAGTTGAGTCTGGAGGGATGCATGCAAAAAATTTTGTAAGTGATAATGATTTAATGGCATGTTTACACAAGTAAATGTCATGAAGTATGAGATTCAATACATTGTAAATAGTAGGTTAAGTATTTGTGTATATTTATTCTGTGGTCTGTGTTAGTATCTACTTGTGTGTTTAGATTTAAGCATTGGGGTCAAGTTTACAAGTGTTCTTTGTAAATGTGTTTCTTTTGTTGTTTGTGTTAAAACATGTGCTTGTATCAGATTTGCAGTTCAACAGTGGTACATGAGGTAAATATGTATGTATGTATGCCGACACTAAAGGATAGATGAAGTGGGAGTGTACTGTTTATGTGTGTGTATATGTGAGCATGGCTGGATATGTGGTCTGAGTTATGGGGTGACTCGGAGAATGAGAAAGTGGTGGACATTGATGGAGGCAGTAGGGTCTGTGGCTTAGAGAAATTTTGATGAAAATGTCAGCTGACAGTGTTGCATATGTGGGTGTGACTGACCATATGGGTCAGAAGTGAGGAAGGTATGTTTCTTGTGGCTGTTTCGGCTAAAGGTTTCAATGAGAGAAGGTGTTTGCTCTTTAATGTCTGTCACTTTGAGTGTTTGGTAGGTAACGTGTCTAATAGGGAATGCTCAGTATTGGTATATTAAACTGATTCTGATAACAGATTTTGGTTTCTTTAATGGTGCTCAACTGTTGACTGAACAATTTCTGCAACAGCAGTTGACGAGAACTATTATTCTGTCTGGCCCGAGTATCAATAGGGTTTGGTAATATTTTATTTAAAAAATGTAGATGTTTTGTGATAAACTAATTTTGAAATTAGACTTCAACCTTAGATATTTTATTGTGGGGAATACTTGTGGAAAGCACATGAGGCTGATGACAGGGATCCAAATTTAAATCTCACACCAGCAAAAATAATTTTTTTTGGTGCGAGGGGGTAGGATTTGTATTTATGTTTGTAGGTGTCATTATGATAGAAGAGAAAATTCTCTATGATAACATTCTTTTGGTACTATTATTTGAGCTATAAGATATACTTTTGACACAGGCAGGTTGTTTTTTTTTTTATTTGATGGAGTAATACTCCAAGTAGGCCACATATTCTCTTGTCTGTTTCATCTGAAGCTATGGCTGATGAGAGTGCAGGCACGGTGGTTTGGGTTGATCTGATAATGACTAACACCAGCCACTTTGAGTTCTTAATTCTGTTGATTTGCATGTTACTCTACATGTCTCAATGCTTAGTTTCAATTGCACCAAGTCTGGATGGCAGAGGGGTGGGATACAAATCCAACCAAATCCTGGTGTCCAGACAAACTTTTGTCTATGTTGACTCATGAGTGCCTTATTCTCTTCCTGTTCCATGTAGGGTGCATATGACGTGTGTGAACAAGAACGCTTGATCCAGTGCCATGAATCTAAGCTGCAACAGCATGTTGGTTGAAATGACGAAGACATAGGACCATACACCATGGACCAGAGTTGCTGCAACGATGACTCTGGGGTTCTGAGTGTCAAAGTGGTGAGAGATTTCCTTTAAACAAGTGGAGTGTACACCGTCAAAAGTTTTTATAGTGATAATTCTAATTTTTCCATGTAGGACAAGGTCCTCTAAAGACTAAAGGTTAATAATATTATAAATTTGGTGCCAATTCTGTGTATATACAAGAGGCACACTTAAATTTCATGAATGTAATTAGTTATAAGGATTCTTTTATTAAAATATGCACACACTATAAGTGGTCTTAATGGTACAAATACTGGGAAATTTTCTCACTGCCCTCTTTATTTTTATTTATTTATTTATTTTTGCATTAGTTGAGGTCACAATTGGTATAGTGTTTGAGTCAATCCGATTCAATACTTTTGTACTTTTAAATTTTGCTCATTTGAATGTATTAATTTTGGTGCTACTTGCGCCATCCTGCACATGGTTTTGATGCCGCAAGTGGGGGTATTGTAAGATTACCGCCCAATAGAAATACGGATAATTAATATCATTTGATAATTAAACAGCATGAAGTTCACTGCAAACATTGATCATGCCAATGCACTAAATGTTACACAATTTTAATCTTATTAATTATGGTAGCAATGTATGTACACAGTTTCGTGACAACATTTATAGTTAGGCCAAAGGTAGAAATTCTCCACGTTGAGATTTGCTATGTGCTTGTAGCTGACGGGAGGCTAGCGAGCAGGCCGACGTTGGTGGCTTGTCCAGCTTAGGATTTTCCAGTTTGTTTCCGGTGATGGGAGAGAGGGACAATGGCGAGTGCCAGGCACAGTGCAGTGCACAGCATGAAATAAAATATTCTATTACTACTGGCATTTGAAGTAATACGATGCAGTTAGGAACCTTTAAGGACCTCATTACAAAATAGCCTATTGACAAAATAACCAATACATTAGCTGATATAGTCACATCTGACGTAATATGTTTAATTGACAATGAAAAGTAATAAATTACCAATGAATACAAGACAGTTACACAACTAGAATAGCAATGTTTGTTTATAAAAATAATATATTAACTATTTCTCATTTTATTTTCCATTAATCTTGTGTATTTTATCTTGAAATATTCAGTTAAATCACTTATCTGTGATATAAGAAATTGCATGATTATAATAAATAGTACAAAGGATGTTTATACTAATATAAAAACGTAAGAAAATATTTAATGTGTAGTGTAATTATTTTGATTTTAAGTAAAGTTTTAGAAATGTATTGGCTGAGCGCTGTACGTTGGCAAATCGGTTAGAACAGCTCACATGGGGAAGTTGATGATGTAGGGAAAAAACCCCGGCAGTTGAGATTTTGGCACGCGCGCAAGGGCAGCAAGTGAGGACTCGGCAGCACGTGGGGTAGCTGGCCGGGTGGTGTCGCTCTGCATCAGTCGGCATGTGGACCTCGAGATAGAGGTTATAGATTTGTGTGTGGCAATCGCCACGTGTGGGTGCTCGTCGTAGACTGCACCAAGTTGAATCGAGTGCTACTGTGTGTTTGTGAATATTTAGCCAGCGGAACAAGGTGTGCATCGCATTAATATAAAGTGACTGGGATTGTCGTCGCATAGGCATGAACATAAACGGTGATTGAGACAGCCACATGGTGATAAAACAATTAGCGAAAAATATTCATTTTGTCTGGGGGCACACGAGCTATAACTTTGTTTGATAAATATTCCGACGTACAGACGTATCAGCCACAGGGTTCTAACATTGTGAAAAAAAACAACATAAAGTGAACCTTTACGTGTTTTCAAAAATAGTAGTTAGTACACACTTTTCTCTCATGAACTTGATTTAATTAGGAATTTGTTGTGTTAATCATATGCAGGGAAGGAAAGTTGCGAACGTGTGATATCATCCCCTAGAAAACGAGTCAAACAGTCGCAGTCACAGTTCCAGTGTTTCTGCATGTTTAGGAATTTGGTTTCGCAGCTGGTGGTTGTGAGTTTTAAAAATTAAACATTCTCTGTTTTAAACTCTCACCCTGATATTTACCCTCGCAAAATACTTCTGTATGAGAGCGTAGTATTCTCTCTAATTCCCATCTCTCAATGGTCTTCAACACGACCCACTCTGACCATGCCATGGATGCATGTGCATTTATACTTTGTGGGTCCAATCTGGAATATAAGATGGCTGATCATTGTGGATACCTACAGTAAATTTCCTTCTTCGCACTCCATGAACTGTACGAGTACTCACAGCACCTTCCAAGCCATTCAAAAAATGTTCAAATTTTTGTAATTCTATGGAACCAAACTAGTTTGGTCATAACTCCCTAAATTTACAAACTACTTAAAACGAAGTGAAGCTATCCTAAGGATGAAAAAAATCTTCTAAGTACTTTCTACATTGATTAATTACCAAAGGTTATGTTACGTTTCATTGATTGAATTCAGATTTTCAAAGCTTTGGTGTGGATTTTGAATCATACTGATCTATGATTTCTGTGTAAGTGCAAACAACCTAAAGCAATTTGTATCATTGTCTCCTTTAAGATCTCCAAGCCCAGAATCTGCGAAGCGAAGCGTACCGCTACCAACCGCGACACCTCGAGAATCAGCAGCGGAGCAATCGCGGCGACTGTCCCAGGCGGACAAATCACTGGCTTTGTCAACACCGTCCAGTCGACAGAGTGGGAGCCCAACAGCAGCGTCAGAACGTGTTCAAAGGTCAGCAGTTGTGGTTGTTTTCTCAATGGTACTGGGGCTTATGAGTACAGGGTGCCCTACTTGTCGGCCATGTGGCAGTGCAATATACCGTCTAAACATCTATTCGTCTCTTTTGTACCACTATTTCATATTGTACCTAAATGCCTTATGAAAGTTGATAATGGTGTGTTAGGTCTGTAGGGGAATATATTAAAAGTGATAACAACTTCCAAATGCTATAAATGAATTATGGTGCTAATTATATTTGCCATTTGATGGGTATCTGGTCTACAGAAGAAAAGATCTATACCCATTGAATTTTTGACTGAGTTCTAGGTTCGATATCTAATCTGTCTCTGTACTATTATTATGCTGATTTGCTTTAAATCTAACACGGAAACGGCTGCTACCATATTTTGTGTCTGACATTTGTAAGGGACGAGTAAATGCTGAGAATGATGATCACATACTTAATGATTTGATGTAATTCTTAAAATATATATAGTATATTGCAGAGTAGTATTCTGACTAAATTATGTTCTGATACTTCAAATTTATATTGAAAGTGTTTTATTGTAACTATTTGTGGTGGAAATACTACTGTATGAGAGTGTAGTATTCTCTCTAATTCCCATCTCTCAATGGTCCTCAACACGACACAGTCTGACCACGCCATAGCAGCATGTGCATTTATACTTTGTGGGTCCAATATGGAATACAAGATGGCTCATCATTGTGGATGCCTACAGTAAATTTCTTTTTTCGAACTCCATCAACTGTACGAGTACTCACAGCACCTTCCAAGCCATTCAAAAAATGTTCAAATGTTTGTAATTATATGGGCCAAACTAGTTTGGTCGTAAGTCCCTAAACTTACAAACTACTTAAAATTAAGTTAAGCTATCCTAAGGACAACACACACATCTATTCCCGAGTGAGGATTCAAACTTACGACGCAGGAGGCCTCGCAATCCGTAACGTGCCGCTACAGAAATCCCAGCTACTCCCACGTGGATCCAAGCCATTCCATCTGTTCTTTGTATCAAGTGTCTACCAAAACTGATAGTGACGAACAATGATTCACAGTCTGTGTCAAGGGAATTGGAAGAATTTTGCCAAGCCAACGGCATTCGCCATATCTTTCGTTCCACCCTCCATCCAGTGGTGTAGCTGAACGTTTTGTGAGAATATTCAAGTCACAAAAAGCCACACTCAAGTACCACCACAGATGTGAAAAGCTCTTCTGTATTTCCTCGCTTCCTACAGATCCCAGCCACGCAACGAACCGTCACCAGCAAAGATGTTGCACGGACGTCGGTACATCACTCTGCTGCAGCTCAGACACCCACCACGGACGCCGCCCACTCCGCAGAATTAGACACAGGATTGCGCATACGCATCTGTCTTTTTCAGTTCCTTTGGCAGACGCAGACATTGGGAGCACAATACGATCATTCGGCAGCTTAGCACTAACATGTTTTTATTGCAGGGTGCAGACGCCATAGAGTGTCGCCGTGGATACCAAATTCGCTCTTGTGCACTGGATGTTGCTCCCGATTTTTTTTGACAACAGATTCGCTGTCCTCTCAAATGGTAGAACTGACGTCTCATCTTATGTCCCGAGTCTGGCCGACTTCCCTTCTGGGTCCAGGCAGTGTGTACAATTCTGGAAACCGAAAACTCGGCTTGCACCCCGCCAGCTAGCCTTATGATCTGAGAATGTCGTAAGAGCGGAAGTGACAGGAGTTAATTGTGCCAAAATGATCAACAACTTGTAGACGACTGCACTTCCCATGGATAATAGCTGCCTGCAAGGCCGCCTCCACATCCTGAATAAGGCTCTCCCCCCTCTGCACCACAGACATACCGAGTGCACATCGGAATTCCTTTTATTCCTGGACACTGTCTGACCAAGGGGCTCTATGACGCACCTAATATTGGATTTCTCAATCACTAACAGACACCTCCCGTCATGTGCCTGCACAGCCCCTGCTGAAGGACTGGCCACCCGTCCACTGACAGGACTCTACATAACCCAGTCAATGATAGGATCTCCTCAGAATGTCCTATGGCTCCCCCACTGCATTCCCCAAAAACAAAAAACCTTCTACAAATCTGACACGATAACCCACTACGCTTCGTTGGCCTCATTGTTAAATTAATACTAAAAAGAAGTAATTCAATTTCTGTATTCATCTTTTAATGGAGAGTAATTTACAAACAATGCCTCAAATCACCAGAAAGAGTTTATTTAATTCGGATATGGCAGAAGTGAATCGACAACAGATGTTTGGCGTGCATTTCGAACCAGTTATGGACTTCTCAGACGTGGCGTATCAAACGTTGCTTTAAACAATTCATAGATGAAAGGTGTTGGTGCAAATCGAAAAGTGCCAGGCGACGGACTGAAGAACTTGTAGATAACAATCGGGAGAAATTTGCATGTAGTCCTTAATAATCGTCCAACCGAGCTAGCAAGCAAAGAAAAAAAAATTCTAAGTATTTTCTACATTGATTAATTACCATTGGTTATGTTACGTTTCATTGATTGAATACAGATTTTCAAAGCTTTGGTGTGGATTTTGAACCGTCCTGATTTATGATTTCTGTGTAAGTGCAAACCGCCTACAGCAATTTGTTTCTTTGTCTCCTTTAAGCTCTTCGAGCCCAGAATCTGCGACGCGAAGCGTACCGCTGCCTAGCTCGACACCTCGAGAATCAGCAGCGGAACAATCGCGGCGACTGTCCCAGGCGGACAAAACGCTGACTTTGTCAACACCGTCCAGTCGGCAGAGTGGGAGCCCAACAGCAGCGTCAGAACGCGTTCAAAGGTCAGCAGTTGTGGTTGTTTTCTCAATGGTACTGGGGCTAATGAGTACAGGGTGTCCTACTTGTTGGTCATGTGGCAGTGCAATATACCGTCTGAACATCTATTCGTCTCTTTTGTACCACTATTTCATAATGTACCTAAATGCCTTATGAAAGTTGATAATGATGTGTTAAGTCTGTAGGGGAATATATTAAAAGTGATAACAACTTCCAAATGCTATAAATGAATTATGGTGCTAATTATATTTGCCATTTGATGGGTATCTGGTCTACAGAAGAAAAGATCTCTACCCATTGAATTTTTGACTGAGTTCTAGGTTCGATATCTAATCTGTCTCTGTACTATTATTGTGCTGATTTGCTTTGAATCTAACACGGAAACGTGTGCTACCATATTTTGTGTCTGACATTTGTCAGGAACGAGTAAATGCTGCGAATGATGATCACATACTTAATGATTTGATGTAATTCTTAAAATATATATAGTATATTGCAGAGTAGTATTCTGACTAAATTATGTTCTGATATTTAAAATTTATATTGAAAGTGTTTTATCGTACCTATTTGTGGTGGAAATACTTCTGTATGAGAGCGTAGTATTCTCTCTAATTCCCATCTCTCAATGGTCCTCAACACGACACAGTCTGACCATGCCATGGCAGCATGTGCATTTATACTTAATGGGTCCAATCTGGAATACAAGATGGCTCATCATTGTGGATGCCTACAGTAAATTTCTTTTTTCGAACTCCATCAACTGTACGAGTACTCACAGCACCTTCCAAGCCATTCAAAAAATGTTCAAATGTTTGTAATTATATGGGCCAAACTAGTTTGGTCGTAAGTCCCTAAACTTACAAACTACTTAAAATTAAGTTAAGCTATCCTAAGGACAACACACACATCTATGCCTGAGTGAGGATTCAAACTTACGACGCAGGAGGCCTCGCAATCCGTAACGTGCCGCTACAGAAATCTCAGCTACTCCCACGTGGATCCAAGCCATTCCATCTGTTCTTTGTATCAAGTATCTACCAAAACTGATAGTGACGAACAATGATTCACAGTCTGTGTCAAGGGAATTGGAAGAATTTTGCCAAGCCAACGGCATTCGCCATATCTTTCGTTCCACCCTCCATCCAGTGGTGTAGCTGAACGGTTTGTGAGAATATTCAAGTCACAAATAGCCACACTCAAGTACCACCACAGATGTGAAAAGCTCTTCTGTATTTCCTAGCTTCCTACAGCTCCCAGCCACGCAACGAACCGTCACCAGCAAAGATGTTGCACGGACGTCGGTACATCACTCTGCTGCAGCTCAGACACCCACCACGGACGCCGCCCACTCCGCAGAATTAGACACAGGATTGCGCATACGCATCTGTCTTTTTCAGTTCCTTTGGCAGACGCAGGCATTGGGAGCACAATACGATCATTCGGTAGCTTAGCACTAACATGTTTTTATCGCAGGGTGCAGACGGCATAGAGTGTCGCCGTGGATACCAAATTCGCTCTTGTGCATTGCATGTTGCTCCCGATTTTTTTTGACAACAGATTCGCTGTCCTCTCAGATGGTAGCACTGACGTCTCATCTTATGTCCCGAGTCTGGCCGACTTCCCTTCTGGGCCCAGGCAGTGTGTACAATTTTGGAAACCGAAAACTCTGCTTGCATCCCGCCAGCTAGCCATATGATCTGAGAATGTCGTAAGAGCGGAAGTGACAGCAGTTAATAGTGCCAAAATGATCAACAACTTGTAGACGACTGCACTTCCCATGGATAATAGCCGCCTGCAAGGCCGCCTCCACATCCTGAATGAGGCTCTCCCCCATCTCCCCCACAGACATACCGAGTGCACATCGGAATTCCTTTTATTCCTGGACACTGTCTGACCAAGGGGCTCTATGACGCACCTAATATTGGATTTCTCAATCACTAACAGACACCTCCCGTCATGTGCCTGCACAGCCCCTGCTGAAGGATTGGCCACCCGTCCACTGACAGGAATCTACATAACCCAGTCAATGAGAGGATCTCCTCAGAATGTCCTATGGCTCCCCCATTGCATTCCCTAAAAGAAAAAACGTTCTACAAATCTGACACCATAACCCACTACTCTTCGTTGGCCTGTTTGTTAAATTAATACTAAAAAGAGGTAATTCAATTTCTGTATTCACCTTTTAATGGAGAGTAATTTACAAACAATACCTCAAATCACCAGAAAGAGTTTATTTAATTCGGATATGGCAGAAGTGAATCGACAACAGATGTTCGGCGTGCATTTCGAATCAGTTATGGACTTCTCAGACGTGGCGTATCAAACGTTGCTTTAAACAATTCATAGATGAAAGTTGTTGGTGCAAATCGAAAAGTGCAAGGCGACGGAGTGAAGAACTTGTAGATAACAATCGGGAGAAATTTGCATGTAGTCCTTGATAATCGTCCAACAGAGCTAGCAAGCAAAGAAAAAAAACTTCTAAGTATTTTCTACATTGATTAATTACCATTGGTTATGTTACGTTTCATTGATTGAATACAGATTTTCAAAGCTTTGGTGTGGATTTTGAATCATACTGATCTATAATTTCTGTGTAAGTGCAAACCGCCTTGTTTTTTTTGTCTCCTTTAAGCTCTCCGACCCCAGAATCTGCGAAGCGAAGCGTACCGCTGCCTAGCTCGACACCTCGAGAATCAGCAGCGGAACAATCGCGGCGACTGTCCCAGGCGGACAAATCACTGACTTTGTCAACACCGTCCAGTCGGCAGAGTGGGAGCCCAACAGCAGCGTCAGAACGCGTTCAAAGGTCAGCAGTTGTGGTTGTTTTCTCAATGGTACTGGGGCTTATGAGTACAGGGTGTCCTACTTGTTGGCCATGTGGCAGTGCAATATACCGTCTGAACATCTATTCGTCTCTTTAGTACCACTATTTCATAATGTACCTAAATGCCTTATGAAAGTTAATAATGATGTGTTAAGTCTGTAGGGGAATATATTAAAAGTGATAACAACTTCCAAATGCTATAAATGAATTATGGTGCTAATAATATTTGCCATTTGATGGGTATCTGGTCTACAGAAGAAAAGATCTCTACCCATTGAATTTTTGACTGAGTTCTAGGTTCGATATCTAATCTGTCTCTGTACTATTATTGTGCTGATTTGCTTTGAATCTAACACGGAAACGTATGCTACCATATTTTGTGTCTGACATTTGTCAGGGACGAGTAAATGCTGCGAATGATGATCCCATACTTAATGATTTGATGTAATTCTTAAAATATATATAGTATATTGCAGAGTAGTATTCTGACTAAATTATGTTCTGATATTTAAAATTTATATTGAAAGTGTTTTATCGTACCTATTTGTGGTGGAAATACTTCTGTATGAGAGCGTAGTATTCTCTCTAATTCCCATCTCTCAATGGTCCTCAACACGACACAGTCTGACCACGCCATGGCAGCATGTGCATTTATACTTAATGGGTCCAATCTGGAATACAAGATGGCTCATCATTGTGGATGCCTACAGTAAATTTCTTTTTTCGAACTCCATCAACTGTACGAGTACTCACAGCACCTTCCAAGCCATTCAAAAAATGTTCAAATGTTTGTAATTATATGGGCCAAACTAGTTTGGTCGTAAGTCCCTAAACTTACAAACTACTTAAAATTAAGTTAAGCTATCCTAAGGACAACACACACATCTATTCCCGAGTGAGGATTCAAACTTACGACGCAGGAGGCCTCGCAATCCGTAACGTGCCGCTACAGAAATCTCAGCTACTCCCACGTGGATCCAAGCCATTCCATCTGTTCTTTGTATCAAGTGTCTACCAAAACTGATAGTGACGAACAATGATTCACAGTCTGTGTCAATGGGAATTGGAAGAATTTTGCCAAGCCAACGGCATTCGCCATATCTTTCGTTCCACCCTCCATCCAGTGGTGTAGCTGAACGTTTTGTGAGAATATTCAAGTCACAAATAGCCACACTCAAGTACCACCACAGATGTGAAAAGCTCTTCTGTATTTCCTCGCTTCCTACAGATCCCAGCCACGCAACGAACCGTCACCAGCAAAGATGTTGCACGGACGTCGGTACATCACTCTGCTGCAGCTCAGACACCCACCACGGACGCCACCCACTCCGCAGAATTAGACACAGGATTGCGCATACGCATCTGTCTTTTTCAGTTCCTTTGGCAGACGGAGACATTGGGAGCACAATACGATCATTCGGTAGCTTAGCACTAACATGTTTTTATCGCAGGGTGCAGACGGCATAGAGTGTCGCCGTGGATACCAAATTCGCTCTTGTGCACTGTATGTTGCTCCCGAATTTTTTTGACAACAGATTCGCTGTCCTCTCAGATGGTAGCACTGACGTCTCATCTTATGTCCCGAGTCTGGCCGACTTCCCTTCTGGGCCCAGGCAGTGAGTACAATTTTGGAAACCGAAAACTCTGCTTGCATCCCGCCAGCTAGCCATATGATCTGAGAATGTCATAAGAGCGGAAGTGACAGGAGTTAATAGTGCCAAAATGATCAACAACTTGTAGACGACTGCACTTCCCATGGATAATAGCCGCCTGCAAGGCCGCCTCCACATCCTGAATGAGGCTCTCCCCCATCTCCCCCACAGACATACCGAGTGCACATCGGAATTCCTTTTATTCCTGGACACTGTCTGACCAAGGGGCTCTATGACGCACCTAATATTGGATTTCTCAATCACTAACAGACACCTCCCGTCATGTGCCTGCACAGCCCCTGCTGAAGGACTGGCCACCCGTCCACTGACAGGACTCTACATAACCCAGTCAATGATAGGATCTCCTCAGAATGTCCTATGGCTCCCCCACTGCATTCCCCAAAAACAAAAAACCTTCTACAAATCTGACACGATAACCCACTACGCTTCGTTGGCCTGATTGTTAAATTAATACTAAAAAGAAGTAATTCAATTTCTGTATTCATTTATTAATGGAGAGTAATTTATAAACAATACCTCAAATCACCAGAAAGAGTTTATTTAATTCGGATATGGCAGAAGTGAATCGACAACAGATGTTCGGCGTGCATTTCGAACCAGTTATTGACTTCTCAGACGTGGCGTATCAAACGTTGCTTTAAACAATTCATAGATGAAAGGTGTTGGTGCAAATCGAAAAGTGCCAGGCGACGGACTGAAGAACTTGTAGATAACAATCGGGAGAAATTTGCATGTAGTCCTTAATAATCGTCCAACCGAGCTAGCAAGCAAAGAAAAAAAAATTCTAAGTATTTTCTACATTGATTAATTACCATTGGTTATGTTACGTTTCATTGATTGAATACAGATTTTCAAAGCTTTGGTGTGGATTTTGAACCGTCCTGATTTATGATTTCTGTGTAAGTGCAAACCGCCTACAGCAATTTGTTTCTTTGTCTCCTTTAAGCTCTCCGAGCCCAGAATCTGCGACGCGAAGCGTACCGCTGCCTAGCTCGACACCTCGAGAATCAGCAGCGGAACAATCGCGGCGACTGTCCCAGGCGGACAAATCACTGACTTTGTCAACACCGTCCAGTCGGCAGAGTGGGAGCCCAACAGCAGCGTCAGAACGCGTTCAAAGGTCAGCAGTTGTGGTTGTTTTTTCAATGGTACTGGGGCTTATGAGTACAGGGTGTCCTACTTGTTGGCCATGTGGCAGTGCAATATACCGTCTGAACATCTATTCGTCTCTTTAGTACCACTATTTCATATTGTACCTAAATGCCTTATGCAAGTTGATAATGTTGTGTTCAGTCTGTATGGGAATATATTAAAAGTGATAACAACTTCCAAATGCTATAAATGAATTATGGTGCTATTTATATTTGCCATTTGATGGATATCTGGTCTACAGAAGAAAAGATCTCTACCCATTGAATTTTTGACTGAGTTCTAGTTTCGATATCTAATCTGTCTCTGTACTATTATTGTGCTGATTTGCTTTGAATCTAACACGGAAACGTGTGCTACCATATTTTGTGTCTTACATTTGTCAGGGACGAGTAAATGCTGCGAATGATGATCCCATACTTAATGATTTGATGTAATTCTTAAAATATATATAGTATATTGGAGAGTAGTATTCTGACTAAATTATTTTCTGATATTTAAAATTTATATTGAAAGTGTTTTATCGTACCTATTTGTGGTGGAAATACTTCTGTATAAGAGCGTAGTATTCTCTCTAATTCTCGTCTTTTAATCGTCCTCAACACGACACAGTCTGACCACGCCATGGCAGCATGTGCATTTATACTTTGTGGGTCCAATCTGGAATACAAGATGGCTCATCATTGTGGATGCCTACAGTAAATTTCCTTTTTCGAACTCCATCAACTGTACGAGTACTCACAGCACCTTCCAAGCCAATCAAAAAATGTTCAAATGTTTGTAATTATATGGGCCAAACTAGTTTGGTCGTAAGTCCCTAAACTTACAAACTATTTAAAATTAAGTTAAGGTATCCTAAGGACAACACACACATCTATGCCTGAGTGAGGATTCAAACTTACGACGCAGGAGGCCTCGCAATCCGTAACGTGCCGCTACAGAAATCTCAGCTACTCCCACGTGGATCCAAGCCATTCCATCTGTTCTTTGTATCAAGTGTCTACCAAAACTGATAGTGACGAACAATGATTCACAGTCTGTGTCAAGGGAATTGGAAGAATTTTGCCAAGCCAACGGCATTCGCCATATCTTTCGTTCCACCCTCCATCCAGTGGTGTAGCTGAATGTTTTGTGAGAATATTCAAGTCACAAATAGCCACACTCAAGTACCACCACAGATGTGAAAAGCTCTTCTGTATTTCCTAGCTTCCTACAGCTCCCAGCCACTCAACGAACCGTCACCAGCAAAGATGTTGCACGGACGTCGGTACATCACTCTGCTGCAGCTCAGACACCCACCACGGACGCCACCCACTCCGCAGAATTAGACACAGGTTTGCGCATACGCATCTGTCTTTTTCAGTTCCTTTTGCAGACGGAGACATTGGGAGCACAATACGAGAATTCGGTAGCTTAGCACAAACATGTTTTTATCGCAGGGTGCAGACGGCATAGAGTGTCGCCGTGGATACCAAATTCACTCTTGTGCAATGGATGTTGCTCCCGATTTTTTTTGACAACAGATTCGCTGTCCTCTTAGATGGTAGCACTGACGTCTCATCTTATGTCCCGAGTCTGGCCGACTTCCTTTCTGGGCCCAGGCAGTGTGTACAATTTTGGAAACCGAAAACTCTGCTTGCATCCCGCCAGCTAGCCATATGATCTGAGAATGTCGTAAGAGCGGAAGTGACAGCAGTTAATAGTGCCAAAATGATCAACAACTTGTAGACGACTGCACTTCCCATGGATAATAGCCGCCTGCAAGGCCGCCTCCACATCCTGAATGAGACTCTCCCCCATCTCCCCCACAGACATACCGAGTGCACATCGGAATTCCTTTTATTCCTGGACACTGTCTGACCAAGGGGCTCTATGACGCACCTAATATTGGATTTCTCAATCACTAACAGACCCCTCCCGTCATGTGCCTGCACAGCCCCCGCTGAAGGACTGGCCACCCGTCCACTGACATGACTCTACATAACCCAGTCAATGAGAGGATCTCCTCAGAATGTCCTATGGCTCCCCCATTGCATTCCCTAGATGAAAAAACGTTCTACAAATCTGACACCATAACCCACTATGCTTCGTTGGCCTGTTTGTTAAATTAATACTAAAAAGAGGTAATTCAATTTCTGTATTTACCTTTTAATGGAGAGTAATTTACAAACAATACCTCAAATTCTTGAATGGTTCACGGGAGTACCGTCGGATTCTATTGTAATAATCGCACAATATTTCTGCGAGACAGCTGCTCGCCATCTTCAGGTGAACTGCCGCTGTTGCTTCTCCGCTCGCAATATATATGGTGGCTCGTTACCACGGCGCAGGCGCCGCTGCTGTGACGTCATAGCAGACCAGAGCGTCGACGGCGTGAACATGGAGAGCCCCCTACCGGAGGGCCGTTGAACGGGCCGCTGGTGGTCTGCGCAGGCGCGGCGCGGGCAAGAGCGGCCGCTGGCGGTGGACCCCTTGTGTGCGCGCCAACCGGAGGAAAAAGTACGTGTTTTACGAGTCTTGACTACGATGACCCATCTGCGTCGATTGGTGACCATCGTCTGTCTGCGGCTGACGTTGTCTCAGTACTGCCAAGGCCGGTTCCCATGCTTTACTAAGTTGGAATCCCGTGTCTCTATTAATTAAATTTTTTGCAATACGTATTTCGACGGCCTCTTTAATTATTGAGTCCCAATAGGTGGAAGCGGAAGAAATGATCTTCGTCTCTTCGTAATTAATGCAGTGTCCCGAATCAAGACCGTGTTCAGCTACAGCCGATTTTTGTGGTTGACACAATCTTGTGTGGCGTTTATGTTCGTCGCATCTGTCTTTCACAGTGCGACACGTCTGTCTGTGAAAGACAGATGCGACGAACATAAACGCCACACAAGATTGTGTCAACCACAAAAATCGGCTGTAGCTGAACACAGTCTTGATTCGGGACACTGCATTAATTACGAAGAGACGAAGATCATTTCTTCCGCTTCCACCTATTGGGACTCAATAATTAAAGAGGCCGTCGAAATACGTATTGCAAAAAATTTAATTAATAGAGACACGGGATTCCAACTTAGTAAAGCATGGGAACCGGCCTTGGCAGTACTGAGACAACGTCAGCCGCAGACAGACGATGGTCACCAATCGACGCAGATGGGTCATCGTAGTCAAGACTCGTAAAACACGTACTTTTTCCTCCGGTTGGCGCGCACACAAGGGGTCCACCGCCAGCGGCCGCTCTTGCCCGCGCCGCGCCTGCGCAGACCACCAGCGGCCCGTTCAACGGCCCTCCGGTAGGGGGCTCTCCATGTTCACGCCGTCGACGCTCTGGTCTGCTATGACGTCACAGCAGCGGCGCCTGCGCCGTGGTAACGAGCCACCATATATATTGCGAGCGGAGAAGCAACAGCGGCAGTTCACCTGAAGATGGCGAGCAGCTGTCTCGCAGAAATATTGTGCGATTATTACAATAGAATCCGACGGTACTCCCGTGAACCATTCAAGAATATGTTACGTCGGGAAAGTCTGAAACAGCACAATACCTCAAATCACCAGAAAGAGTTTATTTAATTCGGATATGGCAGAAGTGAATCGACAACAGATGTTCGGCGTGCATTTCGAACCAGTTATTGACTTCTCAGACGTGGCGTATCAAACGTTGCTTTAAACAATTCATAGATGGAAGGTGTTGGTGCAAATCGAAAAGTGCCAGGCGACGGACTGAAGAACTTGTAGATAACAATCGGGAAAAATTTGCATGTAGTCCTTAATAATCGTCCAACCGAGCTAGCAAGCAAAGAAAAAAAACTTCTAAGTATTTTCTACATTGATTAATTACCAAAGGTTATGTTACGTTTCATTGATTGAATACAGATTTTCAAAGCTTTGGTGTGGATTTTGAACCGTCCTGATATATGATTTCTGTGTAACTGCAAACCGCCTACAGCAATTTGTTTCTTTGTCTCCTTTAAGCTCTCCGAGCCCAGAATCTGCGACGCGAAGCGTACCGCTGCCTAGATCGACACCTCGAGAATCAGCAGCGGAACAATCGCGGCGACTGTCCCAGGCGGACAAAACGCTGACTTTGTCAACACCGTCCAGTCGGCAGAGTGGGAGCCCAACAGCAGCGTCAGAACGCGTTCAAAGGTCAGCAGTCGTGGTTGTTTTCTCAATGGTACTGGGGCTTATGAGTACAGGGTGTCCTACTTGTTGGCCATGTGGCAGTGCAATATACCGTCTGAACATCTATTCGTCTCTTTTGTACCACTATTTCATAATGTACCTAAATGCCTTATGAAAGTTGATAATGATGTGTTAAGTCTGTAGGGGAATATATTAAAAGTGATAACAACTTCCAAATGCTATAAATGAATTATGGTGCTAATTATATTTGCCATTTGATGGGTATCTGGTCTACAGAAGAAAAGATCTCTACCCATTGAATTTTTGACTGAGTTCTAGTTTCGATATCTAATCTGTCTCTGTACTATTATTGTGCTGATTTGCTTTGAATCTAACACGGAAACGTGTGCTACCATATTTTGTGTCTGACATTTGTCAGGGACGAGTAAATGCTGCGAATGATGATCCCATACTTAATGATTTGATGTAATTCTTAAAATATATATAGTATATTGCAGAGTAGTATTCTGACTAAATTATTTTCTGATATTTAAAATTTATATTGAAAGTGTTTTATCGTACCTATTTGTGGTGGAAATACTTCTGTATGAGAGCGTAGTATTCTCTCTAATTCCCATCTCTCAATGGTCCTCAACACGACACAGTCTGACCACGCCATGGCAGCATGTGCATTTATACTTAATGGGTCCAATCTGGAATACAAGATGGCTCATCATTGTGGATGCCTACAGTAAATTTCTTTTTTCGAACTCCATCAACTGTACGAGTACTCACAGCACCTTCCAAGCCATTCAAAAAATGTTCAAATGTTTGTAATTATATGGGCCAAACTAGTTTGGTCGTAAGTCCCTAAACTTACAAACTACTTAAAATTAAGTTAAGCTATCCTAAGGACAACACACACATCTATTCCCGAGTGAGGATTCAAACTTACGACGCAGGAGGCCTCGCAATCCGTAACGTGCCGCTACAGAAATCTCAGCTACTCCCACGTGGATCCAAGCCATTCCATCTGTTCTTTGTATCAAGTGTCTACCAAAACTGATAGTGATGAACAATGATTCACAGTCTGTGTCAAGGGAATTGGAAGAATTTTGCCAAGCCAACGGCATTCGCCATATCTTTCGTTCCACCCTCCATCCAGTGGTGTAGCTGAACGTTTTGTGAGAATATTCAAGTCACAAATAGCCACACTCAAGTACCACCACAGATGTGAAAAGCTCTTCTGTATTTCCTCGCTTCCTACAGATCCCAGCCACGCAACGAACCGTCACCAGCAAAGATGTTGCACGGACGTCGGTACATCACTCTGCTGCAGCTCAGACACCCACCACGGACGCCACCCACTCCGCAGAATTAGACACAGGATTGCGCATACGCATCTGTCTTTTTCAGTTCCTTTGGCAGACGGAGACATTGGGAGCACAATACGATCATTCGGTAGCTTAGCACTAACATGTTTTTATCGCAGGGTGCAGACGGCATAGAGTGTCGCCGTGGATACCAAATTCGCTCTTGTGCACTGTATGTTGCTCCCGAATTTTTTTGACAACAGATTCGCTGTCCTCTCAGATGGTCGCACTGACGTCTCATCTTATGTCCCGAGTCTGGCCGACTTCCCTTCTGGGCCCAGGCAGTGAGTACAATTTTGGAAACCGAAAACTCTGCTTGCATCCCGCCAGCTAGCCATATGATCTGAGAATGTCATAAGAGCGGAAGTGACAGGAGTTAATAGTGCCAAAATGATCAACAACTTGTAGACGACTGCACTTCCCATGGATAATAGCCGCCTGCAAGGCCGCCTCCACATCCTGAATGAGGCTCTCCCCCATCTCCCCCACAGACATACCGAGTGCACATCGGAATTCCTTTTATTCCTGGACACTGTCTGACCAAGGGGCTCTATGACGCACCTAATATTGGATTTCTCAATCACTAACAGACACCTCCCGTCATGTGCCTGCACAGCCCCTGCTGAAGGACTGGCCACCCGTCCACTGACAGGACTCTACATAACCCAGTCAATGATAGGATCTCCTCAGAATGTCCTATGGCTCCCCCACTGCATTCCCCAAAAACAAAAAACCTTCTACAAATCTGACACGATAACCCACTACGCTTCGTTGGCCTGATTGTTAAATTAATACTAAAAAGAAGTAATTCAATTTCTGTATTCATTTATTAATGGAGAGTAATTTATAAACAATACCTCAAATCACCAGAAAGAGTTTATTTAATTCGGATATGGCAGAAGTGAATCGACAACAGATGTTCGGCGTGCATTTCGAACCAGTTATTGACTTCTCAGACGTGGCGTATCAAACGTTGCTTTAAACAATTCATAGATGAAAGGTGTTGGTGCAAATCGAAAAGTGCCAGGCGACGGACTGAAGAACTTGTAGATAACAATCGGGAGAAATTTGCATGTAGTCCTTAATAATCGTCCAACCGAGCTAGCAAGCAAAGAAAAAAAAATTCTAAGTATTTTCTACATTGATTAATTACCATTGGTTATGTTACGTTTCATTGATTGAATACAGATTTTCAAAGCTTTGGTGTGGATTTTGAACCGTCCTGATTTATGATTTCTGTGTAAGTGCAAACCGCCTACAGCAATTTGTTTCTTTGTCTCCTTTAAGCTCTCCGAGCCCAGAATCTGCGACGCGAAGCGTACCGCTGCCTAGCTCGACACCTCGAGAATCAGCAGCGGAACAATCGCGGCGACTGTCCCAGGCGGACAAATCACTGACTTTGTCAACACCGTCCAGTCGGCAGAGTGGGAGCCCAACAGCAGCGTCAGAACGCGTTCAAAGGTCAGCAGTTGTGGTTGTTTTTTCAATGGTACTGGGGCTTATGAGTACAGGGTGTCCTACTTGTTGGCCATGTGGCAGTGCAATATACCGTCTGAACATCTATTCGTCTCTTTAGTACCACTATTTCATATTGTACCTAAATGCCTTATGCAAGTTGATAATGTTGTGTTCAGTCTGTATGGGAATATATTAAAAGTGATAACAACTTCCAAATGCTATAAATGAATTATGGTGCTATTTATATTTGCCATTTGATGGATATCTGGTCTACAGAAGAAAAGATCTCTACCCATTGAATTTTTGACTGAGTTCTAGTTTCGATATCTAATCTGTCTCTGTACTATTATTGTGCTGATTTGCTTTGAATCTAACACGGAAACGTGTGCTACCATATTTTGTGTCTTACATTTGTCAGGGACGAGTAAATGCTGCGAATGATGATCCCATACTTAATGATTTGATGTAATTCTTAAAATATATATAGTATATTGGAGAGTAGTATTCTGACTAAATTATTTTCTGATATTTAAAATTTATATTGAAAGTGTTTTATCGTACCTATTTGTGGTGGAAATACTTCTGTATAAGAGCGTAGTATTCTCTCTAATTCTCGTCTTTTAATCGTCCTCAACACGACACAGTCTGACCACGCCATGGCAGCATGTGCATTTATACTTTGTGGGTCCAATCTGGAATACAAGATGGCTCATCATTGTGGATGCCTACAGTAAATTTCCTTTTTCGAACTCCATCAACTGTACGAGTACTCACAGCACCTTCCAAGCCAATCAAAAAATGTTCAAATGTTTGTAATTATATGGGCCAAACTAGTTTGGTCGTAAGTCCCTAAACTTACAAACTACTTAAAATTAAGTTAAGCTATCCTAAGGACAACACACACATCTATGCCTGAGTGAGGATTCAAACTTACGACGCAGGAGGCCTCGCAATCCGTAACGTGCCGCTACAGAAATCTCAGCTACTCCCACGTGGATCCAAGCCATTCCATCTGTTCTTTGTATCAAGTGTCTACCAAAACTGATAGTGACGAACAATGATTCACAGTCTGTGTCAAGGGAATTGGAAGAATTTTGCCAAGCCAACGGCATTCGCCATATCTTTCGTTCCACCCTCCATCCAGTGGTGTAGCTGAATGTTTTGTGAGAATATTCAAGTCACAAATAGCCACACTCAAGTACCACCACAGATGTGAAAAGCTCTTCTGTATTTCCTAGCTTCCTACAGCTCCCAGCCACTCAACGAACCGTCACCAGCAAAGATGTTGCACGGACGTCGGTACATCACTCTGCTGCAGCTCAGACACCCACCACGGACGCCACCCACTCCGCAGAATTAGACACAGGATTGCGCATACGCATCTGTCTTTTTCAGTTCCTTTGGCAGACGGAGACATTGGGAGCACAATACGAGAATTCGGTAGCTTAGCACAAACATGTTTTTATCGCAGGGTGCAGACGGCATAGAGTGTCGCCGTGGATACCAAATTCACTCTTGTGCAATGGATGTTGCTCCCGATTTTTTTTGACAACAGATTCGCTGTCTTCTTAGATGGTAGCACTGACGTCTCATCTTATGTCCCGAGTCTGGCCGACTTCCTTTCTGGGCCCAGGCAGTGTGTACAATTTTGGAAACCGAAAACTCTGCTTGCATCCCGCCAGCTAGCCATATGATCTGAGAATGTCGTAAGAGCGGAAGTGACAGCAGTTAATAGTGCCAAAATGATCAACAACTTGTAGACGACTGCACTTCCCATGGATAATAGCCGCCTGCAAGGCCGCCTCCACATCCTGAATGAGGCTCTCCTCCATCTCCCCCACAGACATACCGAGTGCACATCGGAATTCCTTTTATTCCTGGACACTGTCTGACCAAGGGGCTCTATGACGCACCTAATATTGGATTTCTCAATCACTAACAGACCCCTCCCGTTATGTGCCTGCACAGCCCCCGCTGAAGGACTGGCCACCCGTCCACTGACAGGACTCTACATAACCCAGTCAATGAGAGGATCTCCTCAGAATGTCCTATGGCTCCCCCATTGCATTCCCTAGATGATAAAACGTTCTACAAATCTGACACCATAACCCACTACGCTTCGTTGGCCTGTTTGTTAAATTAATACTAAAAAGAGGTAATTCAATTTCTGTATTTACCTTTTAATGGAGAGTAATTTACAAACAATACCTCCAATCACCAGAAAGAGTTTATTTAATTCGGATATGGCAGAAGTGAATCGACAACAGATGTTCGGCGTGCATTTCGAACCAGTTATTGACTTCTCAGACGTGGCGTATCAAACGTTGCGTCAAACAGTTCATAGATGAAAGTTGTTGGTGCAAATCTAAAAGTGCCAGGCGACGGAGTGAAGAACTTGTAGATAACAATCGGGAGAAATTTGCATGTAGTCCTTGATAATCGTCCAACAGAGCTAGCAAGCAAAGAAAAAAAACTTCTAAATATTTTCTACATTGATTAATTACCAAAGGTTATGTAACGTTTCATTGACTGAATACAGATTTTCAAAGCTTTGGTGTGGATTTTGAATCGTCCTGATCTCTGATTTCTGTGTAAGTGCAAACCGCCTACAGCAATTTGTTTCTTTGTCTCCTTTAAGCTCTCCGAGCCCAGAATCTGCGAAGCGAAGCGTACCGCTGCCTAGCTCGACACCTCGAGAATCAGCAGTGGAACAATCGCGGCGACTGTCCCAGGCGGACAAATCACTGACTTTGTCAACACCGTCCAGTCGGCAGAGTGGGAGCCCAACAGCAGCGTCAGAACGCGTTCAAAGGTCAGCAGTTGTGGTTGTTTTCTCAATGGTACTGGGGCTTATGAGTACAGGGTGTCCTACTTGTTGGCCATGTGGCAGTGCAATATACCGTCTGAACATCTATTCGTCTCTTTTGTACCACTATTTCATATTGTACCTAAATGCCTTATGCAAGTTGATAATGTTGTGTTCAGTCTGTATGGGAATATATTAAAAGTGATAAAAACTTCCAAATGCTATAAATGAATTATGGTGCTAATTATATTTGCCATGTGATGGGTATCTGGTCTACAGGAGAAAAGATCTCTACCCATTGAATTTTTGACTGAGTTCTAGGTTCGATATCTAATCTGTCTCTGTACTATTATTGTGCTGATTTGCTTTGAATCTAACACGGAAACGTGTGCTACCATATTTTGTGTCTGACATTTGTCAGGGACGAGTAAAAGCTGCGAATGATGATCCCATACTTAATGATTTGATGTAATTCTTAAAATATATATAGTATATTGCAGAGTAGTATTCTGACTAAATTATTTTCTGATATTTAAAATTTATATTGAAAGTGTTTTATCGTACCTATTTGTGGTGGAAATACTTCTGTATAAGAGCGTAGTATTCTCTCTAATTCTCGTCTCTCAATCGTTCTCAACAAGACACAGTCTGACCACGCCATGGCAGCATGTGCATTTATACTTTGTGGGTCCAATCTGGAATACAAGATGGCTCATCATTGTGGATGCCTACAGTAAATTTCCTTTCTCGAACTCCATCAACTGTACGAGTACTCACAGCACCTTCCAAGCCAATCAAAAAATGTTCAAATGTTTGTAATTATATGGGCCAAACTAGTTTGGTCGTAAGTCCCTAAACTTACAAACTACTTAAAATTAAGTTAAGCTATCCTAAGGACAACACACACATCTATGCCTGAGTGAGGATTCAAACTTACGACGCAGGAGGCCTCGCAATCCGTAACGTGCCGCTACAGAAATCTCAGCTACTCCCACGTGGATCCAAGCCATTCCATCTGTTCTTTGTATCAAGTGTCTACCAAAACTGATAGTGACGAACAATGATTCACAGTCTGTGTCAAGGGAATTGGAAGAATTTTGCCAAGCCAACGGCATTCGCCATATCTTTCGTTCCACCCTCCATCCAGTGGTGTAGCTGAACGTTTTGTGAGAATATTCAAGTCACAAATAGCCACACTCAAGTACCACCACAGATGTGAAAAGCTCTTCTGTATTTCCTCGCTTCCTACAGCTCCCAGCCACTCAACGAACCGTCACCAGCAAAGATGTTGCACGGACGTCGGTACATCACTCTGCTGCAGCTCAGACACCCACCACGGACGCCTCCCACTCCGCAGAATTAGACAGAGGATTGCGCATACGCATCTGCCTTTTTCAGTTCCTTTGGCAGACGCAGACATTGGGAGTACAATAGGATCATTCGGTAGCTTAGCACTAACATGTTTTTATCGCAGGGTGCAGACGGCATAGAGTGTCGCCGTGGATACCAAATTCGCTCTTGTGCACTGGATGTTGCTCCCGATTTTTTTTGACAACAGATTCGCTGTCCTCTCAGATGGTAGCACTGACGTCTCATCTTATGTCCCGAGTCTGGCCGACTTCCCTTCTGGGCCCAGGCAGTGTGTACAATTTTGGAAACCGAAAACTCTGCTTGCATCCCGCCAGCTAGCCATATGATCTGAGAATGTCGTAAGAGCGGAAGTGACAGCAGTTAATAGTGCCAAAATGATCAACAACTTGTAGACGACTGCACTTCCCATGGATAATAGCCGCCTGCAAGGCCGCCTCCACATCCTGAATGAGACTCTCCCCCATCTCTCCCACAGACATACCGAGTGCACATCGGAATTCCTTTTATTCCTGGACACTGTCTGACCAAGGGGCTCTATGACGCACCTAATATTGGATTTCTCAATCACTAACAGACCCCTCCCGTCATGTGCCTGCAGAGCCCCCGCTGAAGGACTGGCCACCCGTCCACTGACATGACTCTACATAACCCAGTCAATGAGAGGATCTCCTCAGAATGTCCTATGGCTCCCCCATTGCATTCCCTAGATGAAAAAACGTTCTACAAATCTGACACCATAACCCACTACGCTTCGTTGGCCTGTTTGTTAAATTAATACTAAAAAGAGGTAATTCAATTTCTGTATTTACCTTTTAATGGAGAGTAATTTACAAACAATACCTCAAATCACCAGAAAGAGTTTATTTAATTCGGATATGGCAGAAGTGAATCGACAACAGATGTTCGGCGTGCATTTCGAACCAGTTATTGACTTCTCAGACGTGGCGTATCAAACGTTGCTTTAAACAATTCATAGATGGAAGGTGTTGGTGCAAATCGAAAAGTGCCAGGCGACGGACTGAAGAACTTGTAGATAACAATCGGGAAAAATTTGCATGTAGTCCTTAATAATCGTCCAACCGAGCTAGCAAGCAAAGAAAAAAAACTTCTAAGTATTTTCTACATTGATTAATTACCAAAGGTTACGTTACGTTTCATTGATTGAATACAGATTTTCAAAGCTTTGGTGTGGATTTTGAACCGTCCTGATATATGATTTCTGTGTAACTGCAAACCGCCTACAGCAATTTGTTTCTTTGTCTCCTTTAAGCTCTCCGAGCCCAGAATCTGCGACGCGAAGCGTACCGCTGCCTAGCTCGACACCTCGAGAATCAGCAGCGGAACAATCGCGGCGACTGTCCCAGGCGGACAAAACGCTGACTTTGTCAACACCGTCCAGTCGGCAGAGTGGGAGCCCAACAGCAGCGTCAGAACGCGTTCAAAGGTCAGCAGTCGTGGTTGTTTTCTCAATGGTACTGGGGCTTATGAGTACAGGGTGTCCTACTTGTTGGCCATGTGGCAGTGCAATATACCGTCTGAACATCTATTCGTCTCTTTTGTACCACTATTTCATAATGTACCTAAATGCCTTATGAAAGTTGATAATGATGTGTTAAGTCTGTAGGGGAATATATTAAAAGTGATAACAACTTCCAAATGCTATAAATGAATTATGGTGCTAATTATATTTGCCATTTGATGGATATCTGGTCTACAGAAGAAAAGATCTCTACTCATTGAATTTTTGACTGAGTTCTAGTTTCGATATCTAATCTGTCTCTGTACTATTATTGTGCTGATTTGCTTTGAATCTAACACGGAAACGTGTGCTACCATATTTTGTGTCTGACATTTGTCAGGGACGAGTAAATGCTGCGAATGATGATCCCATACTTAATGATTTGATGTAATTCTTAAAATATATATAGTATATTGCAGAGTAGTATTCTGACTAAATTATGTTCTGATATTTAAAATTTATATTGAAAGTGTTTTATCGTACCTATTTGTGGTGGAAATACTTCTGTATGAGAGCGTGGTATTCTCTCTAATTCACATCTCTCAATGGTCCTCAACACGACACAGTCTGACCACGCCATGGCAGCATGTGCATTTATACTTAATGGGTCCAATCTGGAATACAAGATGGCTCATCATTGTGGATGCCTACAGTAAATTTCTTTTTTCCAACTCCATCAACTGTACGAGTACTCACAGCACCTTCCAAGCCATTCAAAAAGTGTTCAAATGGTTGTAATTATATAGGCCAAAGTAGTTTGGTCGTAAGTCCCTAAACTTACAAACTACTTAAAATTAAGTTAAGCTATCCTAAGGACAACACACACATCTATTCCCGAGTGAGGATTCAAACTTACGACGCAGGAGGCCTCGCAATCCGTAACGTGCCGCTACAGAAATCTCAGCTACTCCCACGTGGATCCAAGCCATTCCATCTGTTCTTTGTATCAAGTGTCTACCAAAACTGATAGTGACGAACAATGATTCACAGTCTGTGTCAAGGGAATTGGAAGAATTTTGCCAAGCCAACGGCATTCGCCATATCTTTCGTTCCACCCTCCATCCAGTGGTGTAGCTGAACGTTTTGTGAGAATATTCAAGTCACAAATAGCCACACTCAAGTACCACCACAGATGTGAAAAGCTCTTCTGTATTTCCTCGCTTCCTACAGCTCCCAGCCACTCAACGAACCGTCACCAGCAAAGATGTTGCACGGACGTCGGTACATCACTCTGCTGCAGCTCAGACACCCACCACAGACGCCTCCCACTCCGCAGAATTAGACACAGGATTGCGCATACGCATCTGCCTTTTTCAGTTCCTTTGGCAGACGCAGACATTGGGAGTACAATAGGATCATTCGGTAGCTTAGCACTAACATGTTTTTATCGCAGGGTGCAGACGGCATAGAGTGTCGCCGTGGATACCAAATTCGCTCTTGTGCACTGGATGTTGCTCCCGATTTTTTTTGACAACAGATTCGCTGTCCTCTCAGATGGTAGCACTGACGTCTCATCTTATGTCCCGAGTCTGGCCGACTTCCCTTCTGGGCCAGGGAGTGTGTACAATTTTGGAAACCGAAAACTCTGCTTGCATCCCGCCAGCTATCCTTATGATCTGAGAATGTCGTAAGAGCGGAAGTGACAGCAGTTAATAGTGCCAAAATGATCAACAACTTGTAGACGACTGCACTTCCCATGGATAATAGCCGCCTGCAAGGCCGCCTCCACATCCTGAATGAGGCTCTCCCCCATCTCCCCCACAGACATACCGAGTGCACATCGGAATTCCTTTTATTCCTGGACACTGTCTGACCAAGGGGCCCTATGACGCACCTAATATTGGATTTCTCAATCACTAACAGACACCTCCCGTCATGTGCCTGCACAGCCCCTGCTGAAGGACTGGCCACCCGTCCACTGACTGGACTCTACATAACCCAGTCAATGAGAGGATCTCCTCAGAATGTCCTATGGCTCCCCCATTGCATTCCCTAGATGAAAAAACGTTCTACAAATCTGACACCATAACCCACTACGCTTCGTTGGCCTGTTTGTTAAATTAATACTAAAAAGAAGTAATTCAATTTCTGTATTCACCTTTTAATGGAGAGTAATTTACAAACAATACCTCCAATCACCAGAAAGAGTTTATTAAATTCGGATATGGCAGAAGTGAATCGACAACAGATGTTCGGCGTGCATTTCGAACCAGTTATGGACTTCTCAGACGTGGCGTGTCAAACGTTGCTTTAAACAATTCATAGATGAAAGTTGTTGGTGCAAATCGAAAATTGCCAGGCGACGGAGTGAAGAACTTGTAGATAACAATCGGGAGAAATTTGCATGTAGTCCTTGATAATCGTCCAACTGAGCTAGCAAGCAAAGAAAAAAAAAACTTCTAAGTATTTTCTACATTGATTAATTACCAAAGGTTATGTTACGATTCATTGATTGAATACAGATTTTCAAAGCTTTGGTGTGGATTTTGAACCGTCCTGATCTATAATTTCTGTGTAAATGCAAACCGCCTTGTTTCTTTGTCTCCTTTAAGCTCTCCGACCCCAGAATCTGCGAAGCGAAGCGTACCGCTGCCTAGCTCGACACCTCGAGAATCAGCAGCGGAACAATCGCGGCGACTGTCCCAGGCGGACAAATCACTGACTTTGTCAACACCGTCCAGTCGGCAGAGTGGGAGCCCAACAGCAGCGTCAGAACGCGTTCAAAGGTCAGCAGTTGTGGTTGTTTTCTCAATGGTACTGGGGCTTATGAGTACAGGGTGTCCTACTTGTTGGCCATGTGGCAGTGCAATATACCGTCTGAACATCTATTCGTCTCTTTAGTATCACTATTTCATATTGTACCTAAATGCCTTATGCAAGTTGATAATGTTGTGTTCAGTCTGTATGGGAATATATTAAAAGTGATAACAACTTCCAAATGCTATAAATGAATTATGGTGCTAATTATATTTGCCATTTGATGGATATCTGGTCTACAGAAGAAAAGATCTCTACCCATTGAATTTTTGACTGAGTTCTAGTTTCGATATCTAATCTGTCTCTGTACTATTATTGTGCTGATTTGCTTTGAATCTAACACGGAAACGTGTGCTACCATATTTTGTGTCTTACATTTGTCAGGGACGAGTAAATGCTGCGAATGATGATCCCATACTTAATGATTTGATGTAATTCTTAAAATATATATAGTATATTGGAGAGTAGTATTCTGACTAAATTATTTTCTGATATTTAAAATTTATATTGAAAGTGTTTTATCGTACCTATTTGTGGTGGAAATACTTCTGTATAAGAGCGTAGTATTCTCTCTAATTCTCGTCTCTCAATCGTCCTCAACACGACACAGTCTGACCACGCCATGGCAGCATGTGCATTTATACTTTGTTTGTCCAATCTGGAATACAAGATGGCTCATCATTGTGGATGCCTACAGTAAATTTCCTTTTTCGAACTCCATCAACTGTACGAGTACTCACAGCACCTTCCAAGCCAATCAAAAAATGTTCAAATGTTTGTAATTATATGGGCCAAACTAGTTTGGTCGTAAGTCCCTCCCACTCCGCAGAATTAGACACAGGATTGCGCATACGCATCTGCCTTTTTCAGTTCCTTTGGCAGACGGAGACATTGGGAGCACAATACGAGAATTCGGTAGCTTTGCACTAACATGTTTTTATCGCAGGGTGCAGACGGCATAGAGTGTCGCCGTGGATACCAAATTCGCTCTTGTGCACTGGATGTTGCTCCCGATTTTTTTTGACAACAGATTCGCTGTCCTCTCAGATGGTAGCACTGACGTCTCATCTTATGTCCCGAGTCTGGCCGACTTCCTTTCTGGGCCCAGGCAGTGTGTACAATTTTGGAAACCGAAAACTCTGCTTGCATCCCGCCAGCTAGCCATATGATCTGAGAATGTCGTAAGAGCGGAAGTGACAGCAGTTAATAGTGCCAAAATGATCAACAACTTGTAGACGACTGCACTTCCCATGGATAATAGCCGCCTGCAAGGCCGCCTCCACATCCTGAATGAGGCTCTCCCCCATCTCCCCCACAGACATACCGAGTGCACATCGGAATTCCTTTTATTCCTGGACACTGTCTGACCAAGGGGCTCTATGACGGACCTAATATTGGATTTCTCAATCACTAACAGACCCCTCCCGTTATGTGCCTGCACAGCCCCCGCTGAAGGACTGGCCACCCGTCCACTGACAGGACTCTACATAACCCAGTCAATGAGAGGATCTCCTCAGAATGTCCTATGGCTCCCCCATTGCAATCCCTAGATGAAAAAACGTTCTACAAATCTGACACCATAACCCACTACGCTTCGTTGGCCTGTTTGTTAAATTAATACTAAAAAGAGGTAATTCAATTTCTGTATTTACCTTTTAATGGAGAGTAATTTACAAACAATACCTCAAATTACCAGAAAGAGTTTATTTAATTCGGATATGGCAGAAGTGAATCGACAACAGATGTTCGGCGTGCATTTCGAACCAGTTATTGACTTCTCAGACGTGGCGTATCAAACGTTGCGTCAAACAGTTCATAGATGAAAGTTGTTGGTGCAAATCTAAAAGTGCCAGGCGACGGAGTGAAGAACTTGTAGATAACAATCGGGAGAAATTTGCATGTAGTCCTTGATAATCGTCCAACAGCGCTAACAAGCAAAGAAAAAAAACTTCTAAATATTTTCTACATTGATTAATTACCAAAGGTTATGTTACGTTTCATTGACTGAATACAGATTTTCAAAGCTTTGGTGTGGATTTTGAATCGTCCTGATCTCTGATTTCTGTGTAAGTGCAAACCGCCTACAGCAATTTGTTTCTTTGTCTCCTTTAAGCTCTCCGAGCCCAGAATCTGCGAAGCGAAGCGTACCGCTGCCTAGCTCGACACCTCGAGAATCAGCAGTGGAACAATCGCGGCGACTGTCCCAGGCGGACAAATCACTGACTTTGTCAACACCGTCCAGTCGGCAGAGTGGGAGCCCAACAGCAGCGTCAGAACGCGTTCAAAGGTCAGCAGTTGTGGTTGTTTTCTCAATGGTACTGGGGCTTATGAGTACAGGGTGTCCTACTTGTTGGCCATGTGGCACTGCAATATACCGTCTGAACATCTATTCGTCTCTTTTGTACCACTATTTCATAATGTACCTAAATGCCTTATGAAAGTTGATAATGTTGTGTTAAGTCTGTATGGGAATATATTAAAAGTGATAAAAACTTCCAAATGCTATAAATGAATTATGGTGCTAATTATATTTGCCATGTGATGGGTATCTGGTCTACAGGAGAAAAGATCTCTACCCATTGAATTTTTGTCTGAGTTGTAGGTTCTACATGTAATCTGTCTCTGTACTATTATTGTGCTGATTTGCTTTGAATCTAACACGGAAACGTGTGCTACCATATTTTGTGTCTTACATTTGTCAGGGACGAGTAAATGCTGCGAATGATGATCCCATACTTAATGATTTGATGTAATTCTTAAAATATATATAGTATATTGGAGAGTAGTATTCTGACTAAATTATTTTCTGATATTTAAAATTTATATTGAAAGTGTTTTATCGTACCTATTTGTGGTGGAAATACTTCTGTATAAGAGCGTAGTATTCTCTCTAATTCTCGTCTCTCAATCGTCCTCAACACGACACAGTCTGACCACGCCATGGCAGCATGTGCATTTATACTTTGTGGGTCCAATCTGGAATACAAGATGGCTCATCATTGTGGATGCCTACAGTAAATTTCCTTTTTCGAACTCCATCAACTGTACGAGTACTCACAGCACCTTCCAAGCCATTCAAAAAATGTTCAAATATTTGTAATTATTTGGGCCAAACTAGTTTGGTCGTAAGTCCCTAAACTTACAAACTACTTAAAATTAAGTTAAGCTATCCTAAGGACCACACACACATCTATTCCAGAGTGAGGATTCAAACTTACGACGCAGGAGGCCTCGCAATCCGTAACGTGCCGCTACAGAAATCTCAGCTACTCCCACGTGGATCCAAGCCATTCCATCTGTTCTTTGTATCAAGTGTCTACCAAAACTGATAGTGACGAACAATGATTCACAGTCTGTGTCAAGGGAATTGGAAGAATTTTGCCAAGCCAACGGCATTCGCCATATCTTTCGTTCCACCCTCCATCCAGTGGTGTAGCTGAATGTTTTGTGAGAATATTCAAGTCACAAATAGCCACACTCAAGTACCACCACAGATGTGAAAAGCTCTTCTGTATTTCCTAGCTTCCTACAGCTCCCAGCCACTCAACGAACCGTCACCAGCAAAGATGTTGCACGGACGTCGGTACATCACTCTGCTGCAGCTCAGACACCCACCACGGACGCCGCCCACTCCGCAGAATTAGACACAGGATTGCGCATACGTATCTGTCTTTTTCAGTTCCTTTGGCAGACGCAGACATTGGGAGGACAATACGATCATTCGGTAGCTTAGCACTAACATGTTTTTATCGCTGGGTGCAGATGGCATAGAGAATCGCCGTGGATACCAAATTCGCTCTTGTGCACTGGATGTTGCTCCCGATTTTTTTTTTTTACAACAGATTCGCTGTCCTCTCAGATGGTAGCACTGACGTCTCATCTTATGTCCCGAGTCTGGCCGACTTTCCTTCTGGGCCCTGAGCCCATGGAGCTGGACGCTTCGCCTCCAGCATAACCACAACTGACGAGCTGTCCTTCAGATGTAATGGGTCAACTGATGACCGCTATTGTGGGAAGAATGTCGCGCGATGCGGTTTCTTCCATGGCAGCGGTCCACCAGTGCCTCCGTCCTGGTCGTCCCGATCGTGCTCCTGTACCTGCATCTGTTTCATCTGCGTTCTTGTCCGTGGGAGGACAACTTTTGATACTTTTGCCGCCCTGTGTTTCGTGCCAGGCGCAGTCTAGATTGTGGGTCGCAACTGGTGATACAGCACTGGGTACATATTTGAACCCCACTACCTCGAATGTACCCACGGTTACACTTTCGCCCCACCGTCGTTTCTCCCACTAAACAATGAGAGAAGAAGGTGGGGAGCGGGGGGGTGGGGGGGGGGCGAGTGTGGTTGTGCTGCTATTTACCAGAACGCCAGCGGCCTTGAGAAGTCGGCCCATCACTTCAAGTAGACGCGATAAATCGCTCAATAGTATTGTGGCCATTGGGGATGCTTACAGTCTCAGTATCTGTTTGTCTGCATCGCGCGCCGGCCAATAGGAAGAAAAGTGCTTGGCTAGATATGCCGGCACACGAATGAAACGACGGAGAGTGTGTAAGTTTCCGTCAGTACATGGCAGTCACATGAATACTACAGTTCTTCGTAGAAAATCCAGCCTTCTGTCTATGCGCAAGCTGGAACGGTTTCCTGTTGTGTAGCAGAACTATGTAGTAGTACAAGGCGTTTGTACCAACACAGGCACATAAAAGTTTGAGGTCATCTACTGGGGCTACACATTTGTTTTAGTTGCAGACCTTGTCCACGTCTTTGCTACCATGGCCCACCTGCTTCTACTATAGCAATCATGGAGTTACACCAATCCCTTTAATTCCCAACTGGATGACGCAGGTCGAAAAATCTGCAGCCAAGACCGCCACAGAATCGACAAAATCTTCCTTTTAGACATTATAATCAGTTACCAATTTAAAGACCTTCATGCAATTTGTAACAATTCTGGAAACCGAAAACTCTGCTTTCACCCCGCGAGCTAGCCATATGATCTGAGAATGTCGTAAGAGCGGAAGGGACAGGAGTTATTAGTGCCAACATGATCAACAACTTGTAGACGACTGCATAATATCCGCCTGCGAGGCCGCCTCCACATCCCGAATGAGGCTCCCCCCGTCTCCCCCACGGACATACCGAGTGCACATCGGAATTGCTTTTAGTCCTTTACGCTGTCTGACCAAGGGGCTCTATGACGCTACTAATATTGCCGTGAGGGACAACGAACACCAACTGCCGTCATGGCGTAGGTGACAGAGTCACGGACGGCGGAGCGGAAAGTCGCTGGTTCGATCACGCCCACCGGCAAAAATTTATTTCTTTGTAATTTTCAATTTCAGAAGGTTCTACATTTTTCTTATGTTCACTTGTAAATTCTACTTGTTTCTTCTGTTAACTGTTCTTCTAATTTCTGGTACATTCTGTCTGTGTATAAATAGCAGAGCACTCTGCCTGAGAGGCAGTCAGTGCTGCGTGGCTCCGATTAGGCAACGTAAAAGCTGTCGCTTACACGGACTGGAACCGGAATACAAGGGATTCACCGAGTACATCCTTCCAAAAGTCCGTATTATTAGAAGAACGATGGAGACGAAACCAGCAATAAGTCAGCTGCACATCAGACTCCCGTAGGTGTTCTCTGGAGATGCTGGACAGGACCTCAACAAATGGCTAAAAGGGTTCGACCGAGTCGCCAAGTACAACAGGTGGGATCATACGATGTGATTGGACAATGTTTATTTCTACCTGGATGGAACAGCCCAGCAATGGTTCGAAAACAACGAAGACAAGTTGAATGACTGGGAGACGTTCCAGGAGGAACTTGTGAAGACGTTTGGAGACAGCCAGCGACAAATCCGCTCGGCGGAAGAACAACTGAAGATCCGTGCCCAACGACATGGTGAGCCGACACAGTCGTACATACAGAGTTTTTTGGTCTTGTGTAACGTAGTCAATCCGATCATGACTGACGCGTACAAAATCGCGCACCTGATGAAGGGAATTGCAGAAGATATGTACCAAGCTCTTCTGATAAAAGACGTCGCTACGACCGAACAGTTCATCAAGTGGTGCCAGCGTATTGAAGAGACGCAACAAAGGAGGGTTGGACGCAAGAAGTATGACAGACTCCCATATGTAGTCCCTGTGGCCGTTGTGGAAGACCAGCAGCACTTGGCTTCTCTCATACGACAAATCGTGAGAGAAGAATTACAACAGTGCATGGCAGCCGGGACTATGAGACCGAGCGAGCATCAGATTATGGCCATGGATGTGAGCCCTGTAAGTCATGAGGTAGCCGACGCCGCTGAGGACGAGGTATTTCAAACATTAGCTCCTGTCTGCCCCGTCAGTCGCACCCGACGCGAAGAATGGCGTCGCCCTGTTATGACTTACACTGCAGCCGCCAAACGGCAGCCCATGAACCGACCGACGCTACCACAGCCAACTCCCCCGGTAACTATGACGCCCCGCACAAGAACAGACGTCTGGAAGACAGAAGACAACACACCACTGTGTTTCCACTGTGGACGCCTTGGACAAGTCGTACGCTACTGCAGAGAGAGGAGGCGAGTATTCGATTATTATTTTGCCGCAAGACGTCAGCCGTCGGAGCAGTTCTATCCAAGGCAGTCACCTGCTGATGAGTTCAGTCGACCTATGGGAAGAATCCCATCGCCGTACCCTAGACGAGGTCGCTCCCCGACGCGATGCAGCCGTTCACCATCGCCGGACAGATGTACCAGCCGCTCCCCTAGCCGCTGCGCCCAGGAAAACTAAGCGAGGCGACCATCTACAGAGGTGGGCCGCCGCAGATGAAAATCCTCCATGGACGACAGTCGCCAAGATGTCGGGAAATCTCATCGACGGCCAACCTGTCCGGGCACTTGTTGATTCAGGAGCATCTTTTTCTGTATTATCGGATAATTACCACCGCACACTAAAGAAGACTATGTTCTGTGATATGGGAGCAACTGTGCTGAAGGTCGCGAATGGAAAGTACGTCCATCCAACAGGAACTTGTGTTGCAAGAATAACCATCAACAACAGGAAACAGCCGTTTGAATTTGTCGTGTTAACAGAATGTAGTCACAATGTCTTCCTTGGATGGGACTTCCTTCAGGCATCCCAAGCTATCATTGACTGTGGAAGATCTGAGCTGCAAATTGAAGAAGTTGTTCCGCCAGATACACGTAATACAGAATTTTCTGGGAAGTTATTCGTCGTTGACAATGTGACGATACCGCCATTGACAATGAAAAGAGTTGCCGTCACAAACACAGATGACTGGTTAAACTGTGAAGTTGTTGTTGATAGTAAAAAGTTTATCAGGCTCACAAAAGAAATTTACATACCAGCGGTTATCATAAGCATTACCGGTGGTCAAGGAGAGATTTGGGTCACAAATTGTCACGAGCAGTCATAACTTATAGCCAAGGGAATGTGTATGGGGACAGCTGAACCTATCCAGGACGGTGAGCTCAACGTCATCGATGAAGACCTATGCCCTGCTATTAGTACAGACAACACGCTGGAGGAAACAAACGTGGAACTACCAATAGGGCATGGACTGACCAAGGAACAACGCCAGCGGGTGTTAGGTATACTACGCCAATTTTCGGGTGCATTCACACCTCAGCAGGGGAAAAGTGAGACGAAACGGCCCACGATAAAGCACCGTATCAATACTGGGGACCATCCGCCAATTAGCCAGCGTTCGTATAGAGTGTCGCCAGCTGAAAGACGGATAATGCGGGAGGAAGTGGAGAAGATGTTGCGAGATGACATTATTCAACCTTCGGAGAGTCCTTGGTGGTCTCCAGTGGTCCTCGTAAAGAAGAAGGATGGCACGTGGCGATTCTGTGTCGACTATTGGCGGCTGAACAGTATCACAAACAAACATGTCTACCCAATGCTGCGTATTGATGACACCTTACACTGCTTGAAAGGAGCTACATACTTCTGGACTATGGACATGCAGAAAGGTTACTGGCAAATCCAGGTTGATGAAGCTGACAGGGAGAAGACTGCTTTTATTATACCTGACGGTCTCTATGAATTTAAAGTAATGCCATTTGGATTATGTAATGCTCCAGCCACATTCGAACGCATGATGGACAACTTGCTTCGACAACTTAAGTGGACGACGTGTCTCTGCTATTTAGATGACATTGTCGTTTTCTCGAAAACATTTGAAGAACATCTGAGTCGCCTGTCAACTGTGTTGAAGTGTGTTCAGGCTGCAGGTCTCTGCCTCAATCCAAAGAAGTGCCTCTTCGTCGCCAAAGAGATAAAAATCCTGGGGCACCTAGTCAATGGAGATGGTGTCCGTCCTGATCCAGATAAAGTAAGGGCAGTCACAGAATTTCCAAATCCTCAGCACATTAGTGATGTGAGAATTTTTCTCGGGCTGTGCTCATACTACAGACGTTCCATAAGAGGATTTAGTACCAAGGCATGTCTATTACAAGGACGTCTGCAGGAAGACCCCAAGTTTTACTGGGATGAGGCAAAGAAAGAGCTTTCCGCACACTTAAGGAGCTCTAACTACCGCACCAGTGCTAGCCTTGTACGACGAGAATGTGAAAACGGAACTGCACACAGACGCCAGTGATTATGAGATTGGTGCAGTGCTTGTACAAGTTCAGGAAAGTGCTGAAAAATTGATAGCCTATGCATCAAGCGTACTCACAAAGTTCGATATAAACTACTCTACAACTGAGAAAGAATGTCTCGCAGTTATATGGGCTGTCAACAAGTTCCGGCCGTATTTATTCGGCAAACCATTCACCGTCATGACAGACCACCATTCTTTATGTTGGCTGACTAGCTTCAAGGATCCTTCAGGCCGACTAGCAAGATGTGCTCTAAGACTCCAAGGGTACAATATAAGCGGAACATTGCATAAGAGCAACTACGATCTACTGAGCACCAAATGGCTACTGGTCGTTCCAGTTCATCTCCAACCAGCTATTCTCAAATATTTCCACGATGCTCCAATATTCGGTCATCTGGGATTCGTGAAGACCCTAGACAGAATCAGACGCAGGTATTACTGGAAAGGTCTCTACCGATCTGTCAAGCACTATGTGAGTGCCTGCGACAGAAGCATGTGCTGCAATTACCTCCAGGACATCTCGTGCCGATTCCGCCGGCAGCAGCTCCATTCCACCGAATATGAATCGGTCTTTTAGGGAGGTTTCCAAAGTCGACAACCGGTAACCGTTGGATAATAGTCTGCACTGACTACTTCACACGCTATGCTGTCACCAAACCTGTGACGACTGCAGAAGATGCAGAGATCGCAAAATTCCTTGTAGAAGACATTATTTTGAAGCATGGAGCACCACGTGTCATGATATCTGATCATGGAAAAGTATTCCAGTCAAAACTAGTATCAGAGGTAATGTCACGGTGCAACATTGTCCACAGAATGACAACTGCATACCATCCTCAGACAAATGGTCTTAGGGAACGTTTCAACAAAACGTTAGCCGACATGCTATCGATGTACGTTGATGTTGAGCAGAAGGATTGGGATACAATTCTGCCAGTCGTGACATTTGCTTACAATACCGCAAGACAAGACACCACAGGCTTCAATCCGTTTTTCCTGCTCCATGGCCGTGAAGCTGAGACGACAATGGATACGCTGTTCCTGTTCCAGCCGGACGACACTCAGGATGACTGCGTTAAACAGCTCATCACCAGGGTCGAAAAAGCAAGACTGCTGGCTCGCATGCGGACACTGGACGCTCAGGAGAAGGATCGTCTGCGGTATAACGACAAGCACCGACCTGTTGTGTACAGCGCAAGAGATCTGGATTGGAATTATACCCCTGTACGGAAGGTTGGACTGTCAGAAAAGTTATTGAAGCGATACTTTGGTCCGTATCGTGTCATACGCCGCCTGTCAGACGACACATACGAAGTTGAGGATTATGAGCCGTCGTCGAAGCGTCAAAAACGAAGAGACATTGTTCACGTTCTGCGCATGAAGCCTTACTACGATCCTGAAGAGCAGGTAGACGACAATGGCTTCTTGTTCAAGGACTTTAAGGACGGTAATGTTCCTGATGAAGTCACGACAGGAACGTCTGTCGTCGATAATCGCGGAGACGGGAAGGATTCCCTTGAACTGTCATACAGGGGACCCATGACACAGTCAAGATCCAAGACATTGCAGCTGGTTCCACAGGGATCATAACAGCGGGTCGCTGTTTCTCCAGGAGAGGGAGCAATGCCGTGAGAGACAACCAACACCAACTGCGGCGTGGCGCAGGGGACAGCGTCACGGACTGCGGTGCTGAAGGTCGCGGGTCCGATCCCGCCAACTGGAAAAATTTTATTTCTTTGTAATTTACAATTCCAGAAGGTTCTAGATCTTTCTTATGTTCACTTGTAAATTCTACTTGTTTCTTATGTTAACTGTTCTTCTAATTTCTGGTAAATTCTGTATGTGTATAAATAGCAGGGCACTCTGTCTGAGAGGCAGTCAGTGCTGAGTGTATGTTGAGTTCGTAATAAACGTACTTTCAGTATAAATGCTGTGTTTAGTTGCCTTCGAAGTGAAGCCTACTTCAATTGCAACGTGACAATATTGGATTTCTCAATCACTAACAGACGCCTCCCGTCATGTGCCTGCACAGCCACTGCTGAAGGACTGGCCACCCGTCCACTGACAGGACGCTACATAACCCAGTCAATGAAAGGGTCTTCTCAGAATGTCCTGTGGCTTCCCCACTGCATTCCCCATAAAGAAAAAACGTTCTACAAATATGTATTTCTTTTTTCTAACTCCATGAACTGTACGACTACTCGCAGCACCTTCCAAGCCATTCAAAAAATGTTCAAATGTTTGTAATTCTATGGAACCAAACTAGTTTGGTCATAAGTCCCTAAACGGACATAGGGCCGCAGGGGGGGGGGGGGGGGCAAATAGGGCAGTTGCCCCAAGCGGCAGAATTTAGAGGCGGAATTTTTTTTCTTTGTACAGAATGTTTCTTTCTGGTATAATGTAATAAAATTAACTGACACAGACATATATATATATATATATATATATATATATATATATATATATATATTTTTTTTTTTTTCAGGTACGCACACTCCTTATTGAAAGTCAAAAGCACTAACGATCTAGAGTCCTCTCTCGGTAGCGGTGGAATTAATAGACATCTACACAGGATACTCTGTAAATTACATTTAAGTGCCTGACAGAGGGTTTATCGGACCACTTTTGTACTATTTATCTCCCATTCCATTCTCGAATAGCACGCGGGAAGAAAGAACATCTGAATCTCTCTGTTCGAGCTCTGATTTCACGTTTTTATTCAGATGATCTTTTCTACTTATGTAAGTCGGAAGCAACAATATATTTTCGCATCCGGAAGAGAAAGTTGACGATTGTTGTTGCGTAAGTTGCGCACGTCGCAGCGTTAAACGCCTTTGTTCTTATGATTCGCATCCCAGATTTTGTATCATTTCCATGACGCTGTCTCCCCTGTATGACGACAATACAAATCAAGCTGCCCTTCTTTCGACTCTTTCGTTGTCCTCCAACAAACCCACCTGATAAGTATTGCACACTGGGCAGCAAGACCAGATAAAATAGGATGAATCTCACTTATTGATGCTGTCCCTTTTCTAGCTTAGCAAGGAAGTCCTTTTACAGGAACAAAAGACGTTGTTGATTTTGGTGATCCACATAGCGGCAAATTTCCAAATACAATTTATCTCATATCATAATATAATGTTCCCCTTCGACTACGTATTGAACGCCACAAGAAAGGCCAGATTAGCTATTGTTACAAAAATATACAAGATGATTTCCGTTGATTTGATCGCTGACAAAATAAAACAAGATATAATTAAAGATTTTTAGCTGCTAAATACTTTTCACTGATGTTTGACTGCACTCAAGATATCAGCCACAATGCGCAGATGACACAAGTAATTCGATATGGCAAGTCGAATGACTCAGAGGTTGTGGAAAGTTTTACTAACTTTTTTACAGTTACAGGAAAAACAAGAGAATGCCTTAGTCAAGAGATACTGCAAAAATTGGAACAAGATAGTTTGAACATTAAGTACTGCAGGGGGCAGTCTCATGACAATGGGTCAAACAGGGCTGGAAAGTACAAAGGGGTCCACTCAAGAATACTTCAGAAGAATGAACTGGCCTATTTCATACCATGTGCTGTCCACTCTTTAAATTAGTAGGAGCAAATTCAGCAGACATTCAGCAAGACTAGGTGATCTGCAAGAGTAGCAGTGGTTGAAGCTGTTTACAAGCATTTTCATAAAGTTTTGAAGGCCCTGGAAGAAACTGAAACTTATAAATTGTCAACACCAGAAATAAAATCAGAGACAAGATATATTTTTAAAAATATGAGAAAACTCAAATTCATTACTTTAACTTGTTTCTGGTATTCAATATTAAAATAAATTGCTCATGTCAATCAGTTTCTGCGAAGTTAATACTTTACAATTGATAAAGCTGTTCAAAACATTCAAGGACTTTTAAGCTTTCTCAAAACTTCCTGGGATTCTTGTACCTCTGAAGCTATTTCTGAGGCCAAAGTGCTAGCAGATGATAATGAGGTTTCAACGGTATTCTCCGAAAAAAGGATTCGAAGAAAGAAGAAAATGGCCGATGAGCTTTGTGAGGATGAAGTATCCAAAATTCACAGAAAAAACAAGGAATAATTGACAGAGCTTAGTACCAGGTTTACCGCACTTGAGAAAATTGGTGCAAAAATTAGTTTTCTGTGTGGTGTGCAAATTCGAGAAATGGAAGTGGAGGACTTGAAGGCCAAAACAGCGGAACTAGCAGAAGATCTTAGCGAGGAAGTTGAAAGTTTCAGACAACATACGCTGGCAGTAGACAGAGCCTTGCAAGATTCCACTGCCTCATCAACATTAAGTTTAATTTATAAAAATAAATTGGTAGAGGGGTATTCCAACCTTACTACAGCGTTAAAATATATCTTACCATTCTAGGCTGGAGAAAGAAGTTCCAGCAAGCTGAAACTAATTAAATACACTTGAGGAGCACAACTGCTTAACAAATCTGAGTATAATATCCATAGAGCACAAACGAGCTGCTTCTCTAAACTATGATGATCTCAACAACAGTTTTGCAGCAAAAAAAAAAAAAAAGCTCAAAAAGCGAAATTTTGAATTGACTTTTATACGCTGAATAATCTTGTAATATTTTTGTATGTATTAAAATTGTTCTGTTTTCCTTTGCTCTTAATTCAGTCAATAAAATAAGTTGATGTTCTGATATTGTGACATTTATTTAGAAATATGTAACGCAATTTGCGTCAAAAAGTCGATTCATACAGGTGAGGGGGGGTGAAAGAAGGGGCGGCAAATTTAAGCTTTTCCCCCTTGGCAAATGTCCTAGTTCCGGCCCTTATTTACAAACTACTTAAAACTAAGTTAAGCTAACCTAAGGACATCACACACACATCTATGCCCAAGAGAGGATTCGAACTTATGATGCGGGAGGCCTTGCAATCCGTAACGTGGCGCTACAGAAAGCTCAGCTACTCCCACACGGCTCCAATCCATTCCATCTTTTCTTTGTATCAAGGGTCTGCCAGAACTGGTAGTGACGAACAATGATTCACAGTTTGTATCAAGGGAATGTAGAAACTGATTCGTCTGCCCAGACATACTTTGGATGGTTTTCCGATGGTTTTCCTGCAGCACTTCATTTTCCAGCTGCATAAGTAATTCCATGTATTGCCCTGATATCTCTTCGGGTTCTAGGTTATCCTCAAACCAAAATGTAATGTGACCAACAGTTACACTTCATTTCCCACACCTAACATGCTCTGTTGCTAGTAATGATTCTCATAGTCGTATCAACAGATAAATTTGCCACGATTACAAAGTTCTTTTTTATTGTCTTACTCTGTCATGGAAATTAGATATCTTTGTCTATTTGGTAACATCAGCGAAATGGTACAGTTGATCTGTACACTTTTCGTTTTCTGATTTTGTGAAACTGGAAGTTTTTGTTTAACATTACACCTACTAAACTGTTCAGAAGTGAGTCTAATTTCACTACGAGTTTCAAGATTAGCGTTTGCGGAAATATTTTCTATTTTGAGTTTAATTATTAATTATCTTTCTGAGTCATATGTAAGCAATATAACACACTTTGTTTCGGAAACTACGTTTTTCTACGGAAGTACAGTCTTAGATAAAAAAAATGCTTATTGGCCAGCCACTGCAGACACTAACTCCAAGCCTTTGACTTAAGGAGAAAGTCGATCGCCCTTCAAAATTATAAGTCCAGCGATACACACTATTGGGCAACATTGTAAGATGCGGAAGTGTCAGGTGGAAGTCTTGTCCACTTTTCGAGGATCTGGCGAGTTGTAGAAGCTTGTGGTGTAGAGGTAAGCCTCATGCAGCTTGAATGTAATATCGTTAGTTCGAATATGCTCAATTTCTTTCCTTTCTTTTTCTTTTTACTCAATTCAAGAAGTATTGATAATCGACAAATGTGATGATCTGCCATATGACATTTTCATTCATTATTCAGTTCCAGTTAAAGTATTGACTAATTGAATCTTAAGATGTTAGCATAAAGGCATCATAACTCGTCACTAGTAACTATGGTGCATAGGAATTCTCAATAAGGAAAGTGATGACCTTCAAGAAAAATGCAATAGTGGTGACTAGTACCCATAAATTTACAACAGTACAAGTGAACATATTATCTTGCATGTGGTGACTCAGAAATCTATCCAGATAATGGTGTAGCGTACGTCGTGAATAATAACACAGATTCACTGTTTACGTTCTGTATTTCAAAGATAAAACTACATCAAAGATTCAATTATTAATCCAGAGATATTTACAAAGACATTACGAAATAATATATTATCAATTCCTAACATCCTCCCAACCCTGGTCAACCTCCAGGGGGATGACCAGTTGAACGGGACGAACTATTTGGTGTCCTTCTGGTGTGCATAGAATTACTGTTCGTACTTTCTGATCTCTTCCTTCGACTAGTCTCTCTATTCTTGCTTTCTTCCATAGGTGGCGCGGGTGTCCATCTTCTTGTACCAGAGCAACATCACCGGGGCGGAACTTGATGACTCTTGTCGAAGTACCCCGAACTTCGTGGAAGCTTCTAAGTTGCAATAGATATTCTTTAGTCCATCGCTTCCAAAAGTCATCTGTCAACTTCTGTTGCAGTCTGAATTATTTTGTCAAAACAGATTTAGTCGACGGTTCTGGTCCTGTTGGCACTGTCAGTAGTCCTTCACCAATAAGAAAGTGGGCTGGTGTTAAAGGTTCATCGTCGTCTCCTTGAGAAATTGGTCTCGAATTCACTGCGGCTTCGATATTAATCAGCGTAATATTGAGCTGCTCTTCCGTTAACCTTGATTGACCAAGTACTTTTCGTAGGCATCGTTTGATGGTACCAACCATCCTCTCCCAAAACCCTCCCCACCAAGCCGCACGGGGGGCTATAAATTTCCATGAAATGCCATCCCTGGCTAGGACATGCTGAGTCTTTAGGTTAGATAACGCACTCCATATTTCAGACAGTTCAGCATTAGCTGCATGGAACGTCTTTGCATTGTCTGTGTAAATTGTATGGGGTAGTCCACGTCTACCAGCGAATCTCTGAAGAGCCATGAGGAATGCGTCTGTTGTCATGTTAGAGCACAATTCCAAGTGCACTGCACGTGTCGTTGCACAAGTGAAGAGGGTTATGTATGCCTTTTCCATGGTAGTGCCAACCTTTACATAGAGAGGGCCTGCAAAATCTATGCCAGTTATAGAAAATGGCTTGGATGGTCTTACTCGATCGGCTGGTGGGGGTGCTTCAACTTGTTGGCCCCGTAGATTGTGTACAATTTTGCAGGGAAGACAGGAGTGCAAAACTCTCTTGATAACTTGACGGGCACGCAGGATCCAGAACTCTCTTCGCAGCTCTGCCAACACTATTCTCACGCCAAGATGATGTAGTCGAATATGCATTTGCTGAACCAGTAAAGTTGTGAAGTGATGGCTACCGTCGAGGAGTAATGGATGACGTTGCTCGTTAGGGACAGATGCGTAGTGTAAGCGTCCTCCAAGTCGGAGAAAACCATCTTCTAGGTAGGGATTGAAACATGCTATTTTAGAGTCTTTCGGGACAGGTTGATTGTTATTGAGTGCATGGAGCTCCTGTGAGAAACATTCCTGTTGAACAGCTCGTATCCAGTAATGACGTGCTTGAGCAAGTTCCACTGCCTTCAGCTCTCCCTCGAGTTTCGAACTTTGTCGAATGTTGTGAATGAATCTTAGTATCCACCCTGTTACGCGAATCAGTTTCCAATAGGAGCTGAATTTGGAGCAGTCCATAAGGTTAGAAGAAGTGGCTACTGCCATCACATGCCGTAAGTTCTTCTTTTCTTCTGGTAGGTTATCAGTCATGAGTGAAGCGTCAGATGGCCATCTTGATTCTGCAAGTGCAAGCCATGGAGGCCCCTTCCACCAGTGGTTCACAGATTGTATTTGGTTACCATAAAGTCCTCGTGTAAGATGGTCGGCAGGGTTCTCACTCCCAGGGCAATGCCTCCATTGACTGGGATTTGTATGGGCGTGAATCTCTGTAACTCTGTTGCATATAAATGTCTTCCTCCTGTTTGCGTCACTGCGTATCCAACCTAAAATCACCATAGCGTCTGACCACAATACTGCTTCAGTTATTTTATGCCCTGTTGCTGTGCAGTAGTAATACAATAATCGTGATCCTATTAACGCTGCTAGAAGTTCAAGCCGCGGAAGAGCTAACTCCTTGATGGGGGCGAGTATGGTTTTGCTACATGCCAAATGAACAACAATATGGTCTTCCATGGTCGTGCGAATATACAAAGCCGCTCCATATGCTCTCTCAGAGGCATCGCAGAAGACTTGGATCTGAGTATTGCTCTTTGTTGAAGTTGCTAGCCATCGTGGAATTTGTATTTGAGACAGTGAATGTAGGGTAGAAAACCAAGTGTTCCATCGGGATCCAATATCGGGTGGTAGCAACTCGTTCCAATCAATACCTCTGCACCATGTATCCTGAAATAACAATTTTCCAATAAGAGACACTGGAGAGAAAAATCCTAATGGATCATAAAATTTGGCTGTAATCTGCAACAGTGTCTTCTTAGTAGTGGGGCCTGCAGGAATCTTACTAGTAATATCCATTGCGTTCATGTAGAAGCAATCTGTTTCTGTATTCCAGTAAACACCAAGAACTTGTGTTTCCGGGTTTATGTCTTGTCCTTCAGCCCTCCATATGGTCCTTAGTGGATCCGAATTGGTGGCCCATTTCGCTAAATCGAAACTGAGTAGTTTCATCATTGCGCTGAGTTCATAGTACAGAGTTATAGCATCATTATCATTCTCTGTGCCAGAAACGAAATCATCCATAAAGAAGCTGCTCTCAACAAGAGGTGCTGCAAGGGAAAATTTAATTCTATGTCGTTCAGCTAGTTCTCTCAGTGTTGCGGAGAGTAAAAATGGACTGCATGTTAGTCCAAATGGTAGTCTCGTGAAGCAATAAGTCATTACTTCGTCTGTCGTCTGGTTATTCCCATCACTGTCTTTGATTACGCAGTACCATAAGAATCTGGTTAAGTCCCTGTCACTTTCGTGTAAGACTAATTGCAAGAATGCTTGTTTAATATCACTGACGATTGCTATCTGATGTAGTCTGAATCGTAACAATATGGCGAATATCTCTGGTAGAAGATTTGGTCCCGCTTCTAATGCGTCATTGAGAGAAGGTGTATTGGCTTCATGCGATGATGCATCAAAGACTATCCTCCACTTCGTCTTACCAAATTTCTCTCTTTTCACTGATTGATGTGGAAGATAGAATATGTCATTCCCAAGATCTTCCGTGGGGGCACATTCAATATGACCTTTTATAATGTAGTCCAACATGTGACTGCAGTACATGTCCTTAAGGTTTTCGTTATTGCAAAGTCTTTTATGTAATGTGTTAAATCGACGTTCTGCGTTGAGTCTGTTACTTGCCAGCGGAACATCTTTTTTTCTTGGGAGACGTACGACTCTTCGATGGTCTCGCACACAATAGGATGAACGAAAATCCTCAAGAACTGCGGAATCACTTTTACTCAAAGCTCGAGGAGGGTTTGCCGTTATTCCAATCGTTTCTAAGTCCCAGAACTTCCTTAATTCATCATCAGATGGTGAGTATGTTTCATGGATGAGATTTACAGCAACTGAATTAGCACAAACTCCCGAACGATTTCCACTTAGGACCCAACCAAATATGGTGGGAATTAGAACAATCGACGGAGAAATACGGACAGGTGAACTAGCCTTGACTATCCTCCAGTAATGATCACTACCGATTAAGATCTCTATTGGTAAGTCTTCTTGAGATCCAGTTTTAGGATCAGCTAACTGAACTCTGCAAAGATTAACTTTGGTTACAATGTCTTGTGAGATCACTGGCTGAGGTGAGAAAGAGTGATCACTTTCGTAAGCAGTAATAGAGACAGTCGAATTTGCCCAGGCTCCTTTAATATTAAAACGAACGAGTTTACGGCGACATGAGTAAGTCTTCTCTGCCTCAAAAGTACAAACAGTCATCTCATGTTGATCAGTGATTTGTAGTTTTAACTCTTCTATCAGAGACTTTGATATAAATGTAGCTTGGCTTCCACTGTCTAGTATACACCGAGTCAAACGTCTTAGGCCGGTCGTCCCTATGATGCAAACCTGAGCTGTTTGCAGGAACGTGAAATTTCTGGTCGTAGCATCGATTTGACTAACAGAAGCGACATTTATCTGATCCCCTGTTGCCTTAAGGGTATCCTGATTCGTGCACAAAGACCTATGATGTGACTTTTTACAGTTAGTGCAAAGTGCCTTGCCTTTCTTCCCACAGTTAGCTGCTTTATGTCCTCTGTTCAGACATAAGAAACAACGGTTAGAATTTTTTAGTGTCTCTTTTCTTTTCGCAACGTCAGTAACTATCTTACAATCCTGAGCCCAGTGGTCACGAGATTCGCAGAAAACACAGAACGGTACCGGTTGTTTAGTTACTTTTGTTAACTGTTGCTTGGATTTAGTGCGAACATGGAGAGCTGCCGCGGTAGAGGTGTAGCTTGATGACGTAGGCGTCATGCAACGGATCTTTTCTGTGGTGAGAGCTGCCTCTACTTCTTCTCCTATAAATTCAGTAAGTTTAAGAATATCACCCTCTGACAGACCTTCACGTTTAACATGTATGATCCAACGCCTACACATGTCGTCTGGAAATGCTCTAAGTATTTTCGGTGCGAGCACTCGGCCATAGGCATTTACATCTTCTCCAAGTGCACGCAGAGCTTGAATACGGCGATTGCAGTCAATAAATGTGGAGTTAAGCACATCTGGAGTCACAAACTGTATTGGCTTAATACTTTCGAGATAATCCAAGTGAGCCTGTATAATTCTATCTTTGTTACCGTAACGAGCCTTAAGTATCTTCTTTGTCTCCTCATATGTTTCGGCTGTCACAGCGATACCTTCTACCAAACTTTTTGGTTCCCTTTCTAAATAACCGCGCAAAAATATGTGCTTGTGAACGGTTGACAATGAGGCGTTCTTATCAACTGATTGCTCAAACTGTTCCCAAAATCGCGCCCATGATTCTATATCTCCTGAGAATGACTCAAGCTTTATGGATGGAAGCTTAACTGTGGTTACTGGAGCAGCAGAGGCAACTGTTGCTGCAGGTTGGGCGTCGTTAATTGAAACATGCGACATGGCTCTAGACAATTTTTTCTCCATTTCTTCAGAAGTTAGTATGAGGACACGCTTGGCAGTATCTATGTACTCGTCGCATTTGGATATGTCAGCGGCGTAATCATTATCGTCAAGAAGGCTGTGAATTTCGTCATCAAGTCGTATCAATTTATCTAAGGTCTCCTTTAATCGTTCCCTACAGTACTCCACGTTCTCCACGGACGAAGAATCGGCAAATTCTTGTATCTCTTTGACAAACCGCGTAATATTGGCTCTTTCTCTAGTTCGTCGTCTTTTCAGATGATGCAAACGTGCGCTTGCGTCAGCAGTTTCGACGTCAGACATCTTGGCTATGTTATACGGTACTTCGCAAAGTATGGAATGCGTAACTGAAGCAGAACAGATTTACTTTACTTCGTAGTAATCAGTGAATATAGCACCACTCAAAGAACTGCGTAAAATATTATCGCACGTTGCGTACGCTAATTTTAATAACTTCGTACTACGATACTGTTGTGAATGCCAAACAAACAATCGACAGCGCGTGTGACGTCATCAACTGCAATACCTATCTGCTGTCGGGGATTATTACGTATGGTATTCAAGTTACAACAATATTTATTTCTGTGAGGCTTCTACTATTCTTTGCTACTTTAATAATATCTCGCCGTGAAGCAAGGCTACAAATAAGTAGTCATTGTACTTATCTCAGTCAGCTGTTGAGACGATGTCGAAGTCGTGACGTGATTCCTCATTCACAGCTCCGTATTACTCTGATACGGCGTGCAGTTTGCTTACATAATTGTCACTGAATCTTGTGTCTGTGTTATTTTTTCTTTTCTTGCGTTCTCTTCCCGGGTTTCGGCACCAATTTTTTATGTAGCGTACGTCGTGAATAATAACACAGATTCACTGTTTACGTTCTGTATTTCAAAGATAAAACTACATCAAAGATTCAATTATTAATCCAGAGATATTTACAAAGACATTACGAAATAATATATTATCAATTCCTAACAAATGGAATGTAATTTGAGATGTAGTGTTATACACTACGAAATCGAACAAAGGGGGTGTCAATCACAGTTGGTATTTGGGTCACACAAGTGAGGTAGTTGCTATTCAGTCGCACTGTGCGAATAACAACTTTCTAGGTCCAAAAACATGTTTCAATAGCCTTATTTCACCTAATGAGTGAAAAATTAGTCATAGTATTCAATAGAAGTTCACAAAAAATCAAGTGAATATATGAAACTAATAACATGCCATCTAGGAAGTAACTCATCAGTAACAGAGTTGCCCAACATGTTCTGTGGTGTTGCGAAGAGTCAGAATTATAGTGGATGTGATCGGCGTGTGGGTTTGAAAGTGACTTCACTTTGTGTGGCTGCCCAGCACCATGGGCTAGAACATCTAAAGTATATGGCAATGAGTATTCCTTGTATTTCTGTTACTAATTCCATCAACACAGCGTCATAACGAATAATAATAATCATATGCACCGACTGATAACATAATAAATCAATAACTGTCACACTTATTTGTGTATTTCTGTGTTACTGAAAATAAAAACTCATTTACCCAAGCGATTCACATTTTTGAACTCTTCAGTGATTATGTTGTTGTGGTCTTCAGTCCACAGACTGGTTTGATGCAGCTCTCTATGCTACTCTGTGCTGTGCAAACCCCTTCATCTGAGAATACGTATGGCAACCTAAGTCCTTTTGAATCTGATTACTATATTCTACCCATCTCTTAGACAGGGTATGCCAGAAACTCCTTTTCTTCCCAATTCTGTTGAGCAGCTCCTCATTAATTACCTGATCTATCCATGTAACCTGCATCATTAGTCTCTAGCACCACATTTTGAAAGCTTATATCATACTTTTGTCTGAACTCCTTACTGTCCACGTATCACTCCCACACTATGCTACACTCAAGATAAATGATTTCAGTAAGGACTTCCTAACATTTAAACTAATATCAGATGTCAACAAATTTCGCTTCTCCAGAAACGCTTTTCTTCCCATAATCATTCTGAATTTTATTTTTTCCTTACCTCGCCCATATATATTTGATGTTCTATAAGTAAGGAAATTTTCATAATGATAATTATACTTTATGACTTCTGTACATTAATTCACCTCTTTAACTATAATCTGTGTTTTTTAATTGACAATGAATATATTGGAAATTAATTGATTAATTATGATTTTCTTTTTTAAATCAAGTAAAAATCCATATTCCCTACTCTCCTTTTTATTCATATATTTCCTGCCTCATGTATCATCAAATCTACCCCCACACTTCTGCCGGATGTGTTCCACATATAGACGAAGTATTTTCTTGGATAAAAAATGGTAGGTTTTATTATTTATTTACATTCAACTACGATTCAGAAAGAATAATCGGAATTTAACCAGTATTAAATTTCACGTTGGCTCTTTTAAGGAGGTTGAACTCTCATTATACTTCTACTTTCACATCACTTATATACTAACATACATATATAACACTTTTCTTTTATTGTAAACGATCAGTATTTCTGTTCAATTATTCTGTAATAGACACATCGCTTTGATACATGTCAAATAATGTCATACATCAGTCGCTCAGAACACACATATCTTATATACACAAAAACATAAATAATTACAAGATATATACATTTTACATCTAAGCCACAGGGCATTATTGTTGTTGGTTTCGTTATGTTCCATCTGCCATGAGGCATTTTGTACAGAATCAGTTTATTTGTCAAGGGGTACTTTCTTTAAGTTTATATTTCCCACCCAGAGGAATTTCAATTGGCACCTATGGACGTCCGTGAAATGTCTTAGGCATTAGTGTGTCCATCCTCCCTAGTACTGGCACCTCACCTACCATGTGCTGGAGATGGGGTCAAAAGTTGGCAGAACACCACTAGAGCATGTGATGTAACTTTACACCATGTGTGTGCATATTGCAACATGCTTGGACCTGGGTGTTGGTGGAGTCGCTTGCTGTTTCCTCATAATTTGGATTATTGTCTGGATTACTCGTTGAGGATAACACTGCAAAACTGTCACGACATGCATCAAGGTGTAAATATTCATTCAACCTAACACCTTTTAACACTGCACACATGACACAACACCGAACACTCATTTTGTTTACTGGCCCTGCACACCAACTATCCATCTTTCATTAAATAAATGATTTTGCTAAGTTCATTTTATGACCTATAGCTCAATAGTACTGCTACCAAAATTTTACCTGTTACACTACAACAGGCAATACTATTATCATTCCACACATCACCTTATAACATTATTTTAAACCATTTAACATTGTCTTATGGTGATTACTTTGCTTTGATTTTGTAGGTATCTTGTGAATTAAATTCTCTTGTTATTTGCCTGATGTCAATAATTATATACATATCACAAAACTGTGACAACAAATGTTACAAGTTTAATTAGGATGTTAGCAAAACCACACCAAATTATCAATTCTTTTAAGACCACTTTGTTATGTAGTTAACTGCCAAGTATATTTACAGTAATATTTATATTCTTTTCCTCCCATTCATTACTGTGTATTACAGTTACATTTGAAGCATTACACGTAATTGTAGAATTACTTTAGTTCTTTAATGTGCGGCAATTGTCTCTTTTAATACCTAGAAAAAAATAAATAGGAAAATCACACTCCCTTTTAAATCTTTTCTGCTTAAGGTACATTAATTGACACCATCTGTGTCCTCACACTCTCTCTCACACAGGACAAAATCTAACACCATCCAACCACCAATATGAAGAAGGAAATTTATTCTAATACTAAATAGATATGTAATGAGAGACGTGTTTGTGTGTACTGTTAGGAATTAGCCTACGTGTCTATCAAATTCTGAAGCATAAGAATCTGCTTCCATAAAGTCATTACTTGCATATTTCACTTATGGGAAAATTATTTACAAACTTAATAAAATTCTATTTTATTAATAACTGACTAATAGTAATCCAATCAAGTACACTGCACAAGTGTAATTCAAATATTTAATTATATTGTATAATTTACTTAGTTTTATTTGTGCAAAAAGGAGATACTCCTTATGTCCCTCATTTGGTTCAGGCAACCAATTAATATATATACAAAATTCTTCTTTGAGTGATATAGATAAATATTTGGTGATAATTATTCTATATCAGCGTGTTTTATTTTAGGTCTCCTTCATGAGAAAGTGTACTTAACTTATATAACATTCCTTTACTGCATCATGACTGTAAGTTTTACAATAACCTCAGATATCAGTGTACTCCATGATTGTTTGTCATTCATTCTTCAATAGCTTATTCCACTCATTTTGAAAATAGTATATTATAATATCAATAGGCATATAATTTTCCATTTTGACGCACCTCTCATATTCATCATAATTCACACAGTCATACTTTCATACTCACAGACTAAAATCATAGAAAAGAAAGGTTAGAATTGTGGAGGCCACAATAATTCATTTCAGATACCATGTCGCAAATATCTGACAAAACAAAAATAGACGCCACATGCCATAGCACAATAAATCTAATAATTAAAGCTGTGTTCCATCTCAAACCATATCCACAATACATCAAGCTAACATATAAGATAGTGAAACTTATTTATGTCTAAATATATACAATTATACAGGTGTACTATTGCCTGTTTATGATCTACCTTTCAGGACATCTACTTACAGCCATCGTATCTCTGTGTTCTGACCTATTCTTCTTACTATTACCATTATTTCAAACCTGCTTGCATTGTACTCTGAATAGATTGTCTTATCTTCTATTATTTGTATATTCTTCCTTGTTTAACTGCGTATCTCATCTCAGACTAGTATATATATATAGGTTAGAAACTCAATATAATTTAGTTCTGTTTATGGTTCTTACTATAATCTATGTATATAAGTTTTAAAGTATTTAAGTTGAGCTAGCTATAAGGGATCATTTTAGTTATTAGTTTTATTGTTATAGTTTTTTAGGTATGTTTATTCAATGAGGGCACTATTAGTTTTTGTTAGTATTAGATCACACATTATATTGAGTTTTGTAAGTGTACTTATATATTGGTCTTGTAAATATCGTGTAAATAGTTTATTTTAGTTCTGCATGAATATGTTGTGAATAATTCATTTTAGTTCACACTGTGTAGATAATTTGTAAATATTTTCAGTCTAATAGTTAGCCATTATTTAGTACCGTAATGGATATCTGGTGTTACAATTTTTTTGTTTTACTCGGTTTGTTTACATGTACTATGTCAGATCAGTCACACCCCCACATTTAATTGAACTCTCTGCTAGCAAACAACTTTGGTCATCAATTGTTGACAGTCCACCACCAGTTGTTCGTTCCCATGACTCAATGTTTATAAACAGTACCGCTTATTAAAATTCAACACCACAGCGCCACTGATCTGATACTAGCTTTGTAGGGTGTGTATCGTTCCAACAAATTGTGATGATATATGAGGTGGGAGATATATGGGTAAAAAGGAGAGTAGCGGAGATGGATTTTTTAAATTTAAAAACGAAATTCATAATTGACTAATTAAATAAATTATTTTACGATATATTCATTGTCAGTTGATAGACCACAGATAATTCATAAAACGAGTAAGGTAATGATACAGTTAGAGAGCTAAAAAGAGTGCTTTTTTCTTATGTTTTAAAACGTAATAGTAGAATTAGACTTCTTTTGTTATCTTAAGTGGTTTGGAGGAAGTGATCTTATAAAAATTTCATTTTTAAATGTGAAATATAGGATCTCGCTTTATTTAAAGTTTTAACTCGAGTCAAAAGTCTTAGGAAAACTACACGTCCTGAGAGTTTCCAAAAAATAGAAATGTCAGTGATAATAATACCATTTAATTACTTATTTTCAATTACTAAGTTTTGAACCAATCTCACAATCATAAAATATTACGCAATGTATATAATTTAATTTTCATTATGTACCAATATAAAATGGTGGCCAATCAGATGGCCAATTGTTGTACAATAATCTAATGTATGTGTTTTTCTTTACATGCATGAGCATTATGTTAAAATAAAGAGGAAGAAAATACAATAAACAAGTAATATAATATGTGACTGAGGGGGAAAGAAATCAGCGGTTGGTAACACCCAAAAAACTACTTACTAGTTTCTTGATACCTGGCTGACTTAGACATCCTTCATGTCTCAATTGAATTTTGTACAAAATACTCTCTCTTTGTAACAGTAGAATAAATTTACAAAATTTTCATGCTTCAATAGCTTCAGTAGTTAGTGAGGGCATTTTTTGTATGTTGTTAGTGTACATTAGAATTTATGGCAGTCATGTTAAAAAATTCTTTATGCAAAATCAAAATTTGTTTATTGGTCAAAATTTATTAGTTTTTGGGAAGTAATTCTTTTCGATAAAAATTTGGAATCCATGTATAATTATGAATAATTGATGACTGTGAAGACTTTTTCACTGTTGTTGAGGCTCTAATTAAAATTTTAGCATAATGTCTGTCAATAGAAAGCAGGATAATTATTCAGATAAATCATCAACATCTGATGATGAAGTTAGTTTTAACAAAAAAATTGTCGAGAGAAAGGTCAGAATTAGAAAATCATTGTTTACCTCATGAATCTAGTACAGGAAATTAAATACTCTCCCATTAAATACTGAATCCTGTTAATGATTCGCAAATTTCGTTGATAATGGAATCTTCTCAAATGCTGAACATCTATGTGAGGCGGATAATTAGACATCACTAGATGTCAATATGATTGTGTTAAATGATTGACAAACTCCTATGTCGACGGAGATGCAATTCACATATAATATATCGACTAATACTTCACACAGGATAGGCATGTATATAGAAACATAATCAGCCGAGATACATGCAGAAATGTAAGCAATAAGAAGGAATGACAACAAATGAATCTGTTGCTAATTTGCTGGCGAATATGCAAAAGGAGTTAGCTCTTATACAGGTGAGTTTAGAAAGCAATATGCACAAAACGAATCCAAAGTTTGAAGGATCAAATTTACAAAAAGACCACTTATATCATCAAATGGATAGAATAACAACAGATGGCGAAAGTTTCAATGTCGTTAAACAATCAGTTGAACGATCAATAAATTCAATTGAACGAAACGTAGACAAACTGATAGAAAATAACAATCCTTTAATGGATCCCGTTGAAAAATTGTCGCCAGAAATTGGTTCAGTAAAAGTTGAACAGAGAGGTACTAACATTGAGATAACAGAATGTAACAAACAAACAGATGTAAACACATGATTGCCAGTACCGATATGCTCGCCAAATACAAACACAATATCAGAATTAAAAACAAACAATTGAAATTTTATCTCATTTTCACTCACCACAAACGGTACACTTTCTGAAATCAAATTAAACAATAGAAGTTAATAAAAATACATACAAACATGTGCTAAAGTATATATTTCTATTTGCAAATGATTGTAAAAGGAAGGATAGGAAAGAAAGGATTGACAATGATCACATTTGGGCAAAGATATTAAGCAATGGCAACAAGTTAAAAGTGTGAACCGAACCGGGAATCGAACCTGGGTCTCCCGCTTCGGGCCATCGGTCGCCTTAACCACTTGGCCACCTGTGCTCGTCTCCTGTCCATCTGAAATTCCTACATGTCACATGCTATGTTTGTAGCGCCCCTATCGTTCATGTCCTCTTACACTCGCCATTATGGATTCCCGTGTGAGGTTGGACATTTGACCGCATCTGCAGTGAAATAACCGAAGCTGAAGCCGCCATCGCGTATAATACTGTCTTATTGTATTGGTGTGGTGTCTGTTCTTTCGGACGTCCGAAAGAACAGACACCACACCAATTCAATAAATATATTTAGATGTCATTCCACCCTTGCAAGAAACGAAAGAACGACAATTTCAGCTTATAACAAGTGTAAGCAAATTCATTTATGATGTTGGGGGCGTATAATTCATTTCCTACAGCATTACCCACAATCACTTTGCAGAAACTACAAGTAAAAACCTCACAAATACAATACCAAATCCGAAAACTTTTCTAACAAATCAGCACAACAGAATACAAAATCATATTCGTAATTGATAATTTGCGTAACACATTGAGTAGAAATCAAAAGCAGAACAAATTACATTACAGTTCGTAAGTAACGCTCGACAGGGAATCTTGTTGCAATCTTCTAATTCTTGGAGTGGAAACCAGAATCCATAACAACAACAAACATGAGTATTTAATAGTGTCAGAAAAGAATTTTTCTTCTTGTGTCACCTGGTATTTACGAATTCTTTGGAAACCTCATTTAACACGGATACAACACTTACACCACAGTACACAAAACATGATGCATGTATGTGTCGGAATGGTACTGACTCTACAAAGTTAGTATCAGCTCAGTGGCACTGTGGCGTTAAATTTTAGTTAGTGGTACTGTTGATAAGCGTTGAGTGATAGGAGCGAATGACTGACGGTGGACTACTGACAGTTGATGACCAAAATTGTTTGCTAGCAAAGAATTTATTTAAATGTGGTGATTGATGTGATATAGCACATGTAAACAAACTGAGTAAAAGAAATTGTGACACCAGATAGCGATTATGGTACTAAACAATGGATAACTATAAAACTGAAGATATTTACAAATTATATACACAGTATAAACTAAAATGAATTATTCACAATGTATTTATGCAGAACTAATACTATTTACACGATACTTACAAGACATACATACACACACACACACATATATATATATATATACACAATTACGAAACTTAATGTAACATATGATCTAATACTAACTAAAGTGAAAAGTGCCCTTATTGTCTAAACATACATACAACCTATGTCAATAAAACTAATAACTAAAAGGATCCCTTATAGGTAGCCAGACTTAACTACTTTATAAACTATATTTACAGACTACGCTAAGAACTATAAACATAACTAACCCATTGAAAAACGCTCCTGCCAGAGCACAGAAAAGACGAATATGTTCCCTGATACAAAAGTGTGGAACCAGCTGCCTCAGTCCTCATTCTGACTTCCACAACAAAAAATTTTGGCATGCGAACATATTATCGCACTTTTAGTGAATAACTTTGTAAATATTTTTGCCCAGGTAAGCCGTCATAATCAGCAATGTTGTCTCAATGTCAGTGTCTACAAATGTCTCTGTCCGTTTGTTTGCTGTCTCTCCCACTGCCGCTTTCTGTCTCCATCAAAGTTTCAATGTCTTCATCCCTTTCCCTCGCAGTTCCTCACCGTTGTCTGTTTCTGCCACTTTCATCGTCTCTCTGCCCCACTGACGTTGTCCCAATCACTTCCTGTCCTGTTACCAGTACCCTTTCTTTCTCACTTAGAGTCGGCTTTCATTGTGTTCAGTCAAAATTGTCTCCTTTACACATATGTCCATGGGGATGATTTGCTTGGGGTTTGACCTGCAGACCAGAAAACTTTAGCACTCAGGTACTGGGGATGAGAAAAATTGGACAAATTATTTCGTGCTATGGTACTGGAGAGCTGCACGGTGATGCTTTATGTATGGTCTCCGTTCGTCTCAGTTTCCCACTGTTTTCTCTTTCGCTCCAAATGCTACTATCTGCATCTGTCTTAGTCTCTTGTTGCCCCTGTTCCTGACTTCTGACATCTCGTTTCCCTTCCCACTGTTGTTTTCATGCATATGCCTTTCTCCTGAACTGACTCTTTCTTTGTTCCATCATATATGGCTCTCTCTGCCTGTTGCACTGTCTCTTTCCTACTCATATGCAGCCGAAAAAAGCGCGAACATGTTCGCATGCCAAAATTTTTGGTGAGGACGTCAGAATGAGGACTGAGGGTGCTGGTTCCACACTTTTGTATCAGAGAACATAATCGCCTTTTCTATGTTCCGGCAGGAGCATTTTTCAGCTTGTTCCCGACTTTTACCTCTTACATCAGAGTGTACTCCTTATATAATGGTGAGTAAAATTTGGATACTATTTTATATAACTTGATACATTTGTACATACATCAGACCAAATTGACTATGTAGTAGTTTACTTTGTAAAAAGAGCTTCAGATCCAGATGATTACTAAACACGCTTAACTATTTCAAAGATCATTGTTAAACACTATCTATATCGTTCCACAAAAAGCTGAGAATTTAGTTTTATATGATGTTGCTATTTCACTATAATTCAAGTACATCACATTGATCCAACCATTACGCTGACGAATTTTGCATGTCCAGTGGCTTGAAAGACGTGAATGTTGATGAAATATCAATGGATCAATAACACTGCATATTTGTCATGAATATGAGCGATAACTTGGAATCTACAGATCTCAGTATTGGATAGTATTATCGGGAAAACTTTCAAAGCTTTCCAGAATAATAATATTAGAACGCACCGTAAAAATTTTGACTATTTCCCATGAATAGAAGTGTAGATTTGGCAATGCACGCAGTTGGATCTTTTGATACAAAAAAATTATGATTTCTGTAGCACATTGCGATAACGAATACACATTTCCAAAAACGGGAAACGGATTTTCCAGATAAACACCGAAACAACATACACATAACATTTTAGTCATTTCCTACTGCTCAAGATACATTACCTGACAATCAAAAATAGCGTTTTTGACGCTATTACTGTCACGTGCTGTCATTCACAGACTGATAACTCAAGAACCACATAAGATATCATTCTGCTCTAAACTTTAAACAAAATTTCGATATGTTATCTACTTTTCATACGCAGCCATATGTAACCTAAAATCAAACACATCAGAAGTCTACGCAATGTTATTTTACCTCTGCAAACTCTTTAAAATATGTTGCAATAGTTCACTAATCTGGATGCTACATATTAACTGTAAGGTAAACGAAAACAATAATCGCCCCTTCATCGACCGAAGATTTCAATCTTTTAGATGTGCAAAAATCAAATTCTTTCGCCCAGTACCTTTTTCCTAACCAAATGGTAAGTTTCAGAGCTGTCCAAACGTCGCCTTTCAGCAAAATACGCTCTTTTTGTAGCAAAATATCACGATTTTTCGGCCGTAACTTGCTAACGGACTAAGATTTTCGAAAACTAAAAAAATGTTGTTTATAGATAAATGTCTACAGGATGTATTGTGAATATTTGAACAATTTTCAGTCATTAGTTATTTAGATATTTGTGATTCATGGTGCTAAAACGACTAAAAATCGGGTTTTTGGATCTTGTGTAAAACTATGATAAGTTTCAACCTCTAGATCTCGCTATCGGATAACGATATTTAAATTTATGAACGGCCTCGAGAATATCATCATAAGAACATATGGTAAAAATTTTCCAAGATTTCCAATGAATAGAATGTATCAAAGTGACCATCCCCACAATTCGTTTTTTTGGTACCAGAAAATCACGTTTTTTGAGATTTTCTCAATAACCGCCCATGAATGAATGATGCTTTTGTACGCCGTATAAAGCCCACCATAGACTACATGTCATGTACAAAAGCTAACTGATTTGCTCAATTTGGATGGGCTCCAGAAAGTGTGTAACTTTGAAAATTTTGACAATGTACTTTATGATAGCTATAGTATACCCATTCTTCTAATATGTACACAAATGATCACTAGGCCAAGATCTATCCAGAACACTTTACCTCTTCACTCTAAGATGAATAGAACCTTAGATATGGGCCCCTAATGAATGGCAAATTCGCACGTGCTGTTTACAAACATCTTAATACCACACATGGCTGAAGTTCGAACCTAACAAACAGCTAACCAAATATATATGTACTATCCTGATGCGAGATGTAAATTAAACAGTGTAGAAAATATGTAATAGAAGATAAGGCAATCAATCTGAAGTACCACGCAAGCAGGTTTGAAATAATGGTAATAGTAACAAGAGTAAGAGAGAACACAGAGACATGATGACTGTATGTAGAGGTCTTGAAACATAGCTTATACAGAGGCAGTAGTACACACACACACACACACACACACACACACACACACACACACACACGATGAAATTTTGCTAGTTTGGGTTTTTGCAAAAGCAAATTGATATCTAAATGCATATTTTGATTGTACGTTTTAGAACGTGTATCGTTTGTGCTGTAATCGTATGTCTAGAGAATTATATGTTAGAAACTACTAAAGTTTGACTAATAAAATAATTTTCATTTTGCAGAAAGAATATTTTTGTACATCATTGTCATATATTCCAACATACACCAACGACTTACAAGAAAATGCACTCACTAACTACTGAAGCTATTAAAGCATGAAAGTTTTGTAAATTTAGTGTACTGCTACAAAGTGAAAGTATTTTGTACAAATTTCAACAGAGAAATGGAGGATGCCAAAGTCGGCCATGTGTTATCAGAGTAATAAAAACATTTTTTTTGTACATTACCGACCGTTGGCTTCTTCACAATACAGTCATGTATTTTTTTATTTCGTGCTTATTTACTTTTCTTCCTCTTTAATTTAATACTTTCAACATAAAGCTCGAGCAGCTAAATAAAAATAACTTATATTAGATTATTGTACAACAATTGGCCACCTGGTTGGGTGCTATTTTATATTGATATATAATGAAAATTAAATATTTTATGTTGTTGTTGTTATGGTCTTCAGTCCGGAGACTGGTTTGATGCAGCTCTCCACCCTACACTTTCCTGAGCAAGCCTTTTCATCTCCTCATAAGAACGGCAACCCACATCCATTTGAATCTGCTTACTATACGCGTCTCTTGGTCTCCCTCTGCGATTTTTACCCCACACACTTCCCTCCAATGCTAAATTTACGATTCCCCGATGTCTAAGAATGTGTCCTACCAAGCGATCCCTTATTTTAGTCAGGGTATGCAAAAAATTCCTTTCCTCACCAATTCTGTTCAGTACTTCTTCATTGGTTATGCTATCTACCCACCTAATCTTCAGCATTCTTCTGTAGCACCACATTTCAAAAGCCTCTATTCATACAAGCCAACACTCCACACAAATGCCTTCAGAAAAGACTTCCTTACACTTAAATTAATATTCGATATTAGCAAATTTCTCTTTTTCAAAAATGCATTTCTTCCCATTGCGATTCTGCATTTTATATCCTCTGTACTGCGACCATTGCATGTTATTTTACTACCCAAGTAACAAAACTCATCTACCACCTTCATTGTTTCGTTACCTAATCTAATTCCTTCAGCATCGCCTGATTTTCGAAGACCGCATTCCAATTATTTTTGTTTTGCTCTTGTTAATGTTCATTTTATACGCTCTCTTCAACACGCTGTCCATTCCATTCAGCTGCTCTTCCAGGTCCTTCGCTGTCTCTGACAGAATTACAATTGCATCAGCAAAACGCAATGTTTTTATTTCTTCCCCCTGAACTTTAATTCCTATTCCAAATTTTTCCTTGCTTTCCTTCATCGCCTGCTCGATGTACAAATTGAATAACATCGGGGAAAGGCTACAAACCTGTCTTACTCCCTTCCCAACTGATGCTTCCCTTTCATGCCCTTCGAGTCTAATAACTGCAGTCTGGCTTTTGTACAAGTTATAAATAACTCTCCTTTCCCTGTATTTTACCCCTGCTGACTTTAGAATTTGAAAGAGTGTATTCCAGTCAACATTGTCAAAAACCTTTCTCCAAATCTGCAAAAGCTAAAAATGTAGGTTTGCCTTTCCTTAATCTATCTTCTCAGATAAAACGTAAAGTGAGTATTGCCTTCCGAGTTCCTACGTTCCTCCTGAATCCAAACTGATCTTCCCCGAGGTCAGCTTCTACCAGCTTCTCCATTCTCCTGTAGATAATTCGTGTTAAAATTTTGCAACCATGACTTTTCAAACTGATGGTTCTGTAATTTTCACACCTGTCTGCGCCTGATTTCTTTGGAATGTGGATTATTACATTTTTCTTAAAGTCTGAAGGTATTCCGCCTGTCTCATAAATCCTTCAAATAGTCTTATCATGGCTGGCTCTCCCAGAGACTTTAGTAGCTCTGAGGGTATGTCATCTACTCCTGGGGCCTTGTTCCGACCTAGGTCTTTTAAGGCTCTGTCAAATTCATCTCTCAGTATAGCATCTCCTATTTCATCTTGATCTACCTCCTCTTTCCTTCCTACCACATTGTTTGTAAGTTCATTTCCTTTGTAGAGCTGCTCTATGTACTCTTTCCACCTTTCAGCTTTCCCTTCTTTGCTGAGAACCGGCTTCCCATCTGAGTTCTTGATATTCGAAGAGTTGCTTTTCTTGTCCCCAAATGTCTCTCTTATTTTCCTGTAGGCAGTATTTACTTTTCCCTTTCTTATATATTCTTCAACAGATTTGCATTTGGCTTCTAGCCACTCCTGCTTAGCCACTTTGCACTTCCTGTCAATCTCATTTTTTAGTCGTCTGTACTCCATTTTGCCTGTTTCATTTACTGCATTTTTATATTTTCTCCTTTCATCAATTAAATCTAGTATTTCCTGTGATATCCAAGGATTTTTTCAGTCTTGCCTTTCTACCTATTTTGTCCTGTGCTGCCTTCACTATTTCATCTCTCAATGCTACCCATTCCTCTTCTACTGTTTTATTTCCCCCCGTTTCTGTCAATTGTTGCCGAAATCTCCCTCTGAAATTCTCCACAACTTCACTTTCCTTCAATTTATCTAAGTCCCATCTCCTTATTTTCCTACCTTTCTGCAGTTTTTTCAGCTTCAGCCTACAGTTCATGACTAACAGGTTATGGTCAGAGTCTATATCTGCCGCTGGGTATGTCTTGCAGTTTATAATCTGGTTCCGGAATCTATGTTTTACCATTATAAAATCTATCTGATACCTTCCGGTGTCTCCTGGTCTCTTCCATGTATACAACATTCTTTTGTGATTCTTAAGCCACGTGTTTATTACGATTAAATCATGTTCCATGCAAAATTCTACCAGGCGACTTCCTCTTTCATTCCTCCTGCCCAGTCCATATTCACCTACTATTTTTCATTCTCTTCCTTTTCCTACTACCGAATTCCAGTCTCCCATCACAATTAAGTTTTCCTCTCCTTTAACTGTCTGATTAATTTCCTTTAGCTCCTCATATATTTCTTCGATCTCCTCTTCATCGGCAGAGCTAGTTGGCATATGAACCTGTACTACTCTTGTCGGTGTTGGCTTTGTATCTATCTTGACAATGATAACGAGATCACTGTGCTGCTCATAGTAGTTTACCCGCATTCCTATTTTCTTATTCATTATCAGTCCTACTCCTGTGACACCCCCAACTGATTCTGTATTTATAATCCTGTACTCATCTGACCAGAAATCCTGGTCATCCTGCCATCAAACTTCACTAATACCCACTATATCTAACTTCAACCTATCCATTTCCCTTTTCAAATTTTCTAATTTTCCTCCCCGATTAAGGGATCTAACATTCCACGCTCCGATCCGTAGAATGCCAGTATTGTTTTTCCTGATGATCACATGCTCCTGGGTAGTCCTCTCCCGGAGATCCGAATGGGGGACTATTTTACCTCTGGAATATTTTACCCGAGAGGATGCCATCATCATATGTTCATACAGTAGAGCTGCATGTCCTCGGGAAAAGTAACGGCTGTAGTTTCCCCTGGCTTTCAGCCGTTCGCAGTAGCTGTGTGGCAAAGCCACTTTAGCTGATGTTACAAGGCCAGCTCAGTCAATCATCCAGACTGTTGCCCCTGTAACTAATGAAAAGGCTGCTGCCCCTCTTCAGGAACCACATGTTTGTCTGGCCTCTCCACAGATACCCCTCCACTGTGGTTGCACCTACGGTACGGCTATCTGCATCGTTGAGGCACGCAAGCCACCCCACCTCGGCAATGTCTGTGGTTCATGAGGGGTGGATATTTTATGTATTCTGTAATATTTTATGTATGTTAATAAAATTTCGTTCAAAAATTAGTAATTAAAATAAGTAATTAATCATAAGGTGTTAGTATCACTGGTAATTTCTGTTTGTGGTGACTCTTGGGACATATAGGTGGGGCAATCCAGAATAAATTCCTCATTAATGAAAAGGCTTCTGACTAAGGCTAGAATTGCATAGTAACTGAGATCCTTTATTTCACATTAATAAAAGAAACTTTTATAAGGTTGACTTTCTCCCATAACTTCAGATAACCAAACAGGAATCCACTTTTATGTTTATAAACATAAGAAAGAAGAAATTTTCTTCGTTCTTTATGTGTACAAGATACATTAAATTGCATCATATATTATCTATGCTTCATTAATTAACAATAAATATATCGTAAAGTAATTGGCTAATCAATTATGATTTTCTTTCTTACCAATTTTGCCCATATATCTCCTACCTCATTTATCACCACAGTACAATCGACATGTTTAAAACATTCCATATTATGGATTGGATAATATGTGTTACTGCTAAAAAACCTGTACAGAACGGAAAATGTATTAAATGTTCAATAAAAATAGAACTTCAGTACCACTTCTAAGTTCAAGAAGAAAAGTTAATTTTTATATATCTATAAACGTAATGAAAATAAGGTTGGCATCCGTTGGATGACAGTGAGGACATCAGAACTATATGTAGCTTGTGAAAAATCTAATTCGTTAAGAATGACCTCTTTACTAATTGTATATGAATGTGTTGTTCTTGGTTAGGAGTTCACAAAAATCCGAATTGCAGTGGATAACATATGTAGTACATGAGTCAGAAAACTAATCATGTTTACTGAAAAATGCAAACCTAAGTTTCATAAATATATGCTTGAGAAACTGTAGAAAAATTCAGTTACAGGAAGTGAGTATGACTCATGAATACTCACATCATATGCAAATAAATTCAAACAACTTCGTTTTTGTAACTGATAGGGCAACATATTTGTACAATTATGAAGCTCTAAGAATGTGTTGCACCACAAATGAAGAAATTGTTATTGTGTTGGATAAGTACCTATTTCTTCATAGATAAACATAAAATAGGGTCGAAAAAATTATATTTTTTCGTTTTGACTTTGTATAATTAAACGAAATCTTAGATATTTATATAAGCATCAAACTAATATGCTTCTTCTGTAATTTCGTAAAAAACAAACTTTTCATGTCATTTTTTGGAAATATATAGGAATTTAAAAGTTACTCCACAAATTCTTATGATAGCCATATTGATGACATCATCACTGTGATACCACTGTCTGGATTTTTGTAAACAATCAGTATGTTAACTAGCGCATCCGACTCAATCTATTGCAAACGTTTTCATGTCCCCTATTTTCCCCTTTCGGACATTTTCTTGCTTAAAGTTATTTGAAAATATGTCATGCAATGACTATTAACTACACATTAAAACTCGTGTAAATCATAATAACCTGCCATTGTAGCAGCAATAACAACTCTAAAACATTCGCTGGATACCTGTGGTCTTGTAAAGGCGTTGCCAACCTCAGTCGCGTCCTCTGATTGTTTATAATGTTTGCATTCAGATTTCTTCAGCTCCGCCATGTATAACACTGCAGCTTTGTATAATGTGTTGTGCTAAAAGGTACAACTGTAACACTTTCCTTGTGTCTACTATATTATGCTACATTTCCACACATAACTAGTAGTCTGTTCATACATGAGGAAATGACTGGTAAGCAAACTGCTTAGGTATTGTCTTTCGTCTCTCACTAGATGCTTGCTATGTTTCAGAAGTGAAGAAGGTGTCAAGACATCTGGCACCAGTGACAGTCGTTCTCCTGACTCTACATCGGATTCATCTGTTGGATCAAGAAGTCTCCCCCGTGATGTAAAGTTAGTTATTTGTCTTTTGGGTATTATGTAACTAACGTAAAAACTAACATGTAAAAAAATGGTAGTGCAATAGGACTCATAGAATATTTCAAAAGCAGCAATGTAGAAACTCCTATTTTATATATGTAACTAACAGAATTCTGTTATGTTGTTATTACATTGTGGCATACGTTCGATGGGTTGAGTTAAGGGCTGAGTTCGTACTTTACATTCTAAAACTGCTGTTTATAGTATTCAATATTCAAATGGCCCTATTTTTGATGTCTTGCTTGTATTTCGGGTTATTTCTTATGTTCCAAATATCAGATGCTGGTGTACCCATTAAAATAATGTAGTGTACAAATTACCCTGTGGGATGATGTTACCATCTCTCAGTTTTAACTTTACATACCATTGTTCATTGGGATTTGAAGATGCAGATAGTGTAACAATTATTTTCTAGTTGCCACATACAAAGTGATACAAATGTTCATGGAGACATTAAGATTATAGAGTATGATATTATTTATACTTATTGTTTAGATAAAGAAATGTTTATGAATATTAGTTTTCCCCAAAGTAGGGATTGATTACTGTTAGACACATATTAGAGAAAAAACTAGAAATTTAGATTGGAGGGAATATGGTACAAAGAATTTTGAATTTGCTGTATCCACGTGTCATACATCAATTATTGCTTAAAATTAGTTTTAGACAAAGGATTCAGTGTTTCTGTTCAAAACGATGCACTTTTTCCGCTATGTATTTCAGTGTAGATTGCCTTGTATGTACTTACATACTTTTAGGTTTTATGGGAAGGGTGTTCTAATGAAATGGTACAAAACAACACTGTGGGTATAATTGAAGCTTTTATTCAAAAGTAATCATCAGAAGCCTGAACACAACTGTCCCACTATTTAACGATCTAAAGGATACCTGAATTCCTGTGGCTGTGGAAAGAGCCAGACCTCGACTCTCTACTTCAGTTCGTCGTCCGAGTTGAAGTGCTGCCCTTTTAGATACTTTATAGTGGACCTGACAGATGGATGTCACAGTTCAACATGTCTGGGCTTTAGGGTGGATGCTCAACCTGCTCCTATTTGAACTTCTTGCAGTATACTTTGCGAGACCCTGGAAAGGGATGGACACATATGATCATGCAGTAAACTCACTACGTCTTTGTGTAGCCCAGATCGTTTGCTCTTGATGTACTTGTGTAGGCTAGATAGAGTCTCATAATACTTGTTACGATTAATTGTTTTTCCATGCTCGATGATCTTGATGGGTATTGGACCTTGGGCATCGAAAACATAGGTGAGCATCACCTTGCATACTGAGGGCTCACACTTGAATTTAGCAATGGAAAGCGATGTCAAATGCTTCATGTCCCTAGATGTTGCGCTATGTTATGCCAAAGTGGCATCCCCAAATTACAATTGTTTTGGTTGGCATCTCATACCTTTTCATTTGAACACTTGTCATACTTCACCAAGAATCCAAAAATTGAGTAGAGTTACTGATATGGGTTCTTGCTGCACTGTGCCCACGTTATATATCGCGAATGCCATTTCAAAACTATGTTCATGAGTGAGAAGTTCCACAAGTAAGTCAGAAACTTTTCAACATTATACTAGGCATTTTCATTTTAATAATGTGTACTATTGAAATTAAAACTTCCACACTGAATGTACAGAGTAAGTGATGGTTCCTCCATGGCTAAAAGACAAGAAGAGACTGACCAACAGAAACAGAAAAACTGAAAGCCACACCATCGGCACATATTACACAAAGTAACACTCCACAATTCATAACAAAACTCTAGACCATTAAAGGTAAACATTAATACTTATGTAAATTTGTAGTCCAGTAGAACGATACCAGGCGATGTTAACATCCATGTAGAGGTCATTCCAGTGTTACAACTATCATCCCTCCAGGAATTCCCCTACACTCAGCGATTTTAGTCTCATATGATGCATTCCATCACGTTTCTTCTGGGAATCAGAAAACTAATCATGTATATTGAAAACTGGGAACCTATGTTTTACAAATATATGTTCGATAAAATGTACGAAAATTCTATTACAGAATGCGAGTATGATTCCTGGTTACTCACACCATATAGAAAATAAATTCGCATAACTTCCATTATTTAATGATTGGGAAACGTATTTGTACAGTTTTGAAGCTTTAAGAATGTGTTACACCACAAGTGAACAAAATTGTTATTGTTTCGGATAAGTACCTATTTCTTTATAGGCTGAAAATAATATATTTTTTCGTTTTGACTTTGTATAATTAAACGAAATCTTAGATATTTATATAAGCATCAAACTAATACGCTTCTTCTGTAATTTCGTAAAAAACAAACTTTTAATGTTATTTCTTTGGTAATATAAAGGAATTTAAAAGTTACTCCACAAATTCTTATGATAGCCATATTGATGACATCATCACTGTGATACCACTGTCTGGAATTTTGTAAACAATCAGTATGTTACCTAGAGCATCCAACAGAAACTGTTGCAAACGTTTTTATGTCCCCTATTTTCCCCTTTTGGACATTTTCTTGGTTAAAGTTATTTGAAAATATGTCATGTAATGACTATTAAGTACACATTAAAACTCGTTGTAAATCTTAATAACCTGCCATTGTAGCAGCAATAACAACTCTAAAACATTCGCTGGATACCTGTGGTCTTGTAAAGGCGTTGCTAACCTCAGTCGCGTCCTCTGATTGTTTATAATGTTTGCATTTAGATTTCTTCGGCTCCGTCATGTATAACACTGCAGCTTTGTATAATGTGTTGTGCTAAAAGGTACAACTGTAACACTTTCCTTGTGTCTACTATATTATGCTACATTTCCACACATAACTAGTAGTCTGTTGATACATGAGGAAATGACTGGTAAGCAAACTGCTTAGGTATTGTCTTTCGTCTCTCACTAGATGCTTGCTATGTTTCAGAAGTGAAGAAGGTGTCAAGACATCTGGCACCAGTGACAGTCGTTCTCCTGACTCTACATCGTATTCATCTGTTGGATCAAGAAGTCTCCCCCGTGATGAAAAGTTAGTTATTTGTCTTTTGGGTATTATGTAATTAACGTAAAAACTAACATGTAAAAATGGTAGTGCAATAGGACTCATAGAATAATTCAAAAGCAACAATGTAGAAACTCCTATCTTATGTATGTAACTAACAGAATTCTGTTATGTTGTTGTTACATAGTGGCATACGTTCGATGGGTTAAGTTAAGGGCTGAGTTCGGACTTTACATTCTAAAACTGGTGTTTATAGTATTCAATATTCAAATGACCCTATTTTTGATGTCTTGCTCGTATTTCGGGTTATTTCTTATGTTCCAAATATCAGATGCTGGTGTGCCCATTAAAATAATGTAGTGTACAAATTACCCTGTGGGATGATGTTACCTTCACTCAGTTTTAACTATACATACCATTGTTCATTGGGATTTGAAGATGCAGATATTGTAACAATTATTTTCTAGTTGCCATATACAAAGTGATACAAATGTTCGTGGAGACATTAAGATTATAGAATATGATATTATTTATATTTATTGTTTAGATAAAGAAATGTTTATGAATATTAGTTTTCCCCATAGTAGGGATTGATTACTGTTAGACACATATTAGAGAAAAAACTAGAAATTTAGATTGGAGGGAATATGGTACAAAGAATTTCGAATTTGCTGTATCCACGTGTCATACATCAATTATTGCTCGTAATCATCAGAGGCCTGAACACAAGTGTCCCACTATTTAACGATCTAAAGGATACCTGAATTCCTCTATACCATTAAAATAAACATTAATACTTATGTAAATTTGTAGTCCAGTAGAACGATACAAGGCGATGTTGACATCCATGTAGAGGTCATTCCAGTGTTACAACTATCATCCTTCCAGGAATTACCTTACACTCAGCGATTTTATTCTCATATGATGCATTCCATTACTTTTCTTCTGGGAATCAGAAAACTAATCATGTATATTGAAAACTGGGAATCTATGTTTTACAAATATATGCATTATAAAATGTAGGAAAATTCTATTACAGAACACGAGTATGATTCATGGATACTCATACCGTGTGGCAAAAAAATTCGCATAACTTCCTTTATGTTAATGATGGGGAAACATATTTGTACAGTTTTGAAGGTTTAAGACTGTGTTACACCACAAATGAAGAAATTGTTATTGTGTCGGATAAGTACCTATTTCTTTATAGGCTGAAAAAATTATATTTTTTCGTTTTGACTTTGTATAATTAAACGAAATCTTAGATATTTATATAAGCATCAAACTAATATGCTTCTTCTGTAATTTAGTAAAAACAAAATTTTCATGTTATTTCTTTGGTAATATATAGGAATTTAAAAGTTACTCCACAAATTCTTATGATAGCCATATTGATGACATCATCACTGTGATACCACTGTCTGGATTTTTGTAAACAATCAGTATGTTACCTAGAGCATCCAACAGAAACTATTGCAAACGTTTTTATGGCCCCTATTTTCCCCTTTTGGACATTTTCTTGGTTAAAGTTATTTGAAAATATGTCATGCAATGACTATTAAGTACACATTAAAACTCGTTGTAAATCTTAATAACCTGCCATTGTAGCAGCAATAACAACTCTAAAACATTCGCTGGATACCTGTGGTCTTGTAAAGGCGTTGCCAACCTCAGTCGCGTCCTCTGATTGTTTATAATGTTTGCATTCAGATTTCTTCGGCTCCGCCATGTATAACACTGCAGCTTTGTATAATGTGTTGTGCTAAAAGGTACAACTGTAACACTTTCCTTGTGTCTACTATATTATGCTACATTTCCACACATAACTAGTAGTCTGTTGATACATGAGGAAATGACTGGTAAGCAAACTGCTTAGGTATTGTCTTTCTTCTCTCACTAGATGCTTGCTATGTTTCAGAAGTGAAGAAGGTGTCAAGACATCTGGCACCAGTGACAGTCGTTCTCCTGACTCTACATCGTATTCATCTGTTGGATCAAGAAGTCTCCCCCGTGATGAAAAGTTAGTTATTTGTCTTTTGGGTATTATTTAATTAACGTAAAAACTAACATGTAAAAAATGGTAGTGCAATAGGACTCATAGAATAATTCAAAAGCAGCAATGTAGAAACTCCTATCTTATGTATGTAACTAACAGAAATCTGTTATGTTGTTGTTACATTGTGGCATACGTTCGATGGGTTGAGTTAAGGGCTGAGTTCGTACTTTACAGTCTAAAAGTGCTGTTTATAGTATTCAATATTCAAATGACCCTATTTTTGATGTCTTGCTCGTATTTCGGGTTATTTCTTATGTTCCAAATATCAGATGCTGGTGTACCCATTAAAATAATGTAGTGTACAAATTACCCTGTGGGATGATGTTACCATCTCTCAGTTTTAACTTTACATACCATTGTTCATTGGGATTTGAAGATGCAGATAGTGTAACAATTATTTTCTAGTTGCCACATACAAAGTGATACAAATGTTCATGGAGACATTAAGATTATAGAGTATGATATTATTTATACTTATTGTTTAGATAAAGAAATGTTTATGAATATTAGTTTTCCCCATAGTAGGGATTGATTACTGTTAGACACATATTAGAGAAAAAACTAGAAATTTAGATTGGAGGGAATATGGTACAAAGAATTTTGAATTTGCTGTATCCACGTGTCATACATCAATTATTGCTTAAAATTAGTTTTAGACAAAGGATTCAGTGTTTCTGTTCAAAACGATGCACTTTTTCCGCTATGTATTTCAGTGTAGATTGCCTTGTATGTACTTACATACTTTTAGGTTTTATGGGAAGGGTGTTCTAATGAAATGGTACAAAACAACACTGTGGGTATAATTGAAGCTTTTATTCAAAAGTAATCATCAGAGGCCTGAACACAACTGTCCCACTATTTAACGATCTAAAGGATACCTGAATTCCTGTGGCTGTGGAAAGAGCCAGACCTCGACTCTCTACTTCAGTTCGTCGTCCGAGTTGAAGTGCTGCCCTTTTAGATACTTTATAGTGGACCTGACAGATGGATGTCACAGTTCAACATGTCTGGGCTTTAGGGTGGATGCTCAACCTGCTCCTATTTGAACTTCTTGCAGTATACTTTGCGAGACCCTGGAAAGGGATGGACACATATGATCATGCAGTAAACTCACTACGTCTTTGTGTAGCCCAGATCGTTTGCTCTTGATGTACTTGTGTAGGCTAGATAGAGTCTCATAATACTTGTTACGATTAATTGTTTTTCCATGCTCGACGATCTTGATGGGTATTGGACCTTGGGCATCGAAAACATAGGTGAGCATCACCTTGCATACTGAGGGCTCACACTTGAATTTAGTAATGGAAAGCGATGTCAAATGCTTCATGTCCCTAGATGTTGCGCTATGTTATGCCAAAGTGGCATCCCCAAATTACAATTGTTTTGGTTGGCATCTCATACCTTTTCATTTGAACACTTGTCATACTTCACCAAGAATCCAAAAATTGAGTAGAGTTACTGATATGGGTTCTTGCTGCACTGTGCCCACGTTATATATCGCGAATGCCATTTCAAAACTATGTTCATGAGTGAGAAGTTCCACAAGTAAGTCAGAAACTTTTCAACATTATACTAGGCATTTTCATTTTAATAATGTGTACTATTGAAATTAAAACTTCCACACTGAATGTACAGAGTAAGTGATGGTTCCTCCATGGCTAAAAGACAAGAAGAGACTGACCAACAGAAACAGAAAAACTGAAAGCCACACCATCGGCACATATTACACAAAGTAACACTCCACAATTCATAACAAAACTCTAGACCATTAAAGGTAAACATTAATACTTATGTAAATTTGTAGTCCAGTAGAACGATACCAGGCGATGTTAACATCCATGTAGAGGTCATTCCAGTGTTACAACTATCATCCCTCCAGGAATTCCCCTACACTCAGCGATTTTAGTCTCATATGATGCATTCCATCACGTTTCTTCTGGGAATCAGAAAACTAATCATGTATATTGAAAACTGGGAACCTATGTTTTACAAATATATGTTCGATAAAATGTACGAAAATTCTATTACAGAATGCGAGTATGATTCCTGGTTACTCACACCATATAGAAAATAAATTCGCATAACTTCCATTATTTAATGATTGGGAAACATATTTGTAGAGTTTTGAAGCTTTAAGAAAGTGTTACTCCACAATTGAAGAAATTGTTATTGTGTTGGATAGATACCTATTTCTTCATAGAGAAACATAATATAAGGTTAAAAAAATTATATTTTTTCGTTTTGGCTTTGTTGAACTGAAACGATATCTCAGATATTTATATATGTAACACATTGATATGCTTCTTCTGTAATTTCGTAAAAAACGAACATTTTTTTAATTCTTTGGGTGTATGGGATTTAAAAATTTACTTCTCAAATTCTTACCATAGCCAAATTGATGACATCATCAACGTGATACCACAGCCTGGATTTATATACACATTGAGAGACGACTGTCACCATCTTCCATATATTTTTTATATTTCTGTAAAGTTATAATTTATTTAATGTTGCTAGATTATCATTTGTTTTTAAACTTGAACCTTACTCTATTCAAGGCTTGAGGAATATCATTTTTATTTCATGTGTTAAAATATTAGTTAATATTGCTAGGTTCTTCTTATTATATTAATAATTTATTATTATATTAATTAAGGTGGCATGAGTATGGCTTTGCCATTACGCCACTGTCCCTGAGAGAATGTGCAGTTGTTGTTCTTTCTAGTATTTCCAAGGGAGTGATAGCTCATTTTGCACTGTTCTCTCTGGCTCAGAGTCGATAGCTGTGAGGTTACCAAAGAGGTTTCTACACCCTTTGGTTACAGTGTAAGTCGGCCAGCCTTCTCCAGCGCGAGTGTATTCGCTCTCTATCCCTACCACTGCTATTTCTTGGATTTTCCGGCTTCCAGTGTCTTCCCGCGTCCGGTGGCCAATCGGTGTTATCATTCTGGGCTGGTCGTCTGGTGAGGTACGTTTGGTTCTGCTCTTGTTTTTGGAGTTGGTAGCGTTTCATTGACTAGCACATTGAACTTCATGAACTTAAAATCATTTTTTGGAATATTCTCTCCGATCGTGTTGCGAAATGTGTTCTCGTTTTTCAATTCAATGATTTTCAATAGATCCAAGTGGTGTGTGTGATTCTAGTTGCAGTTTGTTTGATAAAAAACCTTTTGTGGTCATGTGGCGGTGTATGAACACTGCGTAAATGCTTTCTAGCTTTGTGGGTCCCGATTTCTAATAGGTAATAAGTTCATTTTTGTACAGTGCATGAAAAATTCTTCTCTTCCTATCCTTCCTTGAGTGATACGTGTTCCACGTGGTTGGTTCATAGAACAAAGCCTTCAGCTTCCACTCTTGTTTGTACCATGCCCATCAGGCAAGTAACTATGTGGGTATCATTTTGATTTCCATTAATATTTCGCGATCTTCTCTCCTCGCCTATTTTAATGTTGCTGTTTCTTCTCCGACTTGTAGTACGAACTCTGTGTCAGTAATTCTCTCTGATCCTTGTACAACCTCATTCAATAGCTTAGTTATCTAATTCCAAACATTTCTATGGGTTGCATGCTGTAATTCTTATTGTATTTTTCCGACTTTGTGATTATTTCCTTTTTACAAGTTTCGCTTCTCCATGTAATTCTAAACATTTCTATGGGTTGCATGCCGTAATTTTTATTTTATTTTTCCGACTTTGTAATTATTTCATTTTTGTGGTTTTTCCGAGACTGGACTTCATCCATCTCTGTAATCGCCCTCTATTGCGTGTAGCTGTATTGCATTCGCTTCCTTATATAATTCTAAGCATTTCTATGGGTTACATGCAGTAGATAATTTTCTTTATTTTACGGAATTTGAATTTATTCATTTTTACCGGTTTTCGGAAACATCTGGGTCTGAGTTCCGACTTTCGGCGTTCGCAGCTAGTCGCCTGAATTCACGCCTCTTCTCATATAAAAAACAGTACTTAGATCGATTTCTAACAGACTGCAACTGAAGAATCCACCCTGATTTTGTATAATGAATCCGACTTTCACACCACTTCACCTTCAGTGGAGTGTGTTCATGTAACATAGCCCTGTGTCACCGTTAGCGTGTTTGCTCGCATTCCAATTCAGATGTAATTTAACTTCCTATACACACGCACCATCTCAAAACAGGCGCGACATACCAGAGCCAGCTTCAACGTGTTTTTGTATATTGTGTTTTGTGCTACCTCCGACTTGATGAATTTCGCCTGCGATAGCGGTGCCTGCTTCCGCCTCGTCTCTGCACATTTATTTGGTGAGTTTCGCTGTGGCATTGCATGTGTGTGAGAGAGTGAGTGTTGTTTGTGAATCCTTCCCCCCAGTAGCGTTAAATCATGTATAATTTAGGCTGGGCACCGTCCGCATTAATCCATGTAAGAGATGCATTTTTATTGTGTTAACGAAATTGGTTCCCCATTTTGCTTGTTTGCTATGTGAATAAACAAGTTTATGTTTAGCATAATCCGTAAGTTGCATATAAATTGTAGTTTCAGAGCACCTTCCCTCTTTTATTTAATATTGTTCTTCACAAGTGCTGAGAACAAGCTCTGCTGCAAACTTTCTTAAGTGTAAATTCCGTTGCGCCATAAATGTTTTCTTAGCCACCTTTCTAAGATAACTTTAATTGTGGTGGCTTGCTTATTAATGTCTGTGTGTAATAACGTGTGAGCAGCTATGTGTATTGACCACTGTAGTATTAACTTCGTGTTATTGAAGTAATTTGAAACGAGTCAGTTCTCAGTTTGGACCTGGGAACAAAGCTTTATAGCAGGGAGTAACCGGTAGTCCACGCGGACCTTATTTGCTAATTTTAGTGATAAAACAAGGCTCTTGTTACGTACAGTGGTCGCCTTTTATCTGGCTTACCGCTGCCAGGATTCGCTCTTCTAGAGGATCATCTGTTATATGAAATAGTTTTTTGCTTTAATGCGTGCGGGAATAACCTTAAAAATTTTTCTATCCCCTCCCAGTGGATGAATGTGTGAGATTAGCAGCACACATTAATCTACTTCATTTTATGTTTTCAGCACAAGTTTTTCACTGTATTTTGTTGTGTGATTTTTTGGAAGGGTTATTTAATTGTTTTTGTAAAAAGAACACAACCGCTGTGAATTGAGTGTGAAGGTATTAGTTCGTGTTTCGTTAGGCATTTTTTTGTTAGTCTAATATTGTGTTTGTTACTTTTGCTGTTCTAAATTAATTGTGAAGATGAAGAATAGTTCCCCCTTGTCCGTTTCCACTTGTTCTAGGCGATCAAACCAAAGTGATGACCTTGAAAAGTCGTCTAGGTTAGATCTGTCGACAAAAAGGGAAAAATTAGCGAGTACAGACGGCCGCGATCCCGTTGAAAACGCGACTTGTTTAAACATGGATGCGACTGGAAGTGAAGACAGTGGCGAACAAAGCGAACCACATACCAATATGCCAGTTTCTGCTAATGTGCAAAGTAGTTCAACCAGTGTTACTAGGCCCGTGTGCGTTTCTGATACTGCACTAAGCAACCTTATGGCCTTCCTGAGATAATTAAAAGCAGAGGTAGGTTTCATAAGAGAAGCGCAAAATGCTTCTGTTATGGAATTAAAAGCAGGGATGCAAGCGCAAAATGCTTCAATTCAGGCCGAACTTGTCAAGGTTTCTGCGCAGTGCAGGGAGGCGCAAAGTAACGCCGTTCAGGTTATTAACAATAATATGGATGGATTGCGCAACGATATAGTGCGACTAGTTCAGGAATGGCATCAGGTAGCAATGAATGGTGTCACAGGAAACACGACAAAAATTGAATGGAATGGGGAAGGTACATCGGCCCCACTCTGACTGTGTAGACACGAATATCCACTCTCTGGAGGAGAGATTTAACAAGAGAGTCGATTTGGTAGACGGTCGGGCAAAACGCACTGGTGAACTAGGCACACGGACTGTTAAACTAGGCGCATGCACAGATGAACCTGGCGCATGATTTGAAAAACTGGTCACCTTGGTGGCGCAGCTTCTACAGACCAGGGAGACGGCGTCCGAAAGAGCAGTTCCCGCTGTTGTAAATGAATCAGAGGAAGTTCGCGGCTTACTTCGAATGTTCAAATGTTTGTATAGCTTATGGGACTTAACTACGGGGTCATCAGTCCCTAAACTTACAAACTACTTATCAACTAGCTTATCCTATGGACGGCACAAATATCCATACCCAAGGGGGGATTCGAACCCTGGACCGTAGTGCCCATGCAGACCGTGACTGGAGGGCCTCAGTCCCCTCGGCCACCGAGGCCGGCCGCGACTTACTCCGATTCAAGGAACAACAGTGCGAAATTAACCGTAGGTGTCGCGATAAAGCGGGCGAGTTAGAAGAACGCGTCGCACGTCTGGAGCCAGTCTCCGTTCCAACCCCAACTCCCCTGCAAGTAGAAAACGCCTGCCACAGTTTGTGTGGAGGTCGGCCCTCTTGTTCCGACCGCGGAGATGATTCGCCTTTCGAGGAAGAGGAAGTCGAACCTCAAAGTGCCAGGTCTTCCAAAACTCTGCAAGTAGGGTACACCCGCGTGCGTGGCTAGAGCAATTCGATAACTACGAACTGGCCAGAAGGACAGAAAATCGAGTACGTGTGCGGATATTTCGATGGGGAGCCCGCCAAGCGGATGCGACCTCTCTTAAGATATTGCCGCTACTACGATGATTTTCTGCCTACTGGTCAGAGAGGCAACAGGAACGAGTAAAAAGCAGCATTCTAGTGATGCCCCATTTTGCTAACAGCAATTTCAGGAGTCTCGGAGAATTCTTTCAAGGAATGATGCACAGTAATCAATTCCTCGATTACCCATACCCTCTGCGTGAATTAATAATGTGCGCAATGCCGTCCTTGCGGAAGGCTGCAAGGAGGACATTGAGTCCTTTCATGCTTACCTGGAGGACTTAGAATATGACGAAGATTACGGATCTGAAAGAGACAGAAACGGCTCTTCAAAGAGAAGTAATGGTAGCGCTAAGAGTGCTAGGCACAACCGCGCGGAAAGCAATAGCAGCGCAAAGCCCATTCCTTCCAATGCGGAAAATCAGCTGCAGCGGAGGAACGGACAGGGCTATTGGCGTGGTAAGAGAGCAGACAAGCGGTGAAAGTACGGGAACGGAAATAAGGGCTACCAACCCGATAAAGGCCCGCGAAAACCACGTGATCCGGCAAGTGAAGACGTCGAGATTAGGTCCGAAGATCCATGCCATAACAAACTGAAGGATCCTTGTCCTAGCACGAGCCAATGACAATCCACGGAAGTTAATCGACACTCGGTTAACTTGCTAGGAAAAGAGCATGTCCGACCGAAACTAGCAGGGGCAGATGACATTAGGGACACACTTCTCAAGGAAGAGCCTACTGCTGTAGCGCCGGCGATGCAACTGCTTATTACACTAAGCTTTAAGGACGTAGTTCTGGAATGAGTAATTGACACCAGCAACGTCGTTTCGGTAATGAGCGATTCCGCTTTCGGCCGTTGTCAGACAGTGGGGACATGACCTGTACTTCCTTTGCAGAGGACAAAGGTAAAGGGCTCAATAGTCGGGCGCAGTGTTGATGTCAAAAGGCAACCGGAAGTTGTATTTGAGTGTCAGGATCACGAATTCTGCCTGAATTTTATTATCGTGCCTTCATTGAGGGTAGATGTCTTCCTAGGCGAAGAGTGCCTCCTCGCACATAACACCCTGTTAAATTTTAGAGAAGGGGTAGTGCAATTATGCAAGGGGAATACCATCATTACCTTTAAATTCTATGAGTTTGCTGCTAAGGTGGACTCTGCCGACCGCTACTGACAGTTTTTGTATGACTTCTGCCCGGCAAATGCTACCGGTTCTTTTAGTTCCTGCGGAGAGGACACGCTCGTACTCTACTGCGGTATTGGCGACCAAAACGCGTTATCGAACGAGATTGCTAAGAAAGTCGTGCTTATAGACGACGCGTCAGTTACCGTGAAATCCGAGCTGCCCCAAATCCTCCGTGAGCACTCCTGTGTGTTCTCTGAGACTCCCGTGGATTTGTGTACCGTTTCAAGGTCGGGGAACATAGGAAGTTCTTCGGACGGCCATACCCGATTCCGTGGGTGTATAATGAGCAAGTTGAGGAGGAAATTAAGCTGTATGTTCATACAACAACCAGCTGCTGGTGGTTCCGAAACGAGATAACTCGATTCGGCTTGTTCTCGATTCGAGACAAATTAACACGATGATAGACCCGGAAACGGACCGACCACAGACATTGAATGAATTGCTGCAGCAATTTCACGGCATGTGCGTGCTTTCCTCCATAGACCTGCGCTCCAGTTACTAGAAAATTGAACTTGACCCGAGCTGCCGACCTTACACTCCCTTCCTATGTTTCGGAATCTGCTACCAATTCCGTAAGTTACCTTTCAGACTCAACGTCAGTTCTGCTGCGTTTATCCGCGGGTCTAACAGTATCTTACCCGATGACTTACGGAAACGGGTAACCACGTACGTGGACGACGTAGTAATAGCCAAGAACTCGTAGGAAGACTATAATAATAAGCGGTTACTTCAGATATTAGGACAGTCGGGAGTGACTGTAAACCTGATGAAATCAGAATTCGGCCGCCGGGAGGTGTAGTTTCTTGGCCACATTATATCGGGGAATGATATCCTACCAGAAGCGACCAAACTAGATGCAATTAGAGAGTTTCCAGTCCCCTCAACGAAGAAACAGGTCAGAGCCTACTTAGGGCTTATCAATTTTTATAAACGATTCCTATCAATAGAGAGTATAGCCACATCAACTCTTTGTGGGCTTAAGAGCAAGAATAAGGCTTGGAAATGGACTGTGAGCGCGCAAAAGGGATTCGAGGACGTGAAATGCGCCTTGTTAGCCGCACCCCTGTTAGCCCACTCTTTCCTATCGAAGGATTTCTGTTTAGGAACGGACAGTTCTAAGGTCGGAATAGCTGCAGAGCTGTTTCAAGAAATTGAGGAAAATGGGGTGGTACAGTGAAAGACAATTGCTTTTGCTAGTCGAGTACTGAACAAGCGTGAGCACAATTACTCCGTGACTGAACTTGAAGCTCTTGCCGTCGTCTTCGGTTTCCTTAAGTTCAGAGGGTATTTATTTGGGAGGACGACAAAAGTATATACCGATAAACGCGCATTATAATTTCTAATGTCAACTAAGTTGACGCACGGTAGGTTGGCCATGTGGGCGTTGTTCCTCGAGGAATTTCGTTTTACCGTGGTTCACATACCAGGAAGCGAGAATGAGATGTCGACGCTCTTTCTCGCTCTCCGGTTGGTTTAACGCAAGGGACCAATGATGAACTGAATGAAAATAACCTCAGTGTCTTATATCCCCGTGGTGTTGCTTTCGACAACTTTATTACCGCCTCCCTTCAGGACATCGCGAGGGAACAAGGTAAGAAAGAGATTTTGAGAGACGTGAAGGCCAAATGGCGTGATCAGACTCATCCGTCGAACCGACATTACTACCTAACTAGGTGAAATATCTTGTTCCGATGTAGCGACCCTGGGCAACCGAACTGGGTTGTGTACATTCCAGATAAGTGGTTCAACAAACTGGTTTACTCACCTAAGCTACGTGCACTATGGACCCCTAAAGTGCTACCAGAAACTCCGTGATACCTGTTACTTCCTAAATACGGAAAAAAGATCCGCAAAGTGCTGGCCACTTGTAAGCTTTGTCAAAAATCTGAACCTCCCACAGTTACACCCCAAGCTCCCCTCCTTCCTATAATCCCTTCTCGGCTTCGTGAATTAGCTGCGGACGATCTCTTTGGACCGCTACCACGCACAATGAATGGCTTTTCTTACATCTTGTGGCAGTGGAGCTAACGTCAAAATTTGTTACTTTGACTCCTTTAAGGAGAGCGACCGGTCGGTCCGTTACTCAGGCCTTTATCAAAGACTTCTTACGACAAGTCGAGCCTGTAGAGGAAGTCATTGCGGACAACGGTTCTCAGTTCCGTCACCCGTTTTGAAGGAAATGCTGCGGAGGAGACGCATGAGGCCGGTTTTCATATCTGTTTATCACCCTTCGTCAAATCCTTGTGAGCGGGTGATGAAAGAACTGTGGAAGCTGTGCCGCTTGTACTGCTACCGACGTCATAGGGCTTTGGATCAGTTTATACAAGGGTTTCAGCACGTACTGAACGACCTCCCAAACAACTGCACTTCTATGCCCCCGGAGTACAAGGTGAGTGAAACTGTGCCTCTCGATTCGCCGGTTCGTCTGAGACGCCGTGACGTTATCGAACGCGCCCTGGCAAATATTAGAGATACCGCAGAGAGGAAACGATGGCAAGAAGAAGTCAGTCGCGTGGTAAGAGTGTTCGAAGCGGGTCAGAAGGTCCTAGTGCGCTCGCGACGACTCTCTAGCAAGCGTTATTCGCTTACCAAGAAGTTTTCCCCCCTTTTTGTCCGACCCAACCGTATCAGACGTATAGCGCACGAGAATGCTGTAGAGCTAGAAACTCTTCTCACTAGGAAATCCAGAGGACTCCACCATGTCTCGAGCCTGAAGTTCTACCACGAGTAGCCAGGTGCTTTATTGTGTTATACGTTTTGTGTAATTTTCTGTTTGCTAAGGTAAATTTAAGTGATATTCTTACTACCCATGTCATTTGTGTTTGTAGATTTAGGCTGTATTTAGTATGTCTTTGCTAGTGTTTTCTTTGAATAGTTTGTTTTAATAGGGTATTTTGTTATATGTGTCCTTTGTATACTTATGTGTTTGTTTTGTGATTTCATTTCGACACAACTCATCTTCATGTTGTATGCGTGTTTTGCGTACTATAAGGTACATGCCGCTATTGGGGTGGATAACAGCAACTTGGCAGATACATCTGGTAGGGTGTTCGACGTACGTTACCTTGACGTTCCGTTTCGTACATAAAGAAATTATTAGTGTGACATGTTCAAGTGTCTCTGTTAGCTATAAGGCTGCCTGCCTCACATAGTCTTTATTTTTTTTCTCATGCTTTTATCTTTTTGTTTCCATCGTGAGGATTGATGGTGCATAATCTAAGTTCTTTAGGCCATGTTAAGTATTTTATTGTGTACATTCTGTATATGTCTTGTTCATGGTAATTTGTTTCCCTGTATATCGTTTTAAGTGTGAATGCTCTTCTTCACTGTGTGTGAAACTAGTCTTGTATAGCAAGTGCTTTAGTTGCCACCTTTACTGTAAATTTTATATAGGCAATCTCCCCATTTGGTAGAATGTTTATAAGACGACGTGGTCGGCGCCAACGCCGTAATTCATAGGATTTTTAGTTGCACATAGGTGCACTGTGGTATTGATGCTGAGGTGTCTAGATAATTTGGTCTAGGGATTGTCCGTTTGAATATCAGAAGGTGTGCTATTCGACCGGAAGACGGTCGTGACAGAGCGTTAACGAAGGGGTTCATCAAAATTTCATTGACAATATACACCCTGCCTTATTAATAGAACCAACTTATATTTTTCAGATAAATTTTGCAGGGCAATTTTGTAAATTAAAGGACGGAGCGTGGTCTGTAGAAGAGGCCAGACTAACATTCAGAAGAGGGCAGAATCACAGATGTGATGAAATACAAACAATAAAAAGAAGCTGACCAAAGGAAAGCCCCACTTCAAGGAACTGTCCGCCCCACGTGTACCATGACACCTGATTTTCTAACATCGATAGGATGGTATACAACTAATTTTCCTTCTTAATTTTATAGCATGATTGCGGTAGCAAAATTGATCATGTTTTGACTTTTTTATTTCCAAGATGTATTATTTTTTGTTAACATCTGGCATGGTTTTATCTCGCCTCTGCGTGAGCGATGTGTGTAAGACTGTTTCCAGGCCCTTACCACGCTTTTGCGGCGTTGGAAACAGACCGACGTGCTCAAAGAAACTCCCTCCCCCCTTCGCGCTGTAGTTAGTTAGATAGAATGCGGCTGGGCAGTAGGTAGTTATGCAGTAATTACGTTCTGTATCGTTTCATAGAGCTTGGTAGTATGTTTTTGTCCTTCTTTTTTTTGCATAGAGCTGCATGCTGCATGAGTAAAAGTAGCTTTGCTCCACTAACACTAACCCTGAGAATCCTGACTTAAAGTTTAAGTTACTTATTATAAAACTATTATGCTCAATGTGATATTAAGTTAGAAGATAAAGTATAATTCTTCTTTTATTTTTTGTTATTTCAGTGTAGTATGTCCATTTTTGGGTTTTGCCCTTCAATTGATGGGAAGTAGAATTTTCCTTTATATGTATCTATGAACATTGTATCCTTAATGTTGAAATATTTATTAAGGACTAAAGGCCTAGACGTTCTGTTCGTCATATGGCTAATTTAAGTGAATTTTTGTATGAACCTCTATAGATGTTATTTGTATTTTTGTTAAATCTTTTGTTTAAATAAGAAGACACTCCACGTTTGTGACACGATGGAGTTCCTCATAAGTTTAATATGTCCTGTGGTAACATGGTGCGCCAAATTGGTGGCAGACATCTGAGGGTGGCAGAGGCCAAGACGGACGCGTGCACGAAAGAGTTGGGTGATTAGCAGCAACACACAAGTTGCGCGGCCGCCACTGGTGCACTGCGTCCTGATACCAGTCTCTGGTCCATTAATCTCTTCCAGTGGCGAGCCTCTCGCCGACATCCCGGACCTATCACGCCGCCTGTCACTGGTACGAGTGATACCAGACATTGCGGACAGGGGCACTAACCACACCCTCCTACTCACGTCAGATGCAGTTGATTAGCTGAGGAAGAGAAACAAAAGTAAAAGTTTCTTCTTATGTGTGTGGGTCTTAGCTTCCCCCCAGTACCTTCTAGAAGATTGCCTCCCTCCGTCTTAATGACCCTAGTCGACGGTTCGAACTAATGAGAACAGTGTTTATTGACTTAAAAACCAGTGTTGAGTGGATGACAATTTCAAGGACAGCATCAGGTTGAAAAGTGGTGTGAGTAGTAGGAACAGTGTGTATTTTTTGTGTTGTTGTTGCATTTGCTGTTTTTGTGTGACATGCCCCAGCTGTCTATGTCGCCCATAAAGCAACCACATGTTAGTTTTGAAACGTTTGCTGCGTATGATGTAATATAATTACCTCAGACTACATCAAAATAGTCAATTAGCGAAGGGGTGAGAAGGCGACCGTCTATCATCTTCCATATATTTTTTGTGTGTTTCTGTAAAGTTATAATTTATTTAATGTCTCTAGAGTATAATTTTGTTAAAACTTGAAGCCCACTCTTTCCAAGGCTTGAGGAATAGAATTTTTTTTTTCATTTGTTAAAATATTAGTTAATATTGCTAGGTTTTTCTTATTTTGTTATGTTAGTAATTTCTTATTATGTTAATGACTGTGGCAAAAGTACGGCTTCTCCACTACGCCACTGTCCCTGTGGGAATGTGCAGTTGTTGTACTCTTAAGTGTGTGCAAGAATCTATGGCTGTTTGAATGTGGGGAGTGATAGCTCGCTTTGAATCGTTCTCTCTGGCACAGAGTCAATAGCTGCTGAGGTTGCCAAAGAGGTTTCTACACCCTTTGGTTACAGTATAGTCGGCGAGCCTTCTCCTGCGTGAGTGCACTGGCTCTCCGACCCCACCACCGCTGTTTATTTGATTTTCTGGCTTCCGGTGGCTTTCCGCGTCTGGTGGCCGCTCGGTGTGTGGAAAGAGCCAGTCCTCTACTCTTTACTTCAGTTCGTCGTCCGAGTTGAAGTGCTGCGCTTTTTGAAATTTCTTTTGCGGACCTAACAGATGGATGTCACAGTTCGACATGTCTAGGCTTTAGGGTGGATGCTCAAACTGACCCCATTTGAACTTGTTCCAATATACTTTGTATGAACCTGGAAATGGGTGGACGCATATTATCAGGGAGCAAAATCACTACCTCTTCGTTTGCTCTTGATGGACTTGCGTAGGCTAGACAGAGTCTCATAATACTTGTTACGGTTAAATGTTCTTCCAATGCTCGACAGTCTTGATGGGTATTGGTCCTTAGGCATCACAAAAGTTGGTGAGCGTCATCTGGCCTGCTACAGTCTCACACTAGAATTTAGTAGGGGGAAGCGATGACACCTGCTTCTCGCCCCTAGATGTCACACTATGCAATGCCAAAGTAGCATATCCAAATTGCAATAGTTTTGGTTCTTTTCTGTTGAAGACTTCTCATACATCACCAAGAAACCAAAACTTGAGTACAGATACTGATATGGGTTCTTGCTGCACTATGTCCACATTGAATATGTTGACTGCCATTTCACAACGATTTTCATGAGTGAGAAGTTTCACAGGTAAGTCAGAAACTTTTCAACATTATACTAGGAATTTTTATTTTAAGAATGTCTAGTATTGAAATTAAAACTTCCACACTGAATCTACAAAGTATGTGATGGTTCATCCATGGCTACAAGACAAGAAAAGACTGACCATCATAAAGGAAAAACTGAAAGTGACACCATCATCACATATTTCATAATGTTTTTTCTTTACCACAAGTCTCCGCTTTCAGAAGTAGAATGATAAAGTGAGAAAACCAAACTTAAGTCATAAATTTAAAAATTAAAAAATACCAACTTCATGAAAGGAAAGGTAGGTAAAACGTGACGAAAGAAATTTCCCTCTGCGGTAACACTGCACAATGCATGTCGAATCTTTAGACCATTAAAGGTGAACATTTGGTGTAAATTTGTAGTCCAGTAGGACGATACAAGCCGATTTTAACCGACATGTAGGGGTAATTACAGTGTTACAGATATCACCCTTCCAGGATTAATGCTATGCTCCGCACTTTTAGGCTCACATGATGCATTCCATCAGGTTTCTTCTAGGACTCAGAAAACTAATCATGTATATTGAAAACTGGGAACCTATGTTTTACAAATATATGCTTGAGAAAATGTTGGAAAATTCTATTACAGAATGTGAGTATGACTCATGGATACGCAGACCGTACAGCAAATAAATAATGTTAATGATCAGGAAACATATTTATACAATTTTGAAGCTCTAAGAATGTGTTACACCAAAAATGAAGAAATTGTTGTGTCGGATAAGTACCTATTTCTTCATAGAGAAACTTAAATTAAGGTTGAAAAAATTATATTTTTTCGTTTTAGCTTTGTATAACTGAAACCAAATCTTAGATATTTATATATGTGTCACACTGATACGCTTCTTATGTAATTTCGTAAAAAACGAACATTTTCTTTTAATTTTTTGGGAGTATATAGGGACGTAAAATTTAGTTCACAAATTCTTACGATAGTCATATTGATGATGTCATTACTGTGATACCACAGCCTGGTTTTTTGTACACATTCAATATGCTAACTAGGGCATCCAACTGAAACTATTGCAAAAGGTTTCATGTCACATATTTTTCCCCTTGTGGCCATTTTCTTGATAAAAGTTATTTGATTATATGTCATGCAACGACTGTTAACACCCCATTCAAGCTCATCTAAATCACAATAACCTGCCATTGTAGCAGCAATAACAAATCTAACGCATTCGCTGGATACCTATGGTCTTGTAAAGACCGACCCCATTGGCATTCTCTGTATGTTTAAATATCTATATATTTGCATTCACATTTTTTCAGCTCCTACATGTATACCACTGCAACTTTATGTAATCTTTTATGCTAAAAGTACAAATGCAACACTTTACTTGTGTCTACTATATTATGCTCCATTTCCACACACAACTATTAGTCTGTTCATACATGAGGAAATGACTGGTAGGGAAACTGCTCAGATATTGCCTTCATCTCTCACCAGACGCTTGTTGTGTTTCAGAACTGAAGAAGGTTTGAAGACACCTGGCATCACTGTCCGTCCTTCTCCTGATCCTGTAACGGATATACCTGTTGAATCAAGAAGTTTCTCTCGTGACTTAATGTTAGTTATCTGTCTTTTTGTGTTATGTAGTTATCGTAAAAACTAACATGTTAATAACTGGTAGTGCAATAGGACTCATGGAATAATTCAAAAGCAGCAATATAGAAGCTCCTATTTTATATATGTAACTAAGAGCACTCTGTTATGTTGTTGTTACATTGTGGCCTAAGTTCGATGGGTTGAGTTAAGGGATGGTTGGGACTTTACATTCTAAAACTGCTATTTATGTATTCACTGTTCAATTGACCCTAGTTTTGATGTCTTGCTCGTATTTTCGCTTTATTTCTTAGGTTTAAAGTAATAGATTGTGGTGCACCCATTATAATAATGTAGTGTACAAATTACCCTGTAGGATAATATTAGCTTCACTCAGTTTTAACAATACATACCATTGTTCACTGGGATATGAAGATGGAGAAATTGTAACAATTATTTTTTGTTGTTGTGACCTACAATGTGATAGAATGTACATGGAGATATTAAGATTATAAGAAATGTTTATGAATATTAGTTTTCCCCATTGTAGGGATGGATTACTGTTACAGACCAGAGGTCTCTGCTCTCTAGATTAAACTGATACAGTGTGAAAAACATACTTGAGTCATAAATTTTAAAATAAAAAAGAAATTGAAAAAGTACCACATTCATGAAAGGAAAAGTAGGTAAAACGTGACGAAAGAATTTTCCCCCTGTGGTAACACTGCACATTGCATATCAGAACTCTAGGCCATTAAAGGTGAACATTAATACTTACGTAAATCTGTAGTCCAGTAGGACGATACAAGTCAACGTTAACCTCCATGTAGGGGTCATTCCAGTGTTACAAACATCATCCTTCCAGGATTAACGCTATGCTCAGCGCTTTTAGTTTCATTTGATGTATTCTATCAGGTTCCTTCTAGGAATCAGGAAAATAATCATATATGTTGAAAACAGGGAACCTATGTTTTACAAAGATATGCTTGAGAAAACATAGGAAAATTCTATTAATGAACGTATGACACATGGATACGTATGACTCATGGATACGCTTCTTCTGTAATTTCGTAAAAAAACGAATATTTTCTTTTAATTCTTTGGGAGTATATAGGAACTCTAGTCCACAAATTCATACAATGATGACGTCATAACTGTGATACCACAGCCTGGTTTTTTGTACACATTCAATATGCTAACTATAGGCCAGTCATCTTAACAAGAAATGGCCTTAGGTCCAAAAAATTGCAGGAAGGTGAATTTTTGGTATGTTGCTAGGACATATTGGAGTAGTATTAAACCAAGTTTGCAGCTTTGAAATCCTTTAGCTTAACTGTTAAGAGTCAAAAAACCTCGACATTTTCGTACTTTTTTCTGGTTTTGGCTTATAACTCGTGAAGGGTGGTTTTTTGACGAAATGTCACTCGCACCCCTATTAATATAGATAACATATTCTAAAATTTAATCCAAACCGCATCTCTGTAAGTCCAATAGTTACCCATATAATGTACTTCAAAAATTGACTCTTTTCTCCTAAAAGTTCAAATTTCCGATTTCAGTCATCTGTCGGCTAGAATATTGGCTCTAATGATCATTCCACGGGGAAAGGCATACAAAGCAAAGTTATAGAGCAGTTATTTAGCTTTAATCTAAGTACAGAAAGAAGTCCAAAGGCCCAATAGATTGGTAGTTTTCGTTAAAAAATGAAAGGTTGGAAAAATTGGATTATTCAGTAAACTGACACAGAGGAATTGCAGTCCTCTTATACTATATATGTTAATGAAATAGGAGGAATTACTCTTTGACGATGATTATAAACGCGCTGTATATAAATAGGTGTAATTTATGTATTAGTGCATACCAATATATTTTTGAAAGTAGGTATTACTGTAAAAACAACGAAAGCTTCTCCGTTTGTGAGTATTGGTCAGCCATTAAGGGACTCACTCCGAGTGGTGCCCCCGCGTGTGTTCTGTCCTCCCTCCCAAACTTCATGCTTCCGAGGTCTTCCTCACTACACCCACTACAATTCAAATAAACTTTGGGAGCTATTTGTATAGAAAATTTGATCAAAGTGCCTTGTTAAACTTTGCCACAGTATGGGAATTTGTTGAACATATACGGAGGCAATGCATTTTGAAAGTGCCGTTATCCTCCGTGGAGAAGTGACCCAACTATTTGACAAAGGAGCTTTCATGCAGTTTTTGTTCGACAATGAAGACGTGATTGTTAACACAGTTGATGGAGAAAATACGGATGGTATAATGATCATGACCCCTCACTCATCCGTTCACCCAGACAAAACCATACCACGTTTGAAGTCTGATTCTGCGGAGTCTATCAGGTTCACACACTGCCACACAAATTAAACATTCTTCTATTAGAAAGAAATATGGTTTGTCAACCATTTCAATTAACGAAGTGAAAATCGCCGAAGATGTTTTGCCAAAATCTCCAGACGTGCTGTGGTTGTTTGGAAAAGCAACTAACATGCCAGGCATCCCAGGATGGAATGGATTCATGGAGGAAGTGACAGAAGATCTACCTTGTAAACGTTCAAATATTGTATATCTGCATTTTATCCATGCTCCCCCAACCGACTACGACATTGTTTTAAAATAATTTTTGGAAGCCAGTTAAAGAACAAGCATTTACGGTCAGGAAACATGTTTTGTGACCTACGACCAACCACTGTACTTGAAATCCCGAGACATTGTGGAGGGCCACCAGCATCCTCAGCATGTCAACATAGCTTAGAGGTTTTCACGTCCTCATGTCATTCATGGGGGGCGATAGGTGCCATGATGGCAGGAAGTGGACTCAAGGATCTTCTCTGTTGAATATTTGCTGAAAACAATGTTGAAATACTCCTATTAATATTCAATGCGTTAATAATCATCGTCAATGAGTAATTCCTACTTTTTCTTTAACATATATAGTGTAAGAGAACTGCAATTCATCTGGGTCAGTTTACTGAATAATCCGATTTTTCTCACTTTTCGTTTTTTAACGAAAACTACAAAACTATTGGGCCTATAGACTTAGTTCTGTACTTATATTAAAGCTAAATAACTGCTCCATAACTTTTCTTTGTATGCCATTCCCTGTGGAATGATCATTAGAGCCAATATTCTAGCCGAAAGATGTCTGAAATCGGAAATTTGAACTTTTAGGAGAAATAAGTCAATTTTTGAAGTCCAATATCTCGCGAACTATTGGACTTACAGAGCTGCAGTAATGCTTAAAGTTTAGAATATTTTATCTACATTAATAAAGCTGTGAGTGTCTTTTGGTCAAAAAACCACCCATGATTAGTTATGAGCCAAAACCAGAAATAAAATCCGAAAATTTCGAGGTTTTTTGGCTCTTAAATGTTAAGCTAAAGGATTTCGAAGCTGAAAATTTGGTTTAATACTACTCTAATATGTCCTAACAACATACCAAAAATTCAGCTTCCTGCAATTTTTTTGGACCTAAACATACCTGACGACTGGCCTACTAGGGCATCCAACTGAAACTATTGCAAAAGGTTTCATGTCCCCTATTCTTCCCCTTGAGGCCATTTTCTTGGAAAAAGTTTTTTGATTATATGTCATGCAATGACTGTTAACACCTTATTCAAACTCATCTAAATCACAATAACCTGCCATTGTAGCAGCAATAACAGATGTAACACATTCGCTGGATACCTATAATCTTGTATAGGCGTTGCCGACCCCATTGGCATTCTCTGAATGTTAAAATATCTATATATTTGCATTCACGTTTCTTCCCTTCCTCCATATGAAACCCTCCCACTTTGCGTAATCTTGTATGCTAACACGTACGAATGCAACAATTTAATGGTGTCTACTATATTATGCTCCATTTCCACACATAACTAGTAGTGTGGTCATACACGAGGAAATGACTGGTAGGCAAACTGCTCAGATATTGCCTTCATCTCTCACCAGTTGCTTGTTGTGTTTCAGAACTGAAGAACGTTTCAGGACAGAAGGCATCGGTGACCCTCGTTCTCCTGATCCTATATGGGATATACCTTGTGCATCAAGAAGTTTCTCTTATGACGTAATGTTAGTTATCTGTCTTTTGGTATTATGTAATTGTCGTAAAAACTAACACGTTAATAAATGGTAGTACAATAGGACTCATGAAATAATTCAAAAGTAGTAATGTAGAAGCTCCTATTTTATATATGTAACTAACAGCACTCTGTTATGTTGCTGTTACATTGTGGAATAAGTTCGATGGGTTGAGTTAAGGGATGGTTGGGACTTTACATTCTAAAACTGCTATTTATGATATTCACTGTTCAATTGACCCTAGTTTTGATGTCTTGCTCGTATTTTCTGTTTATGTCTTATGTTTAAAGTAACGGATTGTGGTGTACTCATTAAAATAATGAAGTTTACAAAGTACCCTATGGAATGTCAGCTTCCCTCAGTTTTAACTTTACATACCATTGTTCATTGGGATTTGAAGATGCAGAAATTGTAACAATTATTTTTTAGTTGTTACTAACAAAGTGATAGAAATGTACATGGAGACATTAAGATTATAGAGTATGTTAGTTAGACAAGATTATTTTTTTAGGTTTGGCTGTGGGCTTTATGGTGTACTGTTCGAGAAAGAGATTTAGGTTACATGTCTTGATGGTTGATAAAATGTAGGAAAATTCTATTACAGAATGTGAGTATGAATCATGGATACTCACACAGTACGGCAAATGAATTCACATAACTTCCTTTTTGTTTATTATCGATTGTACAATTTTGAAGCTCTAAGAATGTGTTACACCACAAATGAAGAAGTTGTTATTGTGTCGGATAAGTAGCTATTTCTTCATACAGAAAATTAAAATAAGGTTGAAAACGTTATATTATTTCGTTTCAGCTTTGTATAACTGAAACGAAATCGTAGATATTTATGTATGTACCACATTGATACGCTTCTTCTGTAATTTCGTAGAAAAGGAACTTTTTCTTTTAATTCTTTTGGAGTATAACAGAATTTAATATATCCTCCATCAATTCTTACAATATCCTTATTGATAACGTCATCACCTTGATACCACAGCTGGATATTTGTACACATTCAGCATGTTAACTAGGGCAACCAACTGAAACTATTGCAAAAGGTTTCATGTCCCCTTTTTCCCCCTTCTGGCCATTTTCTTGGTGAAAGTTATTTGATTATATGTCGTTCAATGACTCTTAACTCCTTATTCAAACTCGTGTAATTCCTCCATGTACAACACTCCAGCTGTGTATAATCTGTTATGCTAAAAGGTACAAATATAACACTTTACTTGTGTCTACTACATAATGCTCCATTTCCATACATAACTAGTAGTATGTTCATACATGAGGAAATGACTGGTAAACAAACTGCTTAGATATTGCCTTCATCTCTCACCAGGTGCTTGTTGTGTTTCAGAACTGAAGAAGGTTTCAAGACACCTGGCATCAGCGACCATCGTTCTCCTGTACCTCCATGGGATATACCTGTTGAATCAAGAAGTTTCCCTCGTGACGTAATGTTAGTTATCTGTCATTTGGTATTCTGTAATTATCGTACAAACTAACATGTTAATAAATGGTAGTTGAATAGGACTCATGGAATAATTAAAAAGCAGCAATATAGATGTTTCTACTTTATATATGTAAGTAAGAGCATTCTGTTATGTTGTTGCTACATTGTGGTGTAAGTTCGTTGGGTTGAGTTAAGGACTAGTTGGGACTACATTCTAAAACTGCTATTTATGGTATTCAATGTTCAATTGACCCTAGTTTCGATGCCTTGCTCGTATTTTCGGGTTATTTCTTAGGTTTCAAATATCAGATGGTGGTTTTCCCATTATAATAATGTAGTGTACAAATTACCGTGTGGGATAATGTTAGCTTCACTCAGTTTTAACTTTACATATCATTGTTCATTGGGCATTGAAGATGCAGATAATGTAACAATTATATTTTAGTTTGACTTACAAAGTGATAGAAATGTACATGAAGACATTAAGATTATAGTGTGTGATAGTTTGTCAAGATTATTTTTTTAGGTATGGCTGTGGGCTTTATTGTGTGCTGTTTGAGAAAGAGATTTAGATTATATGTCTTGATGTTTGTGTGGTGTAATAGCAACTTGAATACAATGAGACCTACAAAAAAGAGTGCGTTTATATGTTGTGAATGCAGTCGGTTAGAATTATGCATACTGTCGATTTCCACTACTGCAATGTAATTTCACTGAAAATATTATTTTTATGGTTATTATTTAGATAAATAAATGTTTCTGAATATTAGTTTTCCCCATTGTAGGGATGGATTACTGTTAGAGACTTATTAGAGAAAACACTAGAAATTTAGATTGGAGGGGATAGTGCAAATCGATACTGAATTTACTGTATCCATGTGTCATAGTCAGTTATTGCTTAAATTAGTTTTAGACAAAAGATTCAGAGTTTCTGTTCAAAACGATGCACTGTTTCCACCACAAATTTCAGTATTGGTTACCTTGGATGTAAATACATACTTTTAGGTTTTATAGCAAGGGTGTTCTAATGAAAAGGTACAAAACAACACTGTGGGTATAATTGAAACTTTTATTCAAAAGTAATCATAAGAGGCCTGAACACAAGTGTCCCACTATTTAACGAGCTAAAGGATCCCGTGATTCCTGAATTCTTGTGGCTGTGGAAAGTGCAAGTCCTTTAGTGTTTCCTTCAGTTCGTCGTCCGAGTTGAAGTGCTGCCCTTTTTGATATTCTTTTTCGGAACTAACAGATGGATGTCACAGTTCGACATGTCGGGGCTTTAGGGTGGATGCTCAACCTGCACCCATTTGAACTTATTGCACTATACTTTGCGTGACCATGGAAATGGGTGGACGCATATTACCAGGGAGCAAAATCACATGTCTTTGTGTAGCCCAGATCGTATGCTCTTGATGGAATTGCGTAGGCTAGATAGATTCTCATAATGCATGTTACGATTGTTTTTCCATGCTCGACGATCTTGATGGGTATTGGACCTTAGGCGTAGAAAAATTTGGTGAGCATCATCTTGCCTGCTGAGGGCTCTCACTTGAATTTAGTAGGGGGAAGCGATGACACATGCTTCACGTCCCTAGATGCCACACTATGTTATGCCAATGTGGCATATCCAGATTGCAATTGATTTGGTTCTTAAGACGTCTCTTACCTTTTCATTTGAACGCTTCTCATACAGCACCAAGAATCCGAAACTTGTGTACAGATACTGATATGGGTTCTCGCTGCACTATGCCCAGATTGAATAAGTTGACTGCCATTTCACTATGATTTTCATGAGTGAGAAGTTTCACAGGTAAGTCAGAAACTTTTCAACATTATACTAGGCATTTTTATTTTTATTTTAAAACTTCCACACTTCATGTACAGAGTATGTGATGGTTCATCCATGGCTACAAGACAAAAGAAGACTATCCAACACAAACAGAAAAACTGAAAGCCACACCGTTATCACATATTTCACAATATTTTTCTTTACCACAAGTGTCAGCTATCAGAAGTAAAACGATATAGTGTGAAAAACATATTTGAGTCACACATTTTAAAATTTCAAAAAATCTGAAAAATACAACATTCATGAAAGCAAAAATATGTAAAATGTGACAAAAGAAATATCACCCTCCAAGTAACACTGCACAATGCATAACAAAACTCTAGACCATTGAAGGTGAACATTAATACTCACGTAAATTTGTAGTAAAGTAGCACGATACAAGGCGACGTTATCCTCCATGTAGGGGTAATTCCAGTATTACAAACTTATCCTTCCAGGAGTTACGTTACACTCAGCGCTTTATGTCTCATATGATGGAATCCATTACGTTTCCTCTGGGAATCATAAAACTAATCGTGTATATTGAAAACTGTGAACCTATGTTTAACAAATATATGCTTGATAAAATGTAGGAAAATTCTATTATAGTATGTGAGTATGACTCATGGATACTCACACCATACAGCAAGTAAATTCATATAACTTCCTTTATGTTAATGATCGGGAAACATATTTGTACATTTTTGAAGCTCTAAAATGTGTTACACCAAAAATGAAGAAATAGTTATTGTGTCGGATAAGTACCTATTTCTTTGTAGAGAAACCCGAAATAAAGTTGAAAAAGTATATTTTTTCGTTTTGGCTTTGTATAACTTAAATGGAATTTTACATATTTATATATCTATCACATTGATACGCTTCTGTTGTAGTTTCGTATAAAACGAATATTTTCGTTTAATTCTTTGGGAGTATATGGGATTTTAAATTTTTGTCCACAAAGTTTTTCGACACCGATATTGAGAACATCACTACCATACACTATGCCCACATTGAATATGTTGACTGCCATTTCACAACGATTTTCATGAGTGAGAAGTTTCACAGGTAATTCAGAAACTTTTCAACATTATAGTAGGAATTTTTATTTTAAGAATGTCTACTATTGAAATTAAAACTTCCACACAAAATCTACACAGTATGTGATGGTTCATCCATGGCTACAAGACAAGAAAAGACTGACCATCATAAACGGAAAAAGTCGAAGTGACATCATCATTACATATTTCACAATGTTTTTTCTTTACCACAAGTCTCCGCTTTCGGAAGTAGAATGATAAAGCGAGAAAACCATACTTGAGTCATAAATTTAAAAATAAAAAAAAAAAATCGAAAAAATACCACATTCATGAAAGGAAAAGTAGGTAAAATGTGACAAAAGAAATTTACCTCTGCGGGAACACTGCACAATGCATGTCAAATCTCTAGACCATTAAAGGTGAACATTTGGTGTAAATTTGTAGTCCAGTAGGACGATACAAGCCGATTTGAACCGACATGTAGGGGTAATAACAGTGTTACAAACATCATCCTTCCAGGATTAATGCTATGCACTGCGCTTTCAGGCTCATATGATGCATTCCATCAGGTTTCTTCTAGGAATCAGAAAACTAATCATGTATATTGAAAACTGTGAACCCATGTTTTACAAATATATGCTTGAGAAAATGTTGGAAAATTCTATTACAGAACGTGAGTATGACTCATGGATACGCAGACCGTACAGCAAATAAATAATGTTAATGATCGGGAAACATATTTGTACAATTTTGAAGCTCTAAGAATGTGTTACACCAAAAATGAAGAAATTGTTATGTGTCGGATAAGTACCTATTTCTTCAAAGAGAAACTTAAATTAAGGTTGAAAAAATTATATTTTTTCGTTTTAGCTTTATATAACTGAAACGAAATCTTAGATATTTATATATGTATCACATTGATACGCTTCTTCTGTAATTTTTAAAAAACGAACATTTTCTTTTAATTCTTTGGGAATATATAGGGACGTAAAATTTAGTTCACAAATTCTTACGATAGTCATATTGATGATGTCATTACTGTGTTACCACAGCCTGCTTTTTGTACACATTCAATATGCTAACTAGGGCATCCAACTGAAACTATTGCAAAAGGTTTCATGTCACATATATTTCCCCTTGTGGTCATTTTCTTGATGATAGTTATTTGATTATATGTCGTGCAACGACTGTTAACACCCCATTCAAGCTCATCTAAATCACAATAACCTGCCATTGTAGCAGCAATAACAAATCTAACGCATTCGCTGGATATCTATGGTCTTGTAAAGGCCGACCCCATTGGCATTCTCTGTATGTTTAAATATCTATATATTTGCATTCACTTTTTTTCAGCTCCTCCATGTATACCACTGCAACTTTATGTAATCTTTTATGCTAAAAGGTACAAATGCAACACTTTACTTGTGTCTACTATATTATGCTCCATTTCCACACACAACTATTAGTCTGTTCATACATGAGGAAATGACTGGTAGGGAAACTGCTCAGATATTGCCTTCATCTCTCACCAGACGCTTGTTGTGTTTCAGAACTGAAGAAGGTTTGAAGACACCTGGCATCAGTGACCACCCTTCTCCTGATCCTGTAACGGATATACCTGTTGAATCAAGAAGTTTCTCTCGTGACTTAATGTTAGTTATCTGTCTTTTTGTGTTATGTAGTTATCGTAAAAACTAACATGTTAATAACTGGTAGTGCCATAGGACTCATGAAATGATTCAAAAGCAGCAATGTAGAAGCTCCTATTTTATATAATGTAACTAAGAGCACTCTGTTATGTTGTTGTTACATTGTGGCCTAAGTTCGATGGGTTGAGTTAAGGGATGGTTGGGACTTTACATTCTAAAACTGCTATTTATGGTATTCACTGTTCAATTGAGCCTAGTTATGATGTCTTGCTCGTATTTTTGCTTTATTTCTTAGGTTTAAAGTAATAGATTGTGGTGCACCCATTATAATAATGTAGTGTACAAATTACCCTGTAGGATAATATTAGCTTCACTCAGTTTTATCTTTACATACCATTGTTCACTGGGATATGAAGATGGAGAAATTGTAACAATTATTTTTGTTGTAGTGACCTACAATGTGATAGAAATGTACATGGAGATATTAAGATTATAAGAAATGTTTATGAATATTAGTTTTCCCCATTGTAGGGATGGATTACAGTCCAAAAGTCTCTGCTCTCTAGACTAAACTGATACAGTGTGAAAAACATACTTGAGTCATAAATTTTAAAATAAAAAAGAAATTGAAAAAGTACCACATTCATGAATGGTAAAGTAGGTAAAACGTGACGAAAGAATTTTCCCCCCTGTGGTAACACTGCACAATGCATATCAAAACTCTAGTCCATTAAAGGTGAACATTAATACTTATGTAAATTTGTAGTCCAGTAGGACGATACAAGTGAACGTTAACCACCTTGTAGGGGTCATTCCAGCGTTACAAACATCATTCTTCCAGGATTAACGCTATGCTCAGCGCTTTTAGTCTCATTTGATGTATTCCATCAGGTTTCTTCTAGGAATCAGGAAAATAATCATGTATGTTTAAAATTATGAACTTATGTTTTACAAAGATATGCTTGAGAAAATATTGGAAAATTCTATTAATGATTGTATGACTCATGGATACGTATGACTCATGGATGCGATTCTTCTGTAATTTCGTAAAAAAACGAATATTTTCTTTTAATTCTTTGGGAGTATATAGGAACTTTAGTCCACAAATTCATACAATGATGACGTCATAACTGTGATACCACAGCCTGGTTTTTTGTATACATTCAATAAGCTAACTATAGGCTTCTGCTGTAGTTCGTATAAAACGAACATTTTCGTTTAATTCTTTGGGAGTATATGGGATTTTAAAATTTAGTCCACAAAGTTTTTCGATACCCATATTGAGAACATCATCACTGTGATACGACAGCCAGGAGTTTGGTAAACATTCAGTATGTTAACTGGGGCATCCAACTGAAACTATTGCAAAAGGTTTCATGTTCCCTATTTTTGCCCTTCTGACAATTTTCTTGGTGAAAGTTATTTGACTATATGTCGTGCAACGACTGTTAACTCCATATTCAAACTCGTGTAAATCATAATAACCTGCCATTGTAGCAGCAATAACAACTCTAACGCATTCGCTGGATACCTGTGGTCTTGTAAAGGCGTTGCCGACCTCAGTCGCCTCCTCTGATTGTTTATAATGTTTGCATCCAGATTTCTTCGGCTCTGCCATGTATAACACTGCAGCTTTGTATAATATGTTGTGCTAAAAGGTACAACTGTAACACTTTCCTTGTGTCTACTATATTATGCTACATTTCCACACATAACTAGTAGTCTGTTCATACATGAGGAAATGACTGGTAAGCAAACTGCTTAGGTATTGTCTTTCGTCTCTCACTAGATGTTTGCTATGTTTCAGAACTGAAGAAGGTGTCAAGACATCTGGAACCAGTGACAGTCGTTCTCCTGACTCTACATCGGATTCATCTGTTGGATCAAGAAGTCTCCCCCGTGATGTAAAGTTAGTTATTTTATCTTTTGGGTATTATGTAACTAACGTAAAAACTAACATGTAAAAAAAATGGTAGTGCAATAGGACTCATAGAATAATTCAAAAGCAGCAATGTAGAAGCTCCTATCTTATGTATGTAACTAACAGAATTCTGTTATGTTGTTGTTACATTGTGGCATACGTTCGATGGGTTAAGTTAAGGGCTGAGTTCGGACGTTACATTCTAAAACTGCTGTTTATAGTATTCAATATTCAAATGGCCCTAGTTTTGATGTCTAGCTCGTATTTTCGGTTTATTTCTTAGGTTTAAAGTAACAGGTTGTGGTGTACCCATTAAAATAATGTAGTGTACAAATTACCCTGTGGCATAATGTTAGCTTCATTGTTCATTGTGATTTGAAAATGCAGAAATTGTAACAATTATTTTTTAGTTGTGACTTACAAAGTGAAATGTACATGGAGACATTAAGATTAAAGAGTATGTTGGTCAAGGTTAGTTTTTAGGTTTGGCTGTGGGATTTATTGCCTGCTGTTTGCGAAAGAGATTTTGGTTACATGTCTCGATGTTTGTGTGGCGGAATAGCAACTTGAATACATTGAGACCTTCAAAAAAGAGTACATTTAGTCGTTGTGAATGCAGTCGGTTAGAATGATGCATACTGTCGATCTCCAAAAATCAAAATCAAATGTTTGTAGAGTCTATGGGACTTAACTACGGGGTCATCAGTCCCTAAACTTACAAACTACTTATGAACTACTTACAACTAAGGACGGCACAAATATCCATGCCCGAGGGGGGATTCGAACCCCCGACCGTAGTGGCCGTGTGGATCGTGACTGGAGCGCCTCAATCTCCAATATTGCAATGTAATTCCACAGAAAATTTTTTTATAGTTATAATTTTAATAAAGAAATGTTTATGAATATTAGTTTCCACATTGTACAGGATGGATTACTGTTAGTGACACATCAGAGAAAAACATACATCTACATCTACATACATATTTCGCAATTCACCGTAAGGTGCGTGACGGAGGGCACACTGTACCACTACTAGGCACCCTTTCCTATTCCAGTCCCAAATAGAACGAGGAAAAGAAGAATGCCTATATGCCTCCGTACGAGTCCTAATTTCTCTTATCTCGTCTTTGTGACCACCATGCGAAATCTAAGTAGGCGGCAGCAAGATCGTACTACACTCAGCTTCAAATTCCGGCCCTCTAAATTTCTTCAACTGAAATTCACGGTAAGAACGTCGTCTTTCCTCCAGCGATCCCCAATTGAGGTGCTAGAGCATTTCCGTGACACTCCCGCATTGGTCGATCCTACCAGGAACAAATCTAGCTGCTCACCTCTGAACTGCCTCTATGTCTTCCTTTTAACTGATCTGTTGCCGGTCCCAAACACTTAAGCAATACTCAAGACATGGTCATACAAGTGTTTTATATGCGGTCTCCTTTACAGGTGAAGTACATCTTCCCAAAATTCTCCCAATAAACCGAAGTCGCCTGCCGCCTTACTCACAACTGTCCTTACATGCTCGTTCCATTTCATATCGCACTGCAATGTTACGCCAGGATATTTGAACGACACGACAGCAACAAGAAGCTCACTACTAATGCTGCATTCGAAAATTATGGTATTGCTTTTTCTACTCATACGCATCACCTTTCTACATTGAGAGCTAGCTGCAATTCTTCGCACCAACTAGAAATTTTGTCTAAGTCATCCTGTATGCTATTACAGTCAGTTACAGACGACACCCTCCCATACACCACAGCATTATCAGCAAACAGCCGCAAATTACGAGTTACTCTGTCAATCAGATTATTTATATAGATAGAAAATAATAGCGGTCCTATCACACTCCCCTGGAGCACGCCTGACGATACACTCGTCTCTGATGAACACTCGCCGTCGAGAACAACGTACTGTGATTTATTACTTAGGAAGTTTTCCAGCCAGTCACAAATCTGTGAACCTATTCCATAAGCTCGCATCTTCTTTAGCAGTCTGCAGTGTGGCACCGCGTCGAACGCCTTTTTGAAGTCGAGAAAAACACAATCCGCCGTTGCCCTTCATCCATGGCTCGCAAGATGTCATGTGAGAAAAGGGCAAGCTGAGTTTCAAATGAAAGATGTTTCCTAAACCCTTGCTGATTCATAGAAAGAAACTTTTTCGTTTCAAGGAAATTTACTGTATTCGAACTGAGAATATGCTCCAAAATCCTACATGATACTGATGTCAGCGATATTGGCCTGTAATTGTGTAAGTCAGTTCTCTTTCCTTTCTTATAAACGGGAGTCACCTGCGCTTTTTTCCAATCACTAGGAACTTTGCTGTGCTGAATTAAAGATTCGTGATAAATGCAAGGTAAGTAGGGGGCCAATGCCGCAGAAAACTCTTTGTAAAACCGAAGTGGTATTCCATCCGGACCAGCAGACCTTTTCGTAATTAGGTCTCTCAGCTGCTTCTCTACACCGGAAATACCGATTTCTATGTCCTCCATTTCGGAATTAGTTCGTTGATCAAATAATGGTACATTTGTGTGGTCCTTCTGAGTGAAAGATTTCTTACAGCCGACCGTGGTGGCCGAGGGGACTGAGGCGCTCCAGTCATGGTCTGCACGGCCACTATGGTCGGGGGTTCGAATCCCCCTCAGGCATGGATATTTGTGCCGTCCTTAGTGTTAGCTAGTTCGTAAGTAGTTTGAAAGTTTAGGGACTGAGGACCCCGAACTTGAGTCCCATAAGCTATACAAACAATTAAACATTTGAATTTCTTAAAGGTTAAATTTAGAACTTCAGCTTTCCGTTTGCTTTCTTCTATTACTGCCCCGTAATGATCAACGAGTGACTGTACAGTGGGTTTTGACCTACTTATGGATTTTATATAGGACCAGAATTTTTTCGGGTTCTCAGAAAGATCTTTTGGTAAGGTATGGCTGAGGTAATTATTGTATTCTTCGAGCATCGATCTTTTCATAGACGCACGAATCTCTACTAACTTTTGCCTTTCATCATTTGCGTGTTCTTTTTTTAACTGAGAGTACAACATTATTATACCACGCTGGAACCTTTCCATCCTTAATCGTCTTTACTGGCACATATTTCTCTAACCCTTTATTTACAATGCACCTAAATTTAGTCCACAACTCCTCTACGTCCATTTGTTCCGGAATTAAACGATGCCCATTCATTTTGTAAGTGCGATCCTAACATTTGCTTATCGCCTCTTCTCAACAAAAACACTCTCCTAGCCTTCTTGATTCAAATGTTCAAATCTTTGTTAAGCTTATGAGACTTGACTAGGGGGCCATCGGTCCTTAAACTTACAAACTACTTATTTACTACCTTATACTAAGGACGGCACAAATATCCATGCCCGAGGGGGCATTCGAACCCTCAACCGTAGTTGCCGTGCAGACCGTGACTGGAGCGCCTCAGTCCCCTCGGCCACCGCGGCCGGCTTTCTTGATTAGTTTATACACTTTGGTCACCATTGACGCTATGACAATATCATGATCACTAATTCCCGTCTCTACACAGACATCATTAATAAGGTCAGGACTGTTTGTGGGTATAAGGTCTAAAATATTTCCATTACACGTGGGTTGCAAGTTTAACTGCTCAACCATCTGAAATGTAACTAGAGAGTTCCCAATCTCTAATGTTAAGGTTGAAGTCTCCCCCGACTAATATTACACGGCACAGATACCTATGGACTACCTGGAGTAGACTTTCTTTCAATGATTCTAAAACTACTACAGCAACACTGGGGAGCCAGTAAAAACACCAAACTATTAACTTTACTTCTTGTAGACCTGTTATACGTGCCCAGATAACTTCACAGCTACTTTCAACCTCGATCTCAGTAGAAACAGTATCTTTGAAATTTCCTTGTGGATTAAAATTGTGTGCCGGAACCGGGACTCGAACCTGGGACGTTTGTGTTTCACGGGCAAGCGCACTACCAACTGTGGTATTCCGACACGACTCACGATGCCGCCTCACAACTTCACTTCCACTAGTACTTCAGTAGTGCGCTTGAGAAAATGTAAGGAATTTCTACTTCAGAACGTGAGTATGACTCATGGATACTCACACCTTATGGCAAATAAATTCACATAACTTCATTTTTGTTAATTATTAGGAAACATATTTGTACAATTTTGAAGCTCTAAGAATGTGTTACACCACAAAGGAAGAAATTGTTATTCTGTCGGAAAAGAAGCTATTTCTCCATAGAGAAACCTGAAATAATGTTAAAAAATTATATTTTTTCGTTTTCACTTTTTATAACTGAAACGAAATCTTAGGTATTTATATATGTAGCACACAGATATGCTTCTGATGTAATTTCATAAAAAACAAACTATTTATGTTAATTCTTTGCGAGTATATAGGAATTCAAGAGGTATTCCACAAATTCTTACGATCGTCATATTGATGATGTCTACACTGTGATTCCACTGCCTGGATATTTGTAAACATTCAATATGTTAACTAGGGCATTCAACTGAAACTATTGAAAAAGGTTTCATTTCCCCTATTTTTCCCTTCTGGCCATTTTCTTGCTGAAAGTTATTTGACAATATGTCGTGCAACGACTGTTAACTTCGGCTCCTCCATGTATAACACTCCAGCTTTGTATAATCTGTTATGCTAAAAGGTACAAATGTAACACTTTATTTGTGTTAACTATATTATGTTCAATTTCCACACATAACTAGTAGTCTGTTCATACATGACGAAATGACTGGTAAGTAAACTGCTCCCATATTGTCTTTCGTCTTAGACTTTCGTCTCATAATACTTGTTATGGTTTTTCTAAGCTTGAGGATTTTGATGGGTATTGGACCTTGGGCGTCGCAAAAATTGGTGACCATCACCTTGCCTGCTGAGTGTTCACCCTTTAATTTCATATGGGGAAGTGTCAACACATACTTCACGTCCATAGATATTGCACTATGTTATGACAAAGTGGCATATCCAAATTGCGATTGTTTTGGTTCTTAAGACGTCTCTTACCTTTTCATTTGAACATTTCTGCTACATCACCAAGAATCCAAAACTTGAGTACAGATACTGATATGGGTTCTTGCTGCACTATGCTCACATTGTATATGTTGACTGCCATTTCACAAAGATTTGCATGAGTGAGAAGTTTCACAAGTAAGTCAGAAACTTTTCAACATTTTACTAGGCATTTTAAAAATGTGTACTATTGAAATTAAAATTTCCACACTGAATATACAGAGTATGTGATGGTTCCTCCGTGGCTACAAGACAAGAAAAGACTGACCTACGTAAACAGAAAAACTGTAAGCCACACCATCATCACATATTTCACAATGTTTTTCTTTACCACATGTCTCCACTCTCAGAAGTAAAATGATATACTGTGAAAAACATATGGGAATTCATACAATTTTAAATTTAATAAAATCGATAAAAATACAACTTTTACGAAAGGAAAAATAGGTACAATATGATGAAAGAAATATCCCCCCTGAAGTAACACTACAAAATGCATAAAAAACTCTAGAGCGTTAAGAGTAAACATTGATACTTATGTAAATAAGTAGTCTGGTAGGACGATATGAGGCGACCTTAACCTCAATGCAGGGGTCATTTCAGTATTGCTAACATCTTCATTATTCTGGGAACTGTGACAACCTCAATATTCACAGAATTGGGATATACACAAATGAGCTATAGGAAATTATACTACAGTCACGACGTATTGGTGAACTGATGCCCTTATTCCAAAATTCTGTGTGTTGGATGCCAGATCCCCCAGCCAAATGTTGTGCGCCGAAGGCCTTTCATCGTCAGCACAATCCCAACCGATGTTTTTCGGTAATTCCTTTATGGCTGGCCATCCTCACTTCCTGACCTTTGAAAGTATGGCCACATTAAATTATGGCTATTTACCAAATTATATTGAATACTCCAGTAAGACTAAAACGAAGGGACTGATGACCCCGTAGTTAAGTCCCATAAGCTATACAAACATTTGAACATTTGAACTAAAACGAAATGTTTATTAATGACTTTAATTTTAAGTCATTTATTTGTTTATTAAATGTAAATAATATTTCAAATTTTTAACCTTAAAGACTATTGCTCCAACCTACAAAACATGAAAGTTGAGTCCTTGTTCTGGACCATAGTAGTATCTAGTTATTAAACATTGATGGCAGCAATGATAGGCCACATTACCAATATTTGAATGTTATTGTGAATTTGATACACTTAAACTGAATAAAGGAGGTGATCTGATACAAAAAAAAAATACAAAATTAATTACAGTTGAAATTCTACGAAAAGACATAAAAGGAACAGTTGTCATGATAAAACATGTATCTTGTGTGTGATGGTTAACCAAACTTTCATCAGATGGCACCACTTGTCAAGCAAATTTCGCTTTCTCTGAAACAGATATCAGCATGAGCAACAGAAACAAAATCTATAATACCTCATTTGAGACCAAATAAAAAAGAGAAAATTATGTTGATCCATCACCCACTCGACATACTAGAGTAAAATGATTGCAAAATTTTATGGTAAAAAAAGTGAAAATGAACTTGGCCAAAAATTGGAATACCATACACTAATTCAACTGTGTTTTTTGCTTTTTTTCATACAAATTTCGCAGAATATAACTAAAGACAGCCTCCTCCATCTATTTCAATTCATTAGAATCACAATAATATTTTAAATTATAGAAAACAGTCATGACGCAAATAATATTACCACTAGCCTATTTTCTTAAAACATTGTCACAGAGACTTAATGCAATACAATAGGTATGTATCGAAATGTATTACCTATGAAGTTCTAAGGGTAATTTTATTGTAACATTTTCTTCCCAGATAACAGCTTAAAGTCTACAAAGCATATTGGAACTAAATTGCTGACATGAAAGACAGTGGTGTCACGATTAATGAGACAGTATGTAAAGAAATAATTCTACTTAGTTTACTCGATTATGTCCCATGCTACTGAGGCTAGTTAAATGTTACTGTAATGTTTCCAACAAATTTCTTGACTCATTGGATTAACATCCCCTTCAACAACACGTACCAAGTACAATTTCTACCACTCTAAATTTGTATGTTTTCCTCCTGGGTTTTGGACCTAGTAAAACGCTAAATTAAGACGTTTTTTCACTCAAATGCCATACTAGTATAGAATGTATATAGAAAGAGCGGTATTTCCGTTAGATAAATGGAAGACTGGAATTCGGTAGTGGGACAAGGAAGGGAAGGGAAGATAGTAGGTGAATATGGTCTGGGCAAAAGGAATGAAAGAGGAAGCCGCCTGGTAGAATTTTGCACGGAACATAATTTAGTTATAACAAACACCTGGTTCAAGAATCACAAAAGAAGGTTGTATACGTGGAAGAGACCAGGAGACACCAGGAGATACCAGATAGATTTTATAATGGTAAGACATAGATTTCGGAACCAGGTTTTACAGTGTAAGACATACCCAGGGGCAGATATAGACTCTGACCATAACTTGTTGGTTATGAACTGTAGGCTGAAACTAAAGAAACTACAAAAAGGTAGGAAAATAAGGAGATGGGACCTGGATAAATTGAAGGAACCTGAGGTTCTTAAGAATTTCAGAGGGAGCTTTAGGCAACAATTGACAGAAACAAGGGAAAATAAAACAGTAGAGGAGGAATGGGTAAAATTGAGAGATGAAATAGTGGCAGTAGCAGAGGACAAAATAGGTAGGAAGGCAAGACCTACGAAAAATCCTTGGATATCACAGGAGATACTAAATTTAATCGATGAAAGGAGAAAATATAAAAATGCAGTTAATGAAACAGGCAAAATGGAGTACAGACGACTAAGAAATGAGATTGACAGGAAGTGCAAAATGGCTAAGCAGGAGTGGCTAGAAGGCAAATGCAAGGATGTAAAGGAATGTATAAATAGGGGAAAAATAGATGCAGCCTACAGGAAAATAAAAGAAACATTTGGAGATAAGAAAAACAGCTCTATGAATATCAAGGACATGGATGGAAAACCAGTTCTCAGCAAAGAAGGGAAAGCTGAAAGGTGGAAAGAGTATATAGAGGGGCTCTACAAAGGAAATGAACTTCGAGACAATATTTTAGGAAGGGAAGAGGATGTAGATGAAGATGAAATAGGAGATACTGTACTGAGAGAAGAATTTGACAGAGCCCTGAAAGACCTAAGTCGAAACAAGGCCCCTGGAATAGATGATATTCCCTCAGAGCTACTGAAGTCTCTGGGAGAACCAGCCATGACAAACCTGTTTCACCTGGTGTGTAAGATGTATGAGACAGGCGAAGTACCCTCAGACTTTAAGAAAAATGTTATAATCCCCATTCCAAAGAAAGCAGGTGCAGACGGGTGTGAAAACTACAGAACCATCAGTTTAATAAGTCATGGTTGCAAAATATTAACACGAATTATATACAGAAGGATGGAAAAACTGGTAGAAGCCGACCTCGGGGAAGATCAGTTTGGGTTCAGGAGAAATGTAGGAACTCGGGAGGCAATACTCACTTTACGGCTTATCCTAGAAGATAGATTAAGAAAAGGCAAACCTACATTTCTAGCTTTTGTAGATTTGGAGAAGGCTTTTGACAATGTTGATTAGAATAAACTCTTTCAAGTTCTGAAGCAAGCAGGAGTAAAATATAGGGAGCGCAAGGTTATTTACAACTTGTACAAAAACCAGAGAGCGGTTGTCAGAGTTGAAGGGCATGAAAGGGATGCAGTGGTTGGAAAGGGAGTAAGACAGGGTTGTAGCCTTTCTCCAATGTTATTCAATTTGTACATTGAACAAGCTATAAAGGAAAGCAAGGAGAAATTTGGTGAAGGAATAAAAGTTCAGGGGGAACAATTAAAAACATTGCGTTTTGCTGACGACATAGTAGTCCTGTCAGATACAGCAAAGGACCTGGAAGAGCAATTGAACGGAATGGACAGTGTGCTGAAAGGTGCATATAAGATGAAGATTAACAAGAGTAAAACTAGGGTAATGGAGTGCAGTGTAAGAAAATCAGGTGATGCTGAAGGAATTAGATTAGGTAACGAAGCAATAAAGGAGGTAGATGAGTTTTGTTACTTGGGCAGTAAAATAACAAATGATGGTCGCAGTACAGAGGATATAAAATGCAGAATGGCAATGGGTAGAAAAGCGTTCTTGAAAAAGAGAAATTTGTTAACATCGAATATTGATTTAAGCCTAAGGAAGTCCTTTCTGAGGGCATTTGTATGGAGTGTTGCCTTGTATGGGAGTGAGACATGGACGATGAACAGTGCGGACAGGAAGAGGATTGAGGCTTTTGAAATATGGTGCTACAGAAGAATGCTGAAGATTAGGTGGGTGGATCGCGTAACTAATGAGGAGGTACTGAACAGAATTGGGGAGAAAAGAAATTTCTGGCATACCTTGACTAAAAGAAGGGATAGATTGGTGGGACACATTCTTAGACATCAAGGAATTGTGAATTTAGCATTAGAGGGAAGTGTCTGGGGTAAAAACCGCAGAGGAAGACCAAGAGATGGATACAGTAAGCAGATTCAGACAGATGTAGGTTGCCGTTCTTATGTGGAGATGAAGAGGCTTGCTCAGGATAGGGTATTGTGGAGAGCTGCATCAAACCAGTCTCCGGACTGAAGACCACAACAACACAACAAATGGATACTCAACATCTTGTCATATTACATCTATTATCACAAAGTAATCATGAAATTAATGCTCATCATCCCTAAAGGAAGCACTCCCTAGCTATATCGAAGCCTAACAGGTTTCATGACACTAGAAAAATTTTGCAACAAGACCGTTTACAAACTGGAATGGAGCAGCTTTTCTTCCAGAATGAAATAAACACTTTTTACATCAATATAATAAAATAATGCTGTAGTAAGCACTCCCCTAGTTACTGCCAGGCCTAACTCATGTTATAATATTTGACACCTTACTAAAAAGTCGTAATAACCTACCCTCTACATGAGGTGATACACGCTATTGTTTGCATCAAATATCACAATTTTATCAAAAACCTAATGCCTAAAACCCGTATATACTGTGTCCCTTAACTACTTCCAGGCCTAAAAGACCAAATCACATGATAAATTGCTGTGGTCAGTAGTGAATAACATAATTTGTAAATATCTTCAGTTTTATAGTTAACCATTGTTTAGTACCATAATGGTTATCTGGTGTCACGATTTTTTGTGTTACTAGGTTTGTTTACAAGTGCTGTGTCACATCAATCACACCCTCAGATTTAAATTAACTCTTTGCTAGCAAACAATTTTGGTTATCAACCATCAGTCGTTCGCTCCTGTGATTCAATGTTTATAAACAGCACCACTAATGAAAATTTAACACCTCAGTGCAAATGAGCTGATACTAACTTTGTAGGAGTGTACCACTCCAATGCAGACAAGCAATATGTTTAGTTCAATTCGTTTTATGTGTGATATCCTGATTTTAAATGAGTCGTCCACAGTATTCCTAAATATTGAGTGACACAAAAAGAAAAATTATTTTCCGCCACTATCAAATACTCTAGTTTTTTTATGTTGTGGATTTTGATATCTGCTCCATGAGTAAAAAAATTGCAACTAAGTTGCCTGCCTATCCTTATTTACGAAATTGCAATGTAATTTGTTCTGCTTTTGATTTCTTCTCAATGTGTTAAGTGAATTATCAATTACGAATCTGATCTTGTGTTATGTCTGGTTGGTTGGTGGAAACGTTGATTCTGGCATGTTTTTGTGAGGTTTCTCCTTGTAGTTTCTGCAAACTGATTGTGAGTAAAGGTACAGAAAATGAATTATAGGCCCCCACACCATAAAAGAATTTGCTAACATTTGTTATTAGAAGACATTTTTTAAATTTGGGTTTTTGCAATTACGGATTGACATATAAATAGATATCTTCGTACATGTCTTGATACATTTTTAATAACTTCTGTTATTTGATTTGATATTGCTTGTACGTTTTAGGATATATATTGTTTGTGGTGAGCAAAAACGAGATAACATCAGAATTGTATGTTTTTAATTCTGATATTGTGTTTGCCATTAGCGAGCATATTGGTATTGTTAATTGTGTGTCAACATCTGCTTCTTTGTTACATTCTGTTATCTCGGTGATATTATCTCTCTGTCCAACTTTTAATAAAGCTTTCCTTGTGAAAATTGTTCTAGGGAAAATATCAAAGGATTGTGGTTTTCTGTCAGTTCATCTACATTTTGTTCAATTGCATTTATTGATTTTCACCATTCACCATTTCACCATCCATTGGTATTCTATCCCGTTGTTGACCTTAGCGGTCTTCCCATAGATTAAATCTTTCAAAAATTAGATTCGTCTCATGTATATTGCGTTGTAAGCTCGCCTGCATGTGAGCTAACTGTTCTTGCATATTCGCCTGCAAATTAGCAATAGATTCCTTCATTGCCATTTGTTTTCATATTGCTCCCATTTATGTTAAAGTTTAAAAATTTGTTAAGCTTAAGGGACTTAACTGTGGGGTCATCAGTCCCTAAACTTACAAACTACTTACGAACTAGCTACAACTAAGGACAGCACAAATATCCATGCCCGAGGGGGGATTCGAACCCCCGACCGTAGTGGCCGTGCAGACCGTGACTGGAGCGCCTTAGTCCCCTCCGCCTCCCATTTATGCCTGCTTTTATGCTTGCATCTGTGCATAGTGAGTTTGAATTTGTTCAAATAACTGTTTTGCCCAATTAGGTACAGTTTCAGTAGCAGATTGGCTCTCTATTTCCACGCCTATCCTGTGTGAAGTGTTAGTCGAAATATTATGTAGGACTGGAGTCTCTGTTGATACGGGTGTTTGTCATTTATTTAACACGATCATATTCACATCTTGTGAGGACTCATTATCCGCTTCACATAGATGTTCAGTCATTCGATAAGATTCTGTTGTCAACGAAACTGGCAAATCTTGAATAGGATTCAGTAGGTGGTCATTGTTAGCAGTTAAGAACAATTATTTCTGTTCTAGATGTATGAGCTAAAGGATGATTTCCTAATCCTGGTCTTTCCCTTAACAATTGTTTGTTAAAACTGATTTCATCGTCAGATATGGTTGGCTTCTGCAAATGACTAATCTGTTTCCTGTTGTCAATAATTTCAGCTAAATTTTTAATTACAGTCTCAACAACAATGACGAATTCTTCACAGTCATCAATTGTTCATAATTACACCTGGAATCTACATTTTTATCGAAAAGGAAACTTATATGCCAGACACTATTAAATGCTGACCAATAAATATATTTTTTAGTATAAAGAAATTTCTGAATATGACTGTCATATATTCCGATGTACAATAATGGCTTATAAAATCCTATTTCATTGATTATGAACATCTCATGATGAGAAAAGCGATTCATAGTGCAACCACAAATTGGTGCTTACCCTACACTACGCAAATAATAAAAAGCATCTACTACTTTCTTTGTCTCATTGTTGTTGTTATGGTCTTTAGTACGGAGACTGGTTTGATACAGCTCTCCACCCTACCCTATCCTGAGCAAGCCTTTTCATCTCCTCATAAGAACGACAACCCACATCCACTTGAATCTGCTTACTATACGCGTCTCTTGGTCTCCTTCTGCGATTTTTACCCCACACACTTCCCTCCAATGCTAAATTTACGATTCCCTGATGTCTAAGAATGTGTCCTACCAAGCGATCCCTTTTTTTTAGTCAGGGTATGCAAAAAATTCCTTTTATCACCAATTCTGTTCAGTACCTCTTCATTAGTTATGCGATCTACCCACCTAATCTTCAGAATTCTTCTGTAGCACCACATTTCAAAAGCCTCGATTCTCTTCCTGTCCGCACTGCTTATCGTCCACGTTTCACTCCCGTACAAGGCAACGCTCCACACAAATGCCTTCAGAAAGACTTCTTTACCCTTAAATTAATATTCCATGTTAGCAAATTTCTCTTTTTCAAAAATGCTTTTCTTCCCATTGCGATTCTGCATTTTATATCCTCTGTACTGTGACCATCGCATGTTATTTTACTACCCAAGTAACAAAACTCATCTACCACCTTCATTGTTTCGTTACCTAATCTAATTCCTTCAGCATCGCCTGATTTTCTAAGACCACATTCCATTATATTTTTTTTGCTCTTGTTCATGTTCATTTTATACGCTCTCTTCAACACACTGTCCATTCCATTCAACTGCTCTTCCAGGTCCTTTGCTGTCTCTGACAGAAATACAATGTTATCAGCAAAACGCAATGTTTTTATTTCTTCCCCCTGAACTTGAATCCCTATTCCCAATTTTTCCTTGCTTTCCTTCACCGCCTGCTCTATGTACAAATTGAATAACATCGGAGAAAGGCTACAACCCTGTCTTACTCCCTTCCCACCTGATGCTTCCCTTTCATGCTCTTCGAGTCTAATAACTGCGGTCTGGCTTTTGTACAAGTTGTAAATAACTCTCCTTTCCCTGTATTTTACCCCTGCTGACATCAGAATTTGAAAGAGTGTATTCCAGTCAACATTGTCAAAGGCTTTCTCCAAATCTACAAAAGCTAAAAATGTTGGTTTGCCTTTCTTTAATCTATCTTCTAAAATAAGACGTAAAGTGAGTATTGCCTCCCAGGTTCCTACGTTCCTTCTGAATCCAAACTGATCTTCCACGATGTCAGCTTCTACCAGCTTTTCCATTCTCCTGTAGATAATTCGTGTTACAATTTTGCAACCATGACTTTTCAAACTGATGGTTCTGTAATTTTCACACCTGTCTGCGCCCGATTTCTTTGGAATGGCGATTATTACATTTTTCTTAAAGTCTGAGGGCGTTTCGCCTGTCTCATACATCTTACACACCAGTTAAAATAGTCTTGTCCCAGAGACTTTAGTAGCTCTGTCAAATTCATCTCTCAGTATAGTATCTCCTATTTCATCTTGATCTACTTCCTCTTCCCTTCCTACAACGTCGTCTCTCAGTTCATTTCCTTTGTAGAGCTGCTCTATGTATTCTTTTTACCTTTCAGCTTTCAGCTTTCCCTTCTTTGCTGATAACTGGTTTCCCATCTAAGTTCTTGATATTCGTAGATCTGCTCTTCTTGTTCCCAAGTGTCTCTCTTATCTTCCTGTAGGTGGTATCTACTTTTCCCCTTGTTATACATTCTTCTACAGATTTGCATTTGGCTTCTAGCCACTCCTGCTTAGCCATTTTGCTCTTCCTGTCAATCTCATTTTTTAGTCGTCTGTGCTCCATTTTGCCTGTTTCATTTACTGCATTTTTATATTTTCTCCTTTCATCAATTAAATTTAGTATTTCCTCTGCTATCCAAGGATTTTTTGTAGGTCTTGCCTTTCTACCTATTTTGTCCTCTGCTGCCTTCACTATTTCATCTCTCAATGCTGCCCATTCCTCTTCTACTGTTTTATTTCCCCCTGTTTCTGTCAAATGTTGCCTAAATCTCCCTCTGAAATTCTCCAGAACTTCACTTTCCTTCAATTTATCTAAGTCCCATCTCCTTATTTTCCTACCTTTCTGCAATTTTTTCAGTTTCAGCCTACAGTTCATGACTAACAAGTTATGGTCAGAGTCTATATCTGCCCCTGGGTATGTCTTGCAGTTTGTAACCTGGTTCCGGAATCTATGTTTTACCTTTATAAAATCTATCTGATACCTTCTGGTGTCTCTTGGTCTCTTCCATGTATACAACCTTCTTTTGTGATTCTTAAACCACGTGTTTCTTACGATTAAATCATGTTCAAATGTTTGTTAAGCTTATGGGACTTAACAACGGGGTCATCAGTCCCTAAACTTACAAACTACTTATGAACTACTTACGAACTAGGACGGCACAAATATCCATGCCCGAGGGGGGATTCGAACCCCCGACCGTAGTAAATCATGTTCCATGCAAAATTCTACCAGGCGACTTCCTCTTTCATTCCTCCTGCCCAGTCCATATTCACCTACTATTTTTCCTTCTCTTCCTTTTCCTACTACCGAATTCCAGTCTCCCATCACAATTAAGTTTTCCTCTCTAACTGTCTGAATAATTTCCCTTAGCTCCTCATATATTTCTTCGATCTCCTCATCATCGGCAGAGCTAGTTGGCATATGAACCTGTACTACTCTTGTCAGTGTTGGCTTTGTATCTATCTTGACAATGATAATGAGATCACTGTGCTGCTCATAGTACTTTACCCACATTCCTATTTTCTTATTCATTATCAGTCCTACTCCTGTGACACCCTGATTTTGTATTTATAATCCTGTACTCATCTGACCAGAAATCCTGTTCATCCTGCCACCGAACTTCACTAATACCCACTATATCTAACTTCAACCTATCCCTTTCCCTTTTCAAATTTTCTAATTTTCCTCCCCGATTAAGGGATCTAACATTCCACGCTCCGATTCGTAGAATGCCAGTATTGTCTTTCCTGATGACAACATCCTCCTGAGTAGTCCCCGCCCGGAGATCTGAATGGGGGACTAATTTACCTCCGGAATATTTTACCCGAGAGGATGCCATCATCATATTTCCATACAGTAGAGCTGCATGTCATCGGGAAAAGTAACGGCTGTAGTTTCCCCTTGCTTTCAGCCGTTCGCAGTAGCTGTGTGGCAAAGCCACATTAGCTGATGTTACAAAGCCAGCTCAGTCAATCATCCAGACTGTTGCCCCTGTAACTACTGAAAAGGCTGCTGCCCCTCTTCAGGAACCACGCATTTGTCTGGCCTCTCCTCAGATACCCCTCCGCTGTGGTTGCACCTGCAGTACGGCTATCTGCATCGTTGAGGCACGCAAGCCACCCCACCTCAGCAATGTCTGTGGTTCATGGGGGTGTCTCATTATCTAATCTAATTCCTTTAGCATCGCTGATTTTCTGACGCAAATTATATTTTTCTCAGTGATATACGTGTTTGATGCACTGTAAGTAAATAAATTTACACACTGATACATTGTACTTTATGACCTTCTCACATTAATTCAATTAACTAACGAAGACTAACTCTACTGTTTTATTTTTAAAATATATGAAGGAAGCACTCTTTTTTATTTATGTTACTTAAATCATTTTGTGAATTTTCTGTGGTTTTTATAAAATTGACTATTAATTTATCATAAAATTAATTAATTAATTATGATTATCTTTGTTAAATTAAATAAAAAATACATCTCCCCTAATCTCCTTTTTATCCATATATTTCCTCCCTCATGAATCATCACAATGTCTGAGAATGACCGATAATGAACGATATCACCATGGTGGCATAGCCGAGTGGCCTAAGGCGCCTCGCTGAAGAGCGCGCGGTTGCTTGCCCTCAGAGGTTCCAGTCCTCCCTGGGCAGGAGTGTGTGTGTTGGCCTTAGGTTAGTTTACCTTAGTTTAAGTAGCCTGTAAGCTAGGGACTGATGACCACGCAGTTTGGTAGGATAGATTTACAAACATTTGAATTTGAATAATGTTCTTTATAACAAAACGAGATCAATTATTGTAAAAATACGAAGATATTTAAATGCACATTATCGTTCCTTGGCACATCTGCTGAAGGGTAGAATAGATTACTCAATAGCTGCCCACACTGTGCCAACTGCCGTAGTAAGTAGCACCCTCGTGGTCCACTCCCCAGTCTCTGCAACAGCGTACCTGCACACACTATACATCCTTCCTTTAAATCCTATTTCATTGATTATGAACATCTCATGATGAAAAAAGCGATTCATAGTGCAACCACAAATTGGTGCTTACCCTACACTACGCAAATAACAAAATGCGTCTACTACTTTCTTTCTCTCATTATCTAATCTAATTCCTTTAGCATTGCTGATTTTCTGACATTACATTCTATTACCTTTGTCTTTCTCTTGTTAATGTTCATCTTATACCTTCCTTTAAAGATACTGCCCAATCCGTTTAATTGCTTATCCAGGTCATTTCTGTCTCTGACAGAATTATTACGTCATCAGCAAACTGTATGGTTTTTATTCTCTCTCCCTAGACTTAAATTCTCTCTTCAAATTTCTTCCTGCATTCCTTCACAGCTTTCGCAGTGTACAGATTGAATAATATTGAAAGGCTACAAACCTGTCTTACTCTTAGACTGCAATAATTGCTGTCTGGTTTTTGTACAAGTTGAATATAGCTCTTTGCTCCCTATATTTTACCTCTGCTGCCTTCAGAATCTGGAAAAGTGTATTCCAGTTCATATTACAAAAAGTATTCTCTAGATCTGTAAATGCTAAAAACGTAGGTTTCCCCTTCCGTAATCTGTCTTCTAAGATGCGTCTTAATGAGACTATTCCCGCCTATGTTCTTACAATTATCCTAAATCCAATTTGATCTTCCCCAAAATCACATTCCACCAGTTTTTTTATTTTCCTGTAAATAATTTGTGTTAGTATTTTGCAACCAGAGTTACTAAACTGATAGTTCTGTAATTTTCACCTTTGTCTGCACCATCTTTCTTAGGAATTGGAATCGCTATATTCTTCTTGTAGTCTGAGGGTATTTAGCCTGTCTCATACATGTTGCGTACAAGGTTGAACAAATTCTTCATGACTGTCTCACTTAACAATGATGGCAGTTCAGACGGAACATCATCTACTCTAGGGGCCAGATCGTTTAGTGCTCTGTCAAATTCTTCTCACAATATGGTATCTCCTATCTCATCTTTCTCTACTTCGGCTTCCATTTCTAGAAAATTGCTTTCAAGTTTATTTCCCTATACAGGCCTTCTAAATATTCCTTCAAACTTTCAGCTTTACCTTCTTTGCTTAGAACTGATTTTCCATCTCAATTATTGATATTCATCCCGCTGCTTTTCTTGCCTCCAATTGTCTCTTTTATTATCATGTAGGCGGTATCTATCTTTCGCCTAGTTATACATTCTTCTACATTCTTGCCTGCTTTGCCAGTCTGCACTTCCTGTCAACCTCATTTTTCAGACAACTGTACTTCATTTTGCCTTCTTCACTTCATGCATTTTTATATTTTCACCTTTCATCAATTAAGTTCAGTATCTCCTGTGTCTTCCAAGGACTTCTATTAGACCTTGTCCTCCTGCCTATATGATCCTCTACGGCCTTCACTACTCTATCTCTCAGAGCTACCCACTGATAATACTATAAATATTTGGAGTAAGCCGCATTTGCTTTATAATTACAGCTATGGGAAGCATCTTTTTTGTTAATGCTGTCAAGGGCACAACCTGAAAGAGAATCACACAAATTGAGAGACAACTTCGTAAGCTATAAATATTGTAAAGTTTTATAAGCATGAAGACTTCTGTTATCAGGGCTTAGAATAAGGGACACATTACACAAACAGTAATGTATTAGATAATTCATCTTTAAGCCAAGGCATCATCCAGTCTACAAATAATGAAAGTAAAACAAGTTATCATCTTTTGGTTACAATTACAGTAAGTCCACTAACGAACAGTGTATACATTGAAAACCTTTTGAATGTACAGAACAATCGATACAGACAGAACCTCCCCCCCCCCCCAAAAAAAAAAAAAAAGAAACAAGGAATTCACAAAACTGACTTTGTATCCAGCTACTGCACTCACTTTTCATATGAATACAAGCTTCGAGCTACCACAATATTCATATGAAAGTTAGCAGATTGTATCGTGATGACACTGATAATCAGATGGTACTAAGATTTGCACATAGCATCCGTATGCTGCTGATAGATTACATCTATCTATTTCCAGTTCCACAATTTAAAAAATGAATATTCTGATAATCGCTTATTATAGTCACTGAAGTTGGTGCGAAAATTTGCCTTGCTGTCTGATTAAAATGTCTTAACGACGTCATTTCCTTGCCCATTGCTTGTAAGACTATCTGTGGAGATATCATTCAAATTTTTCAAAACATATTCTTCGTTTCCGGTCTAACTGAGGTACGAAAACTCTGGAGGTCATTTAAGAAGTTTGTATTTTGCGATTATTTTTGGAAAAATCACGTCAAATTTTTATAAACCTATTGGACCAAACTGCTATGCTCATTAGTCCCTAGGCATACAAACTAATAAAACTTCCTCACACTAAGGACAACACACACACACTCTCAAGCCCGAGGGAGGACTCGAACCTCCTACGGGGAGCAGACGTGTACTTCGCATCACACCTTAGAGCGCACGGCCACTCCCACGTGGGTGCAAAGTTTCGGTTTTACTACGAGGAAGAGGAATTATTTTCACCACCCGATGCAAACCTGAGCGTGAAAGAAACCAATTAACATTTGAAGGGAAATAACTCTATCTGCACAATGCAATATACGAAGCACTTATCTCATTATTACTAAGCAAGTACAAAATTGATTCTTATGTTAAATACGTAAGTCCAACCTATAAGTACTTATGCATTTGAAATTCCAGTCATCATAAAACGAAATCAGCTAAAGGAATCCTATAAAACACCCCGTGATCGTGAGATGACTGGTAATTGTTCCTCACACTTTACTACTATAATTTTTTTTTATCAGTTATGAGAGTATTTATATCAATAATTTTATTGCATTTTGAATGGTGGGACTGGATTAATGGAGGCGCAAGATGTTCACCATAGTAAAATATTAGTATCACTTTACGTATTCGACAACACAGTAATAGCAGAAGAATCAATAAATAAAAGCTGACAACAAGAAGCCGGTAGATAGATCTGAAACTGCATCCAGTGACATATTTGATGAAGCAGTTTACGGTTGTTGTCTTCGTTGGACAGGACGGGAGTGACTGTGACTTATGGTGCGGTAGAGTATTACAACTGTTTATAAGTCCCAAAACGAGGTTGCCTTCCCTCTGCAGAAGAAGAAAAGGGAAAGCGCAAAAGAAAACTACTGCTAGAACGTCAGAAGAATATGCCATTTTACTGGGATTGAATGGGGTATTAAGTATCTGTGTTATGTGAGGGGTAACAGGATATGGATGCTGAGGAACTTCGTCACCAGCAGAAAAAAACTCTGACCTACAATACGACGTAGTGGCAATTCATCGTGGCAGCTTGTGGACAGTCTCTGCAAATACCAGAACTGTCTGCCTGTTTGTGCCGTCGCATTAAGACATATAATTAAAATTTAAGTCTAGTGATATACATTTTAAAGGAATGAGGAAATACTGTAACCAGCCGCCTTTCTTATGTATTCATTCACCATGACCGGTTTCGAACAGCCATATACTTTTTTGTGGAATATTGGCAGTAAATATTAGCGGTTGAGAGTTTATGATGCAGTTCACAGTATTTTATAACGTTCCTGCCCGGCTATTGAAATGTAGATAAGTTAATGACGAAGCGTTACTTTTGTTTTAATAGGCGGTACGGTTCCTTTTATGACCTGATGTGAAAAAACACTAATGAAATAAACTTTCACACAGTTCCTTTAACGTTTAGTCACATTTTTTTTCAACAATGAACAACTATATACAGCATAAGTACAACACGTCTGTAAGTGCCCACACACAGGAAGGGACTGGACTATACAACTATCTTCTGAACCAAAGAACTGTATGATTCTTTTTTGCTTCGGTGACGTTCTTATGATCATAGAAAACGTTTATGCAGTTACTCTATCTGAACGTCGATATCTTTTTGTCATGTGTTGGAGACTACTTATAAAAATGCAACATTTTAAATTTACGAAAATAAAAAATATTAGACTTTTATGTTAAAAGAAAAATTGAGTATCTAACTCCCCTTCACAATGCTCAATCATACCCTATGTATAATCACACCTGCAGCGCTCCCGTGGGTGGTGAGGTAACCGCCCTCCTACAATTTCTCTCCAAATTAACTCCACAAAGGTAAGAAGTTCGTGTGCCAGACAAATATTCTCTTGTTGTATTAACTAGACAGTGTATGGCCATCCCACTGCCTTGTATCTGCCTTGTATCTTTGTGGAGTTAGTGTGGCGAGAAATTATAAGAAGGCTATCACGTCACAACCCACGCGAATGTATGAAAGTTAATGTTGTTTAATTTTGTCAGAGAGTCTGGGTGTTATTAGTCACTACGTTGTAGTCAAGAAAATCCACTGACACATACTTTTGAGAGTGAGGCCCTTGTATATTTAAGATTCAAGACATGGTTTCGTCCACCTAGAGTTTGAATTGGAAGGTTCAACGACTTCTTCCTGCTCGTAGTATAACCGAAAATTTGCAACAACGTAGAATATGTTTGGCAACAGTCTTACTGCCGAATAACTTCCTCGATGACAAATGCTGATAAATTTCATTATATTATATAAAGCTGTGACAACGGCGTATCACTTTTTGTTTTTGACCCTATGGAGGTCATAATACGTGGAAAATGTAACTAAAATCGGCTTTTACGTTGCAGACAAGTCCTATCAACCACTGCAGGAATAGCTACACCGCTTCAGTGGCCATGAGCTAACGTGTTTGCTTCTGAAGCGAGGGCTGCCGTGGCCTCCGACTGCAGTCTTGCTGTAGTCCATTTTTAACACTTTCGTGACGGAACCACAGTCAGTTCCAAAAATCAATAAATAAATTACAACTATGAACTGCAAAATTCACTTACCATTTGTTTGAAACAGCGTCATAATGATCAGGAAGTTCATCGATTCCACGCCTTTAGGGACTTATTGGGTCTGCATTAGAGATGGCATTTACCTAGGTTTGGAATGCAGATTTGTACAGAAAAATTTTGTGACAGTCGTTCCATAAGGCGCGGTGCGGGGTAGGTAAACCATTAAGGGCGAAAGATCAGAACAATGAGTGACGATTTCTTGTTCAAAGTATCGAATATTTTTGTTTGTTGTAACAACACCTGATGCACTTTGCCAGTCATTTTCCTTACATTGCGAAAAGAAGGGGCTCGGTAATAAATACCTCTTACGATTGACACACGACTGTCAAAGAGAAATGCAGAACATCATTTGCTAATCACCAGAGCCACAGAATTATGTGCAAAATGCCATTGCCTTTCGTTTGGACTTAGTCTTTGAAATATATTTTTTAGTAAGATATCATAAAAGCATTACAATTCGTCACCAATAACAGCCTTATACCTGTAAGAGCTCAAGAGCGAACTGATGATGTTCAAGCAAAAATGAAATGTAAAACTCATTTGAATTTTGTTGCCTTGAAATAGCATAGCATGCAATACTCGTACTCCAGATGTTTGAATCGGCTATAATGAATGAAACAGCCGCACAAGGGTCAAATCAACGTACTTTGTGACCTACGTCAGCTATACAGAGCAATACGACCTTTCTTCAAAGGAGAAAATCCTATTATGACGTGATTTGCCCAAATCAATCACAAAATACAGACTTTTAAATCGGCCTCCACTGTTTCATATCTCAATCAGACCGAAAGCGAACACTATGTTTTGAAAAATTTGATTGAATTTGAATGATATTTGTACAAGTAAATTCACAAGCAATGGATAAGGAAAGGATGCCGTTTAGACCCTTTGATCAGATAGCAAGACAAATTTATACATTCCACTTCATTGCCTATATTAGGTGATTATCAGAATATTCATTTTTTATATTGAGGAACTGGAAATGGACATTTAGGATGATCGTCCAACTGAATATTAGTATTTATCTTTAGTTAAAATTAGACGCAATAATCTATCAGCAGCATATGAATGGTATCTGCGGCTGTTTATTTTGTATTTGTCGCGAGTATCTACTTATTGAGACGCAATGGAACACTCATTTAGAAAGGCAACTATCAAGAACACTTTCATGCCTGGATTCGCATGATCCAAAGCTTTTCTAATCTATCGTTCAATAGAAGAAGAGCTAAAAATCTACTCACACTAGGTGATTGGCATCTATTTCTCTATCACGAGAAGTATGGTATATTTGAAATAGAGCAACCACGAAGTATGTGACAAACTTCTACATGACATCGCGGATGGACTAAAACTTAAACATGCCGACGGAAATGTTGTAACAGTATCGATCGACCACGCGGGAATTCGCACTATAAGAGTCTTCGAACTGCCCTTTCAGGTTCCGGAAGATGTAGTGGCCAATGTTTTACAACCACAAGGACATGTTCTCAACCATGTTTTCGAAAACTGGATCACATTTACAAAATATTCCGTTCTCAATTGGGTGCCGATGGAACTTACAAAATATGCCCCATCTTATCGCCGGAGGTTGCAGAGCCACAATCATTTACTTTGGTCAATCCAAGACCTGTTCGTCGTGTGGCATGGAGGGGTACCTACGCTCACAATGCATCCGAAGACCACACGAGACGAACAGATGTAAGTTTTGTATAATTTGATAAAAAGTTTGTCGTTGATTGTACTGGTCTCTTGATAACATAAATGAGGCATGGACACAAGATGCCGAAAATTCATTCTAAAAACATGCATTAGTGGAGTACATTCATTATAAGTTTACAACATTTCATGCAGAGCCAGAGATGAAAAAGAGTACATCCCCTTTTTTCTCCATTTCGTTAAATATAAAGGGTGTACATGAAGTCCGGGAATAATTTCAATTACTTATTGCACAGAAACCAAACATTGTACAGATATCATACACATGTGATTTTGAGGAGAAAGACTGAAAGTTCTTTTTTTTTTTTTTTTGTTATTACTTTTTTTTCATACATACCGCCACAGCGTAGTATGGTAATTTGCCGATAATCGACGCTAGCCCTAAAAATGACGACTTCAGGTGTGGATTTCGAAGATATAATTTCACTTCAGCTGTTCAAGGGATGTTAAAAACCAAGTACGGCAACAAGCCACCAACAGGGAAGGCCATTTATCACTAGTAGAGCAAATTTGTTTCGATAGGTTGCTTGTGCCTGGTAAACATAAGCGGAAGTCCCAGTGTGAATAAAGTAGATGTGGAGTGTGCACGAGAGACATTCAAAAGAAGTCCATAGATATCACAGCATTGTGCATACCGTGAACTCGAAATGTCTCGAATGACAGTGTGGAAAATCCTACGACAGAAGCCCTCTATGAAACTACTCAGATTGGAGTTATACTAGAAGCTTAGTGACGACGACAAAGACAAAAGTTTTAAGTTTTGTTCGCAGTTGCAACAACTGAATGAGTGTGAGCATGTCATTGTTTATTGCTTAATTTTTAGCGACGAAGCCACTTTTCACACTAATGGGAAAGTGAACAATCATAATTGTCGAAGGGACTGTAGTTGTTCGGCGTGAATTTCGAATGAATAATGAGTTTCAACCTCCTGACGTTGGTATACACATTTGATAGATGAAGGTTGTTTGAGCAAAGTCCCAGACGGCTGAGTGAAGAACACGTAGACAACATTCGGAAATAATTTTCAGTCAGTCCAAGATAATCGTCCAGGCGACCAAGCAGACTGTTGCAATTTCGACAATGTCCATTATAACAGTTTGCGTGTGTGTGGCGTCTGTCCCAAAAGAACAGACGTCACTTCAGATCCTGCAGTTGCTATTCTTTCATATTCACAGAATATGACATCAACTGTGAACAATGGGGACACAGTGATCATCGCATCAAATTCAAATGTTTGTATAACTTATGGGACTTACCTACGGGGTCATCAGTCCCTAAACTTACAAACTACTTATGAACTAACTAATACTAAGGACGGCACAAATATCTATGCCCGAGGGGGGATTCGAACCCCCGACCGTAGTGGCCGTGCAGACCGTGAGTGGAGGCCTCAGTCCCCTCGGCCACCGCGGCCGGCATCATTGCATCTACCAATAGATCCCTTCTTTTAGTCAAGGTACGACAGAAGTTCCTTTTCTCCCCAATTTTTTTCATTACCTCCTCATTAGTTACGCGATCCACCAACCTTATCTTCAGAATTCTTCTATAACACCACATTTGAAAAGCCTCTATCCTCTTCCTGTCCGCGCTGTTTATCGTCCATGTTTCACTCCCATACAAGGCAGCACTCCGCACAAATGCTTTCAGAAAGGACATTATAATGCTTCAATTAATATTCGATGTTAACAAATTTCTCTTTGCCAAAAGCGCTTTTTTACCCTCTGCCATTCTGAATTTCATATCGTCTGTACTGCGACCTATAATACGTTATTTTGCTGCCCAAGGAATAAAACTCATTTACCATTTTTATTGATTCGTTACCTAATTTAGTTCCCTCAGCATTTTCTGATTTTCTAAGACTGCATTCCATTACCCTCATGCTCATCTGATATGCTCCTTTCGACACACTGTCCATTGCGTTCAATTGCTCCTCCAGGTACTTTGAGGGCTCTGACAGAATTACTATGTCATCAGCAAAACGCAAGGTTTTTATTTCTTCATCCTGAACTTTAATAACTTTAATTACTTCCCCAAATGTATCCTTGCTTTCCTTTATAGCTTGCTCAATGTAAAAATTGAATAACATTGGGTAAAGGCTACAACCCTGTCTTATACCCTTACCAACCTCTGAATCCCTTTCATACCCTTCAACTCTGATAACTGCTGTCTGGTTTTTGTACAAGTGGTAAATAACCTTCCGTTCCCTATATTTTAAACATGCTGATTTCAGAATTTGAAATAGTGTATTCCAATCAACATTGTCGAAAGCTTTCTCCAAATCTACAAAAGCTAGAAATTTATGTTTGCCTTTTCTTAATCTATCATAAGCCGTTAAATGAGGTTTACCTCCCATGTTCCTACATTTCTCCTGAATCCAAACTGATCTTCCACAAGGTCGGCTTCTACCAGCTTTTCCATCCTTCTGTAAATAATCTGTGTTAAAATTTTGCAGTCATGACTTATTAAACTGATGATTCTGTAATTTGTAATTTTTACACATGTCTGCACCCGCTTTCTTTGGAACGGGGATTGTTATATTTTTCTTTAAGTCTGAGGGTATTTCCCCTGTCTCACACATCTCACACACCCGGTAAAACAGTTTAGTCATGGCTGGCTCTCCCAGAGACTTTAGTAGTTCCGAGGAAATGTCGTCCACTCTCAGTATAGTATCTCCCATTTCATCTACATACTCTTCCGTTCCTACAGTATTGTCTCTCAGTTTATTTCCTTTGTAGAGCCCCTCTATATACTCTTTCCACCATTCAGCTTCCCCTTCTTTGCTGAGAACTGGTTTTTCATCTGAGTTCTGTATATTAATACAGCTGCTTTTCGTGCCTCCAAATATTTATTTTACTTTCCTGTAGGCGGTATGTATTTTTTCCCTTTTTATACATTCTTCTACAAACTTGCATTTGCCTTCTAGCCTGCTTAGCCATTTTGGACTTCCTGTCAATCTCATTTCTTAGTCGGCTTTTGCCTTTTCCATTTTCTTTATTTTTTTTAAATTTTCGTCTTTCATCAATTATATTTAGTTTTTGCTGTAATATACAAGAATTTTTTGTAGGTCTTGCCTTTCTATCTATTTTGTCCTGTGCTGCCTTCCACTACTTTATTTCACAAAGCTACCCATTCTCCTTCAACTGTTTTATTTCCCTCAGTTTCTGACAATTGTTGCCTAAAGCTTCCTCTGAAATTCTCGAGAATTTAGGTTCCTTATATTTATCCAGGTCCCATCTACTTATTTTCCTACTTTTTTTTCAGCCTACAGTTCATGACCAACAAGTTATGGTCAGAGTGCATATATGCCCCTGGGTAAGTTTTACAGTTTAAAACCTGGTCTAAATATCTATGTCTTACTATTATAAAATGTATTTGGTACCTTCCAGTGACTCTTGGCCTCTTCCACGTATACAAACTTCCTTGATAATTCTTAAATCAAGTGTTTGTTATGATTAAATTATGTTCTGTGCAAAATTCTATCAGGTGATCTCCTCTTTAATTCCTTTTTCCCAGTCCATATTCACCTACTATTTTCCCTTCATTTCCTCTTCCTACTACCGAATTCCAGTCTCCCATCACAATTAAGTTTTCCTCTCCCTTAATTGCCTGAGTAATTTCCTTTGCAACCTCATACATTTCTTCGATATCCTCATCATCGGCAGAGCTAGTGGGCATATAAACTTGTACTACTGTGGTCGGTGTTGGCTTCTTATCTATCTTGACTACGTTAATGCGATCACTGCACTGCTCATAGAAGTTTACCCGCATTCCTATTTTCTTATTCATTATCAGACCTACTCCTGTAATACCCCCAACTGATTTTGTATTTATAATCCTGTAGTCACGTGACCAGAAATCCTGTTCCTTTTTCGACCGAACTTCACTAATCCCCACTATATCTATCTTCAACCTATCCATTTCTCTTTTTATATTTTCTAGATTCCCTACCCAATTAAGGGATATAACATTCCACGCTCCGATCCGTAAAATGCCAGTGTTGTCTATCCTGATGATCACATCGTCTTGAGTAGTCCCCGTCCGGAAATCCGAATGGGGGACTATTTTACCTCTAGAATATTTCACTCGAGAGGATGCCATCTTCATATACTCATACAGTAGAGCTGAATGTCCTCGGGAAAAGTAGTTTCCCCTTGCTTTCAGCCGTTCGTAGTAGCTGTGTGGCAATAACACCTTAGCTGCTGTTACAAGGCCAGCTCAATCATCCAGGCTGTAGCCCCCGTAACTACTGAAAAGGCTGCTGCCGCTATTCAGGGACCACACGTTTGTCTGGCCTCTCCACAGATAACCCTCCGGTACCTACGGGCAGCGGTGGAGTAGCCGAGCGGTCTAAAGCGTCTCGCTGCGGAGCGCGCGGTTGCCAGCTGTGGAGGTTCGAGTCTTCCCTGGGGCATGGGTGTGTGTGTTGTCCACAGGTTAGTTTACATAGGTTTAAGTAGTTTGTAAGCTACGGACTGATGACCACGCAGTTTGGTCCGATAGATTTACAAACATTTGAACATTTGCTACCTACGGTACGGCTATTTGTAACGTTGAGGCACGCAAGCCACCACACCTCAACATTGTCTGTGATTCATGGGGATGGCCTCCATGCTATTTAGCGTCAATTAAAGATGACACCCACCCATACACTATATCACCATCAGCAAACAGCCGCAAATTACACGTTACTCTGTCCATCAGATTATTTATATAGATAGAAAATAAAAGCGGCCCTATCACACTCCCCTGGGGCATGCCTGACGATACAATCGTCCTTAATGAACACTCGTCATCAAGAACAACGTACTAAGATACATTACTAAGGAAGTCTTCTAGCCAGTCACAAATCTGTGAACCTATTCCATAAGCTCGCATCTTCGTTAGCAGTCTGCAGTGTCGCACCGCGTCGAACGCCTGTTTGAAGTCGAGAAAAACACAACCGCCTGTTGCCCTTCATCCATGGCTCGCAAGATGTCATGTGAGGAAAGGACAAGCTGAGTTTCACATGAAAGATGTTTCCCAAACCCGTGCTGATTCATGGAAAGAAGCTTTTTCGTTTCAAGGAAATTTACTGTATTCGTACTGAGAATATGCTCCAAAATCCTACATGATACTGATGTCAACGATATTGGCCTGTAATTGTGTAAGTCAGTTCTCTTTCCTTTCTTATAAACGGGAGTCACCTGCGCTTTTTTCCAATCACTAGGAACTTTGCTGTGCTGAATTAAAGATTCGTGATAAATGCAAGCTAAGTAGGGGGCCAATGCCGCAGAATACTCTTTGTAAAACCGAAGTGGTATTCCATCCGGACCAGCAGACCTTTTCGTAATTAGATCTCTCAGCTGCTTCTCTACACCAGAAATACCCATTTCTATGTCCTCCATTTCGGAATTAGTTCGTTGATCAAATAATGGTACATTTGTGTGGTCCTTCTGAGTGAAAGATTGCTTACAGCCGGCCGCGGTGGCCGAGGGGACTGAGGCGCTCCAGTCATGGTCTGCACAGCCACTATGGTCGGGGGTTCGAATCCCCCTCGGGCATGGATATTTGTGCCGTCCTTAGTGTTAGCTAGTTCGTAAGTAGTTTGTAAGTTTAGGGGCTGATGACCCCGCAGTTAAGTCCCATAAGCTATACAAACAATTAAACATTTGAATTTCTTAGAGGTTAAATTTAGAACTTCAGCTTTCTGTTTGCTTTCTTCTATTACTGCCCCGGAATGATCAACGAGTGACTGTACAGTGGGTTTTTACCTACTTATCGATTTTATATAGGACCAGATTTTTTTCGGGTTCTCAGAAAGATCTTTTGGTAAGGTATGGCTGCGGTAATTATTGTATTCTTCGAGCATCGATCTTTTCATAGACGCTCGAATTTCTACTAACTTTTGCCTTTCATCATTCGCGTGTTCTTTTTTTAACCGAGAGTGCAACATTCTTTGCTATCTCAGCAACTTTCTAACATTATTATTATACCACGGTGGAACCTTTCCATCCTTAATCGTCTTTACTGTCACATATTTCTCTAACCCTTTATTTACAATGCACCTAAATTTAGTCCACAATTCCTCTACGTTCCATAGTTTGTAAGTGCTATCCTAACATTTGCTTATCGCCTTTTCTCAACAAAAAAGCCGGCCGCGGTGGCCGAGGGGACTGAGGCGCTTCAGTCACGGTCTGCAGGGTCACTACGGTCGGGGGTTCGAATCCCCCCTCGGGCAGGGATATTTGTGCCGTCCTTAGTCTTAGCTAGTTCATAAGTAGTTTGTAAGTTTAGGGACTGATGACCTCGTAGTTAAGTCCCATAAGTTAAAAAAAAAAAACTCAACAAAAACACTCTCCTAGCCTTCTTGATTCAAATGTTTGTTAAGCTAATGCGACTTGACTAGGGGGCCATAAGTCCCTAAACTTACAAACTACTTATTTACTACCTTATACTAAGGACGACACAAATATACATGCCCGAGGGGGGTTCGAACCCCCGACCGTAGTTGCCGTGCAGACCGTGACTGAAGCGCCTCAGTCCCCTCGGCCACGACGGCCGGCTTTCTTGATTAGTTTATGCACTTTGGTCACCATCGACGCTATGACAATATCATGATCACAAATTACCGTCTCTACACAGATATCATTAATAATGTCAGGACTATTAGTGGGTATAAGGTCTAAAATATTTCCATTGCACGTGGGTTGCCGGTTTAACTGCTGAACCACCTGAAATGTAACTAGAGAGTTCCCAATCTATACTGTTAAGGTTGAAGTCTCCCCCGACTAATATTACACGGCCCAGATACCTATGGACTACCTGGAGTAGACTTTCTTTCAATGATACTAAAAATACTACAACAACACTGGGGAGCCAGTAGAAACACCCAACTATTAACTTTACTTCTTGTAGACCTGTAATACGTGCCCACATAACTTCACAACTACTTTCAACCTCGATCTCAGTAGAAACAGTATCTTTGAAGCTTCCTTGCGGATTAAAATTGTGTGCCGGAACCGGGACTCGAACCTGGGACCTTTTCTCATTTTTTTGTTAGCCCTCTGTAGTGTGGCACCAGGTCAAATGCCTTTTTGAAACTGAGAAAAACGTAATCTGCCTGTTTCCTTTCATCCACGGCTCGCAAGAGAAAGGCGCAAGCTAGGTATCACACGAACGATGTTTCCTAAAGCCATGCTGATTCATAGAAAGAAGCTTATCTGTCTCAAGGAAATTTACTACATTCGAGCTGAGAATGTGCTCTAAAATTCTACAGGAAACAAATGTCAACGATTTCGGCCTGTAATTGTGTGTGTCTCTTTCCTTTCTAATAAACGGAAGTCACCTGCGGTTTTTCCAATCACTAGGAACTTTGCGCTGAATTAAAGATTCGTGATAAATTCAAGCTAAGTAAGGGACCAATGCCGCAGAATACACTTTGTAAAACTGAACTGGTATTCCATCCGGACCAGGAGACATTTTTGTATTTAGTTCTCTCAGCTGCATCTCTATACGAGAAGTACCTATTTCTATGTCCTCCATTTCGGAGTTACTATATTGCTCAAATGATGGTACATTTCTGCAGTCCTCCTTCGTGAAAGATTTCTTGAAGGCTACATTTAGAACTTCAGTTTTCCATATGCTTTCTGCTATTACTGACACAGAATGATCAACGAATGACTGGATAGCGGACTTTGACCCGTTTATCGATTTTACATCGGACCAGAATTTTTTCTGGCTCTCGTAAAGATCTTTTGCTAAGGTATGGCTGTGGTAATTATTAGACGCACGAATCTCCACTAACTTATATCTGTCGTCTTATTCTTTTCTGAACCGAGAGTGCAACTGCCTTTGCTTCCTCAGTACCTTTCAAACATTATTATTTTATCACGGTGGATCTTTTCCATTCGCAGTCAGCTTTATAAGTACATATTTCTCTAACCCTTTACTTGCAATACATTTAAATCTAGTCCACAATTCCTCTACATCCACTGTACCGGAACTAAACAACGTCCATTCATTTTCCAAGTGTGATGCTAACAATTGTTTATTGGCTCTTTCTAACAAAAGCACACTTCTAGCCTTCTTTATTGGTTTATTAACTTTTGTAACCATTAATGCTATGACGATATCTTGATCAGTAACTCCTGTCTCTACATTGACATCGTTGATACGGTCATGCTTGTTTGTAGCTATGTCTAAAATATTTCCATTTCGTGTGGGCTTTTGGTTTAAGTGCTCAAGACAGTTTTCTGAAAACACAAGACTGCTTGTCTGTACCGCCTGAGCCGGCCGCGGTGGCCGAGGGGACTGAGGCGCTCCAGTCACGGTCTGCACGGCCACTACGGTCGGGGGTTTTAATTCCCCCTCGGGCATTGATATGTGTGCCGTCCTTAGTCTTAGCTAGTTCATAAGTAGTTTGTAAGCTTAGGGACTGATGGCCCCGTATTTAAGTCCCGTAAGTTCTACAAACATTTGAATTGATTGTACCGCCTGAAATGTAACTAGAGATATTCCAATGTATACTTTTTTTGTTTGAAGTCTCCTCCGAATAATACTGCGTGGCCCAGATACCTACGCACTACCTGGCGTAGACTTTCTATGAATGACTCTAAAACTGCTACAGCAGAACTGGGGCCGGCCGCGGTGGCCGAGCGTACTGCGGCGCGTCAGTCACAGTCTGCAAGACTACTACGGTCGGGGGTTTGAATCCCCCCTCGGGCATGGATATTTGTGCCGTCCTTAGTAGTAGCTAGTTCATAAGTAGTTTGTAAGTTTAGGGACTGATGACCCCGTAGTTAAGTCCCATAAGCTCTACAAACATTTGAACATTTGAGCAGAACTGGGCGGCCGGTAAAACACTCAGCTTCTAACTCTATTTATTTTTATTTATTGTTTTTTTTCTGTTCCAGAGGACCCAATTGAGGAGTGAGACTCCATAATCATGGAACAGGTCAATACATTAATTCTTATACATGAATGGTAATAGAAAATTTTTAAGTAGTCCTTTGCACACGATAATCTTAAGACAAATTGAAAAGAATCAATAAAGAAAAAATGAATTAGCTTAATTCTTTAACTTTTCTAGCAGCTCCACAACAGAATAAAAAAAGTGATCCATGAGGTAACTCTTCAATTTAGATTTGGAAGCGTGTGGATTAGTGCTAAGATTCTTTAGTTCTTGTGGCAGCTTATTGAAAATGTATCCTGCAGAAAACTGTACACCTTTCTGCACAAGTGTCAAGGTGGTGTGATTCAAATGTAGGTACGATTTCTGTCTAGTATTCACCGAGTGAAAGCTACTAACTCGTGGCAATAAGCTGATATTATTAACAACAAACGACATTAAAGACAAAACAGATTGTGACGTTAGAGTCAAAATTCCCAGACTACTGAAAAGGGGTCGACATGACGTCCGTGAACTTACACCAGATATTGCACGAACAGCCCATTTTTGTGCCAGAAATATCCTTTTTGCATCAGGCGAGTTACCCCAATAAACAATGCCGTACGTCATAAGTGAGTGAAAGAAAGCTTAATAGACTACTTTTCGTGTGGAAAAATTACTTATTTCTGATATTGTTCTAATGGTAAATATAGCAGAATTTAGTTTTGAAACAAAATCCTGAACATGGGCTTTCCATGACAGCTTACTGTCTATATGAACATCTATAAATTTTAACTGTTCAGTCTCACTTATCATATGCACATTATGTGTAATCAAAATGTCAGCTTTCGTCAAATTATGTGTTAGAAATAGTAAAAACTGAGTTTTAATGTGATTTAACATCAACTTGTTTTCTACAAGCCATGAACTTATCTCTTTAACTGCATTATTTGATACTGTGTCAATATTACAAGCAACAACCTTCACTACCAAGCTGGTATCATCAGCAAACTAAAATATTTTACAGTCAGTACTCGAAAGCATATCATTTATATAAATAAGAAACAGCAATGGTCCAAAAACAGACTCCTGGGCCACCCCACACTTAATTGTGCCCCATTGGGATTTTATGTCATAGCCATTTTCTACACTGCGGGGGATTACCTTCTGTTGTCTATTATTAAAGTAACTTTAATTCTCTTAGACCTATTATACGTGCCAAGATAACTTCAGAGTTACTTTCAATGTTGGTAGGAAACATATACAGTAGAACCCCGTTTTAACCCTTTCCAAGGGATTTCAGTGAAATGATGTAAAATGTGGGAAAATGAGAAATGCAGGAAATAACGATTTAAATGGTAAAATGTGCTTACTAGATCAGCCTTGCATTTTCATAGTTTATTTGTAATGTATTTACATAATAGGCATCAAAATACTCGGCAGGAAGTTTATTATATAACAATGTTTATCCAAATTCTTACCATTGTAAGCGCCAGGCGGAACTAGTAATCTTATGGGAAGTAGAAAGTTTTGACGTAATTTCATTTATTATAATTGATTAGCCAGCAAGCCTTTTACCGGCATTAATTATTTACGTAGAAAAACCCTACAAGTTCCGTTCTTTTTGTATTTTTCGATGTTTCAGACGACGATATTAGAAAATTAATTCACGTTCTCGAGTACAAATATATGCATAAGTATTTTTGTGACGTTTGCATAGGGTCGCATCTCACACTACTATCACTTTTTTGAGGTTGTGGGTATTACCTGAATAATACCCAACTTTAACACACACATACACACACACACACACACACACACACACACACACACACGCGTGTGTTTGTGTGTTCCCAGCTGGGATTAGAAACTGGGTCGCCCACTTTCTAGGCAGCTGAGGTCATATATTCAGTAAACATGAAATAATAAGAACTGCACACACAAACACACACACACACACACACACATATATATATATATATATATATATATATATATATATATATATATATATATATACGAATTTGAGTGCTGTGAGCAGGGTAAAGCTGAGAATTTGTGTCTGACGGGAGGCGTGCTTAGGTGCGGTAATCACTTTGTCACCATTGGTGTAGTGGTGAGCGCAACTGCCTAGAAAGCGGGAGAACGGGGTTTGAATCCCGGCGTTGCACATTCGCAGTTGATGTCATATATTCTGGGAAAATGAATGTTCTAAATAAGTGGTTAGTGACGAAACCTTTCCGAAAGTGGTGAAGTGAAAAGACTGAAAGTTTGATAGTTGGTCCTTGAACAAATGCAAACTGATGTCTTGTTCATTGCCACTCAAGCTACATTACACACAAACGAAAACGTCAATTGGCGTAATGTCCGTATATGGGGTAATGAGCATCTGTATTAAGGTGATTCTCTGAAGGTCAACGTTTTCTGTGGCATTTGAGCCTGTAAGGCTTTGGTCCCTATTTCTTTGAAGGTGTAAATGAACTGGGTAAAAATATTTAGAAATGTTGCAGAAGTGGCTGTTTCGTGTGCTCGAAGAAGAAGCATGTCAATTCATAGTCCATCGAGATTTTCCACACCCACACGGAAGTTATATTTTGCGCTCATTTCAAAGAATGATACTGAACCCAATGGATCGGCGTCAGGCAGCTCATGTCACAGCACTTAATCATTTTCTCCGAGAAGTCCTGATTTCCAAATGTTCAAATGTTTGTAAATCTATCGGACCAAACTGCGAGGTCATCGGTCCATAGCTTACAAACTACTTAAACTAAGGTAAAGTAACCTAAGGACAACACATACACCCATGCCCCGCGGAGAACTCGAACCTTCGACGGCGAGCAACCGCGCACTCCGCAGCGTGGCACCTTAGACCGCTTGGCTACTCCACCGCGGCTCCTGACCTCACCCCACTGTGCTATTTAACTATGGGGGGACGTTAAGGATTTGTTGTTTCGAATACACTTACTAACGAATAACGAGATATTAAAAGAAGGAACTGCACCTATACGAACTGCTTAGTGAGAGATGCTGTAAGGTGTTTAGCATGAGTTGGTGTACCAGGTTGATGCTATTCAAGTGTCTTGACGCTGGTGTTATATTGAACATCTGTGAACATGTTTTCCTTAGAACAAAAACTTTTCACAATGACTAATTACTCCAGGTTACATCATGTTTCTACGAGGCTCGTCCAGAAAACAGAAAATAAGTTCAGTTTCAATTTATCTCCGCTGCAGCGTACGATTGCAGTTCCGCACATGCGCTGTAGACGTTGTGTATCAAGGAGAAGAACGTGCGCGATTTGGAGATCGCTTTGCTGTGCTTGTTTGAAATGTCGGCGTTGATTGAAACTCCCGTCGCCTGTGAAATCAGGTCGGTGATTCGGTTTATGAATGCGAGGAAAGTGAAACCAAGTGAAATTTATCGGCAGATTTGCGATGTTTACGGACCACATGCGATGAGTGATTCGATGGTGAGAAGATGGGTCCGACAGTTCAATGGCGGGCGTAGTGATGTACACGATGAAGAACGAAGTGGCGTCCACCTTTGGTTACAGAAGAACTGGTTCACGCGATTGATGACAAGATCCAGGAAATCCGTAGGTTTACAATTAGTGCTCTCGCTATGGACGACGAGCTGAAAGAAACTGTTTCCAATTGGTTGCAGACACAGGCGGCAGATTTCTATGAAGAAGGTATACAAAATCTGGTGCCACGCTATTACAAATGCCTGCAAAATTTCGGCAGTGATGTGGAAAAGTAGGTTAAGAGTTGTAGAATTTTGTGCAATAAAAATTTCTTCTGTATCTGTGTACAATTTTATTTTATTACCAAACGGAACCTACTTTCTGGACGCGCCTCGTATGGTTGAAAACAGATTTACAAAATTGTGGTATGTTTTTAAATAACATAGTATTATAATTTCATCCGAGATCATCTACATGTAAAAACTATCACAGCCATTTGTTTTGTTGTCTACTTTAAGATCTCCAAGCCCAGAATCTACGAAGCGGAGTATGTCCCGACCTCGAGAATCAGCAGCGGCACAGTCGCAGCGGCTGTCTCAGACGGACGAATCACGACCCATCTCAACACCGACTGGTCGCCAGAGTGTGAGCCCAACAGCAGCGGCAGCACGCCATCATAGGTCAGCACTTGCGGTTGTTTTCTCACTAATACAGGAACTTATGATGACAGGGTGTCTTGGTTCTTTGTATTCTTTTTTTACACTCTATGCCCTAGTTCAAGGCTTTACAATCTCTTCCGCACGGTAAAACTGTTTGAACACATTCAGTTGTAATGCTTTAATTATTGTTAACAATAGTATTATATGTTGCGAAATGATATTTTAATGAAATGCTAAATTATATATTTAATTTGCAAGTAGACACGTTTTAAACAGGTACGAAATGCTAAATTTCGTTAGCACAAACGTTGTGAGCGAAGTGAATGTGGAGTGCGTACGAGAGACATTCATAAGTACTCCATAGATATCACAGTATTGCGCATCCCGTGAACACGAATTGGCTCGAATGACAGTGTGGAAAATCATGCGTTAGAAGCTATCTATGAAACTACTCAAATTGGAGTTCGAGAAGAATCTCAGTGACGACCATAAAGACAAACGATCCAAGTTTTATTCGTAGTTCAAACAATTTAGCATGAACAGGGCATTGTTGAAAGCTTTATTTTTAGCGACAAAGCCACATTTCACACTAATGGGAACGTGAACAATCATAATATTGCAGAATGACCGTAGCTGTTCAGCGTGCATTTCGAACGAATTATGAGTGTCAACCTCCTGACAGATGGCATTTCAGCCGTTGGCTTACACATTTTACAGATGACGGGTGTTTGTGCAAAGGGAAAAGTGACAGACGGCCGAATGAAGAACATTCGTGAATAATTTACATGCATTCCTAGATAATCGTCAAGGCGACCGAGCAGACTTATTCAAATTCAACAAACGACCATTGGGGGAGCTATAAATAAGTATTTAGCGACAAAAATTGTGGTATCGGGTAATGAGGATCTGTGGGACACGATTCGTATTGACGTTTGTCTGAAGGTCAACGTTTTTGTGCCATTTCAGCCAGTAAGGTTTTTATTCTTAATTGTTTGAAGGAGTAAACATAAATGGGCAAACATATTCAGAAATCTTGCAGAAGTGACTGTTTCCCGTACTTGAAGAAGAAGCTCGTCAATTCATGTTGCATCGTGGTTTCCCACACCTAAATGGACAATTATTATTTTGTGCTTATTTCGACGAACGGTACCAAACCCAATGGACTGGCGCGAAGCAACTCGAGTCACAGCACTTAATCATTGTCTATCAGAAGCCCTGACCTCACTCCACTGTACAATTTATCAGTGGGGGTACATTAAGGGTATGTTGTCTCGAACACATACACTAACTAATAATGAGAAATGAAAATAAGAAATAGCTGCACCTAACAAACTACTCAGTGTGAGATGCTGCAAGGTGTGTGGGACGAGTTCGTGTACCAGGTTGATGTTATTATAGTGTCTGGATGGTAGGGTTATATTTTGCTAAATTTTATGTTTCGTTTGTAAGTACAATGTAGTTACATATTGAACACATATTGGCAGCTACGAAATGCTAAATTATTTCGGGAATTCAGTGTTTTACATTTGCGTGACAATAATTTTATTTTGCTCCTATCTAGGACAAACGTTCTCACGACACCCTTCCCTGATTTCTGCGTTTTAATTATATTTATGTGATTCATAATTGAAAATACACCTTTGTACTTTAATGTTGTAAACAGATGCAGTCTACCATTATCGACGTTCGAATAGCTTGTTAAGACCTTGACTGATAGATGAACTGCATTTAACGATTCATCTAATACCAAAGCTGAATGTTACATGCACAAAAAGGCGGAATTCAACATTCAGATTACTCAGTTAATACATCGTGTGAGATTACCACCCATTAGAAATATTGGTAATTAATAGCATTTGATAACTAAACAGTATGAAGTTCACTGTAAACATTGACCATGCCAATGCACCAAATGTTACAAAATTTTAATCTTATTAATTATGGTAGCAATGTATTTACGCAGTTGGGTGACAACATTTATAGTTAGGCCATAGGTAGAAATTCTCCTCATTGAGATTTGCTGTGTGCTAGTAGGAGGGAAAGCCGGCGAGCAGGCCGACGCTGGTGGCTTGTTCCAGCTTAGGTTTTCCAGGCTCGTTTCCGGTGACGGGAGAGAGGGACAATGGCAAGTGCCACGGGCAGTGCAGTGCACAGCGCGAAATAAAATATTCTAATACTACTTGCATTTGAAGTAATACGATGCAGTTAGGAACTTTTAAGGCCCTCACTACAAACTAGCCTGTTGACAAATAAACAATGTCATACCCACCCAATATGTCTGTGGTACAAGCTAAAACTTACGCATACAACAAATCTTAAACAAATGTATGTGGTTAAATTTAAACTAAGCTTAATACAGAGATGAGTGAGGGGTCATTTGAATTTTCTTGTAAAAATACATTAGCTGATATCGTCACATCTGGCGTAATATGTTTAATTGACACTGAAAACATAATTTCATTATATGAAAAGCAATAAATTACCAATGAATACAAGACTGTTACACAACTAGCATGGCAATGTTTGTTTATAAAAATAATATATTAACTATTTCTCATTTTATTTTCAATTAATCTTGTGTATTTAATATTCAGTTAAATCACTTATCTGTGATATAAGAAATTGCACGATTATAATAAATAGTGTAAAGGATGTTTATACCAATATAAAAACCTAATAAAACATTTTTTCACGTGTAGTGTAATTACTTTGATTTTAAGTAGAGTTTTAGAAATGTATTAGCTGAGCACTATACGTTGGCAAATCGGTTAGAACAGCTCACTTGTGGAAGTTGATAACGTAGGGAAAAAACCAGGCAGTGTGGCTTTTTGGCGCGCGCTCGCATGGCCGAGGTAGGGAGTCGAGAGCGAGTGGTGTAGCTGGCTGGGCGCGGCTTCGCTCTGCACGGTCGGCGTGTGGTCCTCCAGGTGGAGACTATAGCATTTTGTGTGGCAATAGCCAGGTGTGTTTGCTCTTCGTAGACTGCACCAAGTTGAATCGAGTGCTACTGTGTGTTGTGAATATTTAGCCGGTGGAACAAGGTGTGCATCACATTGAATTAAAGTGACTGTGTTTTGTTAATGTAACACGTTTCGTCACAAAGGATGAACATAAACGGTGTTTGCGACAGGCACATGGTGTGAAAACAATTTGCGACAAATATTCATTTTGTCTGGAGGCTCAAGAGCTAGAACATTATCAAGTAAATGTGTCGTCGTACTGACGTATCAGCCACAGGGTTTTAATATGGTGTAATAAACAAAATCAAGTGAACTTTCACGTGTTTTCAAAAATAGTAGTTAGTCCACCCTTTTCTCAAATGAACTTGACTTTATTATGAATTTTTTTTGTTTAATCATATGCTGGGAAGATAAGATGCGAACGTGTGATATCATCCCCTAGAAAACGAGTCTCAAGCAATCACAGTTTCAGTGTTTGTTTAGGAATTTGGTTCGCAGTTGGGGTTGTGAGTTTAAAAAAAATTAATCTTGCCCTATTTAAACTCTCACCCTGATATTTCACCTCGCAATCGTCTATTGTAACATGATACGAACAGATGTATGTATTGTATAATTTGATAAGAAGTTCGTCATTGATTTTACTGGTATCTTCATAACCTAAATCAGGCAAGGACACACGGGTGGGATTTATGTATATAGGGTGAGTCACCTAACATTACCGCTGGATATATTTCGTAAACCACATCAAATACTAACGAACCGATTCCACAGACCGAAAGTGAGGAGAGGGGCTAGTGTAATTCGTTAATACATACCGTAAAAAAATTCACGGAAGTATGTTTTTAACAAAAACATACGTTGTTTTTTAAATGGAACCCTGTTTGTTTTGTTAGCACATCTGAACATATAAAAAATACGTAATCAGTGCCGTTTGTTACATTGTAAAATGTTAATTACCTCCGTAGATATTGTAACCTAAAAGTGACGCTTAAAACCTCTGACGTTCAGTTGCGTGTTGTAACAAACACAGGCCACGGTCGGCGAGCAGCATCTGCAGGGACATGTTTAAGATGACGGCCGTGTTTACGAGTGTGGCTGTAGTGCACTGTTGTGGTTTGGTCTAGCTGTTACAGTGTCCGCATGTAGCGCTTGCTGCTATTGTTATTCTGCATTCGTCTTTGCACACAGACTAACTGTAGTACACTATGTTACCAGACATCTGTGATAGTGTAGTGTTGTAGGAACTGTGACCATGGTGTATTCGAACTCTGAAAAGGCGGAGATGATACTCATCTATGGCGAGTGTCAACAGAATGCAGTTGAAGCCTGCAGGGTGTATGCAGAACTATACCCGGACATAGAGCATCCAACGTGCAGCACATTTCAAAACACCTACCGTGCAACGGGTATGATTGTATCACGCAAACTGGTCTGTAACTGGCCCGTCACAGGAGAAGCGGGTGCAGTTGGTGTGTTCGCTGCTGTTGCCGTGAACCCTCACAGGAGTACACGAGACATTGCGAGAGCCGGTGGACTGACAAGGAAAGTACTTAGGCTTGAACAGACAGAAATACACCAAAATCGTGTGATAGATAATGTAAATGTCTCTTATTGCACTAGTGATACTCCCGCATCTGCAAAACTCGGCAGTCGCCCATTAGAGGCCTCTGAGTGTGTCATTCCGCATTGCACTTTGACCTGCCGGTACGCCAGTAGTGACGGTGCAGTGTGCCTCTGAAGTTGCGTTTTGTGATGTTATTTGTGTGTCAGATGGGTCGGCGATTGGTAACTAATCCTGTTAATATAGTGTGACTGTTTGAGGTGAAGTTACGAAGAAACCTTCTTCGTGTAGATGGTATTGGTGTGGAAGATGAATCATTCGCATGTTACCTATTATCTATTATAGTGTTTCTAATCTATACTCACATTTCTGCACTATAATAGATATCAGAAAAAATCAAATGTTTGTAAATCTATCGGACTAAACTGCGAGGTCATCAGTCCGTAGCTTACAAACTACGTAAACCTAGGTAAACTAACCTAAGGACAACACACACACCCATGCCCCAGGAAGGACTCGAATCTCCACGGCGAGCAACCGCGAGCTCCGCAGCGAGACGCTTTAGACCGCTCGGCTACTCCACCGCGGTAATACCGGAGTAAAGTGAATGATTCTTCTTCTACACCAAGACCGTATTCTCGAAGAAAGGCTCTTCGGAATTCCATCTCAATCAATTGCAATACATTAGCAGGATTGATTACCAATCGCCGACCCATCTGACGCTTCACTACACAAATAACCTCACAAAGCGCAACTTCAGAGGCACACTTCACCGTCAGTACTTGCAAAGTGCAATGCGGCAGAGCACACGCAGAGGCCTCTAATGGGCGACTGCAGAGGTTTGCAGATGCGGGAGTATCACTAGTGCAATAAGGGACCTTTACATTATCTATCAAACGATTGTGGTGTATTTCTGTTTGTTCAAGCCTAAGTACATTCCTTCTGAGTCAAAGTAGTGTCATGCGCATACTGCATCGTCACCGATTTCACCTGTTTCATGTGTCGCTACATCAGCAATTACATCGTGATGACTTTAATCATCGAGTGCAAATCTGCAATGGGTGTTAATAGAGAATGAGTTGCAGTTCTACCTGTTTACCGATGAAGCGGGTTTTACAAACCACGGGGCAGTGAATCTACGGAACATGCATTACTGGCCCGTGGACAATCCACGCTGGCTCCGACAGGTAGAGCGACAGCGACCGTGGACTGTAAATGTATGGTGCGGAATTATTGTTGACCACCTCATTGGCCCTCATTTCATTGCAGGGGCCCAAACAGCTGCAACATACATCGCGTTTCTACAGAATGATCTGCCAACGTTGCTCGAAAATGTCGCAATGGAAACGCGTCGACGTATGTGGTATCAGAATGATGGTGCACCTGCACATTCCGCAATTAACACTAGGCTGACCCTTGACAGGATGTTCGACGGGCGGACGTGGAGGACGTATAAATTGGCTAGCCAGTTCTCCTGATCTTACACCTCTGGACTTCTTTCTGTGGAGTACTTTAAAGGAGAATGTGCACCGTGATGTGCCTACAACCATAGAGGATATGAAACAACGTATTGTGGCAGCCTGCGGCACCGTTACACCAGATGTACTGCGGCGTGTACGACATTCATTACGCCACAGATTGCAATTGTGTGCAGCAAATGATGGCCACCACTTTGAACATCTATTGGCCTGACATGGCGGGACACACTCTATTCCACGCCGTAATTGAAAACGGAATCCATGTGTGTACGTGTACCTCACCCCTCTTGGTAATGTACATGTGCGTCACTGCGTCAGTGAAAAAGACCAATAATGGTGTTGGCATGTGGACGTAATGTGCTGTTCTAGTCTCTTCTGTACCTAAGGTACTTCACCGTTCCATTTGGATCCCTACTTAATTCGATGATCTCCGATATACACGATCGAAAAGAGGAGGAGTGGTACTCAAGCTCCGGATGTAATGGACATTTTACAATGCAACAAACGGCACTGATTTGTTTATATGTTCAGATGTGCTATCAAAACTAACGGGGTTCCATTTAAAAAAACGTAGGTTTGTGTTAAAAAAACGTACTTCCGTGCATTTTTTATGGTTTGTATTAACCAATTACACTTGCCCCTCTCCTCCCGTTCGGTCTGTGGAATCGGTTCGTCAGTATTTGATGTGGTTTGCGAAATATATCCAGCGGTAATGTTAGGTGACTCACCCTATATATATCAGCTGGCCTGAATGTGCTTAGGGAGTAACCCACTGACACAAGATGGCGGAAATTGTGCTTTAGTGGAGTATATTCATTTTAAGATCACAACATTTCATGCACTGCCGGAGATAAAAAAAAAGTACATCCTCTCACTTTTGCAATTCGTTAAATGTAAATAAATGCTCAAGTGTGTGTAAATCTATCAGACTACATTGTGTGCTTATTAGTTGGTAGCTTACAAACTACTTCAACTAACCTAACGACAACACACACATCCATACCCGAGGAGTATTCGAACCCCCCACACGGAAGGCCAGTTAAATATAAAGAATGTACATGAAGTCCGAAAACAATTTCAATTACTTATTGCACAAGAACCAAACATTTACAGATATCATACACATGTGATTTTGAAGAGAAACCCTTTTCACAATTTTTTATTATTACTTTTTTCATATATACTGCCACAGCGTAGTATGGTAAGTTGCCGATAGTCGACGCTAGTCGTAAAAGAAGCGAGTTCAGGTGCGGAATTCGAAGAAAGAATGTTGCTACAGCTGTTCAAGGGATGTTTAGAACCAAGTACGGTAAGAAGCCACCAACAGGGAAGGCCATTTATCACTAGCACCACAAATTTGTTTCGATGGGTTGCTTGTGCCTGGTAAACATAAGCGGACGTCCCAGTGTGATTGAAGTGGATGTGGCGTGCGTACGAGAGACACTCATAAGAAGGAAGGAGGAAGCAAGCTTAGGATTTAATGTCCTATCGAGAGCTTGGTCATTAGAGACAGAGTTAACACTCGGAGTTTTGGGTAAGGGTGGGGAAGATAATTGGCCGTGCCTTTTGAAAGGAACCATCTCAGCAGTTGCCTGAAGTGATTTAGGGAAATCACGGAAAACTTAAGTCTGAATGGCCGGAAGTGGATTTGAACCACCATACTCTCGAATGCGAGTTCACTGTGTTACCACTGCGACACCTCGGTCCGTCATTCATAAGAAATCCACAGATATCGCAGCATTGTGCATCCCGTGAACTCGAAATAGCTCCAATGACAGTATGGAAATTCCTGCGACAGAAGCTATCTACGAAACTACTCAATTTGGCGTTAGAGCAGAAGCTCAGTGACGACGACAAAGACAAATATTAAAGTTTTGTTCGCAGTTGCAACAATCGAATGAGGATGTTGATTGCTTTTTTTTTTTTTTTTTTTTTTTTTTTTTTAGCGAAGATCTCACTTTCACAATAATGGGAAAGTGTACAATAATAAGTGTCGAATAGACTGTAGTTGTTTGAATGTATATCAGACGTTGTATACATATTTCAGAGATGAAGGGTGTTTGTGCACAGGGAAAAGTGCCAGACGTCCGAGTGAACATGTAGACAACATTCGGGAATAATTTTTAGTCAGTCCAAGAAAATCTTCGAGGCGACCGATCAGTCTGTTGCAAATTCGACATCCGCCCACTGTGAAATTTCTAAATAAGCGGTATGTGACGAAATCTTTCCGAAAGTGATGAAGAGAAAAAGACTCAAAGTCTGATAGTTTGCCCTTGATCAAATGAAAACATGTCTTGTTCACTGTCAATCTGCTGTTTAGTAATTGATCTACATTTCTCACAAACGAGAACGTCAATTGGCATAATGTTCGTATGTGGGGTAATGAGGATCTGTGGGAAACAATTCGTATTGACGTGAATTTCTGAAGGTCAATGTTTTCTGTGCCATTTCAGCTAGTAAGGCGTTGGTCATTATTTCTTTGAAGGTGTAAATGAACGGGGCAAAACTATATTGAAATGTTGCAGAAGTGGCTGTTTCCTGTGCTCGAAGAAGAAGAACGTCAATCCATATTCAATCGAGATTTTCCACACCCACATGGGCAGTTATTAATTGTCCTCATTTTCCGCGAACGGTACACAACCCATTGGACCGGCGCGATGCAGCTCATGCCATAGCACTTAATAATTGCCTACCAGAAGCCCTGACCTCGCCCCACAGTGCTTTTTATCTTTTGGGGGTACATTAAGGGTATGTTGTTTCAAACACATCTGCTACCTGATAATGAGAAATTAAAAGAAAGAACAACTGCACCTATACAAACTGCTAAGTGGGTGATACTGCAAGAGGTGTGGGATGAATTGGAGTACCAGTTTGATGTTATTCTAGTGTCTCGAGGGTGAGGTTATATTGAACATCTATGAAAATGTTTTCCTAAGAACAAAAACTTTTCACATTGTCTAATTACTCGAGGTTACATCATGTTTCCTTAATTAAAAACAGATTTACAATAATGTGGTATGTTTTTAAATCAGATTGTGTTACTATTTGATCCGAGATCATCTACATGGAGAAACTATCACAGCCAATTATTTCGTTCTCTCCTTAAAGATCTCCAAGCCCAGAATCTACGAAGCAGAGCATGCCGCGACCCACCTCGGCACCTCAAGAATCGCCAGCGGCACAGTCGCGGCGACTGTCCCAGGAGGAGGAATCACGGCCCTCGTCAACACCGACTGGTCGGCAGAGCGGGAGGCCAACAGAAGCGGCAGCACGCCGTCGCAGGTCAGCATTTGTGGCTGTTTTCTCACTGATTCAGGAACTTATGATGACAGTAGGCCTTAGTTCCTTATATTATTTTTTACACTCAACGTCCTAGTACAAGGCTTTCAGTCTCTTCTTTATGGTAACACTGTTCGAATAGATTCAATATCAAGTTACATCCTTTCATTAAGATAAACGATAGAACTATATCCCGGAAATTATGTTTTAAAGAAATGTTAAACTTTGTATTTCGTTTGTAAGTACAGTGTAGTTAAACACCTTTTGAATGCTACGAAATGCTAAATTCATATACGGTTTCAGTCTTTTGCATGTGCATGACCATCATTTAATTTTGCTCCTATCTAGGACAAACGTTGTCATTACGCCATCCCCTGGTAACTGCCATTAACTGTATTTGTATAACTCATAACTGAAAATGCACCTTTGCGCTTAAATATTGTGAAGAGATGCAGGAAAACTCTGAATTTCCTTCAGTTTGATCAGAGTAAACGTGGCAGAAGACAGATATTGGTGTTGCATAAATCACCACTGTTACAGGATATCTTTTTCATTCACATTGATTTATATCAGTTTTGGTGAAGATTGTTCTAATCTGTTTTTTTAACTGCACAATATCTTCATAATTATGTAATTGTATTTTGCTGCTAAATGGACCCGCTCGGTTAGCCGCCGGCCGCGGTGGCCGAGGGGACTAAGGCGCTTCAGTCACGGTCTGCACGGCCACTACGGTCGGGGGTTTGAATCCCCCCTCGGGCATGGATATTTGTGCCGTCCTAGTTCGTAAGTAGTTCATAAGTAGTTTGTAAGTTTAGGTACTGATGACCCCATAGTTAAGTCCCATAGACTATACAAACATTTGAACTTTTTTTTCGGTTACCCTTGTTGTATAATTCACCGCTTTGCGAGACGGGGAGCCGTACCAGCCCCGGTTCGAATCAGCTCGGCAGATTATCGAAAGGGGTCGGAGAGCCGGCCAACCTGGATGTGGTTTTTAGTCGGTTGTCCACATTCTCCTTGGTGAATACCGGGCTGGTCTCCAAGTCCCGTCTCAGTTACACGATTCGCAAACATTTCGAAAAACATTACTCTTTCACACATATACCACTGTAGACAGACATTTGGGGTACACATTTTATCCCGGGGGTCATGGGGTGGTGACAGGAAGGGCATCCGGCCACGCCGTAAATATTAATACGTCAAATCCGACCCTACATGTGCAGGAACATGGCTCAAGAGAAAGAATTTTATTGTTAAATGATACTACATAATGTAGTGTAACTGATTGTCACCACGAAATCTAAGGCGCGAATGATATCGATGGGAAGATATCGTTAGAACCATGTTAGGTTGAAGGTGAGCGAAATTTTTTCTGCCACGAATTATTTCGGAATGTCCAGGTGAATGGCTTGATACACAAATGGAAAGTCGGCGTTGCGCTGCCTGTGCGAAGAGATGCGACGGTGGATGTCCAAGTAGCGGCCAGCTTCCGATGTCAAAGAGAATGAATATCTTGAAATACGTAGAACTTTGTATTCTTAGATTTATGAAAAAAAGAAGAAAGAGTTTTGTAGAGAAATCTTATCAGAATCAGTAATAACTATTATGTTCAACACTATAGTGAATCTAGAATTTGTTTATGTTATAGACAAGTAGCCCTAAAATATGAACGTTACATGAAGAGCAGCAGTGTTTATTTCATAGAAGAAGAGTAGTTTGACGTTATAGCCACTTCTCTTCTAAAAAATCAAGAGCGAAGTTTTAGGTGCACGGACTTCAGAAAAAGATTGCAGTTAGAAGTTTTCTAAAAACAAAATGCTCTAGGATATCAGAATCTGCGCCACTCTCATTTAAGGAGTTTCAGACATGGATTACATGGCAATACCATGAGGGAGACGCGTACAATCTACCACTATCGTCGCTCTAAGAACTTTTTGAGACAGGGACTGATAGATGAACTGCATGTAAAGAGGAATCTAACATCAAAGCTGAATGTTACTTACCTCAAATGGAGTAATTCAAAATACCGATTACTCATTTAATACATCGCCTATGGCCACACGAGGCGAACAGATGTAAGTTTTCTATAATTTGATGAGAAGTTTGTCTTTGAATTTACTGGTCTCTGATGACGTAAATCAGGTATGGGTCAAAGGATCTGATTTACATACTTAGGCTAGCCTGAACCGTCGTAAGGAGTAACTCACTGACAATCGATGCCAAAAATTGCGCCTCAAAATATGAATTAAGAGAGTACAATTGTTTTAAGTTCACAGGGTAACATAAAGTCTGGGAACAATTTCAGTTATTTATTGCTGAAGAACCAAACATTGTACAGATATCATACCTATGTTATTTTGAAGAGAAACAAACATTGTACAGATATCATACATATGTTATTTTGAAGAGAAACAACGAAAGCTTTTTTATACCGCTACAGGGTAGTTTGTTGATTTGCCGATAGTCGGCAAGTCGCAAACATGGCGAGTTCAGGAGAGGAGCTCGTCAGAAACAATGTAGCTACAGCAGTTTAGCGGATGTTTGGAATCAAATACGGTAAGAAGCCACCAACATGAAAGGTCATTTACTACTGGAACAACAAAGACGTTACCATGATGGGTTGCTTGTGCCCGGCAAAGACAAGCGGACATCCCAGTGTGAGTGAAGTGGATGTAGACTGCGTACAAGGGCCAGTTGTAAGGAGTCGAAAGAGATCGAAGCGCCATGCGTCCCGTGACTCGAAATGGCTCCAATGGAAGTGTGGAAAGTCCTGTGACAGAAGCTGTCCATGAAACTATTCAAATTGGAGCTAGTGAAGAAGCTCAGTGACGACAAACACTAACGTTTGAAGTTTAGTTCGCAGCTGCAACAACTGAATGAGGATGACCATGGTATTGTTCATCGCTTAATTTTTAGCGGCGGAGACCTTTTCACACTAATGGGAAAAAGAACGGACGTAATTGTCGAATATGGCTTACGATGCATTTACACGAATGCGTGAATTTGAGTGTGACTCCCCATAGGAAAACCTTTTTTTCCTTCTCGGAAACTGCACAGGCCATTCTTCCCTCAGAGCACTATTAGTTGATATTCCTACTTGAACATTTTCAGCGATGGCTGATGCCTCAAGTGGAATCGGACTTCCAGTTCATCTGTAACCTGGATGGAGCTCCACCACATTTGCATTATGAAGTTCGCGGGTACCTCAACACAGAGCAGCCGCATTGATGGATTGGCCATACTACAAAAAGGCCGGCCGCGGTGGCCGAGGGGAGTAGGGCGCTTCAGTCACGGTTTGCACGGACACTACGGTCGGGGGTTCGAATCGCCCTAGGGCATGAATATTTGTGCCGTCCTAGTTCGTCAGTAGTTCATAGGTACTTTATAAGTTTAGGGACTGATGACCCCGTAGTTAAGTCCCATAGACTATACAATCATTTGAACATTTTTAAGAAGAAAAAAAAAAAAAGAAGGGGACAGCTGTTTCATGAAATCGCCTCTCCGATCACCAGCTCTCACACCACGTAACTTTTTTCTGTGGGGACACATTAAAACGTTCATATGTTTGTATAGCTTACGAGACTTAACTACGGAGTCATCAGTCCCTAAATTTACAAACTACTTATGAACTAGCTAACACTAAGGACGGCAGAAATATCCATGATCGAGGGGGGGATTCGAACCCCCGACCGTAGTGGCCGTGCGGACCGTGACTGGGGCGCCTCAGTCCCCTCGGCCACCGCGGTCGGCGACACATTAAAGACACTGTACATGTACCGCTTCTACCATAGATGTAGCAGAGTTCCGGGAGAAAATACAGGAAGCAAATGCCTCAATCGACGATGCCATTCTGGGATGGGAATGGAAAGAATTTGGTTACTTTATTGACGTCTGCCTGTTCTCTCATGGTTAACATATCAAACGTCTGTAGAAAAAATGTAGTATCTGTAACATCTGTAAAGTGTTTATTTCTTGTCCAATAAAAAATTGAAAGTGTTCCCGGACTTTTAAGTACACCTTGTACATTGTTCAAACACTAGACAGAGTACATAAAATTATTACACTTACAGATTAATAGATTAAGCGGTACTGAGATATAAAGTTTTCATTCCATGCTGATACTGCTTACTATTTAGTGTAATCTCCAGAGGTGGTGGTACAGGCGCCGATTCTGACATCCGTTCGCTCAAACGGATGGTGAATACTATATCGAGAAAGATTATTCCAAAGGCATTCGATCTGTTCAAATGTTCAAATGTTTGTAGAACTTATGGGACTTAACTACGGGGTCATCTGTCCCTAAGCTTACAAACTGCTTACGAACTAGCTAAGACTAAGGACGTCACAAATATCCATGCCCGAGGTGGGATTCGAACCCCCGACCGTAGTGGCCGTGCATTCTCCGTTCATGTTCTTCTGCAAGAGTGACTTGAACATGTCACGGGTTGTCCCATCATATGCCCTACGTGCTCTTTCGGAGACAAATTAAGAGATTATGGGTGCCATGGAAGTTGTTGCATGTTTCATAGAGCACGTTGACTTCCACGTGTAGTGTGTGGGCGAGCGTTCCGGGGATGGGGTCTATATGTTTTGGAGGATATGCAAACACGCTCATAGTCCCACTGCTAGTACCTAGTGGGCAACAGTTCATGTTAACACTTTGGGCTCACGAACCTGCTTATCTGTGCTTGGGAAATTATACGATCTAATGAGCGAGCAGCTAACCTAACCTAAACTAATCTATTCTCCTGTATGCCACCATTGCAACACCTTCCTCAGTGGTAGGGTTAGTGACGATGGCCCAACACTTAGGGAGTTTACAGATAGGTCTTTTCTGCTCAACAGGCTGACTTTAATTCGGAGTTTGACTGATCAATGTAGACAGTTGTACGCAAATCAATGAGATTCCACGTCCTTTGTGCCAGAGATAACGGTAAACGAGATTGCTGGTCTTTGGAGACGTAGCATGGGTCGCGTTGGTGTCACCTCCGAATATTAATGGTTCTTGTAGTCACAAGTCGATTACGTTCCCTTTAAAATGGTTCACAAATTCTGACAAAATAATTGAATAGGGGTACGTACCTCTTCTCTTCAGGAATCGAGCGATTTCTACTTCTTTCCAATTGGCCTCTTGGAAGGTAAGGTGTTATCCTCTGATAACTGTATCATAACTTCACAAATTCATCTGTCGCTCACTGAAATTTACAATTTATCGTATTCGGATGACGAGTATATATTTTTTGTTTTGTGCTGAATCATTGTTTTTTTATCTTATAATTATTTGGACGCCTCTGTAATGCTACTCTTGGTTTGGTAACATTGTAATTTCGTTTCATACTACTGTTTACTGTTTTTCAGGAGAAGCCGTGACGATGAAACCACAAGTAGCGAAACTGGAGGCGATATTATCAAGTCGGAGTTATCACCATTGAAACTTTTGAACAGGTGCGTTCTATCTGCTGAACCTCTCTAACCAAATCACATAGTTTGTCTGATACTGTGTACGGCCGTTGAACGTGCCGCGCGGGAGTAGTCGAGCGGTCTGGAACGCCGCGTTACGGACTGGGCGGCCTCCCGCGTCGGAGACTCAGTATGAATGTTCGTGTTATCTTTAGTATAAGTTAGTTCATAAATAGTTATTACGTTTAGGGACTGATGACCCCGCAGTTGAATCCCATAAGCTTTAGAAACATTTGAAAATTTTTTCGAACGCTCTCGCAAAGCCAAGAAACAGTCATCAACTTGGTAAATTGTATCTCTCCACCAGTAACACTAATTATGGAGTAGGAACATTCTACAGTGATATAACGTTTCTGAACTGCCCTTGAATGTTTATTATTTGGCATAAGTACTAAAATGTGGAGGTAAAGTACACAAAATGAAATAAAATTGCGCGGCTTAGAAAGTACTACAAAATGCTGTGATGGCATTATTGCATTGTGGAATGTTGTGGGTGGTTTGACTCAATAGCTGAAAACAATTCAAATGTTCAAATGTTTGTTAAGCTCAAGGGACTTAACTTCGGCGGCATCAGTCCCTAAACTTACAAACTACTTATGAACTACCTTATACTAAAAACGACAGAACCATCCATGCCCGAGGAGGGTTTCGAACCCCCGACCGTAGAGCTGAGAACAGATGTAAAGGCTATAACGACTATTATTTGAAAATATGTGCTCAACTGTGCTGAAGAAACTTCTTTGGTAGATATTTTCGGGCCGGCCGCGGTAGCCGAGGGGACTGAGGGGCTCCAGTCACGGTCTGCACGGCAACTACGGTCGGGGGTTCGAATCCCTCCTCGGGCATGGATATTTGTGCCGTCCTTAGTTGTAGTTAGTTCATAAGTAGTTTGTAAGTTTAGGGACTGATGACCCCGTAGTTAAGTCCCATAAGCTTAACAAACATTTGAGATATTTTCGGGATTATTTACATTTGGGAAACAATTTTGTAAATGGGAAATACGTAGTTGTTCGGGGCATGAATGAAACTGAATTTCTTCCTATATTAGGCTGAGTAATTCAGTTGAAATGCAACAGAATGGTGTGCCTAGTAAAACATGAAGTGTACAGGGTGAATAGATTAATTCCTCTGTCGGAGACGATGCTAATGATATGTCACATGGCATACTTTGGGGTTAATAGACAGACTTAATGCAATTATGTGATGCACTGTGCTCTTTAGCATATTAGTTGTAGTAGTGTATAAAAATTACAGATCAATTAAATACATCATTGAAATAGAGCCTTTGGTAAGGACAGAGAAACCAAAAAGAACAAAAAATGTTTGTAGATTTTAAAACATATAAAGATAATACAACAGTGAATTATAAAGCTGAAAAGAAAAATTTGCTTTAAATTTTATATAAGTAAAAACTATAACTATAAAAACTATAACTGAAAGTGACAATAAAAATTTGGCACTACTGCTGGTGTATGTGCAGAAAATTTGTGTTACAAATAACAAGTAGGAGTTCATCCAATCACAGCCGATGCTGTTCTGTAGTGAGCAAAAGCACATGTAATTTGCTTTTAATAAATTTTATATTTAATTTTAGCAACATAATTTGATTACATGCAGGGGGAAGTAAACCAGTCGAAACAATACTGAAACGGGATTACAGTATGTACAGATATAATGGTAGACTGATATTTTTGGAAGTGCTACATATTGGATGTCTTGTGAAACAGAAATTCAGAGGATACCTGATGGACCTGAAGTATTGAAGACACTGATAGTTGTAGCTTATTTTAAGTAGCACATCGGAAAAGGAGGAAATAGAATTGAATTAACTGACCTTGTGTTCCTACAGAAAAGGTGATGAAAGAGGTGTATTAGAGCAAAGAAGAAGATGAAAAATATATGGCATCATTATGGTATTATAATGTAAGCCGAAAGAAGAATAGAAGAATGGAAGACGTTGGAAAACCCGAAGATTTCAGGAGGAAAGAAGATGGGCTGAGTAGAAGTATATGGTCAAGGACGTTAAAAGTTTAATGATTCAATGGTCATGATGAATATCACTCATTTGGAAATGATTCAGGCTAAGTGCCAATACAGTACGCATGAGCTGTCATTGACGCAAATCTCCTGTGTTCAGACAGAAGATTGCCAAAGACAAGACTTCTACAACAAGACATGGTAAAGAATTGTAATAAGGTGATCTATGAGGGAATAAGTACTGTTTCCTTGATTTAGGATAATGAAATTAATATTACAGTTTTGTTAGTATCAGAAAATTGACAAAGATATTGTATCTGTTTATGGTACAACAGATATGTAACAAAAAGGACATCGCAAATAATTCCTTTATCCTTACTCAAAGAATAAATGATATTTTGCACCTGTTTATGCAGCCATGTGAGGGGGGGGCGACTCTTGGAGCTGAAGCCCAACTCAGACACAGATGGATATCTCTTAATGAACACCAGGATTAAATTTGCTTTTCTTAATGAATTGTTTGTTGTTGTTATGGTCTTCAGTCCGCAGACTGGTATGATGCAGCTCTCCACGCTACCCTGTCCTGTGCAAGTCTCTTTGGCAACCTACATCCTTTTGAATCTGCTTACTATATGCGTCCCTAGGTCTACCCCTACGATTTTTACCCCACACACTTCCTTCTAATGTTGACGATTCCTTTATGTCTCACAATGTTTCCCACCATTCGATCCCTTCTCTTAGTCAGGATATGCCAGAATCTCCTTTTCTCCCCAATCCAATTAAGCACCTCCTCATTAGATACGTGATCTAGCCATCTAATTTTCATCGTTCGTCTGTAGCACCACATTTCAAAAGCGCCATCATCTGTTTGTCTGAACTCCTTATCGTCCACGTCTCACTACCATAAGATTCTGCTTTCAGAAAGGACTTCCTAAGATTTAAATTAACATTGGATGTCAACAAATTTCGCTCCTTCAGAAACGCTTTCCTTCCCATGCTTTTTATATCTTTTTTACTTCGGCCATCAGAAGTTATCTTGCTACCCAAATAACAAAACTCATCTACTACTTTTATTGTCCCATTACCTAATATAATGCCTTCAGCGTCGCCTGACTTTCTGACGTTACAATCCATTATCCTTGTTTTAGTCTTATTGATGTTCATCTTATAACCTCTCTTCAAGACACTTTCCATTCCATACAATTGCTCTTCCAGATACTTTGCGGTCTCGTTCAGATTTACTATGTCATCGGCAATCCGCAAAGTTTTTATTTCTTCTCACTGAACTTTGATTATCTCTCCAAATATCTCCTTGCGTTCCTTCACTTCTTGCTGAATGTAGAAACTGAACAACATTAGGGAAAGGCTACAACAATGTTTTACTCTCTTCCCAACCTCTGTGTCCCTTTCACGCCCTTCTACTCTAATAACCGATGTCTCGTTTTTGTATAAGTTGAATATAAATCTTCGCTCCCTGTATTTTATTCTTGTTACCTTTACAATTTGAAAGAGTTTATTCCAGTCGACATTGTCAAAAGCTTTCTCCAAATCCACAAATGCTAAAAACGCAGGTTTGCCTTTCGTTAGAGAATCTTCTAAGATAAGTCGTAATGTGAGTACTGCCTCCCGTGTTCCAACATTTCTCCTAAATCCAATTACCGTTAGTAACAGCAATAAACACTCCACCCCCTATTTTATTTATTCTATTCTTTCTGAAGACCATTTGGTCCTTTGAAAAAATTTCGGCCGAACTTATCTCAGGCGTCAGCCAGCTTTCAGAACCTATAACGATTTGTGCCTCAGTACTTTCTATCAGCGCTTGGAGCTCTGGAACTTTCCCAATACCACTACGACTGTTATACCAATATTTTCTAGATTTGCTTTCTTCCTGTGTCTGACCTGCCCCCTTTGAGACTGAAACCCATTTTGTGTATTCCCGCGGCCCTCTAACCTAAAAAACCGCCCAGTCCACGCCACACAGCCCCCACTACCCGTGTAGCCGCTTCCTGAGTATAGTGGACTCCTGACCTATTTATCGGAAACCGAAAACCCACCACCCTTTGACGCAAGTCGAGGAATCTGCATCTACACTGTCGCAGAACCGTCTGAGCCTCTGATTCAGACCCTCAACTCGGCTCTGAACCAAAGGTCCGCAGACAGTCCTGTCGACAATGCTGCAGATGGTGAGCTCCGCTTTCACCTTGCAAGCAAGACTGACCGTCTTTACCACTTCTGATAGCCGCTCGAAACCAGAGAGGATCTCTTCCGATCCAAAGCGACACACATCATTGGTCCCGACATGAGCCACCACCTGCAGCTTGTTGCACCCTGTGCTCTTCATGGCATCCGGAAGGATCCGTTACACATCTGGAATGACTCCCCCCGGTATGCACACGGAGTACACGTTGGATTTCTTCCCCTCCCTAGCAGCCATTTTCTTAAGGGGCTCCATCACCCGCCTAACGTTGGAGCTCACAACTACCAACAAACCCACCCTCTGTGAGTGCCCGGATCTTGAAGGCAGCGGGGCGAGTACAGGACAAGCGACACCATCTGCGTCAGGAACATACTCTGACACAGACAGTGCCTCGAATCTGTTGGCAAGACTAACCGGGGAGGCCTCCACTTCGGTCCCCCGGGAAGTCTTACCCCGCCTGACACGCGCTGAGGAGACCTCCCAATCCACCACGGATTGGGGGGCTACCTCCTTGCGGGCATTGAGCGGGCTGGCCACAGCCGCAGGCCGATAGGGGGGCACAACAGGCGCACAGGGCGTCTGCTGCACCCCCGCGAGAGGCGCACAACAGCGGCGCCCATCCACCACAGTCTCAAGCGTTGCCAGCGAAGCCAACTCCGCCTGAAGCTGCGAGCGAAGAGTCACCAACTCTGCCTCCATCCGTTCGCAGTAGTCACAGTTCCTAGGCATTCTAAAAACCTTTGTTTTTTTTTCAAGTAAGTACGTCTGAGGACACAGAAGTTTGGTAAACAGTGAGCTTCGAAAGATATGGATCTGACACTAAACCGTTTATTAACGGCGAATCTGAAAAATATATACGCGAGCTAATAAATCAAAATAACAACCGAACTGACAACTAAACGCGATTCTTAGTAGATAAACACGCGAGCACACTAAGGTTTTAAGAACTGTAAAAGAAAGCACACACGAAATGAAAATAAGTCGCTTCTATTAAGAAGCCGGTTATCTTAAAATGTAGAGCAGCTGCTGGTAACGTGTGCACTGGCCGCCGGTCACTGAGCAACTGAAGTGTAGGATTACCAACCGCGAGTACGATCAAAACAAAACAAAAGCAGTGAGTGGCGGATTTACACTGCGGATGAATACACTGAACTGACTAGTTGAACGCAAATCTAAGTAAATATACACGAAAAGTTTGATAAACAGTGAGCTTCGAAAAATATGAAGCTAACACTAAACTGTTTATTAACGGCGAATCTGAAAAATATATACGCGAGCTAATAAATCAAAATAACAACTGAACTGACAACTAAACGCGATTCTTAGTAGATAAACACGCGAGCACACAAAGGATTTAAGAACTGTAAAAGAAAGCACACACGAAATGAAAAGAAGTCGCCTCTATTAAGAAGCCGGTTATCTTACAATGTAGAGCAGCTGCTGGTTACGTGTGCACTGGCTGCCGGTCACTGAGCAACTGGTTATGATAGTGACATCAGGCTGTATGTACCATTTGGTACGTGCATTTGGTTTGTTGAGGAAGCTCTGTGGCAGCTCTGATTGTGGTACAACAAGACTTGGCAGAAGCAGCTTAAGTGATAAGCGTACCTGAATGAGAAAAAAAGTTGTTGCTCGATGTCATAATATGTCATAATATTGTGTGACAGTTTTTGTTTGTTAGTTAGGTTCATCAAGAACTTGGTACTGTAACTGAACGAATGATGAGCAGTAAAAAAAAAAAAAAAATAGGACGCTTCAAGATTATTTAACAGCTACATCAAAGAATTAAGCATATGCAATTGCGAATGCTGGATAGGCGTAGTACATAGAAGATGGTGTAGGAGGCGCGCGGATTGACCAGCCCACAGTGTCCATCATCCGAGATCGGCAAGTTTAGCTGACCTACTTTTGAGTTAACGTGTAGGCGTGTAGTAAACCCCGTACCGGTAGTGTGTCATAACGCGGCGCCCTGGAAAACGGGCATCCCACAACACAGTCTGGAGCTATCGACCGAAGCGTGGACACTCAAACAAGCGGCCAGGCGTGTTTACAAACGCCCTGGCCAGCGATGTATCAGCCGACTCCACTGTACGACTCGCCGGCCAACCTGCGCTTCAGTTCCTGCTCGACCCAGCAGGCGGGTCAGCATCCCGACACGGAAGCGAGTCTCTACCAGGCTCCAATGGCGCCACCACGCTCCGTCGGCAAGTCTTTTTTAGACGGCCACCCAGCCTCCAGCGACAGTCAGTCTTCACCGATGATACCCGACGTATTGGAGAGTCTTCCAAAAGCCACGGGCCGGCCGCGGTGGCCGAGGTGACTGAGGCGCTACAGTCACGGTCAGCACGGCCACTACGGTCGGGGGTTCGAATCCCCCCTAGGGCATGGATATTTGTGCCGTCCTAGTTCGTAAGTAGTTTATAAGTAGTTTGTAAGTTTAGGGATTGATGACCCCGTAGTTAAGTCCCATAAGCTTAACAAAACAAAAAAAAAAAAAAAAAAAAAAAAAAAAAAAGCCACGGCAAATCAATACCTTTCTAGACGGAACGCTGTCAGCCCACCTATAATATTGTTGGATTAATTTACTGATTGTAATAAACCTCGTACTATTGCAGATTGGTTGTGTATTGATTATAACACGAGTGGTGACGAGGATGGTCGACGCAGATACAGGTGTTCCCATGGAAACGGGAGCACAAGCCATATTGACCGATCTGGCACGTCAGAAAGCAGTGATTCAGCGGAATATTCAGCAACTTCTGAGTGTGATGGTAGCAAATCAAGCCAGGGAACAGTTACCAGCATTCCCATCATTTGACGAATCAACAGAGGAGTGGGATTCATATGAGAATCGCCTTCGACAGCACTTGGCAGCGTGCCAGGTATGCGATGACAGCATGATTCGATCTTTCTTCTTGTCATGGAGTCACCCCATAATTTATCAACTTCTCTGCAAACTTGAGCCATTGCAGGAACCTAGTGATCTTTCGTTTGAGCAAATTTGCCGCTTACTCCACAACTACTACCAGAGTCATTGGAGAAACAGTAGAATTCTATCAGTGTCATAAGCAACCCCATCAGACATGTCGGGAGTGGGCGGCAGAATTGCAGGGACTCAGTAGGAAGTGTCGTTTCATTTCCAAAAAAGCACAAGAATCATATGCCGAAGAAATGATTAGGGACATGATCATTTGTGCTGCGCCAGACTTAAAATTTCAACAGAATGCCCTGAATTTAGAGGATCCTACGTTAGATCGAAGTTACCAGGGCAGCAGCGAAGCGGCTGGAAACATGGGCCGACATCGCCGCTACACAGCCTCTCACTGTAGCAAAGGAACAGATCGATGAGGTTGAAAATCGGAAATTCCACCGAGAGGGCAAGAAAGCACCGCATCAGCCTGCAGCCATTGCTTACGAAAATTCCAACCGAGCTTTTCGACGCAAAAAGCCCCGCCGCTTTCCGTCTTGCCCAGACTGTTTCCACAAGCATTCCAGACACGAGTGTCCATACTGGTGGGCATATTGTGACGCTTGTTCCGTGCAAGGACATTTGGCCTCCGTGTGTAACGCGAAAGGTTCCCGCTGCGAGCAGTTGCGGCCGACACAAATGGACATAAACGAAGTAGCATCAGGAAGTTCAGGTAAAGCATCAAAACGTTTTCTTGACGTTCTTATCCTACAAACGCCAGTGCGCCTTCAGGTAGACAAAGGGGCAGCCGTATCCTTACTTAACCTGCCAACTTACCTCAAGCTTGGTGCCCCATACCTGGTACCACCGCAGAAGCGTCACACAACAAGTAAACCATTCCGTTACTATAGATACCACGTACAAAAATGTTAGACGAACATTGACTTTCCTAGTTGTGAGCAGTGACATTGCAGAGAATCTTTTTGGCGTTTACGCCTTCACTTCATTTGGGTTTACTATTGATGACTCTGTGCAATTGGTTTCTGAGCACATCCCGTTTCCTGATCTTGACCCACTGTGTAAAGATTTTGCAGATCTTTTTCAGCCTGGACTGGGTGAAGCTTGCAATTTTACGGCGCACATTAATCTGAAACCTTCAGCCCGCCCACGCTTCTTTCACGCCCGCCCAGTACCATTAGCACTCCAGGATCTCCTCAGAGAAGAGTTAGAGCGGCTTACAGAACAAAATGTCCTCGAGCCAATGACATATAGTGAATGGGCTATCCCGGTTGTTCTAATCAAGAAACCGTCGGGAAAACTGCGGATCTGTGGAGATTTTAAAGTGACAGTCAACTCACAAGCAGTCGCAGATACTTTCCAATTCCCAATCCGGAAGAATCGCTAGCACAATTGGCAGGTGGCCATTACTTTTCGAAGATCGACTTGGCCACTGCCTATCTTCAAATACCATTGGATGCAGTGTTGCAGAAACTCACTGTAATCAACACACCTCTGGGATTATATAAACTAAAAAGGCTTATGTTTGGGTTGGCTAGTGCTCCGGTAATATTTCGGAGTTTTCTCGAAAAATTGTTTCACAACATCCCAGGTTGCATCAATTATCTAGACGATATCGTCATCACTGGCCGAACCGCCCAGGAACACCTGGAAAATCTCCGTTTTCGAGCGCTTTCGTTCCGCTGGCCTTCGATGTAGGAGGGGCAAATTCAGTTCTTCCAACTACAAATAACGTACCTTGGACATATTGTGTCGCAGCAGGAAATCCATCCAGCAGAGGAACATCTTCGCGCCATTGATAATTTGCCACTGCCGACGATTCTGAAGCAACTTCAATCTTTCCTCGGCAAAATAGCATATTACCGGAAGATTCTGCCTGGGGCTGCACGGATTACTTACCCTTTGACACAATTGTGCAAAAAAGGAGCTACGTTCTTCAAGTCTCCGGACTGTGAAGCAGCATTTCAGGAACTCAAGTCCAAACTACTCACAGCACCTTGTTTAGTTCGTTTCCAGCCTGAGAAGTCACGCATGATCGCCACGGATACATCCGACTGTGGAATTGGGCCGTACTTGCCCATAGGTACGATGAGCAGCCAATCGCTTTTGTTTCCAAAACCTTGTCACCGACACAGATGCGATACTCACAAATAGAAAAAGAGGTATTAGCAATCGTCTTTGCACTTAAGAAATTTCACGTTTCTGTGTACGGACAGAAGTTCCAACTGATTACAGATCACAAGCCGCTAGCGGCATTATTTAATCCTTCCTCTCAGGTGCCAGTTAAAACGTCACATCGATTACAGCGCCGGGCTTTATTCATATCAAGATACAATTATACAATCCATTTTCGCAGTACCTCCCAACATGTGAACGCCGACGCCCTTTCTCGCGTTAAAAAAAAAAAAAAAAAAAAAAAAAAAAAAAAAAGGTTAAATGTTTGTAAATCTATCGGACCAAACTGCGTGGTCATCATTCCGTAGCTTACAAACTACTTAAACTAAGGTAAACTAACCTAAAGGACAACAGACACACCCATGCCCTAGGGAGGACTCGAACCTCCGACGGCGAGCAACCGCACGCTCCACGGCGAGGCGCCCTAGACCGCTCGGCTAGTCCACCGAGGTTTTCTCGACTTCCACAAGGCCTTGACCCAGCATTTGACAATGAGGAACTCCTGGTTTTTCAACTGGATGTGAATATCCAAGACACGTGGGGTGCTTTTCCCATCACAAGTAGTAACGTGGCAGAGGCGGTAGGGCGGGATCCTGTGCTGCACCAAGTTCGCATCTATCTTCAACAGGGTTGGTCAGAGCGCCCACCACCTCGTCAGCAGCCGGAGTTGCGCCATTACTACACCCTGAGACACCAGCTTACTTTAGTCGACAATGTGATCTTGCTGACAGACGACCGGGAGCACCCCCAAGTGGCAATTCCAGGTGCATTGCGGCCCCAAGTTTTAGTCCTCCTTCACCAAGGCCACTGGGGTATCTCCAGAACCAAGACTCTCGCACGGCGATATGCCTACTAGTCAAAATTCACGGTAGAAACTGAATGTACTATCTGGGACTCTAAATAGTGCAACATCCGCGCCATGGGATAGGATACACTTAGCTTTTGCTGGGCTTTTTTGGGATCACATTCGCTGCTGCTAATCGACGCATATTCTCGTTTTCCTTATATCTCGCACTGTTCCCGCATCACAGCAGAGACCACCATCATAGCCGTTTCCAAGACCTTCGCCATTGAGGGTCTTCCACGCCTTATCGTCACTGACAATGGGCCTCAGTTTTGCAGCCGCCTAATTGAGACCTTCTGCAGCACAAACGGCATCCAACACATTTGTACCGCGCCATTTCATCCTCAGTCGAACGGTGAGGCAAGGCGCCTCGTTAGAACCTTCAAAACGCTAATGAAGTATCTCGAGTCTTTCTCCTCCGATGATGCTCTAACCTTATTTGTCAGTAGCTACCGAGCAACGCAGATGTCCGGCTGAACTTCTCCATGGCCACCAGCCACGAACGATGCTTCACCTGCTCCGGCCGGTGTCTCGCCTGCCGGCTGCCCCACCTTGCCAGCGCTTCAGGCCCGGAACCGCTGTCTAGGCACAAGGATTCGGCCACCGTCCACAGTGGCTGCTGGCAGTAACCATCTAGCAACGTGGTCGCAAAGTTTTCTCCCTTAACCTCCAAGGCCGCACGGTACTGCGTCACCTCAACCAACTCCATGCCCGATCCTCACACTCCCCAATACCCTCGTCCATCATTCAAACACATCCTGTCGCAGCTGTTTTTCATCCGTGGGGCTCAGCTTCCACTCATCCCGATTTTTCCCCTCAGCTCTCCATCACAGCAGCCGGCGTCCGGGGAGTCGGCCAGTGACCCACAGCTCCGTCGACCTACGGTTCCATCGCCGGATACCTCAAGTGACATGCGGACACGCAGGCAGCCGGCAGGCGCCATGATGCCATCACACACGCCTTCACCAGATGTGGACGAACCAGTACGTCCGGGGCCTTTCTCCACCCCCGATGTGGAGATGACACAGCCACCGCCCACATAGCAGCCATCGACAGCTTCCAGTCCACCTACGCGCCCTCGCCATCACCACCACGGCCATTTCCGGCCTTATTCTACAGCGGCAGGGTTCCATCGCCTCCTCCACACAGGATCAGAGCTGCAAGACACATCCCAACACCAACCTATGGATATCGCGACAGCATGGCATTTGGGTGCCAGTCTCACGTTCCGCTCCCGACGCCAGTTTTCCGCAAAGGAAGGAGTAAACCCAGTACCGGCAGCGTGTCATAATGCGGGCAACCCGCAACACAGTCTCCGGAGCTATCGAAGCGTGGAAACTCAAAGAAACGGCCAGGCATGTTTACAAACGCCCTGGCCAGCGATGTATCAGCCGACTCCACTGTACGACTCGCCAACCAACCTGCGCTTCAGTTCCTGGTCGATCCACAAAACTAAGGACGGCACAAATATCCATGCCCGAGGGGGGATTCGAACCCCCGACCGTAGTGGCCGTGCAGACCATGACTGAAGCGCCTCAGTCCCCTCGGCCACCGCGACCGGCGGTCGATCCACCAGGCGGGCGAACATCGCGACATGGAAGCAGGTCTACCAGGCTCCCATGGCGCCACCACGCTCCACCGGCAAGCCTTTTTAAGACGGCCACCCAGCCTCCAGCGGCAGTCAGTCTTCGCCGATGATACCCGACGCATTGAAGAGTCTTTCAGAAGCCACGACAGATCAACACCTTTCACGACGAAACGCTGTCAGCCTACTTATACTATTGTTGGATTGATTTACTGGTTCTAATAAACTTCGTCTATTGCAGATTGGTTGTGTATTGATTATAACAGGCCTTCCACCGTCGTGTTTTGTAGGATATGCTCTCGCTGATTAACTCACAACAAGCACACTGGAATACTGGTGGAAGTGATATCAAAAGAATTGAAATACTAACTCATTAAGGGTAGGTATTTTGTCCAGATAAAATCCTAACGCTGACTAAGTACAGTGTTCCGCAGCCGAAACCTACCATAAAATTCGTATGTGTTCCGAAGTATTGTAAATGTTCGTTACAGGCATCGTAATTCATTTAACTTTTTTGACATTGAGTCATATTTTATTGTAACCACTTCAGCTGTATGGTATTCTTTTATTCAAGCAACTAGTTTTGTGTAATTAGAGCCACATCATCAGGGATAACCTACAGTTTTATTTCCAAAGCCCAAACGTAAAATAGGATTACGTGACTGTTACTGCCATGTGCTCTTCTTTGTATACAAATAAACCTGATGTAGTGGCTCTAATGGCGCGAATCTAGTTGGTTGAATAAAAGAATACCATACAGCTGGAGCAGTTTCCATTCAATATAACTCAAATCTACAGCTCCGGATGTCCACAATATAGAATATGTATTAACATTATGAAAGAGAACAAAATGATCAGCACCTACTTCTGTTGACAAGTCTTCTACTAAGGTTTGTATGCCACCAAAGCATTGTTAAATAAAAAAGCATTAATAAATTAAATATGTTAGATTCGCGCTATAATCTTCGTAATTCATCGGCGTAGAGGCGTGGTGGACTCTATGGACAGTCCCATGGACACAGTGTTCTGGAGCGTGGGAACTACAACGGCTCTTACTGTCGGCAAGTGGCCTAGCCATTCGTAACTAAAATATATATGCCAAGGACTCACGCACAAAATCTGCTAATGAACTTATGAAATAAAATAAAATAAAATAAAAATTTTGTGTACATATAAGAACCCTTACACATTCCCTTCGTTCTTTTCTTTTCGAAATTGGGGTTTTTCGTAGAGTAAAAGGCGAAATTTTGAAAATAAACCAGAAATGATAGTGGCATTATAGGTGTTAGCAACAGCCTGTACAATTGATCATTTTTTGTAACAAAACGTTAAAATTTTAAAAACAATCACCATGACAGCTTACAAAATGTTTCTAAATTATAGACTACAAAACATTGATTTATTCTTGTATGTAATTTAATTAATTGCCTGTCAGTAAATATTTACATCTGTACCTGGATCTTTTACGTTTTACGGTAGCTGTTATTTGCCATGCTCCCTTATAGATAATCTTACTAAATCAACATTAGGTAAACAACATATATTAGAAAAAGTCATATTCTAAAAGTAAATCCCAATTCAACACACAATACATGTAAGAAAATAATCGTCAATAGCGATTTCTATAGAAGTTATAGCAACAAATACCACATTAAAAAAAATCGAAATACTACATAAACAAACCAATTTGGAAACAAAATATACATTGAATATTACATTTACAAAGTTATTACGAAGAACCCTTAGTGCTCAAAATTTTTTATCGGCTAGTTGGCGTTCTTTATGTAGTTTTGTAAGCCTTTCACATAATTCGGCGTCAAACATGTATTAAAACAACATTTAGCACTTACACACGACTGTGATCACCTTCTTTTAACCAAAACAGCGTCAGGTTGTTCCCTATTACTTTGTAATTTATTGATTTTCGACTTTACACCGTTCACTTTAGTTGAAAAACACCACGCGAATCTTTCGATGTTGATACTAACATGTCGTGATGTTCAGGGATCCTTGTTATTATCATCATGGACCTTCCATACTGGCTAGGGGTATGGTGTGGATTCCACCCATGTCGTTTGATTTGCACATCCATATACTCTGTATCCCTCATTGATTCCATATGGGTAACTCTCCCATGTGTTCAAAGAGTGCTGTAGTTCAGGAGTGCGGCGCTGTCCGACAGCCATTTCATTATAGCTGACTCCTTAACAGCAGAAGCCAGTAGCTGTTGGTGGGGAAGCGGGTGGCCTCCCGAGGCACTGACCTGGTGACGTAAAAAAGGGGTGTGGCTGGTATTTATAACCCCTCTGTTACGTCACTAGGTCAGTGCCCTGTAAGGCCACCTACTTCCCCTCCAACAGCTACTTGCTACTGCTATTAAGGAGTCAGCTGTACTTTTAAATGATCTTGGACAGCTTCGCTCCCCAGAACTAAAGCATTTTTTGTAGTTCTTCCCTTCAACTAAACCAAAACATTATCTGGGCTCTACAAGTGTCTTTCACAGTTTATCCAAAATAACTACGTCACATACTAATTATTACACATATTTTCAATTATCTACATTATGATTTGTGTATACATTTCTGTAAGTAAGAAAATATCACTTCAATCGCTGCTATTCCTGCACTTTTTGACGTTTACTACATTATAAATTCCCTTCATGGCCTTTGTTCCAGCCTTTGCCACCTCTACAACATTAGGATATGGTTCCTTACTTACTACACACAGTCCTTCAAAAATCTTGTAAAATTTGTTTACGTCAGCATCTATCTTAGAGAATTGTCTGTGAGCTCTGATCATCAATGCATCACACACAGCATATTCTTTAGGCACTATCTTCCTGTTATCCTGAGCTTTACGAGCCTCACCTTTTGAAATTGCTCTCTCTTTTCCTTGATGCTCATTTCCGTCCTTTTCCGGAATTTTATTTAGACAAAATACCTACATTTCGCAGATGCAGGGTGTTTGTGCAAAGGGAAAAGTTCCAAACGGCCGAGAGAAGAACGTGTAGCCAACATTCTGGAATATTTTGTACGCAGTCCAAGGTAATCGTCCTGCCGACCGAGCAGACGGTTGAAAATTCGACAACCGATCATTTGGAGTGTTCTGAGTACAAGGTTAGTGACGAAACCTTTCCGAAAGTGATGAAATGAAAAGACTCGAAGTCTGGTAGTTTGTCCTTGAGCAAACGGGAACAGAAGTCTTATTGAATACACATCTGCTGTTAGAAATGAAGCTACATTTCACACAATCAAAAACGTCAGTCGGCATAATGTCTGTATATTGGGTAATGAGGATCTGTGGGAAACAATCCGTATCAACGCGATTCTATGACATTCAACGATTTATGTACCATATCAGCCTGTAAGATTTTTGTCATTATTTCTTTGAAGGAGTAAATGGGCAAACATATTTGAAAATCTTGCAGAAGTGGCTGTTTCCTGTACAGAAGAAGCACGTCAATTGATATTCCATCGAGGTTTTCCACACCCACATTGGATCCAACCCAAAGCACCGGCTTGAGGCAGCGTGTGCCATAGCACTTAATCATTGTCTATCAGAAGCCTTGGCTTCGCCACACTGTGCTTTTTATATTTTGCGGGGACATTAAGGGAATGTTCTTTCGAACACATCTACTAACTTATAATGAGAAATTAAAAGAAGAAATAGCTGCACCTACAATAACTACTCAGATGCTGCAAAGTGTGTGGGACGAGTTGTACCAGGTTGATGAGAATGTGTCTGGAGGGTGTCGTTATACAGAATATCTGTGAGCGTGTTTTCCTTAGAACAAAAAACTTTCACATTGATTTATTACATCAGGTAACATCATGTTTATTCGATTAAAAACAGATCTACTGAATTGTGCTATTTTTTAATCACATTGTATTACTATTTGATCCATGATCAACTATATGGAAAAACTATCACAGCCATTTGTTTCGTTTTCTATTTTAAGACCTTCAAGCCCAAAATCTACTAAGGAGAGCATGTCGCGACCCACTTCGGCACCTCCAGAATCACCAGCGGCACAGTCGCGGCGACTGTCCCAGGCGGACGGATCACGGCCAACGTCAACGCCGACTGGTCGGCAGAGCGGGACGCCAACAGCAGCGGCAGCACGCCGACACAGGTCAGTATTTGTGGCTGTTTTCTCACTAATTCAGGAACTTATGACGACAGTAGGTCTTAGTTGCTTATATTATTTTTTACACTCAACGTCCTAGTACAAGGCTTTCAGTCTCTTATTTATGGTAACACTGTTCGAATAGATTCAATATCAAGTTACATCCTTTCATTAAGATAAACGAAAGAATTATATTTTGTGAAATTATGTTTTAAGGAAATGCTAAATTTTATATTTAGTTTGTAAGTACAGTGTAGTAAGTTAACATTAAACACTTTTTGACAACTACGAAATGCTAAATTCTTTCGGGAATTCAGTCTTTTACGTGTGCATGAGTATCATTAGAAGTGTTATTTTGCTCCTATCTATAACAAACGTTGTCATGACACCATTCCCAGATTTCTGTGTTTTACCTGAAAGTGCTTTACTCATAACTGAAAATGCACCATTACGCTTAAATATTGTAAAAATATGCAATAAAACTGTGAATGTTCCTTCGCTTTGATCAGAGTAATCTTGGCAGAGGAAAGATACAGAAATTTCATAAATCTAATTAGTGGTAGTAGAGTATTAAACGGTAGTAATTCTTCAGATCTACCACTTCTGCTTCTTAATGCTCAAATGTTTGTAAAGCTTATGGGACTTAACTACGGGGTCATTAGTCTCGGCTTCTTCAGCTACTTGAATTTCACTAGTACTGGTATAGGACATCAGGGCAAGTCAGATTGCTTTATATCAGTATTGATGAACATTGTTCTGGTTTTTCTTTTAACTGTACAAAATTTCATTATTAAGTGGTTGTATTTTGTTGCTGAATAATACCTAATACTACGAGGGAAACGTGTACAGTCTACCATTATCGTCGCTCTAAGAGTTTGTTAAGAAATGCACTGATACTTAACTGCAATGAAAGAGGCATGTAATACCAAAACTGCCAGTTACACGCACAAAATGGCGGCATTCAACATCCCAATTACTCATTTAATATATTGTCCATCCTTACATGAGATGAAGATATGTATATTTCGTATAATTTGATGTTTGTCTTTGATGTTACTGATATGGTGATAACCTAAATCAGGTATGGGACCATGGATCGGATTTACATACTTAATTAACCTGACCTGCATCGTCTTAACCCATTGATACACGATTCGAAAAATAGTGGCTCAAAAAATGTATTAAGAGTGTACATTCATTTTAGTTCACCACATTTCATGCACTGCTGGAGGTAAAAAATTAGTACATCCTCTTATTTTTCCAATTCTTTACATATGTGGGGTGTACATACATAAAGTTCGGAACAATTTCAATTATTTGTAGCACTAGAACCAAACATTGTACAGGTATCATACATACTTAATTTTGAAGATAAACTATGATAGCTTTTTTTTCATGTGTACTGCCACAGCATAATTCGTTAATTTGCCGATAGTCGGCGCTAGTCGCAAACATGGCGAGTTCAGGTTCAGAGTTAGCTGAAACAATGTTGCTACAGTTGTTCAACCGATGTTTAGAACCAATTACGGTAAGAAGCCCCCAACAAGAAAGGCCAGTTACCACTTGTGCAGGAAATTATATAGGACCAGTTGCTTGTTACTTGTTATAACTATGTCTTTTATAGAAACGATGCACGTCAGTGTGCTGAAATGACCCGGGACTCACGATGAGGACGTGGCTGCAATTGAGTCCCAGCCCCGAGTGGAGAAAATCCAACCCAGCCGGGAATAGTACCCGGAGATTTTGTAAATTCGAATGTCATCTGCATCACACACACACATATTTAACATTTTACTAAATGTTACGTTTAATTTAATACAACCATCCAACGTACTATATGTTAACAAATAAAAGAAATGGAGGAGAAATGAGAATGGAGAAAGCCAGATACTAAACATTGAATGAATCAGTGGGAACTTCCCACATAGGCCTATATAAAATGTACTCAGTATAGTACACAAATTATAGACAGAATAAAGAAAACAAGCGTACAGATTAAGTAAATTTAATATATTGCAACAAATCTCACAACAAAGTTAACGGAATGTCTTGTAAATTTGATATTGTGATTAAAAGAGTTTTTTTAGGAAATGGTATAATATAAAGACGCAATTTTCGTACAAACTGAGATAACACTGGTAAAAAATAAGAAGTGGCTCTTCAAAATATAGCGTGACAAGTAAAAATTCAGTGGCTGAAATAACTGTGTGATATGCTTCCTGTTTCAATATGACATGTCCAATTGATGATAATAAACAATCCACATCATTTACAGACATTCTAGAAAAGTTTTCAAAGCTAAGCTAGTTCTAGCAACACATCTTGTGGTCTTCTGAGCATCCTCTCAAACCGAAATATTTATCTTTTTCGTGTTCTTCGTAATAATTAAAGAGCTACAGCATAAATGAACTACCTATTTGTCATTACCATGCTCTCACTAAACGTAAATGTGAACGGTGTCTGCAAGTTATTGATGCAAGTTACTTGTCAAAGGACTTGCTGAAGTATCTTGCTTACTTTTTGCGAGTGTTGTATAAATACAGCAGCAAGCGTATGGCATTAACTCGCTGCAATAACTTCTGCAAGCGACTTGCTAGTGTAAATCCAGCTTTAGTGTGGTGTGCTCTCTAAATTGAAAATAATTTTGTTACAAAAGATGTTGATTTTATTTAACGATATTTTAGGATTTTTACTGTTGACTGGACTGTTCATTTGGAGTTAGATTTCTGCCGATTTCGGTGCAGTTAAGAGAGAGGTTGTCATATTGTTAGTATTCATTATTGTTAACATAGAACATTCTTAACATAAACAAAATTAAATGCGGCGTCATCGTTGGTGGACGAAAACACGGGTGCAAATAACAGTAGGGAGTTACATGTCAGTTGAAAAATATGACTCTAATAGTTCGCAAATGAGGACAATAACGAAAAATAATAATACCGATACAGCAAGCAAACCAAACGGCCTTTTACTAACAGTTTGATAAATAAATGATGCGTTTTAAATAGATTCCTGTTAATGTTTAGCGGCACTATATGTTAAAAATAGAATTAATCTGCGCAGGTCCGGGAAAAATGGGGGTCCTCTTATACTAGGGTAATTTATTAAAAAGAAGTACAGAGCTGGTTTTAGCGCTGTTTCAAAGGAAAACACATCAAGTTCTTATCTTGACCATAAAGTGTTCCATGTGACATCGATTTCGTAGGGCTGTTGACAAAACTGTGTCTCACTTGCTCAACGATTTCTTCAGATGTGCTTGGACGACCTGGTAGTTTATGTCTTACTGAGCACCCCGTTTCTACAAAACATTTATGCCACTCATAAACTGTAGGATTGCTAACTTGACATTTTCGGTTGACGATACCAAAGTCTGACATTTATCGAATTTAAACCTCGATAAACCAGTTAAATTAAAGATATGCAAGTAGTTTCACCATGGTCGATGTCTACATGATGGTATCTTTAAACTTCATACACAAGAACGTGCCGGAATAATAAACTTCAGTTTTATCACTTCATCACTGTGCACTTTCATTGTTATCAGCCTGATCACGCACACACTTTTCAGTTACAAGTATTTTGTCGCTCAGTTGAACGTAACGTAACTACTGCACTGTATGTAGACGTCACGCAGCAAGTACTGGTAAGGATGGCTGCATGTTATCACAGCTCCGCCCACCTCCTACCTTTCCTCACTGTAAGCCCCGCCTCCCATTCTCTCTCTCACTCAGACAGTAGCTCTACCTCTGTCTTTCAGTTCTTTCTTTGCAGATGTCTCCATTGGCATAAAAACGATTTTCTGCTAAATCGTTAACTATCGTCAATGTCTATTGATGAATATGTAACTACACACTGACTGAAACTAAACTGTCATTATCATCAAAAACTATAAAATAAATTCTTTAGCTTGGGGGGACACTAGCAATTGAATTTGAAGAGTGACAAAGAAAATTCGCATCCTTGCTTTTTACTGAGTACTTTTATACATTGTAAAAAAATTCTATTGTGCCTAGGGGAACTTTAAATATTATTAGAAAATATTTGAATGCACCCATGAACTCGGGGTGGAATCTGAATTGTAGAACGATTATTTACGAATCGGAAAAAGTCTATTTTGGCCCTCCAGTAGCAATAACTTTGACTCTAGAAGACATAAGGTGGAATACTGCGTCGCGAGCGTTAGATGCGTCGCACATTGTTATGTTCTATCACGTCTGGCGAGAGAAGGGTTAGCCTCATACACTCGCGACTTCAAGCAATGACGCTTTGTTTGGTGTATAGTAAGTCTATTTTGGCTCTCTGGTAGCGATTCTGTGGATATGAACTTGAACACTGCGTTTTGTGCAGTGTACATAGGTGTGTTCTATCGCGTCTATCGAGACAACGGATAGTCGCATAGACTCGTGACTTTAGGCAATCGATAGAGCATAGAAGGACGCTTTGTTTGGTATATCGTAAAGTCTATGTTGACCCTCTGGTAGCGATTCTGTGGACTTTGAATGCGAACAACTCGACAATTTTGGTAAAAAATTATTGATGTGCAGCACTTGTCAATGTCCGCCAGTCCTTCTTCTTGTTATTGTTCATGCCTGCCATCTTGTGGTTGTTCATGTTTGCCATATTGTTATGATGGTCGATTTATCGATTTGATCGCTAGGTCGATTGATTGAGTGACCAATTCGTCGATTGGACGATTGATCGATAGCTCAATAGCTCAATTTGATTAATAGGTCGATTTATCGATTTGATCGATAGGTCAAGGTCAAGGTCTAAGTCAAAAGGTCAAGGTTGGGGCAGAAGCCCCAAATTTGTGGGATGAAACCGACATTTCACACCTACTGATAGGTTCGGTAAATACCGCCAACTAAGTGGGGGAAATTGTCATATTTCTCTTAGACAGGTTTTTGAAACTGAGCAAAATTTAGGGCTCAGAGCATGTTTTCCCGTGTAGTAAAGTCTAAAGAAGTGGGAGGTACCATTATTAAAGTTTCATGTATATTTGAAACACCTTTTGAAAACAAGGAGTTAAAAGATACCCCAATACCAGATTTATTAAATGTGGTAGTAGATGAGAATGATGTTAAAGTGATAGTTGGGGACACCTGACAATTATTGCACTATATATCAGGATACTGCTCACACAAACTGCTGAAATAATTGACTATGAGTATTACAAAGTATTTCTCACTTCCGATGATGTGAAGCAGGATAATAATTTATTGTGGCAAAGGATCGAGGAGGCATGGCATATTCCAAAGATGGTGTAGTGGCATGTGTGACTTATGTTTATTTAACTTTTCAAAGAATTATAAAAAACATGAAGTTTGTTTCTGCAACGGGCAAATTAAATGTCTGTGCTTTTGAAGATGACATCATGTTATATTCATAATGATTTGTTTAGTGGTTTTCAATGTAGAAACATAGTTTTGACTCTATCAAGTGTTCCATAACTTCTCTGTTGTGTAAATAACTTTTTAAATAATTATGCTAATAGAAAAAATGTTTCAACTATGAAGAACATGTAATTGTTTTAGAAGGTTGAAAAATGTAATTAAACTGTACTTTAAGTATTTGACTGATATGTACAGCAATGTTTTGGAAATCATATGAGATAAAATAAAACTCACTTTCACATTTTTATTTCATTCCCTCCCCCTACTTCTGGTCTGTGTGTGTGTGTGTGTGTGTGTGTGTGTGTGTGTGTTTGTGTGCAATAGAATTTCACAATTAAAAAATCGTGACATTTTGGTGACTACATTTCAGCTTATTTGGTAACGTTAACAGAAACATGTTACGCACCTACTGTATTTTGGAATTAGTGTTTCACATTTCCACTTGTTTCCATCTGAAAGGTGTTAATGTTTTATATTGGTCAAACATATGTGTTGATAGTATAAAAACATTATAACACAACATATGCACAGCCTTGGATCGCTAATTGTAATATAAAAAAGGCGCAAATTACCATTTATGTATTGTTACACCATGAGTATATGTTAACATTCAAAGGAGCGCCTCAACAAAGTGAAATTACTGCAAATATAAGATTCACAGTTATAATAGCCACCCATCAGTGAAGGAAATTGTGACAGTTTTTATGCAACATTATTTGAAATGACTAGGCTATTTACGTTTATGCCATAAGTCGCAGAAATCGTTAGTAATGTTACATTTGTTTGTTAGTGAACAGTCTGCGAGACAGAGTCTGCTGAAGTGTCGCAAGACCCATGGTTGTGACGTCACGGCACACATTGTGAGGCTTTGTTTCTAGGTGGCGTTTTCTGAACACAGACCTAATACAATGAGTATTAACTTTACAAACTTTCACACTTATGTTGAATACTTTTAACTCACAATTTCAAATTTCTGTAACCCAATTTTGTACGTGTTATATCCTTTATTGTGATACCAATGACCTTGTTTGCCTGTATAGAGACCAGAAGAAGGACACTCAAATTCCCAAAACCGGACGTCAAAAATATACTATCACTAGCAGCTGGTTGCTGCATATTTTGAATTAATAACCTTGCATATTGTTCAAACACTGAACAACAAGTACATAAAATTATTACATTTACAGATTAATAGATCAAGAGGTACTGAGGTAGCGAGTTTCATTTCATTCCGATACAGTTATATTAGTATGTGGTGTGTTCTCCAGGGCCGGCAGTAAAGTCGCCGATTCAAACTTCCTTTTGCTCAAACAGATAGCGAATAATGTATTGAGAAAGATTATTCCACACGCCTTTCATCTGTTCATGTTTCCTGCAGCTCTTTAGGGTTGCCGACTTGCATATGTCACGTGTTTCTCACTCATATCCCCCACGTGCTCTTTTGGAGACAAATTAGGAGATCGTGCTGGCCATGGAAGTTACAGCACGTCTCTTTGAGCATGTGACATTTATGTGTAGTGCGGGCGAGCATTATTCTGTTGGAACAACACAAAACCACTATTCTTCCACAAACACGAAAGGTGAACGCAAGAGGTAGCTTATCGCTCCCCAGACCACATGGCCGGGGATGAGGTTTATCTGTCTTGGAGGCCCATAGTCCCACTGCTAGTACCTGGTGGGCAACACTTCATGTTAACACTCTCGGAACATGAAACCGCTTACCTGTACTTTGGAAGTAATATGATCTAATGAGCGAGCAGCTAATCTAACCTAAACTAATCTATGCTTTTCAAAATAAAATGCCAAGATCGCATACTAATAATTTAACGACTACGGATTTGGTGAACTGTGCCACCATCATTTGGTCACATATATATATTACAAGCTGGTCATCTTCTTAAAAATGGCTATAAAGTAATAAGGGCGACATTGCACTTTGTCACTAAAACATAACAGTTTACCAAATACTCAAACTAATCTATTCAGTAAACTAATCTATTCTCATGTATGCCACCCTTGCTACAACTTCCTCAGTGGTAGGGTTACAGTCTCGATGGCCTCACTGTTGGGGGGTTTACAGACACGTTTTTTCTGCTCATCATGCTGACTTTAATTCGAAATGTGACTGATCAATGTAGACAGTTGTTCGCAAATCAGTGAGACTACACGCCAAATGTACCTGAGGCCACAATAAACGAGGTTGTTGGTGTGTGAAGACGTAGCATGTGTCGCAGACGTGTGACCACCAAATATTAATGGTTCTTGTAGTCACAATCCTGCCAAATAATCGATAGGAGTGTCTCATTTCTTCAGGAATTGATCGATTTCCAGATCTTTCCAATTGGGGTCCATGAAGCTAAGGTCGTATCCTCTCATAACTGCAATTATCATATTCGGATGACGATTATATATTGTTTGTTTTGTGCTGAATCATTGTTTTTCTTGCTACTCTGTAATGCTACTCTTATTTTGGTAACATTGTAATTTCGTTTCATACTACTGTTTACTGTTTTTCAGGAGAAGCAGTGAAGATGAAACCACAAGTAGCGAAACTGGAGGCGATAATTTCAAGTTGGATTTAATTTCTCCATTGAGACGATTGAACAGGTGCGTTCTATCTGCTGAACCTATCTAACCAAATCACATAGTTTGTCTGATACTGTGTACGGTCGCATTTTGTTCATCAGGCGACTGTGTGGAACCATGTCTGGAGCCCCGCGTTGCGGATCGGACGGCCTCCCGCGTCGGAGGTTCGAATCCTCCCTCTGGCATGAATGTTCGTGTTGTCTTCAGTATAAGTTAGTTCATAAATAGTTTTTACGTTTAGGGACTGATAACCCCGTAGTTGAGTCCCATAAGCTTTAGAAATATTTGAACATTTTTTCGAACGCTTTCTCAAAGTCAAGAAACAATAAACAAACTGGGAAATTGTATCTTCTGCACCAGGAACACTAATTGTGAACTAGGAAGATTCTACCATGACATAATGTTACTGATCTGCCCTTGAATATTTAGTATTTGGCATAAATAGTAAAATAGGGTCGCAAAGAACACAATGATATGAAATTGCGCGGCTTAGAAACTTTGTAATTTATACACTACTACATGCTGTGATGGCGTTATTACGTTGTGGAATGTTGTTCGTGGTTTCATTCAATACCTGAGAACAGATGTAAAGACTATAACGACCATTATTTGAAAATATATGCTCAACTGTGGTGAAGATACATTTTTGGTAGATATTTTCGGTTTGTTTCAGCTTTGGGAAATAATTTCATAAATGGGAAGTGCTAGTTGTTTGTGGGATATATGAAACTAATTTTCTTTCTTATTAGGCTGAGTACGTCAGTTGTGATGCTACGGAATGGAATGCGTAGAATAACATGAAAGCGTACAAAGTGAATATTTAATCCATATATTTTAATTCCTCTGTCAGAGACAATGCTATTGATATGTCACACGGGATATTTTATGACTGATAGATAGATTTAATGCAATTGAGTGATGCACTGTACTCATTAGCATATTAGTTGTACTAGTCTCACCCTATAAAAATGGCAGTCCAATAAAATAATTAAATATTTCATTGAAGTAGAGGTTCAGGTTGGGACAGAGAAATAAAAAGAAAAAAATATTTGTAGATGCTAAAACAGAAAAATAATACGATAGTGAATTATACAACTGAAAACTGAAATAGCACTAAATTATACATAAGTAAAAACAAACCAGATATATACATAATTAGTACTATAACAGAAAGAATTGCCGTTACTGTATAATGTGAAAGTAGCCTCATCTCGGGCAGTTGAGATCTGCAAATGTAAGTTAAATTGCTCACTGCTGCTCTAAATTACTTTATGAGTGGCCACAGTACATTCACAATGGAAATTTTTCTAACTGCTCTCTCCCTAAAGGAGCAGCCAAAGTTTTAACAAACACAAAATCGATGTTAAAATAAATTAATAGATAATTAAACATGGGATGGAAAGCATAAAATCATAAAGCAGAGGTTTGATACATTAAAATCATAATCGATTCAGAAAAATGAATAAGCAAATTAATGTGGGGAGGCCTTGTACAAAAGTGAATTAAACCATATAATTACTGCCCATATTAAAATTATTTCTGGCCTTTATGAATATGGAGATAACGTGCGAGGAAATTTGTGAACACACAATGGATAACTGTAAGCACATTCATTCATTCACAGACAATTGCATAATGCATGATGGTACATTACTCTCCAGGAACACTTGAAAGCAGCAGCGAAACAAAGCATCGGCAGTGTCTTGATGAGAAGGCAGGTGTCTTGATCACAAATTTTTAAATATACTGGCACTAAACGAACTTATGTTCGGGGAGGCAGCGTCTCACTATTAAGTACCACGTAGTGTGCGGTGCAACCATGCCGAATTTCATGGCATTTGCAAGCGGAAATTAATTTAGAATAAGCAAGTAAAGGACACACGAGAATTCTCATAGAAGAAAACTAGTATTAAAATAAGCATGACTGAAGGCCGAATAAAGAATTTTAAGAAAAAATCGTGGTGCAATCGCTCATACAAGACAGGAAAGACGAACCAAATAAGAAAATCTGAGAAATATTTTGCATACTCACAGATACAGAAATCAGGCGAAAACATTAGTTAAAAACAAGGAAATTCAAACACACTAAGTTTATACAAAGGCTGAAGGCCACACACATTTATTAACTTGAGCAAAACCATAAAACAGTCATCACTGGAGTGAAAATGCAAATAATAAATTTACACTTAATTTACTCGAATTCTGTAAATTAAGAAACACGTCACCTTGCGTAGTGAAAGAATTATCAAGAGAATTATCACTAAAGAACCAAGACTGCATGATCACAATTAAATCAAACTCCTAACAGCAAGCCCTCCCCTCAGCATGATTCTGCAGAGTACTTACTTCCACAGTCATCTGAACCAGAATGAAGAGTGCAGACTGGAGCTCTAAGGCCTCGGAAAAACCTCCCCCTGCCATACACCGGATGTAGAGTGCGCTAAAAGCGACACAGAGTGAGTTCCGAGACTAGTGTTTAGCAACCCTTGCCACATGCCCAAGACAATGCCCTCTTCTACCGCTCCCAGAGAGGTATCCTGTTACCTCTTTCATCCAAAATTAGGTTGGTACCACACTAACAATACGGCTACCTCGCCAACTTGCCAAGTAAGCTTGTGTCTGGCCAGCCAGTAGACGCCAGCGCAGACGACAAACGAAGATATGCATTCTTAACTACAGGAAAACGAGACCTAAAGTGGGAGGCGGTGACTGTAAGCCATTGCAACGCACAAGTTTAATCACACGGGTGGAAACATACATAAATGTGGGGCAAACATATATAAACATGGGGAATTGATCATTAATAAAAGGAATAAAATAATTAACACATAGATAGATAACATTAATGGTGCAAAACACTTTAGGTTAATGAATAAATCAGTGAACGTGTTTCATCACCCTTCGCTTAGGGGCAATAAATAATCTCCAACCAATCCTGTTATACTGGTTTGGATCGAGATTAAAATTAGTGAAATAGGCACCATGAGAAAAATTGTTAAAATCTACCTACTCTGGGCATTCAGTGAAGTTATGGGCAGTGACAGATGCCACCAGTGCCACACCGTAAACAGCGCTAAATATCGTAATTTAATTTGTGTCAAATTTAATTTGCCAGTCTAGTTCATTTTCGTTAGTACTTCTGTTTTATGAGGTTTATTCCCGCGTACTTGGCTGATATCGTTTGTACTACTGTTTTTAATAGTTTATTCTATCGTATTTGATAAATACCGTTGTGTTTAGACTTCGTCTTTGACTGGTGTATTTCAAAAAAGTCAGAGACCGTTACTAAAGCTCGTTATCTGTCAGTCCAGTGCCAGCTGCCACCAGTGCCACATCGTAAACAGCGCTAAGCTTATTTTCTCGCTCGTTTGATAACGGTGTATTCCACAGATATTCTTGTTTATTTTGAAAACTGCCGGACTCAGTTTTGTTCATTTGACAATGTAGGTACCACTGACCACAGTTCAGTCAGCAGCCAGCCGCCTTTACTCGGCTACATAAAAGTTGATTATTTAGTTTTCTACTTTTTGCAGTTAATTGTATCGATAGGATGGATAGGATGTGTTCCTGCTGTGTGTGGACGCAGGAGGAGTTGGCCGCGGTTCGCGAACAGCTGAGCGAGCTGTTCGCGACTGTCAGCGGTCTTCAGGCTGTCTCGGGGTGCAGCGATGGTGGGGGGTCTGGTGCGTCGAGTGGGACACCTCAGGTGTCTCATGCTTTGCTCTCTGTCCCTGCTACCGAGGAACCTTCAGGTGTACCGGAAGTCGTCGAGCCGCCTTCTCCGCAAGGGGAGTGGCGGGTTGTACGGCGTTCGCGTCGCTCGAGGCGGAAGGCGAATGTGGAGGCTGGACGACCGTCCGCGCCCGTTCGTCCTGTGAGTGAGCATGTGGCCACTCCTTCAGCAGTGTCGGAGCAGGTACACGGGGGGAGGGGATTATTAGTTATTGGGAGCTCCAATGTTATGCGTGTGATGGAGTCCCTTAGGCAGATAGCGTCGAGATCCGGAAGGAATTCCAACGTGCACTCGGTGTGTCTGCCGGGTGGCCTCATCCGAGATGTGGAGGCGCCTCCTTGCGGCGTCTATCGAGGGTGCGGGGTGCAGTCGACTGCAAGCCGAGCTACGTTTGAACACATTCTCCGAAAACCGTCTTGAGCATTTAAACCGGCAACCCACGCGCAATGTAAATATTCTAGACCTAATAGCCACAAACAAGCCCGACCTTACTAACGATGTCTGTGTAGAGACAGGAATTAGTGATCATTATATCGTCATAGCGTCGATGGTGACCAAAGTTCATAAACCAATCAAGAATGCTAGGAGCGTGTTTTTGTTGGGAAGAGCCGATAAGCAAATGTTACGATCGCACTTAGAAAATGAATGGGCATCGTTTAATTCCGGGACTATGGATATAGAGGAATTGTGGACTAAATTTAAGTGCACTGTTAATAAAGGGTTAGAGAAATATGTGCCAGTAAAGACGATTAAGGGTGGAAGAGATCCACCGTGGTATAATAATAATGTCAGAAAGCTGCTGAGAAAGGAAAGGCTGTTGCATTGTCGATTCAAAAAAGAACACGCAAATGATGACAGGCAAAAGTTAGTAGAGATTCGTGCGTCTATAAAAAGATCGATGCGCGAAGCATACAATAATTATTACAGTCATATCATAGCGAAAGATCTTTCCGAGAACACGAAAAAATTCTGGTCCTATGTTTAATCGATAACCTGGTCAAAGCCCACTGTCCAGTCACTCGTTGATCATTCCGGGGCAGTACTAGAAGAAAGCAAACGGAAAGCTGAAGTTCTAAATCTAACCTTTAAGAAATCTTTCACGCAGGAGGACCGCACAAATGTACCATCATTTGATCAACGTACTAATTCCGAAATGGGGGACATAGCAATAGGTATTTCCTGTGTAGAGAAGCAGCTGAGAGAGCTGAATACGAAAAAGTCTGCTGGTCCGGATGGAATACCACTTCGGTTTTACAAATACTATTCTGCGGCATTGGCCCCCTACTTAGCTTGCATTTATAGCGAGTCTTTAATTCAGCGCAAAGTTCCTAGTGATTGGAAAAAAGCGCAGGTGACTCCCGTGTATAAGAAAGGAAAGAGAACTGACCCATACAATTACAGGCCAATATCGTTGACATCAGTTTCATGTAGAATTTTGGAGCATATTCTCAGTTCGAATATAGTAAATTTCCTTGAAACGGAAAAGCTTCTTTCCATGAATCAGCACGGGTTTAGGAAACATCGTTCATGTGAAACTCAGCTTGTCCTTTTCTCACATGACATCTTACGAGCCATGGACGAAGGGCAACAGGCGGATTGTGTTTTTCTCGACTTCAAAAAGCGTTAGACGCGGCGCCACACTGCAGATTACTAACGAAGATATGAGCTTATGGAATAGGTTCACAGATTTGTGACTGGCTGGAAGACTTCCTAAGTAACGCAGTACGTTGTTCTCGACGGCGAGTGTTCATCAGAGACGAGTGTATCGTCAAGCGTGCCCCAGGGGAGTGTGATAGGACCGCTATTATTTTCTATCTATATAAATGATCTGAGGGACAGAGTAAGTTGTAATTTGCGGCTGTTTGCTGATGATGCTGTGGTGTATGGGAGGGTGTCGTCTGTAACTGACTGTAATAGCATACAGGATGACTTAGACAAAATTTCTAGTTGGTGCGAAGAATGGCAGCTAGCTCTTAATGTAGAAAGGTGATGCGCAGGAGTAGAAAAAGCAATACCATAATTATCGAATGCAGCATTAGTAGTGAGCTTCTTGCTGCTGTCGTGTCGTTCAAATATCTAGGCGTAACATTGCAGAGCGATATGAAATGGAACGAGCAAGTAAGGACAGTTGTGAGTAAGGCGGCAGGCGACTTCGGTTTATTGGAAGAATTTTGGGAAGATGTACTTCACCTGTAAAGGAGACCGCGTATAAAACGCTTGTAAGACCACGTCTAGAGTATTGCTCAAGTGTTTGGGACCAGCAGCAGATCAGTTTAAAGTAAGACATAGAGGCGGTTCAGAGGCGAGCAGCTAGATTTGTTACCGGTAGGTTCGAACAATGCGCGAGTGTCACGGAAATGCTCCGGCAATTCAATTGGGGATCGCTGGAAGAAAGACAACGTTCTTTTCGTGAATTTCTGTTAAGTAAATTTAGAGGCCCGGAATTTGAAGCTGAGTGTACTACGATCTCGCTGCCGCCTACTTACATTTCGCGTAAAGATCACAAAGACAAGATCGGAGAAATTAGGGCTCGTTCATTTTGCGAGTGGAATAGGGAAGAATATACCTAGTAGTGGTACAGTGTACCCTCCTCCATGCACCTTATGGTGAACTGCGGAGTATTTATGTAGATGTAAGTAAATGTAGATGTAGATCTTAAAGTTTTTAAAAAGATAAATTAACACACATTAACACAAGATGAACAAAGATTTTGAATTAGTTAAAGAACGGTTAAAAATACAAAAGAAGGTGGTGTGTAAAAGATTGGTCAGTCATATGGGAAGGCAAAAATACATGCGTAAAAACATGTGCAGGTTCACACAAGAGAAATGGCATCAAAATGATAAGAGTTGCAGCCCTGGGAGTGTCTTTAAAGAAAAAGAAGTTCGCTTCACTATGGTGAGTTTTCGCATTTTTAAACTACATTCATTACTGATGTTTCGTCACACAACGATAAAAACTTAGGGACATCGATGGGGAGGAGGTACTTTTCGGGATAACTGGGTGGAAACTACAACCCACACTGATTTAACACTTTACTACTGCCAAGTTGTCGTTCAGTGTCCAGGGTCATAGTTGATTGTCCCTCCTTCCGACGTCTTTTCCTCTCTATCTCAGTGCCAATGGTTGGATCAGTCATCATGCATTAGGCACAGAGGAAGAGGAACTTTGCAAGCACTCTCGATGGCAAGTGATCACAAGAGGCATTGCCATGCCTTCGTGGCAAAGTATTTGTGAGGTTCCGACAATCAAGCAGGAACCATGTATGTGGAATGCCTGTTGTTCTCGTTGAGTGCCGTTCAGCAGGGTGCATGTTGGCAGCCTGACCAGCGACGACCTCGCCTCCAGAGGTAGCCGGCTGCAGGCTACGGCTGCGTCATTGGGCGTTGCCCACCGCCATCAGAGCACGCGTGGTGAAGGCGCGGAGGGCATGTCCTTCTGTGCTGCGGGCAGATTAAGTCAGACATCTAAACTACAATGTCGCTTAAAAAACATAAATCAAAACACACACTAGTTATTACATGCGCCAGTTCAAGTGTCAGCGTGAAAAAATGAATGAGTATCATAAAAATGAAACATGTTACCAAGGTTCCAGCTAAACTTTAAAAAAGAAAGTGAAAATGGAGTACATATTCCTAAGTTGTACTGCTCATAGTTTGCCAAATTCGGGCATTCCTCCCACACTGTGGTCGCATTAATTATGGGCTCGAACTTGCACACTGGGTTGCATACTATTTCTCGTCTACAAAATGAAGTGGGCCTGGTAAGGCAGTTTCTTCAGTAAGTCCTTTTCATTTATTATACTGCACCAAACACAGTTTCCTGCACACACACACACACACACATACACACACACACACACACACATATATATATATATATATATATATATATATATATATATATATATATGGGGAAAATTCCGTTAGGATGCACACAGTTAAGTTTGTCAAGTTAAAGCTTGCGTTACGGTTTGTTGATTAAGTGGTAAATTAGATACGTCACCCAGTTGGCATTACAAACTCTTGTCCGAATTATACACAACATGTTCCAAAACACCCTCTACGCTTCACCAAGCACTAACCCATTTCTGTCCGGGAGGCGGCACTGTTACGGCGATTTACAAAAGGCAACACATTGGCAAATTCAAGGACACAGGGCGCCCACATACTGGCGGTGGCAGTACTAATTACCGTCATCCTTGCTCTGGAGGAACATACTGGACGGTACTGGAGATCAATACAACTTAAAATATGAAATTTATCTAGCACAGCTGAAAAGAAAGGTACACCCTAAGATATTACACTTGGTTTTGGTACTAATTGCACTTAGATCACATATCTGTTGCAGCAGTAGAATGACACGCACGAAAGACTGAAAATTAACCTAAATTTACCCGTTACACAGGGGCTCCACGGTAAAGTAGTATTCAAACTTCTGTTTAGTGGAGCCGACATTACTGACGGTGCCACAACTTTTAAGTGCACGCACTGAATCATTATGCCTCAGGTGCCAGCTGATTGTACAGAACACAACTTAACTCAACCAGCACTGCATGTACTCATATGCAGGATAACAAATATTACAAATGCGTCTCCCATGCGACACCTTGTTAGCGCGTTCTTTAACGCTGTAACCCAGTATCAAAAACACATACAGAAATACACTATAAAACATGGAACCTGTAACTTATAGAAAATACACAAGAACATACACAATTATTCTTTAAAATGTCTAAGACTAGAAACATGGTGTACACCACGAGACTTTCTGATCCGTATTGTTTCCAGTTCGACCGTGTTTTCATGAACAATCCGCCTTATGTGGAAGGGACCAACAAAAACTGGAAAGATCTTCTGTGTCAGAGTAAGACGCTTGTTGGACAGACGACGGGAATGAACCAAGACTTTCCCCATCACTACAAAGTAGCGTACTACCTGATGCTTCTTGTCATATTGGCGCCTTTTCTCAGTGGCCTGTTTGATATGTTCAATGGCACGTTTAACCACCTCGCTGTGCCTCGATTTGTCCAGTGGATCAAGAGGTACCATTTCCTGTACCTTGTCCACTGCACATTCACTTTTTAAAACAAGCTTCGGTGACATAGAGGTAGAATCACCCGGCAACTCGGTGATGACGTGCTGGAAACCCTGTATATACTGATTCCAGGCTGGATGACGTCGGTAGCAGTAAAAGCGGCACAATTTCCCCAGTTCTTTAATTATACTCTCTCACGGATTTCACTCCGGGTGATAAACGGAAATGAAAATAAGTTTTATGCACCTCTGCTGGAGCGTCCTCTTCCAGACAGGAGAGCGAAACTGAGGACTGTTATTAGATAATACCTACTCGATGTACCCTGTACCCAACTTGGGACAGGAAGTCTTTCACAAATGCATGTGATACAGACCTACTCGTGGCTCTTTTTAAAGGCGTTAACGTTACATATTTCAATGTCAACTCGACTGTAACGAATATGTAACTGTGTCCAAGAGCTGTCCGTGGCGAAACAGATCCACGGCATCAATTTCTCGTAAACGAGAAGTGATAACGGGGAACCGAGGAGGAAGGTGAGACAATGTGGGAGCTGTGGACTTATGACATGCTTTACAAACAGCAAGAACTTTCCGGATCCTCTTTTCCATATTTGGAAAGTGGCAGGTATCACGGAGCTTAACAAAACATTTACGGGGTCCATACTGCGTGTAGCTATGGTGTGTATACCAAATGAGTTTGTTCACCAACTCATCCGGATTGTTGGATTGTTGTTGTCGTCATGCCATAAAGCATTCAGAACTAGGTCCTTGTCTTGTTCCCACGCTATATCGTGGAGGGAAGCAGAAATGAAATTTTCAAAAGCTACGCCACGCAAACAAAACAGGCTGTAATTATTTTCCTTAGGCTTTTCATCGGATACCTGAGTCAAACCCACCATGTCGTGTGCAACCACGCCGAATTTCATGGCATTTACAAAAAGAAATTAATTTAGAATAAGCGAGTAAAGTACATGTGAGAATTCATATAGAAGAAAACTAGTATTAACGAAAGCATGGCTGAAGCCCGAAGTAACGACCATTAAGAAAGCATGTCGTGCAGTCAGTCATACAAGACAGAAAAGATGGAATCAAATCAGAAAATCTGAGAAATATTTGGCAGACTCAGAAACGAGGCGGAAAAATTAGTTAAAAACAACAAGAAAATTCTATTTTTTTTTTCAAATGTTTGTAAAGCTTATGGGACTTAACTACGGGGTCATCAGTCCCTAAACTTACAAACTACTTATGAACTACTTACGAACTAGGACGGCACAAATATCCATGCCCGAGGGAGGATTCGAACCCCCGACCGTAGTGGCCGTGCTGACCGTGACTGGAGTGCCTCAGTCACCTCGGCCACCGCGGCCGGCCAAGGAAATTCAAACACACTAAGTTTACACAATGGCTGAAGGCCACACATATCTATTCTAACTTGAGCAAACCTGGACACACATTAAGCACTGGAGTGAAAATGCAAATAATAAATTTACACTGAATTTACTCGAATTCTGTAAATTAAGAAACACTTCGCCTCACATAGCGAAATAATTACTCAAGAGAATTATCACTAAAAACGAAGACTGCCTGATCACAATTAAACCAAAGTCCTAACAGCATGCCTTCCCCTCAGCATGATTCGGCGGAGTACTTACTTCCACAGTCATCGGAGCCAGAATGAAGAGTGCAGACTGGAGCTCTAAGGCCTCGGAAAAACCTCCCCCTGCCATACACCGGATGTAGAGTGCGCTAAAAGCGACACAGAGTGAGTTCAGAGACTAGTGTTTAGCCCTTGCCACCTGGCCAAGACAATTCCCTCGTCAACCGCTCCCAGAGAGGTATCCTGTCACCTCTTTCATCCAAGATTAGGTTGGTACCACACTAACAACACGGCCACCTCGCCACCTAGCCAAGTAAGCTTGTGTCTGGCCAGCCAGCACACGCCAGCGCAGACGACAAACGAAGCTATGCGTTCTTAACTACAGGAAAACGAGGCCTAAAGCGGGAGGCGGCGACTGTGAGCCATTGTGCGGCAGTCAAAATGTTCAAACGTTTGTTAAGTTTAAGGGACTTAACTGCAGGGTCATCAGTCCCTAAACTTACAAACTACTTATGAACTAGCTACAACTAAGGACGGCACAAATACCCATGCCCGAGGGGGGATTCGAACCCCCGACCGTAGTGGCCGTGCAGACCATGACTGGAGCGCCTCAGTCCCCTCGGCCACCGCGGCCGGGGTGCCGCAGTCAGTCAGTATTAAGAGCACACATTCACATTCACTTGAACACACAAGTTCAATCACATGGGTGGAAACGTATGTAAATGTGGGGCAAACATATATAAAAGAAAGGGGCATTGATCATTAATAATAAGAATAAAATAATTAAGACACATAAAGGTAACATTAATTGTGCAGAAACACTTTAAGTTAATGAATAAATCAAAAATGGCACCATGACATGTTTCAAACGGATCTACCGTGGGGCTAAGGTTTATAAAAAATGTTCAGTTCATAATAAATTTCGTAAATCGTTTCTAAGCCAGGAAAGGGTTGAAAATAGTCAAAATGTCCCAACTAATACTTTCACACATCGGAATTTATGAATAAATGGTGAAAATAATTTTGTTTCCGTAAATAATGTGGAAAATAGAATGATATATGTTGGCGGCAGTCACACTATAAATAGGGACGGAATTTAGCTTTTTACCATTTAGAAACATACATCAGCTCATTCTGTTGGTGACTGTTGTAAGAATGCATGATCCTTAACGTAAAACACTGTCGTGATATGAGGTTGGACTAATTATGCGGCTTGTTCGTGCAGGGAACCATGCATAACATTTTAATTTTTAAATGTTTGTAAATCTATGGGACTTAACTGCTTGGTTATTAGCCCCTAGCTTACAAACTGCTTAAACTAAGTTAAACTAACCAAAAGACAGCACACACACCCACGTCTGAGGGGGGAATCGAACCCCAGACGGCGAACGGCCGCGCGCACTGCAGCACGGCATCAGATTGCGCACGGCTACTCCACCGTGGTGTTACATTTTACTTCAGTGTACAGTCGGATTTGCGGTAAAAATATTACGCGGAAAATTAACGGACTTCGATATTTAATATTTAAAGAAATGAAACACGATTGCAGTTTCTAAAACCCGGTTAAAGTTTGAAGGGGAATGATTTAGTTTGTAAATCGATAAAACTTGCAACAATCACAGCACGATATCTCGTCAGCCGTAATGGCGCCCAAATTCATCACACAACTTGAATGGGCGGAATTTTTACGGCAGCATGAAATGGCGGGATGTTGAATGAAAACCCGTCATGTTAAATTTTAAAAGTATCTCACGGTATATTTCTCAAATAAAAGCACTATATTCACTTAATCATTAACAAGTATCGCAACAACTGCTAAAGATACGTCTTAAATAATCAGAGGCCAGGCAATGACCAATGAAGCGGAACGTTGTTCTGTCTCTTGTATTAGAAAAATAAGGGAATGCGGCTATTGGTTCAGAGATATACGAGAGAGATAAAAACGCTCCTTGATTAAAATATATCTTTTGCTAATTAATAACTTTTATTTGTATCGTTTCATTGCTCCCTCGTTGGCTTCAAGAGGCAGTGAAACCGGACGATCCGAAGTAAAAGATAATTAATTTTTTTTAGCAGCATACAAACATCAACTTTTAGATTGGGTACATTTTGTACATTTTCGTATAGTGCTCCTTATCATTAAATTTCAGTTTTGGTTGTCCATATTTTGCTCATTCATTGATACATTGGTATTCACCTTTTTACGCATATACATATACAAGTTCTTATATCAATTTGACTTTACAATAATATTTACATAATGGTTCTTTACAATAACATATTTACATACATAAAATTTTCTGTACAAGGATACTTGTTTGCTTTGCATTGACAACTTTTTATATCGTCCATTTGAATTACTTTGTTTACATACATTAATATTTCTTCGGTTATATACATTAATATTTTTGCGTTCGTTCTTGTCCTTCACAAATGAATGGGGTTCTTTGCAAAAGAAGTAAGGAAACAGTTCACAATATAATCGTTCGGTTGGGTTGTTTGGTTGGGATAGGGGGATAAACTGCTAAAGTTATCAGTCCCCCAGTGGGGAGGGGAAGGAGTGAGGATAGAAATGAAGAGGAGGGGGAAAGGAACGCAGTCTGGGAAATAAAAAAGGAAGGAAGATTGCATTAGCTTGTGGCCCCGTGCTAGCTACGCATGTACTCCCAAAAGAACCGTGAGCCCCCTGGCGTTTATAATCGTTGTTTGTCTAGAATTATTTTTGAGTATTGTTTCTTCCGGAGAGCAGTCGGTTCATCTTCTCCGTTCAAGCAGCATAGGATGCTCGCAGCCATTGTGCACACCTCGCCGAACAGCTTCTACTCTTGAAAGTCACTCCTTCTTGGTTGAGAAGCTATGCTGCTCCCGAGACCGGCACGTGATGTCGTTCAGGTGGCTCTCTTTAGCCACAGGTCTCATCATTGGTACTCATTTTTCGTGGTGGTACATGAAAAGACAATGTTTAACAGTAATTAGTAACTTAATATTTAAAGACGATAAAAATTTTCTCTGAAATGGAAGCACAGAAACATCATTAGTCCACACTTGTAGAATTTTCGATTCTGTGTTCTGTTTTTACTGCTTTTAAGGGGTTAAATTGAGAAAGTTTATGTGAGTATAGTATTTTTGGATCCAAATTGAAACAATCTATATGACATGACCTTACACATCGATAAATGTGTTACAAGATTATTTACAAAGCTTTAGGTGCACGCTTACATCAGTATACTGTGCTTGTTCTAAAGTGTTTCCTTTTATAGATCAATAACTGAATAACCTGATTATTATTTGTCTGAGGTCTAGCCTCTTAACGTAAATAGGTAGTCCTTATCTACATCTACTTTAAGGTGAGAACACTTAACTCTTCTGCAGGTAGCAGTTCTTTAAACTAGTGATTACTACTAAAATATTGTCATTCTGTTTACAGTCTTAGAGTATATACACAAGGTTATTTATGTTTGGTGACTGCCTATTTTTCAAAACAGTCTTTTGGTTTGAAAGTTTATTAATTAATAGTCCAAATTGGGTGGCAGTTACATTGCACAGTCAACTGTACCCAAATCAATGGTTTTAGAATTTGGACTTCTCCGTTAACTAAATGCATCTGACGATAACGAAGATAAACACTAGCTCAAATGAACTCACTTTTACCATAAATAACGAGTTACTCAGTTGTAAACATTCATATAAATAGGGCAGTACACATCCTATAGTTTCTCTAACCAACTGAAACCGACATTTGGTTATCTTGTCCCATTGGAGGAAGCATGTAGTGTATTTGTTACACAACAGTATTGCTCGAAATGAAGTGTCTTTGTCACTCGCACTGTCTATACTTTTGTCTGTTGGGTTATTATATTTGACGTAAGTCGCACTCATTGGAAAAATGTTCATGCTTACTTTAAAAGTACGTTTGGCATTATAACAAACGTCGCTACCATTTCCAAGTAGTGCTTAGGCAAGTTTGCAATGAACGGAACAGTTTATGTGTCTTTTTGGTTTACTGCAAGTTACGATTTAATTTCTTTGTCGTATATTAGTACGTCCTTGGAATTTACACTGTTGAAACACGTCACTTATTGTTTTATAAAGCAACAGCAACATTCAGAACAAGATCTGCAGGTCACGGTTTATTCAAATCACTAAATACTGTAATATCACATTCAGGAGTCTAGCTATAACACAACTAAATTATATATTTCTTTAAAAACTGTTTTATAGGCTCAATAATTAACTTACTCAAAGCGCACGCTCATGTTGTCTGCAGCGTCTCACAATGGTCGCATTACTTCGATAGCAGCACCACAACAATTAGACGGAAACGAGAAACGACTATATTCTTGAGTTCTGAATACTTCTCTGCGTTCACAGAGATGTTCCACACCACTCTACCTTCAAATCTGAGTAATTAGGAAATTATAAAGTACAGACATGTGCACCGTTGCCATATGGCAACGCTAGGCGTTAATGAGTTAAGAAGAGGACATACAGCAAACAAAACGATCTGGCGACTAGAGGTGAGGCAAGTACATCGACTCGACCATAGACGCCGACACCAATATCTCAACGACCGCCTACGCATAACCGCAGACGCGGACGGCGGCGTGGATCACAAAGTGTACGCATCACAGGGGGCGTGGATATAAAACGGCCGTCCGCCCGCATTCAGGACCTCAGTACGTACGCGTACCTGACGATGGCTACATGTCTGATCGCCGAAATATTGAGTCTGTTGGACAGTATGTGTTGAATCACCCTCGTTGCCTCGTTGCCCCAGTCTATGATTAAGGAAAGGTTCGGTGCAGGAATCGTTGACATCTATAACAGTTCTATAGAATAAATAATATAGTGAGTACAGTTTACAACTCACCGCAAAGACGTGGCGAAGAGCTGCGACATGCACATACAAAAGACACACACATACAACACATCCAGCTATCGTCCATGGCCTTCTTCAGAAAATAGAACACTCACGCAATCACACATGCACACAACACAGTCATACAACCATCACCTCCGACTGCCGCACTTCGAATAGCACTAGGTGTGCGGCAGTCGGAGGTGATGGTTGTCTGCCTGTGTGATTACGTGAGTGTTCTATTTTCTGAAGGCCATGGCCGATAGCTGAATGTGTTGTATGTGTGTGTCTTTTGTATGTGCCTGTCGCTGCTCTTCGCCACGTCTTTGCGGTGAGTTGTAAACTGTCCTCACTATATTATTAATTCCAACCTGGACTTTTCATTATTATATGTTCTATAGAATATTAATACAAGTTTTATTGACTGAAGAATACAATACTCAACTTATATAAATATTTTCTCTCCTCGCTTCTCGCGTCGTCGTCTTCTGTACGATGCTATCTGCACTGAGACCTACTTAATGCCTAGTTCGTAGCCGAGTTCTGACGGGCGTCGCGCATCTCCGTTACTCCCTCCAGGATGCGCGGCGCCGGCGTGCGATTGGCTGCCGGACGTCATCCGCTGCCTTCTCCACGATCGTTCTCTTGCGTCTGGCGTGTGGCGCTGACTTTACGCCACAACACTATGAACCGGCAATACACCCATGGACTGTTTGAGCATTCTAAGATAATTTTTAATTAATTGCATCAAGGCCGTATTTATGGTATGCGACGTCCCTGTGCAATAATTTATTTGCCCCCCTCCCCCTAGCCGTATGGTCTTCAAACTGATTAAAAAAATACCTTCTCTGAATACGCCACTGCTATCAACACAAGAAACCTAAAGTTTAAAATTTATTGCTGTAATCGAAACTCTGAATAATCAGAGTTCTATTAACATTAAATAATATTTAATCAATTTTTTCGATAGGAAAATTATGCCGCCCCCAAAATTTTGCCGCCCTATGCAGCTGCACATGTTGCACTTGCCTAAATACGACCCTGAAAGGAATGAATACGTGTTAACAGTGTCTTTGTTCAGCGTGGCACATAGTATGACCAGTTAAGTACATTTAAAATATGCACAAAAATTACTTAAGTTAAGTCATGACCAGACCAGTCCACTAGTTGCATTTAAATTAGGAGGAAAATTTGCAAAGACATTTCATTTAGTAGTAAAGATAGACGGTAGAGTAGAAGATCACAGCACTGTCAGACTGAAATTTCCATTGAAATTTCTACACTACAATACCAAATGTAACAACAATACCGATTAAGATACGCGCGATCAACCATGGGTTCATCTACCACAGCGTCGCGCTACTCTCGCTGGCTGTCACTGCACCCTTGAAATGGGGTGTACAGTCTGGTCAATTGCATGCTATCTTGTTGCTGTTTGCATACTAGTATTCAAGTGAATAAATAGCGATTTTACAAGCATATCTTCATGCTGACATTTCAATACATTTCTGTGTAAGTGGTACTGGCATGTTCGTGTTTTCTTAAACTACTTCGGTAAAATTTCTCCTCTCGGCGGCATCGGTGTCATTCTTCTTTCGTTGTCTTCTCTCTAGCCGCAGGTAGATTCACAGGATTCTTGAAATGCTAGGAACTTGGAAGTATGAGGTAAAGGTACAGTAGCAGCCGTGCAGTATAAAGTTTGTGTAGTTTAACTTTTGTGAGAAACAGGATTATCTATTTCTGTCCTTCCGTTCCTTGGAAATAAATTTCTTAAAATAAATGTCCCTAACACTGGTTGACAAATTAATATATATATATATATATATATATATATATATATATATATATATATATATATATAGGGTGTTTCACTAAGTGTGTTTGCCTCTGTTGTTGTTGTTATCGTCTTCAGACCGGAGACTGGTTTGATGCAGCTCTCCACCCTACTCTATACTGAGCAAGTCTTTTCATCTCCTCATAAGAACGGCAACCCACATCCACTTGAATCTGCTTACTATACGTGTCTCTTGGTCTCCCTCTGCGATTTTTACCCCACACACTTCCCTCCAATGCTTAATTTCCGATTTCCCGATGTCTAAGAATGTGACCTACCAAGCGATCCCTTCTTTTAGTCAGGGTATGGCAAAAATTCCTTTTCTCACCAATTCTGTTCAGTACCTCTTCATTAGTTATGCGATCTACCCACCTAATCTTCAGAATTCTTCTGTAGCACCACATTTCAAAAGCCTCGATTCTCTTCCTGTCCGCACTGCTTATCGTCCACGTTTCACTCCCGTACAAGGCAACGCTCCACACAAATGCCTTCAGAAAGACTTCTTTACCCTTAAATTAATATTCCATGTTAGCAAATTTCTCTTTTTCAAAAATGCTTTTCTTCCCATTGCCATTCTGCATTTTATATCCGTTGTACTGCGACCATCGCATGTTATTTTACAACCCAAGTAACAAAACTCATCTACCACCTTCATTGTTTCGTTACCTAATCTAATTCCTTCAGCATCGCCTGATTTTCTAAGACCGCATTCCATTATTTTTGTTTTGCTCTTGTTAATGTTCATTTTATACTCTCTCTTCAACACACTGTCCATTCCATTCAACTGCTCTTCCAGGTCCTTTGCTGTCTCTGAGAGAATTACAATGTCATCAGCAAAACGCAACGTTTTTATTTCTTCCCCCTGAACTTTAATCCCTATTCCAAATTTTTACTAGCTTCCCTTCACCGCCTGCTCGATGTACAAATTGAATAACATCGGGGAAAGGCTACAATCCTGCCTTACTCCCTTCCCAACTGATGCTGCCCTTCAAGTTTAATAACTGCAGTCTGGCTTTTGTACAAGTTGTAAATAACTCTCCTTTCCCTATATTTTGCCCCTGCTGACTTCAGAATTTGAAAGAGTGTATTCCAGTCAACACTGTCAAATGCTTTCTCCAAATCTACAAAAGCTAAAAATGTAGGTTTGCCTTTCCTTAATCTATCTTCTAAGATAAAACGTAAAGTTAGTATTGCCTCCCGGGTTCCTATGTTCCTCCTGAATCCAAACTGATCTTCCGCGAGGTCATCTTCTACCAGCTTTTCCATTCTCCTGTAGATAATTCGTGTTAAAATTTTGCAACCATGACTTATCAAACTGATGGTTCTGTAATTTTCACACCTGTGTGCGCCTGATTTCTTTGGAATGGGGATTATTACATTTTTCTTAAAGTCTGAGGGCATTTCGCCTGTTTCATACATCCTACACACCAGTTCAAATAGTCTTGTCATGGCTGGCTCTCCCAGAGACTTTAGTAGCTCTGAGGGTATGTCATATACTCCTGGGGCCTTGTTCCGACCTAGGTCTTTCAAGGCTCTGTCAAATTCATCTCTCAGTATAGTATATCCTATTTCATCTTGATCTACTTCCTCTTCCCTTCCTACAACATCGTCTCTAAGTTCATTTCCTTTGTAGAGCTGCTCTATGTACTCTTTCCACCTTTCAGCTTTCCCTTCTTTGCTGAGAACTGGTTCCCCATCTGAGTTCTTGATATTCGTAGCTTTTCTTGTCCCCAAATGTCTCTTTTATTTTCCTGTAGGCGGTATACATTCTTCTACAGATTTGCATTTGGCTTCTAGCCACTCCTGCTTAACCATTTTGCACTTCCTGTCAATCTCATTTTTTAGTCGTCTGTACTCCATTTTACCTGTTTCATTTACTGCATTTATATATTTTCTCCTTTCATCAATTAAATTTCGTATTTCCTGTGATATCCAAGGATTTTTTGTAGGTCTAGCCTTTATTCCTATTTTGTCCTCTGCTGCCTTCACTATTTCATCTCTGAATGCTACCCATTCCTCTTCTACTGTTTTATTTCCCCCTGTTTCTGTCAACTGTTGCCTAAATCTCCCTCTGAAATTCTCCAAAACTTCACTTTCCTTCAATTTGTCTAAGTCCCATCTCCTTATTTTCCTACCTTTCTGCAGTTTTTTCAGTTTCAGCCTACAGTTCATGACTAACAAGTTATGGTCAGAGTCTGTATCTGCCCCTGGGTATGTCTTGCAGTTTATAACCTGGTTCCGGAATCTAAGTCTTACCATTATAAAATCTATCTGATACCTTCCGGTGTCTCCTGGTCTCTTCCACGTATACAACCTTCTTTTGTGCTTCTTAAACCACGTGTTTGTTACGATTAAATCATGTTCCGTGAAAAATTCTACCAGGCGACTTCCTCTTTCATTCCTTCTGCCCAGTCCATATTCACCTACTATTTTTCCTTCTCTTCCTTTTCCTACTACCGAATTCCAGTCTCCCATCACAATTAAGTTTTCCTCTCCCTTAACTGTCTGAATAATTTCCTTTAGCTCCTCATATATTTCTTCGATCTCCTCATCATCGTCAGAGCTAGTTGGCATATAAACCTGTACTACTGTTGTCGTTATTGGCTTCGTTTCTATCTTGACAGTGATAATGCGATCACTGTGCTGCTCATAGTAGTTTACCCGCATTCCTATTTTCTTATTCATTATCAGTCCTACTCCTATGATACCCCCAACTGATTTTGTATTTATAATCCTGTACTCACGTGACCAGAAATCCTGTTCATCCTGCCACCGAACTTCACTAATCCCCACTATATCTAACTTCAACCTATCCATTTCCCTTTTTAAATTTTCTAATTTTCATACCCGATTAAGGGATCTAACATTCCACGCTCCGATCCATAGAATGCCAGTATTGTCTTTCCTGAGGACAACATCCTCCTGAGTAGTCCTCGCCCATAGATCCGATGGGGGACTGTTTTACCTCCGGAATATTTTACCCGAGAGGATGCCATCATCATATTTCCATACAGTAGAGCTGCATGTCCTCGGGAAAAGTAACGGCTGTAGTTTCCCCTTGCTTTCAGCCGTTCGCAGTAGCTGTGTGGCAAAGCCACATTAGCTGATGTTACAAGGCCAGCTCAGTCAATCATCCAGACTGTTGCCCCTATAACTACTGAAAAGGCTGCTGCCCCTCCTCAGGAACCATACGTTTGTCTGGCCTCTCCACAGATACCCCTCCGCTGTCGTTGCACCTACGGTACGGCTATCTGCATCGTTGAGGCACGCAAGCCACCCCATCTCGGCAATGTCTGTGGTTCATGGGGGTGCCCTCTATAAGTTATAAAATAATAGGTGACGGGAAATTTTAATGCGGTAGGTCAACACAAGAAATGTTACACTTTCTGCGGAGCTATGAACATAGTTTATGGTACCATTTTCCAAAGAGTTACAGCACAAAAAAATAATTTTTTAAATGGAACAATAGTATTTTCTATCGTTCATTGGAATCGTTGAAACCAGCTGTGTCCAAATCAATTTAAACTACATTCCTATCACTGTTAGTTTAGGAGCTCAAACCCTTCAAAGTTTCAGTGGCAGATACCACAAACGCTGCGCCTTCTAAATGTGGTGCGGCCGAGTTGTAACGTCTCCGGTGTCACGGAGCGACAAGTTCCTCGATGCGCTGTTAGACTGCCGACTGTCGCCGCACATGGCCGTATACCCGACAGTTGGAGACACACGAACAAATGGGGCTCAATATACCACAGCTACTGACATCGGATGGCGATGGCATACACGAGCAACGAGTACGTTGACATGTTGCTGATGCTCGGCGAGTGCCGACACGATGCCACTGAACCAGCCACGGCGTATGCCGTGAGATATCCTAGGGGAAGAGCCCCGGCAGCCATTACGTTCTTACGTGCCGAACAACGACTTGGGGGAAACAGGCAGCTTGGTAATGCGCCGCAGTAAAAGACGAAAACTGCAAGAAGTGAGGAGACGAAGGTGTTTGTTTTAGCTGCACTACACCACGATCCTCATGTCAGCTTACGAACCGTTGCTGCAGTCGCTGGTGTCAGTCTCACATTGTGTGGAGTATAGTACACGGCCACACGTTTCACCCGTACCGCCTGTCACTGACCCAGGAGCAGCATGGGAACGATTTCCGTGCAAGATTGACATTCTGTAAGTGGGCCATGCGTAATTTCACGTTGGTGTCTTTACAAAGTGTTATGTTCTCTGATGAGTCCACGCTCACAAATTATGATGCAGTGAATCGCCATAACATACACTACTGGGCCGCAGACAATCCTCGGTGGGTACGACCTGTCGACCGTCAACGTAGGTGGTCTATTAACGTTTGGTGTGGAATCCTTGGGGATGAAATCATCGGTCCACACTACTTCCCAGGTACACTGACAGGTGAGTTATATCGCGCTTTTATAGCCGACAGTTTGGGTGGTCTCCTTAAACATGTGTGTCTACACACGAGAGTCCATATGTTGATGCAGCATGATGGTCATCCAGCCCATTCTGCGCGTGCTGTTGTGGAAGAACTAAACAACAGGTTTGCAGGAAGATGGTTGGGGCGCCATGGTCCTCATTCATGGCCCGCAAGGTTGCTCGATTTAACACCAGTAGATTTCTTTTTGTGAGAATATTTATAGGTTCGTATTTATGTCACTGAGCCCACATCCCCAAATGATCTAAAACGGCGCATCGAGGACGCATGTCGCTCCGTCACACCAGCGATGTTACATCTCGTCCGCAGATCCTTTCGACGGCGCATTGCATTATGTATTGAGGAACATGGACACACATTTGAACATCTCATGTAAATCAACTTCCCACCGCCATAACATCCATCACCCACCACACAGTCATGTATTATGTACAGCGTGTGGTATCTGCCCCTGAAACTTTGAAGGGTTGTAGCTCCCAAACTAACAGTGATAGGTATGTAGTTTGAATTGATTTGGACGCAGCTGGTTTCAACGATTCCAATGCACGATAGAAAAACTATTGTTCTATTTTAAAAAAATTATATCTTTGTGCTGTAACTCTTTGGAAAATGATACAATAAACTATGTTCATAGTTCCGCAGAAAGTGTAACATTTCTTGTGTTGACCTACCGCATTAAAATTCCCGTCACCTATTATTTTGTAAGTTACAGAGACAAACACACTTAGTGAAACACCCAATATATTATCTCTGGCCTTTAGTGAATAACTGAAATGAGTTACTCCCTTGAAATATTTTTTAAATGTACCTTTGTAGATTTGCTAAGCAAGCACGTCTGAACACTGAATTAGGGGAAAAAATAAATAAAATCATACTTTTCTCTGACTAAGGCAGTCCTTTAATCTGTGAGTAAGATTCGTTTGCTTATTCGTGAATACTTTACCTTTCAGTAATATTTAAATATTTTTAGGATGCAAAATTTTGTAGACTCGCTGTCTAACCAAAGATGTCCAAACCTAGAATTACAACCTGCTGCAGTTGTTCTGACATTTATGTGTGTATATTTGTGTCTAAGGGGGTTCTCGTAATGTTCATCTCCACGTATCATCATTCATCATTCATTCATTCATCAGTCATTCATTCATTAATTACCATACCTCAATCCTTGGGTGTGGGTTCCTGTAGTCATGTCCTAGTTCATGAATCACGGGCAATGTATGAGTGGTCAAGTAAGTGGTCCTGACAGTTGGGATACCAGTTACTTTGGAATAATGTTGGGCATCTCGGACATATTCTGAGTCGTGGCCACCTTTGTACTCAGATGGCAAAGACTACCAAATCCACCGGTTAGTCCCTCAACCGTTAAGGGTAAAACCCACTGGGGCCCTGGGCTAGTAAGGCTAGCAACCTGCTTCCCAAGTACTTCAATATCATCAATACAATCAGAGCAAAATGCCTCGGACCTTTGGAGGTGATGGAACCCCACCTCTAATTGACAGACCAGGGACTCCTCAGTGACGTTAGAGTAAGGGGAGAGAAAGAGGACGAAGTTGGAGAATACAAGGTCTACCTGTCAGGAGTCAAAGTAGGAAAAGCACAGTGGGGTGTAGGATTTTACATCAGGAAAGCAATCGAACCCAGCATTATTGCAATAAGGAATGTAAATGAACGACTGATGTGGATAGATTGGGCCATCACCAGCACAAAAATTAGGATTGTGGCAGTGTATTCACCCTGTGAAGGGACAGATCAAGATTAGATGGACAGATTTTACAACGCACTTAGTGATGTAGTTGTTAGAGTGAAGGATAAGGATAGTATTTTACTCGTGGGTGATTTCAACGCCAGGATAGGAAATCGAACATAAGGTTATGAAAAGGTTATGGGTAGGTATGGAGAGGACATGGAGGCCAACAGGAACTGAAAACAGCTCTTGGATTTCTGTTCCAGTATGGGCTTAGTTATCACAAACTCCTTCTTTAAGCATAAGGACATTCACCGCTATACTTGGGAAGGAAGGGAACCAGATCTATCATTGACTATATAATAACAGACCAGGAATTCAGAAAGACAGTCAAGGACACACGTGTTTTCAGGGGGTTCTTTGATGATACTGATCCATATATAATCTGCAGTGAAATTGGTTTTGTGATGCCAAAAGAGCAGAAAGTCAGGTCTCTTTGTACAAGGATAAGAGTGGAGAAGCTTCAAGCAAGGAAATTAGGCACAGATACATAACAATGATCTCTGAAAGGTACCAGGTAGTTGAATGTAATGATTTACAGTCACTGGAAGAGGAATGGTCAAGGTACAGGGACACACTACTGGAAGCAGTTAGAGAATGTCTTGGAACAGTAGTGTGTAAAGGCAGGAAGAAGCAGACAGCATGTTGGAATGACCAGTCAAGTCAGCCTGTAAAAAGAAAAAGAAAGCATTTCAAAAATGGCTTCATACTAGAAATCAGGCAGACAAAGAAAGTTATGTTGAAGAATGAAACAAAGCCAAACGGATAATTTTAGACTCCAAGCAGAAATCATGGGAAGACTTTGGAAACAAGCTAGAAACTCTGCGTCAAGCTGCGGGACAACCATTTTGTAGCGTAATTAGCAATCTTCGAAAGGAAGGGAAGAAGGAATTAACAAGTGTTTTTGACAAGTCAGGAAAGCTGCTAGTCAATCCTGTGGATGCCTTGAGCAGATGGAGGGAATATTTTGAAGAATTGCTCAATGCAGGTGAAACGTTCAATGATGTCTCAGATTTTCAAATAGAACGGGATAGGAACGACGATGGAAAAAGGATCTTATTTGAGGAAGTGGAGAAAATGGTCAGTAGATTACAGTGCAATAAAGCGGGTGGATGAAATTAAGCCGGAACTCGTCAAATACAGTGGAATATCAGGTCTCAAATGGTTACACAGGATAATTGAAAAGGCGTGGGAATCGGGATAGGTTCCGTCTGAGTGGACGAAAGCGGTAATCACGCCAATTTTCAAACATGCAAACAGAAAAAATTGCAACAACTATCGAGGTATCTCCTTAATTAGCGTTGTAAGCAAAATATTCTCAGGTATTGTTGAAAGGAGAGTGCGAGTATTAATTGAGGATAAGTTAGATGAAAATCAGTGTGGGTTTAGGCCTCTTAGAGGCTGTCAGGACCAGATTTTTAGCCTACAGCAGGTAATGGAAAAGTGGAACAGGGAATTGTATCTAGTTTCATAAATCTGGAAAAGGTTTATGAGCGTGTTCCTAGGAGGAAGCTACTGTCAGTTCTTCAAGATTATGGTATAGGAGGCAAACTTTTGCAGGCAGTTAAAGGGCTTTACGTAAACTGCCAGGCAGCAGTTAGAGTAGATGGCAAATTAAGCTCATGGTTCCGGGTAGTTTCAGGGGGTACGACAAGGCTGTAACCTGTCACCACTGTTGTTCATACTATTCATGGATCATATGTTGAAAACAGTAGACTGGCAGGACGAGATTAAAATAGGCCAAAACAAAATAAGCTGTCTCGCATATGTGGATGACTTAGTTGTAATGGCAGATTCGATTGAAAGGTTGCAAACTAACATTTCAGAGCTCGATCAGAGGTGCAAGGATTATGATATGAAGATCAGCATCTCCAAAACGAAAGTAATGTCTGTGGGAAAGAGATTCGAACAGATTGAGTGCCAGATAGGAGGAACAAAGTTAGAACACGTAGACTGTTTCAAGTACCTGGGATGTATTTTTTCACAGGATGGCAACATAGCGAAAGAACTGGAATCGAGGTGCAGCAAAGCTAATGCAGTGAGTGCTCAGCTAAGATCTACTCTCTTTTGCAGGAAGGAAGTAAGTACCAAGGCTAAGTTAGAAGTGAACCGCTCTATCTTACCTCTACCTTATTCATAAAGTAGAGGTTACATATATGAAAGCAGAAGAATGATTGCAGGTACTAATAGATGGAAACAATGGCAGGAGGGTGTAAATAATGAGGAAATCAAAGAAAAACTGGGAATGAACACCATAGATGAAGCAGTTAGAACGAAAAGACTGAGATGGTGGCGTCATGTTACACGCATGGGAGAAACAAGGTTATCTAAGAGATACATGAGCTCGGCAGCGGAGGGTAAGAGGATTCGAGGTAGACCAAGAAGAAAATACTTAGATTCGGTGCAGAATGATTTTGAAGTAAAAGGCATAACATCAGATGAGGAATCAATGTTAGCAGTGAATAGGGGATCATGAAGGAATTTTATTAGAGGTACTTTGCTCCAGACTAAACGCTGAAAGCCATAATCAGTCTCTAATGCTGCTGCTGCTGCTGATGATGGTGGTGATGATGTAATCCTAAGTTTAGTGTGGGATTCATTAAGTATTTATTATATGTGGGCAGTGCATTGTTCGCACCTGACTTCAACATATGTATATGTGTGAATTTTGTGAATTTCCTACACAATTATTTAACCACATCATTATAAAATATAATTGTTAAGTGTTTCATTCATTCATTTATAATCATAATATGATACTTCAGAAATGTACATCCTTGTACCTCGCTCACACATTTAACATTGGCAGAGCAGCAGTATAAATTAATGTTTTGCATCCTTCACAAAGTTCTATATAAGTTGTTACAAATAAAATTTTTGAGTTAATGAAAACGTAGTGAATAACTATGCATTTTGTGGATCAAATTACTGCCTGCAGTTCATTTGTCATTACTGATTTATCTGGTTTTCATGGACAGGAGTTCACTTTACATTAATGTAGCATTTCTAGCTCATGCATAAACTTTTTCAAGTCCTTGTGGGGACATAGGCTTTTTACCTTACCTGTGTTTGAGAACGCTTGTAAATAGCTGCATTCATGAGGCATCTGTATAATTTTATAGGGTCAAGTATAAATAGGTTGACACTTCTTATTCTTTCTAAGAATTTCTGATGTGTTCGTAAAAGTATCACCTCACCTATAGCTTATTTTTATGTACTCTTTAAATTTTTGTCATTATATAGTTTGCATAGATATGATACTTCAGAGAGGGAAGTTGAAACTATGCAGATTTTCTCATCATGTGATAGGTTGTTGTGTGGAATTTTTTGTGTGGGTTTAAGCCATTCATTGGATTCCTTGAGTTGATAAATAAGGTCAGTGGGGTAATATGCGTTGAATACAAGGGAAGATTGTTTACTATCTGCTCAAATAGCCAAATATATTCAATCCACTGTGTATGTTTTTGTTGGACATAAGTTCGAATGAACTGGTTAAGCTCTCGGGTCATTCGTTCCATTGGATAGGCAGACGGATTGAAGCGGGAAACACGAATGTGCCGTATGCCAGTGGTGTGGATATAATCTTTCCATGTACAACAAGTGAATGTGGAAACATTGTCTGTCAGCAGCGTGACAGGTTTGCGAACCGTGGGAATAAAATCTTTCTCCAGTGGCCGTAACATAGCCTTGGCTGTGGCAGATTTCAAAGCATGTAGCTTAACCAATTTTGAAAACACGTCGTATGGGCCAAAAATGTATTTTACACCACCTTGTCCTATGGGCAGGTATCCTGCTAAATCTACGGCTACTAAATGCAGAGGTTTGATCAGAAGAATTGAATGGAGTTTTCTTTTGGTGGATTGGTTGTTGGGATCGATTTTTGCCATACCAAACATGACTTGAGAATGTGGTGTATTTTTCTGGACATGTTAGGAAAGGAAAAGTAACATCTTAATTATCTCAGACATTTTAAGGAAACGAAGTGTCCCCACACTCTGTATGAGTGCAGAATCAGCGGTTTCTCGCGCGATTCCGGAATACACACACACCAAATATCAGACTGAGCGTGCCAGCAGGTGAAAAAATGTTATGAAAAATCTGATAATTAACTAATAGAGGATCGTGTGGATTTTTCATAAGTTTGTTAATCATTTTGTTCCACCAGTCATACATTACTTGAAGATCATGCATGTTTGTGCACATATCCAAAAAATACTGATGGTAGTTGCTGTTTTTCACTAGCATGATTCGAAACTCGGTGGTTAGATCTGCATAATCATCAAATTGTGGAAGACCTTGCGGAAACCTGGACATAGCATCCGCTACAACATTGTCAGAAGTTTTTATGTGAATAATTTCTAAATCAAATTCTTGTAGGAACATAGCCCATCTGTTTACAGGACATTAAGAACCTAAATGCTTGGTGGTCACAGAAAACTTTAACAGGTTTGTCAAAAATATAATCTCGAACCTGTTTGTAAGCCCAAACAGTAGCTAATGTTTCCAACTCTGTTGTGGAGTAGTGTCTTTCACACTCTATTAAGGTCCTACTTGCAAAGCTGATAATCTTTACAGTGTCCCCTCAGGGGCTCAGCATTAATTTGCTGAGTACGGGCTTGGCGAACCCGGGGTCCTGAGCTGTGGGCTGTGTCGCGCCAACAGTCCGCTACACCGTAAGCTCTGTGCGTGCCTCAACGACCATCGTTCGGCGCGACGGTGGAACGTTGTACGTTTCAGAGCCCGGGGATCTTGGCTTAATCGCCCGGGTCGCGAGGACGGTACAAACCTCTATAAAAAAACCCTCAATCTCAAGGTGTGCTACGTGCCGAGGAGATGCATGGCTGTTGAGGTTGAACAGCCGCTAGCGAGCAACCTCTGAGGAACCGGCCGCACCTCAGTTGTATAAGGCTTACACAGGCAAGCGGGGCTCTGTCTGGGTGGACCTCTTTTCCCTAGCTGCTCGTGGGACGGAAATGAAACGAGCACTAACTAGCGTGGGCGGTCGCAAAAACGCCGTTTCTAAGCGAGGAAAGTCCGATTTTGATGCGACAGTATACGACCCTAAGACGTTCCCTTCCCTGGCTACGCCATGGGAAGAGCGCAAAACTTTACGGAGTTCAGATCCCTACACGCCGCGATATCTTGTCTTTTCCCGGACTGATGGACACTCTTTCTTGTCCACCAAACCGCAGTTCTTCGTTGACCATCTCGAGGACAAGTACGGTGAGGTGGAGTCATTCTCAAAAATGAGAAGTGGGGCTGTTTTGATACAGACGGCTTCCCCAGCCCAGTCCAGGGCATTATTGGCCTGTGACAAAGCTGGGTGATATACCTGTCAGTGTCACGCCCCACAAGACCCTCAATATGGTCCAAGGTCTAATTTACCATCGCGACTTATTGTCGCAGTCCGATGAGGAGTTACGGACCAACCTGGAACGCAGAGGAGTTCACTTTGTAAGACGTATTTATAGGGGACCTAAGGATAACAGAGTTGCCACCGGTGCGTTCATCCTGGCCTTTGAGGGCGATACACTGCCCGAGAAGGTCAAGGTCATGATCTACCGGTGCGACGTCACACCATATGTCCCGCCCCCTATGAGGTGCTTCAGGTGCTGGAAGTTTGGGCATATGTCCTCCCGGTGTACTTCCAGCCCTGCATGCAGGGAATCTGGACGTCCAGCTCATCCGGACACTCCCTGCACGCCACCTCCCGTCTGTGTGAACTGTAATCAGCTGCATCCGCCGTGCTCCCCGGACTGTAAAGTCCTACACAAAGAACGAAAAATAATGGAGATTAAGACCTTGGACCGACTGTCATACAATGAGGCGAGAAATAAATATGAGCGGCTCCATCCGGTAAACATGACCACCTCTTATGCTGTAGTAACGTCGTCCCCGCGCACTATGGGTATGACATCTACCAAGGTATCGCTTCCTCCTGTGGGCCCTAGGGGCCACAAAACTACCACTGCCCCCTCGTTAGGTGGGGGCAATACTCCATCTGCTGCTGCAGCACCTGTTGTGGGGGCAACTTCCCCACAACCATCGGGGACACCAGTCCCCAACCCCCATCCGGAGAAGCAACAACTTCCTCCGGCATCTCTCCCTCGGAAGGGGTCCTTCGGGACGCTCCCTTCTGGGGAGTCCCAGGGTGCGCCAGTGGATCCCAGCCTTTGGCTGAAGGATCCGAAGCCTGCTGGTCGAAGGGCTTCTGGCTCTTCGACGGCCCCTGATGCCACTCCCGTGAAGTCCTCCCAGCCCTTAACACCAAAGGGCCAGCGAGAGGGCAAAAAGAAAGTGAAGAAGAAGAAGACTGACCCAAAGGAGGACTCCTCGGCGATTCGGAAGGAACGCTCCATCACATCTTCGGCCTCTGAAGATGAGGTGGAGATCCTCGCGTCGCCTGAGGATCTCGCCATACTTGGGTCGCCAGAACCGATGGTTCTGGACCCTGCAGAGTCTGCGGAGTTGGCAGCAGGTGCCACTGCTGAATAACCATTCAACATCTTAACTTATGGATATTCAGCACGCTGCAAAAGACATCTTGCAGTGGAATTGCGGCGGTTTTTTCCGCCGTCTGACTGAGCTGCGGCAATTACTCTGCCACTTCTCTGCTATCTGCCTCGCCTTGCAGGAAACATGGTTCCCCGTCGAGAGGACCCCAGCCTTCCGAGGCTATCGGGGCTATTTTAAGAACCGAAACTCCTACAACAGAGTTTCCGGCGGCGTATATGTTTATGTTCACACTTCAGTACCCAGTGCTGCTGTGCCTCTGCAAACACCTCTAGAGGCAGTCGCTGTACGGCTCCGGTTATTACGAGATTTTACGATCTGCTCTGTCTACCTTCCAACAGATGAAGTCGTCTCTCCCGTAGACCTTGCTGCCTTGGTCGCCCAACTTCCCCCGCCCTTTCTTCTTTTGGGGGATTTTAACGCCCACCACACTCTGTGGGGTGGCACACAGACCTCGGCCCGGGGTAGGGATGTTGAGTCTTTACTATCAGAGCAGAATCTTTGCCTTTTAAGCACCGGTGCTCCTACTCACTTCAGTGCAGCGCATGGTACTTATTCTGCAATAGACTTGTCTGTCTGCAGCCCTAGCCTTCTTCCACATCTCACCTGGAGGGTCCACGACGACCTGTGTGGTAGCGACCATTTTCCTATCTTCCTGTCGCTCCCACAGCGTTTGCCTGCCGACCGCCTGCCTCGCTGGTCCCTCCGTAGGGCTGACTGGCCAGCCTATTCCGCAGCTGCTGTACTATCCTCTCACTTTCCAGCTGATGTTGATGCCGCCGTTGAGCAGTTCACAGTGGCCGTTGTTTCTGCAGCCGAAAACTCTGTCCCCACCACGTTCGGTTCGCTCTGTCGTACATCGGTGCCCTGGTGGTCACCGGAGATCGCTGAGGCCGTCCGGGAACGTCGGCGAGCTCTACAGCGCCACCGACGCCACCCTTGTGTCGAACATCTCGTGGCCTTCAAGCGTCTCCGAGAACGAGCCCGGCGACTGATACAGGAAAGTAAGAGGGCTTCCTGGGAGAAGTACGTCGCCTCCATTGGTTCCCGCGCTTCTCCTTCCAAGGTGTGGTCGCAGGTTCGACGCCTCTTTGGGCACCGCCCACCGGCGGGAATTCCGTGTCTCAGCGTTCAGGGTACGCTCTGTACTGACCCCGTCGCCGTCGCTGAGCACCCGGCGGATCATTTTTGTCGCATCTCAGAGACTGCTGCTTATGGTGCAGACTTTCGCGCCCTTAAAGGGCGAGCAGAGAGACACCTGCTTTCATTTCGAACGCGACGTCGGGAACCATACAACGTCCCGTTCACTGAGTGGGAGTTTGAAGGTGCCCTTACTGCATGCCCCGATACCTCCCCTGGACCCGATCGCATTCACAGTCAGTTCCTCCGACACCTATCAGCGGATGCCAAGAGTCAACTTCTCGCCCTGCTTAATCGGATATGGCTGGAGGGTGTTTTTCCGTCCTCGTGGCGGGAAAGCATTATCATTCCGGTGATTAAGCCTGGGGAAGATCCGCAGGTGGCTGATAGTTACCGCCCGATCAACCTCACCAACGTTCCATGCAAGCTTCTCGAACGCTTGGTGAGTCGGAGGCTCATGTGGATCCTCGAGGACCGGGGACTTTTGGTGCCACAACAGGGTGGGTTCCGTCAAGGTCGCTCCACCGTTGACAATCTTGTGTCACTGGAGTCGGCCATCCGTACAGCATTTAGTCGCCGCGAACACCTGGTTGCTGTATTTTTCGACCTGCGAAAGCATACGACACTACCTGGCGCTACCATATCCTGTCTACGCTGTATGACTGGGGTTTACGGGGTCCACTTCCCATATTCATTCAGAATTTCCTGGCGTTGCGTTCTTTTAGAGTTCGTGTTGGTTCTTGTTTTAGCTCACCTCATTGTCAAGAGAACGGAGTCCCGCAGGGTTCCGTTCTCAGTGTCCCTTTATTTTTAGTCGTCATCAACGGCCTTGTGGCGGCCGTGGGGTCCTCGGTATCAACTTCCTTGTATGCCGATGACTTCTGCATGTATTTTAGCTCCACCAGCATCAGTGTTGCTGAACGTCGGTTGCAACTGGCCATTCGAAAAGCGCAGTCGTGGGCGTTTGCCCACGGTTTTCAGTTCTCTGCATCGAAGACCCGTGTAATGCATTTCTGCCGACGTCGGGCAGTACACCCAGAACCCGAACTCTATTTAGCTGGAGACCTGCTACATGTCGTAGAAACACACACGTTTCTAGGCATGCTGTTCGACAACCGTCTCACCTGGGTGCAACACCTTCGCCAGCTGAGACGAAAGTGCTGGCGACACCTCAACATCCTGCGTTGTCTCAGCCACACTGTTTGGGGAGCCTCACGCCCAACGCTCCTACAACTTTACAAGGCTCTCATTCAGTCACGCCTAGACTATGGCTGCATAGTCTACGATTCGGCTGCGCCATCAGCACTGCAGGCGTTGGACCCAATTTTACACTGTGGTGTCCGTTTAGCTACGGGGGCTTTTCGCACAAGCCCGGTGACAAGCCTCCTTGTCGAAGCTGGAGTCCTCCTGCTGCGGTTCCATAGGCAACACCTGCTGGCATCCTATGTTGCTCGTGTTCAGGCCTCACCCTTCCACCCGAACCGCCGGCTCCTTTTTCCAGACGCTGCACTACCTATCCCTCCACGACGGCCAAGGTCGGGATACCCGATCTCGGTCCGTGTTCGTCTCCTTCTTTCGTCTCTCACATCATATCCACTTCCAACCACTTTCCACTATTCCTTTCACACCCCTCCTTGGTCCATTCCTCGTTTGCAGCTCCGTCTGGACCTGTCCCATGTGTCGAAGGCCTCTGTTTCTCCCGTACATCTCCGTCACCAGTTTCTGCAAATGCTCGAGCCGTTCCGTGACGCAGACGCCATTTACACAGATGGTTCCGTAGTAGATGGCCGTGCTGGGTATGCCTTTCTACATCACAACCACGTAGAACAGCATTCTCTGCCCTGTGAGAGTAGCATCTTCTCCGCCGAGCTGGTCGCTATTCTCAGAGCTCTCCAACATCTCAAAGCCTGCCCCAGGGGGTCATGCGTCATCTGTACTGACTCCCTGAGTGGCTTACAAGCGATCGACCAGTGTTTCTCTCGGCACCCAATAGTGCGGTCGATCCAGGACACTGTTCACTCCCTATGCCAATCAGGCCGTTCTGTGGTCTTTGTGTGGACCCCAGGTCATGTTGGCATACCAGGGAATGAGCATGTAGATCGATTGGCCAAGCAGGACACTATGGGACCACCTCTCACAATTGGTGTCACGGTACAGGATGTTAAACTGGTGTTGCACCGGAGGGTGCGCGAGGCTTGGAGCACCGAGTGGGTTACGGCGACTGCACCGAATAAGCTTCGGGCAGTGAAGCTCTCCACAGCTTTGTGGAAATCTTCACTGCGGCCGACCCGCCGAGAGTCAGTTGTCTTCTGTCGCCTCCGGATTGGACATACGTGGCTCACCCACGGGTATCTTCTTCGGCGTGAGGCTCCACCCGTGTGTCGATGTGGCACTGTATTGACAGTGGCCCATCTTTTGATGGCCTGTCCACTTTTAGCCGACCTGCGGCACTATTTTACTCTTCCAGACGCACTACCTTTAGTTTTAGGAGACGACGCCTCTATGGCTACCAAAGTTTTACGTTTTATCCGCGCTGCTGGTTTTTATGACTCGATCTAACGGTAGGTGCTGTGGCCTGACATCTTAGGCCACCACCAATCCCGTTTTTTTTTACCTTTTCCGCCCTTAGGGGTTCTTTGTGTATGCAGTATGGCTGACTCATCCTGTTTTTTCTTTGTGATCAGCCAACCAAGGTACTCTGCTATCCAGTTTTATTCCTGACTTTCTTTTACCATTTCTGTGTGTCTTCGTTTTAAGTTATCAGAGGTTTGTCCATTGTCACCCTGTCGCTTATGTGCGTGATCCTTTTTAGAGCTTTGTTTAATTTTTGTCGTTCTTGGCAGTGGACTCTGAGCTAGTAACAGGGGACTGATGACCTAGATGTTTAGTCCCCTCAATACCCAACAACAACAACAACTTTACAGTGTTTGGATTATATTCACCAGACATATGGAGGAAAATTCCAGCTAGACCTGTATTAGAGGCATCTGTGGAAGGACAGAAGTTTTTAGTCATGCCTGGATGACTAAGTTGTATGACTTTTAATGCGTCTTTGATAAAGTCGAAATCTCATTGACAGTCGTCATTACAGCACCATGTGGCACCTTTTTGCAGAAGCGAAAGAACATCACTGTTTAGGAAATGATTAAGGACGAAGCGACGAAGAAAAGAACACTTTCCTAATAAGGCTTTCAATTGTTTTTTGTTCCTTGGAGAGGGAAAGTGTTTCATAGTTTTCAATTTTTCGCAATAGGGAGTGATACGTAGTGAAATGATGTTTCCGAGAAATTTAATTTCAGACTTCGCAAATATTAATTTTCGTAGATTAACTGTCACTCCTCATGACTGAAACTTGCGCAGTGTGCGTACTTACCAATTGAAGATGATCCTTCCAGGTGGATGTGGGTATCACAATATCACCTAGATAGTCGGTAATTTTTTCAAGAAGATCCGGTTCTAACAGTGTGTCTAAATCCGTGATAAAACCGTCATAACTCAAGTTCAAACCAAAAGGCAAAACAAAAACTTGATATGAGCGTCCTGCAAATTCAAAGGTGCTATAATTTTTTGAATTTCAGATAATAGATCTTGCCCACAAAACGATCTTAAATCAAGTCTGGTCAGATAGTTTACACCATGGAAATTTTGAAGTAGTTCCTCAGTATTTTCAGTATGTATACAGACAGGATTAATTACATGGTTAATGGCTCGTACATCCGGGACCAAACACACATACCCATCGGCTTTGAAAACAGCTAGTACTTGTCTGAGGATTTGTGTCATTTACCTCAGTAATGACAACTCCCCGATGGTTTCGTGGCTCCCAAGATGTTCCAATCTGGCACTCGTGTGTTATGTGCATGATAGGTACATCTTGGTTTGCATGATTTGGTGGAATCCACACTGTATTGTTATTCGGTAGCAAGATTTGACTATTATTATGATAATGCACTTATGGTGGCCAGCTAGGATTGACACCGGGAAGGTTAAATTGATTCTGCCAACTTATGTTGTTGTTTTGAAAATGATTATTTCACGGGTAGTTGTTAGGTAGTGTGCAATTTTTGTAGTTCGTTCCTGATTTTGGACCCAGGACTGTACATATTGTTTTGCCGCTTGTAAAGTTGACCATTCTTTGTTTGAAAATTCCATAGCGCACCACTGCTCGAGGCTGCATTACAAGGCTGCAACTGTTATTAGTGTGTCACTTCACCAGGCGGCTGACGCGAATCAGATGATTGTCCGCCACAATTGTTATTTACATTTTGGAGACGTGGCGCAGCCAGCTGACTGCCATCAGCTCCTTGGAATTTTCTACGGTTCCCATGAGTACTGCTCCCACTAGCTCTTTCGTCTTCAAATATTCAAATGTTTGTCAAGCTTAAGTGACTTAACTTCGGGGTTATCAGTCTCTAAACTTAGAAACTGCTTATGAACTACCTTCTACTAAAGATGGCACTAACATCCATTCCCGAGAGGGGATTCGAAATCCCGACGGGGAACAGCCTCGTCGTAGCATGCGTCTCCATGCGCTCGGCTGCTCCGCCGCTGCTGTTTCGTCTTCCTATATTAAATCCAGCGCATCTAAACCGATTGGAAATTCCTCCAAATTATGATCCAGCAAATTACATAATTCTTTTCTTATGTGAATGGACAATTTACTCTTTAGAATACCCAACACCTCACGTTGAGACATAGGTTCATAAGAAAAGTTTGTATTGCGCAAGTACTTTTCAAAGTATTTTCGCAGACTTCCATTCTTTTCACTGAACTGCTGAGGGCGATAAACGTCATTGTGCAATCTTTCCTGTTTACAATCGGACCAGTACTCTGATAGGAAAGCCTGTTCACATTCCTCTAACGTTACATAATAATCGATCATATCGGCTACCCACAGTGCCCATTCACCTAGTATGTACTCGGCAACAAATCGAATCTTTCGTCTTCCGCTCCAGGACGGTGGTAAGACTCCTCGGAACGTACGGATGAAAATTACCTGATGTAAATACAAGAAATGTATTCACAATTGCGAAAATTAATCAGCATCAGCTGTTTGGTGTAATAGAGACCTGTGAAAATTTGTGTCGGGCCGGGAGGCGAACCCGGATTTCCCGCTTATCGCGAGCGGTCGCGTTACCATTACGCTACACGCGCACGCTTCCCGGAACGACCCAAACCTTCATAATGCCACACATTGTCTACTGCGCATGAGTGCTCGTACATTCTACGATGTAATTCCCGCACAGGGTGAAACTTTTTAGTACATTTGTCGCAAGTCTTGCTATGACTGATTTAAATACGATATGCAATGTCCGTGTTTGCATGCATGTCTGAAAGACATTTGTTTAGTTCTATCAATAAACAAACACGGGCACTGCACATCGTAATTACCGGATGAACACTTTTGTTCTCCGGACTAAAGGTTTGAAATTGATAGCTTTTGACAATGCTGTCTTCTAACAAATGAGAAGTGGAACTCTGCTCAGCTGTTGCGGTCACCAATGCTGGATCTGTGGCTTGAGTGGAAGCGAACCTATTATTCATACCGTCACAAGGAATGTTTGTTTCGTTGTTATGGAACCTTTGCGGCGTGGTATTATCTTTTCGACTGTCTGTGGTTGTAACAGGTGTAGCCTGCGAACTATCTGGTATGTTGTTACATGCACTATTGTAAGCTTACCACCCTCCGCTGTCCTATCAGTTGCCACCCTGTTCCGGGTATAAAAAGATGTTAAAGCAGATCTTAGTGCCGTGATTAAATAAATGACGCGCAACGGATAGCGGTGGCAGTAGCTTACCTCAAGGGATGTGCCTAACATGATTTCCTATCTCAATATTATGCATACAAACAAGGACGGGGAATTAGTATAAAGAAAGCAGTTTCCCATTTAACAAATTTACATTTATTTACAGATCTTGTAGTTACTCAATTAAGCAAGAAATATTATGCGGCATTTCAGTTAAAATATTTAAAATACAATTCATATTTCGTGAAGGGATTAAGAAAGAAACCAAAAGCTTTCACGCACTTTGTTTACTGGCTGGATTCCACAATCTTAGTGCCATGATGTACTACCCAAGTGGCGACACACACATAAATTCAAAGTGCCACAAAGAAAATCCCAACAAAATAATTGATCACACAGAATTTTACGTCACGGATACCTACCACTCACTAGCTAACTGTTGCAGTTACTTTAAATCCGATTTAGAGGGTTTTAAGTTCACTTCTCTTTGTGTATCTTGGCCCACCATGTAGCATGGTCACCAACACGTGAATCTAAGTGGACGACAAAACGATAAACGAAGCCACACAAGATTTCATTAATAAATTTCTTCCACGCACACAGTAGAATCTCAAATCGACATAGCGAACATCGTTCCACTTCCCACCCGAACTATATTTAAATGAACCAACTTGGTACACAATAGATCCCCCCCATGAACTGAGCCTAATCCGCAAAGAACAGAACTCGTCCTAATTCCGTGAAAACGCTCCCAAATATTTAGAAAATGGACTTCTCCTAACCACTTCCCTGCTAATCTGTACCAAAATTGTCACAAATCACACACACTTCTAAATACATTACCGTCGGAGACCAACATACGACCGTCCTCAGCCAGCCCAGGAAACATTTTGCCGAAATATGACTGCCCTCTAGCCTAACCACCCTTCCCGTTCAACTTGGCCGGAGCCCTCCTGAAATTGGCCAGTCACCTAACGGGACCATCCTGCCAACTTGCGAATCGTGGAGGAATCGCAAATCGCACACACCTGTCGACCATGTCCCACCAGGAGATCTCTCTGACCAAAACAGAAATAAAGTTAGCTAACCTTCTAACTATGAGCCTTCCCAGCTGCAGCCTCACACACACGAAGACACACATACACACACACACAAACACACGCACACACATACACACACTCTCACACTTGATGGGATGGAGAGATGGGTGCTGTGGACCAAAGCTCCTGTAATTACATTAGCAATAATAATCATCATGCATTCTTGTCTCCACTGCTCTTAGCAATAGCCCCGAAATGAATGATTAAGGTGGCACGAAAGGTCAAACACAAAAATAAAATTAGAAAGTAATGTGTACACAACACTGTGGCTTGCATTAAACACGTATAAATTCAAGTAAGTCAAATGGACTGATACTATAGTATCGTTTCACTATGCAGTTCAGATATTTGTACATTGACAACACGTTATCAGTTTGGCACCTCATCTCTTAACACAGTTTTATTGAGTGAATCTCACCTTTTAATGATTTTACTACGTCATTTTAGCGTTCATTTACTTTGGTAGCAACTGATTCAACTAATTGATCAAAATCAGTGTGTAGTCGCTGTCGTATCTGTTACTGTTCTGTTTGTATGAACTCTTGTAATTTGATTTGATTTTCACTGATAATTTCATTCACCTGACTGCTGTGTAAAGGTTGCTTGCAATCCTTGTTGGTCAATGCATATTTTGTTTAAGTCTTTCACAAAGTTATCTATAATGGTTGGCAATGTGTTTACTGTTTCTTTGATACAGTTGACTTCTGTAGATACTGTAGTCTGTAGTAATTTGTTCGTTTATCATTCCGATAACGTGAGCAACGACTGTCTGTTCGGCTGTATGAAATTGTGCATTTAATTTTTCATAAAGTTTTTCTACATGAGATTCAAGTTGCTTTGATACCTCGTCATTGATTTGAGAACTCAGACTGATCCGATTCGCTTCGGATTTGGAGAGTTGATCATTAAACTCGTCCTTCGTTATTATTTTGGAAATTTAATTGCCTTGCCTGTGCTCAATAACAGCCAGTTGTTCATTCAAGCTATCAGAAACGTATTGGTCCCGTTTTTCAAGTTTACATATATGCGCTCTAAGTGTACGAAATTTTGATTTACATTTTCAGAAGCACGTTTGTTTTGTTGTTCTAGATGTGTAAATTTCTGATTCAAATCATCGTACAAATGTTTATTCTGACTGTCTAATTTCTGGTTAATTTCGGATATTTTCTCAGCGAAAGTTCTTCTTGTCAATTGATTAATCTCATGAGTTTTTTCAACAATAGTTCCATTAATCAGAATAATTGCCTGTGTCACTTGTTGTCTTTGAGACAATATAAGTGTTACGATTCGACTGAACCAATCTGGAATTTAGCTAGACGCGGAACTCACATGGTTTCAGAAACATTTATGTTGTCTATGTCGCTTACATTTGGTAGAATGTTTTTAATTTACTGGGATTCCATAAATAAATTTTGCACTGATCCGGAATTGTCTGACTGAACGTTACTACTGTTGGGATCAATTATGGTGGCCTTCCTTCTATTTTTCACCATAATAGTAGTACATATAATTGAAAATCAATTATTTGCCTGTCACATATGAATTTTTAAAGCAAAAACGATAATATTAATTTGTGTAACAGCAATTTTATCAAGATGCAGCGACGACAAACGAGAGACGCAGTGTGGCGAATAATGAAATCGCGGTCCTATTAAGGCACATGCAATAATCACTCGCGAACTTTTTTTGCCAACTAAGTCGAGATCACTGGAAATGATGTTAAATTCGGTATTTAATCTAGCGATAGACTACTTGAAGAGCTAAATGCAGACGGATAGCAAATAATGGAGTGGTCTGGACTTACCCTAATTGTTGATGTGATGACTGCATTTTTGGAGATTATTTGGTAGTCTTTCTGGAAATTTCTGGTTCTTTATAATTTCTTTCTTCTTTTCAAATTACAATGGTTTTATGTGTTATGTACGCGTTCAGGATGTTCAGGTAACATGAAAAATAGAAAATGCAATCAGTACATGGCAATGGCATAAGACAAAATAATTCAATTACAGTTGTATATCAGAATTAAAAATTGTATAGACTTATTTATCTGATCATGTCCGTCCTGTAAGACAGTCGTCAACTTTTGCCTTAAGGTTTATGAAAAAAATTTAACTTTCAGTTCAGCATTAATTTCGAAAGTCTTTCGTCAGCCAGGATTGGGTTCACAATGGTCAAAATTTCGTAAGTAATACTGTCATAGGTCGGAATGTATGAATAAATGGCGGAAATATTTTTTTTCCTTTAAATAACGTGGAAAATAGAATGGTAGATGTTAGCGGCAGTTGCATTATAAAAAGATACGGGGTTTCCCTTTTTACCTTTTATAAATATACTACAGTTCATTCTGTTGGTGGTTATAATAAGAATTCATGTTTATTAAGGCAAAACACCGTCTTGATATGGGGTTGGACTAGTTACAAGGTTTGTTCGTACAGCATAAGTGCGTTAAATTTTACTTCAGTGTCCAGTCGGAGTTGCGGGAAAAATATTATGCGGTAAATTATCGGACTTCGAAATTTAACATTTAAAGAAATGATACACGATTGCAGGTTCTAAAAGCCGGTTTATTTTTGAAGAGGAATGATCTAGTTTGTAAATTGATAAAACGTGCAACAATCACTGCACGATGTATCGTCATCTGTAATGGCGTCCAACCTCATCCCACAACTTCCGTGGGCGGAATTTATACGCCAGTATGAAATGGCAGAATGTTAAATGAATGAAAACTTGTCATGTCTAAATTTTAAAAGTATCTCACGGTATACTTCAAAAATAAGATTGGGGGGGGGGGGGGACTGATGACCTAGCTGTTTAGTCCCCTCAAAACAACCAACAACAACAAAAATAAGAGCACAATACTCACATTATCCACTAAAAGTATCACAGATATGTCTTAACCAATGAGACGCCAGACTCAGACAGATGAACGGAAACGCTGTTTTTTCTCTTGTGACAGAAAGACAAGGGAATGTTAAAATATTTCTTTGGCTAATTAATAATTTTTATTTGTATCGTTTCAACAGTTTGTGTATGTGCATAAAATTTGTGTTACAAGTAACAACTAGGATTGCACCCAATCACAGTCGATGTTATTGTACAGTGGGCAAGAGCACATGAAATATATTTTTAAGAAATTTTATAGTTAATTTTTAAGTAACTTAATTTGATTACATGTAAGGGGAAGTAAAGCATACAGAACAATACAAATCTCCCAAAACTAGACATTAGTTTTGCGATCAAAATTTCAGCTACGTATCGATTTTGACAAATAAATTCCAGCACTATACTGTGGTGAACTAAGTCGGTAACTATGGAAATTACTGTCTCAGAGTAAAAAAAAAAAAAAAAATTGAAGCAGCATCGATGGAACGAGAAGTTAATTGTGGCGCTCCTGGCCGGAGCTCGAAGTCTGAACAAAATCAGCTGACGGCTTCTCATTGGTTCGGTACACAGAAATGGGATTACATTACATACAGGCATAAGGGTAGACTGATATTTTTGGAACTACAAGATGTTGGATGTACTTTGAAACGGAAATTCAGGGGATATCTGATGGGCCTGAAATTTTGATGAAACTGATAGCTGACGCTTACTTTAGGTAGCACAGAGAAAAAGGAGAAGATACAATGGAATTAACCGTCTTTCTGATCCTACAGACGAGATGATGAGAGCGCTGTATTGGAGCAAAGAAGGAAACGAAAAATTATTATATTATTATAACGTAAGCCCGAAGAATAGAAGAATGAAAGAAGTGGGAAGAGCTGAAGATATCAGGAGGAAAGAAGACGAGCTGAGTAGGAGAATATGGTGAGACTTAAAAGTTTAATGATTCTTTGGTGGTGATGACTATCATTCGTTTGAAAGAGATACAAGAAATAAGAAATCTATCAGTATGAAGTATGATGTGTTTTGAATGTCAAGCTGAATTCTAGTTGAGGCAGTCAGTGGGATTCGGTCGTGATTCAGACTAAGTGCCAATATGGAACATGTGAGTTGTCACCGATGCCAAACTCCTTTGTCCGGACAGAAGATTGCCAAAGCCAGGACTCCTGGGGCCCTGCTACAATAAGAGATGATAAAAAAATTGTGATGAGTTGACTATAGCACAATAAGTACTGTTTTTCTGATTTACGATAATGATAACTTGATTAACAACATATTTAAAGAAGAAGTGAGAAGAATCAATAAAATCTCAGGTGAGGGGAAGATCCGGGAAACCCTCTCAGATAACGTACTAATGACAGATAGACCGAGAAGAGAGGCGGCAGAAACATCCCGACTGACTACTGGACTGTTAATTACACTGTTGTTAGTATAAGAAATTTGACGGTGATATTGTATGTATGAATGATACAACAGATATACTACAAAAAGGATGTCTCAAGTAATTCCTTTATCCGTACTCCCAGAAAAAAGAAAAATACGTGTCAGCAGTTTTTGCCGCCATGGGAGGGAGGGGGGTAGGGTGACCTAATGGGGCTGAGCCCTGGCTCTCTTAATGAATATAATATTAAATATTAGTACACCCACTATTGAAAAGGGTAATATGGTGAAGAGTTCTACTGCATTGTCCCATTCGTATTTTAGTTTTTCCCTCTGATGACTCAATGTCAGCAGATGTACTGTTGGCTGCTGCTAGCTATGCAAGCCGATCACTGCTCAATATTCTCTCCTCTCACCCGAGCTTAAATCTGTAGCATAACATTCCTGTTGTCAACTGTTGTTTGCACATGGTAATATTTTAGTATATTGGCTTTGTGGAGTGATGAAGAATGCATATGCATAGACAAGGCTTCAATGAAATAATGAATAAACATTGGTTATGTGTTAGTTATAAATATGCAGCTAAATAACATTTAGCATTAGCCTTCAGTACTCACCTTGCAGAGCTCATGATTCTGGTAATGGGCAACTAGTGTGATAGCTACAGTTGTGTTGCCTCTCAGTAATATGCGTCATAGTCTCAAATGACTGAGTGAAACATCAACATCAGAGCGTCTTACATAAAGTAATTGTGCTGTCACTTTTACATAAAGTACTTATAGTTGCACATTCTTTGTTTACCCTTACGATACTTTTAACTCAAACCTATTAAAAGTGTAGGAAGCCAAGGTAAAGAGGGGAATCTATCGAATAAACGAAGCTTTTAGATGACATATTTGAATCAAGTTCGATAAATACTTTTCCAACTACGAACGTATTTTTACAAAAAGAAGAGCAATTAATATGCCTTTTCAGTTGGCATTAGATCTAGAGTACAAAAATGTTTAATTACAATTTTTCATTAGCAGTGGGTAAGATGATTTATTTTCTCATATACATAATCAATCAATCTGCTAGAATTATTGTAAAATGAGCATGCCGCCTCCAGCCAACACTCAACAGTCAAAGCAGTGAATTTTTTTGTTTATTATAATAATAATAAGTTGTCTGTCTTGGATATTCCTTGAGCCGTCATTCAGTTATTGGACTTTGTAATGAATACGATAATAACATTGGGTTGTATGTTCCATATTGTCCGTGCATTTGGCTTGTTGCGGAATTTGTGATCGTTGTCATCCAGTGGCAGCTCTCATTGTGGTACAACAGGATTCGGCAGAAGCAGCTTAAATGATAAGTTTACCTGATTTAGAAAAAGTTGTTATTTGATGTTATAAATTGTTGATATTGTGTGACAGTACGCTAATTAGGTTTATCAAGAACTTGGTACTGTAACCGGAAAAAATGAGGAGCAGTAGAAAAAGAACGCTTCAAGGTTATTTCACAGATATATGTAAAGGATGTAAAGGAGATGTAACTGCGAATGCAGACGCTTTCATAAGTGAAGACACTTCAAGTACCATTAAGTTTACAAGATCCCTCTGCTAATGACTGTCTACCTTGAAAGTGTATGCGTAGTTAGGAGTAGATAGAAGGTGATGTAGAGGGCTTGCAGGTTTATCAGCCCAAATTATCCACCCAGGATCTGCAAGTTGCGCTGTTACCAGAACAGTAAGAAGCGAATTTCTATTTTAATTTCATTTAATTTCAATTTTATTAATAAAAAGGAGAAAAAAATTAACAATAATAATAATAATAGACAATTATTAATTAATGTTGTGAAGAAAAAAATCACCTGTGGATCTAAAAGAAAATAATGGAAGAGCAGTATCTTTGCTTGTTAATTAGCAGTCCGTCTTGTTTGTCTTTTCGAGCAGTTATAAGTGATGAGCTGTCTCGGTTTTTTTGTAAACTTTCAGTTGTGATGTACATGTTTTTAGAAAAATACAAATCTTTCTCAAGAGTGAAAAGTTTCGTCTTAGTTTATTACTTAGGCCTTAAAGTGAACCACATAATGACCTGAGATGTGATGAAGCAATCAACAATAAGAAGACATTCAGAAAACTGTCAGTATTTTTTTTTACATGAGTTTATTCTAAAGTTTCTCTGAAGTTTATTAATATTGACTGCAGTTCTTCTTTGCTAATTTGCATTAACAATTTTTTAATATATATATATATTATGGTTCACAAAGTTAAGCTGACTGTTCCTGAATCAGAATTGTGAGAGGCTGTGTAGGCGTTCCTCCTATCTCTTTTGTAGGAATTGCTCTCGATGATGTAGTTTTATCGCATCTAGAAAGTCCACTGGAGTATATATATGGGCCTGTAATTGTGCAAATTATCCGCTGGTTATCCTGGTTTTAATATTGGTATGATGATGCTCTTTTTCCAGATGGTAGGTGTATATGATTTCCTTATTTGATTCATTAATTTCAATAATGTTTCCATTACAACTGGGCCCATATGTTTTAAGATCTCAGGCATAATATGATCTGCTCCAGGGTTTTTTCTATCCTTCATGCTTGATATTGCTTGTGTTAGTTCTTCTGAATTAAAATCATCATTACATAATCAATTAGATGTGTCTGAAGATGCTTCTGTGAATAGGATTTCCATTGGTTTTCCTTTTTGTTTAAACTCTTTAGGTATAGCTTGTCATTGACAATAAAAGTTTTTTGAATCATTTTACAATATTTTAATCATTATATAATGTGATGTTAGTATTCGGGACATTTATTGGTCATTGCCACTATCTTTTTTGTAATCTAAGTTTTCAATGAATGTGTTGAAAGTACCTCTTTTCGACTGTTTTATTGTTCTATTACATTTTCTGTGTTCTTTCTCCATTCTACCATATAACTACATTCTCCTGTTGATTCTGTGTTCTTCCTTGCGTTCTCTCTACCTGCTTTCAATTTTCTTAGTGTTTCGTTCCAGAATGGTTTGCATTGAAATAGTATTCCTTTGTGGATAAAATTTTTTGGAAGACTCGATGTCTATAAGGCACTTCTTTATATTGTTCTGATGTAGTTCATCTTTAATCAAATCAAAATTACTGGGATTTAATTTTGCTTCCATTTCGTCTAAGAATTTATTGCATTTGGGTTTATTGACTTCCAACTACTTTTTTGTAGTGTGCTTATTCCAGGTTTTGCTTAATTTGCTATCTGAATCTTAGAAATTATCATGCATTGTCCACTCCCTGGGTCAGCAGGTGCCAAACGTAACTTCGGGTTTGTCAATCTTCCATTATAATGTAGGTAAGAGGATGCGACAGTGGAGCTGTATATAAGTTCTATCACGTTTGAGGAAATAATTTTTTCAAATGTTGAAATGTTTGTAAAGCTTAAGGGACGTATCTACGGGGTCATCAGTCACTAAACTTACAAACTAATTATAAACTAGCTTATACTAAAGACAACACAAATATCCATGCCCGAGGGGGGATTCGAACCCGCCTCGGCGGACAGCCGCGCGCATCGCAACACGGCTCTAATCCACCGCGGCAATGAATTTTTCAACGTCTTTTCCAGCAACATTAGTATCTTCATAAGCAACGAATTGGACGTGAGCTTTAAAATCACCAATTACCACTGTTTTGGAAGAAATATTAATGACACGTAACTCAGGTTTATTGTTTGCCGTAAATCACAAAATTCTGGCTACATGTCCATACTTCGACTTTTATAACTTCTAATTTATCTTGTTCATTGATTTGTTTAATGGTGGTAAAATTATTTCTTATCCCATTGCGAACACCAACTAAAATTCCACTTGCTATCCGCCTTGACTTACTGAAAATGTGCCTTTGGTGCTATGTCTGTTCATAGTATATTTTGTTATTTTCATAGATGTCAGTTTCGATTATTACAAATACAACAATTTTTCTTCATCTGGTGTTTTCGAAGGTTCAAACTTTTTAGCTGAAGACATTCCTCCTGCATTCCATTGTAATGTGTTTAGAGATCAAAATGCAGGACCGATTTACCTCTGGATACACTTGCATTGATTTGCATCTTGAAGATCTTCTGTAGACCGGTTAGCTTATCCAGGGTGCAGCTGCTGCCTAAACTAGATGGAGGCGGTCTACATTATACCCCATACGCACACACACACACACACACACACACAAACACACACACACACACACACACACACACACACACACACACATATATATATATATATATATATATGTTTAGACCTGTAGAGGATTACGTAAAGAAAATTATGTTCTGTGCTATTATTTTTCTTCTTTTTCCAGAACTCTTTCATCATGTCGCTGTGATTGATTCGACGTTATTATGTCAATTTTCTCCTCGTTTGAAGGTTTTTCGATCTTCAGTATCTATGGTTGTGATGTTAGCATTTTTCAGATCAATTTGGACTTGTTTGATCCAGACAGTACTTAGTTTCTGTAGGTACATCAAAATTTTCTTTGTTAGTCGGTTGTCATGTAATCTCATGATGTGTCCGTAGAATTTTCGTCTTCGTTTGCGAAAAACTGTTTAAATGTATTTTTCTGTGATTGTGTGAGATTTTAGACCATATCCTCCGTCTGTGATTTTTGGGCTTTGGGCTTTTGTTTCATTTTTCTCGGTGTTCTTGAGGTCTTCTTTGTAGTTGTGGTTTAAGGTCTCGCTGGCATAGAGTGTTTTAGGTTTGATAACTGTTATGCACTGTTGAATTTTTGTCTTTACGTTAGTGCAGTTTCTGTCGTACATGCTCGCGATTTTCCCATATCATTTTTTCGCATTTTCAGTTCACGTGATTTCTGTGCTATTATTTATGTACCTGATGATTTCATCTAAGTGTTTGAAGTTATTAACCTTGTTTATAGTGCCATATTTGGTGATTATATTTTCTGTTTGGCTATGTTTGTGGCCATGAATTCTGTTTTGAGAAAGAAATATGTAGTCCAACTTTTTCAGCACTATCTTTGAGGACTTAAATCTGATGAATTACTCTTTTTTTTAATCTCCGGAAAGGATCGGAAGATCATCTGCAAAGGCTAAGCATGTGGAATTGATATTATACCGTTCTCTTCCTAGCCTGATGAGTCCACAAATGTTCCGATTTTCCATTTTTCCCCATTGTTTAATAACTGTATCTAGAACGATATTGAAGAGTAATGGGGAAAGGCCATCACCCTGCCGGACGCAGTCTAGGTGAGGAACGGTCGTGAGATTTCACAGTTGAATTTTACCTTGGAAGTCGTGTCTGTTACGGTTTGTTGGATGAGTTGTCGTGTTTTCGGATCCAGATTGTTCTCTTCGAGTATATTAAACGGGGATTGTTGGTGGATGGAGTCGTACGCTTTCCTGAAGCCAACGAATGTACAGATGGTTGGGAGGTTTCTTGTGGATCGATTATTCAACGTAGATTTCAGGTTGAAAATTTGTTTAGTGCCTCATCTGTGTGGTCTGAATCATACTTGGTATTTACCCATTACGGGAGTTGTTCTTGTGCACCTTGTAAGAGGCAAGCGAAGAGAATTTTGTAAGGGATGGTAAGGAGGCTAATTCCTCTGTAGTTTTAAACATCAGATTTGTCTCCTTTTTTGTGGAGTCGTCCAGTCGTCTGAGAGTTTTTCTCTTTTCCAGGTTTCCTGAATGATCTGTGTGATTTCTTGAAGTGATCTTTGTCTGAGATTTTCAGTAGTTCTGCTATGATCCCATCTTCTCCTGATGATTTTCCGTTCTTGAGTTCTTTGATGTGATGCTGAATTTCTTCTTGTGTTGGTGGGTCGGTGTCGAGTTTCGTGTGTCTTGGGGTTGTGTGTGGAAATCGTTCGAGAGGCTCGGGGCACTTGAGGAAGTTGGAAAAGTAGTGTGCCAATACCCCACAGTTTTCTTGGTTGGTGAGCGCGTGTTTTTCATCTTGTTTCTTGAAGGTCAAATTTTGTGATAAGTAATTTTTAATTCTGTTTTCGAAAGTTCTATAGCAATTTCTGCTGTTGTAGTTTCTGAAGTTATCCTCAACATTAGTTGTGTTGCAAACACTAAGAGATTTTTGCTTTACACACTTAACACAACACTTTTTCCTTGCTTCTTTAGGAGTAAATTCTTCAAGAATATCTTCTTCACTGTTTTGAAACCGCATTCTGTTCCACTGACAACATGGCAGGAGAAAACAGGCGTTCGTAAGAGATGCTGCTTCTAAAATAATAAGAAAATCAATTTCAGAGGACCGATAAATTTAATCATTAATTTTCTTATTTTCTTGCCCGCATCTGTAGCTCTGAGGCAGCGTCCCTAACCACCATTGGAAGAGGCTAGGCTCAATTCCCGTCAGGGGACTGGGTGTTGTGTTACTTGTCATCATCATTTCTATCATCATCATTGGCATGCAAGTTGCCAAAGTGGCGTCAATAAAAAAAACTTGCAGTAGTTGGCCAAACCCCAATGGAGATATTCCTGGCAATAAAAGCCATACGATCATTCCGTTTCCAGTTTCCTTGAGGTAGCATGTTGCTACGACATAGCAGTTATAGTTAGGAGTTTTTAAACCCATTCTTCTTTTTAACAGATATAGGTGCACCATGACGTTTATTATTGTTACTTGCCACATATCGGTGGACGTTTATGCAAATATGTCGAGATTTTGAGGTTAAATGACATTTACACTCTTCGTTGTAACAAATATTTAACTATCTGAAAGGATGTGGGGGAGAGTAGCCTTTGCGCATGCGTATTTTTAGGAGGGGGTGCTGCTTGTAGGAACGTATGACCTAAAAGTAGCTTGCCTTTTCATCGTAACAGTTTCATTTTGCTACAGTCACTTATCATTGTAAACAGTTACTTACTATGTGGTAGTCTTCATGTGCATATTCATATGTCCTTCGTGTTTATTATCAAAGAAAAATGAACAATATTCAGTATCGTTTAGAAACAGCCGGCCGCGGTGGCCGAGGAGACTGAGGCGCTCCAGTCACGGCCACTACGGTCGGGGGTTCGAATCCCCCCTCGGGCATGGATATTTGTGCCGTCTTTAGTATAAGGTAGTTGATAAGTAGTTTGTAAGTTTAGGGACTGATGACCCCGTAGTTAAGTTCCATAAGATTAACAAACATTTGAACATTTAGAAACGAATTTCTCAGTCTTAAGCCTGGAAGAAACGTGTGAAATGAAGAAACTTTGTACGCCGACATCTCAGCTCGTGTTGAAGTAAGTGCAAACAAGCGAAGGTAGGACATTCTCTAGATCTCCTAACGAAAATTTATCTAAAGCGGGAGAGGGGGAGGGCAAACCAGGGTGCTCTGATCCGGTGCTATTCGCAGAGGTGCACCAAATTGTCTCTTTGAACTCTGAGGGTGAGGGGGGGGGGGGAAACATTTACATTGACGCGCTGAGCGGTGAGGGAGGAGGGGAGGCGCCGCTATCAAGATTAGACACTGAAAGAAGTTAACCCCCATTCATCTGAAGCACCACCGAAAATGGAAACTATGAATCGCATATCTCTTAATTTAAGCATGAAGAATAGTCATGAGTCGCCACTAGATATTATAGCCCATTAGTATCATAACCCCTGGTACCTTCGATACAGGCATACAGTTCTAAATCTGAAACGTATTGCAGTGACCATAGTAATGTCTCAATTGGTATATACTCACATAAATTAACAGTAGAATTTTAATGTGCCAGGAAGTTTCTTATCAGCGCACATTCCGCTGCAGAGTGAAAAGTTTCATTCTGGAAACATCCGTTAGGCTGTGGCTAAGCCATGTCGCCACCAAATCCTCAGCGCGTCCGGCGTCCGGTCAGGGGGCTAAACGCCCTTTGTAATAAAAAAAGCTGAGCCAAATATTCAACGAACAATGAAGAACGAACTAAACAAACGACCGCAGAGCACACACAGATCTACCTGAAGAACCCCCCCCCCCCCCAAAAAAAAAAAAAATAAATAAAAAAAAAAATAAATAAAAAAATAAATAAATAAATAAAAATAAAACACGGTAGAGCACTTGCCCGCGGAAAGCAAAGATCCCAGGTTCGAGCCCCGCTTCAGGCACACAATTTTAATCTGCCAGGAAGTTTCAAATTAACAGTAGTTCTTAGGAAACAAAGTTACAGATGACAGTTTTCTGATTACGTTGCGATGTTTTGCGCGAGGCCCCTAAAATCACGGGGCCCCGTGAAACTGCACCGTTTTCACATGCCTAAGGCTGGTCCTGTGTTTATTACTACCAAAATCTTCGAAAACTGAAGATACAGCTATTTTCTCTGTGCCTGTCCTGTGACCTGTTTTCTCCAAATGTCTTCTGTGGATTGTGTAGTGTGGAGGTGTGCTAAGAGAAACTACGGTTGTTTCGTTGACGTGAAATATCTGAAGTCCGTTTATTTATAACTGAAGCCCTGCCACCTGGGAATTTGTGGAAATATTATCTCTAGTGGCAATTTGTTTCTATTTTCCACCAAATGTACTGTAGTCAGCGAATCAGTGAGAGAAGACGTTAAAATATCTCCGCACATGCTACAAAGCGTTTTAATGGGCTTTTGTTTCGTTACTTTTTACTGTTATAAAACTGGCTAGCTTCTTATATTTCTGATAGCGGACGATAAGAACCCTTCACTGTTAATAAATTTAAATATGAGGCTCCTCAGAACAAAATATTGACTTTGCCACTGTGTAGTACTATTTGAATATTTATTCAAAATTGATATGTCGTTAGAGAAAATGTTGAAAGTTTATTTTTATTATTAGTAAATTATGGAAGGGGGAGGTTTTGTAAACGTACAAGGTGAATATTTAACCATAAAACTGAATTCTTCTCACCGAGATGATTCAAGTGATATGTCACACGCCATAACCTGTGATTAATTGAGAGATTTCATGTTACGCACTATACTCATTATCATATTAGATGTAGTAGTACTAACCTATAAAAATTGGAGATCAGTAAAATTATTAAATACTTCACTGAATCGAAGTTGAAGTAAGTGCAGATGGTAACACCTTTCCGAACAGATGTAACAAAAAAACAAGAGGGTCACATTGCTGTGTGCCCAGTATTACGAGGGTAGACAAAAAATTAAGAGACCAGTCGACTTCTCACACATGACCATGTAATATGATGTGCTGCCACAGGAAGCCCTGCCGTGACTTACTGGAAGCAGACAAACTACCAAGCAGTCGAATGTGGCAGGGAAAAATTTATGATTGTTTATGGCCAAGTGCGAACCTTCGGCAGTGTACAGTAGCAGATAACGACAGATACATGTCTCACCTACAATGTGGGACACGATGGGCAACCTGAGCTCTGTAAAAATAAAACAAGACTTTGTACATTTCACGTTCAGAGGCGCTTTTGGAGCATCCCTTTCATCGAACACGTGATAATTCTTGTCAGTGGACAGAAAAATGTAAGGTCACAAATTTAGCAAACATTAGCACTCAAAAGATATTCTGCTACTCATCCAGTTACTGGACTGTCAAGCCACATAGATAAGGTCTCAGACAATTAGACTTTCAGGAGGCGAGGTGCTGGCGGAAGTAAAGTTGTGAGGCGGTGTCGTGAGTCGTGCCGGGGTAGCTCAGTGGTGGAGCGCTTGCCCGCGAAAGGCAAAGGTCCCAGGTTCGAGTCCCGGTTCAGGCACACAATTTTAATCTGCCAGAAAGTTTCAATTAGACTTTCCTCATGTCAACAGAACTTGCCTGTATGATCTTAAAATTTTTTGAGGGTATACATATTATGCAAAATGACAGAGTCATCAACACCAAAAATTCCAAACAAAACAACTGAGGAATTTCGAGCTATAACGCCACATCAGGTGTGTCTTAGGATAGAGAGGGAGAGAAACACTTGGCATACCTCTTGGCACTAATTGACTGATAGATATTGCTGGTGGTTGTCAGACTGGTGGTTGGTAAGATGTATTTTATTGGGTGGTGCTGACATGGTGTACATTAGTAATTAAGCAGCATTAATGAATTGCAGAGGGCAGTTCAAAACAAAATTATCATTGATGGCTTAGTGTCAACATGGCGGCTAACAGTTCACATACCGGCTTGAGAATCATTCTCTGAACATTTGGTACATATTAAATGATTACATATTCCTGAGAAATTGTACTATTATCTAGAGTGTATTATTATCTAAACTTTTAAAATGGTAAAAACCTTAGGTTAGATGATGAGTGATTTCCATCAGCTGAAGGTGAGTTTAGATTCGATAGGTTACAGCTAATTGGAAAGATAAAGTAGAGATTCAAATGAGAGTGACATGTTGCAGACAAAACAGAACTGCCGGATTTTGCATAAGGCAGTGTTCTTGGTGAACACGTTTATTTGTAGATCACCATAGTTTCTTATTGTGAGAATTTATCATTTTTTTTTTTTTAATTTTACCATAAACTATCTTTTAGTTGATTTTCGAAACAATTAAAAATTTGAATTCCTTAGGGCACACTATTGACTATGAACATGGTCAATAAATTAAATTACAGGGAAGAGTTGTGTTTGTAAAAACTAGATAGGAATCATACTTCAGTTGAATTTCATCTTTTACAGATTGCTCTTCTGATTACGACCCACCGTTTTTGTGTTAAGCGTCTTTCTGCTTGACAGGTCGGATAATACATTAATGGACGGTGACATAGAGCATTATTAACATGATAGGAAGATAGGACAAATCCTATTCTAAACAAGGTGCAGTATAGTCTGATTTAAATTAGTTGTCACTTGACGTTTGCGGGCCAAAGCTGCAGCGTTGTCACGTCAAGTACTGGCTGGCGGCAGCCGCCACAGCGCATCGCTCCACGCGGCGATAGAAAATCGCTTTAAAGCCTCTATCTTCTACCAGAATCGAGTAAAACAATTCAAATTCACACACGATGTACGTATCTATAAAGTCACATAATACGTCAAAAATCTATTCTTGATTTTAATTAGGGCAATAGCTACGTTAATTTGTTTGAAACTATTTAAATTTTTCTAGTTCGTTAACAGCTTCAAACTTATCACTTCATATCTTAAAAACTATTGGTCTCAAAACAATAATTTTTTTCCATTCATTGCTAAAATAACACGCTTGGCAACGAATCTTTAAAAGTTTTCATAGTGCATTGGGTTTCCGGTATATAAATTTCTGAAAACTACGTTTTTACGCATCTATATCAATTTTGAACTCGTAACAAATATCATGTTTAAAATCTCTATTTCCTAAAAAAATTACGTAAAAATTTCGAAATTTACATACAGTATCAATCTCAGTGATATTTCTAAGCACAAAAAAAAATTTTCTTTATTTTACTTAGCGCCGGTTTTACATGGGCTATTGAAGTACGAGATTTTCGCGTCCGGAAAATTTTCCTTCTTTTCATTGCAGATCTCGTAAACTATTACACACATTGAATAACATCTTAGTGTCTACAAAAATAAATTTTAATTAAAATGCAGTGTAACTTACCATACGGAGGTGACGGGAGCTGGCTGAACAGTAATTTTTAGTCTCACAACAAGAATGAGATGTTAAACTAAATAAATTCACAAACATATTATTTGCTGGCAGTACGTACACTATACACTAATCAGACAACGGGAAAACACCGCTTAATTCAGAGCCACTGGAGCTATCTGTGTCGCTGCTGGTATTGACGGATATTATTGAGTCTTCGACGCATTGTTGTAAGACACCTTCATTCTTCCAGGCTTCCTGAATCACTCCTTTCACATCATGCACTACCTTTCGCCAGTCTTCTGGTGTCACTGTTTCAACTGCCTCTTTCAACAGGCGTTCCACTTCAGTTAATGTAAATTTTCTATTTTCTACAGCAATATGCTGTTTAACATGTGCCCAAATCAGCTCTATTGCGTTAAAGTGGCAGGTAGGGAGGCAGTCTGGGCACTTTATGCCCGTATTTTTTGGCTACTTCATCCACAATATAAATGGGATTCTTTGGCTTGTGTCGTGATACAACTTCTAATAATTCCGCCCTTGTCAAATTGCTGTCGAACTGTATCTAACGTTTCAGTAGCCAGCAAACAATGTCGGTTTTCTTCGTTGCCTATGTGGGTGCCTTGTCCTGGATAACTGAATGGTATGGAGCGTTATCCATAATAATTATAGATGTGAAACTTCCTGGCAGATTAAAATTGTGTGCCGTAACCGGGACTCGAACCTGGGACCTTTGCCTTTCGCGGGCAAGCGCACTACCGACTGTGCTATCCCGACACGACTCACGATGCCGCCTCACAACTTTACTTCTGCCAGTACCTCGCCTCCTACTTTCCAAACTTCACAGAAGCTCTCTTGCAAACACGCAAGACTAGCACTCCTGGAAGAAAGGATATGGTGGAGACATGGCTTAGCCACAGCCTAAGGGATGTTTCCAGAATGAAACTTCACTCTGCAGCGGAGTGTGTGCTGATATTCTGGAAACATCCCTTAGGCTGTGTGCGCTGATATTCTGGAAACATCCCTTAGGCTGTGGCTAAGCCATGTCTCCACCATATCCTTTCTTCCAGGAGTGCTAGTCTTGCGTGTTTGCAAGAGAGCTTCTGTGAAGTTTGGAAAGTAGGAGGCGAGGTACTGGCAGAAGTAAAGTTGTGAGGCGGCATCGTGAGTCGTGTCGGGATAGCACAGTCGGTAGTGCGCTTGCCCGCGAAAGGCAAAGGTCCCAGGTTCGAGTCCCGGTTCCGGCACACAATTTTAATCTGCCAGGAAGTTTCATATCAGCGCACACTCCGCTGCAGAGTGAAGTTTCATTCTGGAATTATAGATGTCTTCGTTAAGATTTGAAGCACAGTGTCTTCAAACCATTTCACGAAAGTATTGTGGTTCATCTCTTGGTGGTAGTCGGAGGTCTTCTTTGAACTGAATAAAAGCAGACAATTCGGGATGAAACCTTTTGAATTTCCGGCATGCGCTACAATTATTCTCTTTCCTCTGCCTATCGGGGCTGACATACTACCGTTGATGGTATCGTCCGTCCAACCTTTTTCTTAAAGTGTGTCCTGCATTAACCCATGTCATCAAGCCAAACGATATCGTCAAAATTAGTCCCTACTAATTCTCTAAGAAAGCGACATCGCCAAGCTGCAATATCTTGCCGTTCCATTAATACCTTTCTTCCAGAAATAGATTTATAGCGAAAACATAACATTTTCACGATTCTTAACGAGGACGATTTACTGCCTTCAAACAGGTCCGCAGCTATGAGAGTAGCATGTAGTTTTTTGAGTATCGGATACTCCTTCCTCGAATAAAATGCGTATATCTACCGTCGAATCGCATCTTCCCGAAAAGAATCGTTTTGTTACTCTCTTCTCGAGCCGCCTCTTCTTCCCAAGTGTCTCTAACTTAGATGATTCACCTGCGTCTTCTATTGCGAATTTATCCTTGCAGATCCTTATCACTGATCGTTCGCTGATTTGCAGAGCAGCTGCAATTCGCTCCACCACTTTATCCAAAGGAGCAAGAGGCCCCCTGCATCCCTCTCTCTCTCTAAATACTCCCTTCGAGAACAGACGTATTCAGGCGCCTGACTTCACATAACGACGCCATGTCCGCCACTTTTTGGAAGTTTCCGAGGTGAGTGCAGCCTCGGCCTTCCTCTCTTTCGACTATTTTCGTCGCACATGGTAAAGAACGCAAAGCTAAATTCACACAAATCTGTCACTTGCACGTCTACGGCTCGCTGAGGACTGGCTGCCACATGCCTTGGGAAGCGCGCAGCGGAACGGAACTGGCATCACAGTGGGAGCCGACCACGCCGGCCACCCATTGGCTTATGGCTGGCGGGAGCCGTGCAGCCCGCTGCCTGTCAAGTGACAACTAGTTTAAATCAGACTATAGTTACAAACAATGAGGGGTCCAAATCATCCTGAGAGTTAATAATAGGTTTAGTAACTCTATCTTCATATACCAACTTTAAGGGGTTGTTCGAAGCCCTCTAAGAGTGGTAATGATTGTAACGATTATGTTATTGTTTGAGAATGTGGAAATTGATACTTAGTCAACTTATTGTTTTGGGTTGACTGCTGTCTATATTGGTGTATATAAGGGAAAATTAGGTTTGTTACCGGTGATTATGTTTATGTGGATACAGTAAGTATAGGAAACTATGGAAGACATAAAACAAGAGTAAACTGCAGTGCAGGCCATTAGGTTTAAGAGCACTAGATTATTAACGCAAAAGACAAATATTTGAGTAAACCTTATCCATATCAGTTAACTCGTTCTTCATGTCAGTGCTTTGCACATTTATTAGGGCCATGTTGGTGAGGCAGGTATGTGATTACCGTACACATTGTTTACTTCCTCAGCTCTTTACTTCCAGCACATACCAATACATTTTATCACAGATAAAGCTTTATAGGCGGTTCCACAACTTGCCGCATTAAAGAAATAACTGAACTACTTCCCTCTTTTTATCACACAACGTCCTTCACACCCCCTTTACTTCAACGTCTACATAATTACTCTGCAATTCACATTTAAGCGCGTTGTAGATGGTTCATTGAACCGCTGTTATAATATTTCTCTACCTTTCCATTCTCTAATCGCGTCTGGGGAAAAGGAAAACTAGTATCTTTGTTATTTCTATCTGATTTCTCTTTTTTTATTATGATAATAATGTCACCCTGTTTAGATGGGTGATAAAAAAGGGTTCACATTCACAGGAGACTGTTGCTGTAAGGCATTTGGAAAATAGATCCTGCTACAACGAATATCTCCCCCTCTCATCTCAGCAGCTTCAGCACCAAGTTATAGAAATTTCTAGCTATTTTTAATTTCTTAATTAGTCATGCGACAGTGTGTTATTATTATTATTACAGGAAAATCTGCTTACGGAATTTCGATGCCACTGTTTTTCTTTCGTTGTTAAAAAATATATATTGCTTACTTCTATTTACACAGGAAGTAATGATTATCAATTGAGAATCTTTTCTTTCTTCGCATCCGCTGCTCGAAAATGTAATGGTAGATAAATCAAATAAAAGTGGTTCATTGAACTCTCTTCCAGCCACGTCTGTGTGATTTGCAGACTAATTACGTAGATGCAGATGAAGAAATGGTACACATACATCAAACACCAATAATAATAAAATAACTTCTATGAAAATATATACTTAAAAATACATTACTTGTTGAAAAAAATTACGTCATTTCTCTTTTTTTCATATGTCTTATTTGTTTCACTACAAAGTCACCTTAGAGGTAAAGGTGTGCACCACTTTAGGGCGATGCTGCACCTAGATACAGATTGCAGTGGTACCGGGCGTAAGCAGCAGCAAAACAAAATATCGTTTTAGTTTTTGACGATTAGCTAACATAGCAGCTGACTTTGATGTCTACGGTTGCTTAAATCTAGATGCCTATAGTTTATCTAGATGTAGTTTCATATTAATAAAGTTGTGTATCACAAATAAACAAGCAGTTTTGAGAATTGAATACTGTAGTTAAAAAATTAAATCACTGGTAAGCTAATCGCTGTTGTATCTTCCGGGTTATGTGGTCGTGGTCGAAGAAACATATCTGCTCCTGACGTTTCGTCCAGAGCTGCGCTGGACATCCTCAGAGGTACTACTGGTAGCGGTGAGTCTTGCCGACTGACGAGTCGGGCTTCGGAGAGCGGTATAAATACTGTCCAAAAGGGGGCGTGGTCAAGTGTTCGCGTGCGCAGCAGAGATAAGTCTTGTCAAAGATAAAACATAACTTTCGATAGTCGATGGTCAAAGATAAAAGCGTAACTACCTACTCTGAAGAGCCACAGTCCATATGTCATTAAGTTTCATTGTTTCTTCCTTTCTATTAAAATTATCCCTATGTTTATATATTTCTATTGCTTCTCTGTGGAGTCGTGGATAATAATTCGTCGTTGTAGATAAAATTTCTGTTTCGGAAAACTTTACTTCATGATTTCCTGATTGGAAAACATGTTCAGCTACAGCTGATTTCTCAATTCTACCTAGTCGGCAAAGACTTTTGTGTTCTTTCAGTCTTGTATTCACACTCCTTTTTGTAGTACCAATATACACTTGAAGACACTGAAAGAACACAAATAAAACAGAAGCAATAAAACTGTGAATACTTCTTTTTTGCAAATTAGTACCATATAAAATATTATATCGCAATTGTTTTGACATTTGAGTTATGTGTTTAGCTTTTATCAACTTTTCTGTTGAAATCCGTATTTGTTCTTCACATCTTGAAACAAACTTTATAAATGAATTTAATGAAGTAAGGATAACTATTTTAACGCACTTTTCGTCATAAAGTGTGAAACTGTAAGGTAAATTCAGAATGACATAAGCTAATGCCAGCTTCCTAGTAGTTTGATGCAGAGTACCGAAATCTGATTCATGAGAAATACAAATATTCATGTCGACTAATATTTCAATACACTTACGACAAACCACAATCTTAATTGCATATTCTACTACCTGGGTGACTAAAGTATCAAGCTCCAAACTGGGGTTATATTTCCTTGGACCATGCAAAAATTTGTTTAGAACATGAAATGAATTAAAATTAACTTCAACTTAATGTTGATAGTTACTCTCTGAAACCTCGCCCATTCTTACAAATTTTGTTGTTGAAAATAGCGTACAAAAGCAATCTTATATTGATTTTAAACTTTCTAGTCCATATCGTTTGTTTGGTGTTTGAATGTAGAGTCTATGGAACTTAACTATGGGGTCATCAGTCCCTAAACTTACAAACTACTTATGAACTACCTACAACTAAGGACGGCACAAATATCCATGCCCGAGGGGGGATTCGAACCCCTGACCGTAGTGACCGTGCAGACCGTGACCGGAGCGCCTAAATCCCCTCGACCACCGCGGCCGGCCCATATCGTTTTCTCGCCAATGTCGCTAATCGTATGAGGTACTGTACTTAAATGAAAGCTGCTGACACTTTCGACAAACATGTATACAGTATTTGTGCACTACACTCGGAGGTAATATTGTTTCTCTGTAAGACAGAGGGTCGCAAAGAGTTATTATCGTAATCTTCCGTTAGCATAGCGGTCGGTTGTTCAATTTGCTTCACTCTGGTTTTGCCTTTCTATGGCAGTCTATCTCTTCGATTACGACTTTATTATTATGATAATATCTATACACCCAACACGCAATATTCTCCCTGACCCTTTTTTTAACAAACAGCATTAAGTACTTGATATTTCAATTTAGGTTGGACGAACATACTGTTTTTACGTACAATTACCTGTTTAAACCATTATTTTAATATTTCTTCCACATTATCATTGCCTTTTTCAGTTAACACATTATCACCTGTCTTGCCTTGATAATATGTTCTATTTTTCAAGTTTATCTTTTTTCTCTGCTGGTTACCAATTACCTAAGTCTGGAAGAACGTACCCTTCTTTTGGCGTTCGGACGAGTGATTATAGCATGGAAGGAACACAGCGTACATTTCGCGTTCGGAAATCAGTCACGTGACATCCCTCGCCCGAAAACTTACCCAAAACTCTCTCTTGCATCTCCATCTAGATTTCTGTATTAGATTATTTCCATATTATAAAACAGGCATTATTATAAAATAAGCGTTGTCATTTTAAAGCAATGGCGCACTGAAAATTATCAAAAACACGTCATTGTTACTACAATTACATCTACATCTACATACATACTCCGCAATTCACCGCAAGGTGCGTGGCGGAGGGTACACAGTACCACTACTAGGCATTTCCTTTCCTATTCCACTCTCAAATAGAACGAGGAAAAAGAGAATGCCTCTATGCCTCCGTACGAGCCCTAATCTCTCTTGTCTTTTGATCTTTACGCGAAATGTAAGTAGGCGGCAGCGAGATCGTACTACACTCAGCTTCAAATTCCGGCCCTCTAAATTTACTCAACAGAAATTCACGAAAAGAACGTCGTCTTTCCTCCAGCGATCCCCAATTAAGTTGCCGGAGCATTTCCGTGACACTCGCGCATTGTTCGAACCTACCAGTAACAAACCTAGCTGCTCGCCTCTGAACTGCCTCTATGTCTTCCTTTAAACTGATCTGCTGCCGTTCCCAAACACTTGAGCAATACTCAAGACGTGGTCGTACAAGCGTTTTATACGCGGTCTCCTTTACAGGTGAAGTACATCTTCCCAAAATTCTCCCAATAAACCGAAGTCTGCTGTCCTCCTTACTCACAACTGTCCTTACATGTTCGTTCCATTTCTTATCGCTCTGCAATGTTACGCCTAGATATTTGAACGACGCGACAGCATCAAGAAGCTTACTACTAATGCTGTATTCGAACATTATGGGATTGTCTTTTCTACTCATGCGCATCACCTTTCATTTTTCTACATTGAGAGCTAGCTGCCATTCTTCGCACCAACTAGAAATTTTGTCTAAGTCAACCTGTATGCTATTACAGTCAGTTACAGACGACACCCTCCCATACACCACAGCATCATCAGCAAACAGCCGCAAATTACAACTTACTCTGTCCATCAGATCATTTATATAGATAGAAAATATTAGCGGTCCTATCACACTCCCCTGGGGCACGCCTGACGATACACTCGTCTCTGATGAACACTCGCCGTCGAGAACAACGTACTGCGTTTTATTACTTAGGAAGTCTTCCAGCCAGTCACAAATCTGTGAACCTATTCCATAAGCTCGTATCTTCGTTAGCAGTCTGCAGTGTGGCACCGCGTCGAACGTCTTTTTGAAGTCGAGAAAAACACAATCCGCCTGTTGGCCTTCGTCCATGGTTCGCAAGATGTCATGTGAGGAAAGGGCAAGCTGAGTTTCACATGAACGATGTTTCCTAATCCCGTGCTGATTCATGGAAAGAAGCTTTTCCGTTTCAAGGAAATTTACTGTATTCGAACTGAGAATATGCTCCAAAATTCTACATGAAACCGATGTCAACGATATTGGCCTGTAATTGTATGGGTCAGTTCTCTTTCCTTTCTTATACACGGGAGTCACCTGCGCTTTTTTCAAATCACTAGGAACTTTGCGCTGTATTAAAGATTCGCTATAAATGCAAGCTAAGTAGGGGGCCAACGCCGCAGAATAGTCCTTGTAAAACCGAACTGGTATTCCATCCGTACCAACAGACTTTTTCGTGTTTAGCTATGTGTTTAGCTCTCTCAGCTTCTTGTCTACACCGGAAATACCTATTGTTATGTCCCCAATTTCGGAATTAGTACGTTGATCAAATGATGGTATATTTGTGCGGTCGTCCTGTGTGAAAGGTTAAATTTAGAACTTCAGCTTTCCGTTTGCTTTCTTCTATTACTGCCCCGGAATGATCAACTAGTGACTGGACAGTGGGCTTTGACCCGCTTATCGATTTTACATAGGACCAGAATGACGTGTAAAAATCCATGTCAGCAATTAAACTTTTCCATCAACGATATTGGAGTTATTACTTACTCTCACAGCTATTTGCTGCAATGTAATGGACGATGCATTAGTTTGTGATGTACGAACATGTTACGGTGGTTGTAAACACAACACTGGAAATATTTTCTCCACCCTCCTTCCTTAAAGGTTTTCGCATTCTTTTGTTAATTGAACACAGCTGTGCTCTGCAATACTCCAAGCTGTTCAAAGGTAACAGCGCTTTCCCTGAAAAGTGCATTTGATCGATTTATTGTCTATGCCATGTAATATATACCGACGAATTTGCAAACATACACTTCTTTATCACACGTAAATAAACAGAGGAGATACAGTTGTAATGACTGTTGTAAATGACATAATGTTAGTAGTAATTTTGAATAAAGATTAGGCCTAAGTACTAGAGTTCTGTGGAATTAAGTATTAGTACATTTATTTCGTTTGTTATTTTAGGTGTAAAAGAAGACGTATCACGGTTTGAAATTGAATATTTGCTCTTTATTTTAATGCATAACGAAATAAGATAGACAAAGTCTTATCTGAACTAGAGAAAAGGTAACTGAAACTGTATTAAAAGCGTCCATAGTAACGATTGCAAAGACAAACATTTTAGTAGACGCATTGATTCTAATTAATGACTTTCAAGATATTCCAAAATAACAAATAATTGCATAGAAAAAAGAAAGAAACTAGGTAATTTATTGCAATGTGTTCACTTCCGTTCCGTTTCATCAAGGAACGAAAGTTGTCCCAGACAGCTAGGACTTATGAAACTACCAGTATCAGCATGTTCATTAGAACATTCATTATTACAGTACCTCCCCTGTTTTTATGCATATGCTTCTAAAGACTATTGTTCAATTTGTTGCTACATATTTCACGACATATACACGAAATATAACAACTGCATATTTTAGAGGGAGCACTTTTACATTTTCACAACTCTAAATATTGCAAAACATAGCCCTATTTAATAAATAAGAGTGCCGGAAACCGCTGTAAGAGTCAATGCGAAAAGAAATTATAATTTATCGCACTAAAAACGATTTGTTGTTGTTAATTCGTCTGTGCGTCATTGCTTTGAAATGACAATGCGTGACCTGTAATACGAAAATCATAAAATACAGAAAGCAAGATGCCTTATGGCAGAGAGAGTATTGGGCGAGGAATGCCACGGACTGTTTTCCGAACGCCTAGTTTTTGTAAAATCAAGTGACAGTGTCAAATCGCCGTTATTTTTGCATATATCTCTAAAACGGTGCGAGTTATGGAATTAACATAAAAGAGCAAGGTTGCTCAGAACTGTCTCATCTATAAATAAGTTAATTCCATTTTCGTCTCGAATGAAAGGTGAAGGCCTTCTTTGCAGTTCAATTTCCTGCTGTCTTAAGGTCATCACAAACGGCCTTTTCTTAGTATTACTAACCAACTTTTGTCCGAAATATTTGAAGAAGGGGGATTCTGGTCGATGGCGGCCAAAACTTATGTGTGTATAATTTGGTGCCGATCCATTGAACTGTGCGACCTAAAAAGTGGGAACACGTTACAGACAGACGGACAGACATTGTCAAATCGCCGTTATTTATGCAAATATCTCTGAAAAACAAAAGAGCGAAATAAAATATAAGAGCGAAAGAATTTTCTCCTTACAAAATCGATTAATAAATTTTTGGCTCAGATGAACTGTTAAGCCGTTACTTTAATTTAAATTTATAGCTGTCAAAAGGCGATCGCAAAGACCCACATTTAGTGTTACTACCGTAACTTAAAGTGGGACCAAAGAGTTTTGGTAGAATAATTGTGTCTCGAAGAAAAATAGTAATTATTAGGTCTATACAGTTTTTGATATTCAGTAACGTTTTACACAATTTCAAAAATTCTGAACATTCTCTCAGGTAATTTCCCCTTCCACTTCGATTATTAGAAGGTCGTTTCCACTGTACTAACTGACGCGTCGTTCCAGGATTGTGAAACTCCATCCATGTCTCATCCGTTGTCACACTTTGTGAAAAGGAAGTCTCATCTCTTCCGTCATCACAACACGCCAAGCGCGCAGCACTCACGGCATCCAACTGGAGGACGCTTTAGGATTTCCAGGTCCTCATGGAGTATTGTGTTTCACAGCCAAAGTTATCTTGATGTGTTGTCACACGACGTTCTGCCTTTCCTGTGCCGTCGAACCCACTCCCGTACTTTGGCCACTTCCTTGACTCCATCATCACATGTCAACTGGAAATGTATTTCAAACGGTGGAACGCCATACTGTTCTTGTATTTTGAACGTTGCCATTTTAAGTATCAATAAAAGTTCTGTCTCCGCTGTCGCTAGACTTTTTGTGCCGTACAATGCTGCCATCTATATTACGTATTTGCATGAGTGCGGGTGTATTTAAAACAAACAATATCCTTGTATAAGTACCTAGTTCAAAGAAAAGAAAATTGTAGGTGTTGTAACTTGAAGGCACCACTTAGGTAAGCAGGTACATCTATGTTTATATTGTGCATACATTTGGGACATTTCTTCACATTTCATTATAATGGTCTGCTCCTTGGATGCCTCCATATGTCAGGATGAGCGACCCACGCATCCCACCACAACCCCTTTTAGTCGGCTACTGCAATAATTTGTGTGTCATATCCACTATAGCACCTGATAGCTATGTTGTCAAGAAGTTGGTAGCACCTCTGCATTCGATGTTCAATGGTTATTTGAATGCACGATACAGAAGGCAACATCGGAGGTACACAAAATCATCTACTTCCCTCTCTCAGTCTCAATGGGTATGTACACACATCTTTTACTATATCGTTTAAATGCATAAGAATGTATCTTTAGAACAACAGAGATTTCGTTGGCCTGTTCTTAGAATTAATATTAAAAACCTGTAATTCCATTTCAGTATTCACGTTTTAATGTAGAGTAGTTTACAAAAAATATCAAAACTCTGAAAATGGAGAACTCTACAATGAAGGAAAGGGGAAATAAGCTCTTTCTGTCGTCGATTTAAGGAAGCTCTTAAGTTTCAGTTGGTTGATCATTTGGTTACATGCAGCGTTGTTGGTCGATTTATGTTGTTAATGCATAGGTGGCTCCTGCTCTACAAAAAGGTTTTTGTGTAATCGAGTATGGCAGAATTTAATCGACAAAATTGTTCGGCGTCCATTCCTAACCAGTTTTGGAGTTCAACGTCGTGGTACATAGTGTGTCCAAAGATTGGTATAAACAACTCACAAATAGAGGGTGTTTGTTCAGTGGCCAAAATTTGGAACAGTTGCACACAGTGGAGACCATACTAACGGCATGTAGGAAGCATTTGCATTCAGTCCACGTCAGTCGTCTCGCCAACATAGCATAAGTTTGCAAATTCCTAAGAAAACAGTTAGTGAAAAAATATTTTTGAGTCTGATGTAGGGAAAATTCTGAAAATCTGCGAGTTTTCCCCTGAGGAAATAAATGCAGGTTTCTTGGTCAATGACAATCGAACGTGTAGAAATGAAGCTAAATTATATACAATCGGCACAGCGTCCGTATATGGGGAACGTAAGATCTATAGGAAACGGTTGGTATGAACCGGATTCTCTTAACGTGAAAGCTTTCTGTGCCATTTCACCTAGTGAAGGTTTGGTCCTTTTTCAGAAAATGTGTAGCTGTAAGTGGCCAAATCTATCTGGAAATGCGGCAGAATTGGCTGTTTGCTCTACTCTGATAAGAAACGCGTTGATTGATACTCCAGTGTGATTTATCATCACCACATGGGCTATTATCTTTCTGTGCTCATTTGATCGAAAGGTACCGAATCCAATGGATCGGCGACGGGCACCTCGTGCCGGAACACTTCGTCATTGGTGTCCGAGAAGCGCTGACCTCACCGCTCTGATGTTTTTTGCTATGGGGATACATTAAAGCTATGCTGTTTCCAACACCTCCACCGATTAACATTGAGCAATTAGGAGTCATAGTTCCCATAGCCATAAGTTGTGTAATCATATTAAAAGAAGGACTAACTGCAACTATATAAACTACTATGTCTGAGATTCTACAGAGTGTGTGGAATGAGTTAAAGTATCTGTTTGATTGTCATTCGAGTGTCTGGGGAGGGGGATGATACATTGAACATCTGGGAACTTGTCGTCTATTTAAAAGTTACACTTCGTTAATTTCCCAAGATACAATCACGTTATTATTATTATTGTTAAATACAGATTTTCAGAGTTTTGATATTATTTTTGTCTCAGGCTGTGGTATGATTTCCTCCGAGAGTCCTGTGTATGGATAGACCATCGCAACCATTCGTTTCGTTGTCTCCTTTCAGATCTCCAGGCCCAGCATTTCCGGGAGAGATCACGTCGCCACTAACCTCGACACCTCGAAAATCAGCAGCAGCACAGTCGCAGCGACTGTCCCAGGCGGACAGATCACTGCCCTTGTCAACACCGACTGGAAAAGCAGCGGTAGAAAGCCATTACAGGTCAGCAGTTGTGGCTGTTTTCTCACTGATACAGGGACATATGATGACAGTAGATCATAGTTCCTTGTACGAGGCGCGTTTTTAAGTAAGTTCCGTTTTGTTGTAGACCCTAATAGTTCTCGCACATACCGCAACGAGCGCGTGCGTCGTGTACCGGCATGCCTCGGAACAACTGTGCTCAGTTTCAGACCTGTAGCTAACCTGTAAACTTTTGTTCTGTGCTTTCAAAATGTTTAAGACTATAACTCGCCCGCAGCGTGAAGGTTCGCTCAGTGATGTGGCTTTTGTCACCAAGGAACCTGCCTGCTGCAGAAATTCATCAACAGATTTCCGAAGTGCACGGTGATACTGTTATGAGTAAAGGCAAAGTGCGTAAGTTGGTACGATAATTCAAAGATGACTGTGACAACGTCCATGATGAGGATCGCGCCGGTCGCCCATCTTCGATATGGAGGTTTCAGCTGAAGCGAGGAGTCGTGAGAACAGGAGCTTCACAATAACAGGTCTCTCAAACTAATTTCCTGACGCGTCGAGGTCAGTGCTTTACAAAACGGCAGTGAACTCTTAGTTATCGGAACAGGCGGCAAGATTGTATGAAGAGAATATTTTAAAAGTGGTTGAGAGGCATGATAAGTGTTTGAACAAACTTGGCAACTATTTCGAAAAATAGAGTAAAGTATGTACTTTCATTGTGTACTTCTGTTTAAATGGAACTTACTTAAAAAACTCGCCTCGTACTTGTACCTCGTGTACATGCGTGAGAGTGATGATGTGACTATCATAACCAGCATAATGGCTAAACTGACGCAGCATGTGTAGCTGAATTCTCCATAAGGACTATTCAGCTACTCATAAAGCCAAAATCTGGCTCCTTTCAAATTATCTTAGTCGTGTGTAGGAACCATAAGTGTGTGGCATGGCATCTGGTTGCTTCACAAATTGGTATGCCATTTAGAATAATGGCTGTCAACATTCCATACAATAGAAGGTTACACTCAAATGGCGCTCTGGCAGCTATGTCAGTACATTAACTATTGGAGGACGATGTTGTAAACTGTATCAGATTAGATTAGATTAGTTGTTCGTTCGATAGATCCGTGTCGAGGAGATGCTCGTGGATGTGGAACAAGTCAATATTTTATTTTATTTTTTTACAAGCTGATAATAAACAATACTAATAGCGGCACATAAATTTTTACAAGCTGATAATACAATAATACTAATAGTATGAATACAGATGCGTGCATCATTTGGTTCTATTTAAAAATTCGTCAGTGGAGTAGAAGGAGTTTACCATTAGAAAGTCTTTTAGGCTCCTCTAAAATTGATCTTCATTTGTAGCTAATTTTTTATGGTTGCTGGTAAATTATTGAAAATGTGTTCCTGAGTGTTAGACGCCCTTTTGAACTAAAGTAAGTGCTTTTAAGTCCATGTATAGATCATTTTTGTTCCTGGTATTGTAGAAATGAACTGAGCTGTTTCCTGGGAAATGGCATATATAATTTATGACAAATTTCATTACGGAATAAATATACTGAGAGGCAGTAGTTATTATACCCAGTTCTTTGAAGAGGCTTCTGCAGGATATCCGTGAATTTACATCACAAATAATACGTATTACACGCTTGTGGACTCTGAAAACTTTTGCTTGTCTTGAAGAGTTACCCAAAAACAGTAGATGTATAGGCCTCTAATTGGCATATGTCGTCTTCGGATGAAAATCGACGTCGTCCTACCAGGTGTACAAATTTTTTTTGTTCTAATTTTTGTCATTTCTCCACATAATCTCTCGGCCCCGCGCAAGGCGAAGCTAGCGACTTTTGTGCTCCAGCAAATTCAAGTTTTTTCGACTACAATAGAGTTATTTTAATAGTTATAATTAATTAATAATGTGTACTAGTATCCTCTTTGAAGGTACCATTGAAGGTTTCACTTCGCTTTGTGCATTTTTCGCGAGAACGCGTAAACATTAAGTAGCTTGGCAGTCATATTTTTGCTTGCGTCTTTTTCACGGAAATTTTAACAAATCTGGTTAATTGTTCTTGTTCTTTCTCGTAGCACATTAAGTACAGCGTATCCCCGCATTGTTTTATTTATTATTTGTAATAGCAGCGGAAAATTTGTTTTAGAGACTTTGCGCTTACTTCCTTTGTTTAAATCCAGCCGTGAGTAGGCCTAATTTGCGCATACACGTTTTTTTCTCTTTTTTAGGGTAATTTGACTCCTTCTCATTGAAATAATACTTTTAGCATTGGGGTCACTGTAGAGGCGCTGGAATTGGGCAAGTGAGCAAGAATCATCAGTGGATTTGTAGGATATGTATTAGGGATAGGATGGAACAGGAGGGGAAAATTGCTGCCCTTCAGGCTGAGTTAGATCAGGCTAAGATAGACGGGTTAAAGAGGGAGAAGCGTAATCAGAGGTGGAAAGTGGCAACAGGTGGAAAGAAAAGGGCCAGAACTTCATCACACGGCTTTGTGATGAATATACAAAATAAGTTTGACTTGTTGCTTCAGTTAGAAACGGATGAGCTTCAGAGAGATGTAGACGTAGACAGGGCTGAACAAACTTTCAATAGAAAGTTGAATAAGAATGCAGGGAAATCAGCAAAAAGAAAGAAAGTTTTGTTATCAGGTATCTCGCATGCCAGAGGTGTGGGTCAACTACTACAGGACGAATTAGGAACAGAATACCAGGTCACAAGTTTCTTTAATCCAAGTGCTGGTCTGGGTCAGGTGACAGAGGATTTAGGATCACTATGTGAAGGTTTCACCAAGGAGGACACCGTGGTTATTGTGGGTGATCCAGGAATTGGTACTGACAGAGATCCGGGGTTCAACATAGGTACATTGCGTCAGCATTGATGTGTACCAGTGTTGAAATTGTGTTTGTTCTGAAGCGCCATGAGCAATCTCATTTGAACTCTTCTGTCATGAGAGTTAAGTTGGCGTGGGGACAGCTGCTTCGATTAGGTGTGGGGGTCACAGTTTGGTGTTGTTCCTGTTGATTCATTCAGTAGGTGGGATTATACTAGGCGTGGCCTACATCTCAACAGGAAAGAGAAGGTAAACTGGCTGCACTGATAACAGGAAACGTAAGGGGCGGGGGTGTCACTGACATGAGTGGTTACAGGTGTCAGAGCGGTTACTTTTTTAGGATAGGCAGGAGATAAAGAAGTCAAGTTCTAAGATAGATCAATACTGAAACAAACTTTCAGTTCAATAAAGCAACTAAATAGCCTAAGTCTGACACATCAGATCAGCAAACACAACTCTTAGTTAAAAATTATCACCAATTATCAGAAATTTTATTTCCACCCAGTTCTGTAGAAGTCAATGTAAGATGCAAACTACATTTAGTGCACCAAAATATTAGAGGAGTAAGAAGCAAAATCAATAAACTACTTATCTGAATTGATGAATTAGAGTCCACCAAACCAGTCGTCATAATCTGCGTATCTGAATATCACGTGACCACTGGTATAGATTTGCCAATTATTACAGGATTTAGGTCAAGTTACAACTTTTATAGAGTGGAAATGGAGGTTGAAGGAGTTGCCACATTCATTAGAAATTATTATAAATTTAATACCATAGACAATGATCAATTTTGTCTAGAGCAACATATGGAAGAATTAGAACAAAAGTTGAGTTTCATAATAAATCATTTACAATAGTAAGTGTGTACAGAGTCAGAAATGGTAACTTTAATCTGTTCATAAATCACTTTGAAACTCTGTTGGCATATTTGATAACAAGAAAAAATAAATTAGTGTTGGCTGGTGATTGTAATGTAGACTTTCTTGAAAACACTAGCAGTAAAAAATTATTGCAGTCAGTAGCATTGTCATTCAACCTAATTCATACTATTAACTTTACGACTAGGATAGCTAAGGGCCATTGATAATACTAGGGTCACTCCAAAAGAAATACACACTATTTTTTTAATACAGTTTTCATTCAACATGTTTGAAAGTTTTATAGTGTGTAGATACATCCTTCCCGCTTGTTTTCAAACTTAGTTAAACCAGTTCCCGTGAATGGTGACGTCACAGCATGTCTTCAGCTTGACTGCCACACTTGACGTTCGTCAGAAGCAACGTGATGTCATTGAATTCCTATGCTGTGGAAACGAGACAGTGGCAAACATCCACAAGAGGTTGAAAAATGTGTATGTTGATGCTGCTGTCTGTCGCAGTACAGTTAGTCGGTGGGCAAGCAAGTTACGTGATGAAAGTGGATATGGAAATATTGAGGATTGTCCTCGCAGTGGCAGGCCTCGTACAGTACATGGCGCCGGTTCCAAGATGGCCTAAGGCAGTTGAGAGGGATGGGGATTATGTGGAGAAATGAAAATATCCTTCCTAAAGGATGTATCTGCACACTATAAAACTTTCAAACATGTAGAATAAAAACTGTATTAAAACGTGTGCATTTCTTTTGGAGTGACCAACGTATCTTTATAGAAATGTCATGTGATCAAAATTGTACTATATAACCAATAATAAGCAGACTTGAAGACCATGACATGAAGTTAATTTTGCTAGATGTTGCTACTGATCAGAATATTACATCTATGAAATCTGAGTTTTAGAGGGTAGTCAGTAAGGGAAAAATTTTTCATTTTAGATAACTGCTCAATGACATGGAGATGACACAAATATAGCAATAAATAATAAATCACAAATAGCCTTAGAAAGATCGCAAATCAATTTTTCAGGGACATTAATAAATAGTTCTAAGCCAATTCTCTGTCGCTAAACCATGAAACACCACACTATATGCTGTGTAGGACTTGTAAGAGGTTTCCTGCCAGTATATGCCTAGAGTATGACAACAAGAAATTAGAAGTTAAAAGTTAGGATTACAGAAAGATAATATACTTAACTGGGAGGAGCATACCACAGATCTGCATAAATGACTGAACAAGTCCCTGTTTGCTATGTGAATTTTATCAAACATAGAAAAATGTTCAAATGTTTGTTAAGCTTATGGGACTTCACCGCAGGGTCATCAGTACCTAAACTTACAAACTACTTATGAACAAACTTACAGTAAAGGCAACACAAACATCAATGCCCGAGGGGGGGGGGATTCGAACCTCCGACGCGGGAGGTCAGAAATAGGAGATATAAAAATAAAAAATCTAGCATATTATGCATACTTTCACTCAATAATGTCATATGGTATTATTTTCTGGATCAACTCATCTACATCTACATCTACATACATACTCCGCAATTCACAGTAAGGTGCGTGGCGGAAGGTACACTGTACCACTACTAGGCATTTCCTTTCCTATTCCACTCTCAAATAGAACGAGGAAAAAGAGAATTCCTCTATGCCTCCGTACGAGCCCTAATCTCTCTTGTCTTTTGATCTTTACGCGAAATGTAAGTAGGCGGCAGCGAGATCGTACTACACTCAGCTTCAAATTCCGGCCCTCTAAATTTACTCAACAGAAATTCACGAAAAGAACGTCGTCTTTCCTCCAGCGATCCCCAATTAAGTTGCCGGAGCATTTCCGTGACACTCGCGCATTGGTCGAACCTACCAGTAACAAACCTAGCTGCTCGCCTCTGAACTGCCTCTATGTCTTCCTTTAAACTGATCTGCTGCCGTTCCCAAACACTTGAGCAATACTCAAGACGTGGTCTTACAAGCGTTTTATACGCGGTCTCCTTTACAGGTGAAGTACATCTTCCCAAAATTCTCCCAATAAACCGAAGTCTGCTGTCCTCCTTACTCACAACTGTTCTTACATGTTCGTTCCATTTCATATCGCTCTGCAATGTTACGCCTAGATATTTGAACGACGCGAGAACATCAAGAAGCTCACTACTAATGCTGTATTCGAACATTATAGGATTGTTTTTCCTACTCATGCGCATCACATTACATTTTTCTACATTGAGAGCTAGCTGCCATTCTTCGCACCAACTAGAAATTTTGTCTAAGTCAACCTGTATGCTATTACAGTCAGTAACAGACGACACCCTCCCATACACCACAGCATCATCAGCAAACAGCCGCAAATTACAACTTACTCTGTCCATCAGATCATTTATATAGATAGAAAATAATAGCGGTCCTATCACACTCCCCTGGGGCACGCCTGACGATACACTCGTCTCTGACGAACACTCGCCGTCGAGAACAACGTACTGCGTTCTATTACTTAGGAAGTCTTCCAGCCAGTCACAAATCTGTGAACCTATTCCATAAGCTCGTATCTTCGTTAGCAGTCTGCAGTGTGGCACCGCGTCGAACGCCTTTTTGAAGTCGAGAAAAACACAATCCGCCTGTTGGCCTTCGTCCATGGTTCGCAAGATGTCATGTGAGGAAAGGGCAAGCTGAGTTTCACATGAACGATGTTTCCTAATCCCGTGCTGATTCATGGAAAGAAGCTTTTCCGTTTCAAGGAAATTTACTATATTCGAACTGAGAATATGCTCCAAAATTCTACATGAAACTGATGTCAACGATATTGGCCTATAATTGTATGGGTCAGTTCTCTTTCCTTTCTTATACACGGGAGTCACCTGCGCATTTTTCAAATCACTAGTAACTTTGCGCTGTATTAAAGATTCGCTATAAATGCAAGCTAAGTAGGGAGCCAACGCCGCAGAATAGTCCTTGTAAAACCGAACTGGTATTCCATCCGGACCAACAGACTTTTTCGTGTTTAGCTATGTGTTTAGCTCTCTCAGCTTCTTGTCTACACCGGAAATACCTATTGTTATGTCCCCAATTTCGGAATTAGTACGTTGATCAAATGATGGTATATTTGTGCGGTCGTCCTGTGTGAAAGGTTAAATTTAGAACTTCAGCTTTCCGTTTGCTTTCTTCTATTACTGCCCCGGAATGATCAACTAGTGACTGGACAGTGGGCTTTGACCCGCTTATCGATTTTACATAGGACCAGAATGACGTGTAAAAATCCATGTCAGCAATTAAACTTTTCCATCAACGATATTGGAATTATTACTTACTCTCACAGCTATTTGCTGCAATGTAATGGACGATGCATTAGTTTGTGATGTACGAACATGTTACGGTGGTTGTAAACCCAACACTGGAAATATTTTCTCCACCCTCCTTCCTTAAAGGTTTTCGCATTCTTTTGTTAATTGAACACAGCTGTGCTCTGCAATACTCCAAGCTGTTCAAAGGTAACAGCGCTTTCCCTGAAAAGTGCATTTGATCGATTTATTGTCTATGCCATGTAATATATACCGACGAATTTGCAAACATACACTTCTTTATCACACGTAAATAAACAGAGGAGATACAGTTATAATGACTGTTGTAAATGACATAATGTTAGTAGTAATTTTGAATAAAGATTAGGCCTAATTACTAGAGTTCTGTGGAATTAAGTATTAGTACATTTATTTCGTTTGTTATTTTAGGTGTAAAAGAAGACGTATCACGGTTTGAAATTGAATATTTGCTCTTTATTTTAATGCATAACGAAATAAGATAGACAAAGTCTTATCTGAACTAGAGAAAAGGTAACTGAAACTGTATTAAAAGCGTCCATAGTAACGATTCCAAAGACAAACATTTTAGTAGACGCATTGATTCTAATTAATGACTTTCAAGATATTCCAAAATAACAAATAATTGCTTAGAAAAAAGAAAGAAACTAGGTAATTTATTGCAATGTGTTCACTTCCGTTCCGTTTCATCAAGGAACGAAAGTAGTCCCAGACAGCTAGGACTTATGAAACTACCAGTATCAGCATGTTCATTAGAACATTCATTATTACAGTGCCTCCCCTGTTTTTATACATATGCTTCTAAAGACTATTGTTCAATTTGTTGCTACATATTTCACGACATATATACGAAATATAACAACTGCATATTTTAGAGGGAGCACTTTTACATTTTCACAACTCTAAATATTGCAAAACATAGCCCTATTTAATAAATAAGAGTGCCGGAAACCGCTGTAAGAGTCAATGCGAAAAGAAATTATAATTTATCGCACTAAAAACGACTTGTTGTTGTTAATTCGTCTGTGCGTCATTGCTTTGAAATGACAATGCGTGACCTGTAATACGAAAATCATAAAATACAGAAAGCAAGATGCCTTATGGCAGAGAGAGTATTGGGCGAGGAATGCCACGGGCTGTTTTCCGAACGCCTAGTTTTTGTAAAATCAAGTGACAGTGTCAAATCGCCGTTATTTTTGCATATATCTCTAAAACGGTGCGAGTTATGGAATTAACATAAAAGAGCAAGGTTGCTCAGAACTGTCTCATCTATAAATAAGTTAATTCCATTTTCGTCTCGAATGAAAGGTGAAGGCCTTCTTTGCAGTTCAATTTCCTGCTGTCTTAAGGTCATCACAAACGGCCTTTTCTTAGTATTACTAACCAACTTTTGTCCGAAATATTTGAAGAAGGGGGATTCTGGTCGATGGCGGCCAAAACTTATGTGTGTATAATTTGGTGCCGATCCATTGAACTGTGCGACCTAAAAAGTGGGAACACGTTACAGACAGACGGACAGACATTGTCAAATCGCCGTTATTTATGCAAATATCTCTGAAAAACAAAAGAGCGAAATAGAATATAAGAGCGAAAGAATTTTCTCCTTACAAAATCGATTAATAAATTTTTGGCTCAGATGAACTGTTAAGCCGTTACTTTAATTTAAATTTATAGCTGTCAAAAGGCGATCGCAAAGACCCACATTTAGTGTTACTACCGTAACTTAAAGTGGGACCAAAGAGTTTTGGTAGAATAATTGTGTCTCGAAGAAAAATAGTAATTATTAGGTCTATACAGTTTTTGATATTCAGTAACGTTTTACACAATTTCAAAAATTCTGAACATTCTCTCAGGTAATTTCCCCTTCCACTTCGATTATTAGAAGGTCGTTTCCACTGTACTAACTGACGCGTCGTTCCAGGATTGTGAAACTCCATCCATGTCTCATCCGTTGTCACACTTTGTGAAAAGGAAGTCTCATCTCTTCCGTCATCACAACACGCCAAGCGCGCAGCACTCACGGCATCCAACTGGAGGACGCTTTAGGATTTCCAGGTCCTCATGGAGTATTGTGTTTCACAGCCCAAGTTATCTTGATGTGTTGTCACACGACGTTCTGCCTTTCCTGTGCCGTCGAACCCACTCCCGTACTTTGGCCACTTCCTTGACTCCATCATCACATGTCAACTGGAAATGTATTTCAAACGGTGGAACGCCATACTGTTCTTGTATTTTGAACGTTGCCATTTTAAGTATCAATAAAAGTTCTGTCTCCGCTGTCGCTAGACTTTTTGTGCCGTACAATGCTACCATGTATATTACGTATTTGCATGAGTGCGGGTGTATTCAAAACAAACAATATCCTTGTATAAGTACCTAGTTCAAAGAAAAGAAAATTGTAGGTGTTGTAACTTGAAGGCACCACTTAGGTAAGCAGGTACATCTATGTTTATATTGTGCATACATTTGGGACATTTCTTCACATTTCATTATAATGGTCTGCTCCTTGGATGCCTCCATATGTCAGGATGAGCGACCCACGCATCCCACCACAACCCCTTTTAGTCGGCTACTGCAATAATTTGTGTGTCTTATCCACTATAGCACCTGATAGCTATGCTGTCAAGAAGTTGGTAGCACCTCTGCATTCGATGTTCAATGGTTATTTGAATGCACGATACAGAAGGCAACATCGGAGGTACACAAAATCATCTACTTCCCTCTCTGTCTCAATGGGTATGTACACACATCTTTTACTATATCGTTATAATGCATAAGAATGTATCTTTAGAACAACAGAGATTTCGTTGGCCTGTTCTTAGAATTAATATTAAAAACCTGTAATTCCATTTCAGTATTCACGTTTTAATGTAGAGTAGTTTACAGAAAATATCAAAACTCTGAAAATGGAGAACTCTACAATGAAGGAAATGGGAAATAAGCTCTTTCTGTCGTCGATTTAAGGAAGCTCTTAAGTTTCAGTTGGTTGATCATTTGGTTACATGCAGAGTTGTTGGTCGACTTACGTTGTTAATGCATAGGTGGCTCCTGCTCTACAAAAAGGTTTTTGTGTAATCGATTATGGCAGAATTTAATCGACAAAATTGTTCGGCGTCCATTCCTAACCAGTTTTGGAGTTCAACGTCGTGGTACATAGTGTGTCCAAAGATTGGTATAAACAACTCACAAATAGAGGGTGTTTGTTCAGTGGCCAAAATTTGGAACAGTTGCACACAGTGGAGACCATACTAACGGCATGTAGGAAGCATTTGCATTCAGTCCACGTCAGTCGTCTCGCCAACATAGCATAAGTTTGCAAATTCCTAAGAAAACAGTTAGTGAAAAAATATTTTTGAGTCTGATGTAGGGAAAATTCTGAAAATCTGCGAGTTTTCCCCTGAGGAAATAAATGCAGGTTTCTTGGTCAATGACAATCGAACGTGTAGAAATGAAGCTAAATTTTATACAATCGGCACAGCGTCCGTATATGGGGAACGTAAGATCTATAGGAAACAGTTGGTATGAACCGGATTCTCTTAACGTGAAAGCTTTCTGTGCCATTTCACCTAGTGAAGGTTTGGTCCTTTTTCAGAAAATTTGTAGCTGTAAGTGGCCAAATCTATCTGGAAATGCGGCAGAATTGGCTGTTTGCTCTACTCTGATAGGAAACGCGTTGATTGATACTCCAGTGTGATTTATCATCACCACATGGGCTATTATCTTTCTGTGCTCATTTGATCGAAAGGTACCGAATCCAATGGATCGGCGACGGGCACCTCGTGCCGGAACACTTCGTCATTGGTGTCCGAGAAGCGCTGACCTCACCGCTCTGATGTTTTTTGCTATGGGGATACATTAAAGCTATGCTGTTTCCAACACCTCCACCGATTAACATTGAGCAATTAGGAGTCATAGTTCCCATAGCCATAAGTTGTGTAATCATATTAAAAGAAGGACTAACTGCAACTTTATAAACTACTATGTCTGAGATTCTACAGAGTGTGTGGAATGAGTTAAAGTATCTGTTTGATTGTCATTCGAGTGTCTGGGGAGGGGGATGATACATTGAACATCTGGGAACTTGTCGTCTATTTAAAAGTTACACTTCGTTAATTTCCCAAGATACAATCACGTTATTATTATTATTGTTAAATACAGATTTTCAGAGTTTTGATATTCTTTTTGTCTCAGGCTGTGGTATGATTTCCTCCGAGAGTCCTGTGTATGGATAGACCATCGCAACCATTCGTTTCGTTGTCTCCTTTCAGATCTCCAGGCCCAGCATTTCCGGGAGAGATCACGTCGCCACTAACCTCGACACCTCGAAAATCAGCAGCAGCACAGTCGCAGCGACTGTCCCAGGCGGACAGATCACTGCCCTTGTCAACACCGACTGGAAAAGCAGCGGTAGAAAGCCATTACAGGTCAGCAGTTGTGGCTGTTTTCTCACTGATACAGGGACATATGATGACAGTAGATCATAGTTCCTTGTACGAGGCGCGTTTTTAAGTAAGTTCCGTTTTGTTGTAGACCCTAATAGTTCTCGCACATACCGCAACGAGCGCGTGCGTCGTGTACCGGCATGCCTCGGAACAACTGTGCTCAGTTTCAGACCTGTAGCTAACCTGTAAACTTTTGTTCTGTGCTTTCAAAATGTTTAAGACTATAACTCGCCCGCAGCGTGAAGGTTCGCTCAGTGATGTGGCTTTTGTCACCAAGGAACCTGCCTGCTGCAGAAATTCATCAACAGATTTCCGAAGTGCACGGTGATACTGTTATGAGTAAAGGCAAAGTGCGTAAGTTGGTACGATAATTCAAAGATGACTGTGACAACGTCCATGATGAGGATCGCGCCGGTCGCCCATCTTCGATATGGAGGTTTCAGCTGAAGCGAGGAGTCGTGAGAACAGGAGCTTCACAATAACAGGTCTCTCAAACTAATTTCCTGACGCGTCGAGGTCAGTGCTTTACAAAACGGCAGTGAACTCTTAGTTATCGGAACAGGCGGCAAGATTGTATGAAGAGAATATTTTAAAAGTGGTTGAGAGGCATGATAAGTGTTTGAACAAACTTGGCAACTATTTCGAAAAATAGAGTAAAGTATGTACTTTCATTGTGTACTTCTGTTTAAATGGAACTTACTTAAAAAACTCGCCTCGTACTTGTACCTCGTGTACATGCGTGAGAGTGATGATGTGACTATCATAACCAGCATAATGGCTAAACTGACGCAGCATGTGTAGCTGAATTCTCCATAAGGACTATTCAGCTACTCATAAAGCCAAAATCTGGCTCCTTTCAAATTATCTTAGTCGTGTGTAGGAACCATAAGTGTGTGGCATGGCATCTGGTTGCTTCACAAATTGGTATGCCATTTAGAATAATGGCTGTCAACATTCCATACAATAGAAGGTTACACTCAAATGGCGCTCTGGCAGCTATGTCAGTACATAAACTATTGGAGGACGATGTTGTAAACTGTATCAGATTAGATTAGATTAGTTGTTCGTTCGATAGATCCGTGTCGAGGAGATGCTCGTGGATGTGGAACAAGTCAATATTTTATTTTATTTTTTTACAAGCTGATAATAAACAATACTAATAGCGGTACATAAATTTTTACAAGCTGATAATACAATAATACTAATAGTATGAATACAGATGCGTGCATCATTTGGTTCTATTTAAAAATTCGTCAGTGGAGTAGAAGGAGTTTACCATTAGAAAGTCTTTTAGGCTCCTCTAAAATTGATCTTTATTTGCAGCTAATTTTTTATGGTTGCTGGTAAATTATTGAAATTGTGTTCCTGAGTGTTAGACGCCCTTTTGAACTAAAGTAAGTGCTTTTAAGTCCATGTATAGATCATTTTTGTCCCTGGTATTGTAGAAATGAACTGAGCTGTTTCCTGGGAAATGGCATATATTATTTATGACAAATTTCATTACGGAATAAATATACTGAGAGGCAGTAGTTATTATACCCAGTTCTTTGAAGAGGCTTCTGCAGGATATCCGTGAATTTACATCACAAATAATACGTATTACACGCTTGTGGACTCTGAAAACTTTTGCTTGTCTTGAAGAATTACCCAAAAACAGTAGATGTATAGGCCTCTAATTGGCATATGTCGTCTTCGGATGAAAATCAACGTCGTCCTACCAGGTGTACAAATTTTTTTGTTCTAATTTTTGTCACTTCTCCACATAATCTCTCGGCCCCGCGCAAGGCGAAGCTAGCAACTTTTGTGCTCCAGCAAATTCAAGTTTTTTCGACTACAATAGAGTTATTTTAATAGTTATAATTAATTAATAATGTGTACTAGTATCCTCTTTGAAGGTACCATTGAAGGTTTCACTTCGCTTTGTGCATTTTTCGCGAGAACGCGTAAACATTAAGTAGCTTGGCAGTCATATTTTTGCTTGCGTCTTTTTCACGGAAATTTTAACAAATCTGGTTAATTGTTCTTGTTCTTTCTCGTAGCACATTAAGTACAGCGTATCCCCGCATTGTTTTATTTATTATTTGTAATAGCAGCGGAAAATTTAATTTGTTTTAGAGACTTTGCGCTTACTTCCTTTGTTTAAATCCAGCCGTGAGTAGGCCTAATTTGCGCATACACGTTTTTTCTCTTTTTTTAGGGTAATTTGACTCCTTCTCATTGAAATAATACTTTTAGCATTGGGGTCACTGTAGAGGCGCTGGAATTGGGCAAGTGAGCAAGAATCATCAGTGGATTTGTAGGATATGTATTAGGGATAGGAAGATAGTGGAACAGGAGGGGAAAATTGCTGCCCTTCAGGCTGAGTTAGATCAGGCTAAGATAGACGGGTTAAAGAGGGAGAAGCGTAATCAGAGGTGGAAAGTGGCAACAGGTGGAAAGAAAAGGGCCAGAACTTCATCACACAGCTTTGTGATGAATATACAAAATAAGTTTGACTTGTTGCTACAGTTAGAAACGGATGAGCTTCAGAGAGATGTAGACGTAGACAGGGCTGAACAAACTTTCAATAGAAAGTTGAATAAGAATGCAGGGAAATCAGAAAAAGAAAGAAAGTTTTGTTATCAGGTATCCCGCATGCCAGAGGTGTGGGTCAACTACTACAGGATGAATTAGGAACAGAATACCAGGTCACAAGTTTCTTTAATCCAAGTGCTGGTCTGGGTCAGGTGACAGAGGATTTAGGATCACTATGTGAAGGTTTCACCAAGGAGGACACCGTGGTTATTGTGGGTGATCCAGGAATTGGTACTGACAGAGATCCGGGGTTCAACATAGGTACATTGCATCAGCATTGATGCATACCAGTGTTGAAATTGTGTTTGTTCTGAAGCGCCATGAGCAATCTCATTTGAACTCTTCTGTCATGAGAGTTAAGTTGGCGTGGGGACAGCTGCTTCGATTAGGTGTGGGGGTCACACTTTGGTGTTGTTCCTGTTGATTCATTCAGTAGGTGGGATTATACTAGGCATGGCCTACATCTCAACAGGAAAGAGAAGGTAAACTGGCTGCACTGATAACAGGAAACGTAAGGGGCGGGGGTGTCACTGACATGAGTGGTTACAGGTGTCAGAGCGGTTACTTTTTTTAGGATAGGCAGGAGATAAAGAAGTCAAGTTCTAAGATAGATCAATACTGAAACAAACTTTCAGTTCAATAAAGTAACTAAATAGCCTAAGTCTGACACATCAGATCAGCAAACACAACTCTTAGTTAAAAATTATCACCAATTATCAGAAATTTTATTTCCACCCAGTTCTGTGGAAGTCAATGTAAGATGCAAACTACATTTAGTGCACCAAAATATTAGAGGAGTAAGAAGCAAAATCAATAAACTACTTATCTGAATTGATGAATTAGAGTCCACCAAACCAGTCGTCATAATCTGCGTATCTGAATATCACGTGACCACTGGTATAGATTTGCCAATTATTACAGGATTTAGGTCAAGTTACAACTTTTATAGAGTGGAAATGGAGGTTGAAGGAGTTGCCACATTCATTAGAAATTATTATAAATTTAATACCATAGACAATGATCAATTTTGTCTAGAGCAACATATGGAAGAATTAGAACAGAAGTTGAGTTTCATAATAAATCATTTACAATAGTAAGTGTGTACAGAGTCAGAAATGGTAACTTTAATCTGTTCATAAATCACTTTGAAACTCTGTTGGCTTATTTGATAACAAGAAAAAATAAATTAGTGTTGGCTGGTGATTGTAATGTAGACTTTCTTGAAAACACTAGCAGTAAAAAATTATTGCAGTCAGTAGCATTTTCATTCAACCTAATTCATACTATTAACTTTACGACTAGGATAGCTAAGAGCCATTGATAATACTAGGGTCACTCCAAAAGAAATACACACTATTTTTTAATACAGTTTTCATTCAACATGTTTGAAAGTTTTATAGTGTGTAGATACATCCTTCCCGCTTGTTTTCAAACTTAGTTAAACCAGTTCCCGTGAATGGTGACGTCACAGCATGTCTTCAGCTTGACTGCCACACTTGACGTTCGTCAGAAGCAACGTGATGTCATTGAATTCCTATGCTGTGGAAACGAGCCAGTGGCAAACATCCACAAGAGGTTGAAAAATGTGTATGTTGATGCTGCTGTCTGTCGCAGTACAGTTAGTCGGTGGGCAAGCAAGTTACGTGATGAAAGTGGATATGGAAATATTGAGGATTGTCCTCGCAGTGGCAGGCCTCGTACAGTACATGGCGCCGGTTCCAAGATGGCCTAAGGCAGTTGAGAGGGATGGGGATTATGTGGAGAAATGAAAATATCCTTCCTAAAGGATGTATCTGCACACTATAAAACTTTCAAACATGTAGAATAAAAACTGTATTAAAACGTGTGCATTTCTTTTGGAGTGACCAACGTATCTTTATAGAAATGTCATGTGATCAAAATTGTACTGTATAACCAATAATAAGCAGACTTGAAGACCATGACATGAAGTTAATTTTGCTAGATGTTGCTACTGATCAGAATATTACATCTATGAAATCTGAGTTTTAGAGGGTAGTCAGTAAGGGAAAAATTTTTCATTTTAGATAACTGCTCAATGACATGGAGATGACACAAATATAGCAATAAATAATAAATCACAAATAGCCTTAGAAAGATCGCAAATCAATTTTTCAGGGACATTAATAAATAGTTCTAAGCCAATTCTCTGTCGCTAAACCATGAAACACCACACTATATGCTGTGTAGGACTTGTAAGAGGTTTCCTGCCAGTATATGCCTAGAGTATGACAACAAGAAATTAGAAGTTAAAAGTTAGGATTACAGAAAGATAATATACTTAACTGGGAGGAGCATACCACAGATCTGCATAAATGACTGAACAAGTCCCTGTTTGCTATGTGAATTTTATCAAACATAGAAAAATGTTCAAATGTTTGTTAAGCTTATGGGACTTCACCGCAGGGTCATCAGTACCTAAACTTACAAACTACTTATGAACAAACTTACACTAAAGGCAACACAAACATCCATGCCCGAGGGGGGGGGATTCGAACCTCCGACGCGGGAGGTCAGAAATAGGAGATATAAAAATAAAAAATCTAGCATATTATGCATACTTTCACTCAATAATGTCATTTGGTATTATTTTCTGGATCAACTCATCTACATCTACATCTACATACATACTCCGCAATTCACAGTAAGGTGCGTGGCGGAAGGTACACTGTACCACTACTAGGCATTTCCTTTCCTATTCCACTCTCAAATAGAACGAGGAAAAGGAGAATGCCTCTATGCCTCCGTACGAGCCCTAATCTCTCTTGTCTTTTGATCTTTACGCGAAATGTAAGTAGGCGGCAGCGAGATCGTACTACACTCAGCTTCAAATTCCGGCCCTCTAAATTTACTCAACAGAAATTCACGAAAAGAACGTCGTCTTTCCTCCAGCGATCCCCAATTAAGTTGCCGGAGCATTTCCGTGACACTCGCGCATTGGTCGAACCTACCAGTAACAAACCTAGCTGCTCGCCTCTGAACTGCCTCTATGTCTTCCTTTAAACTGATCTGCTGCCGTTCCCAAACACTTGAGCAATACTCAAGACGTGGTCGTACAAGCGTTTTATACGCGGTCTCCTTTACAGGTGAAGTACATCTTCCCAAAATTCTCCCAATAAACCGAAGTCTGCTGTCCTCCTTACTCACAACTGTCCTTACATGTTCGTTCCATTTCTTATCGCTCTGCAATGTTACGCCTAGATATTTGAACGACGTGACAGCATCAAGAAGCTCACTACTAATGCTGTATTCGAACATTATGGGATTGTCTTTTCTACTCATGCGCATCACCTTTCATTTTTCTACATTGAGAGCTAGCTGCCATTCTTCGCACCAACTAGAAATTTTGTCTAAGTCAACCTGTATGCTATTACATTCAGTTACAGACGACACCCTCCCATACACCACAGCATCATCAGCAAACAGCCGCAAATTACAACTTACTCTGTCCATCAGATCATTTATATAGATAGAAAATAATAGCGGTCCTATCACACTCCCCTGGGGCACGCCTGACGATACACTCGTCTCTGATGAATACTCGCCGTCGAGAACAACGTACTGCGTTCTATTACTTAGGAAGTCTTCCAGCCAGTCACAAATCTGTGAACCTATTCCATAAGCTCGTATCTTCGTTAGCAGTCTGCAGTGTGGCACCGCGTCGAACGCCTTTTTGAAGTCGAGAAAAACACAATCCGCCTGTTGGCCTTCGTCCATGGTTCGCAAGATGTCATGTGAGGAAAGGGCAAGCTGAGTTTCACATGAACGATGTTTCCTAATCCCGTGCTGATTCATGGAAAGAAGCTTTTCCGTTTCAAGGAAATTTACTATATTCGAACTGAGAATATGCTCCAAAATTCTACATGAAACCGATGTCAACGATATTGGCCTGTAATTGTATGGGTCAGTTCTCTTTCCTTTCTTATACACGGGAGTCACCTGCGCTTTTTTCAAATCACTAGGAACTTTGCGCTGTATTAAAGATTCGCTATAAATGCAAGCTAAGTAGGGGGCCAACGCCGCAGAATAGTCCTTGTAAAACCGAACTGGTATTCCATCCGGACCAACAGACTTTTTCGTGTTTAGCTATGTGTTTAGCTCTCTCAGCTTCTTGTCTACACCGGAAATACCTATTGTTATGTCCCCAATTTCGGAATTAGTACGTTGATCAAATGATGGTATATTTGTGCGGTCGTCCTGTGTGAAAGGTTAAATTTAGAACTTCAGCTTTCCGTTTGCTTTCTTCTATTACTGCCCCGGAATGATCAACTAGTGACTGGACAGTGGGCATTGACCCGCTTATCGATTTCACATAGGACCAGAATGACGTGTAAAAATCCATGTCAGCAATTAAACTTTTCCATCAACGATATTGGAATTATTACTTACTCTCACAGCTATTTGCTGCAATGTAATGGACGATGCATTAGTTTGTGATGTACGAACATGTTACGGTGGTTGTAAACCCAACACTGGAAATATTTTCTCCACCCTCCTTCCTTAAAGGTTTTCGCATTCTTTTGTTAATTGAACACAGCTGTGCTCTGCAATACTCCAAGCTGTTCAAAGGTAACAGCGCTTTCCCTGAAAAGTGCATTTGATCGATTTATTGTCTATGCCATGTAATACATACCGACGAATTTGCAAACATACACTTCTTTATCACACGTAAATAAACAGAGGAGATACAGTTATAATGACTGTTGTAAATGACATAATGTTAGTAGTAATTTTGAATAAAGATTAGGCCTAAGTACTAGAGTTCTGTGGAATTAAGTGTTAGTACATTTATTTCGTTTGTTATTTTAGGTGTAAAAGAAGACGTATCACGGTTTGAAATTGAATATTTGCTCTTTATTTTAATGCATAACGAAATAAGATAGACAAAGTCTTATCTGAACTAGAGAAAAGGTAACTGAAACTGTATTAAAAGCGTCCATAGTAACGATTCCAAAGACAAACATTTTAGTAGACGCATTGATTCTAATTAATGACTTTCAAGATATTCCAAAATAACAAATAATTGCTTAGAAAAAAGAAAGAAACTAGGTAATTTATTGCAATGTGTTCACTTCCGTTCCGTTTCATCAAGGAACGAAAGTTGTCCCAGACAGCTAGGACTTATGAAACTACCAGTATCAGCATGTTCATTAGAACATTCATTATTACAGTACCTCCCCTGTTTTTATGCATATGCTTCTAAAGACTATTGTTCAATTTGTTGCTACATATTTCACGACATATACACGAAATATAACAACTGCATATTTTAGAGGGAGCACTTTTACATTTTCACAACTCTAAATATTGCAAAACATAGCCCTATTTAATAAATAAGAGTGCCGGAAACCGCTGTAAGAGTCAATGCGAAAAGAAATTATAATTTATCGCACTAAAAACGACTTGTTGTTGTTAATTCGTCTGTGCGTCATTGCTTTGAAATGACAATGCGTGACCTGTAATACGAAAATCATAAAATACAGAAAGCAAGATGCCTTATGGCAGAGAGAGTATTGGGCGAGGAATGCCACGGACTGTTTTCCGAACGCCTAGTTTTTGTAAAATCAAGTGACAATGTCAAATCGCCGTTATTTTTGCATATATCTCTAAAACGGTGCGAGTTATGGAATTAACATAAAAGAGCAAGGTTGCTCAGAACTGTCTCATCTATAAATAAGTTAATTCCATTTTCGTCTCGAATGAAAGGTGAAGGCCTTCTTTGCAGTTCAATTTCCTGCTGTCTTAAGGTCATCACAAACGGCCTTTTCTTAGTATTACTAACCAACTTTTGTCCGAAATATTTGAAGAAGGGGGATTCTGGTCGATGGCGGCCAAAACTTATGTGTGTATAATTTGGTGCCGATCCATTGAACTGTGCGACCTAAAAAGTGGGAACACGTTACAGACAGACGGACAGACATTGTCAAATCGCCGTTATTTATGCAAATATCTCTGAAAAACAAAAGAGCGAAATAAAATATAAGAGCGAAAGAATTTTCTCCTTACAAAATCGATTAATAAATTTTTGGCTCAGATGAACTGTTAAGCCGTTACTTTAATTTAAATTTATAGCTGTCAAAAGGCGATCGCAAAGACCCACATTTAGTGTTACTACCGTAACTTAAAGTGGGACCAAAGAGTTTTGGTAGAATAATTGTGTCTCGAAGAAAAATAGTAATTATTAGGTCTATACAGTTTTTGATATTCAGTAACGTTTTACACAATTTCAAAAATTCTGAACATTCTCTCAGGTAATTTCCCCTTCCACTTCGATTATTAGAAGGTCGTTTCCACTGTACTAACTGACGCGTCGTTCCAGGATTGTGAAACTCCATCCATGTCTCATCCGTTGTCACACTTTGTGAAAAGGAAGTCTCATCTCTTCCGTCATCACAACACGCCAAGCGCGCAGCACTCACGGCATCCAACTGGAGGACGCTTTAGGATTTCCAGGTCCTCATGGAGTATTGTGTTTCACAGCCAAAGTCATCTTGATGTGTTGTCACACGACGTTCTGCCTTTCCTGTGCCGTCGAACCCACTCCCGTACTTTGGCCACTTCCTTGACTCCATCATCACATGTCAACTGGAAATGTATTTCAAACGGTGGAACGCCATACTGTTCTTGTATTTTGAACGTTGCCATTTTAAGTATCAATAAAAGTTCTGTCTCCGCTGTCGCTAGACTTTTTGTGCCGTACAATGCTGCCATCTATATTACGTATTTGCATGAGTGCGGGTGTATTTAAAACAAACAATATCCTTGTATAAGTACCTAGTTCAAAGAAAAGAAAATTGTAGGTGTTGTAACTTGAAGGCACCACTTAGGTAAGCAGGTACATCTATGTTTATATTGTGCATACATTTGGGACATTTCTTCACATTTCATTATAATGGTCTGCTCCTTGGATGCCTCCATATGTCAGGATGAGCGACCCACGCAGCCCACCACAACCCCTTTTAGTCGGCTACTGCAATAATTTGTGTGTCATATCCACTATAGCACCTGATAGCTATGCTGTCAAGAAGTTGGTAGCACCTCTGCATTCGATGTTCAATGGTTATTTGAATGCACGATACAGAAGGCAACATCGGAGGTACACAAAATCATCTACTTCCCTCTCTGTCTCAATGGGTATGTACACACATCTTTTACTATATCGTTATAATGCATAAGAATGTATCTTTAGAACAACAGAGATTTCGTTGGCCTGTTCTTAGAATTAATATTAAAAACCTGTAATTCCATTTCAGTATTCACGTTTTAATGTAGAGTAGTTTACAAAAAATATCAAAACTCTGAAAATGGAGAACTCTACAATGAAGGAAAGGGGAAATAAGCTCTTTCTGTCGTCGATTTAAGGAAGCTCATAAGTTTCAGTTTGTTGATCATTTGGTTACATGCAGCGTTGTTGGTCGATTTATGTTGTTAATGCATAGGTGGCTCCTGCTCTACAAAAAGGTTTTTGTGTAATCGAGTATGGCAGAATTTAATCGACAAAATTGTTCGGCGTCCATTCCTAACCAGTTTTGGAGTTCAACGTCGTGGTACATAGTGTGTCCAAAGATTGGTATAAACAACTCACAAATAGAGGGTGTTTGTTCAGTGGCCAAAATTTGGAACAGTTGCACACAGTGGAGACCATACTAACGGCATGTAGGAAGCATTTGCATTCAGTCCACGTCAGTCGTCTCGCCAACATAGCATAAGTTTGCAAATTCCTAAGAAAACAGTTAGTGAAAAAATATTTTTGAGTCTGATGTAGGGAAAATTCTGAAAATCTGCGAGTTTTCCCCTGAGGAAATAAATGCAGGTTTCTTGGTCAATGACAATCGAACGTGTAGAAATGAAGCTAAATTATATACAATGGGCACAGCGTCCGTATATGGGGAACGTAAGATCTATAGGAAACAGTTGGTATGAACCGGATTCTCTTAACGTGAAAGCTTTCTGTGCCATTTCACCTAGTGAAGGTTTGGTCCTTTTTCAGAAAATGTGTAGCTGTAAGTGGCCAAATCTATCTGGAAATGCGGCAGAATTGGCTGTTTGCTCTACTCTGATAGGAAACGCGTTGATTGATACTCCAGTGTGATTTATCATCACCACATGGGCTATTATCTTTCTGTGCTCATTTGATCGAAAGGTACCGAATCCAATGGATCGGCGACGGGCACCTCGTGCCGGAACACTTCGTCATTGGTGTCCGAGAAGCGCTGACCTCACCGCTCTGATGTTTTTTGCTATGGGGATACATTAAAGCTATGCTGTTTCCAACACCTCCACCGATTAACATTGAGCAATTAGGAGTCATAGTTCCCATAGCCATAAGTTGTGTAATCATATTAAAAGAAGGACTAACTGCAACTATATAAACTACTATGTCTGAGATTCTACAGAGTGTGTGGAATGAGTTAAAGTATCTGTTTGATTGTCATTCGAGTGTCTGGGGAGGAGGATGATACATTGAACATCTGGGAACTTGTCGTCTATTTAAAAGTTACACTTCGTTAATTTCCCAAGATACAATCACTTTATTATTATTATTGTTAAATACAGATTTTCAGAGTTTTGATATTCTTTTTGTCTCAGGCTGTGGTATGATTTCCTCCGAGAGTCCTGTGTATGGATAGACCATCGCAACCATTCGTTTCGTTGTCTCCTTTCAGATCTCCAGGCCCAGCATTTCCGGGAGAGATCACGTCGCCACTAACCTCGACACCTCGAAAATCAGCAGCAGCACAGTCGCAGCGACTGTCCCAGGCGGACAGATCACTGCCCTTGTCAACACCGACTGGAAAAGCAGCGGTAGAAAGCCATTACAGGTCAGCAGTTGTGGCTGTTTTCTCACTGATACAGGGACATATGATGACAGTAGATCATAGTTCCTTGTACGAGGCGCGTTTTTAAGTAAGTTCCGTTTTGTTGTAGACCCTAATAGTTCTCGCACATACCGCAACGAGCGCGTGCGTCGTGTACCGGCATGCCTCGGAACAACTGTGCTCAGTTTCAGCTCTGTAGCTAACCTGTAAACTTTTGTTCTGTGCTTTCAAAATGTTTAAGACTATAACTCGCCCGCAGCGTGAAGGTTCGCTCAGTGATGTGGCTTTTGTCACCAAGGAACCTGCCTGCTGCAGAAATTCATCAACAGATTTGCGAAGTGTACGGTGATACTGTTATGAGTAAAGGCAAAGTGCGTAAGTTGGTACGATAATTCAAAGATGGCTGTGACAACGTCCATGATGAGGATCGCGCCGGTCGCCCATCTTCGATATGGAGGTTTCAGCTGAAGCGAGGAGTCGTGAGAACAGGAGCTTCACAATAACAGGTCTCTCAAACTAATTTCCTGACGCGTCGAGGTCAGTGCTTTACAAAACGGCAGTGAACTCTTAGTTATCGGAACAGGCGGCAAGATTGTATGAAGAGAATATTTTAAAAGTGGTTGAGAGGCATGATAAGTGTTTGAACAAACTTGGCAACTATTTCGAAAAATAGAGTAAAGTATGTACTTTCATTGTGTACTTCTGTTTAAATGGAACTTACTTAAAAAACTCGCCTCGTACTTGTACCTCGTGTACATGCGTGAGAGTGATGATGTGACTATCATAACCAGCATAATGGCTAAACTGACGCAGCATGTGTAGCTGAATTCTCCATAAGGACTATTCAGCTACTCATAAAGCCAAAATCTGGCTCCTTTCAAATTATCTTAGTCGTGTGTAGGAACCATAAGTGTGTGGCATGGCATCTGGTTGCTTCACAAATTGGTATGCCATTTAGAATAATGGCTGTCAACATTCCATACAATAGAAGGTTACACTCAAATGGCGCTCTGGCAGCTATGTCAGTACATTAACTATTGGAGGACGATGTTGTAAACTGTATCAGATTAGATTAGATTAGTTGTTCGTTCGATAGATCCGTGTCGAGGAGATGCTCGTGGATGTGGAACAAGTCAATATTTTATTTTATTTTTTTACAAGTTGATAATAAACAATACTAATAGCGGTACATAAATTTTTACAAGCTGATAATACAATAATACTAATAGTATGAATACAGATGCGTGCATCATTTGGTTCTATTTAAAAATTCGTCAGTGGAGTAGAAGGAGTTTACCATTAGAAAGTCTTTTAGGCTCCTCTAAAATTGATCTTTATTTGTAGCTAATTTTTTATGGTTGCTGGTAAATTATTGAAAATGTGTTCCTGAGTGTTAGACGCCCTTTTGAACTAAAGTAAGTGCTTTTAAGTCCATGTATAGATCATTTTTGTCCCTGGTATTGTAGAAATGAACTGAGCTGTTTCCTGGGAAATGGCATACATTATTTATGACAAATTTCATTACGGAATAAATATACTGAGAGGCAGTAGTTATTATACCCAGTTCTTTGAAGAGGCTTCTGCAGGATATCCGTGAATTTACATCACAAATAATACGTATTACACGCTTGTGGACTCTGAAAACTTTTGCTTGTCTTGAAGAATTACCCAAAAACAGTAGATGTATAGGCCTCTAATTGGCATATGTCGTCTTCGGATGAAAATCGACGTCGTCCTACCAGGTGTACAAATTTTTTTGTTCTAATTTTGGTCATTTCTCCACATAATCTCTCGGCCCCGCGCAAGGCGAAGCTAGCGACTTTTGTGCTCCAGCAAATTCAAGTTTTTCGACTACAATAAGAGTTATTTTAATAGTTATAATTAATTAATAATGTGTACTAGTATCCTCTTTGAAGGTACCATTGAAGGTTTCACTTCGTTTTTTGCATTTTTCGCGAGAACGCGTAAACATTAAGTAGCTTGGCAGTCATATTTTTGCTTGCGTCTTTTAACGGAAATTTTAACAAATCTGGTTAATTGTTCTTGTTCTTCCTCGTAGCACATTAAGTACAGCGTATCCCCGCATTGTTTTATTTATTATTTGTAATAGCAGCGGAAAATTTAATTTGTTTTAGAGACTTTGCGCTTACTTCCTTTGTTTAAATCCAGCCGTGAGTAGGCCTAATTTGCGCATACACGTTTTTTCTCTTTTTTTAGGGTAATTTGACTCCTTCTCATTGAAATAATACTTTTAGCATTGGGGTCACTGTAGAGGCGCTGGAATTGGGCAAGTGAGCAAGAATCATCAGTGGATTTGTAGGATATGTATTAGGGATAGGAAGATAGTGGAACAGGAGGGGAAAATTGCTGCCCTTCAGGCTGAGTTAGATCAGGCTAAGATAGACGGGTTAAAGAGGGAGAAGCGTAATCAGAGGTGGAAAGTGGCAACAGGTAGAAAGAAAAGGGCCAGAACTTCATCACACGGCTTTGTGATGAATATACAAAATAAGTTTGACTTGTTGCTACAGTTAGAAACGGATGAGCTTCAGAGAGATGTAGACGTAGACAGGGCTGAACAAACTTTCAATAGAAAGTTGAATAAGAATGCAGGGAAATCAGAAAAAGAAAGAAAGTTTTGTTATCAGGTATCCCGCATGCCAGAGGTGTGGGTCAACTACTACAGGATGAATTAGGAACAGAATACCAGGTCACAAGTTTCTTTAATCCAAGTGCTGGTCTGGGTCAGGTGACAGAGGATTTAGGATCACTATGTGAAGGTTTCACCAAGGAGGACACCGTGGTTATTGTGGGTGATCCAGGAATTGGTACTGACAGAGATCCGGGGTTCAACATAGGTACATTGCATCAGCATTGATGCATACCAGTGTTGAAATTGTGTTTGTTCTGAAGCGCCATGAGCAATCTCATTTGAACTCTTCTGTCATGAGAGTTAAGTTGGCGTGGGGACAGCTGCTTCGATTAGGTGTGGGGGTCACACTGTGGTGTTGTTCCTGTTGATTCATTCAGTAGGTGGGATTATACTAGGCATGGCCTACATCTCAACAGGAAAGAGAAGGTAAACTGGCTGCACTGATAACAGGAAACGTAAGGGGCGGGGGTGTCACTGACATGAGTGGTTACAGGTGTCAGAGCGGTTACTTTTTTTAGGATAGGCAGGAGATAAAGAAGTCAAGTTCTAAGATAGATCAATACTGAAACAAACTTTCAGTTCAATAAAGTAACTAAATAGCCTAAGTCTGACACATCAGATCAGCAAACACAACTCTTAGTTAAAAATTATCACCAATTATCAGAAATTTTATTTCCACCCAGTTCTGTGGAAGTCAATGTAAGATGCAAACTACATTTAGTGCACCAAAATATTAGAGGAGTAAGAAGCAAAATCAATAAACTACTTATCTGAATTGATGAATTAGAGTCCACCAAACCAGTCGTCATAATCTGCGTATCTGAATATCACGTGACCACTGGTATAGATTTGCCAATTATTACAGGATTTAGGTCAAGTTACAACTTTTATAGAGTGGAAATGGAGGTTGAAGGAGTTGCCACATTCATTAGAAATTATTATAAATTTAATACCATAGACAATGATCAATTTTGTCTAGAGCAACATATGGAAGAATTAGAACAGAAGTTGAGTTTCATAATAAATCATTTACAATAGTAAGTGTGTAGAGTCAGAAATGGTAACTTTAATCTGTTCATAAATCACTTTGAAACTCTGTTGGCTTATTTGATAACAAGAAAAAATAAATTAGTGTTGGCTGGTGATTGTAATGTAGACTTTCTTGAAAACACTAGCAGTAAAAAATTATTGCAGTCAGTAGCATTGTCATTCAACCTAATTCATACTATTAACTTTACGACTAGGATAGATAAGGGCCATTGATAATACTAGGGTCACTCCAAAAGAAATACACACTATTTTTTTAATACAGTTTTCATTCAACATGTTTGAAAGTTTTATAGTGTGTAGATACATCCTTCCCGCTTGTTTTCAAACTTAGTTAAACCAGTTCCCGTGAATGGTGACGTCACAGCATGTCTTCAGCTTGACTGCCACACTTGACGTTCGTCAGAAGCAACGTGATGTCATTGAATTCCTATGCTGTGGAAACGAGCCAGTGGCAAACATCCACAAGAGGTTGAAAAATGTGTATGTTGATGCTGCTGTCTGTCGCAGTACAGTTAGTCGGTGGGCAAGCAAGTTACGTGATGAAAGTGGATATGGAAATATTGAGGATTGTCCTCGCAGTGGCAGGCCTCGTACAGTACATGGCGCCGGTTCCAAGATGGCCTAAGGCAGTTGAGAGGGATGGGGATTATGTGGAGAAATGAAAATATCCTTCCTAAAGGATGTATCTGCACACTATAAAACTTTCAAACATGTAGAATAAAAACTGTATTAAAACGTGTGCATTTCTTTTGGAGTGACCAACGTATCTTTATAGAAATGTCATGTGATCAAAATTGTACTATATAACCAATAATAAGCAGACTTGAAGACCATGACATGAAGTTAATTTTGCTAGATGTTGCTACTGATCAGAATATTACATCTATGAAATCTGAGTTTTAGAGGGTAGTCAGTAAGGGAAAAATTTTTCATTTTAGATAACTGCTCAATGACATGGAGATGACACAAATATAGCAATAAATAATAAATCACAAATAGCCTTAGAAAGATCGCAAATCAATTTTTCAGGGACATTAATAAATAGTTCTAAGCCAATTCTCTGTCGCTAAACCATGAAACACCACACTATATGCTGTGTAGGACTTGTAAGAGGTTTCCTGCCAGTATATGCCTAGAGTATGACAACAAGAAATTAGAAGTTAAAAGTTAGGATTACAGAAAGATAATATACTTAACTGGGAGGAGCATACCACAGATCTGCATAAATGACTGAACAAGTCCCTGTTTGCTATGTGAATTTTATCAAACATAGAAAAATGTTCAAATGTTTGTTAAGCTTATGGGACTTCACCGCAGGGTCATCAGTACCTAAACTTACAAACTACTTATGAACAAACTTACACTAAAGGCAACACAAACATCCATGCCCGAGGGGGGGGGGATTCGAACCTCCGACGCGGGAGGTCAGAAATAGGAGATATAAAAATAAAAAATCTAGCATATTATGCATACTTTCACTCAATAATGTCATTTGGTATTATTTTCTGGATCAACTCATCTACATCTACATCTACATACATACTCCGCAATTCACAGTAAGGTGCGTGGCGGAAGGTACACTGTACCACTACTAGGCATTTCCTTTCCTATTCCACTCTCAAATAGAACGAGGAAAAGGAGAATGCCTCTATGCCTCCGTACGAGCCCTAATCTCTATTGTCTTTTGATCTTTACGCGAAATGTAAGTAGGCGGCAGCGAGATCGTACTACACTCAGCTTCAAATTCCGGCCCTCTAAATTTACTCAACAGAAATTCACGAAAAGAACGTCGTCTTTCCTCCAGCGATCCCCAATTAAGTTGCCGGAGCATTTCCGTGACACTCGCGCATTGGTCGAACCTACCAGTAACAAACCTAGCTGCTCGCCTCTGAACTGCCTCTATGTCTTCCTTTAAACTGATCTGCTGCCGTTCCCAAACACTTGAGCAATACTCAAGACGTGGTCGTACAAGCGTTTTATACGCGGTCTCCTTTACAGGTGAAGTACATCTTCCCAAAATTCTCCCAATAAACCGAAGTCTGCTGTCCTCCTTACTCACAACTGTTCTTACATGTTCGTTCCATTTCATATCGCTCTGCAATGTTACGCCTAGATATTTGAACGACGCGACAACATCAAGAAGCTCACTACTAATGCTGTACTCGAACATTATAGGATTGTTTTTCCTACTCATGCGCATCACATTACATTTTTCTACATTGAGAGATAGCTGCCATTCTTCGCACCAACCAGAAATTTTGTCTAAGTCATCCTGTATGCTATTACAGTCAGTTACAGACGACACCCACCCATACACCACAGCATCATCAGCAAACAGCCGCAAATTACAACTTACTCTGTCCATCAGATCACGTATATAGATATAAAATAATAGCGGTCCTATCACACTCCCCTGGGGCACGCCTGACGATACACTCGTCTCTGACGAACACTCGCCGTCGAGAACAACGTACTGCGTTCTATTACTTAGGAAATCTTCCAGCCAGTCACAAATCTGTAAACCTATTACATAAGCTCGTATCTTCGTTAGCAGTCTGCAGTGTGGCACCGCGTCGAACGCCTTTTTGAAGTCGAGAAAAACACAATCCGCCTGTTGCCCTTCTTCCATGGCTCGCAAGATGTCATGTGAGATAAGGCCAAGCTGAGTTTCACATGAACGATGTTTCCTAAACCCGTGGCGATTCATGGAAAGAAGCTTTTTCGTTTCAAGGAAATTTACTATATTCGAACTGAGAATATGCTCTAAAATTCTACATGAAACTGATGTCAACGATATTGGTCTGTAATTGTGTGGGTCAGTTCTTTCCTTTCTTATAAACGGGAGTCACCTGCGCTTTTTTCCAATCACTAGGAACTTTGCTGTGCTGAATTAAAGATTCGCGATAAATGCAAGCTAAGGAGGGGGCCAATGCCGCAGAGTAGTCTTTGTAAAACCGAACTGGTATTCCATCCGGACCAGCAGAATGTTTCGTATTTAGCTCTCTCGGCTGCTTCTCTACACCGGAAATACCTATTGCTATGTCCCCCATTTCGGAATTAGTACGTTGATCTAATGATGGTACTCTTGACAGCAAATGAAGTGGATCACTACTGAATGCAACCCAACTAAGGTAGCTGCGGGTACTCCACATTCAAAACCCCTGTAGAGTACAGTCGTTCGACTATTCACAATGGGTACCAAAGAAGCAGTAGATAACATTGCTCCTTATGGCAGTCGGTCCACATGTAATTCAATAGCGTCATATAAAAAAACATTAGAATACAAGTTATTAGAGTCGAGAGAGCAACGTAAATTCAATTTAATTACAATAAGTGACAAATCGGCTACCTTATCAAACTCATTCAATGACACAATGAGTTTTTGTTCGTGCTCTGAATTTGAACGCACTGTTGACCAAAAAAGCTTGCGTTTCTGATCGAGACTAGATTAGGCATGAAGAGACGTAAGACATTGACGTTTTCATTGGTATCGGTTTACAAGGCCAATGTCCGAACCCAGTTAACTTTAGCATTGCACCAGGAATGGCATGAAGTTCAAATTGTTTCTAAGAGTTAGCCACTACAGGTATATAATACAATGCAACTCACAGGTATCAAACGTCATAAAATTGTGGAATAGAACGCAGTACCTATATGAATCGTTAACGAAGCACGATCACACGTCATATATTAAATAAATTCACAGATAGCGCTATATTTGAACTTGAAATGACGATACAATTGACTTCATTCCCGGTAGGGACCCAACCCCGGCTCTATTCGCTATTTATTATATATATGCAAATAGATGAAATAGTTACTGTTCTCACCATTAGCGGGATGTGCATATGTTCGGCTAGAAGTAGCGTGTCGATCGGCTGGCTAAGCTCGCCACCACCGCTCCTCCCCTGGATATTGGTATCCCAGAACGGGATATCCGAATGGATTTGCGCCACAGGGTTTTTGAGGATTGGGACACACAATGGGCAACACTGAGCACTCCCAACACGCTCCGAGCGATCAAGTCCTCTACGGCCGTATGGAAGTCGTCTTTCAGGCCTTCCCGTAGGGACTCTGTTGTCCTATGTCGCCTACGTATTGGCCATACGTGGTTGACACATGGCTATCTTTTACGTCAAGAGGACCCACCGAATTTCCGTTGCGGAAGTTTGTTAACAGTGGTCCACATCCTGTCGGACTGTCCGTTTTTAGCCGTCTTGCGGCAGTCTTTTAATCTACCTACTGCGCCTGCCTTGATTTTATCTGACAATGCCTCTATGGCTGACCGAGTTTTACGTTTTATCCGTGCAGCTGGGTTTTACCATTTGATATAAAGGTGGGTTCCTTAGCCTGATCTCTCAGGCACCCATCTCTCATAACTTTTTACGCTTCTTATTTTGTGTTGTCTGACCTGCTTTATTCGTATGTTTTAGAATGTGCAGAGTGGCTGGCTCATCCTTTATTATCCTCGTGATCATCCAGCCACAACATTCTGCTGTAACTTTTTAGTCCAATTATCTTTATTTACTCTTTGAGTTTTCTTCTTTGTGTGTCATGAACTCAATGCTCTTTGTCATTGTGTACCCATTGTGCTTTCTCTTTTATGTGTTTCAATGGTCGTCTTTTTCATCTTGCAATGCGCCGTATTGGCTTTGCTTGCAACAGGGGACTGATGACCGTGCAGTCTAGTCCCCTCTAAACAACGACAACAACAACAACAACAGAAGTAGCGCAAGCCGCGGTAGATTAGCCGTGCCCACTGGAGCGCCATGCTGCGGTGCGCGCGGCTGTTCGCCGTCGGGGGTTCGAGTCCCCCGTACGGGCATGGGTGTTTGTGTTGTCCTTAGGTTAGTTTACCTTAGTTTAAGTAGTTTGTAAGCTACGGACTAATAACCAAGCAGTTGAGTCCGATAGATTTACAAACATTTTGAAGTAGCGCAATAAATAACGTTGTGCTGCCTGGGACTCCAACCCCGCGCCTATCGTCAGCGTTGACCTCAGGACTAGGTAACAACTCTGCCAATCTCGTTTACTAGTAATTAGGATCGCGCCGTTCGTAGAGACCTGGAGATTTTGAAGAAACAACGAAAACTAATTCAACTTTGTTCTAGTCATTAGCGAATGGACATTTGTAATGTGATTTGAAAGACGCCACAGTCATAAATTCCTTACTTGCCGCTATTGAAGGTGGAGAGGGGGATGTTTACGATTGTTAAAAACTGTTTCCCCAGCAGGAATCAAACCATATCTTAGCCATTAGAAGATGGCATCAGCCCGATCAACTATCGATTTTCAGATGTGGTAGTGTAATGTTTTTCGTCAAAATGGAGTGCAGAACACATGGTACGAGAAGTAAAATAATTCGACGGTATCTGTCTACGTAACAGAATTTTCTTGGCCTCGCGGTCTGAGGCGTCTTGTCGCGGAGTTGCGGTTGCTCCAGCCAGAGGTTCGACTCCTTCCTCGGGCATGTGTAATTGTGTGTGTGTGTGTGTGTGTGTGTGTGTGTGTGTGTGTGTGTGCGTGTGTGCGTGTATTCCTTAGCGTAAATTAATTAAAGTAGCATGTAAGGCTAGGTAGGGACTAATGACCTCAGGTGATTTGTCCATTAGGACTATAACAAAAAAGTTATATACAGTGTGTAGAATTATGTAGCATTGCGTATGATAATATACTACGTTTTAGCATGCTCTGTGGTGATTTTGTATGACATGTTGCTGTATGCTTATTAAACTACAGTCTCGTTTCTCTCAAGTTTGTATGAAAAATGTGTGTGAAATCTTATTGGACTTAACTGCTAACGTAAACAGTCTGCACACAACTTAAACTATCTTAACATAAGGACAACACAGACACCCAAGACCGGGGAAGGACTCGAAACACCGACGTGAGCAGAAGCCCAATTCAAGACATGATGCTTCAAACCGCGCAGCTACTCTGCGCGGCGCTCAAGAACGTAACATAGCTTTTACCATAATAAATGAAATATTACGCATCTTAAAAGTAGCAAGGAGCGTCGTTTACGCATTAGAAAACGGTTTCTAAAACGGGAAATATATACCATGTGTAACGATATAGTCTGTTGGGATGAAAGCAGAGGAGGTCAATTGAAACACCACAGCTCTGTATCTCACAGAACGAAGAATTTATTATGGGTACGGGGGTATGAAAGGACACAGTGTCATAGAGAGGACTGATATACAGTAACGAAAGCATATATTAAAAGATAGTGCATGCTGTCAACGGAAACGAATAGATTTTATCACTGTATTGTGAGGGAACCGACCAGAAGGGTAACTGAGGTTATGATGCAAGAGCGGCGACAGCGAGTGCGAGAGAGAGAACAGAAGAGAAAGTAACTATTAATAAATGCAAGACCGTTTGCGTATTTTGTGGAGGACATAGGGTGTATTCATGGATGGCAGGGAGGAGAGAGACATATCTGAAATAACAGAAATTACTTTGACAGCGTGCATCTAAACGGATTACTCTGTTTGCATGGAGGCTGGATATAAATGTCATAAAAAATAGGATATTGAGTGAAAGGAAAAGCATTGAATTAAAATTTGTACCACAGGGAGGAATCGAACCCAGAACTCCATACTTACTTTAATTCAACGCTTCTCCCTTCACTCAGTATCTTTGATATATTGATACGGAAAACTGTTGAAATAAAAATTGTGCCATGGGCGGGAATCGAACCCAGACTTCCATACTTACTTTAATTCAATACTTTTCCCTTCACTCGGAAAACTGTCACTAGGTATATAAATTTATAATAAAAATAGGATAATGAAGGATCTGTATATTAAAAAAACTTCAATTTAAAGGTAGCTCAAAGGAAAAGGAAACAGTTTTTATTTCTGTTGCCAAGAGATCTTCCACAGTCTGTCACTTACGAAATATGAAAATAGAGATGAGATTAAAAAACATTTGAAGGATTAATAATTTATTCAGAATCCCTCATTATTTGTTTCTTCCGTTATGCATCTCAGCATATAATCTATAACGCTATCGAACCAGCTTCTCTTCAGTAAATGCGACGACTCTATCTCGAGTTGATTGCTCACAGTGAGACGGCCTGATTTGTTTTTCTCCTTTCCGCTCTCACTATGAAGCCAGGAAGTAAACATTCTGTATTTACGTCAGAGCCCTGCTTTGTGCCGTGCTGTGGGCTGTTGAGCCCCACCACGACGGCCAGCTGGCTGGTTTCCGCCAAGCCTCGCTTCGGCACCAGCTGTGGTTGACCGGCCTGCCCATATCTCGCAAGCCACGGCTAATACATCGAGACTCAACCCTTGAAGTATGAAAAGTTTCTGCAAACCTACCCTAACGTGTATTATAAACTACCACACCTAGAGCTATTTTGCTATAAAATGAGCAGCCACGTTATCTTTTGACACTTCATTCAAATATTTAACGAAGTGAAAGATTAGAATCATGATAAACATAGTACCACCTAATGTTTCACATAGATAGCAATCATATAACACAGAAAATTATTCTCTCTTTTCAGCGCTCTGCCTTAGATTTAGACGTAATGAAATATGTAGTTATCTTAGAAATGTAATCATGTTGTAAAATTAAACAGTTCTGGTGGCAACAACACAAATGTATACATGTAGTATATCATTCACGTTTTGTGTACTTATAAAATGTTTTCAATGTGTCTGTAAACAATAAGTGCTAAACAACGGAAATTACCTTCCGCTGGGGCTTTTCATTTACACGATTGTTCTGTTATTCAAATGGTCAAATGTTTGTTAAGCTTATGGGACTTAACTACGGGGTCATCAGTCCCTAAACTTACAAACTACTTATCAACTACCTTATACTAAAGACGGCACAAATATCCATGCCCGAGGGGGGATTCGAATCCCCGACCGTAGTGGCCGTGCAGACCGTGACTGGAGCGCCTCAGTCTCCTCGGCCACCGCGGCCGGCGTTCTGTTATTCACAGTGAAGTGTTTCGTAATGGGTTCATATAATAGCTTCAGTTTCTCGACTGTTCCACGCTTATACTAAGCTCGAAATACTACTAATACTACTAATAATAATAAAAATAATAAATACAAGTGCCAAATAGCGTATGTGCGAGATATGATATATTCTTTCAACTTTTTCGACGTCCTCCCTCTATTCCATCAGGTAATAATCGCACACTACTCAGCAGTACTGCATAAGAGGGGGAACAATTGTAGGGTTGGCAGTCTACTTAGCAGACGTGTAAATCTCCTAATGGTAGTGTCAATAACAGACCGTTTGTTTCACCTTCGCCAAAACATGTGTTATTCACAGTTAACATGGTCTTTGATTGCACCCCCAGGAATTTCGTTATATGTATAACCTTCAAATTTGTTTTGCTTACCGATATCTAGAATGCTGACGAAACTCTGAGTACTTATGTTCAGAGCCAAATGCATATTGATGTTTAAGGTCAATTGTCGCCATTTGCGCCGTGAAGATACAAATTCAAATTCATTTCGCAATTGACTTGGCTTTTCTGAGTTTAGTAGTGGGCAGCATTAACTGCCTCAAATCTAAGAGCAATATTCTGATTGCTCATTAAATATTTCGAATATATATTCGAATCAGGGGAAATCTACTTCACTTTGCTGGAAGAATTACACTCGCCACGTCCTTTTCACTAGATGACTCCTCGTCTGTTACTGCAAACTATTACCTTGCAGATAGGACATCACGAGTCCAGACGCACAACTTAGGAAAGCGATGTGGTTCAAAGTTCACTATGGCTGAAGATAGTTTATATATATATATATATATATATATATATATATATATATATATATATATATATATATAAGCTTAAGGAACTTAACTGCGGGGTCATCAGTCCCTAAACTTACAAACTACTTATGAACTACCTTATACTAAAGACAACACAAACATCCTGAGTGAGGGATTAAAACCCCCGACGAGGACCGGCCTCGCGCATCGAAGCATAGCACCTCAATGCGCTTGGCCACTCCACTGCGGCGTTGAAGATACCAAAAATCGTTTTGGCACTCTATAAATATGAAATTAGTTTGGGAGTACTCAGTAGATCATGAAAATATAGTATCGCTAAAATCTCACAAGAGTAAAGGTTTAGAAACCTTTGCCGGTTTGATGTTAATTTTTCTAGATATTTCATAACGCTGGAAAAAGTTTTTGTTCAAACGTCCTGCTACATGTCGATATCAATACAATGGATCTTTAACTCAGTGGATTACTTTCATTTTCTTTATATATCTGTGCAACATTCCATTCGTCTTCCTCACTATAAATACAGAAATGCTCGACCTCACGTCGTAGGAGAGGTAATTAAGCCATGCATCATGTGTGCACAAGATGTTCTCCTCAGGTGTTGGACCACTCGAGAAAGACATTGCCTGTAGACAAATGATCTTCCTGGTACGACTATGGTAGTGAAATGACAACACGGTGGATCATGTCTGGCGATAGTTGTACTGCTTCCTGAAATGACAGAGAAGAATCTAGATTAAAAGAAATAATCCGACACAAGGTACTTCTGGCGACTGAGTGCACGCATTGGGGAAGTTGAACAGTTGTGCCCAGCCGGAATTCGGGTCCAGTTCCTACTGCTGAGCGGGAAAACAACGATCATCGCAGGTGCGCGGGTTACCACTCCTCTCCCCCCTCGTCACCCACAAGACTCAAACTTCCTCACACTGCTCACGTAGTTGCCGTTTCCAATTTGCACTCACTGCTCGTGGCACTTTGCCGATTACCTCGAGAGTTCAGCCGTAGTGTGCATTTGCGCTGAAGTCTGGAGTTGTTCTCGTCTTCTCCTTAATTATGTATATTTATGTGGTGTCTGTTCTTTCGAAAGAACAGTCACGACACATATATGTATATAGAAGAACCTTTCAAGATTAACTTATTGGTGGTATTACAATTGAAATATCTAAAAATTGAACTTCGGTGTGTCATTTACTTATCACATATATGGTTACAGAAAAGGATGATGAATTTCACGTAGCAACTACAACTATTCTCGATCCCTACTTTCTGAATTATCTGCATTGGCCTTCACAAGGGCAATGAGGAGCCGATTCACGCTGCAGCTCTTCGCTTCCTTCATGAAAATGTCGACGCTCTTTAAAGATTAATAGGCATTAGCTCTCAGTTACAAACTGGAGCGAGAGTAACATTTCACCCACTCTCTGACAGAGCTACAAACTGCTATATCGAATTAAGAAATATTTGTGGCAGATTATGCTGCTGTCTAGAAACAGATACATGCGGATTGTGTACTAGATCGTTACCCTTTGACCAGTCTAGTAATGAACTAAAGAATTCAGCAGTTACTTTGTCAACCTCTTTTTATAAGCCCATCACTTGTGCTAAAAGTTTCTATGTCAGTTGAGATATAATGATTACTATAATTGTGTGTTGTCATGAATTGCATTTGTCTCTTCCCTAGTGTTAGTCATACCTGCAGCATTGCTTTCTCACCTCCGACGGAGAAAAACGAATTTTATTAGAGAATCTTGGGGCACAGCAGTGCCGCCACCAAGTCGAACGCACTGTCATACCATCCTTTTCTCAAAGCAGTTCAGGGCACTTTCGACCCCCCCTCCCCCCCGCATCGCTGTTATCGATAAATGAATCGGTCATTGCAAAAAGGTCATAAGTCAACATTTTTACGAAAATGAGTTATCCATTGGAAATGGTTGAGTAAGTGTAGCCGGATTCATACGTACAAGGAGGGCAAAAGTCAGCTATCAAATTGTCACTATCGACCCTAGAAATCTTCGTTCATTGCAAAAAGGTGACGACTCATTGACTCATGCCGTTCTTGCAATGACTATGTGGAGGTGTATTTAATCGAATGCAGGCGTTATTGGCGGCGTTGCTCTGCTTTCCCGCGTATTTTGTCGTCTGAGGTTAGCATTACTGCAACAATCCAGTGTTGTGTTTACAGCATTGTAGGTTCAAATAATAGGTAATTACTGTCGCATTCAGAAGCCACTTATATACCGAGGTGTAATTGTCTGTGTCTTCTTCGGACTCTGAAATGCCTCCTGTATGCAAGAAATGGACAAGAAATGCTGATAATTACAAAAGGAATATTGTTCATGATTCAACAGTAAAGGGAGTGGAATACATGAATTTGAAAGGTGAGAAAATTCAGCGTCAGAGTACAGGAGATGACTGCAAGTGAGTGTCCTTGATTTCTGTATGGAAGTAAAAGCATATACCTGCATAGTATGCAATTTAAGCACTATCATAATTGATAACTTCGACTCTTTCAGGTGCAAGAAGGACTGTTTTTCTCTGTTTGATGATGACACGAAGATAGATATCATTGCTCACTTGAACAGTTTCAGTGATAAGAATCAACAAGATACCTTCCTGCAAGGGCTAATCTAAGTTCAAGATGTCAAGAGCAAAAGACCACTAAAAGAGGATCCTAAATTAAGAATGTTTTTGGCATAAATGATATGAAAACCAAGTAGTCACACTTTTATGTGTACCATGAAGGCGAAGCGAAGGAAGGCGCAAATGAGGTTTGCTCATTTCTGTTTAATTACATCGAGAAGTATATCTCAAAAGATGTGAATGAGCTTCATCTCTTCTCTGACGGGTGAACTGGTCAAAACAAAATTCAACCAATGATTCGCTTTTGTTTAACACTTGTGTCAACTGGGAGATTTAGAAAGATGAAACATTACTTCCCTATACACGGGCATAGTTTCCGTCCAAACGATAGAGATTTTGGGACCATAAAAAATTGTAAGACGTCATGACCGGATCTACTTACCTTCAAAGTATGCCATAATGATCAAAAAGGCATCAAGTAAATACTCAGTAGAAACTATTTATAATGTTGCTTTATTAGCCTTTAAAAACTGGTGGACTGCCTATTTTAAAAGACTCGCCTCTCCGAATCAAGTGTGGGAAAAATTCCCAAGGAACAAACAAATTCTTTTTCTCCTCCAAAATGGATGACTTTTCAATATGATGCACATTATCCTGGGCAAGTAAAAACAGAGCAATTCATCGATGGTATCATCAGAGAGACATGCCAGCTCCTCCATAGCTTCAATAAGCATCCTGGACTGATGACCCCGTAGTTAAGTCCCATAAGCTTAATAAACATTTGAACATTTGAAAATCCTGTAATTCCCATTGAGTTGGCGTATACTGGAAAGGAAGTGCCGATTAATGTCAAAAAATACAAGATTTATTGAAAATGAAGAGGTATATTACAGCTGAATATGTGGAATTTTATGACCAACTGCAAGAATGGCCAACGGAAGGAGCCATAATGATGATGATGATCAAGAAGATTGACTTGGTTTATTGTACTCTACTTTCATGTTGTTTTAAAACACAGATGTTGCGAAAAATGTTACTTCAGATAATAATATTCACATTTCATTTTATCGCGTAAAATATTAACTGATTTTTCAATAAAATAGGCAATTATTCGCAAGTAATGCTTTCATTTGTTGCAACACACGAACGTTCATTGCAAGAAAGTCATAAGTCAGCAATTTTTAAATTAATATTGTCGTTAAACTATTAATTACAAAACAAAAATACACAGTGCAACACAATGCTTGGCACCTCACTAAATATAGATATTAAAATAACAATAAATAAATAAATGGTTTATGCTGTAGAATGTTTTTTTCTTCTCCTGTAAAATTTTACTTTCATGACTAATGACCTTTTTGAAATGACCGATTCAAATCTAGAACCCTGAATTTTCGGTTACCAGGGGTATCTACTATAACAAGCGCCATTTTCGAAGTATACTATTCCACACCTTATAGTTTACAAAATATTAGCAGCCGAAAATCGCTAATTTTGTCACTCACTGACTCTCCAATCATCAAAATTCTAACGTATTCCTAGCAGATACACAAACGTCAAATTTTGTATTTACGTAGAGTTTAGCCTGTAATGGAAGGAAAAATTGAAACTTCTGAAATTATGAATTCCGTTCTCGAACGCATTTTCTCTTGACAGAATAGTATTTGCTATCTTGGCGTTGCAATTTCTGTGTTGCTGTTGGTCTTGTGGTAAAGCGACAGGTTCACATGCGGGAGATCGAGGGATCGATTCCTGGTGCTGTAACTTTTTAGTTTTACTTTTCATTTTAATGTAGGCATCACCTTTCTACTAGGAGAAGAGTCATCAGAAATGACATGAGGCACCTGATTGGAGTATGAAGAGTACCCTAACTGGAATGGAAACAGTACCAATGACTGCTACATTCTAGCTTGATTTAAATTATAAATGAGGAAACTGTTGCATTATTGTCGAAAATTCCGTCACATTACACGGGACAATAACGTTAGACAGAGAACAAAAACATTAGATGTTGGTTACAAACCACACCACAACAAAGCTAGGGAGACGCCACTGATCTGGGAGATGTGCAGTCTATACTATCTATTGTCTGTGCACTCTCTGGACTGAGTATTGCGTTCTGTCTTCTCTAGAAGGTGCTGGTTCTGTTCATGTTATGGTGGCGGTTCTGCTCATGTTACCAAAATTAAGCTAAGATTGTAACATGATATCATTATATAAATATCCGAACTTGAAAATTAAAGAACCGATTTGGTACCAAAATTTTATCAGGATGCCAATGAAACTTATATAATTGGAAAGATGGTTTGCTGTAGATGTGCACAATACAATAATCATGGAGTGTACATAGCTGCTAAGAGCGGTAAAGCGAAGTAGATATGTTCAGATCTATAGCTTGGATCATGATTTAAATTCTCCAACTCTAATAAAAAGTGAACGTCAAAAACTGAAGTGCTACCAACTATTGCCCTAGGGATGATCGAAATTAGAAAAACATCGATTGTGACATCAATGTTAACATCAATTCAAAGAAATTGATGAACGATGAGCATCAAAAAGACTGGCACTACCGAATACAGTATTATTGGGCTCCCTGTCACTTTAAATGACATATAAACGATTATTTGCGTACAGATATAACAGTCGTAAGAAAAAGGGATAAACTGATAAAATATCGCCACATTTAGAGTTTTGACGTGAATGCTCAATTTTACTTATGGCGGTGGCATAGTGTGCAGATGTTGGTAATGAAATTTACACTTTATGAGGGGTACATACAAGAACTTGTAAAACACAGAGCAGGAACAGAATTAATTAATTACTTCATGGGAAACACAAAAGACTACACCCCTCTATCTACATGACTGATTTTTCAAAGTAGCTCATTCATCAGGCGCTGCCAACTTCAGCACACTACATCACTATTGCCATAAGTAAAATCTTATTGTGTACTAGATAAACATGTATACATTCATGTATACAGGAAAATATACCTTATCTGCAACCTCTGTGTATTATGAAAGTCACAAAATGATGCATAATACAACACTAACTTGATATTTATATGTTAATCCACTACAGGTGACAGTACTGTACAGGATGAAAAGATTGAACAATAACAATGTAATCGACTTTCTGGACTTCATAAATACTGTTACATCAAACCAAACGAATCAAAACCAAACCAAAGACAAATACAATGGGATTTAAGAAAATCCATGGTTGATGTACAAAAACTTTTACAGAAAAGGACTACCTAAAAAAATAAGTGATATCCCATCAAAAACATAAAATGTACAAAAACGCAAGTCTCATGAAGAATTCCGTCCACCATAAAAAGTCGTGATATATCACGGTAAACCAAGTCGTTTATTTTAATTAGTGTTCATAGAGCCATCTATTCAGCATCTTGTCATAATTTTTTACCTAATTAGTTATCTACAAACATCTTTAGTGACTAAATGAAAATTATACATCTTTATTTCTACAATAAAGATAATGACATGACAATCGCATGGCAGTGTAAACTAATATTTAAAATACTTTATGCAAACATGTGGTATTTCTTATCTATGTGATTACATTTGGCTGCATAGCGGAATATATATTATTTTTATATGTTGATGTGTAATAGCCCAATCGTTATGTCTTCTGATGTCATTATATTATGCTGCAATTCCAAAGTTATAATTGTGTTATAGAAATAATGGTGTATAATACTAAAATAGTCACTATAAACACTCGTAGATAACAAATATGTGGTAGTTAACAAATAAAGTGGTTCTGTGAACATTAACTAAAATAACTAACTTGGTTTCCCATGGCAACATACACTAATACTTAAAAAAAAACTTTACACATATATGAGTACCATACTTCAATCTTATGTGATTACATTTGGTTACATAACGGAATATAAATTGTTATCTCACTATTACGATGTGCAATTGACAGATTATAGTATTCATTCTTATGTCATTATATTATGGTGCAATTGCCAAACCATTATATTTATTATAGAAATAAAGATGTAAAATTTTGATAGTCACAACAGATGTTGTTAGCTAACTAATTAGATAAAAAATAATGACAAGATGTTGAGTAGATAGTTCCATGAACACCAAGTAAAATAAACGTCTTTGTGTCCCATGAGATCTCACAACTTCTTATGGTGGAAGGAATTTGTCGTGATACTTGTGTTTTTGTACGTTTTATGTTGTTAGTGGGATTATATCTAATACCAAATATAACTAGAATTATTGCAGTACTCAGTAACTGGAATGAAAATAATGCTGTATATGTACCAACAATGGTTATATTAATTTTCTTAGTCTCAGAATTTTTCAAGATTTTAGCAAATAATTCGAATATAATTTAAGTAGACAGATGTCATGTTACACATTCCTGATGTTATGAGCTAAACAGAGGGGGACAATAATGTTGTGGACTACAAATATTCAACGACTAAATAAGTTAATAGGAAAATAACGTTTGCATAATATTATTATGAAGGTGAAAATTTAGAAAAAAGAGTCTTTTATGAGAAGAAGATAAATGTTAAAACTAGTCTCACACCAGCGGATAGAATAAGTATTTAATCGTTTTACATTACCAACTCGTCAGGAATAACAGTGTTCGGAAAATTTTCCTTTCTTTTACCAGTCTGTAATTTTCGTTTTCGAGTTTCGCCTGTTAGTTCTGCATTCGCTTTTTTGATATTTTCCTTGACTGCTTCTAATAATTAATACTTAACAATTACGATATGGCAACGTATTTCACTGATAGAATATTATTTGGGCGTGATTCTTTGGCAACGTTTCAGCAAGTTTCCTACTTGTCAGCCTCAGTCGGAATGTCGGGTTCATGTCCTTTGTGGGTCTTTATAGTTGTTGGATAATCGGCTCCTCTGGTTCTTGTGCATCGGTACTGTCACTTACACGCTTCCAGAAGATGTTCAGAGGCCTGTAGTGTAATAATAATCCGTGTATATTGAAACGTGAAAATGTGTCTGTATTTGAACTAGAATGTGTCACATGTGACATGGCGTTTGCTGAATAAATATTCCAACAAAATTGTGTGATGGTCCTATCTATCAAACTGGATAAGTTATGCAAATTAGTTTGATTCTGTTCTTTAAATACCGCACATTTAAGGCATCTGACATGAAATCCTGTATACTTCAGATTGTTTAGCGCATATAATTAGGAAAATTATAAATAAAAGCAAACTGTTACTGACAAAATTGTAACTAAAATTTTAAATTGATTGAATGCTAATTGTGTATGTTTGAAAAGTTATGTCTGCTAAGGTTACTTCAAAATTATTTTCGGCACAGCACAGAATAGTTTTGACCACACTATACCTAAACAATTCAACTACGAGAGACAAGAAAAGTAATTTTCTATCTGATACTGGAATTCGTCTGCAGCTTTGTATAGCATAATACTTCAATTTGATGAGCATGAGAATGTTAATCAGACTGCAAGGACAGTGTCTTTCATTTCACACTATTTGTTCACTGTGTTTCCAGAATGCAGATGAGAACACAGCAGACAGAAGTAGCAGTGGTGCTTCTGAAGCATACACATCGTCTGGAGAAAGCGACTAACCCCAAGAAACAGAGTTAGTTTTCTGCCTTTTGGTTTTAAGCAATTAGCATAAAACCTAACACTTTAGGAAACGCTAATGCTGTAGGATTCGCGGAATAATTCAATTGATATGTCGCAGTTGCTAGTACTTTATTAACATTACAGACACAGCTCTCTGTTAGGTTTAGAATGTCAGTCTCGTATGCTCAGTAAAATCCTATAGTGTATAAATCATTTGGCGTGGAAATGAGAGCTCTACTCATTTCTGATTTTACATGCCATTTATAATTAAATATGCACTAGCCTGTGAAGATGCAAATATGTTAATAATTATATAACTAGTCGTCTTTTACATAGTGACAGATATAATCACTATAAGGATTAAACTTGAGATTCGGTCAGGTTATTGTTTCTAGTGGTGTCTACAACAAAAGAGGCTGTAGGACACTGGTCCTGATGGTTATGTGCCGGCAATAAGAACTCGAATGTGTGGAGTCCTACAGAAAGTTTAGATTTAGTGTGTGTGGAACACTGTTTCAGTGATGTATCAGTGATTCGTTATATCTGGCTTCCACCAGTACAACGTTATAAGATGGGTAATAAAGATCTAGACAGTTAGAACTAAACATAAAAACTTGTGTACAATTGATTTGTAAAATCTGTGTCATTGATTTTGACCATGCTCTTTTCGCCCAGTTAGCACTTTTACTGAAATATGACATTCTACTAAAATACTTTACTGTGTCCTTCTCAGGTCTTGAGCCACTTGTATTACAGTACCTTTCTTCAGAGATGAGGCATTACCTTAGTATCTTCATGTGCCTCTGCTTCTATTCCAGAAATGTAATCTTTTAGTAAATACCGAACTTCATCCTTCCGTCTACATGAAAACATTCTCCATCTCCCTCCAAATAGTAATTGTACAGTCAGTTTGCTTTAGCATCCTTCTAATTAGGAAAATTATAAATGAAAGCAAACTGTTACTGACGAAATTGTAACTAAAATTTTAAATTGATTGAATGCTAATTGTGTATGTTTGAAAAGTTATGTCTGGGACGGTTATTTCAAAATTATTTTCAGCACAGCACAGAACAGTTTTGACCAGGCTATAACTAAACAATTCAACTACGAGAGGCAGGAAAAATTATTTTCTATCCGATACTGGAATACGTTTTCAGCTATGTATGACGTAATACTTCAATTTGATGAGGATGAGAATGTTAATCAGACTGTAAGGACAGTGTCTTTCATTTCACACCATTTGTTCACTGTGTTTCAGGAATGCAGATGAGAGCACAGCAGGCAGCAGTGGCAGTGGTGCTTCTGGAGGGAACAAATCTTCTGGAAAAAGCGACCAACCCCAAGAATCAGAGTTAGTTTTCTGCCCTTTTCTTTTAAGCATTTAGCATAAAAACTAACACTTTAGGAAAAGCTAATGCTGTAGGATTCACAGAATAATTAAATTGATATATCGCAGTTGTAGTACTTTATTAACTTTACAGACACCACTCTGTGTTATGTTTAGAATGTCAGTATTGTATGCTCAGTAAAACCACAGTCTAACATATACAGTCACGACACTCCCACAGATTTTTGTTATACGCTGCGATAGCAGCGCTCCAAGCGGCCGGCAAGCTACGTTTCTGAATACGATAGTTGAGGAGTGCGAATATTATCGTTTAGATTGACTTCAGCATACTTTTCACATTAGGGAACGTATGTAGTGCCTTATAAATAGGTAATAATTATAAAATATCTCCCCATTTGTCTTTCTTAGGTTTCCTAAGATCCCTGATAAGGTAAAAAAACGGTATATTACAGGACAGTTAATTTACAATAATCCTGTAACATACAGGCTTTAAATGAGTAATTTCGTTTTCTATTAAAAATAAAAATGCCTCGGAAATACCAGGAGACATAGCCTTTAGCGGAGAGACGTCAATTTATACGCAGGTACGTTAAGTATTCTTCATTACAATTCCAGTAAAACCGGTGAGGTTGGAACATAGGAAACGTATATAGAATGCAATCAATACGGTATTTAATATACCAAATCTACCATCACAGCTGTAGCTGAACGAAAAAGTCACAGACTTGGCAATATAACGATAAAAGCAACCAAACTGTTTCCCAACAAAGAAGAACCCAATTCCACAATTGTTGCTACATCTGAACAACAAACGGCAAGAATTGTCAAAAAATTGGTTTTTTAAAGCTAAAGTAAATACACTTAAAAGGATATGCACGTATAAGAAAGACGAGTGACGCATAAAAATGTGAGAATCATTAGACTCCGTACCGAATTGATACACGTCAAAAACTGGCTGTCATAGTAAGAACAGACCATAATAGAAATTTATTATACCATTATGTTTATATGCAACATACTTTCAGCGGAATAAGCTGCAAATATACACATATTCGTAAGTATTTGTTCATGACAGAGTTGTTCTTTATTCCATTGAATCATTTAAATGAGGCTGTTTTTATATTAATTTCCGTATTATGTTTGTCTCTCGATATTTTAATAATGCTCGTAAAGCAAAAATTATAGTAAGTATTTCGTTAATTACATACAAAAGCCATTATAAACAAACATAACTACTTCGGCAGCTTACCCACCGCTAGGAGCGCTAGTGTCGCAGCAATTGTCAGTTGGTAACAACTTTTACAGCAGTGAGTGTCGTGACTGTATATGTTAGACTGTGGTAATACCCCATAGTGTATAAATCATTCGGCGTGGAAATGAGAGCTCTACTCATTTCTGATTTTACATGCCATCTATAATTAAATATTCACTAGCCTGTGAAGATGCAAATATGTTAACAATTATATAACTAGTTGTCTCTTACATAGTGACAGATATAATCACTATAAGGATTAAACTTGAGATTCGGTCAGGTTATTGTTTTCATTTGCCTGTTGTTGCTAGTGGTGTCTACAACAAAATAGGCTGTAGGACACTGGTCCTGATGGTTATGTGACGGCAATAAGAACTCGAATATGTGGAGTCCTACAGAATGTACAGATTTAGTGTGTGTGGAACACTGTTTCAGTGATGTTTTAGTGATTCGTTCCACCAGTACAACGTAAGAAGATGGGTGATAAAGATCTAGACAGTTAGAACTAAACATAAAAGCTTGTGTACAATTGATTTGTAACATCTGTCTCAATGATTTTGTCCATGCTCTTTTCCCCCAGTTGGCACTTTTACTGAAATATGACATACTACTAAAATACGTTTCTGTGTCCTTCTCAGGTCTTGAGCCACTTGTATTACAGTACCTTTCTTCAGAGATGAAGCATTACCTTAGTATCTTCATGTGCCTCTGCTTCTATTCCAGAAATGTAATCTTTTAGTAAATACCGAACCACATCCTTCCGTCTACATGAAAACTATCTCCATCCAAATAGTAAATGTACAGTCAGTTTGCTTTAGCAACCCTCTAATTTTTACTTAATTTATCATATACTCAAATCAGATTGTGTTGTCAACTTGAATTCCTTTCTATGATGAAATTTCAGAAATCAAGTGTAGTGCCCACCGTACCTAAAATCTCTCTGGTCATTATTATAGCCATCATCTATCTATCAACCATTCATAAAGACTATAAATCTGTATTGCCCCTTAATTTCCAAGTCACCACAATTTCTGGGAGATGGCCTCGTATCAACTTCTAGACTTAGCCACATAATCACCAAACTGCACGAGGTACACAATCACAATAGGTGCTTTTATAGTGAAATAATCCATAAGAAGTTTCCTTGGCTGTATTTTATTTTCATTACTTAAAGGATTTGACGTGTTTACGAAAGAAATCCTTGCGAATGTCTTATCATTTGACAAAACAGCAGTTGTATATCTGCAGCCAGATCACAATCCCCTCCCATCGCAAAAGGAAATTATTAGTTACAACAAACTATTGCCTCTTTATTCAAAACGAAGTGATTTAGAAATTCGGCTACTAAATAATGTATGGTGCCATCCCTGGTCCTTATGGAAGCAGTTATCTGGCTTTGCACTGATTGATAGTTTTGTTCAATAACTCCTGGAGGAAAACGTGCTAGCATATGACCGATTGGCACATTAGATCGTGAAAATATGGATACGGTAGGAAGTTCATACTCGTTCTGCAGTAGACGCTCTCAGAGATCCAACGACTTTGATGGTCTTGGTGGAGCCATATGAATATTTAACCATTTGGATAATGTTCTTAAAATGATTGCCATTGAAGTTCATTGTTGTAGCAAAAAATAAAAACATAAATAAAATTAAAACAAAATAAACCAAGTCAGAAAGCGGAAATGTTTCAGAATCCAGCGCAAGGGATTTTGCTTCCGTGTTGAACACCTATCATCTGACTGCATTTTACTGCACCAGGGCCACACGTCTGCCGTCAAGATTCAACTGCTGGCAACTGATCCTTGCCCGCTTCTGGCAGCCACTTATATACAGTCTTTGACGTCATTCCAGTTATATCTCATGTAACGACCTTTAGTAAGTACAAAATGATGATTGAAGTATTGATATGACGCCATCGTTAGATGCACATTATAATTCCAATGTAAATGACTACTTATCTTTAACTTCGAACACTATTAATACCAACAAAACATTAAGTTCAAACAATTGAATATTTTCACCATGACCGATAAATAAGCCTTTCTAATGAATATTTAAGAAATCACTTAGGTTAAATGTGAAACACGTTCACATAACGTGTTCCATTTAATTGACTCCCCATGAACAAATATTGATGAGCTTGAGACATTTTTTTGAGTGTAGCAAGACACTCCACTCGCAATATGCGAGATACCAGGCATTATATATTGATTTAGTTTTATCTGTATGTAAAATTCCGTCTATGTTGTACATGAGGCTCCAGACGTATAGTAGTGTGTACTGTGATGTGCTCCCACTGGCCCTGGCTTCCACAGAATGAATGTAACTTTGTATGTAAGATAGTTTAGGAAGTGATAGGTGCACCTCGTCTGTTTTGTGTCGTGGTTTCTTTCAAACTCCGGCTGTTGAATGTCTCTGGGCGAGAAGTAGGTTTGCCAACTGCTGAGCAGAACCCAGTCTTAGCAAACATTCGTAATGTAGCTTGCTCTTAACCTCCTTGGCTGGGGGTTGGTCAGGTTACCTGCCTGATGAAGGGTGACGCTCTCTGGGCTCCCCTCCACTATCGAACTATCGCTGCTCGATAACGGCTAGGCAGTGGTGAAGAGAGCTATTCATTTGCTTCTTGGTTCCTGGTAGGGTAGGTACCTCTCGGTTTGGTTCTGCTGTGGCATCGTGGCTTGACTTATTTTAGGCTCCATAGTCGTACTTACGCCTTTTCGTGAGTTTAATTCCGGGAGTAGCAGCTACACTATGTGTAATAGTGAGATTTTGCTTAATTTCCTACAGGATTCCAAATTTTATGTCGAGTGTTGCTGGAATTTGATTCCGAGGCTCTGATGGTGTTTTGTTAGCATAGTTCTTGCACTTTATAACTCTTAAATCATTTCGTCGCCTGTTTAAATATGTTCAGTGTCTTTCGCATTCTTATTGTAGTTGAATTGTAATATTTTCAGGAACTCGCGGTGCCTATAGTGTTCGTACCTTGTCGACAGAATACGTGGACGATCAGACTAAGCCTTCAGCTTTTTCATCATTTAGTGCACATGAGTGGTTAATAATTGTATAGCTAGATTGTTAATGTGTTTCCTAGTGAGTGAAGCCTGATAATTTCCTCCGAATATTGTCCATTCTAACGTGTAACCTGTGACTTGTCGGCCCACGTGTGCGCCAATTAGCGTGTTCCCAGTCGTGGTTATTACCATTAAATAGATCTTTTCCCTCTGTGTAGAAAGAACCGTTGCACGACGTCTATCGTGTTTTTAATTTTCATGAAATAGAATTATTTCACGTCTCTGAATCATTGTGACCGAACTCTGTTTTGTGCGGTAGCAATCTATAACCTTGATTATCTAAGAGATATCATTCCTCTGATCAGAAAGAATCGTTACACGATATATTTCGCGATCTTATTGTCTTCGAAATTTTTTTTGTTAACTTTATGCTTCTGACTTAGTAGAGTGCTGTATTGATCTAACAAAACCTTCTGTAGTTATCTTCTCCCTGTGCTAAACGAACACCAGAGCGACCGTTTTTAGATATTATTTAATGAAATCTTGATTTAATGTAGAGTTAGAAGTTTTAGGGAAACTTTAACTTCCGTCTGTACACCGCACTTGGTGGTCTTAACCGAAGTGCGTTTGTTTCTGATAGTTTATCATGAGTCTAAGCCACTAGCTTGACACATTATGGAAGCGAAGTACTGTTTCATTGTGCAAGAGTGAACCTTCGACCTGTATTCTCCACATTGCTTCGCTGTCGTCTTGGTGTATTGGTTTCAGGTGCTTGGTAAGTACCTGCATGGCTTGGCGTAAGAATCTGTGAGTGAATATGCTGCAATTCCTCTGTTCCCCCCTGTAAAACATGATCATAATTAACCTGTACTCAACTTTGCAGGTGGGCAATTTTAGGTCCATGTAATTGTGGATATTTTGAATATTTTGTAAGGTGTGTTTTATTGTATTTTTTTAAAAAAATGGACTTCCCCCTTGTTGTTCTTGTTTTGAATAATACAATAATTTGTTAAATTAAAATCCTTTTGTGCTAATTTAAATTCTCTCGTCATTTGTTTTGGATTAATGTGGAGTAATTTGTTCATGTATCTTGTGAGTCTGCTCCCTTCTGGAGCATTATTTGCGTTTCCATTGCCAACATTCATGATTTTTTACTTAGATCCATGACTGTGGATCATTATTAAATTGTGTGCAGTTTTCTCCAAGGATTGCAGTAAAGGTAGACTGTTGCTTAACTTATAGAATCAGAGTTTTGCTTAAGGGAAATGTATACTTCCGCCGCTTTGTGAATATAATCGTAATGAGATTTTGTGAGGAAGCAGTCAATTGTTAACTTCACAAACACGGCTAGCTAACAGCCAAAAGAACAGCGGGCAAGTTTCAAGTGTTTTTCAGGTATATTTTCCATTTCTATTTCCAATCCACTGTTCTGAATTACTCATCCCATTAATTTAACCAGATTACGGTCGTTATACAAATTAAATTAGTTTATACATAGACAACATGTTAAATATACTACTGTTTTGTATTAATTGTTATTGACAAATCATTATTGTTTTTCCTGAAAAGTGTATTATTATGGGCAATGTAAAAGTCGAGCATGATTTGATTATACCAAATTTTGCGTCTTAATGAGATCTTTAATTTGATCCTACACTCGTTATTTTAGTTCAATTAGTTTGGCCTCTGGTATTTTATAAGTGAATAAATATTAGTTTTCTGAATAACTGTTAATATAAAATTATCATGAATGATGCAACACGATATCTAAACCGTGTTGATCTCCTCTTTCATTTGCTTCTCCGTGCTAATCTGTAACTCTAATAGTTTCAGCGTAGTATTTAAAAATAAGGGCAATGCCGTATTTTTGGCGGAAAAATGGCAGTTGAACATGACGCCACGACCGCCAATGTGTTCTCCATGTGTTCCTACGCCGGCGGCTGGACGGGGCTTACCTCCTCCCCGTGGCTGATTGCCTGTTCATTCATCGTAACTTTCGACACTCTCCGCTGTCATACCAGTGCGTTTTGTGCTCCACTTGGGTTTTGTACGTTGTTGTAACGTTACAATACCGCGCTTCACCTTCAGCGACAAGAGAAGGAAAACAGCACCAAAACAAATGGCCAATCATATAATAAATAAAAATAACATAATTAATAAAATTAAGTGTAGCAATTTCAGCAATGTCGAGGTCAACAGTTGCGGGGTGTATGCGTTCTATGAGTCAATTTACGTTTGGTTGTGTGACACAGACAACCCATTAACATAACACAAAAAAAAAAGCAATATTTTACTCTACGAAGTTTAAGTAATAGTTATTTTTTCCAGTTGCCTCTCAAATTTCACTAATTGTACATACAAAAGTAATACAGAATCAAAGTCACTACGAAATGTATGAACCGTGTAGGTCAGCACTTTATTTCACTTAGCACGTTCTGTCGTTTGGAATGACTTGACGAAGCACACTAACAGTGAATACAGAGTCAGCAGTTAACGTATTTCCGACTCTAACGTAAAGCAGTAGTCATACTGCTTTGTTGCTCCCTACAGCCCGTCAGCCAGATCAGATACTTTAAGTGAACAATTATGTCCATGAGTGATTTTGCCCATAATAAAACCTTTTTCCCACATAATAGTCTACAGAATTCACACACTCTCCTGACTAATAAAATACCAACAGCTGCAAGATACTTATTGGAAAGGACGATCTGTGCAGTCACTGCCTTGATAGTGAGACACAATTGCCGTATTGACTTCTCCTGCAGTCATAAAATACCAACAGCTGCAAGATACTTATTGGAAAGGACGATCTGTGCAGTCACTGCCTTGATAGTGAGACACAATTGCCGTATTGACTTCTCCTGCAGTCATAAAATACCAACAGCTGCAAGTTACTTATTGGAAAGGACGATCTGTGCAGTCACTGCCTTGATAGTGAGACACAATTGCCGTATTGATTTCTCCTGCAGTCATTGGTGCTAGCAATAATTAACCTTTAAATATAAAGTTAGTAGAATATACACAAATATAACCTTGGGGTCTCATGGAACCCAATCTCTTTTGTCGTATGTTTACCTCATTTTTTTGAAATATTTGAAAATATTTCGTTTACATATTTTCATGTACGTTTAATCGTGCTGAAAGAATTTTTGGCTTGAAAACTTGTTTTATCGAACTTTATCAGCAATTTTTAAAATATGTTAAATTCTTATTTAGTAAAAGTATTGATTTCCAAGAAATGAAATAAAATTTGAAATTTTAAAAACTGGATTGAATCTATTTATATTTTCAGAAAGAACATAAAAAGTTGAATAATTTAGTGTTTTTGGAAACGTGAAAGTATTTAAGGGTTTGCTTATAATACCACCCAAAAACTATACTTTTCACTACCAAAATTACCCATACATCATAGTTATAGGCTCTTACAAAATGGGTGTAAATTGATAAGTAATTAAATCTGTTATCAGAACATTTATTTGCGCACTATAAACTGCATTTATTTCACATTAAGTGAAATAAATTTTGGATAATGGAATTATAACAAAATTAATTAACCATTAATTGAAAAATGTAACAAAAATTGATTATTTGCCTTGAAGTGCTTTGTATCCTTTTTCTACTCCGTACAATCTATGCAAACCATTGCACGATGTTCCTCACACATAGCAGATCAGCATGATTAGCAGCGGAGTTTTGTTTTCTGATCTCTTTCTTGAGGGCAGAAGGAGCAGCGCTGTTTTCTAGGTGGCTCGACCTCATTTGCAACTTGACGTTCTGCTGGAAACTGCAGTATTTCTCGAATAGCAAATTTGATTCTTCTTTGAATAGTTGGAATTTCTAGTCGTTCACAGAGCCATGGTTTTATCAAGTTCTTTGCCAATGTCTGAAAATACTTCCTTTGGCTGAGTTTTTTGCTTTGAAAAGGTACAAAACCATAGAGTTGACACCACATTGGTCCAACACTTCGAAAAAGAATCTTATCGACCAGAGTTTCGTTCTCTGGCTGACACTGTAACCATGGCACAATTTATCAGAGGTATCGGTCCCTCCTTTTGTTGAGTTATAGAAAAGAACTATTTCGGGTTTCTTGGTCTCCGCATCCACATTTGCACTGTGAAGCATTGTTGAGAGCAAAAGAATATTTTTCTTCTCTTTTGGGCTATACAAAACTAAGTTATTATTATGGGCGAAAGCGAATAATGATTCCACTGTAGTTTAGATTGCAAAAATGTTGCAGGTATCACAGTTTTGTTAGCCCTCATTATTCCAACCATTGTTAGTTTGTGGTCGACAAGCATTTTGTTGAACAAAGGGACGGATGTGAACCATTTGTGAGCCATATATTGGCTCACATAGCTTCCTCACATAATATGTGGGTACAGGTTCACTGTTCACGGTTTTTACTTTACCAGAAAAAGGAATTGCGTTTAACATGTAACTGGTCTTACAATCGTTCAACATAACTATTTGCAAACCATACCTGTCTGGTTTTCATTTCATGTATACCCTGAAGCCACATCGACCACGAAAGCCTAGAAGTTGTTCAACAGTGGTGCAGTGCTGAAATGGTATGTAAGAAGCACGACAGTGTTCAACAAAAGTGTCTCACAAATATCGTATTGCAGCCAAATGATCATCTCTTATTCTCTCTTGCCTATTCGCTTTGTCATCAAAGCGGAAGCCAGTACTTATAAAGCGAAATCGAGAAAGGACATAGTAGCTCTGTAAATAGACAATCCGAACTCAGATGACGAAAGTTCTTCTACATTCCGTTTTGAATTTCATTTAAAACTTCTGGGCTCATAAGCCATGGTCGATTTATAAAACTTTCCCCAAACGTTTCATCTTCGGCTGCGGAAGACATCTTCAGAGGTAGAATGGCCATTCTACTTCTGAAGATGTCTTCCGCAGCCGAAGATGAAACGTTAGGAGAAAGTTTTATAAATCGGCTACGGCTTATGAGCCCGGAAGTTTTAAATGAAGTTGACGCCGGCCATGAAAGCTTACATTGTATGATCCGTTTTGAATCTTTGTGCACACCAGCCAAGTACAAAAGCCCTATGTACGCAATCATTTCGTTTTTACATGTATTGCGCTGATACGTCTGCCTTACAATGTTACATACTTGTCTATCTCTTTCTTCATTAGTCCGCAGTGTTATCTCCCCTAGCATTGCATCACCAATTAGAAGCTTCCAAGCATTTTCAGGTGTTCTTACTTCTACAGCAGCTCCCTTAGGAACAGGTGAATGCATTACCAGATTTCTTTCTGCCACGCTTCCATGGCGTTCTGGCTCTTTGGTGGACATGACGTCTTTTTGTTCCTCCCCAAATCAGATGCCTGTTTCGTTGTCGTTCTTCTTTTCCACCGCTGTCATCTTCTTCACCATCTTCATTTTCTGTTTTATGAGGCTCACCACTATTCAGTATATCATTATGTTCACTAGCAACCAGTTCATCATCTAAATCCTCATCTTTAAGAACGAAATCTGGATCAGAATCAGTATCATCACCAAACAGGGTTTTTGGATCTTCATCCTCACTTTCTTCTAACAAAGCTAGAATTAAGTCTGGCCTATCAAGTAAATTATCTGCCATTTTGTCGGTACAAATTGATTACACTCGCAGGTAAACAAAAACTTACAACTTATTAAACGCACACGTTTATATAAGACAGAGATCCAGCAGACCCCACAGCACATTGCTTGCTCTGCAGTGCAGCCGGCAGCAGACTGAGAGCTGGAGGGCCATAGAGGGAAATCACCACATAGGCACCAGCAGAATTTACGTTTGAGTGAAATGTCCATACCTTCCATTTCCAAAGGGAAACAACTTAAAACCGAACGGCCCTATTTAAAGGTTTAATACTGCACACATTGGAGAACAGTATCTGTACTCATCGAAAATTAACCCATACAAAATAACTGATCCATTGTAATTTTGAATCCCTGAATATACATAAATACATAACATAAAATTAGTCATTTACCACCAAGAATTAATTCTGCAGATTAATTATTCTCTGAATTGTGGACAAGTTTCGAAACCTCCACGCACTAAGAATTAAACGATCGGATTAATTGTCACCATAAAACTCTTCCCAAAATTATCAAATGACAATAAAACCCAAATAGAACCCCCAAAATGTTTAAATGTTTGTACAGCTTATGGGACTTAACTACGGGTCATCAGTCCCTAAACTTACAAACTACTTATGAACTAGCTAATACTAAAGACACACAAATATCCGTGCCCGAGGGGGATTCGAAACGCCGACCATAGTGGCCGTGCAGACCGTGACTGGAGCGCCTCAGTCCCCTCAGCCACGATGGCTGGCACACCCAAAATATTGAATTACTTTTACAGATACAAATAAAAACAGAGACCTTGCAATTACTTGATATCTTGCTTTTTAACAATAATCTCATCTTATTAACATTTCCGAGACCTAAGCTCTTCCTACATGTTTGAGTATGCCGGATGATACGAATTTGGGTGCTCACATTTAGTAACTACAAATGGCCCACGGTAAAATTTAAACATCTTTTGTATTTCGTTGTTCAGCTCACTGGACTTCCCTTTCTTTCTCATTAATACCTTGTCACCTTGATTATAATGCACTGCTTTGTACCGTCCATCATGTCTCGTCTGTCTTTCTTGTGCCTTTTTTTGTATTGTTATCTTAACCTGTGCGTCTGTCTACTTCTTGTGCCAAGATTTGTCCATCTAGTGGGTGGTCTACCAATTCGGCCAATAGATTTGCGGGTTTATCTCGTAACATAACTTCAATCGCTATGAAACCTGTGGCTCAACTTTCATTACGTCTTCGAACGCTGGTATATATTCGTCCCACATAGTGTGCTTATGGCTGCAATAATTCCTACCTAGTCTCACTAGTTCTTTCATGTAACGTTCCGCTAGGTTTGCTGCAGGATGTCCTACCGATATTCGTACACTTTAGGAGTCATTAAATCCTCCCAAAGTTTATATATAAATTGTGACCCATGAAATCGACCGAGCCCTTTGAAAGGAACTATCCAAGCATTTGCCTTGAGTGATTTAGGGAAATCATGAAAAATCTGAACCTGCATGGCGGAAGTGGATTTGAACCACCCCGCCGGCCGCGGTGGCCGAGGGGACTGAGGCGCTCCAGTCACGGTCTGCAGGGCCACTACTGTCGGGGGTTCGAATCCCCCATCGGGCATGGATATTTGTGCCGTCCTTAGTTGTAGGTAGTTCAAAAAATGTTCAAATGTTTGTAAAGCTTATGGGACTTAACTACGGGGTCATCAGTCCCTAAACTTACAAACTACTTATGAACTACTTACGAACTAGGACGGCACAAATATCCATGCCCGAGGGGGGATTCGAACCCCCGACCGTAGTGGCCGTGCTGACCGTGACTGGAGCGCCTCGGTCACCTCGGTCACCTCGGTCACCTCGGTCACCTCGGTCACCTCGGTCACCTCGGTCACCTCGGTCACCTCGGTCACCTCGGTCACCTCGGTCACCTCGGTCACCTCGGTCACCTCGGTCACCTCGGTCACCTCGGTCACCTCGGTCACCTCGGTCACCTCGGTCACCTCGGTCACCTCGGTCACCTCGGTCACCTCGGCCACCGCGGCCGGCAGGTAGTTCATAAGTAGTTTGTAAGCTTAGGGACTGATGACCCCGTAATTAAGTCCCTTAAGTTCTACAAACATTTGAACATTTTTTTGAACCACCTAAATGCAAGTCCATTGTGTAACCACTGCACCACCTCGCTCGATCTCGTCATGTTATTAAAGAACGCATAGTCCTCAATTACCTCTAAGCATATCTGTGGCCCGTAGTGTTCATGTCTTAAATGTATATATTGTATTAGCTCTTTGACCTTCTCTTCTGGAAAACGAAGTTTTCATTCTTCCTTGCTCTCGTCTTTTCTTCGGAATAGCATCCCTTTGATAATTTAATAGAAGTAATTGTAGCTTCTCGTTACCTTTTGATCCAAACAGTGACTTTACTAGTTTCAACGCTGGGTCCGCATTCTGCATTCTCCATGACATATCTTTGCAGATAAATTTAATTTCTTACTCACCTTTGAAACCCTTATTATACATTACTGAATACTTCTCTGTCTTGTCCTGTCTCATTCCATCATCTACTCCTTCTGCTGGAAGCCCGGGCAAAGAGTCAGCAATTACATTGTTGGTGCTTTTGATATACTCCACTGAATACTGAAATTGTTGGACAAACGTTGCTCATCATGCCAGCCTTTCATTAAGCAGCTTGCACTCCTGCTTTATGGTCAGTTGACATGGCAGTTTCTCATTCCTCCAGATAAATACGGTATTTTTTAAATCTCCAGACGATACTCAGTAATTCTTTCTCTGTGATTCCGTTATTACGCTCATACTTAGATAACAAGTGGCTGGCAAGCGAATTCGTTCAGTCTTCTATGTGACCCCAATGACTTCTACCCTCTGTAACAGTGCCAACCACACACCGGAGTTCGAGCTGTCAGTGACTAAACGGAGTGGTAACGTCATGTTACGTCACCTAGAGATAGGAACCCAGGGGCAGATATAGACTCTGACCATAACTTACTGGTAATGAACTGTAGATTAGAACTTAAGAGACTGCAGAAAGGTAGAAAAGTTAGAAGATAGAACATGGACAAACTGAAGGCACCAGAGGTGATTGAGAGTTTCAGAGGGATCATTAGGCAAGAACTGTCTGAAACAGGGGAAAGTAATACAGTAGAGGAAGAATGGGTAGCTCTGAGAGATAGACAAGTGAAAGCAGCAGAGGATTATATAGGCGTAATAGAAATCCCTGGATAACACCGGATATACTGGACTTAATTGACGAGAGGAGAAAAATGCATCAAGTGAAGCAGGCAAAAGGGACTACAAACGTCTGAAAAATGAGATTGATAAAAAGTGCAGATTTGATAAGCAGGAGTGGCTACAGAACAAATGCAGAACCATAGAAGAATGTGTAACTAGGGGAAAGATAGATACGGCCTACAGGAAAAAAAAATATTTGGAGAGAATAAAAGCAGCGGTACTTAGACGGAAAATCAGTACCAAGCAAAGGCTGAAATGTGGAAGGCATATATAGAGGACATTTACAATGAAAATAAACTTCAAGGTAGTATTCTAGACATGGAAGACGAAGTGGAGGAAGAGCAGATAGGAGATACGATACTGCGAGAAGAATTTGAGTGAACGCTGAAAGATCTGAGTCGAAACAACGCCCCTGGAATACATGATGTTCCGTCTGAACTGCTGATATCATTAGGAGAGCAAATCATGAAAAAAAATTGTTCCACCTGTTATGCAAGATGAATGAGACAGGGGAAATACCCTCCGACTTCAAGAAGAATATGTTGTTTATTGTTGTGGTCTTCAGTCCGGAGACTGGTTTGATGCAGCTCTCCACAAGACCCTGCCCTGAGCAAGCCTCTTGAACTCCACATAAGAACGGCAACCTATATCTGTCTGAATCTGCTTACTGTATCCATCTATTGGTCTTCCTCTGCAGTTTTCACCCCACACACTTCCTTCCAACGCTGAATTCACAATTCCATGATGTCTAAGTATTTGTCCTACCAATCGATCCCTTCTTTTAGTAAAGGTATGCCAGAAATTCCTATTGTCACAATTCTGTTCGGTACCTCCTAATTAGTTACGCAATCCACCCATCTTATCTTCAGCATTCTTCTGTAGCACCACATTTGAAAAGCCTCTATCCTCTTCCTCTCCGCACTGTTTATCGTCCATGTTTCTCTCCCATACAAGGCAACACTCCACACAAATGCCTTCACAAAGGACTTCTTTAGGCTTAATTCAATATTCGATGTTAACAAATTTCTCTTTTTCAAGAATGATTTTCTACCCATTGCCATTCTGCATTTTATATCCTCTGTACTGCGACCATCATTTGTTATTTTACTGCCCAAGTAACAAAACTCATCTACCTCCTTTACTGCTTCGTTACCCAATCTAATTCCTTCAGCATGACCTGATTTTCTCAGACTGCTCCTCATTACCCTAGTTTTGCTCTTGTTAATCTTCATCTTATATGCACCTTTCAGCGCACTGTCCATTCCGTTCAACTGCTCTTCCAGATCATTTGCAGTCTCTGACAGAATTACCATGTCGTCGGCAAAACACAATGGTTTTAATTCTTCAGCCTGAACTTTAATTCCTTCTCCAAATATCTCGTTGCTTTCCTTTATAGCTTGTTCAACGTACAAATTGAATGACATTGGAGAAAGGCTACAACCCTGTCTTACTCCATTCCCAACCACTGCAATCCTTTCATGCCCTTCAACTGTGACAACTGCGGTCTGGTTTTTGTACAAGTTGTAAATAACCTTATTCTCCCTATATTTTACTCCTGCTTGCTTTAGAACTTGAAAGAGATTATTCCAATCAACATTGTCAAACGCCTTTTCCAAATCTACAAAAGCTAGATATGTAGGTTTGCCTTTTCTTAATCTATCTTCTAGGATAAGCCGTAAAGTGAAAATGTTCAAATGTTTGTAAAGCTTATGGGACTTAACTACGGGGTCATCAGTCCCTAAACTTACAAACGACTTATGAACTACTTACGAACTAAGACGGCACAAATATCCATGCCCGAGGGGGATTCGAACCCCCGACCTTAGTGGCCGTGCAGACCGTGACTGAAGCGCCTCAGTCCCCTCGGCCACCGCGGCTGGCCCGTAAAGTGAGTATTGCCTCCTGTGTTCCTACATTTCTCCTGAACCCAAATTGATCTTCTCCAACGTCGGCTTCTGCCAGCTTTTCCATCCTTCTGTAAATAATTCGTGTTAGTATTTTGCAACCATGACTTATTACACAAATGGTCCTCTAGTTACACACCTATCTGCGCCTGCTTTCTTTGAAATGGGGAGTAAAACATTTATCTTTATGCCTGAGGGTACTTCGCCTGTCTCATTCATCTTACACACCAGGTGAAACAGTTTTGTCATGGCTGGTTCTCCCACAGACTTCAATAGCTCTGAGGGAATGTCATCTACTCCAGGGGCCTTGTTTCAACTTAGGTCTTTCAGTGCTCTATCAAATTCATCTCTCAGTATAGTATCTCCTATTTCATCCTCATCTACTTTTTCTCCCCTTCCTACAACATTGCCTTCGGAGAGGCTCTCTATATACTCTTTCCACATTTCAGCTTTCCCTTCTTTGCTGAGAACTGGTTTACCATCAACATGTAATATTGCTATGTAATGGGGCATGTTAAATAATAAAAAAATAAAAAAATAATAATCTGTTTTCTTGATATTCAGAAATCTGTTTTTCTTATCTCCAAATATCTCTTTCATTTTCCTGTAGGCTGTATCTATTTCCCCCTATTTATACATTCTTCTACATCCCTTAGTAATTCCATTTCCAAAGAAAGCAAGTGCAGGCAAATGTGAAGATTACAGAACTATCAGTTTAATAAGCACAGTTGCAAAATAATAACATGAATTATTTACAGACGAATGGAAAAAATTGTGGAATCCAACCATGGGGAATATCAATTTGGATTTAGGAGAAATGTAGGAACATGGGAGGCAATACTCACATTACGACTTACTGTAGAAGATAAGCTAAGGAAAGGCAAACCTACGTTTTTAGGATTTCTAAATTTGAAGAAAGCTTTTGACAATGTCGACTGGAATAAACTCTTTCAAATTCTGAAAGTAACAGGGGTAAAATATAGGCAGCGATGAGTTACATTCAACTTATACAAAAACCAGACAGCGGTTATTAGAGTCGAAGGATATGAAAGGTACACAGAGGTTTGGAAGGGAGTAAGACAGGCTTGTAGCCTTTCCCTAATGTTGTTCAATCTCTGCATTGGGCAGGCAGTGAATGAATGCAGGGAGAAATTTGGAGAGGCAATTAAAATTCATGGAGAAGAAATACAAAATTTGCAGTTTGTTGATGACATAGTAATTCTCTCAGAGACAGCAAAGGATATGGAAGAGGAATTGCATGAAATGGGCAGTGTGTCATAAAGATTGTATAAGATGAACATCAACAAGAGTAAATAGAGGATAATAGAATGTAGTGTCACAAAGTCAAGCGATGCGGAAGGAATTGGATTGGGTAATGGAACAATAAAAGTAGTAGATGAGTTTTGTTAGTTGGGCCGCAAGATATCTTCTGATGGCCGAAGTAAAGAAGATATAAAATGCAGAATGCTTATGGGAAGAAAAGCGTTTCTGACGACACGAAATGTGTTGACATTCAATATTAGTCTAAATGTTACGAAGTCCTTTCTGAAAGTATTTGTCCGGGGTGTGGGATTGTATCGGAGTGAAATGTGGACGATAAGGAGTTCAGACAAAAATATGATAGAATCTTTTGATATTTGGTGCTATAGATGAATGCTGAAGGTTAGGTGGGTAGATCACGTAACTAATGATGAGGTGTTTAACCGAATTGGGGAGAAAAGGAGTTTCTGGCATAACCTGACTAAGAGAAGGGATAGATTGGTGGGACACATTCTGGGACAACAAGGAATCGTCAGCTTAGCATTGCAGGGAAGTGTGTGGGGTAAAAATCGTAGAGGGAGACCGAGGGACAAATACAGTAAACAGATTCAAAAGGATGTAGGTTGCAGAACTTATTCTCAGATGAAGGGACTTGTACAGTACAGGGTAGCGTGGAGACCTGCATCAAACCAGTCTGCGGACTGTAGACCACCACAACGTCATGTTGACTGTATAAAATATTACCGTGGCACTAACAATACTTTATTGCCTTGAAGTCATCATCGCAATGTTTGATCAAGAACCAAGCCACGTTCTTCCTCAACGAGCTAGACAAATTCGGCGAGTTCAAACACTGATTACTCGCAAATTTTCTGCAGTACAAGCACAGTCCATTGAATGATTTTTATTGCTTGCGGTTTCTAGAAATCGCACATTTCAGGATTGCCGCCAAATTATTGACTTTACGGAAAATGCTCTCCGCTGGCAGTCGATGACCAAGGAAATCAAGTTCAACTAACTTTGAGAAACTCGCTTTTCCTCAGTTTTAATGTCATTCCTTTTCTTCAGAAAGCTATGAGAACGTCTTCTAGTCTACCGTAATGTTCTGCCAAATGGATTTTGGTATTAAAATGTCGTCTATGTACACTGTAATCTGACTCATCAGTCATTGCCACAGGACATGATTCATGGCCCGAAGAAACACCGCTACAGAAGTGCACACACCAAAAGGCACTACCTAACCTCAAACAAAAGCTTGGTGTACTTGCAACACTTCTTCGCCAGTCCCAACTGCCAAAATCCAGCTGTTAGTTCCATGCTAGTCATTGGCCTCAGATTTCTAAAATTCTGAATCAGCTCATCCATATTACCAGGATGATATGTTTCCTTCACGATTATCTTGCTAATTCTGCTAGGATCTATTGATATCCTGACTGCATTGCCCCTCTATTTAACCACGACAATTGTATTGCAGTAATCAATTCGGATGGGCTCGATTACTCCCCAGTCCAAATTCCTTTGCAGTTTCGCCTTTACAGCGTCGCATTTGGCCATAGGAATTTTATATGGGCTTCCTTAATCGGATTATGTACATTTACATATATGTGATATGCTAAGTCTATAATGTTTCCAGATCTGTCCGAGAATACATCCTGGTATTTACACAGTAATTCAAATAATTCTACCTTATTTTCCTTAGTCAACCCTTTAGTATCATCTACCTTCTTCCTCACACTACCAATTAATTCTAGCTCTGTATTTCATTACCCATGTTTACACTGATAACTACTCCTTCTCTAGCTACGTGACCATACAATACAATGCGTTTTCTGTATGCCCCATTGTTTAACTCTAGATACTGGTCACTGTAATTCATATTTCCTGCATACTTCGTCAGAAAGTCTGAACCCACTAGAATATTAGTGCACAAGTTATCAACAATAAAAAAATATGTGCATACATTTGCCATCAATGCCTAATTCTAAAAATTACTTCGTTTTTCATATGTTTACTGCGACTTCCAGGTGTTGTTTTTATCTTAACACTACTAACTGGAATTCAATAGTATCAGAATCTACCAATGTATAAGAAAGATAGTGAAAAGCAACATACAAGCTCCCAGAATCAACAAGACAATCCAAAGTTATACCATGAATTTTCACATTAATTAACGGTTGCTCTTTCACAACTGGCTCCTTCCTAAGCTCAGTCTCTGCAAACAAATCTCTTTCTCTTTCTTTAAAGCTATCTAGGCACAATGTACCAATTACTGTTTCATTTGGTGATTTCATCTCTAAATGATCTTTAAAAATTTCATAAAATACCTTGATAAACTTAGGCTGACTCTCACTTAACACTTGTAGTTTTCTAGCAACGTCGAACTTTTCACTTGCCCATTTCTGTGGAAGCAACTGAATCATAACTTTCTCTTTCGAGATGTAATCACTGTCCATAAACTCAGATTCCTCTTTGCTGAGCCAGTCAGAATTTATATCATCTACGGCAACTTGATTTTTGTCATCAATAACGATGAATTCCCTATCCTCGCTAAAGTTATCAGTAATATCTACTGATTCGCTGCAGCTATTTACGACTGATATCAGAGTACCAGCCGTCGCGTCAGACGTAATGTTTCCTCCAGCCTCCTGCTGCAAGGTAAACAAACTTCCCGTGCACATGACTCCATCGTCGTGATCAAGCACTTCAGCTGCATCAGGTTCCACTACCTGAACGCCAGCTTCTCTAACATCGATGCCGTTAGAATCAAATTTTGCCATGACCCTTATACCTTCCAGACTGCCCAGATTGAGTGTTGCCAAACCAATGCTTTCGTCCACACGAGAAGTCTTACTACTTATTATACCTGTATGATTTCTGAAGTTTCGAGTATTCTCCTACGTAATTTTTCCTTTAATAAATCATGCTCCTGCCACCCATTTTATAGTTCTTCACCTCCTAAAATTGCCTCAACATTGAACACTCCTAAATCTGCCTTACTTTCATTACAACCAAAATTGTGGTTCTTTTTCCTTACCTTACCTTATTCCAGACCCTGTTTCGTTTTCTTCGTTCGCTCCCTTCACGGACGAAGATTGGGATCGTCTTTGTTTCCCTGCCGCTGGTCGTTAGTATTATCATTATTTTGCCCGCCGCTATTCCCTGCGTTTCGCCATTGTTTCTGTTACCACTAGTACTATTTCCCCCTCTATCTCTCGACGCAGTCTGTAGAATTGTGTGTCAGATCCCATTGTAACCAGCCTGGCATGCGTCTTATTAATGCAGATACAACAATTAGCGCACTTAACGGCTTGTCCAGGTGCATAATTTTTTTCAGTTCCCACTCGCAAAACTTCCACAGTTTTCCCCAATCCTTACGGTAATAATCTCTGTTCTAGAATTCGTTTTGCAGACGTGTCTGTTTCTTTTCACTCCGGTATTTGTTTAATACAAGTGCCTAAATGGTATCAAAATCTGTAACTTCAGCACCGTGCTGTTTTTCCCGCGTTTGTGCACATCCATTACGCTGCCGCTTCACAAATTTAACTTTCGCCTCATCAGACATCCCAGCAACGAAATAATTTTTACATGTGGCTAAGAAATATACTAGGTGATATTTTTCACGTCCATTTAAACTTTTGATGTTAGGGCTTGCAATTTCCTGTGAAGTCCCTAACGGGTTCGCAATGTTATTGTCAAAATAATTTTTAATGCCACTTTCACTTCACACCTTACTGATTTTAGTTCTTTAGCCTTACACAGGGCTACGTTGTATATACCCTCTTTTACTGTTTCTAGCGTCGATACGGTCTCTTTCATCTCGTTCTTGTACTCCACCTGCACAGCATCTATCCTTTCACCCAGATCACTCTCCACTTCAGTAATCCTATGTGTTAATTTCTGATCAGCTTAGATTTCGAACGCAATTGAACCTATCACTAAAATTGTCGCTTTGAGATACTATTCTTTCTTCAATCTCATTAACTTCACCTATCAAAACACTTTTTTCATTTTTAATTTCATCATTCAATTCACCAATTTTTTATCTATATTAATAATTTTACTACTGATTTGACTACACATTTCTCCAATTTTACTATTCATTTCTCCAATTTTCCTCTTCATTTCTCCACTTTTACCTTTCAAACTGTTATGCATTTCTCTATTTTGACTGTTCATGTCCTGCATCATTAACATTATTGGCCCACTTTAGGTTACGGTAGTAACACTAAATGTGGACCTTTGCGATTGTCTTTTGACATTTCGAAATTTTAATGAAAATAATGGCTTAACCATTCATTTGACACGAAAACTAAATAACCGAATTTTTAGAGCAGAAAATTCTCTACAACTTTGCTCTCTTATGTTTTTCTTCATATCTCGTATCGTTTCAGAGATATTTGCAAAAATAACGCCGATTTTGGAATGTCTGTCTGTCGGTCCGTAACGTGTTCCTACTTTTTAAGACGAACCGTTCACCGATCAGCACCAAATTTTACAGACATACTTGTAGGCCGCCAGAGACAAGATCCTCCCTTTTTCAAATTTTTCGGACAAAAATACGGTAGTAATACCAAAAAAAGCCGTTTGTAATATAATTGTAATTGCAAACGAACCGTTCATCTGACACGAACATTGAATAACCTAATTGGTAGAGGGGAAAATTCTCTACACCTTCCCTCTCTTAATTTTTTTTCATATCTTGCACCGTTTCAGAAATATTTGCAAAAATAACGGCGATTTTACGATGTCTGTCTGTCTGTAACGTGTTCCCACTTTTTAGGTCGAACCGTTCAACCGATCGACACAAAATTTTACACACATAATTGTTGGCTACCAGAGACCAGAACCTCCCTTTTTAAAATATTTCGGACAAGAAATACGATAAAAATGTCAAAAAAGCCGTGTGTAATATAATTTTAATTGCAAATAAACCGTTCATCTGACGCGAAAATTTAATAACAGAATTTGTAGAGAAGAAACTATCTACAACTTAGCTCCCTTATGTTTTTTTTTTTTTTCATTTTTTTCATATCTCGTATTGTTTGAGAGATATTTGCAAAAATAACCGAGATTTGACACCCTCCATTGAATTAACGAAAACCAGTCGTTCGGAGATGTCACATGACATTCCTTGCTCAGCACTCTCTCTGGCATGCGCCATCTTGCGTTGCGTATTTGATGATTTCCTTATTGTAAGTTACCCGTTGTCATTTCAAAGCAATGGCGCACTGAAGAATTAACAAAAACACGTCGTTTTTCGTACAATAAATGATAATCTAATGTCTAAAAATGCCATATTAGGATCAGTAATGTTAACAACTGTCATCAATAGTACCAGATTATAGAATGCACTTTATTATTGCTAGCCGTAGCGTAGTGTGCAACGCGTTGGACTGTGATGCTAAAGGTCAGTGGTTCGAAACCTGTCACTACCAATTTTTTTTTTTTTCTGAAAAGGGTTTCAGACACTCTTATTCATTTAATAGAGCTATGTTTTCAATGTTTAGAGTTGTGTATATGTAAGAATGCTCCCTCTAGAATACGTGTTTGTTCTATTTCGTGTACAGGCCGTGAAATACGTAACAACAAATTGAACAATGGTCTTCTGAAGCATATGCACGTGAACTGGGAGGACACTGTAATAATGAACATTCTGCACAAAGGAAGTCCCAGATTTCTGTGGAAAGTGTAGTTCCTTAATCAAACAGAGGGGAATGTATACATTGCAACAAATTACCTTGTTTTCTTTTTCTTTCTAAGCGTTTATTAATTATTTGTGGAATATACTGAAAGTCGTTAATTACAATCAATGCATCTACGCCAAATGTACGCTGTGTTCCAACCAGGCGACAGACACTCGTCCGAACGTCAAATGTACGCTATGTTTGTCCCAGCCTATACTCATTCGTAACCAGTACAGGTAAAGAAAATAAACTTAGAACTACCAAGGCAATACAGGTGATAATATTTTAAGGGAAAAATATAATGGAAATTGGTGGAGGTGTATTACCGTCTTTAGCAACTAAATGAAAGGCGTTTTTTGTGTGCCATACGCGTTTCGCTTCTTTATTTATGAAGCATCATCAGTGGCCTGTAATACGTGTTATTTTTGTATAATATTGTAGTACAGTCATAATATTATAGGTATTTTTCACAGTATGACAGTTAACAGTCTTGTTATAATTACTAAAGTTCTGATCTACTAAGTTAGAAACAACTTCTGTAGCACTAGCTTTTGCAAAGTTAATTTAATTATACAGTTTTTGGCCCTACTTACGGTTTTCTGTTTTATTCCATGTGTGTCTTCATGGAGATGTTTGTGAGGTCGTCAGTTGAATGTGGTATTTTCGGTCCTGATGAAAACCCTTGCATCACCACTTCACTGTGCACTCGTTTTTGAACGTTTATTTACAGTGTTTACTGTTGCCAACTGTCGCTTTTCATCTCTTGTTTGTGTTCCTTGTATCTCTAAGTTTATCAGCTGTTTTTTGTTTGCGTTGGTGTCTGTGTAGACTGTCTGTGTGTGTGTTGTTATTTGTGTTAGTTTTATGTGTGTGTGTGTGTGTGTGTGTGTGTGTGTGTGTGTGTGTGTGTTTGTGTGTGTGTGTGTATTATTTGTGTTAGTTTTTCGTGAATATGGGAGTAGGGGGAGGGGAGCGAGAGGGAGAAAGAGGTAGGGCATTTCATGTTTCGTGATTGTTTTTCACTGTTTTTGTGGCCAGCTTGATAAGTGAGTTGTTACTTATGTTGATCTGATCATTGATCACTTTTTTATTCATTGCCAAGGCTCTCTGTATGTGAAAGTTTCCTTGTAGTGTCAGGATTTTTCTGTCTCGATTATTGGTTCTGATAATTTTCATGTCTTGTTCCATGGTGGATGGTTCATGTCCGTGTTCTATCAGGTGTTCTGCAAAGGTGGAGTAGCTATTTTCATACTTCCAACTTCTTATATGTTCTTTGTATCTGCTTTTGAAGTTTCTGCCTGTCATTCCCAGATATACCGATTTGCATTCTTGGCATTTGAGCTGGTATATACCTGCTCCTTCATATTTGTCTGGTTTATCTGTTGTTTGCAACTGTGACAGAAGTGTGTTTCTTGTTCTATAGGCAATTTGTAAACCTTGCTTCTTTAGTATGTTTGCTATTTTGTGTGTTGATTTGTGTTTGTATGTAAGGGTGTACCATTTATTTTTGCTGATTGTGTCATGAGTGTTGGTGTTTTGTGTGTGTGTGTGTGTGTGTGTGTGTTGCCTTGTCTGTGTTTGTGAGAGTTTTGGGTGTTTGTACTTTGTGCTTCTTGGAATTTTTTGTTTTGATTTTTGGTTGAGTCTTTCTACTGTTTGGGTGTTATAGCCTTTGTTTTTAGCTATAAGTTGTATTGTTTTCAATTCTTTCCCATAGTTTTCCTTGCTTAGTGGGATATTGTTCAGTCTATGTAACATGTGTCTTAGAGCTGCTAGTTTTTGATTATTAGGGTGGTTGGAAGTGGCATGTATGATTGTGTCTGTTGCTGTTGGTTTTCTGAAGATGTCAAATGTGTGCTTATCATTGTTTCTCTTTATTGTTATGTCCAAGAAGTGTATCTGTCTGTTTGTTTCTTTCTCCATTTTGAATTGAATGTTGCTGTGTATACTGTTTACGTCTGTGTGGGGTACATCCTTCCAAAAGTCCGTATTATCAGAAGAACGATGGAGGCGAAAACAGCAATAAGCCAGCTGCACATCAGACACCCGTCGGTGTTCTCTGGAGATGCTGGACAGGACCCAAACAAATGGCTAAAAGGGTTCGACCGAGTCGCCAAGTACAACAGGTGGGATCATACGATGTGCTTGGCCAACGTGTATTTCTACCTGAATGGAACAGCCCAGCAATGGTACGAAAACAACGAAGACAAGTTGAATGACTGGGAGACGTTCCAGTAGGAACTTAAGAAGACGTTTGGAGACCGCCAGCGATAAATCCGCTCGGCGGAAGAACAACTGAAGAACCGGGCCCAACGACATGGTGAGCCGACACAATCGTACATACAGAGTGTTTTGGCCCTGTGTAACGTAGTCAATCCGATCATGACTGAAGCGGACAAAATCACGCACCTGATGAAGGGAATTGCAGAAGATATGTACCAAGCTCTTCTGATAAAGGACGTCGCTACGACAGAAGAGTTCATCAAGTGGTGCCAGCGCATTGAAGAGATGCAACAAAGGAGGGTTGGACGCAAGAAGTATGACAGACTCCCAAATGTAGTCCCTATGGCCGTTGTGGAAGACCAGCAGGACTTGGCTTCTCTCATACGACAAATCATGAGAGAAGAATTACAACAATGCATGGCAGCCGGGACTATTAGACCGAGCGAGCATCAGATTATGGCTATGGATGTGAGCTCTGTATGTCACGAGGTAGCCGACGCCGCTGAGGACGAGGTATTTCAAACATTTAGCTCCTGTCTGGAGGACAGAAGACAACACACCACTGTGTTTCCAATGTGGACGCCCTGGACATGTCGTACGCTGCTGCAGAGAGAGGAGGCGAGTATTCGATGATTATTTTGCCGCAAGACGTCAGCCGTCGGAGCAGTTCTATCCAAGACAGTCACCTGAAGAAGCCCATCGCCGTACCCTAGACGAGGTCGCTCCCCGACGCGCCGCAGCCGTTCACCGTCGCCGTACAGAGGTACCAGCCGCTCCCCTAGCCGCCGCGCCCAGGAAAACTAAGCGAGGCGACCATCTAAGGAGGTGAGGCCGCCGCAGATGAAAATCCTCCATGGACGACAGTCGCCAAGATGTCGGGAAATCTCATCGACGTCATAATCGACGGCCAACCTGTCCGGGCACTTGTTGATTCAGGAGCAAAAAAAAAAAAAAAAAAAAAAAAAAAAAAATGTTTCAAATTTTTGTTAAGCTTATGCGACTTAACTACGGGGTCATCAGTCCCTAAATTTACAAACTATTTATGAACTACCTTATACTAAGAACGGCACAAATATCCATGCCCGAGGGGGGATTCGAACCCCCGAACGTAGTGGCCGTGCAGACCGTCACTGGAGCGTCTCAGTCCCCGCGGCCACCGCGGCCGGCGATTCAGGAGCCTTTTTTTTCTGTATTATCGGATAATTACCGCCGCACACTAAAGAAGACAATGTTCTGTAATACGGGAGCAACTGTGCTGAAGGTCGCGAATGGAAAGTATGTCCATCCTTCGACCCAGGTCAATGTATGGAAATGTATGGAATTTGTCGTGTTAACAGAATGTAGTCACAATATCATCCTCGGATGGGACTTCCTTCAGGCGTCCCAAGCTATCATTGACTGTGGAAGATCTGAGCTGAAAATTGAAGAAGTTGTTCCGCCAGATACACGTAATACAGGATTTTCTGGGAAGTTTTTCGTCGTTGAGAATGTGACGATACCGCCGTTCACAATGAGAAGAGTTTCAGTCACAAACACAGATGACTGGTTAAACTGTGAAGTTCTTGTTGATAGTAAAAAGTTTATCAGGCTCACAAAAGAAATTTACATACCAGCGGCTATCATAAGCATTACCGGTGGTCAAGGAGAGATTTAGATCACAAATTGTCACGAGCAGTCATAACTTATCCCCAAGGGAATGTGTATCGGGACAGCTGAACCAATCCAGGACGGTGAGCTCAACGTCATCAATGAAGACCCATGCCCTGCTATTAGTACAGACAACACGCTGGAGGAAACAAACGTGGAACTGCCAATAGGGCCTGGACTGACCAAGGAACAACGCCAGCGGGTGTTAGGTATACTACGCCAATTTTCGGGTGCATTCACACCTCAGCAGGGGAAACGTCAGACGAAACGGCCCACGATAAAGCACCGTATCAATACTGGGGATCATCCGCCAATTAGACAGCGTTCGTATGGAGTGTCGCCAGCTGAAAGACGGATAATTCGGGAGGAAGTGGAGAAGATGTTGTGAGATGACATTATTCAACCTTCGGAGAGTCCTTGGTCGTCTCCGGTGGTCCTGGTAAAGAAGAAGGATGGCACCTGGCGCTTCTGTGTCGGCTATCGGCGGCTGAACAGTATCACAAAGAAAGATGTCTACCCATTGCCGCGTATTGATGACACCTTAGACTGCTTGAAGGGAGCTACATACTTCTCAACTATGGACATGCAGACAGGTTACTGGCAAATCGAGGTTGACGAAGCTGACAGAGAGAAGACGGCTTTTATTACACCTGACGGCCTCTATGAATTTAAAGTAATGCCATTTGGATTATGTAATGCTCCAGCCACATTCGAACGCATGATGGACAACTTGCTTCGACACCTTAAGTGGACGTCGTGTCTCTGCTATTTAGATGCCATTATCGTTTTCTCGAAAACATTTGAAGAACATCTGAGTCGCCTGGCAACTGTGTCGAAGTGTGTTCTGGCTGCAGGTCTCCGCCTCAATCCAAAGAAGTGCCTCTTCGTCGCCAAAGAGATAAAAATCCTGGGGCACCTAGTCATCGGAGATGGTGTCCGTCCTGATCCAGATAAAGTAAGGGCAGTCACAGAATTTCCAACTCCTCAGCACATTCGTGATGTGAGAAGTTTTCTCGGGCTGTGCTCATACTACCGACGTTTCATAAAAGGATTTTGTAATAAGGCACGTCCATTACAAGAACTTCGGCAGGGAGACGCCAAAGTTTACTGGGATGAGACAAAAGAAAGAGCCTTCCGAGCACTTAAGGAGGCTCTAACTTCCGCACCAGTGCTAGCCTTGTACGACGAGAATGCAGAAACGGAACTTCACACAGAGGCCAGTGGTTATGGGATTGGTGTAGTGCTTGTACAAGTTCAGGAAGGTGCCGAAAAAGTGATAGCCTATGCGTCAAGAGTACTCTCAAAGTCCGAGATAAACTACTCTACAACTGAAAAAGAATGTCTCGCATTTATCTGGGCTATCAACGAGTTCCGGCCGTATTTATTCGGCACACCATTCACCGTCGTGACAGACCACCATTCTTTGTGTTGGCTGACTAGCTTGAAGGATCCATCAGGTCGACTAGCAAGATGGGCACTAAGACTCCAAGAGTACGATGTCACAGTGGTATTCAAGAACGGGCGCAAACACAAGGATGCCGACTGCCTTTCGAGGAATCCATTAGTGTAACACAACAGCATTAATGAAATTTCAGTTCTCACTGAATTAGATGACGTTACAGCTGAACAGAGGGAAGATCCAACACTATTAAAAATGATAGAGGCCTTGGAGAAAGGAGAACCGACCAATGGAGAGTTCCAACTTATAAACGGAACATTGCAACTACGATCCACTGGGCCCCAAATGGCTACTTGTTGTTCCAGATCATCTCCAGCCAGCTATTCTCAAATATTTCCACGATGCTCCAATATCCGGTCATCTGGGATTCGTGAAGACCCTAGACAGAATCAGATGCAGGTATTACTGGAAAGGTCTCTACCGATCTGTGAAGCACTATGTGAGTCACTGTAAAGAGTGCCAGAGACGGGAGCATGTGCCGCAATTACCTCTAGAACATCTCGTACCGATTCCGCCGGCAGCAGCTCCATTCCACCGAGTTGGGATCGATCTTTTAGGGAGGTTCCCGAAGTCGACAACCGGTAACCGCTGGATAATAGTCTGTACTGACTACCTCACACGCTACGCTGTCACCAAACCTGTGCCGACTGCAGAAGCTCCAGAGATCGCAAAATTCATTGCAGAAGACATTATTTTGAAGCATGGAGCACCACGTGTCATAATATCTGATCGTGGAAAAGTATTCCAGTCAAAACTAGTATCAGAGGTAATGTCACGGTGCAACATTGTCCACAGAATGACAACTGCATACCATCCTCAGACAAATGGCCTTACGGAACGTTTTAACAAAACGTTAGCCGACATGCTGTCGATGTACGTCGATGTTGAGCAGAAGGATTGGGATGCAGTTCTGCCAGTCGTGACATTTGCTTACAATACCGCAAGACAAGACGCCACAGGCTTCACTCCGTTTTTCCTGCTCCATTGCCGTGAAGCTGAGACGACAATGGATACACTGTTCCCGTTGTAACCGGACGACACTCAGGATGACTATGTTAAACAGCTCATCACCAGGGTCGAAGAAGCAAGACAGCTGGCTCGCATACGGACACTGGACGCCCAGGAGGACCGTCATCGGTATAAGGACAAGCACCGACCTGTTGTGTACAGCCCAGGAGATCTGGTATGGATTTTTACCCCTGTACGGAAGGTTGGACTGTCAGAAAAGTTATTGAAGCGATACTTTGGTCTGTATCGCGTCATACGCCGCCTGTCAGACGTCACATACGAAGTTGAGGATCATGAGCCGTCGTCGAAACGTCAAAAAACGAAGAGACATTGATCACGTCCTGCGCATGAAGCCTTACTACGATCCTGAAGAGCAGGTAGACGACAATGGCTTCTTGTTCAAGGACTTTAAGGACGGTAATTTTCCTGATGAAGCCACGGCAGGAACGTCTGTCGTCGATAATCGCGGAGAAGGGAAGGATTCTCTTGAACTGTCATACAGAGGACCCATGACACGGTCAAGATCCATGACATTGCAGCTGGCTCCACAGGGATCATAACAGCGGGTCGCTGTTTCTCCAGGAGAGGGAGCAATGCCACGAGAGACCACGAACACTGACTGCCGGTGTGGCGCAGGGGATAGCGTCACGGACTGCGGAGCAGAAGGTCGCCGGTTCAATACCGCCCACCGGCAAAACTTTATTTCTTTGCAATTTACAATTCCAGAAGGTTCTACATCTTTCTTATGTTCACATGTAAATTCTACTTGTTTCTTATGTTAACTGTTCTTCTAATTTCTGGTAAATTCTGTCTGTGTATAAATAGCAGAGCACTCTGCCTGAGAGGCAGTCAGTGCTGCGTGTATGTTGAGTTCGTAATAAACGTGCTTTCAGCATAAGTGCTGTGTTTAGTTGCCTTCGAAGTCAAGCCTACTTCCATTGTAACGTGACAATATGTTTATTCTATGCTTAGAGTGCCAAAGAAAAGCCCTTAAGAGGTACGACTGAAGAATCTCATATTATTTTAACATAGATATAAACGTCTCAATAACTGTACCAACATTTTCAGCATGAGTATATATTTTTGGATACAGTAGGCACACTCAACGAATTAATCTGTTATATCAAGTTTTTTCTATTGCTCTTTAGCTGGTAAATGGATGTGCAGTTCTATTGACTTTCGTATTATGTTGACAGTCTGGAAAACTGTTTGCCGGCCGCGGTGGCCGAGGAGACTGAGGCGCTCCTGTCACGGTCTGCACGGCCACAACGGTCGAGGGTTCGAATCCCCCCCCCCCCCCGGGCATGGATATTTGTGCCATCCTAGTTCGTAAGTAGTTCATAAGTAGTTTGTAAGTTTAGGGACTGATGACCCCGTAGTTAAGTCCCATAAACTACACAAACATTTGAAAACTGTTTAGCGCTAGAATGTATGGGACTACAGTGTGAAGTTTTCCTTATTAGTTTCATACGAAAATTAGTCTCATTGACTTCTCCTTCCTCAATGTAAATTTGCAGCTACTATTCTGTCGACGTTAGACTTGTTGGTACATTCTGCCTTTTTTTTTTTTTTTTTTTTTTTACATAAAGACGATATCGAACCACAGAACATCACAGGTGGACTTCAACCATCGAACGTGTCTTCCAATTAGCTTTATTGGAAAAGTGGGTTCATTGTTCTTTAGTGAAAAGGAAAACAAATAATATTCATTCACATTCTGTGTTTAATGTTTAAACCAAATGCTAATGATTTATGAATTTATCAGGTTCAAATTCATCCTAAAATGTCAATAAAGTCTGGAACAGTCTTAAAAACTATCACGTTTCGTACTTGGCTGGCAACCACCTTTGTATCATCCAAATACTAGAAGAGATTATAAATATCTTCGCCTGTTCTCATTGAATTGAATTTCATTGTCGGTTTTCGTTACTGAGACAGTATTAAATATAAATTTGCCACAAAACGCCTTAATGAACCAGCATGATGCGATACCCAGTTGCTTACTGCCGTGGTGTGAAACCCCAGCACGCAGGAGCGGCTGTGCATCAGTACCTGCGACAAGCCAGTAAGCACGGCAATAGCCAAGGGCTCCGAGCAAGTGCACGCTGTGCAAATGTCACTCCATAACAGTGCTACAACGCCTGTTTGTCGCCCACCAGTCCCCGCCCCCCTCCCATAGATCCGAGGCTGGCAGGCTGCCTATGTCCTTTACCAACTTTATTACATCATAATAATTGGTGGATTAGAGGCTCTACTTTATACAGTTTCCGGAACGCACCACGCATTGTACAGATATATTCGCTCTGTTAACGAGACAACAACAAAAAATAATTAATGCTGATTAGTCTTCATTATGAAATTATTATCCTGCCACATTGGGAGTCAAAATGGAACCTGCCATATCATAAAACCTAATGTAACGTATGTTCTTTCGATTGGTTCCTAGTGCAACATTACAGAAGTAGAATTATAGTGTGTGGAACACAGTCTGTTTCAGTGTTTTGTTCAATTGAACTTCCGCTATTACAATGTAATACGATGAGACATGAAGCTCTAGACGAAATGTTCAAATGTTTGTGTAGCTTATGGGAATTAACTACGGGGTCATCGGTCCCTAAACTTACAAACTACTTATAAACTAGCTAATACTAAGGACGGCACAAATATCCATGCCCGAGGGGGGATTCGAACCCCCGACCGTACCAGCCGTGCAGACCGTTACTGGAGCGCCTCAGTCCCCTAGGCCACCGCGGCCGGCGAAGCCCTAGACGTTTAGACACTTATGTACATGATGTTTGTAGCAACTATCTCTATAACGATGTCCATGCTCTGTTCGCCCAGTTAGGGTAGTTAGTCAGATATGATATATGACTACAATATGGCTGTTCTTCTCAGCTATCCAGTCGCTCACACCACAATACTTTTTATCCAAGATAACAGCATCACCTCATCTTTCTCTGTCTCTGCTGCACTTCCTGCAATCATGAGACAATTGAAATTGGTAACGATAATTAATCATGTCCGTAGATAACTTCAAACATAACGGCGGATCCCGCCTCAATAAAACGTGGAAATACGGGTGTAAAATAAGCAATCCCCCCTCCCCCCCAAGCAACAGCTCTGCTATCTGGAAAAATTTAAGAGCCAATGTCAAACAGAAGAACCCCTAATCAGACACAGAGGGGATAAATAACACTTTCGGAAACTTATCTTGAAACTCTCAAGCTAGATGATCTAATTCCTCATATATCTCCTCCTGCACGCACTGGTTAACACACAGGTAGTAAAGCAGCTGCCTTTCGCCCCATCCGCTGAGCCGATTTACTTCTGAGCCAATACCCACATTTCGATTGCTACCCTCTCGTTTCACCAGTGTTCGAAAGAAGGCAAGAAATGGGCGCTCTGCAAGTAACAAACGGGCAGGCACGGCTCAAAGTGTTCTTAAACATAAAATAACAAACACTTCGTGCAACAATAAGGAAAAACGTTTGATATTTATTTGTAGATTTTTCGGCTTTGCCTGTAAATGAATGGAAGAAATTAGGAACAGGAGAGAAGGAGAATCGTACAAACAACCTGTTTAAAGAACACTAAATTTATTGGGCATCAGTGTTACATACACACGTAAAAAAACTGTTGTATCACTACGATTCCAGGGGTTCAGGACCCTTTACCTAAAAATGGAATAGAGGTATACAAATAGAACATTTCAATTCTTATACAACATTAACATAGTTATTCTGAATTGCAGAATATACCAGTGCTCGTAATACCCAGTAGACTGTCCCCTTGCGCTAATTCATACCTATATTCTTCGTGGCGTACTGTCCAATAGATCATCACCGAAATGTCGGCCCACATTTCCCCGGCACCTCGACGACGATTCGGCGTGGATCTCTGAGACTGGTTGATGGGTGGTCGTCTTGTCCAAAACATCGCTTTTCAGTGTCTTCCAGGCATGTTGGATAGACTTCATTTCTGTAGAACATGGTCGTTCTAATCTTGCGATTTCGTTATCATGAAGGAATACATTCAGAATTTGAGCAAGATGAGCGCGAGAATTGTCCATTAAGACGTATCCCTAACCAAAATGATGCCGATAGTGTTCCATTGTAAGACTGTGAATGTCTCCCCTGTACACAATAGCGGTTTTATGCCTCCTACAACTACCAGTGGCGTACTATGGACCCACAAATGCCACCCCAAAACAGCAGTGACTCGCTGGACTGTATGTTTAGGACGTTCAGGCTGGACGATTGACTTGTTGAAGGTAGATGCGAGACTCATCTGTGAGTAGCACTTGATGCCAATTCTGACGAATCCATTCAGCATGCTGCTGGGCCCATCTGTACCGCGCTATGTGAAATCTATATGTCAAAGCTGGAATTCATCCTGGACTATGGGACTGAAGTTGCTTGTCATGCAGCATGTTAGATACAGTTTGTGACGAAACACAATGTCTTGCGAATACACGAAAATCAATATTCAACATGGTCGCTTTCCTCTAGGAAATGGTGGCAATCCTAGGCGTTGCTTTGGGTAAAACCCGTAAGCGCAGTCTAAAGTACTGTTAGAGCGCAGGATGCGACGCAAGTCATAGACAGTTCCTATATATCTGCCTCTTGCACGTCAGAAAATCATCTCTTTGGTACAATCCGAGACCATTGCTGAGAGATACAGATGTCAGATCGGAAAATTGCAGGATGCATTTAAATTGCCTAACGTTAAATTTGAACGTATTATGGTCTGGGCCCCTATATCACATATTCGTTGGTTTTTCACCACGTGGAATTATCTACAAAGAAGGACTAGTTAGTTTTGTTGCCTCCTGAGGAAACGAAAGAAGGTGTTACAGTAGCTGAAAAAAGGGTGATATGAAAATTTGTACAGTGAGCTAGATGTGAAGGAAAGCAAGGAGAAATTGGGAGACAATTAAAATTATGGTTGAAGAAATAAACAAATTACGTTTTGTTCATGAAGTTGTGATTCTTTCAGAGACAGCAAAGATCCTGGGAGAGCATTTGAACATTTAAATGGTCGGCGTGCCATTTGCTCAAAGAATCACTTTGCACTTGCACAAGTCGAGGATAGGTAACGCTTAGATAGTTGAGTGCAGGGAGCACTGCAGACACAATTGTTAGCAGTAAATAAAGAGACGTGGTCGTTGTGGTGCCATAACGCAGTCGTCCATGGCGTGTACCGACTGGGTGTGCATCCCCATCGCCATGGGTTGAACCTCAGAATATATCTTTAATTTAATACTCCAATTTTACGACATTGTTTTCCCGGAAACCGACTATTAGCTACATTTTGTAAATAATATTGATTCTGTGTCAATATTTCCATCAACATCCTTCATTCCCAAGTTAGTCTTATCCGCAAACATTTATATCATAGAATTGTGTGTTATACTGTAAGGCATATCATTTATATAAATGAGAAACAACAAGTGATCTCAGAACAGAACCCTGGAGAACTCCAATTAACTCAGTCCCATTGAGAGCGCATAAACCAGCCATTTTCAACATTGCAGAGAATCACCTTGAGTTGTCTGTTATTGAAATAAAAGGAGGACCAATGGTGAGCTACTGTCGTTACAGCCCTTACTTCTTTTCATCAATACAATCAAAAGCTTTCATCAATTGGTAGAATAAGTGTAGCATATACAGTTTTTTTATTTAATATGTCAGATGTTTCACAGATAAAAGAGAATATTACATTTTCAGTTGCTCAACCATTTCTGATATGAAACTCTACATTCGACAGTAAATTCTGGGAATTGAAATGATAAATTAATCTTGTGTTAGATAACTCATCATATCCAAAAAAGTCCTTAATTTCTAGTGATTTAATTATTACCTCATTCTCACCCCTGGCAGTATCACAGTGGACTGTTTCAAATAACAGACAATGAATGCTATTTTCTAAGAGATTACTTGTAGGACCTACAGTTTGATTACATTATATTAGATTAGTGCTCGTTCTGTAGGTCATGAATAAATTTCATAAAAATGTTTCATTCACCTCATACATTCAAAACGTGATTATTATATGCTGTAGATATCTGACTTATCAGTAATGGAAAACATCCCATTACTCATTGACTTTATATCCGACACCTTCTTCTGGTGACCAAATGTTTCCTTCAGAACTTAACATATGGTTCTAAATTTGCATCCCCTATTTCTTTGGCTTCTTACAGACATTTTTCAGAACCTTACAATAGTGTTTGTAATGGTGAAACATGTCTGAATAATCTGTTCCATTTAATTGACTCCCCATGAACAAATGTTGATGAGCTTCAGACATTTTTTTTTTTTTTTTTTCCTTTGAGTCTGGCAAGACACTCCACTCGCAATATGCAAGAAAACAGGCATTATATATTGATTTAGTTTTATCTGTATGTCAAATTCTGTCTATGTTGTTTATGAGGCCCCAAATATGTATTAGTGTGTATTGGCCCTGGCTTCGACAGAATGAATGATACTTTGTATGTAAGAAAGTTTAGGAAGTACTAGGTGTGCCTCGTCTGTTTAGTGTCGTGGTTTCTTTCCAACACTGTGTATTGAATGTCTCTGGAGGAGAAGTAGGTATGCCAACTGCTGAGCAGAACCCAGTCTTAGCAAAGATTCCTAATGTAGCTTACTCTTAACCTCCTTGGCTGGGGGTTGGTTAGGTTACCTGCCTGACGAATGGTGACGCTCTCTGGGCTCCCCTCCACTATCGCTGCTCGGTAACGGCTAGGCAGTGGTGAAGATAGCTATTCATTTGCTTCTTGGTTCCTGGTAGGGTAAGTACTATGTGTAATAGTGAGATTTTGCTTAATTTCCTACAGGATTCCTAATATTATGTCGAGTTTTGCTGGAATTTGATTCCGAGGCTCTGATGGTGTTTTGTTAGCATAGTTCTTGCACTTTATAACTTTCAAATCACTTCTTCGCCTGTTTAAATATGTTTAATGTCTTTCTCGTTCTTATCGTAGTTGAATTCTAATATTTTTGGGGATTCGCGGTGCCCATACTGTTCATACTTTGTCGACAGAACACATGGACGAGATATCAGACTAAGCCTTCAGCTTTTCCATCATTCAGTGCACATGAGTGGTTAATAATTGTATAGCTGATTTGCTAAGGTGTTTCCTAGTGAGTGTAGCGTGATAATTTTCCCCGAAAATTTTCCATTCAAACTTGTAATCTGTGTACTTGTCGGCTCACGTGTGCACTGATTAGCGTGTTCCCTGTCGTGGTTATTACCATTAGATTTTTTCCCTCTGTGTAAAAAGAACCGTTGTACGACATATATCGTGTTTTTAATTTTCATAAAATAGAATAATTTCACTTATCTGAATTTTTGTGACCGAACGCTGTATTGAGCTGTAGCAATCTGAAACCTTGCTTATCTAATAGATATCATTCCTCTGATCAGAAAGAATGATTACACGATATATAGTGTATGTCTCTGGAGAGGAAGTAGGTTTGCCAACTGCTGAGCAGATCCCAGTCTTACCAAAGATTCCTAATGTAGCTTACTCTTAACCTGTATTCATCTAACAACTTTAACCTTCTGTAGTTATCTTCTCCCTGTGCTAAACGAACGCCAGAGCGACAGTTTTTAGATATTATTTAATAAAATCTTGATTTAATGTATATTTAGAAGGGATAGGTAAACTTTAACTTCCGTCTGTAAACCGCAATTTGTGGTCTTAAACAAAGTGCGTTTGTTTCTGATAGTTGATCATGAGCCTAAGCCACTAGCTTGACACATTATGGAAGCGAAGAAGTATTTCATTGTGTGCGAGTGAACCTTCGATCTGCATTCTCCACATTGATTGGCTGTCGTCTTGGTGTATTGGTGTCCGGTGCTTGGTAAGTGCCTGGCGTGGCGTATGAATCTGTGTGTGAATGTGCTGCAATTCCTCCGTTGCCCCCTGTGAAACGTGATCATAATTAACCTGTACTCAACTTTGCAGGTGGGCAACTTTAGGGCCATGTAATTGTGGATATTTTGAATATTTTGTAAGGTGTTTTTTATTGTATTTAAAAAAAATGGTCTTCCCCCTTGTTCTTGTTTTGAATGATAAATTAATTTGTTAAATTATAATACTTTTGTGCAAATTTAAATTCTCTCCTCGTCATTTATTTTGGATTAATGTGGATTAGTGTTTGTTCATGTATCTTGTGATTCTGCTCTCTTCTGGAGCAGTATTTACTTTTCTGTTGCCAACATTTATGATTTTTGATTTAGATCCATGACTGCGGATCATTATTTGTGTACAGTTTCCTCTAAAGATTACAGTAAAGGTAGAACTGCTTGCTTAACTTACAGAATCAGAGTTTTGCTTAAGAGAACTGTATACTTCCGCCGCTGTGTGAATATCGCCGTAATTAGATTTTGTGAGCAAGCAGTCAATTAACTTCGCAAACACGGCTAGTTAACAGTCAAAAAGAACAGCGGTGGAGTTTCACTTGGCGTACCTCTGCCAGGATTCGTCCTTCTGGAGTGTTCTGATATTATTTTTATTATTCTATTAATTCAAATATCCACCAGTCCCATGCAATTGGTGAGTGTGTGAGTACAGTAGTGCATCAACCTCTTAAATTTGTGTCTTTCTCTTCCACCAGTATATTTTTGTGTATTTTGAGAGAGTGAATTGCGTGTGAAATTTTATTGAAGCACCCGTGTTCTGCTATTTGGTTTGCTAGGCTGTTGCTTTGAGTTTCCGTCGTTGTATTCGCTGTAAGATTGAAATGGATAGTTCCACAGCTTCGGTGATTGAAATGCGTAGGCGCGCAGCAATGAAAGAGCACGAGAGTAAAAGAGACAGGTCACGTGAAATGGAAAGTAACGCATTGTTTTATTCTCGGGGAGCCCTGTCGGTTGAGAACATTGACATTTCGAACCAGGTGATAACCGTTCCCATTAAAATGGGAAACCCAGAGCTTACACTCGCCGGAATCCGTGGCGCACCTAATATGGTAGCGTTTGAAAGCGAGTCGCGTCTGCTTGGGGACAAAGCAGAGGCGGGCTCAGCAGTTAAGTCGGATGCTCCACCCTCCCCAGCGGCCGCCCCAGTGAACAATGATCTAGCACTTTTACTCGCCCACCTCGTTGAAATTCGAAGCGAGATAGTTGGAATTAAAACACAAGTGCAAGAGAATATCGGTAGGCAACAGGAGGGTATGAACACCCTTCAGAGATAGCCGTTGTAAAAAAGTGGCAGGACGAGGTTCTCGGTCACCTGGACGAGATGGCGCAGGTAGTATCCGAAAGGATTGAACAGAAAACGACGCCATCAGAGTAAACCAGTAAGAGATCGGCAAGGTAAAAGCGAGGGTCGACGCGGTAGAGGTGCGCACCGACAGTATTGTAACGAACGTTAATGAGCTGAAAGCGCGCATCGACAACGCAGAAGAACGTGTCGGCTACGTGAGTAACCGAGTTGATACAACTGATGCGCGCGTCGGTGTAGTGGCCGGCCGCGTTGATGAAGTCATCTCTTCTGTTGGTGCCATAGGCGTACGTGTAGGTACGGTGGAGTCTGAGATTGTTTAATTGAATAACCAGCTCTGGGACATCACCAGCCGAATGAGTGAAATGCGGGTCGTCGGCGGAGAGCCCGCGCCTAGTAGCCATGCAATTAGCGTGCGTGAGCGGACGGATAAGCGGCCGTCTGACGTGGTCAGTAGTGCTTGCTGTGGCCGCGGCACCAAACCTAATAAGGACGCCGATTCGGCTTTTGAAGATGATGAAGTTGCGCATCATCCACGTCCGGTGAGCTGTCCGAACAGGGCGAACCGCAGTAGCCGAGCACCAGCTCCTGCCTTTGACTACAACCAGTTTCTCACCGTGCGAAAGTTCGAAACCTTTCGTAACGCTCCCACCGGTATCTAACCCCGCGCTTGGCTGAATCAGTTTGTGTACAGCCTCCCTCCAAATTGGCCGGAGTGTAATAAAGTAGACTTTGGGGTTGGGTTGCTTGAAGGCTAGCCCGCTATAAGGATTCGCGCATTGCTAAGAAACGGGCTCGATTACCGGGGGTTCCGTGAGCATTCTCCCCATAACATCGCAAATTGCGATTTATTTTATTAATTATAATCTGCTTAACGAAGTTGCCGAGATTTCGCAACGCCATCATTGCTGGAAGACGCAAAGATGACCTTGAGCAATTTCAGGCGATGCTAGATGAGCTCGAGTTTGATTATGATCCGCCGGCAAGTAGTTCAAATTCGAGCGGCAGCTTTAAAAGGAACGGGTATCAGGGACAGCATCTCCCGTCGCGCGCGCATGACGCGAACAGCAATGCAAGTACGCAGAGGTCAGCAGGGCAAAACGTGCGCCCGAGTCCGTACGACGGCGCATAGCAGGAAAGGAAAGGTTCCGTACCAGAAAATCAGGGGCGCAAAAAGAAACGATGGGGTAACAATAATGGTCGAAACGGCCATCAAAACCGTGCACACTGAACAAGGCCACCGACACCTCCGCAAGGCGTCGAGATGCGATCGGCTGACCCTCGCCATAATAAACCCGAAAGTCTGCCGGGTCCGTCGACTTCGAAGGAATGACGATCTTCCTCCGTTGCTGAACATTCGGTGAACTTAATCGAACAGGCAACGGAACCGACAACAAAAATTACTTACATGCGCGAGGTTTTTCTACCGGAGGAATGGATTGTGACTGCGACTACGGAACGCCCTACGAGAGGTTCTTCTGGAGGAGGAGACGCACACGACAGGGCCGACAGTACAACTCGTCCTGGAAATTGAAGTTCAGGGCGTGAAATTACGGTGTACGTTAGACACGGGCAGTGTTATATCGGTAATGAGCGAGGATGTTTTTAACCGATGCCTAGCAGTAGGTTCTTGGCCAGTTCTACCTCTTCAACGCACCAAGGTTAAAGGAGCTTTGGTTGGAAGCAGCGTGGAGGTTAGGAAGCAGGTCGAAATTCAGTTTAACTGCCAAGGCTATACTTTCGTCGCCAATTTTATAGTTGTGCCGTTGCTCGCTGTGGACGTGTTGATCGGCGTTGAATTTTTAGTAGCGCACCAGGCTACACTGAACTTTGGAGAAGGTGAAGGACGCCTGTTACTTGATGGGTCAAACATAAAGTTAAAATTTGACGAATGCACTACGACGTTGATTTCCGATGGTCCCTCTTGTCACTTTCTCTCTGACTTCCTAACCGATTATCGGGCGATATATTGTGCCGACCCGGTAACCTCTGATTGCGGTCAACCGACGCCATTGTTGCGTAATTCGGATGAACAAGGCGACATTGCGTCCGAAGCTGAATTGTCCCGCATTTTGCATAAACATGCTTCAGTTTTTTCTGAAGCTCCCGGTACCATTAAGAACTTTCGTTATGAATTCAAAGTGCGGGAACATACTAAGTTTTTTGTCAAGCCTTACGGTAAACCGTGGCTGTACAAAGACGAGGTAGCAGAGGAAATTGAACGAATGAAAAGAATTGCGCATGAAAATGCTGTTGAGCTAGAGACCATTCGGACCAAGAAGCCCCGTGATGTGCACCACGTCTCTAGCTTAAGATTCTATAGGGAATAAGTGTATTAATGCGTATATTTTATTGTATTTATAGGTTCAATTTTTGCTGTTTTTGTTGTTGTTGTCTTGGGTATTTATGTGTACCGTGTCACGAAAATTGTGTCCTAAGGGTTTGTCTGTATTTCGTAGCACGTTCAGCGTTGCGAGCGATTCAATATCTGGGATGAGTAATTTGCACTTGTACTGTTCTGTCAGTAGACGCGTAAATGCGTCCCGGTTCTGCGCAAATAGTTGGTGTTTGCCCTTCGTTGTGGTGACGCCAGCTATTTTGTCTTTTGGAGCGCTGGTCGGTAGGATTTCTGCTAAGTTTTGTTAAAAAACTTGAATGTTTTTGAAGTTCCTAAGCACTTGTCTTTTGGTCGCGTGTATAACGCGAGAAGGGTCATTTCCCGGTACTGTCTGTACCGAGTAACTGGAGTCATTAGATGTGTTGCGATGTCCTTGCTGTAGGATTGTGTTAAGTACCTCCATTTAGGTAGAGGGAAGTGCAATACAATTGACGCGGCAGGTGTCCGCGTGCAAGATCTGCAGAGAGTCATAGTATTTATTTAGTACCATGACGGTACCGCCACCATAGTGCCAGTACAGGCTTCCACCGCACGAGTGGAGTTGGCGTGATTAATTTTGGGGAAAGGTTCCCCTGGCTCTCGAGACGTGTTATTTGTCTTTGAAAAAGGGCGCGATGAATCAGAATGATTCTTAGATTTTCTGCAACTTGGGCGCTATAAGTAACCATCCATAGTACAACCAGTATTGATCTAACAACTTTAACCTTCTGTAGTTACCGACCGCAGATCATTGTTTAATCGTGTGCAGTTTCCTCTAAAGATTACAGTAAAGGTAGAACTGTTTACTTAACTTATAGCATCAGAGTTTTGCTTAAGGGAACTGTATACTTCCGCCGCTGTGTGAATATCGCCATAGTTAGATTTTGTGAGCAAGCAGTCAATTGTTAACTTCACAAACACGGCTAGTTAACAGTCAAAATAACAGCCGGTGAATTTTCATTTGGTTTACAGATGCCAGGATTCGTCCTTCTGGTGTGTTCTGATATTTTTCTAAAATTATTTTATTAATACAAATATCCACACGTCCCCTGTAATTGTGAGTGTGTGAGTACAGTAGTGCAGCAAGCACTTAAATTTCTTAAATTTGTGTCTTTCTCTTTCATCAGTACATTTTTGTGTATTTTGGGCAATTTTCGTGCCTTTAACAACGTGTGAAATTTTATTGAAGCACCCATGTTCTGCCACATGGGTTGCTAGGCTCTTGCTTTGTGTTTCCGTCGTTGTATTCGCTGTAAGATTGAAATGGATAGTTCCACAGCTTCGGCGATTAAAACGCGTAGGCGCGCAGCAATGAAAGAGCAAGATAGTAAAAGAGACAAGTCGCGTGAAACTGAAAGTAACGCGGTGTTAGATTCTCGGGGAGCCCTGTCGGTTGAGAACATGGGAAACCCAGAGCTTACACTCACCAGAAGACGTGGCGCGCCTAATGTGGTGGCGCTTGAAAGCGACTCGGTTCCGCTTGGGGACAAAGCAGTGGCTGGCCCGACAGCTAAGCCAGATGCTCCATCCGCCCCAGCACCAGCGGCTGCCACAATGAACAACGATCTAGCAATTTCACTCGCTCACCTCGTTGAAATTCGAAGCAAGATAGGTGGAATTAATACACAAGTGCAAAAGAATCTCGGTAGGCAAGCGGAGGGTATGATCACCCTTCAAAAAGAGATAGCCGGTATAAAAACACAAGTGCAAGAGAATCTCAGTAGGCAAGAGAAGGGTATGATCACCCTTCAAAAAGATATAGCCGGTGTAAAAACGCGACAGGACGAGGTTATCGGTCACCTGGACGAGATCGCGAAAGTAGTATCCGAAAGAATTGAACAGAACGCCGACACCATCTGGATAAACCAGGAAGATGTCGGCAAGGTAAAAGCGAGGGTCGACGCGGTAGAGGCGCGCGCTGACAGAATTGTAACGAGCGTTAATGCGGTGAAAGCGCGCGTCGACAATGCAGAAGCACGTGTCAGCGACGTGAGTAACCGGGTTGATACAACTGATGCGAGCGTAGTGCGAGTAGTGTAGTGGCCGGCCGCGTTGATGAAGTGATATCTTCTGTTGGTGCCATACGCGGACGTGTAGGTACGGTGGAGTCTGAGATTGTTTAATTGAATAACCAGCTCGGGGACATCACCAGCCGAATGAGTGAAATGCGGGTCGTCGGCGGAGAGCCCGCGCCTAGTAGCCATGCGATTACCGTGCGTGAGCGGACGGATAAGCGGCCGTCTGACGTGGTCAGTAGTGCTTACTGTGGCCGCGGAACCAAACCTGATAAGGACGCCGATTCGGCTTTTGAAGATGATGAAGTTGCGCATTATCCACGTCCGGTGAGCTGTCCGAACAGGGCGAACCGCAGTAGCCGAGCACCAGCTCCTGCCTTTGACTACAACCAGTTTCTCACCGTGCGAAATTTCGAAACCTTTCGTAACGCCCCCACCGGTATCCACCCCCGCGCTTGGCTGGATCAATTTGAGTACAGCCTCCCTCCAAATTCGCTGGAGTGTAATTAGGTAGACTTTGTGGTCGGGTTGCTTGAAGGCGAGCCCGCCACAAGGATGCGCGCATTGCTAAGAAACGGGCTCGATTACCGGGGCTTCCGTGAACATTTTCTCGCGTCCCACTGGTCTGAAACCAATCAGGATCACGTGAGACATAGCATCTTAATGATGCCGCAGTACAACCCCTCCCAGTACTCAACACCTAGTGAGTTCATGCAGGTGATGCTTATGAAGAACCAGTTCCTGGATTTTCCATACCCGATACCTGAACTAATTAGAATCTGCTTAACGAAGTTGCCGAGGAAATTGCGCAACGCCATCATTGCTGGAAGATGTAAAGATGACCCTGAGCAATTTCAGGTGATGCTAGATGAGCTCGAGTTTGATTATGAGCCGCCGGCAAGTAGTTCAAATTCGAGCGGCAGTTTTAAAAGGAACGGGTATCAGGGACAGCATCTCCCGCCGCTCCCGCATGACTCGGACAGGAATGCAAGTACACAGAGTTCGGTAGGGCAAAACGAGAGCCCGAGTCTGTACGACGTTGCATGGCAGAAAAAAAATGTTCCATGCCAGAAAGTAAGGGGCGCAAAAGGAAACGATGGGGTAACAGTAATGGCAGAAGCGGCCATCAAAACCATGTACATTGGAAAAGGCCGCTTACACCTCCGCAAGGCATCGAGGCACTACGCTTCCTTGGTAACTGTTTAGCAGTGCTCAAGAGAACTTTTCATTCGCTTCTTGGTTACTGGTAGGGTAAGTACCTCTGGGTTTGGTTCTGCTGTGGCCTTGTGGCTCGACTCAGTTCAGGCTCCATAGTCGAACTTTTCACGAGTTTAATTCTAGGAGCCGGCCGCGGTGGCCGCGTGGACTGAAGCGCTTCAGTCACGGTCTGCACGGCCACTATGGTCGGAGGTTCGAATCGCCCCTCGGGCATGGATATTTGTGCCGTCCTAGTTCGTAAGTAGTTCATAAGTAGTTTGTATGTTTAGGGACTGATGACCCCGTAGTGAAGTCCCATAGACTATACAAACATTTGAACATTTGAATTCTAGGAGTAGCAGCTACACTATGTGTAGTAGTGAGATTTTGCTTAATTTCGTAAAGGATTGCTAATTTTATCGCGATTTTTGCTGGAATCTGATTCCGAGGCTCTGATGGTGTTTCGTTAGCATAGTTCTTGCACTTTATAACTTTCAAATCATTTCTTCACCTGTTTAAATATGTTCAGTGTCTTTCGCGTTCTTATCGTAGTTGAATTGTAATATTTTCAGGGACTCGTGGTGCCCATACTGTTCATACTTTGTCGACAGAACACATGGACGAGATATCAGACTAAGCCTTCAGCTTTTTCATCATTCAGTGCACATGAGTGGATAATAACTGTGTAGCTGATTTGCTAAGGTGTTTCCTAGTGAGTGTAGCATGATAATTTCCCCCCGAAAATTGTCCATTGTAACTTGTAATCTGTGTACTTGTCGGCTCACGTGTGCGCCGATTAGCGTGTTCCCTGTCGTGGTTATTACCATTAAATAGATCTTTTTCCTCTGTGTAGAAAGAACCGTTGCACGACGTCTATCGTGTTTTTAATTATCTAGAAATGTAATTATTTCACTTCTCTGAACTTTTGTGACCGAACGCTGTATTGTGTTGTAGCAATCTGTAACCTTGCTTAACTAATAAATATCATTCCTCTGATGAGAAAGAATGGTTTCACTATGTATATTTCGACATCTTATTCTCTTCTAAATTTTTTTGTTAGCTTTATGCATATTTTGTGTTCTGACTTAGTAGACTTTAACCTTCTGTAGTTATCTTCTCCCTGTGCTAAACGAACGCCATAGCTACCGTTTTTAGATATAATTTAATGAAATCTTAATTTAATTTAATAGTTAAAAGTTCTAGGGAAACTTTAATTTCCGTCTGTAAACCGCACTTTGTGGTCTTAAACCAAGTGCGTTTGTTTCTGATAGTTTATTATGAGCCTAAGCCACTAGCTTGTCACGTTATGGAAGCGAAGTACTATTTCATTGTGCGGGAGTGAACCTTCGATCTGCATTCTCCACATTGCTTGGCTGTCGTATTGGTGTATTGGTGTCCGGTGCTTGATAAGTGCCTGCATGTCTTGGCGTATGAATCTGTGTGTGAATGTGCTGCAATTCCTCCGTTGCCCCCTATGAAACGTGATCGTAAATTAACCTGTACTCAACTTTGCAGGTGAACAATTTTAGGGCCATGTAATTGTAGATATTTTGAAAATTTTGTAAGGTGTGTTTTTTTATTGTAATTTGTAAAAAAATGGTCTTCCCCCTTGTTCTTGTTTCGAACATTAAATTAATTTGTTAACCTGTAATCCTTTGTGCTAATTTAAATTCACCCCTCATCATTTATTTTGGATTAATGTGGGGTAATTTCTTCATGAATCTTGTGTCTCTGCTCCCTCCTGGAGGAGAGAATTTTTGCGGTTCCGTTGCCAACATTTATGATTTCTGATTTAGATCCATGACTGCGGATCATTATTTGAGTGCAGTTTCCTCTAAAGATTACAGTAAAGGTAGAACTGTTTGCTTAACTTACAGAATCAGAGTTTTGGTTAAGGGAACTGTATACTTCCGCCGCTGTGTGAATATCGCCGTAATTAGATGTTGTGAGCAAGCAGTCAATTGTTAACTGCACAAACACGGATAGTTAAAAGTCAAAAGAACAGTGGCCGCGTTTCACATTGTAGGTAACAATACTGGTTACGCACATCACAGGATCACAGCGCACACCAGCACCGCAGGTTTGGGTCAACTACCACGGCGATCGACGTGAGGTGACAACGTCGAACTCGTAGACCCGCATCTCGTCGGCTGCTTGAAGCTTTGACTTTAAACAGCAGCAGCTGTCTATTTTCGTCCTTGCGGCGTGTTTTTCTCGTCTTCCCAATATTTATAATCGCCGTTCTGGTCTTTGAAGTATACGATTTGATCGTTGTTGTTTTCGGTAACCATAAGCAACTAATTCATATGCTTCAATTTGAATACCGAAATTGAGTATTAAATCTGCAATACTTTTCGTTTTCACAGTCGCCTCCAATTACCATGATGTCCCTTTCTCCTTAGGTTCTACTCGTGTCACTTAGGACGACATTTTGTGCTGTCAACATGTATTTCTTCTATGTTCTGACAGTACAATATTCTTCTTTTAGATAATACAGAACTTTACTCGGTTCATAAGTAATGCATAAAGGAATATTGAAAGTTCTGATATATATCTGACGCAATCATAGTCAATAATAATTACCATAATGTCTGCATATAAAAGAACTGATAATTAATCACAGATGTAATAGTCTTCTTTCTTCCTTGGCAATATGCAGTTTCTTTATTCTGTACAAATTAGCTCCTATTCCCACGCCAAAACATGCGGAAATAAATTCTGTCTGGCAGTATTTGCTTACAAAGTGCCAAACCCCTTATATATTAAACCATTTGAATATCTTGGCTTGACCTCGGATCCAGTAGTGTACAATGTTACATTACAATATCAAACTCTAATGAGTGTGGTAATACTTTTCACACATCAATAATTTTAATAACGTGGAGTTTCTTTTTATTTAAAATATCGTGGTGTTTCTTTACATCTGGAATGATTGCACAAATAGCAGTTTTCTCTATTGGATCCATTTTGAACAGTCTAACGACTATAACATGAAGTGATTAGAGTACCTTCAAGGTTTGTACGTTATTTGGGTGGCATACACATCACATGGAACGCATATCAAGTCGTTCGCATATTTTTGCGCATGATAGTATGTATACATACGTATAAAGTTATTACTATTACAGAAAAAAGAAAGACTTGAGAAGCTGAAGATGTTAATAATGCATGGAACTAACTGAGACACCTATGAATGCATTAATTAGGTTTGGCACTGATTGACACGGTTTGTAGACGTCCTATGGAAGAGAATCATCAAAATTACCGAACTAGTAGGAGGACCTTGCACTATAATTTTTATCAGTTGACGAAAGATTCGGAAACTTTGCTGGTGAAGATGCCGTCTGGCTACCACGAAGATAATAAGTAGAAATTCTCCTCCTGTTCCGTCCGAAATATTAGACCTAGCCGCGGGGGATTAACCATGCACCCTGGGGCGCTGTGTTGCGGTGCGCGCGGCCGTACGCCATCAGGGGTTCCAGTCCCACCTCGAGCATGGGTCTTTGTGTTGTCCTCATGTTAGTTTATCGTAGTATAAATAGTTTGTAAGCTACAGACTGGTAACCATGCAGTTGAGATCGATAGATTTAAAAACATTTGATTTTTATTAGCATGACATTACTTGAAAAGAAGTATTGGGCAAAGATTAATGTTCATATGTCACTGCACAGAAAGAGTGACATAATTGGTGACAACAGAAGGACTCCTACTGGTTTCAATGACATCATTTGCTCATCACCATGAGTGTCAGGCTTTTTGTTGCTGATAGTTATTTTGGTCCCCCATATCTGTCTCGGGATCTTTCAGACCGTTCGAATCCTCCCTCAGACATCGATGTTTGTGTTATCTTTAGTATAAGTTTGTTTATAAGTAGTTTGTAACTTTAAGGATTAACAACCCCACAGTTAAGAAACATTTGAACTCATCAGTGCAGATGATTTTACTCCATTCTCTGAGATTCCAGGTGAATGTACGTGACAGCACCGCAGACATGGCGTTAGGTTTACTGGGGACAATAAAAGTTGCCGCAATGGGCACATAGATGTCAGACTGGCTATTGAAGCTCATTGTTGTCACTGATTCACTACTTTAGTCCTAGCGTTGTTTCATCTCTGTAGGTCGATCACTACTTGACGATGTGTTTCTTCATTGTTTACCCATTAAACTACAGATCTCTTTTATTGACATCAATTTGCATCAGAGTTTTGGAACATATCCTGTATGATCTGTTTGCCCAACGTCAACACGGATATAGATAATATCGTTCATGCGAAACACAACTAACTCTTTACTCACACGAAGTGTTTGGAGCTATCGACAAGGGTCCGCAAATTGATTCCGTATTTCTTGATTTTCAGAAGGCATCAACTAAGACAGAGGTGATATCGGCCGTTCCACGGGGTAGTGTTATTGTTCCTCTGCTGTTCAATATTTACATAACGATTTAGGGGAAAATCAAAGTAGCTCTCTTAGGTTGATTGCAGATGACGCCGTCATTTACCGTCCAGTAAAGTCACCTGAAGATCACAACCAAGTGCAGTATGATCTGGATAAGATATCACTAAGGTGTAAAAATTGGCAATTGACTCTAAATAATGAGAAGTGTGAAGTTGTCCACATGAGTACCAAAAGAAATCCTCTAAACAACGTTTACAAGATAAATCAATCAAAAATAAAGGCCGTAAACTCCACTAAATACGTAGGAATTACTATTACTGCAGACTTAAATAGGAAGGAACAGGTAGATAATGTCGTGGGAAAGACGAACCAGAGTCTGCGTTGTATTGGCAGAACCCTTAAAAGATGCAACAGAACTACAAAAGAAACTGCATACACTACGCTTGTCCATCCTTTCTGGATTATCGCTGCCCAGTGGGGAATACGTATTAGATGGGTTTGACGGAGGACATCGAAAGAGTCCAAAGAAGGGCAGCTCGTTTCGTATTGTCATGATACAGGGGAGACAGCGTTACGGAAATGGTCCAGGTTCTCGGATGGGAATCATTACAACAATGGCGCTTATCGCTGTGGCGTCGGCTACTTACGAAACTCCAATCGCCAACATTCTCTCCCGAATGTTAAAGACATTGTTGACTGCCACTTACATAGGTAGAAATTATCATCAGAATAAAATACCAGAAATCAGAACTCGATCGGAGAGATTCAGATGTTCTTTCTTTCCGCGCGCTATTCGAAAATGGAATTTGAGATAAAATAGTATAACGGTGGTTCGATGAACTCTCTGTCAGGCATTTAAATGTGATTTGCAGGTTACTGCAGTTGACTCCTAAGTGATGACGTCTGCATACTTTCTACACATTCTATCTATGAGGCGCATTTACTGCCCATCTGAGTATTTAGAATAAAATTGACAAGGATTTATACAAGCATGTGGAATGATATTAGCTAGGCTTTCTACATTGATAGTGACAAGTTTCCTGTTTACTTTCTTTGGAAGTTGTGTGGTAAAATTGAGTTGCAGATTTACAGATTCATCTATCAGGCACTGAAGTTAAGAATTTGTCATTTTCATTGGATACTTATGACGCTTTTACATAATGCCTTTGTTTTATTTTTATTTTTCAGGTCTACACAGAATTTGCATTTTGTTTTTTTAATCACTCTAACTACAGATTCTCGTTATCATGAAGTGTGTATTGCTTAAGATAAACACAAAAGTTTCCTCTTAGTCCATTGCTTTTACAATGCAAGTAATATGAAAAGATTCTAAAGTATATAGGTTTTCAGTATTAAATGGAGATTTAATGATCTGAAATGACACTTTAGATTGATGCAGATATTTTATTTTTCGTTTCTCACCAGTCGTTTCTTGTTGCAGGCCACAAGAAGATTTGGAGACTTCATATATCCCTTACATGCCAAAATACGACAGAAAAAGGAAGATGTCTGCAGCTTTGGATAAAATCATGGCGGACGTAATGTTAGTTATCACAATTTCAGTATATAGCACTTAGCATCAGAGCTTGTATTAATATGCCTTACTGTCGAGAGCCTGTGATTAAGTAGTTAAATTGTGACATATGTTGATGGATTGTGTCAATGGCTGTGTAGGCAAGTTACAGAGTGCAATTACCATGGTACAACATTCTGTACTCATTTGACCATGAGATTGATTTCTCATTGCTACTTACAGTTTCTTTCCTTCCTTCAAATGTCTGAGGATAGCGTGCTTATACTTCATTCAGCATTAGAATAAACCCGATGTAAACGAATAGAATGATTGGTGAACGGTCGCAGCAAATGTTTCCGTTTGTTCCTACTGTAAGAGACAGTTTTGTGGGGAAAGTTGAAGTATGCAATTCTAGGATAAATTGCGCACACACATGAGAACCGAGGGAGTATATTGAGAAGCAGCCTACTGGTTCCGAGTGCTATGTTTTGACAGCTACAGAGTCGTCTTAGTTTAGGGGTTAGTCAATATATAGTGGCATCTCTCATCTGTCAAACGAGCGTCTGGCCGCTCGCTTTGTGTATAGGCACATGACTGAAACTCTAGGCCGTTATCTACTCATTAACGGTCGGCGGGATAAGTCCCACTTGGTCTTGGAGAAATAAGCAATTAACCACTTAAAAATTAATAACTATTGGTCCATATATGGTACTAAGAACTGAACAGGTTCACTTTAAATCTGAAAATTACATGGTTCTGCTCATACAAACGCGCCTCCTGCCACTTCAATAGTTTGTGACTTATAGTAAATCAAAAATCATTGTAAAATAACAATTTGCTAAAGGATATGTCTTGAAAACGCCTTAACAAAACCTTACACACAAGGTGTCAACTAAAAGATCTAAGTGAGTACTATTAACCCTTATCTGCTGCCGCCGAGCATCTAGTTTGTCTGGTCGCGCGCACCCTGGCGGCTGCCTAATCCTGCTACCTGCACTAACGGGTGTCCCCACGGCCTGCTGCAGGCGGCTGAGCCAGCCGATTGGCCGACCTCGCCATGTGCTGCATATTCCGGAAGTGAAGGGCTGTCGCCCATGCCCCGCCTTCTGAGTGTGATCCCAAAAACACGATGTATCTGGACACTTTTTTCTGTGGCTTTGAATCTGCAGATGTATTACTACACAGACATTATGCGCATTGAGACTGCTTATTGGGCGTTCGTCTGTGAATGTTAGTAAACTTCGTCGAACTAATACTGGATCAGATATAGGCACTTGTTTGATATCGTCCTTATAGTTGCGCCGAGTGTGCTTGAAATTCTGGTAACTTTGAGCTGATCAATTTGGGGTACTATTTTGTTAAAATAAATAAAATTTGGCCATCTTCTACAAATGTTTGCGTTCTCTGAAGAATAACAAAGAAAATAATTTGGTGAGCCGTATTCGGCTAGAAAATGCTAGGTAAAAGTGCCAGAAAATATAGGTGTCCAACAAATTCTCTGAAGGACTACAAGAAAGTCTAGGCCGATTTTCAGCCATTAAGATATGTCATTTTTTTGTGTTTCAGTTTGTAGCACTGATTGCAATATGTCGTCAAACCATGTTTTAAGTGCATTTTTGACCGGAAAGAAATTTTCCTGTTGGTTTTTCGATTAGGTGATCAAAAGACTCATATTTCCGGGCATATAATCGAAACAAGTGTGAGCGAGATGTCTTCCAAAACAGAGAATTTTGTGTTTTGTTTGTGAAAACAAAAAATGTTATCGTGTGCTTGTGATATCTCATGCAGTTTGATGTTTGTTTGGGTGTTTTTTTTTTTTTTTTTTTTTTTTTTTTTTTTTTTTTTTTTCCTGCAGTGTGATTCAAAAGTGTCTCACTTGTTTGCACCAATGCCAGTTGCTTTGGCAACACATCTTGTGTGGCGTTCGCAGTGCAAACACTAGTTCTGAGACACCAATAGCAAAATATTATGTCTACTTGTATTTTGATCAAGTTTATATAACATGTTAGTGCTCAGATATTATTTTATTATTAAGAGGTCAGCGTAATTGCATCTATACACGTCAGTAGTAATTATGGTGAATAGGAATTCTTAAAGCGCGAACAGGTGACGTTCAAGAAGCAATGTAGTAATAGTCACCACATTTATTTTTCTTACTTTTAGTTAGAGCATGCAGCACGCCTACACCAACTTATAGACCTTAAGATTAGTGAATTCAAATATCACATGAAAGATAAATGACGGTAGTACTCACGTGTGTCTCTTATCGAGGCAGTATGAAAGTAGTAAATCTTTCATATCAAATCAATGTTTCTTGAAACAATAGAATCATTTTTCTACGCGTTTTGCTGAACAGCAGTCACCAAACAGAACACAAAGGTTTTTAGATCCCAAATTGAATACATAAATAAGTAGAAGAACCTCAAGGAAGGAAAGAACGATAAAGAGAATGACAATGCAGCACTGCTGTCAACTAGTCGGTATGAGTATGACGCTCGGCGGCCAGTACCTTCAGTACATAGTATACTATTCCGCTTTCTTACCTTTTAACTTTCGTCATATTTTAGGCTCACTACCTCCTGCGGACTGGATGGAAAAATGCAGGTCCGGATTACGGATGCAGGATAAGTAGCGGAAGGTCGATGACAGAAGGAAGTATAAAAGTAGTTTTTTGACTTCGTCCCCGAAAATGTAAAAGTAATATGTTTGATTTTAAATGATTGGATATATTACAACAGATACACATTCAAGTATAAAAACAATATGAATACAGGTATGATGAATACAGATTAGTATGTACAAACTTGACAGCCTATGGAGTCAGAGGAAGAAGGAGTGATATTAACAGGTCTGAGGGAGGCTACCGAATGAGAATGAGTATCGCTCCCTTGCTTTCCATGTGCGCACGTGGCGACAAACTGCCACCAGAGCGCGTGCTTCAGCGATCTTCGCGTAACCGATGCGGAAATCGATACTCACAAGGGAATGGTCACACTTGTCATGCCGAAACATGTATTGATTTTTTTAGCATTGTTAGTTAACATTGAAGGAAGTCTGTCTTCAGAATTTTAGATGCTGATATGACCTGGAAGTCATAAAAAAAAAGCACGAAAATGGCTGTTTGGCGCTTGCGGTGACTGCAGGCCACCCCTGGAAATGGCCCGTCGCGACCTGTTGTTAGCCGGCCGCGGTGGCCGAGGGGACTGAGGCGCTCCAGTCACGATCTGCACGGCCACTACGGTCGCAGGTTCGAATCCCCCATCGGGCATGGATAGTTGTGCCATCCTTAGAATTAGCTAGTTTATAAGTAGTGTGTAAGTTTAGGGATTGATGACCCCTTAGTTAAGTCCCATAACCTATAAAAACATTTTGAGCCGTTTTTATGGTGAGCGTTGTGCACATCGCCGGGAGATGCGGCCGTCTTATCGTGTCGTTCACTAAAGAGGAATATCGTTGCACGGTTTTGGTGGAAAGGTGAAATGAATATCGTTTCTGTGGCATGCACTTCTTTTTCATTTCAGTCCTCAACCTGATTAGAGATGAGAAAGATATTCTGTATATCTACATGTACACTCCGCAAGCCACTTTGCGGTGTACGTTGAATCTCCCCACACAGGTGATGGCAAACCCTGTAAATGTTTTGCTGCTTGCCATGGAGATATACCACAGACATCAAATGAAGCAATAAACAGAAAACACGCGTGAAGACTATGTGATATGCGACATGGTTGTTAAACTTCTAGACGACCATGTAAATAGCGCAGACATGTGGCTAGAAACATCTGAAACAGTCGCCATTACAGACTGTGAATCTAAAGACCGCGAAGAAACGAAAGCAAGTTGCACTGATGAAGACTCTTCGAGTGATAGTGCCTCTGAAATCATCATAGCAACACCAGCAACTACAATTACATTATCAGACAAAGAAAAAGCGGTGAATTATTGGTTGCACGAGAAACGCCGTCGTGTCAGTACTATTGAAAATAGGTATCGCTTTATCCGTTCTGAACGTGAATTGTATAGATGGAAAAATGAAGTCGCTGGACGACGTAAGGGTCGGCTGGAAATTGCGACGGAGATAAATGAGCGTCTTTTTGAGTAATTTACTGATGCCAGACGACAGTCATTGAGTGTAAGCGATACAACTTTGCGTGATTGGGCGATAGAGATTGCCAACGCAATAGGCGCTAAGGAATTTACAGCTTCTCAAAGTAGGATTAGCCGCTTCAAATAATCACATAGAATTGTGGCACGAAAAATAACAGAATTTTATCGAGAAACAGGTCAGATAATAATGTGACTCAACTGGAAATGATAGAAGCTTTTCTTACGACTGCAAACAATAAGATCGCCAGTTTTTGTGAATCTTACATTTAAAGTGCAAATCAGTTAGGTTTTCAAAAAGAAATGCGTGCGAAAAGAACACTGTCATTCAAAGGGGAAAAACATATTGAGGCAGTTGCGCAGTCCACGACTGCACTCACCCATTCATACACTATAATGCCCATAATTAGTCTGTGTGGTTCATAGCTGCCTAAACTATATTTTTGTCTTCAAGAACAAACTGGACATATTGGACTACGTGTCAAACAAACAATGTTCTACACAGACAATCTTGTGGTAGACGCATCGAAGTCTGGAGAAATGGGAAATGAGAACGTTACTCTTTTCATACTTATCTTCCGTTCTGAGGGAACAAACCTCTTCTCCTTCTATATTCGTGGTCAGGTCATAAAAGTTCTGATTCATTAAAAGTTGTATTTCGATCTCACCCTGACAAAGAAGTAGAGATACTTCAGATTCCACCCGGCACGACGAACGTAATTGAGCCGTTAGACAGAGAATTTTTCCGCCAGTGGAAGGCGTTTTACTGAAAACTAACAGAGAAAATTATTGTGTGCAAATGACTGCAGTTTTCTGTCTATCACCGTGACAATATTCTCGAGTTGCAATCAGTCGTACACCATCAATTTTCCTTCCCACGGTTTAAAAATGTGACAAAAAAAGCTTGGCACGCCTCGACATATACTGTACTAGGCCTGATTACTTCTTAACGCCAAACGAGTTTTGTCTACGGACGTCTGACAACGTCTGTGATTCGTAGGGCTATCATATGTCGTCTTTTCTTGTATATTCGTGATGCACTATAAACCTATGTTTTGAACATTGTATCAATATTTCACATTTTTGCGGTAATTATAAGAAATAAAAGTTTGACGTGTTCTAAACCACATATGTATTTGCGTCTATTTCATAGCTGTTTCGAAAGAACGTTATAGATAACACATAAGCTACATTTTTCAACGAATTTATTATCATCGTGTTTATTAATTATCGTACGATCGCTTTGACTGGGCGAATCAGCTCTCTCACTGCTTTGGCAAGAGAGCGGCGCGTAGCTAACGCCACCTTGTTTCTAGATATCGCTATAAAGAGATAGGTCAGGGCTGTACAATAGACAGTTATAAGCACGGAAACCATGCGACAGTAATGTCATACTCCATAAAACTTTTTACAAACTTCCAGGTCATGCCAGCAGACAACAGTCTGCATGCAGACTTCCTTCAGTGTTAACTCACAGTGGTAAGAATAGCAACACAGGTTTCGACATGACAAGTCTGACCATTCCCTTATCAGTGATGTCGCAATTGCCAGTTTCCGCCGGCTGCTGTTGGCGATGGGACGCCCGAGATGAAACAGATGTGATCTAGACGAGACCACGAGCTCTTATGTAGATTTATTTCTGAAAGTTTTCGCTATCATTGTTAGGAAGCATTCGTAATTTCTTTAAACTGATAACCCAAGGGAACAGCGAAACGCTGATAGAAGAAGAAGAAGAAGAAGAATAAGATGAAGATGAAGGCGAAAATATGAGGAAAGAGTTGATTGGAACTCGCTACTCTTCTTTCTAATGGGATAAGGCCTACCACGAGATTCCAAGCCCAAAGAGATTAGTAACTGCTCCACAAAGAACAGCAGTTCCTCCAGCCACAGCCGTCTGCAGGCAAATTGTGCATTTCGCCGGATTTGGAATCCAGAGGGACGAATCAGTTGGCCATGTATGCGGGATTTACCTCGTAAGATGCAAACCAAAAGTATAAATGTTTAAGGTTTATATCTTTAGAATAGGCTTGGCCTGTTGGCACACACAAACTGTTTGGTGTGAATATACGTGAAATTCACAGACGTGCAAGGTGATCAAACCTTGCAGAAGGAGAACTGCGGTAAAACAGTAAATGTTGTGGCAGAACATCTGAAGGAAATTTTGGAAAATATTTCCAGTAGATTTCCTGATCATGTTACAATATAGGGAGGAGATTTTAATTTACCGGAATATATTGGGAGACTCAAATGTTTATAACGGCCGGCAAGGACAAGTAAACCAGTGTTTTAACTGCATTACCTGAAAACTACCTTGAGCAGTCAAGCAGAGAACCGACTCGTGGCGATAAATATTAGACCTTATGGTGACAAACAGACCCGAACTACTGGGAACAGTTAACGCAGAACAGGGAATCAACGATCATGTTACAGCGTCGATGATTTCAGCCGTAACTAGAAATATTTATAAATGTAGGAAGGTTTTTCTGTTTGTCAAAAGTGACAAAAAGCACATTTAAGAGTACTTGACAGCTCAACATGGAAGTACAGATAGTGTTGAGGAACAGTGAACAAAGTTCAAAGCCATCGTACAATATGCATTAGATGAGTATGTGCCAAACAAGATCACAAGAGATGGAAAGGAGCCTCGGTGGTACAACAACTGAGTTAGATAACTGCTGTGGAAGCAAAGGGAACTTCATTGCAAACATAAACATAACCAAAGCCTTGTAGACAAACAAATATTACACGAAGCGAAATGTAGCGTGAGGGCGGCATTGCGAGAGGCGTTCAACGAATTGGATATTAAAGTTCTATCTACAGACTTGGCAGAAAATTGTAAGAAACTTTGGCCTCATGTCAAAGCGGTAGGTGGACCGAAACAAAATATCCAGAGACTCTGTGACAAAATTGGTACTAAAATAGAGAATGAACTCTGAAGGCTGAATTACTAAATGTGTTTTTCCAAAGCTGTTTCACTACACTCAGCAAGCGGCTACACGGGTAGCGGCGGCTGTGTGGCGTGGACTGGGCGTTTTTTCTTTACTTTTTTTTTTTTTTCATAGGGCCTCGGGAACACACAAAATGGGTTTCAGTCTCGACAGGTGCAGGTCACACGCAGGACGAATGCAGATCTAGGAACCATTGGTGTAACAGTTGTAAATTGTTATAGCTGTGTTGGGAAATTTCCAGAATGTACTGAGTCAAAAATCGTTATAGGTTCTGAAAACTGGCTCACGCCAGAGATATGTTCGGCCGAAATTTGTACAAAGGGCTTATTGGTCTTCTGAAAGGAGAGATTAAATAGAAAAGGGGGTGGCGTGTTCATTGCAGTTACAAACGGTTTATCCTGCAGCGAAATTGAAGCAGATACTTTCTGTGAGTTGGTGTGGGTAGAGGTTTTACCTGGCAACCGGAATAATTAATAATTGGATCTTTTTATCGGCACCGTGACTCAGGGTATGCTGTTGCCGAAACGCAAAAAGAAAGTTGGACACACAATTCAAACCGGTACCCGACGCATAATGTCTTAATCGGTGGCGACCTTATTCGACCCTCGACATGTAGGCATAAATATGTATTCAAAACCGGAGGCAAATATAATACATCGTCCGAACTAGTTTTGAATGCTTTTTCTGAAAACTACTTCAAACAATTAGTTCATGAACTCGCTAGACTAGTAAATGGATGCAAAAATACTCTTGATCTCGTAGCAAGAAATAATCCTGAGCTAGTAAAGAACCTCAAACCAGAAACAGGGATTAACGAACATTGAGTTGTAGTATTCAAATGTGTATTAAGCTTAAGGGACTTAACTACGGGGTCATCAGTCCCTAAACTTACAAACTACTTATGAACTACTTAAACTAAGGACGGCACAAATATCCATGCCCGAGGGGGATTCGAACCCCCGACCGTAGTGGCCGTGCAGACCGTGACTGAAGCGCCTCAGTCCCCTCGGCCACCGCGACCGGCGATAAAAATTCGCTTCACGCTTTCCTGAGTGATAGTCTCCAGTCTTTCAAAACGAAAAATGCGGAGGTAGATCCGTTGTGGCTTAATATCAATAACAGTCGAGAGATCTATACCAAATAAATTAATAAATTAGGGGGCTGACTCACCGTGGTAGACAAAACAGTTCATATTACTGTTGTAGAAGCAAAGAGAAACGCACGCAAAATTTAAACAGACACAGAGTCCCCCAGACTGGTAATCTTTCACAGAAACTCGCAATCTAGCGCGGACTTCAATGCAAGACGCTTATAATAGTTTCCTCAACGAAATCCTATCTCGTAATCTGGCAGAAAATTCAAAGACAATCTGGCCATATGTGAATTACACTAATGGGAAAATACAAACAATACCTTCACTACGTGATACCGATGGTAATACTACCGATTACAGTACTGCTGAAGCAGAATTGCTAAACACAGCTTTCAGAAATTCTTTCACCAAAGAAGACGAAGTGAACACTCCAGAATTAGAACCAAGAACAGGTGCCAGCATGCGAAATTTAGAAGTAGATGTTCCTGGAGTAGTAAAACAACTTAAGTCAATAAACAAAAAAATCTTCTGGGCCAGATTCTGTACCAACTCGAATCCTATCAGACAATGCTGATGTAATAGCGTTATACTTAGCTATCACATACAACCTATCACTCAGCGAAAGATCCGTACCCTGAAACTGGAAAGTTGCCAAGTTCACTCCAATATTCAAGAAAGTCAATGGGAGTGATCACCGTAATTACAGGCTAATCTCATTGACGTCGATTTGCGGTAGGATTTTGGAACATATTTTTGCACGAACATTATGAACTACCTCGAAGAGAGCAACCTATTAACTAACAGTCAACACGAATTCAGAAAGTATCGCTCTTGCGAAACACAGCTTGCCCTTGATCCAAATGAAGTGTTAAGTGCCATGGACAAGCGATCTTAAATCAATTCCATATTTCTAGATTTCCGGAAGGCTTTAGACATTGTATCTCACAAACGGCTGTAATGTTACAAAATAACTACTTTCTCTTTCATGATCGACTAGAGATTATGAAGGCTTTAATTTGGATACGAGCGGCCTAGCATTGTAGTAGCTACTGCGAGAATCTATCTTTGTTGCAGATATGATAAGCAGTCGATCATTGCACAGTGGATGCTAGGAGAAAACAGAAAATCCACAGAATAAACTAATATGTAACCTATGTTTTTGTGTGTAAATTGTGTACATTATCTTTTGTTTAAGTAATTATTATTACGATTGTTGTTAATGAGATTGATTCACTTGGAAATTGTTTAGAATCACACGCAATAAAACATAACTGAAGAATTTACAATAATGTTTTAGTGTGACGAGTTATTTCAACATGGATTTCACTCTCATTGGAATCTAAAATAAAAAAATAAATAAGAACAAAAAAAGGAAACGAAGTCTTTTAGCCTTAGTGGCAAAAGAATTTGAAGACGTTTGGAGACAGATTGTAGCTGGACCTCAATTCAACAAAATTTCACTAGCTACACGCACAGGCAATACGTGCGTTATCCCTGGTAAATAATAAACAACTATTAGGGCTCTTTTCACCAATGACAACTTGCAATAACGCACTGTGGCGATCGCGACAGGACGAACTTCAAATTTAGAGAGTGAAAAAGGCACGAAAAGGGTTTTGCAGAAATGAAAAAAAAAACTGTGAAACATTCTCGCCGTCGGAGGTTCGAGTCCTCCCTGGGGCATGGGTGTGTGTGTGTGTGTGTGTGTGTGTGTGTGTGTGTGTGTGTGTGTGTGTCCTTAGGTTAGTTTACCTTAGTTTAAGTAGTTTGTAAGCTACGGACTGATGACCACGCAGTTTGGTCAGATAGATTTACAAACATTAGAACATTGCAACATTTGAAACATTATTTCGTCACAACCGAAGACACTCTTGATCTTGTCATGGGTCCTCTGTATTGCAATTCTGGAGAATCCTTCCCTTTTGCCGATTACCGATGATAGACGTTCCTGTACTCGCTTCATCAGTATCATTACCGCCCTCAGATTCCTTGAACATGATGCCATTCTCGCCTATTTGCTCTTCAGGATCGTATTAAGGCTTCATGCGGAGGACGTGAACAATGTCTCATCGTTTTTGTCGTTTCGACGACGGCTTATAAATCCTCAACTTCGCAAGTGACGTCTGACAGGCGGCGTATGGTACGATACGAACCAAAGTATCGCCTCAGTAACATTTCTGATATTTGAACAATCCATACAGGGCTAAAAATCCACACGTTCTGTAAGACCATTTGCCTGAGGATGGTATACAGTTGTCATTCTGTGGGCAATGACGCAACATGCCATTATCTCTGATCCTAGTTTTGACGGGAATGCTTTTCCGCTATCAGATATCATCACAAATGGTGCTCCATGCTTCAAAATAATGTCTTATGCAAGGAAGTTTGCGATCTCTGGAGCTTCTGCAGTCGGCACAGGTTTGGTGACAGCATAGCGTGTGAGATAGTCAGTGCAGACTATTATCCATCGGTTACCGTTTGTGGACTTCGGGCACCTCCCTAAAAGATCGATCCCAACTCGGTGTAATTGAGTTTCTGCAGGTGAAATCGGTACGAGATGCCCTGGAGGTAATTGTGGCACATACTTCCGTCACGGCACATGGTTCACAGAACGGTTGGGCCCTTTCCAGTAATATCTGCGTCTGATTCAGTCTAGGGTCTTCACAGATCCCAGATGACCGGATATTGGAGCATCATGGAAATACTTGCGAATCGCTGGCTGGAGGTGAGCTGGAACGACCAGTAGCCATTTGGGGCCCAGTAGATCGTAGTTGCTCTTATACAACGTCCCGTTTATAAGTTTGAACTTTCCATTGGTCGGTTCTCCTTCTCCAAGGCCTCTACTATTTTTAATAGTGCTCGATCTTCTCACTGTTCAGTTGTAACATCACCTAATTCAGTAAGGAATGAAATTTCATTCGTGCTCATGTGTTTCACTAATGGATTCCTCGAAAGGCAGTCGGCATCCTTGTGTTTGCGCCCGTTCTTGATTACCAATGTAACGTAGTACTCTTGGAGTCTTAGTCTCCATCTTGCTAGTCGACCTGATGGATCCTTCAAGCTAGTCAGCCACACAAAGAACGGTGGTCTGTCACGACAGTGAATGGTTTGCAGAATAAATACGGCCGGAACTTGTTGATAGCCCAGATAACTGCGAGACATTCTTTTTCAGTTGTAGAGTACTTTATGGCGAACTTTGAGTGTACTCTTGATGCGTAGGCACCTTCAGCACAGTTGCCCCATATCACAGAACATTTTCTTCTTTAGTGTGCGGCGGTAATTATCTGACAATACAGAGAAAGAAGCTCCTGAATCAACAAGTGCCTGAACAGGTTGGCCGTCGATTATGACGTAGACGAGATTTCCCGTCATCTTAGCGACTGTCGTCCATGGAGGATTTTCACCTGCGGCGGCCTCACCTCCGTAGATGAACACCTCGCTTAGTTTTCCTGGGCGCGGCGGCTTGGGGAGCAGCAGGTACCTCTGTACGGCGACGGTGAACGGCAGCGGCGCTTCGGGGTGCGACCTCGTCCAGGGTATGGCGATGAGCTTCTTCCCATAGGTTGACTGAACTCCTCAGCAGGTGACTGCCTGGAATGGAACTGCTCTGACGGCTGATGTCTTGCGGCAAAATAATCGTCGAATACTCGCCTTCTCTCTCTGCAGCAGCATACATGTCTTCTAGGGCGCCCACAGTGGAGACACAGTGGTGTGGTGTCTTCTGTCCTCCACACGTATGTTTTTCTGCGGGGCGTTATAGTTGCGGGGGGAGTTGGTTGTGGCCACGTCAGCTGATTCATTGGCTGCCGTTTGGCAGCTGCAGTGTAAGTCATAGCATAGCGATGCCATTCTTCACGACAGGTGCGATTGGCGTGGCAGACAGGAGCTAATGTCTGAAATACCTCTTCCTCAGCGGAGTCGGCTCCCTTGTGACTCACAGTGCATGCTTACATCCATGGCCATAATCTGATGCTCGCTCGGTCTAATAGTCCCAGATGCCATAAACTGATGAAAATCTTCTCTCACAAATTTGTCGTATGACAGAAGCGAAGTCATGCTGGTCTTCCACAAAGGCCATAGGGATTACATTGTGGAGTCTGTCATACTTCTCTCTTCAAATCTTCCTTTGTTGCATCTCTTCAGTACGCTGGCACCACTTGATGAATTCTTCCGTCGTAGTGACGTCTTTTATCAGAAGGGGTTGGAACATGTCCTCTGCTATACTCTTCATCAGGTGCGTGATTTTGTCGGCCTCAGTCATATTCGGATTGACTATGTTACACAGGGCCAAAACATTGTGTATGTGTAACTGTGTCGGTTCACCATGTCGTTGGACCCGGTTCTTCAGTTGTTCTTCCGCCGTCCGGATATGTCTCTGGAGGTCACCAAACGTCTTCTTGAGGTAAGTCTGGAACGTTTCCCACTCATTCAGCTTCTCTTTCTCTTTCGAACCATTGCTGGGCCTGTCTGTCTAGGTAGAAATAAATGTTGGCCAAGGATTTTGTATGATCCCACCTGTTGTACTTGGCGACTCAGTCGAACCATTTTAGTCATTTGTTGGGGTCCTGTCCGGCGTCTCCAGAGAACACCAACGGGTGTCTGATGTGCAGCTGGCTTACCGCTGGTTTCGTGTCCATCGTTCTTCTAATAATACGGACTTTCAGAAGCATGATCTCCGTATAACCCTTGTATTCCAGTTCTAGTCCATGTAAGCGACAGCTTTTAAGTTGCCTTTTCGGAGACACAGTGATGCAGCTGTTGCACAGGATACCCAGTGCCTCCACCAAACAATGTCACATTGAAATGGAAGCATGCTTGATTTCGAAGGCAGTGTTGTCAATTGAACACAGCACTTATACTGAAAGCAGTTTATTGCAAACTTAACATACATGCAGCACAAACTACCTCTCGGGTAGAGTGCTCTGCTATTTATACACAGACAGAAAGTACCTGAAATTAGAAGAATAGGAAACTGTAGAAATTACAAGTGAACATAAGAAACCTGTAGAATATTATGGAAATGATAATTACAAAGAAATAAGTTTTTGGTGGTGGACAGGAGTAGGATATAAAAGCCGTTTCTGGGGCCAAAATAATCAAATTGATATCAAATTAATTATAGTAATTGCGTAATTAGAGTAATTGCATTATTGCAATTACGTGTACTTAGAGTAATTGCATAATTGCAATTACGTGTACCTAGAGTAATTACATGTAGTTAGGGTAATTAGGGTAATTGTTTATTTATTTATTGTAATTGTTTATTGTTATTGCAATTGAAAATGTTCACTCCTCCACGTCTGGTGTGGAACTGAGCTCACCCCAAGGCATCACGTGACTATCTACGTCCCCCCCCACCATACCAAGTGACCACCACCGACCAATGAGAGCACAACACGTGATCACCTCCTTCCGACAGTGAGCAATAACAGGTCCAAACTCGTCCACCTTGGGATTTCAACACTAAAAGCACTGCGGCAGTATTTCGTTGAAAAGCAGCAGTTCAATAACGTTATTATTACTATTATTAATTACTGAAACGAGCTCCGTTTTTCATAGGAAGTCTAACACACACAAAACCGTATCAAAAAATGCTAGTTAATGATCACTGTACTGTGTAACATCATAATCTCTCTCCGAGGCGACGTGCGCAAGAAAATAATGGGAGCACAGCGCGAAGAGATGAGTGGTATAAGGGGATCTTATTTTATTTACACGCTGCCGCGGGCGACCGCCAGCTGCTGGCCGCTGGCCGGCGCAGGTCCTGTCTGCTTGGCGCTCGGAGCACGAATCGCGGCTGTGGCGCGGTCAGTTGCCGAGACCCCCTCACCCCTCCTACCCGCGCTCACCCGCAGTGGCAGTTAGAGCGCTCGCCGCCGCCTCCCCCCTCCCCCACGCCACGCACCAGTGGACCGGTCCTATTCAACCTCGCGGGCGGCGGCGCTTCTTTCTTAGAAATGCTCCGAACCCTTTGAGTCGCATCGCATTCGGTGGTCGGATGTCAATAGGTTGTCAGACATCTATGCTTCACTCAGGCGAACTGTGTCAATGGGCTAGCCCGCGAAAACACGTCTTTTGAGAATACGTGCACAGGTGCTCCTCATAACACAGAAAAATTCCGCGAAGACGCTCGGAACCATTCTCCGCAAACACATGAGATTTCTAGACAATGCGTCCGCTCAATAACATACACTGCGGATTTCAGACCACCCATTTGGTTTCGCATATTCTTAGAAATACCTCCGACCCGCGGCGGTGACAGCCGACAACATCTCATCCGCCCCTTGACAGTGGACTCAAAGTGACAGCCGCTGTAGGCGCTACCCACAATCCTCCTCCCAGCCACCTCACACCCTTCCGCGAAAAGAATTCCCACACACGTGTTCAGCATAACACGGAAAATTCCCTGAAGACGCTATTCATCCGCGAAATTCCAAAGCATCCTTTGAAAATATGCTCACATAAAACAGACAACGCTATTCGACAAAGGAAAACCGCGAAATCTCGAACATTCCCATTGGATAGCTGAGCTGGGAAAAACAGCATGATACCAAGTTCAGACATGTGGGAGTTGTCCCATTAGCTAGCTGAGCTGGGAAAACCGCATGACAGCAAGTTCAGACATGTAGAGACCGATCCAGTCTTCTCATTGGCCAGCTCTTGGTATTTAAGATCACGACATCTGCACGAGAGCATCAGTCTTCATCCGACCGCTGTCGCTGCCATTAATTACCATGTCTTCCGCCGCTGACGCTGACGCCGCTTCTGCTGCTGGTGTTGGTGAGTTAATGATGTCTTTCCGTACACTGCTTTTTATTTTTTTTAATTGCAAATTATTCGTTAACCACATAAGTCTTCTTCATTACAGATGCTATAGTGCAGTTAATGGATCAGTTCAATGCGGAGATGGCTGAGTTAATCAATCGGGAGACAGTGGTTTTACCGCCGCCTCAGCCGCCAGTTCCATTCGTGGGGGATGACGCTTTATCTAGTGAGTACTTTTATTTTCAAAAATTATTTTAAACATGTTGACCAGTTTTATTTTCAACAATGCAGTTGTATTAACGTAATTTCTTCGTGTTACAGATCTCGATGTAATCGACAGATTAGTTGAGGAAGCAGGCAAACCAATGTTGGAAACTGTTTCCGCTTCCGCAAAAAAAAAAAAAAAAAAAAAAAAAAAACGCTCCCGAGATTCTGATTCAGGTTAGTAATACCATTCAAGAATATTATTATTATTATTTTTATACGTTTTGTGCCAGTGCTTGTTATTACTATGTTCAGCTGTATTAACGTAATTTTTTTATTCGTGTTACAGATCTCGATGCAGCTGTGGAAGAGCAGGCATTTTCCAATCATTTGCCAGCTTCCGTAAAAAGGATCCGAGAATCTGAACCAGGTTAGTAAAAAGTGTTTGAAGAAGAATGTTACTATACGTCTGTTATTGGTATTATTATACGTCAGTGGCGGTGATTATTAACTATAATTTTTTTCTGTTGTAGATTACACGTCCCTCTCGTCATCTCTGCCGTCGATATCGGAGTTAGATGTGTATCTACATGGCGGGGATGGCGAGGAAATGCCAGAGTGGGTCCATTTAATATCCGATGTACCTGACGCATCCAACGAACTTCGGATGTTGGATGATGAAAACGACGGGTACATCGCTGAATGGTTACCCACTCTGGAAGCATGGGACCAGATTAATCGAGGTATGTGGAAAAAAACATTAATAAAAAAACTCTAATTATATATATAATCTTCGTGTATTGCGATCGTGTACTTAACGTATGTCTTGTTACAGAGGTCGACGTTGTTGCTGGCGGTGGACCCTCGGCAGTCGCTCCTGACTCGCCCGCCCAGGACCGGACAACAGTGCCCGATGTCGCCGCCCCACGGCCTCCGATACGGCGGGCGTGGATGGAGAGGAGACGTGCCCGCAGACAGCAGCAGACGGAAGCATCTGCTCAGACTGCGGACGCGCCCTCGCCTCCGTTCCGCGATGGCGGCGCGGCACTCACATGCATAACGCCGCCATCGCGGCGCCCTCGCAAATCCGTCGCTCCGCGTCGCGTCGTGCGACGAGCCACGCCATCACCAACGGGGTGGTCTCAAGTTAGTACTCTAAGTAATAGCAATAGTATACCTGTTAGCGGCAGTCCCCTCTCCCGCCCTCTACCATCTAGTGCTAGTGATATCAGGCACCAGGTCGTCAACACAGTGCCTAATTTACGATATACGGTTATTGCGGACGCTTTTGAGAAGCGTTTTCCAGAATACTGAATCCAGTAAATGGATACCGAGATCCATTTTTCTTTCTAGAAGGGTGTAGACCTGTTCTGGAAAGGGAACTGCTCAAAGTTGTTGAGTGTTATCGTGCCATTAAGTGTAGCGCAGGGCTGTGTAGCGAGTTGACACATCCTCCAAAGGTTGAGATGGTGTCGAGGAAACCACTATCGTTTACATTTGGGGTGGTAATGGCGTAATTACACCGACTGTCTCAAAATCCGAATGGTATGAGAATTTCACCTTGAGTGCTATTAGGGATCAGTTTTCAGAGATGGTAATTAGAGGTTCTGGAAAAGCACTCAGCCGTGTGCTGCACTTGGACGCCCATTCACATCTCTTTGACCCACTGAAAGGCGGAAACAGTTTCATCGAACTTCCCAAAGATATTGCTGATAAAAAAGCGTGTATTAACGTTAGAAACGAGCACGACGAAGCTTGTTTTGCATGGTCAGTCCTGGCTTGCGAGAAGAATCTACCTAATTACCCCCATGAAACACGTCGCTATGGTAGAAATATCAACATTCATAGACAGTATAATTTTAAAGGCATAGAGTTCCCCGTCAAACTTCAAGACATACATAAATTCGAGGCAAAAATACCGGTATTTCGGTTCACGTGTATGGCTTGGAGAAGAAAAAAGATCGTAAGCCAGATGAGCAAGACAAGCATAAGATTGTAGGTCCCCTTCACTTTTCCAAATTCGCAGATCAACGTGATGTACATGTTAACCTGCTTTTATTTTCTGATTCAAAAGACGAGAAATTTCATTACGTATGGGTCAAAGATATGTCCACACTTTTTTCCTCCCAAGTTTCGAAACATACACATAAACGACATATTTGCCTTCGATGTCTTAATTCATTCCAAACAAGCGAGTCACTTGCAAAGCATGAGTTAGATTGTGCTTTGCAAAAGGCGGTACGTGTTGTTATGCCAACAGAAGATAACAAATTCTTGAAATTCAAGAATTTTAATCACCAAGAACGCTGTTTAGTTTCTGTTTACGCCGATTTCGAAGCCTTGCTAGTTCCTATTACTCGATGTGGAGGGGACCCCGACGCCTCACATACTACCCTTACCCAGAAACACGTACCGTACGCCGTAGCGTATCAGGTTGTACACTCGTACGATTCCACCAAAAGTGAACTTAAATCACACGTTGGGGGAAATCCTGTAGATTGGTTGCTCTCTGAGCTTGAACAAGTGTCCTGGGAATTTGATAAACTTTACAGGCAGAACGTTCCAATAATCATGACGCAGGATGATGAGGAATCGTACAAAACGGCAGTAGATTGCCATATTTGTACTATGCCTTTGAATCGTGAAGCGGAAACTCCCCGTAAAGACCATTGTCACATTACGGGAAAGTACCGTGGAGCAGCTCATAACTCGTGTAACCTGAATTACCAAGCACCTAGACATATTGCCGTTTTTATGCACAATCTTTCGGCCTACGACGCACACTTCATCATTGAACCCCTGGCTAAATTCGGTTGGGGAGATGCACCTATTAGTATTATCCCTGATAATACTGAGAAGTACATCTCATTTTCCAAGCGAATGACACCGAAAATCACGCTACGGTTCCTGGACTCGCTAAGATTCATGCAAGCGTCACTTCAAAAACTGGTTGAAACCTTACCTCAAAGTGAAACGCATATCACTAGAGCTGCAATTCCCGATGAGACCGAGTTTCAACTACTGACTAGGAAAGGTGTTTTTCCATATGAATATCTGGATAGCATGGAGAAACTTAAAGAAACAGGACTACCCGATATATCTGCTTTCACCAGTACCCTTACAGGTGACACAATGTCGGAATCAGATTATACGCATGCTTGTAATGTTTGGCGGGCGTTTAATATACCGAATTTAGGTGAATAAGCGCGTTTGTACATGGAGACAGACGTGCGACTGCAAGCGGACGTGTTTGAGAAATTCAGAGACGTATGTATGGCCACATACTCTCTTGACCCTGCCTTCTATTACACACCACCGGGGTTGTCCTGGGATGCAATGCTTAGGAAAACACGTGTCAACATCGAGTTATTGACCGATGTTGACATGCTGCTGTTCTTTGAACGGAGGATCCGAGGTGGACTCTGTCAATGCATACATAGGCACGCCAAAGCGAATAACCCTCGGATGGGTGAGGCGTTCAACGCATCTGAGGCAACGAGCTACATCATGTACCTGGATGTCAACAACTTATACGGGTACGCCATGCAGCAGTCTCTACCGATTGGCGGGTTTCGCTGGCTATCCGATAAGGAACGCCTCAGATTAGGTGACAATCTCCGTAACAACAGGCGTGTTGTTGCCGATGCTGGGGTGGGGTATGTTTTAGAGATCGAGCTAGAATACCCCCTTAATTTGCATGATGAGCGTAGCGATTTACCGCTATGTCCAGAGCAACGAGTTCCGCGAGGCGGTTCCACCGCTAAACTCCTGACAACTCTGGAGGGAAAACATAGGTATATAATTCATTATCAAAACCTCCAGCAATGTATTGATTTAGGGTTGGAATTGATTAGTCACGCGAGCACTCTCCTTCAACCAGACTCCCTGGTTGAAGGAATATATTGATTTAAATACCGAGAAAAGGGCTTCCGCATCTAGTGATTTTAAAAAAGACTTTTATAAATTAATGAATAATGCAGTTTTCGACAAAACTATAGAGAATTTGAGAAAACATCGCGATGTGAGAGTTAGAACCGCGTGGGAGGGGGCAAGGAAATTGATTGCCAGACCAAATTTTAAACCGTTCACAATATTCAACGAGAACTTTGTTGCTGTTGAGATGGCTAAGACTGGTGTAGAGTTCACGAAACCTCTCTATGTGGGGATGTGCATACTAGATCTGTCCAAACTCCACATGTACCGATTCCATTATGAGTTTGCAAAAACTCATTTTGCGAATCCAAAGTTACTTTATATGGATACGGTCAGTTTTATCTATTGGGTAAAAGGTTGCGATCTATGAAGTGATGCAGTCACACGGTAATGAATTCGACACGCGGCCGATAACACATATGGCATTGTTCCACAGAACAAAAAGGTTATCGACCTAATGAAAGACGAGTCGAATTGGTTACCCATTGTGGAGTTTGCGGGTCTTCTGTCAAAGATGTATGCGTATCTCACGTTGGGAGGCGCTACTTCGAGACGGGCGAAGGGAGTGAAACGTGCGGCATCCAAGGCCATCACGATGGAATATTATCTGATGTGTCTGTATGGTGGTGTCGGCGATGCTCCGCCTCAACCACGTCATATGATACAGCAGACTAGCATTCAATCGCGAAGGCATGAGTTGTACACTGTGCTGCAGTCGAAGGTCGGTCTATGCCATCATGACGACAAGCGTGTGATTACTGCGTGCGGTGCCGAAACTCGCCCGTACGCGCACTATTCACTTTTATCGAAGTGAATGGTTTCACACGCTTGTCATAGTTAGGTACGCATTAGATGCGGTGTACATATATATGTATTCCTCTAAGGGATTTTTTCCGCACAGAGTGCGTTGTACATATCTTTCCCTTCAAGAGATTTTTTCCCGTGCAGAGTGCGTTGTACATATATTTCCCTTCAAGGGATTTTTTTCCGCCAGAGTGCGTTGTACATATTCATCTCCCCTCCAATGATTTTTTCCCGCACAGAGTGCGTTGTAATTCTTTGTGCACTTAGTGGCCTATAAAACTTGTAGTTCTTCTCATCCAGTAATTTATTTATTTCCGCACATAGTGGGCTGTAAGAATTGTGATTATTCTTTTGGCCCAGTCAATTATTATTATTTCTGCACGTAGTGGGCTGTAATTATTTCTGTACATAGTTAGACTGTGAAAAAAAATATCATCGTTCTTTCGCCCAGAGTGCAGCTGTGAATTAGTAGTTTTTAAGTTTCACCTGCCGCTAGCCGTCCAGCCAGAATAGAATTTAAGTGTATGTAAATATGTGAGTTCCACCCATTTTTTCTGTGCGATTTGCAACACCACTTGCTTTGTGTAAAAAAATTTATCAGTACCAAGTATACTGGTGAAACCATCAGCATATTGTATCATGTGATGTTGATTAAAAAAAAGTACTCCAGGCTAGTCATTGGGTGGAATTCCACCAGTTTTTTTCCGAATAGTTTTAAGTAAATTATTATTATTACTCAATGTAGCTAAAAAAATCCTCTGTTCAAAACTTTAATCGATGTAACAAAAATCCTCTGATTTTAAAGAAACTTCACTCATTGTAAACAAAAAAAAAATTGTCTGTTTTAAAGAAAAACTTTACTCAATGTGAAACAAAAATTTTGTCTCTGTTTTTAAAACTGTACTTGATGTACAATGTGTGAGAGAAAAATAAATAAATCTATTTGTTAAAAATTCAAGCTTATTCTTTTATTTCAAAAAATCAACCCTGTCATATATATATATATATATATATATATATATATATATACCAAGGCGTCAAAAACATGGAAAAAAGAGTGTTTTCTAATATGGATGATAACAGAGTACATTTAATGATTGCATGGAGTTATGCATATAAATCAGCACGTATTGGATCTTGGGAGCATGAGGCACGTGATCGTGCTCGATTCCAAAGACGTGTAGATAACTTGAGTAGAATTATATCGCAAGTACTTCTGAAGTTTTTAAATAAATAAAAACACATGGTTTCTTAGGTAGAATATAATTTATTATAGATTTACATTGTCATAAGCACATACAAAACAATTATTATTATTTATTATCACACATTTTTGTTCTACTCCAGTTGTAAATTGTCGTATGGATAGAATTCAGATTTCAGGTATACTTTAGCATTACTCAAACCACAATTGTCGAACACTGTTGAATCTTTTGCCGGATTACCTCTTCTATTTGTTTGAAAAGCAAGTATGATGAATCTAGGTGTCTCCAGCTGAACAGATGTTTTGATAGCCCATGTCTGTCGGTTTGCAGTGGGTAGCACAGGATACTCAAAAAGCTCCCATGAGCGGAATGCTAGAGGTAGATATGTACCTGCATTCAGAACTTTTAAAAGCTTCAAACGTTCTTCGTCCGTGACAGTGATGTGAGGCATTTTCCACAGTATTTTATTGATGACGATTTCTCCCTCCTCTGGAATATTACCATGAACGTATGAGTTGTTATCCGATGCACTGCGTATTAAGATAAGCTCTTGTTTGGCATTTATAATAATTCGACGCATGTCTTCGAAGTAGCCCATAAGCGTTTTTAGAGGTATGCATGCTGTAAACCGCTTGTGATCGACTACGCCGGCTTCTCGACAAACCATCCCGCATTTTCTAACACATTCAAGTCTGATTCTGTTGCGGAAAGATAAGTTTTAAGAGTTGATATTATACCGACATTGCGTGTGCGGTCTATCTCAAATCCATTAAGCTCATACCGCATTTCTTGAAACAGAAATGATAGCGCATTGCGAGTAAGCTCAGAGGCTGCTGTAGAGGTGCCATCCTCCTTCTTAAATGTTGCATCTAAATATAAGAAACTCTTGCAAGGCAGAGTTAAAGCGTCTTGATGCTGGATGACTATCGGAATTTCGTCATTTTTGTTAAATGTGGTTGATGCATAAGGCTTATGCGATATGTATTCATGACGAATAATGCAATCGTCATATTCTGGTTGGATGGTTGTATCAAGCGACATATTTGACAGGTTTCAAACCGACCGATTTAAGAAACTCGTAGTTTGACGTTGTTATCGGTTTGGTGCTTTGATGCGAAGTGTCGTGCCGCGGTGCGCGCACTGGGGTTTTATACATTACCCCCATATCGTTTCTGATGCAGTCTCACAATTATTTCCTCACCGCGAAAGTCAACAAGTTTGTTATCCTGGTCCACAATGCGTAGTTCTAAATAATCCAATGACTGAACTGTCACCGGGAGGTAGATGGCGTTGTGATGGGTTTCAATAATCTTGTACCCTGAAGCAACTGCCGGGAAAAATCCATATATTATGTGAACCAGTTTGTTGTTTAGGTATGAGTTGGTTACAACACTGCACTCAACACGAATTGTATTGACTGGTGGAATATCCACATTCCGATCGGACGCGTAGAATGTTTCAGAATCTTTCTTCAAAATCTGACCTCTTGTGAATCCCAGTAGAGGTCCTATTGATCCTTCCCGGCTGAAGTCTATTGATGCGATGGATGTACGTATTTCAGATTTTAGAGTATTTGTATTTGCACGCAAAACAATACCCTTCCTAAACTCTTCTAAAACTCTATTTATATCGTCAATATCATATGCACCCGGTTGAATTATTATAGTCTCTTGTTGACCTTCAACTTCTAGATGTAGTTTATTGTTAGCTTCTGTGATATTTGGAATGCTTTTATATGTCTCCAGTCCAATTAGAGCAATACACCACTCACCATCGCTTAAATCGATCGGCGGGAAGTAATTTGCACGTAATACGGACGACCGCTCTTTTAAAGCCAGAGTGTACGACATGACATCTCAGGCTCGACTGAAGAGTTGTTGTTGAGAACTGTGCTATTTATATTTTCTTCTTGGTGTATGTTAGGAGGAACATAATGCACAAATGTCCACAAAGATAAGTATTGAACTCTTGGTACCGTCGGAAACTGTAGAACACGTTTCTTCTGCTTGTAAAGTATCGTTGTAGTTCCTCGGGAGGTTGGAGGTTTCCAAACGAGTCGAAATAAAAGACGGTGTTATCGGATTTTTTTACAAATGCTACCCAGTCGCCGGCGACATCTAAATTTACAATGGCACATTCTCCCGATCGCCAAATAGTCTTTGGTAATGTATTCCGCATAAACACGCCTCTGAATGTTGGAATACTGAGCTTCTTTGTAACAAACTTTACTAGATCTATATTTGTAAGAGTTTTGTCTGGTAGTATTACTAGAGGGACTTATTATTATTATTATTATTATTATTATTATTATTATTATTATTATTATTATTATTATTGCCTCCATTTACGAAGAGGCCGAGTCCTTTCTTGTAGGGTTTCAGGTAGAGTCCTTTCCCAATAGCGGCTGCTTCCACATACGGTTGTGTCTTCGCGCTTCCTCGAGCTGTCGTTGAGCGTTTTTCGCGTTATTGATCGTTCTGGCAATAGCCGATGCGCCTCCGGCTAGAGATCCCACTGCCGGAAGTCCTGCCAGAGCTGTATGAGGAAGGGGGTAATCCCACCTGATACGTTTTTCGGTATTGGTAGAACTCTAGGTGTTTTAACCATTCTCGTCGATTCTTTATTTTTTTTTTTCAGAGCTCGTTTAGCTGCATACAGAGCTGTTAAAATGCAGTTCTTCTTCTTACTCTTCTTTAGGACGCGACGAGCCGCATTCATCGCGTGCCGAAAACCCAGACCAAGCTTAATTTTGGCTCACATGGTCTTATCTACTGCTAATGCTGCAAGACGCTAACCAATACCTATATCGCTCCTTTTCCTAATCGCTTTTGCTCTATCCGCTAAAATACGATCTGCAGTGTGACGGTCTTGATTCGATGCGTATGCGATGTCGTGTTCCATTCACGCCTCGTCGAGCAGATTAATACCTTTATCACCCCGTGCTAGTCGTTTTCTAAGCTTTGTTCCTGGTCCGCAGTAGTTATACCCGGGGATGTGGAGCTCAACTAGTAGTTTATCGAGAACACCACCACCTCCTCTGATGCGTCTTCTGCAGGACATAGTATGCTACTGATAAAATGGCGCTACTTGCATCTCGTTATATAGCATTTCGTCTGCGTCAATCCAACTGTTTTCCGTATCTGGAAAACCGAGCCATTTAACTAATACTCGATGTCCACGGCGTTTCACAACTCTCTCTATGAGAAACACGTCTGGTTTAAAACTCTTCTGTAGTTCTTCAGAGTAAAAACAACCTGCAATTTCTTCCCCCTTGCGGTCCTTTAAAATATATGTTCTAGGGTTCGTTCGCTGAACCTTTGAGACGGTGAATATCTAAGTTGACCAGTTTGGTAGGTATGATTTCTCGAAGGTCGTTTTGTGTTTTGAAATACGCACAAAGTCTCCAACTTTAAACTTTTGTCTGCGGTGATCAGTCATTTTAATTCTGAAGTAAACGGTGTTTAGAAGTTCGTTATCACGAACATCGATTGGTCTCATTTTTATCGTGCTGTGTTTGGTCTTGTTGTACTGAGCGATTATTTCAGGAAGAATATCAGTCCATTTGTATGATCCACGTAGATTAAATAGCTTCCACATTCTTGTTTTTATTGTTCTGTTTAGACGCTCCACAATACTTGCTTTCAAATGGGTGAATGTTGACTAATGGTTTATGTTATACCGAGTCATCGAAGTCTTGAAATATTTATTGTAAAATTCAGGTCCATGAGCTGTTTGAAGATTTTTAGGACACCTGCACGTCCCAGTCTGCAGCAGTTTTTCAAACACACGTGCAACATCTTTACCAGATTTCGATTTCAGAGGTAGTGCCCATGCAGATTTAGAATATGAATCGATGATCATTAGAATATATTTGTAGCCTTTATTCACACGAGAATGCTGCTGCATATCCACAAGATCAGCCTGCCACAAGTCATCCAAACCTTTGATCATCACAGATCTGCGAGGGTATGTTTTACGTGCCGGCTTATGGAGTTCGTCAACCACTGTCTCCATTCTTATTCGATGATACCTCTCTCTCTAAGCTGTGAAATTATTGAAACAACTTCATTCGAGTGCGCAGTATTGCCGGCAGCGGCAGATGCCATCAGTAGCCGTAAGCGGTCTACTAAATCGTCCGGTCGGCTGTAGTATATATACTCTGGAGCTTGACCGCTCACACTTTTATGCTGTATATCAGTTCCACCTCCAGTACTACCTTTTTTCTTCTCTTTATCTAGTATGTGCTTTATAACGTTTTTGTATTTCATGGAGGTTACGCTTTTCGGTTTCTCATCGGCATCCTTATGTAGGTCCGTCAGAAGCACTATTTCCAGATAAGTGTCGAGATCTGTAGACGGGTAGTTTGATGTTCTCGGGGTTTTTAAGAAGATGAGATTCAATAGACCTTGCTTTCTTTGAAACTCTTTATCACCAATCTGTATCGTGTTTTTGGTTAATCTTACGGGTTTTGTACCTAGCATATATGGTCTTACTCTGCTGACACCATATGTTTTGTCTATTCTTGATTCGTTGTGGCTGTTGAAAAATTCTGTAACACCATTATCGCCATCTCCATCGTTGTCGGCGCTGTTGTTGATGTCGGCGAAAATTTGTTTGAGAGAATCCGTAACTGGTTTAAAGATTTCTCGTAGCATATTATCTTGTTTCAACTGTCCTAAACGCAGCAGTCGTAGCTTCTCGCGAATAGCCTTCCGCGCTTGGATAAGTTTCTGATTGGTTGACATGCTGGCAAATAATAATCGCTTTTTGGGGTTGCACTCTGTTTTATATGTACGTCAATCTTCATCCTCTTCCTCTTCTTCGCAGGCTTGTTAACTGTAACCGCCTCAACCTCTTCTTCACCATCTTCTTCTTCAAGGATGTTTAGTTTCCTAACCATATCATCAAGTCTTGCATGTGCTTCATTGTTACGTAACAGGATAAGTCTATAATAATTTGTATATTCCTTTCGAACGTCTTTAATTTTGTCACTGAATAACGTACTTATTTTACTGATAGCCCCTTCAATATGTTTTCTCACACTCTCTACTAGTTCATCACGAAATGATTCAATTTTGCTGTTTACATACATGTGAATGTTCTATCTCTGCGCACCGCGACCGCCCGACATACATGCGAATTTATCCATGGCGTTGTTTGAAATGATGTAACCACCGTTTCTCAGAGCTATTTATGTGAAAAAGAGTCTTGGAAGTTTCGTCTATACCTACCATCATCCAGTTTTCTGGTTTTGTCTATAACGAGAAACCCATACTGAGAATGATTCCAGCAATCTGCGCACATTTTTACAAACTCATTGAAAGACATGTCGGTTCCCACATGGGCTTGGTAAATATGTTTTAAATTCAAATTATCTTGTTTGAATGCTGTAATGAGGTTTGCGTTATCCTGCAACAGCTGTTTTGGGATTCGAGAATATGTTTGAGTAAGATAAAAAACATCAACACCCATATGTCTCCCGAAACAGAAATATCGTCGAATTTGGTCCTGGTTTTCCACGGCTACATCGTGAAATATGAAGACAGTGTTCGGTTTTATGTTCTCTGGAGGCGGGATATCGGTGCTCTGGTTATACGTGGTGTATGTCACATCATCTAAATCTTTTAATATCTTATGTAGCATCTGGTATTTAGTCTGTGACAGAGTTTTTGAGAAAATGCAGACATGTTCGAAGAGGACTCCATCTATGTGGGTTTGCTGTGTCATGAGAAGATATGTTTTGCCACAGTTCGATGGCCCTACAGTTATCGCACGAATATTATCTGGAAGGAGCATACCATTCTTCTTACGACCTTCTTCTCCCCCCCCCCCCCCCCCACAGACCAGTCTTCAACTGTAAAATTAGGGTGATGTTTCACCCACCCTGCCATGTTACTGACTAAGTCACATACAGGCGTGCAATGGGCATATATACAGAAGAACGTCTGTGCAATGACTTTAGATGAGATGAGGGATACTATAAATAATGTTATTAACACAGATTTTTTTACATACATTTTTATTCATTCCAATGGCTGAATACAGAATCAACATCGAAATAAGGTTTACATTCTCTTCTTTTCTCGTCCGCTTGTGGGCTTGCAATAGCAGTACAGTATTTAGCAAACAATTGTCTTCTGTGCGCTAGAAATTCACTTCGTATTAGATTCACGGCAGGAGCAGTAACAAAGTATTCAGGTATTCCATCGGTAAATTTAGCTTCTAAGGAATTCACACTTATTGGATTTACTGGTGCTGACTTGGGTACTGATTGAACAAAGATAGATATACACTGATGTGCATCATCCAGATGTACACTATGACTACGTAGTTAAGTCACAATATCATCGTGGAGTGCTTTAACATAACATGACCACGAGAACAGTCTGTCAGATGCAAGTCGTATCGCATCACATACATTAATTAAATTTACAACACTGGAATGTCGTATGTAAGTACAAGATTTACCATCTGAAATCATTAAGGCGGCATCTCCATACATTTCCAATACAGTTACAGTTACACCAAAGGAAACTTCAGGAGGTGGGCGCGCTGGATTATATTCAGAAGTCATTTTCTCATAAATAATAGGCAGTGCTAAAACTAGTTCATTCCATGCATGCTTTAGTGCCCTGTTTAATGTTTTCAACTTCAATAGCCACTTCCCATTGCCACTTGTCACTGGGTTCTAAACCAACTGTTATACGTTTGGAATCACTAGCTGTTAAGTTATACGTGGAAGCAAAAAGTAGCACTTTTGGAGGAGGATTCATACTTTTTTGCCCTGTCGCCCGATGAACGCGGCCAGTCATCCGTTACATCGCATCCTCGCGATGGATCGTATGAAGGCGGCCAGTAAGTTGAAGGCTCGTGCTGCGCCTGCAGGCTACCGTTGCACTCCTGTTTCAACGTGTCGGGAACCGGTTGAGTGTCTTCATAGGTGGCGATCGGAATCTGCCTCAGTAACTCCATATCATCGTTCAGCATATTTGTAGTAGTATTGGGTTCTGTAGAAAAAAGCATGAAGTACATGAATACACACACATGCATACACACATGTGGAAGATATATACGCGTATAATATTTTTTCACACAACTACTTACGTTTTTGATTATTACCGCTAAGCAGCTTGCTGGATGGAGATTCTTGTCCTCCTCCTCCTCCAACAGGTGGTGGACTCCAATGCTGTTGACCAGTGAGATCAATGATTGGGGTTAGCATCAGAAACTCCACATCATCATTCAGCATCGCTGCAGTATCGGGTTCTGCGGAAAAAAGAACCATGAATATACACATGCATACATGCATATAATAATAATAATAACTTACGTTTTTGATTATTATTCTTCTTCCTCCTAGACTGAGACGGATCGGACTGCTGCTGCTGCTGCTGGCGTTTCATGATGATGATGTTATCCCTCCAACACTCGGCGTCCGAATGATTGTAGAGAGCGACTGAGCACGAAGAGAGGCTGTTTCGCTCCGATTGTTCGATGGTCACGTGGTGTGCTCTCATTGGTAGATTGTAGTCATGTGGTAGGGAGGGGAGGGAGTGGTCACAGGCTGTGCTCTCATTGGCCAGTGGTAGTCACGTGAATGGTAGGGGTGACGTAGCTAGTCACGTAATGCCATGGGGTGAGCTCAGTTCCACACCAGACGTGGAGGAGTGAACACGTGGAATTGCAATAACAATAAACAATTACAATAAATTAGTAAAAAATTACCATGTTGTTGTTAAGGTCTTCAGTCCGGAGACTGGTTTGATGCAGCTCTCCACCCTACTCTATCCTGAGCAAGCCTTTTCATCTCCTCATAAGAACGGCAACCCACATCCACTTGAATCTGCTTACTATACGCGTCTCTTGGTCTCCCTTTGCGATTTTTACCCCCACACACTTCCCTCCAATGCTAAATTTACAATTCCTCGATGTCTAAGAATGTGTCCTACCAAGCGATCCCTTCTTTTAGTCAAGGTATGCCAAAAATTCCTTTTCTCACCAATTCTGTTCAGTACCTCTTCATTAGTTATGCGATCTACCCATCTAATCTTCAGCATTCTTCTGTAGCACCACATTTCAAAAGCCTCTATTCTCTTCCAGTCCGTACTGCTTATCGTCCATGTTTCACTCCCATACAAGGCAACACTCCGCACAAATTCCTTCAGAAAGTACTTCCTTAGGGTTAAATCAATATTCGATGTTAGCAAATTTCTCTTTTTCAAAAATGCTTTTCTTCCCATTGCCATTCTGCATTTTATATCCTCTGTACTGCGACCATCATTTGTTATTTTACTGCCCAAGTAACAGAACTCATCTACCTCCTTTACTGCTTCGTTACCCAATCTAATTCCTTCGGCATCGCCTGATTTTCTAAGACCCCATTCCATTATTTTTGTTTTGCTCTTGTTAATGTTCATTTTATACACTGTCTTCAATACACTGTCCATTCCATTCAACTGCTCTTCCAGGTCCTTTGCTGTCTCTGACAGAATTACAATGTCATCAGCAAAACACAATGTTTTTATTTCTTCCCCCTGAACTTTAATCCCTATTCCAAATTTTTCCTTGCTTTCCTTCACCGCCTGCTCGATGTACAAATTAAATAACATCGGAGAAAGGCTACAACCCTGTCTTACTCCCTTCCCAACTGATGCTTCCCTTTCATGCCCTTCGAGTCTAATAACTGCGGTCTGGCTCTTGTACAAGTTGTAAATAACTCTCCTTTCCCTGTATTTTACCCCTGATGACTTCAGAATTTAAAAGAGTGTATTCCAGTCAACATTGTCAAATGCTTTCTCCAAATCTACAAAAGCTAAAAATGTAGGTTTGCCTTTCCTTAATCTATCTTCTAAGATAAGACGTAAAGTGAGTATTGCCTCCCGGGTTCCTATGTTCCTCCTGAATCCAAACTGATCTTCCGCTAGGTCAGCTTCTACCAGCTTTTCCATTCTCCTGTAGATAATTCGTGTTAAAAATTTGCAACCATGACTTATCAAACTGATGGTTCTGTAATTTTCACACCTGTCTGTGCCTGCTTTCTTTGGAATGGGGATTATTACATTTTTCTTAAAGTCTGAGGGCATTTCGCCTGTCTCATACATCCTACACACCAGTTCAAATAGTCTTGTCATGGCTGGCTCTCCCAGAGACTTTAGTAGCTCTGAGGGTATATCATCTACTCCTGGGGCCTTGGTCTTTCAAGGCTCTGTCAAATTCATCTCTCAGTATAGTGTCTCCTATTTCATCTTGATCTACTTCCTCTTTCTCTCTTCCAACATCGTCTCTAAGTTCATTTCCTTTGTAGAGATGCTCTATGTACTCTTTCCACCTTTCAGCTTTCCCTTCTTGCTGAGAACTGGTTTCCCATCTGAGTTCTTGATATTTGTAGAGTTGCTTTTCTTGTCCCCAAATGTCTCTTTTATTTTCCTGTAGGCGGTGTCTACTTTTCCCCTTCTTATACATTCTTCTACAGATTTGCATTTGGCTTCTAGCCACTCCTGCTTAGCCATTTTGCACTTCCTGTCAATCTCATTTTTTAGTCGTCTGTACTCCATTTTGCCTGTTTCATTTACTGCATTTTTGTATTTTCTCCTTTCGTCAATTAAATTTAGTATTTCCTGTGATATCCAAGGATTTTTCGTAGGTCTTGCCTTTCTACCTATTTTGTCCTCTGCTGCCTTCACTATTTCATCTCTCAATGCTACCCATTCCTCTTCTACTGTTTTATTTCCCCCGTTTCTGTCAATTGTTGCCTAAAGCTCCCTCTGAAATTGTCTTGCAGTTTATAACCTGGTTCCAGAGTCTATGTCTTACCATTATAAAATCTATCTGATACCTTCCGGTGTCTCCTGGTCTCTTCCATGTATACAACATTCTTTTGTGATTCTTAAACCATGTGTTTGTTACGATTAAATCATGTTCCGTGCAAAATTCTACCAGGCGACTTCCTCTTTCATTCCTCCTGCCCAGTCCATATTCACCTACTACTTTTCCTTCTCTTCCTTTTCCTACTACCGAATTCCAGTCTCCCATCACAATTAAGTTTTCCTCTCCCTTAACTGTCTGAATAAATTCCTTTAGCTCCTCATATATTTCTTCGATCACCTCATCATCGTCAGAGCTAGTTGGCATATAAACCTGTACTACTGTTGTCGGTGTTGGCTTCGTATCTATCTTGACAATGATAATGCGATCACTGTGCTGCTCATAGTAGTTTACCCGCATTCCTAGTTTCTTATTCATTATCAATCCTACACCTGTGATACCCCCAATTGATTTTGTATTTATAATCCTGTACTCACCAGACCAGAAATCCTGTTCATCCTGCCACCGAACTTCACTAATCCCCACTATATCTAACTTCAACCTATCCATTTCCCTTTTTAAATTTTCTAATTTTCCTACCCGATTAAGGGATCTAACATTCCACGCTCCGATCCGTAGAATGCCAGTATTGTCTTTCCTGATGACAACATCCTCCTGAGTAGTCCCCGCCCAGAGATCCGAATGGGGGACTATTTTACCTCCGGAATATTTTACCCGAGAGGATGCCATCATCATATGTTCATACAGTAGTGCTGCATGTCCTCGGGAAAAGTAACGGCTGTAGTTTCCCCTTTCTTTCAGCCATTCACAGTAGCTATGTGGCAAAGCCACATTAGCTGATGTTACAAGGCCAGCTCAGTCAATCATCCAGACTGTTGCCCCTGTAACTATTGAAAAGGCTGCTGCCCCTCTTCAGGAACCACACGTTTGTCTGGCCTCTCCACAGATACCCCTCCGCTGTGGTTGCACCTACGGTTCGGCTATCTGCATCGTTGAGGCACGCAAGCCACCCCACCTCGGCAATGTCTGCGGTTCATGGGGGTGGACAATTACCCTAAGTACACATAATTGCGAGAACTCTCAGTACGTGTAATTACTCGAAGTACATGTAATTGCAATTATGCAATTACTCTAAGTACACATTATTGCAATTATGCAATTACTCTAATTATGCAATTACTCTAATTAATTTGATATCAAATTGATTATTTTGGCCCCAGAAACGGCTTTTATATCCTACTGATGGGATAGAACCGCCGACCTTCAGCACTGCAGTCGGTGATGCTATCCATTGCGCCACGTTAGCTGTTTGTTAAGTTGGACTCTTGCGGCAATATCAGTCTGTACAATTTAAACAGGACCTTAAGGAAATTAAATCAATCTGAAATTAAAGACAATCACTAACGATGTATATCATAGGCTAGACAAACAAGAATGTAAACTTGTAGATTATCAAGCTGTTATAGAATCTTATGTAGAAAAATGTCAGAAGAATTACATCTCTATCAGTATAGAGGCGGATACCTTGAAACAAAATATGGTATGAACCGATGATGTAGATTTAGCATCACAAGTAGTAGGAGCTTGCATAGACAAAGAAAAACAACGGCTAAAGGAAGAAATCTTAGAGAGCCTTAAGGTGGAATGTTTTGGTGTAGGTGAGGTAGGCCTACAGAAACAACTTATTCAAAATTTGTCAGTGATAGACAGGAATATGTCTGAGTGTGATTTAAGAGTAAAGGCCTTAGAGGAAATTTCCAGTGTAGAATTTTTGTAATTTTATTAAAGGGTAGGTTAGACAGCGAATAAACTCGACCACATTGAGAGAGGGAGATTGGAGGATGAAGAAAAACTAACCTTGAGACTTGATAACAATAGGGAACAGAGAGTGGAAGATTTAGGGAAAGTAATATACAGCCACTCACAACAGACAATCGACAATCAGAACACACTCTTATTGGTCATCAAGTTGATAAGCTATGGGAAGAGTTAAATAAAACCCAAGCAGCATTAAAAGAAAATAAACTTTTATTTCCTAGCAAAAGTCATGCAATGTCTCCTGTAAGTATTAACTAAAAAACTAGATAATACATCTTGGAAGTAGAACAAAATGAAAACACATGATCAAATGTACAAACACATAAAATAAGCACTACAAATCCACACATGTTAAACAATCCTATAAAGTGAGATCTAAGGTATTAGTGACTGACAATGTAACCTAATCTTACCACAATATTACTGCTAAATTAAGAATGATAATTAGTGCTTGCAGGATAATCAGTGTTTACTGTCCCCATTGTACAAGTTAGGCGGACAGTTACTTGACATTGAGCTCGCCCTTCTCCAACTCCTTTATTTTTCTTTTATTACCTCACATCTTTTTCTGCTTCTGAATGTGATTCTGGCCTCTTCCACAATTCACCTTTGGTCCTTTAATTTACAAAGTTGCCCTGCAAAACTCATCTGAAAAAGTGCAAGGTGGTTCTATTAATAAGCAAGGGTGTATATTGTCAATGACATTTAGATGAACCCTTCGTTCACGCTTTGTTGCGACCGTCTACCGGTCGAATTGCGCACCTCCTGTTATTCAAACTTACAATCCCTAGATAAAAGTATCTAGATCCCTAAGCATCAACACCACAGTGCATCCACGAGCAACAAAAATCCTATGAATTACGGTGTCGGAGCCTACCACGGCGTCTTATTAACATGCTCCCTAATGGGGAGATTGCAGATACAAAATCCACAGTTAAGATGACAACTCAAGCATTCGATAAACAAGGCTAGCTTCACACACAGTGGAGAAGAGCACACACACACACACACACACACACACACACACACACACACACACACACACACACACACATAAAACGAGCAAACAAGGATACAAATCACATAAACAAGATATACACAATAAAATACTTAACATGGCCTAAAAAGTTATATTATGCATCATCAATCCTCACGATGGAAACAAAAGATAAAACCTGGACCAAAAAAAGGACTATGTGAAGTGGGCAGCCTTCTAGCTAACAAAGACACTTGGATATGTCACACTAAAAAATCTTTAAGTACAAAACGGAGCGTCAAGGTAACGTACATCGAACAGCTGACCATGGGGAACTGGCAAGTTGCTGTTAACCGCGCCAATAGCGGCGTGCACCTTATAGTACACAAAATACACATACAATATAAAGATGCGTTATGGCAAAATAAAATCGCACAAAAAACACATATAACAGAATACACTATTAAAACAAACCACTTGAAGAAACACTGCAAAAGGCATACAAAGTACTGCATAAATTTACGAATATTAATCACATAGTTGGTAAGAATAACACTAAATCTACGATAGATAACAAAATTAAACAAAACTTAGAATGTATGTGCACATTTCTGAGCAAATTGATCGTGTGACGATCAACTGCAGGGGTTTGTTACCAGCTTGTGTTAATGCCGGGGCATTGCGCACATTTCGATGGGGATTCGGCGCACAAATTCTAATTAATTCGCTCAGAGGGTATGGGTAGTAGAGGAACTGATTTCTTAGCATTATTCCTTGGAAGAATTCGCCGAGACTCCTGCAATTGCTGTTTGCAAAGTGGGGTGTCACTAAAATGCTACTTTTCACACGTTCCTGCTGCCTCTTCGACCAGTAGGCATGCAGGAAATGTTCCCTAAAACCATCATAGTAGCGACAGTATCTCAAGAGAGGTCGCATCCGCATAGCGGTCTCTCTCTCGAGACATCCGCACACATACTCGTTATCTGCCCCTCTAGCCGGTTCGGTAGCAGAGAGTAACCGAATAGCTCTAGCCATGCAGTGGGGTGTATGCTGCGTGCAGAGTTTCGGAAGACCTGGAACTCTTTTACCATCATAAAGTGGTGATAATCAATTTCCTGCACTAGCTCTCGTACAAGCACTTGATTCGGTATTTCTCTTATGGGAGGACGTGCACCCAGAGCTTCGAGTCCTCCTCCTCGAAAGCCGATACATCTCCGCAGTCGGAACCACAGGGCCAACCACCACACAAATTTTGGGAGGCGTTTTCTACTTGCGGGGGAGCTGGGGGTGCTATGGAAACTTGCTACAGATGTACGACGCATTCTTCCAGCTCGACCGCTACATCGCGACGCCTATGGTAAATTTCCTACTGTTGTTCCTGGAGTAAGTCGTGAACCTCCTCTGATTAATTTACAACAGTGGGAACTGCCCTTTCTGCTGCTGTCTCTCCGCTTTATCAGTTCACTGGTGCGTGTTTTCAGTTAATCAGTGCTCGTTTTCGCACGACCGTCTACCTAATCGCCTCTCGCTTTAAAAGAGTGGATATTAGTATCAACACCGTTGGAGAAGGCAGATATAGCTTCTGAAATTTTCGTCTTGTTTTCTGAGGTAGCAAGCATTGCTACCTCATGCCGTTCCTGAACTAGCCACACTATATTGATGTGCAACCATCCAGATTATTGTTAATATGATGAACAGTGGCCGCACTATATTGATGTTCAACCATCCTGATTATTGTTAATAAAATCAATGGTGTTACTTTGCGCCTCCGTGCACTGTATAGAAACCTTGATAAGTTCGGCCTGGACTGAAGCATTTTGCGCTTCCATTCCTACTTTTAATTCCTGAATTGAAGCATTCTGCACTTCCATTATGGAACCTACTTCTGCTTTCATTTCTGCTTTCAGTTCCCTCATGAAAGCCATAATATGGCTTACAGTCCTATCAGAAATGCACACAGGCCTACTAACACTAATTGAACTATTTATAACAGGGTCTTTAAATTTGTCATGAATAAATTTGACATCAGAAAAAAAATCCAGTTTGTTCGTGTTTTTGATATTTCTTTGTATAATACTCCCCTGGATTTGGTTCATATATATCCATCTTCAATAATAAGCTTTCAAAATCCGCATATATAACAAATGGGAAATGCATTGCTTGGTTATAATTTTTAAATATTATGCATCCACCTTTATTAGATACTCTAGTTTTTATCTGATTTATTTATAGAACAATCTTCTTTATGTTTATTTAGTTTATTTTCTGAATTAAAGTGTTGTAGACGCGTTTCACATACATGAATTTTACCAGGCACCAGGAATAGTTTTTCATTATTATTCTTAACATTCATTAATGCTTTCTTGTCTTTCAATATTTTAGGTAGCTCAATATACGATTATTCATTAAGTGATGTACATTTGTTAATTCCAAATGTATGCCTGTTATTCTATTTAACATTCATCCTGATCCTCTAACCTGAAAATCATAAATACATGTTAACATTTCACATTTACCTTTTATATAAAATTAATTTAGATCTATATCATTTGTAATGATATAGTTGAATGTTGAGAGTCTAAATTCTTTTATTTTATGAGCAGCATTCAATTTGAATTCACAAATACAATACGATATTCACTTTTAGTTCATTTTATATTTTGTGATTATCTTTTATTAGCTGATATATAATAAGTTTAATTGATTTCTTAATGGCCGGCCGCAGTGGCCGAGGAGACTGAGGCGCTTCAGTCACGGTCTGCACGGCCACTACGGTTGGGGGTTCGAATCCCCCCTCGGGCATGGATATTTGTGCCGTCTTTAGTATAAGGTAGTTCATAAGTAGTTTAGGGACTGATGACCCTGTAGTTAAGTCCCATAAGCTTAACAAACATTTGAACATTTGATGTCTTAATGTGTTGTGGGTCTTTAAATTTAATGTTGTTTTCATTATTATATATGTGTAAGCTATTTTGCAATGTTTTCTCAGTTGAATGATAATTAAGATGTTTTCTTTTATTAGGTTCTTCAAATCTGTCTATAGAAAATGGAAATAGTGTTTAAATATTTTGAATCAACTTTGACAAATTTGTTTTACTGAATTAGAACATCAATTGAGATATAAGTGATTATTTTTTTGTATGGCTTATGGTACTCACTATGGGGTCATCAGTCCCAAAACTTACAAACTACTTGTTAACTAGCTAATACTAAGGACGGCACAAATATCCATGCCTGAGAGGGGATTCGAACCCCTGACCGTAGTGGCCGTGGAGATCGCCTCAGTCCTCTTGGCTAATGCAGCCAGCTATAAATGATTATCTAATGCTTTAATTTCATTAATATTCATTGGTGATGGACCTATAATTAGGATATTAACCAAATACACAATACATCACTGCATCAAAATCTATTATGAAATAGAACCTTTTGTGGTCCAGGAATAGTCTTAGACCAACCTTTTAATTATGAAGGATATATTTCCTTTCCTCAATTCCTACTCCATGACAATTTTGACTAATTAAAATAAAATGTGTCTGCAGCTTAGGGTGCGCAGACATGACCACTGATAAAAAATATAAAGAAAATATCTCATCTTGCCTGGCTACTGAATAAACTTCTTTAAGTCTCTGTGATGAAATAGACCCTTGTTTCTACCTGACCTAGGATATGCCAAAAGAAAACAGCCTTCATGTGGGATCCTTAAAATCTTATATGGTTCTGTGTATAACACTTGCCATTTTTTGTTCATACGTTTACTTATGAAGGTTTTGGATGGGTATTCAACAAAATGAGTTCATCTAAACTGTATTTTTTTACTTTACCTAGTCCCTTATCATAAAAAGGTTTTCATTTTTCTGCGTTTTTGTTTAATGTGATGATTGCCTGTCTTATTCGCTCTTCTGTGGTTGTAATATGATGTGTGAATTGTGGTAATGGTTTTGTCCAACTATTTTGTTCTTGTTTGTCAGATATTAATTGATTTGGTGGGAATCCAGTGGATAAATGTGGCAAATTGTTTACTATTTCTTGGAATGGTGTGACAAATTCTATCCAACTTGTTTGTTTTTGTCGTATATAGGTATGGATAAATCTATTGAACGCTTTGAAAACTCTCTCTGTAGGGTTACTTTCAGGATGAAACCTGCTGATAAGTATCTGTTGGATGTTATTATTTCTAAGAAATGTTCTCCATGCATTCCCAGTAAAATAGGAAGCATTGTCTGAAAGAATAGCTGTTGGTTTACCATATGTAGGAATGTATTACTGTGATATGCGTTTAATGATTGGTTTAGAACGAGTAGATTTACTGACATATAACTGCACATGTTTGGTAAATAAATCTTGCACTGCAATAAGATATTTAATGCCTCCTCTCTCCTTGACCGTGGAATAAGTGAGGTGCCACATTAATATGATAAACGTATCCCTTTATGACACCAGGTTTTGTAGAGAAAACATCTATAAAATTAACTAAAATATTATATAAATCTGTTTTTTGTTCATTATATAGGTAACTACTTTCTGAAACCTTCTCCTTCATCTGATCTATCGTAGGAATGACTTCTTCTAAATTTATTGACACAGTATCTGTTGGATTTCAACCTGTCATAGTATCCTCTTCCTGACACATACATAATTCTACATTCGTTAATTTGATATTAACGCTGTTACACAAATTACTGTCTGTGCTTTGGGTCCGTAGCAAATCTATACATAAAGTCTTTTTCTCAATCTCAACAATACACTTTCCTTGGTGAAGGTCAACTACAGCATGCCTTGCCTTAAAAATTGCATACCTAACATACATCCTACTGACAATCCATTTACAACGAGAAACGAACATTCCACTGTGCTGTTCTCAAAATAAACCTCCAACAACACTTGCCTATGTATTCTTTGCACACGAGACCCAATTGCACTCAAGACTACACAGTTTTGAACAGGTAAAGTAGGTACTTTGACCTCTTGCTTAATTCTGTTAAATAAATCTTCACTAATTACATTCATACTGGCACCTGTGTCAATAATAATTACAGTTGAAATTCCTGCTATTTTAGCTAATACAGCTGCTTGGATTATATCTTTACTATTTTTGTGTGAACAAGGTTTTTCTTGTATCAGTTCATTTCTCATGTCCTTTCCTTCGTCTTACCTTAAGAAGAAAATTCTATCATACTTATTGTGTTTGCCCCCATTCCCCTCCGTGGCCAATATTCGGGGGCCAAATACGACCGCCTCTAGTTTGACGCTTGTTCGGTAGGCGGAGATAGCTCATTTGATTCTATCACCTCTACAATTCGTATCGGTTCAATATCATCTTGTGGTCCGGTTTGGTTCAAGTTCTGACTACTTGTCAGTTGTTCATGCGTTGTTTGTACATGATTCCACGACTGTTGAGCCCTGAAATGACCTCTCCATGTATTATTTTGATTGTTTCCATTATCGTTTTGATTACCTTGCCTTGGCTGGTTGTAACCCGGATTGTACCTATTGTCAAATGTGAGTTTTATAACCAAAGCGCCGTTATGACCAGTTATGTCATTTCCATTGCTTCAGTTATTACTGTTATTATTATTCGTTCTGTTGAACATATTGCCATTATAGCCTGATGGATTTTGTGTGTTTGAATTATTATTATTCCCGTTATTATGATTTGTGTTGTTATTGTTGGTTCCATTGTTACCTACACGTTGTTTTTCGTAGACAACTTCATCAACGACTGACAAAAATTCTTTCAGATCGTACAGTGGTGCTCTTATAAGCCAAGGTCTTATTTCTGTGGGAACACGCTCCTTCAGAATCCCGAGCACATCACAAATTGCCATTGGCTGCTCAAGATATCTGAACTTGTTCACATATCTTTCAATATATCTTCGTAATGACTCGTTTCTTGGGTTATACATTGGCGGATTGTAAACTTGCCTACGAACTTTAGCTTGGTCATTTGCAGACCAAAATCCAGACAAAAATGCTCTTTCAAATTCTTCATAAGTGTCACATGTATTTGTATTTTCAGATTCCCAGCCTGTGGCTCCAACTTGTATATAGGCTGCCACAAACCCAATTTTCTGTTTATCTGTACAGTTAGATGCTAACACGCCACGAAATGCTTTGATAAATGCGTGTGGATGTGGCGATTTCTTTTCTGGGCAAAATATCTGAAATGGTCTATTTTGAAACTGGGTTTGTTCGGTTATTACATTTGTAAGACATTTAGTAGCTTCTGCTATAACACCTTGTGGAGTTAAATTTCATGGTGTTGAATTTGCGCTATAACATGGATAAGCCTCAGGCAATCTGTTTGTACAAATAGCATTTTCGTCTAAACTTGTTGGTGAGTTTTGTACTTCTGCTCGGCGAATCTTACTTTTCGAACTCCTTTTTTAAATTTGTTATCTGTGTGTTTAATTCAGAACTCCAAGACGGTATTTCGTCCTGAATGACACTTTTTATTTCACCTAACTCTGTACGTAAAGTGTTGCCAGCATCTTTTCCCGGCTCCGATACAATTTCTGAAGCTATTGAACGTTCGGCTACACGAATTTCTGCTTCTGCTTTGTTCGTTATTTCCATATTTTTTTTATATATCCACTCTGAGAAGTCCTTCATATTTTTTTTTTCTTGTCGGAGAAATTGCTGTGTAATTGTCCGCTCTGTGGATATTGTAAGATCATTTACTTGTTGACAAAGATCAATAATTTTTGTTTGCAAATGTGTTTGTGTATCTTTTACTTCCGATACCTGTTTGGTTAATCGAGTGACACCTTCCGGTACTTCTTTGTATGGATCGACAATGGTTGCTGTTTCTGATCTAATGTTAGTTAACTCCTCTTGTATGTGTGTCTGAATATTATTTATTGTGTTTGTCAATGTGGAATTAAATTCTCGTTTTATGTGTTGGTACTGATTAGCCAAATTGGATTTAACTTCAGTCATAAACTTATTCAGCATTTCATCCTGTGATGAAAATCTTTCGTCTCATTGTTTCTGAGTGTATTCTATAAGCGTACGAAAATCGGATTTTATTTCCACAAAATTTTTATTAGTGTACGTGAACTTTTGTTCTATTTGTTTTTGATTATCTGCGAACATTTTTGCAATTTGGGCTAACATTGCCTCATTAGACAATGGAGCTTGCCTGACTTCAGTTTCAGTTACGGACTCCCATGTAGGATTTTCGGTTGTGGTACCCCTGTCTACATTAATCTCGTTCCCCGCACTTTCCTGTACGTTGCTAGTCATTGGATCAGCACTTTGGCTGGTATTGACAATATTCGGATCACTATTCTGTGTTGATTGCATCATTTCTAATTTAAATGCTAGTCTAGTTTTTACCATAATTTGCTTACACAAAATTAAATGTAGCTAGCACTGCCCCCAGATCTACCAATTATTTCACCACGGTTAACTAATATCTTCACACGGTACAATAATTTTACATGCATATATATATTTAAATTTACTAAGTCACAAGAAAGACATTCAACTCCGAAAACTGTTAAACCGGGAACCCACGCGCAATGGAAATATTCTAGACCTTATAGCCACAAACAGGCCTGACCTTATTAACTATGTCTGTGTAGAGACAGGAATTAGTGATAATGATATCGTCATAGCATCGATGGTGACCAAAGTTCATAAACCAGTCAAGAATGCTAGGAGCCGACAAGCATATGTTACAATTGCACTTAGAAAATGAATGGGCATCGTTTAATTCCGGGACTATGGATGTAGAGGAGTTGTGGACTAAATTTAAGTGCACTGTTAATAAAGGGTTAGAGAAATATGTGCCAGTAAAGACGATTAAGGATGGAAAAGATCCACCGTGGTATAATAATAATGTTAGAAAGCTGCTGAGAAAGCAAAGGCTGTTGCACTCTCGATTCAAAAAAGAACACGCAAATGATGACAGGCAAAAGTTAGTAGAGATTCGGCGGTCTATAAAAAGATCGATGCGTGAAGCATACAATAATTATCACAGCCATACCTTAGCAAAAGATCTTTCCAAGAACCCTAAAAAATTCTGGTCCTATGTAAAATCGATAAGCGGGTCAAAGCCCACTGTCCAGTCACTCGTTGATCATTCCGGGGCAGTAACAGAAGAAAGCAAACGGAAAGCTGAAGTTCTAAATTTAACCTTTCACGCAGGAGGACCGCACAAATATACCATAATTTGATCAACGTACTAATTCCGAAATGGGGGACATAACAATAGGTATTTCCGGTGTAGACAATCAGCTGAGAGAGCTAAACACGAAAAAGTCTGTTGGTCCGGATGGAATACCAGTTCGGTTTTACAAGGACCCTTCTGCGGCGTTGGCCCCCTACTTAGCTTGCATTTATAGCGAATCTTTAGTTCAGCGCAAAGTTCCTAGTGATTTGAAAAAAGCGCAGGTGACTCCCGTGTATAAGAAAGGAAAGAGAACTGACCCATACAATTACAGGCCAATATCGTTGACATCGGTTTCATGTAGACTTTTGGAGCATATTCTCAGTTCAAATATAGTAAATTTCCTTGAAACGGAAAAGCTTCTTTCCATGAATCAGCACGGGATAAGAAACATCGTTCATGTGAAACTCAGCTTGCCCTTTTCTCACATGACATCTTGCGAGCCATGGACGAAGGCCAACAGGCGGATTGTGTTTTTCTCAACTTCAAAAAGACGTTCGACGCGGTGCCACACTGCAGACTGCTAACGAAGATACGAGCTTATGGAATAGGTTCACAGATTTGTGATTGGCTGGAAGACTTCCTATGTAATAGAACGCAGTACGTTGTTCTCGACGGCGAGTGTTCATCAGAGACGAGTGTATCGTCAGGCGTGCCCCAGGGGAGTGTGTTAGGACCGCTGTTATTTTCTATCTATATAAATGATCTGATGGACAGAGTAAGTTGTAATTTGCGGCTGTTTGCTGCTGATGCTGTGGTGTATGGGAGGGTGTCGTCTGTAACTGACTGTAATAGCGTACAGGTTGACTTAGACAAAATTTCTAGTTGGTGCGAAGAATAGCTCTCAATGTAGAAAAATGTAAGGTGATGCGCATGAGTAGAAAAAACAGTCCTATAATGTTCGAATACAGCATTAGTAGTGAGCTTCTTGATGCTGTCGCGTCATTCAAATATCTAGGCGTAACATTGCAGAGTGATATGAAATGGAACGAGCATGTAAGGACAGTTGTGAGTAAGGCAGACAGCCGACTTCGGTTTATTGGGAGAATTTTGGGAAGATGTACTTCACCGGTAAAGGAGACCGCGTATAAAACGCTTGTACGACCACGTCTTGAGTATTGCTCAAGTATTTGGGACCCGCAGCAGATCGGTTTGAAGGAAGACATAGAGGCGGTTCAGAGGCGAGCAGCTAGATTTGTTACCGGTAGGTTCGACCAATGCGCGAGTGTCACGGAAATGCTCCGGCAACTAAATTGGAGATCGCTGGAAGAAAGACGACGTTCTTTTCGTGAATTTCTGTTAAGTAAATTTAGAGGGCCGGAATTTGAAGCTGAGTGTAGTACGATCTCGCTGCCGCCTACTTACATTTCGCGTAAAGATCACAAAGACAAGATGAGAGAAATTAGGGCTCGTACGGAGGCATATAGGCATTCTTTCTTTCCTCGTTCAATTTGGGAGTGGAACAGGAAAGGAAATGCCTAGTAGTGGTACAGTGTACAACCGCCACGCACCTTACGGTGAATTGCCGAGTATGTATGTAGATGTAGATGTAGAACAATACAATTGTTCATGAACAGAGTGCGTCCATCTTGATATGAGTGGCAGAAGCCATGTCTGACAACCTTTGTATTAGAAGTTAAATTGCTATAAATAAAATTTTTCAGATTATTAAAATTTTAATTACTCATGAGAAAACTGATATTTCCTGCAGAAAATTGTCACACATAACCACTGAAATATTCGTAACTGGTGTTTTACCTTATCTTTACTGCATTAATGAAGTCCTTTTTCTGGGAAATGGTTGTTCTTTTTTTAAAAAACTCGGTTGAGTCTTATGATTAGTTTTCATATGTCTCGTTCAGTTGTAGAGCATAAAACAAGAACAAGTGTCCAAATTAGATCACAGCTATTTTTTTTTTTAATTTCAATCGAGCCTGCAAGATGGGTGCCAAATTGAAACATTCCTCCCTTTTTTATTTTTTTATCTTAATTTAAATTTTTAAGTCAGTATAATTTTTTGCAAGTTAATGTGAGCACGAAATAGAATAACTGTAAAGAGTGGTTGGGAGAAATATTTCAATACTGGTTACGTAGCAAAACCATCTATCTATTGAAATGAATCTACTATGTTGTACTTTTAGAGAAATTAATGAGCTACACACCAAGAAAGTAGTTAAAATCCTTTTCTAACCTGGCTGATACTGACAAGCAACGTGAATCTAACTGTTGGAGACGTTATCAGTATTGCTGATTTTGTATTAGGTTTGCGGCTAGTTGATCTGTTACTAATCGAAAATGGTAAGTCGCTCGTAATCTCAGGGTCGCAGTTAGAATAATTATTTAATAAAAGAACGTGATAAAAATGGGTCCTATTGTACACATCTCCAACAATTAGAATCGTAAATCAGTGTAATGCATTACTCTTTTGTCCTGAAAAATAAATTGCATCACAGTTAAATGAAAAATGTGAAAGAAAAAAATAAGGTTCGAATCTCAGTACAAATAAGTACTCGGGCTAATTTCGTTAAACTCTCGAAACAATTTTTATTGAAATAAATGAAACAAGTCTACATATACGTCACATTCAAAGTTCAGTTACCTTTGTGAAATCTGATTAAATTCATACAGTCGAGATCAGGTTATAAATTAAGTACATTATTTCAATTACAACTTTCTAATTGAGATATATCGTACAGACATTTTCACAATTCATCAGGTCATACAAGCGTAATATGGAAGAGAAGTTTACTAGACGAGAGCATAATGCAGAAGAGAAAAATGGCGTCACTACTCCTTTCTTTGAAAATGAAACAATAGTTAAATCTATGTATTATTCTTAATTGTTCTTTGTTTAGAGTTAGACTTTGACTTAAGTTTTTCAAAGAATTTATTGCGTCTTTAAGAATTTAGCGACACATTGAAAATGATACGACATTACAGAAAAACATGCAAATATAAGCATAATTAATTTAAATATGGGAAAAGAAATGTTTTGTATGTGGAGGCGCATGTAACACTACATGGTCTACCAACTATTGGGTCAATAAAGAAGGACCAATTACATAGAAAATTTCACATTGGAAGAGAATGGGCATTCATCTTATAGAGGTATAGTCTTGGAGATAAAATTTTTAATTGTTCTATGATACAGCTACAAGTAAGAAGATCGAAAATGAATGGTACACTCATAAGAATATTATCCATCAAAAGATGTTTAGCTATTTCCTCGATGTAATCCTCTCTTGTTATCTAGGAAATGAGTGTCAATTCTCGCCGTGGTAGAGTGGTCAAGCTCATTGAAGTGCTATGCTCTGATGCACAATGATGCACAAGACGTTTCCCCATTGGGGGTTCGAATACCTTTTCGAGCATGGTTTTTGTTTGTGTCGTTTTTAGTACAAAGTAGTTCATAGGTAGTCTGTAAGATTAGGGACTGATGACCATGCAGTTAAGTCCCTTAAGCTTCACAAACATTTAAACATTTTGACAATGCTCAGGTAGTTTACCAATTCCTGAGGAATCCAAATAGTTTCGAGTTGATGCAATTGATAAACCAAGTTGAAATGCGATTTTGTCCATAAATAAATTGCTATTATGGTTGGACAACTGCTTCTAATTGGAGTGCTGCATTCTAAAGTAAGGAATTGGTTGAAATATTGGAAATTTGATAATGGCTTCGCATTGGGATGTGGTGACTAGAGTCAGTATTATACATCTCAGACATTAGTATAATTTCTGTATGGGGAGCATCCTGGTAGTTGACCATTTCATTGGGCACCACAGCCTTAGCCGTCACAAGTATGTATATCAAACATGTCGTACATCACCATGTGATCTAACCGTAGTGGTCTGGGTAATCGATTTTAGCATCACATCTTCTCTGTATGGGTTGCATTGTCTCCTTCCGATCTTCATTTCTAACCAACATACTTATATCTACTTTTTCTTTGGTAACACTAAGTGAATAACATCAAGTTGTATTGTAGTTCAAACTGTGTATTAATACAAAAAATAAATTCGCTATCAACTGGGATACAGAGGATTTATGGTTGGCAGTAACAGGCAGAACACACACAATCAGTAAGTGTGTCAGAAGAAACTTTCCTTTCATTACAAAATTTACTTTTAACCTGATATAGGACAAACATTTTTAATGAATATTTTGAAGGTGATATTTTATTGCACACCATTTGACTAATATAGGCATGTAATATACTCAGAATTGTTTTATGTTCATTTAACTTGGAAGTGAAAGGAAGAAAAAGGTGGGTGTTGCACAGACCACTATCCACTCTGGGTGTGGCTTAGACAACTGTGAATGGACCACCTTCTTGTATCTGGTATAAATAACTTAAAATGGCATTTGGAAAGCAAAGAAGATACAATTTATTAAAGAAATTACCTAATTAAAAAACTGAACACATTGCAATATTCAACCAATAAAAAATTACTAAACATTATTAAATATTTAAAATTCAAGTGGTAAATTGTTATTTAGAATGAAACAGGTCGAAATAAGGAAGGCAAAGCGCAACATACACCGTTTTGCCCTTATGGTAGGTAATGTCTATTCATGCATAATCAATAATGACAGGTGCCATTGTTTCTAGTTAGGCAGCCAAGCATCTTAATTCATATTAACATTTGAGATATGACGTGTATTCATCCGCAGAAAGGACGTCGATAGGTTCATTGTTCGAGTCTTGGTCAGGTATTAAGCAATTACATGTCACTGGTGGAGAAAAAAATCGACAACTACCATCTGGCCTTACTTATTTATCACCTAATTAAAGTTAGATTTTGCGAACTGATTCTTGTGGTCAAATTTCCGATATTTTAGACATCTTTATGACTAGTCAGCTATTACAATCTTTGTTATGACTGAGTATCGATAAGACACAAACACTTACCTTCGTGAGCACAGCAAATAGGCGATAAGTTTGTTTCCAGAACAAGATACTAAGCTGTATCATTCCAAGTTAAAAATGTCTACAGGCATTTCTTCAGTCATGTTGCAGAGAAATCTTTGGTGATAGCAGTTAATATTGCAATTCCTATAGATTGTTTGCTGCTGTTCATCGAGTTTTTATTATCTGGTTAGTTCACCATCCTTCAGTACAAAATTGCAGGCAACAGGAATGAAGTTTTGCATTTGTGACAAAATGATTCAGAGAGTAATATTACTGTGAATTCTTACAGAACTTTAGGAATTCCGATATTGTCATAAACTCTGTTATGATAATAATATTATGTGTTGTCTAAGAATTACTGAATATTTTACGTCACAGATTTTTTTTATATTGAACTGTTACCGTCTATTTCTTCTATGTTCTGACTCTACAATATTCTTCTATATGATTAATTCTCAGATGTGAATATTGTGGAACATCTTTATATTGTGAAATATCATTATATATATATATATATATATATATATATATATATATATATATATATAGTTTTTTTAAATTGTTAATGAAACTTAGCAAAGAAGAACTGCAGTCAATGTTAATAAACATCAGAGAAACCGTAGAATAAACTCATGTAAAAAAAAAATACCGACAGTTATCAAAATGTCTTCTTATTTTTTTTATGGGTCTTAACTACGGAGTCAACAGTCCCTTGTCTTCTTATTGTTGATTGCTTCATCACATCTCAGGGTCATTAAGTGGTTCACTTTAAGGCCGAAGTAATGAAGTAAGACGAAACGTTTCACTCTTGAAAAGGATTTGTATTTTTCTAATAACATTTACACCTCAACTGAAAGTTTACACAGAAGAAAAAAATGATACAGATCATCACTTCTAACTGCTCGAGAAGTCAAAACAAGACTGACTGCTAATTAAAAAGCTTTTAGTTCCACTGATGAATTTTTTTCACAACATTAATTAATAATTGTCTATTATTGTTATTATTAATAATAATTTTCTCTCTCCTTTTTTTAATAATAATAGAAAATTAAATTAAATTAAATTAAAATAGAAATTCGCTTCTTACTGTTCTGATACCCCAACACTCCATTCCTGGTAACAGCACATCTGCCCCCATACTTTTGGCGAATGTACTCCATTACATGAGGCAGAAATATGGTATATATCAGAACAGTAAGATAGCTTTCCTTGTTGGCAAAAGATTAACCTTGAATAAGAAATATTTGTCCATGGATTGGCTCACTAGCTGCTAATCTAATTGAGAGGCCGTTTATCTACCTTTTCATTGACATATTTTAGAATCTGGTAAGAAAAAAAATCATCAAAGCACACATATAAGAAATTTACACAGAAATATACATATACACACAAATTAAATAGATCAATACCTATACACAGAATTGCTTACAAGCAAAAAAATTACAAATTTTCCATGCCACGGGGCGTTGTAAACTTTTAGTCTCTTTCTTTTCCTTTTCAGGTCCATTGTATGTTTAAATTATTTATCGTCACTTGTGATCGTCCATTTTTTCCACTCGAAGGTCCCGCTACACACAACAAGTGTCCAGCGATATTGCATTGTCATGCAAAGAGATTGCGATCAGTTACTTCTCTGCCCGGCAGTTAACAATACCTGTACCTTCGTCTTTGTTATCTTGCTTGATAGCTTGGCGCTCAGTTCAGTAGCTTGCACTGTTGAGAGCATATTGTAGTTCGTGCTCTTGTGTGAGGGAGGATCCAGATGCTGCTGGTGTCGTTGTTACATCCCGCTCTCACCGTTTATGCTAAAGCGTCTATTGGGATATCATCACAACCACCGCCCGTGTACGCCGTGCTGCTGATTTGCGGTAAGTACTTTATATTGAATCACTTCACCTCTTCGACTCCACCAGTGGCACAACATCGATCTGCTATCCCCTCACAGTCACACGAATCACCCATTTTTCACTAATGAATTTAAATCTTCGTCTGCTCGTTTTGTCATCTTGGCACTATAGTTTTCGTTATAATTAGGATTTTACCAAGACATTTGTTCAACAATACATATCGTCCTGTCGACCTTGGTTTATACTTCCTACATTTAATAGTCTTCATGGTCTTTTTTTATGTTCAGAATTGTTAAATTAAGAATTTTACATATATTTCATCCTTAAAACAACTATAATATTACTCCTTTTTTCCATCAGAAATTATACATAACCAGAAGAAAACATACATTCCACTCTTTTACTATCTATAGTATTCTAACTTTTTTTAATACCTCTCGTAAAAAATCTTTCCTTATATGCCATCCATAGATTTACTTAATCTATTTATGTTCAGACCTATTTATTCGGATATAAATATGAGATCAGGCCAGGTTTCTGGTTTCGCTTTTATTGAAATTTTTTTCCTTTTTTTTTTTCAGGCTTGTAAACGTCTCATGAAGGTATAAAGACATATATATGTATATACACATCCTCCAAGGAAACAAGAAATCGGACCACACTATCCTCCAACCACGATAGAAGGAAATAATCCTACATCATTTATCGTGTGTAATGTGGTTAGTTGTGTAGTAGAGAATAGCTGTGAGAACTTTGTCTACTCGTGTTTCAATGGATAAGCAATTACTATATGCATAGATCATAATTGGGAAAGAATTCACTGTTTATATAGTATATAGACTTTCTAGACTTCAATTGACTGAACTGCCATAAAATATTCATCTTGTTCATTAACACTAACTGTGTGAGGCTAAGTCCGTGTTCGGAAGAACTTTATAGCAATATTAATCTCCACTTTCTTGTATAAACGGAATATGATTCGGAACCCAAAATTCATTTATCTACCGATTTATATATGGATGGTTTGACCTGTTAACCATTACGTTTGATGAATCAGAATTGCAAGTGTGTTCCATGCCTTCTGTATCTGTATCATTGTAACCACTGCTTCAATATGTTACTCAGTTATTTCTTGTTTTTCTCAATCAATATTTAATAATTCAACATAATGTAAATTAATAGGCATGAAGTTCGTTTTAATACACTTCGCATTCATTCATCATGACATTCATTCTTCCACATTCGTCTTCGTAGCATAGGGTTAAGAGAAAAGAAAAGTCGGAGTTGCGGAGGCCACAATTATTCATTTTAGATACCATCACGCAAATATCCGACCGAAAGCGCAAATAAGCGCCACGTGCCTTGGCACAAATCAATTCAATAATCCCTATCTCAAAGTACAATGTATCCACAATCTTTTTTGTCAGGCAATACGCCTTCCACAAATACATTCTCATTATTATTATTATTATTATAGACATGAAGTGCATAAAATGTAACCTATGCCTATTGAATTTCTCATTTACATATACTTTAATACTTATCGCAGCTTTCCTTATTATCTTTAGAAAATTTCCGCAGAGGTTTTAATTGTTAGTAAGCAGTATAGTCGATTCTTTCTTTTTAATCTGATTTAGTTAAATTTTAGTTAGAGGAATTAGGCTGTCGTTAGTGTAGTTAGAGTATTTAAACAGTAGTTAGTAGTGTAGTTTAGATTTGTATATATCCGGCTAGCTGTAAGGTATCGTTGTTTTTAAACAGTCTTAAATTTTTCGCGTGTGCATAGTTTGTTTTCTCTTGTGTACATAGCATATTTTATTTCCGTGTATATATATCTTCATATCTATCTCAGTGTTTATCCTGTTTGTATGAACCGGTTCAAACTGAGCACGCCCCTACATCTGTTTGACACTCCCCTGTATAAATCAACTTTGACAGCTGGCGGGCGTTGACCATCAGCTGTCTCAACGCTATCCGCCAGTGTTTATGATAGCCACGTAAAGTAGAATTCAACTTAGTGGCACGAATTTTTTGCGTGCATAGCGGTGGGCATACGCATACTTAACACCGTCATATAAACATCTTTATCAAATTAGGTGAATGTATCTTGTCTGAGTGTTATTGGATATATGGTTGTAGATCTTTATGCGGATGCAGTCCTTTTATTTTTCCCGATCCGGAATATGCTAACAGATAGGTACCTGGGTGTGGTATCTTCACATTAACAAATGGTTCTGTGTATACCACCTGCCACTTAGCATTCAATTTCTTTAATTTATCGGCCCTTGGATGGCTTTTCAGAAGTACCATATTTCCCTCTTCAAATTTGTGAATACGACCTACCTTGTTGTCATACCTACGCTTTCTTCTCTGTGCCTCCTCATTCAATACATTAAGAGCTCGTCTTATTCGGTCTTCCATAGGTACAATTGGTGTAGGTATCTTTGGTAAGGGCTTCACCCATTCGTCTTCCTTTCTTTCAGTATAAATTAGTTCAGATGGCGTTAGTCCAGTCGACGAATGGGGAAGATTGTTTATTATCTGTAAAAATGGTGTTATCAACTCTACCCATTTTGTCTGTTTATTGGGCGCGTATGTTCGCATGAACCGATTAAATTCCTTAAATATCCTTTCTACCGGGCTAGCCTCTGGGTGATATAGTGAGACTAAAATGTGTTTAATCCCCTGTTCCTTTAGAAAATCTTTCCACTTGCCACTAGTGAAATTAGTTGCATTGTCAGTGATTATAACTTGCAGCTTGCCCACATTGACAAAATAGTCATCTATTAACCTTTTTATAATGGGGCCTGATGTAATTGTTTTTGTGGCGTACATGCATACGTATTTACTAAATACGTCATACACTGCCACTACATATTTTGCACCACCTCTTGCTCTTGGCATTGGTCCTGCTGTATCCATGGAAACCAACGCGAGGGGGCCTTTTGGAACAATGGGGTGCAAATTAGTCAATTTAGAGATGTTTGAGTATTTTACCTTTTGGCAAACCGGACAGGCTCGTATTATTTTATATGCTTGTCGGAAAAGATTGGGTACGTAACAATAAGCTCTGATTTTTCCCACACATTTTGTTACCCCGTAGTGCCCCCAAGCATTGTGCGTGTATCTAATTAGGTGTTCCACACAAGTACTAGGTATACACACCTTCCATAAATTTAAATTAGGTTTGCTTCTATAGAACAAAACACCCTCGTGTATCTTGTAATGTTCCCTTAACAGTGAAGTATTGTCTTCCTTAAGTTTTAGTCTAACCCCTTTCCATTTCTCGTCTGCTTCTTGCAGAGCATCCATTTCTCTGCACATTTTCAAATAATATGGGCGGAAAGTGCCGTCATGCATTAAGAGAATGCGGTAGTCGGCAAATTGGTCCGAAATTTCTTGTAATTCTTGTACTCCTACTGACAAACGTGAAAGACAATCCGCGATTACATTATGTTCCCCTTTAATGTAAATTACTTCATAGCTAAATTCTTGCAAAAAAAGTATCCACCTGGCCAGTCTTCTATGCAAGAGTTTGCAAGTTTGCAAGAAAGTGAGGGCTTGATGATCACAATATACACGAGTGTGTTTTCCCCATAGATAAAATTGAAATTTCCGGAAAGCCCACACTACTGCCAAGGCTTCCAACTCTGTTACCGAATAAGCTCTCTCACGTTCTGTCAATGTCCTACATGCAAAACTGATTATACAGGGTCTTGTTTCACCGTCTACTTCTCTCCATTGGAAGAGACACGAACCAAGGCCTTGGAGGGACGAATCTGTCGCCAGACAAAACTCCTTCGACAGGTCTGGATGGTATAGTATGTTAGCATTGACAAGAGCACGTTTTATTTCCTTAAAATCCCGTTCACATTCCGGTGACCATCTCCATAACTGTCCCTTTCTCAATAAATTTAACAAATTGTCACTATTTAATAACTGATCTGGTAGAAATTTGCGAAAAAATTATGTCAACCCCAGAAAAGCTTTCAATTGTCTCTTATTCTGTGGTGAAGGAGCATGATTAATAGCCCTAAGTTTCTCAGGGTCCGGAACAATACCATCCTGCGAAATCACGTGACCAAGAAACTTGATCTTTTCTTGTCCGAACAGGGATTTGTTCAAATTTACAGTTACTCCGGATTGTTTAAATCGCTCAAGCACCTGTGTAATTAGCTTAATGTGTTCTGCCCACGTTGCTGTGGCAATTAATAGGTCGTCAACATAAAATGTAATTTTGCTACGCAGCTCGGGTCCCAAAACTTTATCCAGAGCTGCTATGAAAATTCCAGCAGAAACATTTAGTCCAAAGGGTAGTACACAAAACTGATAACTACGTCTGAAACAAACAAAAGCTGTAAATTTTCGGCTTTCTTCATGTAGCTTTATCTGCCAATAGGAAGATCTCAAATCGAGGGCAGTAAAATACTTGACACTGTAAAATTTTAACAATTGTTCATCTAAATTTTCTGGTCTGGTCCGGACAGGTACTATGACTTGATTTATTTTCCTAGCATCCAAGACTAGTCTAACACTGCTATCCGCTTTATTCACTGCCAAGATGGGGCTGCAGTAGGGTGAATTTGAGGGTTCTATAATATCCCACTTTAGCATTCTATTAATTTCTGTATTTACTGCTTCCCCTTTGGCCCATGGTATCGGATAAGAGTAGTTACAGTAGGTCTCATGAGGTATTGTTTCCATTGGGTATTCGTACCCTTTTGTTATTCCGGGTTTCTTGTCGAAAACATCCGGAAATTGCTCTAACAATACCTGCAATTCCTGTTGTTAGATTTCCGTGAGACACAGTTCACCTTTATTTGTGTCATAATGCACAAACCCTTTGCTTTTGGTAACAATGTTTACTTGTTCCTTTATAAACAAAACTTCAGGACAAATTATTTGCAAGCTAACGGAATTCAACATTTCTCTCATACTTTCTCTCGTCCTAACCAGATCCACAACAATTGTTCCTTCTTGAAATTCAAAATAACAATCTCCCTTTTCGATATCTATTTTTGCCTTCGCCTGGCGAAAGTAATCCATACCAAGAATACAATCAACAATTAACCCTTCTAAGACCAAAAAATTACACACAGTAGTGTTCTCTCCGAATTTTAATGGAAGACGTATTTGTCTTTTCACAGGTTGTGCCTTCCGACCCACTGCCATAAGTATTTTGCAATTTTGGACTGGAAGAGAAGGAACTTGCATAAATTTTGATACTTCTTTGAGAAGGTTGTTAGAAATTACGCTAACTGTCGCCCCTGTGTCCAATACCACATATACTGGTACTTCTCCTACATGTCCCTTTACCATAGCCTGAACAACATCAACGGTTTTTGTTGTTCCCTCAGATTGGTCATTAATTAATTCATCTTGTAAAGCTTTCCCATTGCTTAGGGATACCTCATAAAATTGATTTGTGAATAATTTTCCCCCTCACTAGCAGGCATTTTCGGGGTACGGGGGTTTAACCCGACTGATTCAAGTTTTCCTGGGTCTGTGTGCTAGCCTCAGTATCCGGTTCTATTTCTATAATCTGAATCTGATTTCCGTCTGGGGGCCAGTCATTGTTTGATCGCGGATGGTTGTTTTGTTCCCTTTGCCTATTCGCATTACTCCACGATCTACCACCTGGCTGTGCCTGGGATCTTTGTTGTTGTTGTTGTTGTTGGTGGTGGTGGTGGTGTGGCTGCCTTCTGTAATTATCGCGTGACTGATTCGAATTATTCTGGTTTTGTCCATTGCGAAAATTATTACGCTGTTGCCCATTCTGGTAGACCGGGTTATACCTATTATCATTCCTCCTCCTATTGTCGTTCCGCATTCGGTAACTGTTATTATTATTGTTACTACCACCGTTGTAATTACCATTTCGGCTAGAACTCGTTCCATTTTGCCTAGGCGGTGAGTTCCGATCAAAATTCCCATGGTTCACATTGTCACCATAATTATCCCTGTTAGAATTGCGAACAAAACTTCTCTCGCCTTCATGGATCAGGTCGTAATCGTCTAAAGCATCCAAAAATTTTGGCAAATTATACTCAGGCACCCACATAATTTTTTTAGCAATATCAGCAGGTAATTTTGATTTGAGTATCCTAATTACATCGACGTGTGACATTGGTGTCGTCCAATACAAGGTTTTATTCAGATTTTTTCGAAATATTTACGTAGGCTGCCCTAGCGTCTGTTATACGGCTCCGGACTAAATACTTGCCGTCGTAGACGTTCTTGTACAGACTGTGACCAAAATCTTGCAGTGAACTCCTGCTCAAATTGAGCATAGGTTTGGCACCTATTTATGGCGCTTGCAGCCCAAGCAGAAGCATTGCCTTCGATGTGACTAACTATTTCTTGAATTTTCCGAGCATCCGACCAAGAATGTGGCAATACATTCCGAAATGTTTGCAAAAATATGATTGGATGACTCTTTTTGTTTTCTTCAGAAAATGTGGGAAATTTTCTCGATCCACCTAAACCGTCTTCAATAACAATATTGATAACCTGGTTCCCATTTTTTGCTGATTGGGTGTGGGTTACAACTGTGGACAAACCGGGTACCGTATTTGTACGCGGCCCATTTGATTGTGTTGGCATAGTTAAATGTTCCAGAGGCGATCCATGACTTTGCTGCATATTAATATTTTGGAAAATTGGCGGCGTCGTTTGCGACCTTGTAAACGAGACAGACTCCCTATGCTCGTTTACTAAATTATGTCCCGGTGGCACGGTATTACTTGCTAATGTGGATGATTGAGCCGGTGTTTTTTCTCCGTAAATCTGACGGGTCATACTGCCAACTTCCCTTTTTATTTCCCGCAGTATTTGTTCCCCTTTTTCACTTACCCATTTTTCCACTTCCTCTCTACAATTCCGATGCCCTGAAGTGCTACTGTCGCATTCATCGTCTTGCATTTGCTTTTTTATCTCTTGTAATTCTATGTTGGAATTCTTTTGTTCTACCTTTAAAGATCCTACTTCACGTGTTAGCTGTTCCATTTTATCGGCTAACGGATTGTAACCCTCGCTCAGCTCGTCTACTCTCTGCTCAATTGTGCTTATGGATCCTTCGACCATTTGTTTTGCTGCTTTTAAACTTTCACAATCCTTGGCAATGTGATCTACTTGAGTCCTCAAACGGGTTTGCCTAACATTTAAAGCCTCAAATTTAACATTGATTTCATTTACTTCCTGTTGTATGTCAACTCGCATTTGCGTGACGTGTGTTTGTAAATTTTTAACAGACTCCTTGGTAGCCTGTACTTTAGTCCGCAAATGTAGCATTTGTTCTAATTGTTTGTCTTATTGTTTGTCCATTTTAATTTGCAAACTTTGTGATTGTTTGTCTATTAGTTCCATTATTTGGTTAAAAAGAGTGTACATTTCTGACGAAGATTTATTTTCCGTCTCTACTTGGGTGTTATCTGAACTTTTTATTCCTGCCGGGTGCACGGTTTGTGCCTTTGAAGAAGTGGGGGTCTGCCAGTTATTAAATTCAATTGTGTGGGCGTTTTGTGAAGCTTTATCATCAGCCCCACACAATTGCTCTGATATTCCAGAAGAATCTATACTCTTTGAATCTAACAGACGATTCATCATCGGGTCATTGTTTGACATGAAAGAGGTATTGTTATCACCATTGGATTCATAATTTAAGTCTGGGATCTGTAATTCGGAATTTTGGACTAACTGATTATCAAAACTAACTTCGCCATCACTGCTAGAAACTTTTCCTGATAGTTCACACTGTTCACGTTTATCGGACATTTTGGCAAACTTTCACTTAAGGCCTCGGCAACAATGACCATTCCCTTCCTCAAACCACTATTTAAAAAAAACCGCATGAACAATCACAATTGAACACTTAAAACCAATTTCATGCCTTATATCCCACAAGAAGTTAATTTTAGGATAAATTTAGATTAACACTGAAGCTACATCAGCAACTACGTGAAGTTACACCATCCAACTACATTAATTCTGAGTAACTATTGAAGCTAGGTGGAAAGAGAAATTTCAAAATATTGTTAGTTTTTTTTTTACTACCAGAAATATTGTTAATGAAAATTTCTTTCGAGTTGGAGTATAGATAGGACACCTCTTTCACCATGGAAGCACCAGTATATATAATACATTATCTTCTCCTACCTTTTGTTGTCTTCTTAATACCGCTTTGCGTTGTTATTTGTGTATTCCTTTCCCTTTACCTGAGTCGATCTCATCCTTATATCCTTTTTTTCTGGCTCCATAAAGTACTATACATGGAAAAGTAAAAAAATTTACATCGATTAGTAATTAATACCATACTTGGCCACCCCGTTGGGTGCCATTGTGGAACATCTTTATATTGTGAAATATCATATATATATATATATATATATATATATATATATATAGTTTTTTTAAATTGTTAATGAAACTTAGCAAAGAAGAACTGCAGTCAATATTAATAAAGTTCAGAGAAACTGTACAATAAACTCACGTAAAAAAAAAAAAATACCGACAGTTTTCAAAATGTCTTCTTATTTTTGATTACTTCATCACATCTCAGGGTCATTAAGTGGTTCACTTTAAGACCGAAATAATGAAGTAAGACGAAACTTTTCACTCTTGAAAAGGATTTGTATATTTCTAATAACATTTACATCTCAACTGAAAGTTTACACAAAAGAAAAAAATGATACAGCTCATCACTTCTAACTGCTCGAGAAGTCAAAACAAGACTGACTGCTAATTAAAAAGCGAAGATACTGCTCTTCTACTTTTTTTTCTTTTAGTTTCACCGATGATTTTTTTTCACAACATTAATTAATAATTGTCTATTATTGTTATTATTAATAATAATTTTCTCTCTCCTTTTTTTAATAATAGAAAATTAAATTAAATGAAATTAAAATAGAAATTCGCTTCTTACTGTTCTGATACCTCAACACTCCATTCCTGGTAACAGCACAATATACAGAAGTTTATTGGTTCTTTGTACTGGGTCTGGCTAGTCCGTGCCTTGTCTTAACAGAAATAATTTTCATATCATCATTAAAACACCCTGAAATTTACTTCTTAATTCCACTGATAAGTACTGAATCTCCTTTCAGATCATGCTAAACTTAATTTACCAGTTCTGATGTATATCTGATGAAATCATAGTCAATAATAATTACGATAATGGCAGCATATAAAACAAATGTTATAGTCGTCTTTCTTCCTTGGAAGTATACAGTTCCTTTATTCTGTACAAGTGAGCTCCTATTCCCACACCAAAACCCACAGAAATAAATTCCGTCTGGCAGAATTTGCTCACAAAGTGCTGAACCCCTTATATAATAAACCATTTGAATTATGAGTGTCGAGCTAGGAACCAGTAGTGTACAATGTTACACCACAGTCACTCCTACTCAGTCACAAGATATCAAATTGCTTACTGTGAAACCTACCAATACATTGTTTACATTACAAGAATAATTTTTATACATAACAATAAGGCAAGTAGTTTTATAATGCGTCATTAATTGCTACTTATTTGGTGTTATGTATAGTATTCAGGTCTATCAGGAAACTTATCCTCTAATGTATGAGTACCTTGATGTAAAATTAGGTTCAAATCAAAATTACATATATTTTTTCAAATTCTTCCTCTCTAAAATCACACTGATACCTCATTTAGGATAAGGAATATGCACTACAAATTTCTAAACTCTAATTGGGAACTTGAGGTTTCAATTCAGTAGAAAGATAGAAAGCCAATTGCTGCTTCAAGCAAAACAAAAAAAGAAAATCAACAACAAAAAAGTTATTTGGAGGAGCAAACTTACTTGTCTACTCCCTAGGAATCAGCAAGTCTTTCCTCAACTTTAACCCTCGTGGATCAGTCAGGCTCTTTCTTTTAGCAGCGTCTTTCTTGGGTCTGCTTACCCAACTAATAACCCAGAACAACCATTCACTTCACCTCTTCGTTCACTTAGGACAACTCGTTTCTACCTAATTCACTTCTCATTTACACCTCTTTTGCTCCTTATCTAAAATTATTTCTCTATTTTACATTCTTACTTTTCGAATGTGAAGTTGTAATTTCCTTATTACTTCTTCCCCACACCCAAAATGAATGTGCACTGACTAAAGGATCCCAACATACCAATTCCACCAGTTCTCATCCATACAATACTATGAGTATCCTGTTATATTCTGATCATATATCTTTTCTTGTGCACTACATCCCTATGATTATTACCTAAACCTAAATCTCATGTATGTGTGTGTAATCTTATGTGCTGTCAGATGTGTGTCTAAAATGTTTGTGTGAATGGAGATGTATGTGTGTATGTTTGTAAAAGTGTAGTGTGTTATTCCTCAAGTAGACCTTCAGGATAATCACTGGGGTTATAGTCAGAAAAAATGAAGACAAAAAGAAGTTTCTGACATAGTAACCAGGAAGTATCTCCACCCAGATCTACGTGCGTTGTGGTAAGAGGGAGAAAAACCTTGAGAAAAAAAGAAAAATTAAAAAATCAGGAAATTGGGGTGAAGAAAGAAAGATAGATAGAACCCCATAGACTAGAAACATCCCCCACCCCATTCCAGGAAACCCCTGGTCCCTTCATTCCTTCACTATGGCACCGGAGGGCACAATATGGCAGGTTAAGTGTGAGTGGTCCCACTACAGAACGGACGCCATAGCTTCACTTCCAGGACCCCTTGATGAAAAGCTCGAACTCCCACTATTGCAATGCTATGGAGAGTGAAAATCGCCACTTGTTTATGCAGTGTTCATGTGTGTAACTGAGTATGTATATCTGTGTGTGTATTAGTGTGTGCTGGACTGTAACTGAATTCCTCCGCAAATACAAAATACATAGAAACCCACTCCAGTTTGCATTCAATGATGTCTTATAAAAGGTATAAAACTCTATTAAAATCTTAATGTCTAGTTGAGTGAATTATTATTCAGTCAGTCTCCTCGTTTTAGAGACAGTCATGGTATTCTGTACCATAAAAAAACGCTGTGTACATAGACATGTAGAACCATAATTCTGTACATTTTACTGTCGTATATAGAAGGTAGTCCAACTCGTGTTTATAATTGCTATGAAAATAGAAATACTACTGTACTGCTATGTCATGAATCTGTATAGCGTCACATTCAGGTTGAAAGATAGTAAAAGAAAATGAATCACAGACTAAAATATAGTTAAAAAGTGATGTTTATGCTAGGAAGTAAATTATGCTAGGAAGTAAATTGTAGAAATGAAATTTCCAAACATAAGTCTACGGCCTGATGGTCGTCACTCCATCAAATTGACACAGATGTCAATTCCCATAAGCGTACTTTATAAGGCTTTATGGCGTTCTACATCTACATCTATATGGGATACGCTGCAAATCACATTTAAGTGCCTGGCAGAGGGTTCATCGAACCACAATTATACTATTTATCTCCTATTCCATTCTCGAATAGCGCGCAGGAAGAAAGAACACCTGAATCTCTCTGTTTGAGCTCTGATTTCTCGTATTTTATTCTGATGATCATTTCTGCCTATGTAAATGGGAGTCAACAGTACATTTTCGCATTCGAAGGAGAATGTTGGCGATTGGAGTTTCGCAAGAAGCCCACGCTGCAGCGATAAGCGCCGTTGTTGTAATGATTCCCATCCCAGATCCTGTATCATTTCTGTAACGCTGTCTCCCCTGTATCGTGACAGTACGAAACGAGCTGCCCCTCTTTAGACACTTTCGATGTCCTCCGTCAAACCCACCTGATAAGGATGCCACACTGGGCTGCAATACTCCAAAAATGGACGGACAAGCGTAGTGTATTCAGTTTCTTTGTAGTTCTGTTGCATGTTTTAAGGGTTCTGCCAATAAAACGCAGTCTCTAGTTCGCCTATCCCACGATATTATCTACGTGTTCTTTCCAATTTAAGTTTGAAGTAATAGTAATTCCTGGGTATTTTGTGGAGTTTACGGCCTTCACATTTGATTGATTTATCTTGTAAACAAAGTTTAACGGATTTCTTTTCGTACTCATGTAGACGACTTCACACTTCTCATTATTTAGAGTCAATTGCCAATTTTTACACCATACTGATATCTTATTCAGGTCGTTCTGCAGTTGGTTTTGATCTTCAGATGATTTTACTAGACGGTGAATGACGGCGGCATCTGTAAACAACCTAAGAGGTGGGTTTGATCTTCAGATGATTTTACTAGACGGTGAATGACGGTGGCATCTGCAAAAACCTAAGAGAGGTACTTAGATTTTCCCCTAAATCGTTTATATAAATAAGGAACAGCAGAGGACCAATAACACTACCCTGTGGAATGCCCGACATCACCTCTTTTTAGTCGATGCCTTACCATCGATTACTACGAACTGTGTCCTCTCTGACAAGAAATCCCCTATCCAATCGCAAATTTGGGGCGATATACCATAACCACGCAAATTGATTAAAAGCTGTTTGTGAGGTATGGTGTCAAAAGCTTTCTGGAAATCAAGAAATACGGAATCGATTTGCGAACCTTTGTCGATAGCAACCATCACTTCGTGTGAATAAAGAGCTATTTGTGTTTCGCATGAACGATATTTTCTAAATCTGTGTTGGCCTTTGGTCAATAGATCGTTCTGTTCGAGATAATTCATAATATTTGAATACAGGATATGTTCCAAAACCCTGCTGCAAATCGACGTCAATGAAATAGGCCTGTAGTTTAGTGGGTTACTCCTACTGCCTTTCTTGAATATAGGTGTGACCTGGGCAACTTCCAATCTTTTAGTACAGATCCTTCTATGAGAGAGCGGTTGTATATGTTAAATAAGGAGCTATCGCTTCAGCATAATCAGATAGAAATTTAATGGGTATACAATCCAGACCAAAAGACTTGTTCTTGTAAGTGATTTTAGTTGCTGCACTACTCTGATGATATCTACTTCTACGTTACTCATTACAGCATCTGTTCGTAATTCGAAATCTGGAATATTGGTTTCGTCGTCTTTGGTGAATGAGTTTCTAAAAGCTATGTTTAATAACTCTGCTTTAGTAGCGCTGTCATCGGCAGGATCGCCATTACTATCACGTAGTGAAGGTATTGTTTGTGATTTGCCCCGAGTATATTTAACATATGACCAAAATCTCTTTCGATTTTCAGTCGAATTTCGAGAAAGAGTTTCGTTGTGATAAATATTGTAGGCATGTCGCATTGAAATCCTCGCTAAATTTCGAGCTTCTGAGTACGATCGCCAATCCTGGGGATTTTGTGGTCGTTGAAATTTAGTATGCCTTTTCCTTTAATTTTGCAACAGTGTCCTGACCTGTTTTGTGTACCAAGGGGGATCGCCTCCTTCTTTTATTAATTTATTTGGTATAAAACTGTCAATTGCTGCCGATACCACTTCTTTGAATTTGAGCCGCATCTGGCCTACACCTACGTTTAGTGTTAGCAACGAGTGGAAGCTGTCTTTCAAGAAGCAATGTATTTTGTTTCTATTTGTTTTCCTGAACAAATATACTTTGCGTTTATTTTTGGTGACTTTGGGACTTTCGATATTCAGTTTCGCTACGACAGCTGTGTGTTCACTAATACCTGTATCCGTTTTGATGCTCGTTATGAGCTCAGGATTATTTGTTGCTAAGAGATCAAGTGTGTTTTCACATCCATTTACAATTCTAGTTGGCTCATGAACTAATTGTTCAAAGTAATTCTCAGAGAATGCGTTGAGTACAATTTCGGACGATGTTTTATGCCTACCTGCTGATTTAAAAATATAATGTCGCCAACAGATCGAGGATAATTTAAAATCACCACCTACTATTATCATGTGAGTCGGGTACGTTTTTGTAATTAGACTCAGGTTTTCTTTGAACCTTTCTGCTATTGTATCGTCAGTCGGGAGACCGGTAAAAGGAACCGATTATTAACTTCTTACGATTTTCGGGTACAACCTCTACCCATAATAGCTCGCAGGAACTATCAACTTCAACTTCGCTACATGAAATACTACTTTTGACGGTGACAAACACGCCCCCACCTATTTTGTTTAATCTATCCTTTCTGAACACCGTTAGATCTTTTGCAAATACTTCTTCTGAACTTATTTCCGGCTTGAGCCAACTCTCGCTGCCTATAATGCTGTGTTTCGGTACTTTCTATTAACGCTTGGAGTTCTGGTACTTTTCCGACACAGTTACGACAATTTACAACTGTTATACCGATAGTTTCCGCATCTACATTTCTCCTGTGATCCACCTGCACCCTTTGAAATTGCCCATTTTGTTTTTCCCTGAAGCTCTTTATCCTAAAAAACCGCCCAGTCCACACCACACAGCCCCCGCTACCCGTGTAGCCGCTTCCTGAGTATAGTGGACTCCTGACTTATTCAGCAGAACCCGGAAACCCACCACCCGATGGCGCAAGTCAAGGAATCTGCAGCCTACACGGTCGCAGAACCGTCTGAGCCTTTGATTCAGACCCTCCGTTCGGCTCTGTACCAGAGGTCCATAGTCGGTCCTGTCAACTATGCTGCAGATGGTGAGCTCTGCTTTCATCTTGCAAGCAAGACTGGCAGTCTTTACCACTTCAGTTAGCCGCTCGAAACCTGAGAGCATCTCTTCAGATTCGAAACGACACACATCATTGGTACCGACGTGAGCCACCACCTGCAGCTGGCTGCACCCCGTACCCTTCATGGCATCCAGAAGGACCCGTTCCACATCTGGGATGACTCCACCCGGTATGCACACGGAGTGCACGTTGGCCTTCTTCCCCTCCTTGGAATCCATCTCTGTAAGGGGCTCCATCACCCGCCTAACGTTGGAGCTCCCAACTACAAGTAAACCCATCCTCTGTGAAAGCCTGGATCTTGCAGGCTGGGTGGTGACAGGGTGAGAAACACCATCCGACTCTGGAGCGTCGTCCTGAGCCGATAGCGCCTCAAACCTGTTCGAAAGACGAACCGGCGAGGCCTCACGATCGGCCCCCGGAATGTCTTTCGCCTCCTGCCACGCACTGGAGCAACCTCCCACGCAACCACGGGTGGGGTGTCTGCCTCACTGCTAGCAGTCTCAGGGCATGTCGCTGCCGCAGGCCGATCGGTGGAGACGACGGGAGTCCGTTCGGTCCCCACTACCGACCAAGAACAACGACGCCCCTCGATCGCAGCTTCCAACTGTGCAACCGAAGTTAATACAGCTTGAAGCTGGGAGCGAAGTGTCACCAGCTCAGACTGCATCCGCACACAGCAGTCACAGTCCCTATTCATGATTACAGTGCCAATAAAAATAATAACTATATTCGCAATGAGTTCAAAGGAAAACTACAATGTTTGTTAAAACGCGGATCTGAATCTAATACGCCCGAGAGCACAGTATAAATTTACAAATTGAGACGAGAAAGTGCAGTGGAAAATCAAAATAATATATGTCACATCTAATCAGAAAATAAAGACAGACGACTGTTGCGACGCGATTCACACTGCGGAATAATGCACTAACCAGATATTTAACGCGGATATGAATCAAAGAAAAACGCGAGCACATAATAACTTTAATGAAATGAAGGGAAAGCGCACTGAAAAGTAAAAATAAGTAGCTTCTAGAGAGAAGCCGGTTTCACTTACAACTGAATATGTGCTGGCTCTGAAGAGGTGCGCACTGCACGACGACCACTCAGCAACTGACGGTGTAAACAAACGGTAACTGTTTCAAAACAAAGACAGACGACTGTCGCGACACGATTCACATGCGGAATAATGCACTAACCAGATATTTAACGCGAATATGAATCAAATAAAAACGCGAACACACAATAACTTTCACATTATATAATCATTTGTCAGTACCTAAATCAGGGTCCTTCAAATGTACTGCTCTCACATGGGGACTATGTGAAATAATATATGGACCACATCACTTGGGAAAGAATTTACTAGTTTGTGACTTCAAAAAAAAAGTTCAAATATTTGTACAACTTATGGGACTTAACTATGGGGTCATCAGTCCCTAAGCTTACAAACTACTTGTGAACTAGCTAAGACTAAAGACGACACAAATATCCATACCCGAGGGGGGATTCGAACCCATGACCGTAGTGGTCGTGCTGACCATGACTGGAGTGCCTCAGTCACGTCGGCCACTGCGACCGGCGTTTGTGACTTAACTTGAGCTTAATTGAAAATTTTTCAATAGTACCAGGTCACATATGTTATACTTTGGTATTTTGTGTTTCCTCATTGATCTTTCTTAGTCTGTTATTAGCTGCCTTCATAAGATTATCTTTCACTTGATCTTGAATCGTATCTGCATTTCTTTCGGTAGGTGGCCATGCAAAACATTTCAATATCGGTTCACCAACAAACTTCACATCAAGTATCTCCAACAAGTTTCAAACCAATGGACAGATGTGGTAACTCATTAAGAGTTATTTAGAATTCTAGTATTAATGAAGCCCAAGATATATGTTTATCTGAAAAATAAGTCTTACATAGTCTTCCTGATTCCCACATTACCCTTTCAGTATACTTTTGGGTATTCCACCATCCTTGAAGTAATCATTAAAACAATTAATTACAGCATTGTTATTGGCCTTTTAAATCGAATATAATCTTAACATACTTGGACCAACAGTCTAAAATCACTAAAATATACTCTACTCCCCCTCTACCAGCTAGAAGTATTCCAAATAAATCACAAGCTGATAGATCCAGTAATCCTTTAGGTATTACAAGGTATAATCGAAAAAGGTTGTGTATCATAATCCTTTCCTTCTGACACACAAGTCCTCAGGTTTCTTATAACTATCCAGCTAAGATTTTTAAAGAAATAAAATCTCTTCATTTTTATGCCAGAAAAGAGCTCCATCATTACTTTTAAAATGAAGTTCATCTACCTTTGCACTATTCTCAAACTTACCTTTAAAATACTCATTGTTCCTTATTAAAACTCCTATTTTGTTTTCGAGTTTTCGTACCTTTCCATCGATACAACTTCACTGCAAAAAGTTTGTTCCAAAAATAATATTTTTCCTCATTGAAGGTAATGTTATCCATTCCTACAGGTAAGTGAGAAAGAGTGTCCGATACTATATTAGTTCAAGCTTTTATGTATTCAATTTCTGTTTCAAAATTTGGTAAAAATAATACCCAGCACATAAGTCTACTATGAAGTAATCGACTCTACAACAAAAAGAATAAAGCTTCATGATCAGTATAGATAATAATTTTTGACCCCCATATTACAACCTGAAACGTTCATACGCGCCATACAAAAGCCAACAATTCTTTTTCTGTAGTGGTGTAATTTCTTTCTACTTGAGAAAGCAATAGTACTATGTTCCCCTTCACTAGCATTTCTAATTCCTTGGAACAATTCTGTGGCAATACCATATGATGAGGAATCTTTGTTAGTTTATAAAGTATATGCACTGCAGGGTGGTTAAGTATGGTTGAATTTAGCAATGCCTGTTCCATTCTTTGAAAAGCAGCAGATGTTTTTTCATCCCACTTCCAAATGGTGTTCTTTGTTAATACATATAATAATACAGTATTGTGTAATGGTTAACCTGATAAATTTGGTTAATGGTTAACATGCTAAATTTGTACGGTAGAACTCCATTAGACCTTAAAAAAGATTTCAACTGTTTAACAGTTTGGGGCTCCGGACATTTTTGAATAGGCTCTATTCTGTCTCGGTCAGGTCATATGCCTTTAATACCAACGAAATGACCTATTAATTTAATTTCATCTATTCCAAAAATTGACTTACTTAATTGAAGTGTAATTTCTTTTTCTACACTTTGTGATAATGTGTTCTGTAGTAAATTACAGTGATCTTCCAAAGTTTCAGATATTAATAAAATATTGTCCATATAAATGATTAATTCCTGTAGTATTTCTCTACCAAAGGCAGCATCTAATACTTTAGAATCGTAAGCCTTACCTTCCAAGAGAAAGCTGTATATTTTCTTGAATCTTAATGTATTAGTACTTGATTACATCCTAAAGTTAGATCGACTGAACTAAAAAACTTTGCACTTTCAAATTTTGTTAATAGATCGTCTATACTGATAGGTCTATCTCGTTCAGTTTTCATGTATTTGTTCAAGGTGCGAGCATCTAAAACGACGTGTACTCCTCCCGAGAATATTTTATCAGTGCCAATGGATTGTTAAAAGCACTTTTAATTATTTCAATAATTCCATTGTCAAGTAATTTAAAAAATTCCTGTTTGCCGTTTTACGAATTTTCAAAGGTAGTGGGTATGATATTCAATACAATAGTTTTGTATCTTTCATCTTAAAATAACAAACATTACCTCCTAGTTCCCTGGTTTATGAGAAAATGCTTCTTCATACTTACTGAGGATATTAAATATACTTTCTTTCTGATATTCTGAAGGTAAATGTGATTCATAAACTTTTAGCTTAATTTCGTCTATCGCATACATGTAAGGTGTTTCATTTGATAGTATCGTTTGTGTAGTCAATACTAAATGTATCGAGTTCAATATATTGATATCGCTGTCTTTTGCTAGAAACGGTAAAACATTAACGTTACCTGTAACAATATTACACTTGAAGTTGAGTACGACTTCATATTTGTGTAACCAATCGACACCAAACAAAATAACAATATTAATTTTTGGAATAATCAATAATGCTAATGTACACACTACATCATCAAGTTTTACGGGGATGTATGTCTCTATTCTTACTATTTGACTTTTTATACTGGTAATACCTAAAACATTTATGCCACTAATAGGCTAACGTAAGAAGTGAATGATATCTCGACATTTCCTCGTATAATTGGTGAGATATGATGGAAATTTCACTACTACTGTCTACTAAAATTTCTAGTGGCAAGTCGAATACACGACCGTTTACCACAGGTCTCCTATGCAAGATTTACTAGATATTTCTTTTTGAAGTAACCAATCCTTTGTGGGTACTTTGTGCATAAAATAGGTTTGGAAATTGACATGTGTGACCCAAACTAATGTATTACATCTTGAAAATGGACCCCCTTCCCAAGATGACCGTTGTTTTCTATCGATATATTTTCTACCATTTTACTTTGATGAAAACAGTCAGGGCCACCTTAAGCCATGCAGGGCCCCTGGTCACTCAATATTTTGGGGCCCTTAAAAACTCTAAGTGAATGCATCAGAGTGGTTTATAATTATTATTGATTTAATTTGTTAAAATATTACAAACCTAATACTAATGATTAGTTCCACAAATTTGTCTTTTATTAAAATTAATGATTTCTTTAAAGATTTTTCAGAATACAAAATATACAAATTTTGAAGTATGTCTCTTTCTTTGCAGATAACTGGTACACAGATTGGGAGACCCTACAACAAAACAGACATTTCCTTCGAATGAACTGATCAAATGTTGTACATTTGCTTAGTGAATTTATTGGTTATTATGGCTAGACATACACAAATAAAATACTAGTGATTACTGTTTTGCAAATTTGACTTACGTTGCTATTGAAGGTTACTTTCGGGATTTCTGAAATGCAAAATCTTCTATTATGTCTTCAAACTCCAACTGTTGAAGGACGTCACTTTCTATGCACATGATTGACAAATTAGTAAGTCGTTCCTGTATCATAGTCATTCATAACTCATTTTTTATTCTCTTTAACTGGTAAAATGAACTCTCTCCACTGCAATTGCTTACCATTAGACAAAGAAATATCCGGGTAGCAACTTCTACATTTGGAAAGTTATCTTCTATTTTATCAGCTTTTATTGAAGAATGTAAGGATGATATACTTAGCTCTGAAGATTCATTTGGAATGTTTTTCAAATATTGTTTTAAATGAAAACATTCTGATATGAGCTCATCAGCATTAATGTCTGCATGATAAAATTCTGCAAATTCTTTGCACCTCTTTCCCAACTATTCAGAATAGATTTGTTTTAATTGAGAAAGGAAACTGAAATGTTTGATAACTTTCTCGTATTCTTCTGAACGTCACTTGAATCTCGAATCCAATGTGTCGATTACAGGCTGGAAGAACTCAAATTATTGACGACAGTGTTATTGAATAGACGGCAACAATAACAGTACACAGATTTCATGGATGGTGAATGCAGCAGCCACTTTCTTTCCACACACTCACCATTCGTCAGTTTGCGAGTGAAAACAGAACTAGTTAATTTTCTGGTATTTGTTTTACCACAGACATCAGAAAAATGTATAGTGGTTTCTCAGAATTCGCTATTTTCGTTTTGGAAAGAATCTGGGCCCTTGTCAATATAGATTTAGGCACTTCTTCCGTTAAAATTTGATCACAGATCTTACCTTGGTCGTGAGTTATGTTTTCAAACATACTTCTGTATGGTGAATCCAAGTGGCTTGAGATGGAAGAAGCATGTTGTGATGTGTGTGCAGCTGTCTTCATAACTAGAACTAATGAACTCGAAAAACAAATGTTATCCTTTATGTTAGTGGCACCATTTCTAAGCTTTCAGATTTATAGATATCTTGAATGATGGTGTAGATGAATCACTCTGTCTGTTAGTTTCTTGAACAGTGAGAAATGAAGTACGTTTAGGTTGATGGTTTCTTTCTTAATTGCAAGTTTTTTTTCTTTTTTCTGAATCACTTAAGTATGTTCTTTTCGACTTTGTTAAAGACAATACAAAATGTATCAAGTAAACACTGAATTGTGTACATCGGGTACAATGAAATGTTGCTTTGAAGCACCTCGATAACGAACTATCGCTTCGTAAGGTAGAAACTCCAACAATACCGAATTCAACAGGAAATGTTTGTATAGTTTATGGGATTTAACTACGGGGCATCAGTCCCTAAACTTACAAACTACTTATGAACTACTTACGAACTGGGACGTCACAAATATCCATGCCCAAGGGGGGATTCGAACCCCCGACCGTAGTGGCCGTGCAGACCGTGACTGGAGCGCCTTAGTCTCCTCGGCCACTGCGGCTGGCAATTCAACAGGACTGGATGCATTGGCCGATGCGCAGTGCCGTCTTAAGCACCAGGTGAGTGCATTGCTTTCTTCGTAGGGGACACCTTGCACAATATCGTCCTAAGCGACAGGAGAGTCCATTACTTTGTTCTAAGGGGAGGCCGCATCAGTCTCCTTCAGACCTTTCTAGTTATAGAAGTTCTTGTGTTGCTTCTTCCATATGTTAAAGTTTATATCTGATTAAAGGGGCTCTGTCTGAAAGCAAAAAATAAATAAATAAATATATATATAAAAATAGAAACTGTCATACATAGTGCGGCATTGCAGCCTCCACCAGTTGGTGTAAGAAGGGTTCTGCATAACCAGACATGAGATATTGTGTATAACATAAGTAAGTTTATGTCAGAAGACGTAAAATAAAATCGTATAAAAGCGTTCCCTTGATAAAGTTACAGCTATTATTGGGGTTTCACTTGGAACTATAAGAAGAGTAAAGAATGTGGGAGAAAAAGTAGGTGCCGGAAGCTGCTTTTTTCCTTACTGCAGGAAAAAAGCGGAATAAAACAAAGAGGTCTTACATCTGTGGAGAGACTGACACGCAACTTCCTATGACATGCAGCGTCCCACAATAAAGTCACTTCGCCCGGAATAAGGGAAAATTCGTATTTAAGTGAAGTACCTTCTCCACAAGTTTGACTTCAGGTACATCAGATCATGTTTTTAATGCCCATGTATTGTTTACACGCTGAAATCTTAGTATAAGTAAAATTTCAGTTATTTACCAGATGTGCTCAAAGCAACAAAATGCGGTACTGTGCTTTTGAAACGTTTACATGTATGTAGTAAATGCATTGACTAAGTAAAATAAAAATATACTGTGAACAGGGTAGGTATATCGTTTATTTCAATGACTCATATTTGGGCAGATCACATACTACATCCTGTGAGTATAGTACAACGTCTAATTAGAGCATGTGCTGGTAACAAAACCTAATTTTCTTCCAATGGCCACAAACATTTTATACATCCGTTAATAAAAATTGATGGAAATGTTACTGTAACAAATTATGGCATTTCATTAAAAGCAGAAGTTCTTGTGCTAAATTAATTTTTTAGTTTTTAAATTAGGAGCTAAAAGGGAAGATTACCAGGAAGAGGTGAATACTGCAAATGTTTACAAGTCAGTTGTCTTACCTTTTACTACTCATATAACTGTAGCACATTGACGTAACAAATATACATATCAGGTGCCCAGAACATAAATTGACAAAAAACTTGGGGAGAGATTCCGTTGTTGTTGTTGACGTTCAGTGTGAAAAACCAGCAATAATACACAGGGTAAAGATGAAATGCCATATTGGGTTAATGCTCATAATTTTCAATGTGACCAGGAAATCACAATGATATGCAGTGAAACTTCGTTTATACGTTTTTCTAGGGGGATGTTAAAATAAACGTACGACTGAGATTAATGCTAAAATGAAACTTTCAGCACTGCGCTCAAAATAGGTTCTTTTATCGAAAGCAAGTCTGTAGGCATTATTCCACTCCCTTCCTCAACGTTTGGCACGGTTTTGATAGCACAAGGGTCATAAGTTTGTTTCATTGACAAGGAAGTATTATGGAAGAGTATGATATTAGGAAACCCTTTGCGTTGCTCACTAGGATTTCTTTTGCTCTTCCTTAATTACGTTGCATACAAAGACATCATCTTTCATTTTTTATGAACTGTTCGTTTTCACGTGTTTGAATATTGGAAACTACTGTACTCTAAAATATTGAGTTCACCCGTTGCTAAAAGACTGCCAGTTCCAATAACTGGCTCTCCCATCAAATGACACAGCTCTGTTCACTGTAGAGATAGGTCGTTCGCGAAAGAACGGGTCCAAAGAACGGTTCACAAGAGTGAACGGAAGGACCGAGGAATTGGTTACAAGGAACGTTCACTTCGGCGGTCCCGGTCGCGTGGCCATTCCCGTTCCTGCTCCAGGGTGGCCGCACGGCCGTTCACTTTTCGGTTAAACGCATTGTTATGGAATGAACAGCGATTTATACTGGCGCTCCATCGACTGGAGAGAATTAAGTTTTGTAAAATGTGTAAAATGCAGTTGGTGTGTACAGATCCAATTCTACTTGTTTGCAGTTCCGACTGATATGAAAACCATAGACATTGACAACTGGATAAAAAAAGGAACTGTGAACGAGAAGAAAGGAATGGGTCCAAAAAAGAAACGATCATCAGTGAACTAGGTTCCAAAAATGAATGGGTTTGCCCCCTCCTTAGGACCTCATTACACTCTGCGGCGCTCATGCATTCAGAATGCGCGGCGTCACATGTTGCTACTGAGAACGGTGCAGCTGCTGTATTGTTGTGGGCAACTTCGATGGCGCCGCTACTGGGGCTGTCTGCGCTGACGTCTCGTGGCGATTCTTGGGCAGTCTACAGCAGCCCCGTGTGGCGTCGTGTGAGTGCCGCTATTAGATACAATGTTCCGCTAAGTTATATCTGAAACAGACTGCCACAAGGTCTACTACAATAGTGTCGCCGTGTGTTCTGTAGATAAGGCCCGCAATAATAACTACGATTTTGCACGCAGCAAACCAGTTCACTTGCTACACCATATATGACACGTTTTGATCCGATTTCTGGGTCTCTATAATGAATATGTGCTACAAAAATTCACGTAAGTCATTGCCTATGAGAAAGAAACGAGTTTCTCGGGGCCCCAATCAGGCTGGGGGGCCCTGGGCCTGTGCCCCTTGTGCCCCTATGGTAGAAACGGTAGTGAAAACAGTTATTATTTTCAGTTTGTGTGAAGTTTTGCACTGAATTAGTTTCATAATGACTATAGGAATGATTTTCATTATTGTTGTTAATGAACTTTCTTTTCTTCTACTTCGTATTGGAGTTTTTGCCTTGTTCTTGTTTATGATGAACCTCACAGAGAAAAACGTCCTCTGTGTTTGTTCCTAATTAGAATTATATTTACTATTCCCATCTTTGTTGAAAGGATATATTCCTTTGCAGCATCTAAAAGTTCCTTAATATATTTCCGTCCTTTATACCACATTCCACACAGTGCATAAAGGATAAGCCTCCTTACTGAAACATTGGCTAAATACCCTTCATCTATAGCCTTGTCAAGGAATTTGGCTTTCATAAGATATTTCTGGATATATTGTTTAATACTATATATTGATTAATATTAGGATCAGATAGTCATACTGACCAATACTGACCCATACGGTTTCTTCAATTTTCTCTTAAAATCTTCCCAGCATATAAGATTAGGTTAGAAGAGATTAGATTAATACTTGTTACATAGATCATATATATGTCATTTCGTAATGATGTGGAATGTGTCAGTCTAGTAAATGTTGTCTACACTTGACAATCAATATTTTAAGAATTTTTGTTACTTTTTTGTTGTTTTTTATTTCTTAATTTTTTCAATTTTTAAGTTTTATCTAAAAATTCATCTACATTGTAGAAGGAGCTGCCATTCAGAAATTCCTTTAATTTCTTTTTAAATACTAGTTGGCTATCTTCCAGACTTTTGATGCTACTTGGTAAGTGACCAAAGACTTTTGTGGCAGCATAATTCACCACTTTAGGAGCCAAAGTTAGATTTAACCTTCAATAGTGAATATCATCCTTTCTCCTAGTGCTGTAGCTAAGCACACTGCTGTTACTTTTGAATTGGGTTGGATTGTTAATAACGAATTTCATGAGTGAATATATGTATTGTGAAGCTACAGTGTAGATCCCTATATAAATTTCGCACGACGCTCTTTGGCGGGCTCCAGCAATTATTCTGCTTACACATTCTTGTAAAATGAATACTTTTTAAGTCAATGTTGAATTGCCCCAGAACATGATCCATATAAAAGCAATGAATGAAAATAGACGTAGAAAGCTAATTTACTGAGATTTATATCATCACATTTTGCAATGAGTCTGATAGCATAAGTAGCTGAACTCAAACGTTTCAGATCTTCAATATGTTTCTTCCAATTCAGTCCATTGTCAGTGCATGCACCTAAAAATTTTGAGTATCCCACCTTAGCTACACATTCACTTTCAAAGTCTAGATTTATTAATGGAGTCATGCCATTTACTGTATGAAACTGTATATGCTGGGTTCTATCGAAGTTTAATGAGAGTCCATTTGTAGAGAACCACTTAATAACTTTCTGAAAGATATCATTTACAATTTCATAAGTTAATTCCTGTTTGTCAGTTGTGATAGCTATACTTGTATCATCAGCAAAAAGTACTACCTTATCATCTTCGTGAATGTAGAATGGCAAGTCATTAATATATATTAAGAACAGCAAGGGACCTAAGACCAAACCTTGTGGGACCCCTGTTTGATAACTCCCCAGTTAGAGGAATTAATTGTTTCATCCATTAAATGTGAACTGCTTATTTCAACTTTCTGCCCTCTTCCGGTTTAGTATGATTTAAAACATTTTGCACTGTCCCACTCCTACCACAATAGTTAAGCTTTTCTAGAACATCATCTTGTCAACATTAGCATTACCCCAATCTGAATCCTCCCCCACTTTGAGAATCTGGCCATGTATTTGGTAACATCCTACAGAAAATTGTTTTGAAAAGGTTAGGATGAACTTCTCCATTTGCTTTAAATTTAGGTAATTGTTTTTATAGATTTATCCTGGAGGTAAAATTTAAACCATTGTCATAAGAATTTTGAGGTGAACTGGCTGGGTTTTTATTAGGCTTAATAAACATTTTAGAATTTAATTCCTCCTTTGTAGGCACCCATTTAGTCCAAAACTTATCAAATCAATGGTTTGCTAATTCCGAATCTGATTTTTTATCTTCTACTCCTTATAAACCGTTCTATTGATCTCATTAAAACTTTTGTTAATAAAAACTTCAACTTTGTGTTCCCAATCAACCGTATCACCCAAGGATAAATTTACATTTGTAATATTTTGAAACTTTTCCAAGGTATCAAGTTTTTCCTCGGCTAACGTAAACCTTTTGTCAATATGCGACATTTCAGAGAGAGATTTGCCCTGTAAAGCTTCTATTCTACAACATGTAGATTGTATATCTTGGTCTAACAACGAAAATTTTAAGTTAAATCCTCCTTAAACGATTCTACAAACTCTTGTGTTCCCTTGAAATTTTGTAACATTTTCTATTTCAGAACTGCCCTTTTCTTTCCAATTTTATTTTGTACAATTTGATTGGACAATTCTATTATTTCCTCTATAGGAACTACCAATTTCCTGAAGGTACTAACATCCTGTATAATTGTAGTATAATTTTCCTGACAGTCATTAATATGCTCGTCTAACCTAACACTGGAAGATTGTAATTTAATATTTTGTTCCGTAATGTTTCTCCTTAATTCTTCTGACAAGGAATTAAACTTATCATATTGTTCTCTGAATTAGTCAGATAATTGGTCATTGACGTTCTCCTAAATTCATTTAATAAGTCATTAAACGTATTAGATTGTTCCCTGAATTTGTCTAATAGCCGCTTAGAAAAATTTTCACTAAGTTCTTCTGACTGTTCCCTGAATTTACCTTACATTTGTTGGAAAAGTTTTAATAAAGCAGGGGAAAATTCCTCTATTTGTGACATTTCTGGTCTATTTAAACTTCTGGCTCATGACAAACTATTTACTACACAATTATTAAACGCTGCCTCAACAATTAGTGTTCAACAGTATAGGTAAAAATACTGGTTACGCACATCACAGTATCACAGCGCACACAAGCACCGCAGGTTTGGGTCAACTACCATCGCGATTGTTGCGAGGTGGCAACGTCGAACTCGTAGTCCCGCTTCTTGTTGGCTGGTTGAAGTGTTGGCTTTAAACAGAAGCAGCTGTCTACTTTCGTCCTTGTGGCGTATTTTCTCAACTTCCCAATATTTATAATCGCCGTTCTGGGCTTTGTTGATTTCGGTAACCATAAGCAACTAATAAATATGCTTCAATTTGAATAGCGAAATTGAGTATTAAATCTACAATACTTTTCGTTTTCACAGTCGCCTCCAATTACCATGTTTTCCCTTTCTTCTTAGGTTCTACTCCTGTTACTTAGGACGACATTTTGTGCTGTTAACATGTATTTCTTCTTTGTTCTGACAGTACAATATTCTTCTTTTAGATCATACAGAACTTTATTTCGTTCAAAAGTAATACTTTAAAGGAATATTAACAGTTCTGATATATATCTGACGCACTCATAGTCAATAATAATTACCATAATGGTTGCATATAAAAGAACTGATAATTAATCACAGATGTTTTAGTCTTGTTTCTTCCTTGGCAATATGCAGTTCCTTTATTCTGTAAAAGTGAGATACTATTCCCACGCCACAACATGCGGAAATAAATTCCGTCAGGCAGTATTTGCTCACAAAGTGCCAAACCCTTTATATATTAAACCATTTGAATATCTTGGGTTGAGCTAGGATACAGTAGTGTACAATGTTACACTACAATATCTAACTCTAATAAGTGTGGTAATGCTTTTCACACATCAATAATTTTAAAAATGTGGAGTTTCCTTTTAATTAAAATATCGTGGTGTTGGAATGCTTGCACAAAGACCAGTTTTCTCTAGTGGATCTATTTTGAACAGTCGAACGACTATACCACGAAGTGACGAGAGTACCCTCAAGGTTTGTACGTTGTTTGGGTGGCATACACATCACATGGAACGCAAAACAAGTCGTACAGATATTTTTGCTCATGATAGTATGTATACATACATATAAAGTTATTACTATTACAGAAAAAAGAAAGACTTGAGAAGTTGAAGATGTTAATAATGCATGGGACTAACTGTGACACCTATGAAAGCAGTAATTTGGTTTGGCACTGATTGACACGGATTTTAGACGTCCTCTGGAAGAGACTCATCAAAATATCGAACTAGTAGGAGGACCTTGCACTGTAATCTTTATCAGTTGGCTAAAGATTCAGCAACTTTGCTGGTGAAGATACCGTGTGGATACCACGAATATAATAAGTAGAAATTCTACTCCTGTTCTGTTCGAAATAATAGACCAAGCCGCAGTGGATTAACCGTGCACCCTGGGGCGCTGTGTTGCAGTGCGCGCAGCCTTTCGCCATCAGGGGTTCCAGTCCCACCTCGAGCATGGGTCTTTGTGTTGTCCTCATGTTAGTTTACCGTAGTATAAATAGTTTGTAAGCTATGGACTGATAACCATGCAGTTGAGATCGATAGATTTAAAAACATTTGATTTTTATTAGCATGACATTACTTGCCATGAAAAAGATTAATGTTGATATGTGTCACTCCACAGAAAGAGTGACATAATTGCTGACAACAGAAGGACTCCTACTGGTTTCAATGACATCATTTGTCATCACCATGAGTGTCACGCTTGTTGTTGCTGATAGTTATTTTGGTCCCCCATATCTGTCTCGGGATCTTTCAGACCATTCGAATCCTCCCTCAGACATCGATGTTTGTGTTATCTTTAGTATAAGTTTGTTTATAAGTAGTTCGTAACTTTAAGAATTAACAACCCCACAGTTAAAAAACATTTGAACTCATCAGTGCAGGTGATTTTACTCCATTCTCTGAGATTCTAGGTGAATGTACGTGACAGCACCACAAACATAGTGTTTGGTATACTGAAGACAATAAAAGTTTCCACAATGAGCACATAGGTGTCAGACTGGCTATTGAAGCTCATTGTTCTCACCGATTCACCACTTTAGTCCTATTGTTATTTCATCTCTGTAAGTCGATAACTACTTGACGATGTGTTCGTCATTGTTCACCCTTTAAACTACAGACCTCTTTTATTGACAACAATTTGAAGCAGGGTTTTGGAACATATCCTGTATTCGAATATTATGAATTACCTCGAACAGAATGATCTGTTTGCCATAGGTCAACATGGATATAGATAATATCGTTCATTCGAAACACAACTAACTCTTTACTCACACGAAGTGATGGGTGTTATCGACAAGGGTTCTCAAACTGATTCCGTATTTCTTGAGTTTCAGAAGGCGTTTGACACTGTACCTCACAAACGGCTTTTAATCAAATTGCGTGGTTATGGTATATCGCCCTAAATTTGCGACTGAATAGGGGATTTTCTGTCAGAGAGGACAGAGTTCGTAGAAGTCGATGGTAAGGCATAAAGTAAAGCAAAGGTGATATCGGGCGTCCCACAGGGTGTTGTTATTGATCGTCTGCTGTTCCTTATTTACATTTTAGGGGACAATCAAAGTAGATTTTTTAGGTTGTTTGCAGATGACGCCGTCATTTAACGTCCAGTAAAATCATGTGATCATCACAACCAAGTGCAGAATGATCTGAATAAGATATCAGTATGGTGTAAAAATTGGCAATTAACTCTAAATATTGAAAAGTGTGACGTTATCCACATGAGTACCAAAAGAAATCCTCTAAACAACGTTTAATCAATCTAAAGTAAAGGCCGTAAACTCCACTAAATACATAGGAATTACTATTACAGCCGACTTAAATAGGAAGGAAAGGCGAACCAGAGACTGCGTTTCATTGGCAGACCCCTTGAAAGATGCAACAGAACAACAAAAGAAACTGCATACACTACGCTTGTCCATCCTTTCTGTAGTATCGCTGCCCAGTGTGGAATACTTATCAGATGGGTTTCACTGAGGACATCGAAAGAGTCCAAACAAGGACAGCTCGTTTCGTATTGTCACGATACAGGGGAGACAACGTTACGGAAATGATACAGAATCTCGGATGGTAATCATTACAACAACGGCGCTTATCACGGTGGCGTCGGCTACTTACGAAACTCCAATCGCCAACATTCTCTTCCGAATGAAAAAGACATTGTTGACTGCCTCTTACATAGGTAGAAATTATAATCAGAATAAAATACCAGAAATCCTAGGTCGATAGGAGGATTCAGGAGTTCTTTCTTTCCTCACGCTATTCGAGAATGGAATTCGAGATAAAATAGTATATCGGTGGTTCTATGAACCCTCTGCCAGGCCTTTAAATGTGATTTGCAGAGTATGTCTGCCAACATCATCGCAAAGTCATCGCAAGAGAATCTCTGGAAATGTCGAGTGATTTGCAGATTACTGCAGTTGGCTCCTACGTGATGACGTCTGCTTATTTTCTACACATTCTGTCTATGAGGTGCATTTACTGTCCATCTGAGTATTTGAAATTAAATTAGCAAGGCTTTCTACAAGTATGTGGAATGATATTAATTAGGCTTTCTACACTGTTGGTGACAAGTTGCCTGTTAACTATCTTTGGAAGTTGTGTGGTAAAATTGTGTTGCAGATTCACAGATTCATTTATCAGCCAATGATGTTAAGAATTTGCAATTTCCTAACATACTTATGACGCTTTTACATAATGCCTTTGTTTTATTTTTATTTTTCAGGTCTACACAGAATTTGCAATTTTTTAAAATCACTCTAACTACAGATTCTCGTTATCATGAAGTGTGTATTGCTTATGATAAACACAAAAGTTTCCTCTTAGTCCATTACTTTTATAATGCAAGTAATATGAAAAGATTCTTAGGTATATAGATTTTCGGTAGTAAATGGAGATTTAAAGATTTGAAATGACACTTTAGTTTCATTCACATATTTTGTATCTCACCAGTTGTTTCTATGTTCCAGGCCAGTAGAAGATTTGGAGTCGTCAGACATCGATAACGAGCCAAAGTTCGACAGAAAAGGGAACTTGTCTGCAACTTTGGATAAAATCATGGCGGACGTAATGTTAGTTATCTGAATTTTAGTATATATCATTTAACATCAGAGCTTGTATTTATACGCCTTACCGTCGAAATACTGTGATGGAGTAATTAAATTGTGACGTATGTTAACGGACTGTGTCAATAGCTGTGTAGGCAAGTTACAGAGTGCAATTGCTATGGTACAACATTCTGTCCTCATTTGACCAAAAGAATGATTTCTCATTCTACTTACGGTTTCTTTCCTTCTTTCAAATGTCTGAGGATAGCGTGCTTATACTTCATTCAGCATTAGAATAAACTCGATGTAAACGTTTAGCATCAACAGAAGCTCCGTGCTGGGTGAACGGTCGCAGCAAATATTTTCGTGTATTCCTACTGCAAGGGGACAGCATTGTGGGGAAACATGAAGTGTGCAATTCTGGGATAAAATGCGCACACACGTGAGAATCGTGAGAGTATGTTGAGAAGCAGCCTACTGGTTCCGAGTGATTTGCTTTGACAGCTACAGATTCGTCTTAGTTTAGGGGTTAGTCAATATATAGTGGCATCTCCCATCTGTCAAACGAGCGTCTGGCCGCTCGCTTTGTGTATAGGCACATGACTGAAAATCCATGCCGTTACCTACTCATTGGCGGTCAGCGGGAGAAGTCCCACTTGGCCTTGGAGAAATATGCAATTAACCACTTAAAAATTAAGAACTATTAATCCAGATATGGTACTAACAACTGAGCAGGCTCTTTTTAAAACTGAAAATTAGATGGTTCTGCTCATATAAACGCGCCTCCTGCCACTTTAATAGTCTAATCAAAAATCATTGTAAAATAACAATTTGCTAAACGATATATCTTGAAAACGGCTTAACAAAACCTTACACACAAGGTGTCAACTGAAAGATCTAATTGAGTACTATTAACCCTTTAGCTGCTGCTGCCAAGCATCCAGTCTGTCATGTAGCGCGCACCCTGGCTGCTGCCAATCCTGCTACCTGCGCTAACGGGTGTCCCCACGGCCTGCTGCAGGCGGCTGAGCCAGTAGATTGGCCGACCTCGCCATGCGCTGCATATTCCGGAAGTGAAGGGCTTCTTAGTGTGATCCCAGAAACACGATGTATCTGGACACTTTTTTCTGTGGCTTTGAATCTGCCGATGTATTACTACACAGACATTATGCGCATTGAGACTGCTTATTGGCCATTCCACGTCAATTGCCCTGATTTGGAAACATTTTTCTGCAGGATCATCACCGTTTTCGTGTTTCACTAAGTGTGTCTGCCTCTGTAACTTATAAAATAATAGGTGACGGGAAATTTTAATGCGGTAGGTCAACACAAGAAGTGTTACACTTTCTGTGGAGCTATGAACATAGTTTATTGTATCATTTTCCAATGAGTTACACCACAAATATATAATTTTTTAAATGGAACAGTAGTTTTTTCTGTCGTGTATTGGATTCGTTGAAATCAGCTGCGTCCAAATCAATTTAAACTACATTTTTATCTCTGTTAGTTTGGGAGCTACAACCATTCAAAGATTAGGGGGCGGAGGCTACGACAGCGTAGCTGATTGGCTGGTGGTCATGAGACAGTGGGCCATGCCCCAGGGGATAGCCACTCGGCCAGTGAGCTACGCTATCGCAGCCTCCGCCCCCGGAACATTGAAGGGTTGTAGCTCCCAAACTAACAGTGATAGGAATGTAGTTTAAATTGATTCGGACGCAGCTGGTTTAAACGAATCCAATACACGATAGAAATAACTATTGTTCCATTTGAAAATTATATCTTTGTGGTGTAACTCTTTGGAAAATGATACAATAAACTATGTTCATAGCTCTGCAGAAAGTGTAACATTTCTTGTGTTGACCTACGGCATTAACATTTCCCGTCACCTATTATTTTATAGGTTACAGAGGCAAACACACTTAGTGAAACACCCTGTATATATATGTCGTCTGTGAATGTTTGCGTTTCCTGAAGAATAACAATGAAAATAATTTTGTGGGCCGTATTCGGCTAGAAAATGCTAGGTAAAAGTGCCAGAAAATATAGGTGGCCAACAAATTCTCTTAAGTTCGGCATCTTATATCTGAGGGACTACAAGAAAGTCTAGGCCGATTTTCAGCCATTAAGATATGTCATTTTTTTGTGTTTCAGTTTGTAGCACTGATTGCAATATGTCGTCAAACCATGTTTAAGTGCAATTTTGGCCGGATAGAAATTTTCTTGTTGGGTTTTTCGATTAGGTGATCAAAAGACTCATGTTTCTGGGCATATAATCGAAACAAGTGTAAGCGAGATTTCATCCAAAACAGAAAATTTTGTGTTTTGATGTGGAAACAGTAGAATGTGTAATTGTCTGCCAGTAATATCTCATGTTTTTTGATGTTCTTTTTTTCCGCAGTGCAAACATTATTTCTGAAACACCAAAAGCAAAATATTATGTCTACTTGTATTTTAATCAAGTTTATCACGCTAGTGCTCTGATATTATTTTATTATTAAGAGTTCAGCGTAATTGCATCTATACTCTTCAGTAGTAGCTTTAGTGAACAGGAATTCTTAAAGAGCGAACACATGACGTTCAAGAAGCAATGTAGTAATAGTCACCACATTTACTTTTTCTTACTTTTAGTTAGAGCGTGCAGCACACCTACACCAACTTATAGACCCTAAGATTAGTGAACTCAAATATCACATGAAAGATAAATGACGGCAGTACTCAAGTGTGTCTCTTATCGAGGCAATATGAAAGTAGTAAATCTTTCACCTCAAATCAATGTTTCTTGAAACAATAGAATCATTTTTCTACGCGTTTTGCTGAACAGCAGTCACCAAACAGAACACAAAGGTTTTTAGATCCCAAATTGAATACATAAATAAGTAGAAGAACCTCAAGGAAGGAAAGAACGATAAAGAGAATGACAATGCAGCACTGCTGTCAACTAGACGGTAGGAGTATGACGCTCGGCGGCCAGTACCTTCAGTACATAGTATACTATTCCCCTTTTTCGCCTGTTAACTTTCGTCGTATTTTAGGCCCACTACCTTCTGTATACTGGATGGAAACAGGTTCGGATTACGGATGCAGGATAAGTAGCGGATGTACGATGATAGGAGGAAGTAAAAAAGTGGTTTGTTGACTTCGTCCCCAAAATGTAAAAGTAATAGGTTTAATTTTAAACTATTGAATATATTACAACAGATACACATTCAAGTATAAAGACAATATGAATACAGGTATGATGAATACAGATTAGTATGTACAAACTTGACAGCCTATGGAGTCAGAGGAAGAAGGAGTGATATGAACAGGTCTGAGGGAGGCTACCGAATGAGAATGAGTATCGCTCCCTTGCTTTCCACGTGCGCACGTGGCGACAAACTGCCACCAGAGCGCGTGCTTCAGCGATCTTCGCGTATTAATTTTTTTAGCACTGTTAGTTAACATTGAAGGAAGTCTGTATGCAGAATGTTACCAGCTGACATGATCTGGAAGTCACCTAAAAAAATCACTAAAATGGCTGATTTTCCTGCTTGGCGATTGCGTTGACTGCAGGCCACCCCTAGAAATGGCCCGTCGCGAACTGTTGTTATGGTGAGCGTGGTGGGCATGGTCGGGAGATGTGGCCGTCTTCTCGCGGCGTTCACTAAAGAGAAATATCGTTGCTCGGTTTTGGTGGAAAGGTGAAACGAATATCGTTTCTGTGGCATGCACTTCCTTTTCATTTCTGGAACGTATTTCGAAACATACAGTCCTCAACCTGGTTAGAGATGAGAAAGATATTCTGTATATCTACATGTACACTCCGCAAGCCACTTTGCGGTGTACGTTGAATCTCCCCACACAGGTGATGGCAAACCCTGTAAATGTTTTGCTGCTTGCCATGGAGATATACCACAGACGCCAAATGAAGCAATAAACAGAAAACACACGTGAAGACAATGTGATGTGCGACATGGTTGTTAAACTTCTAGTCGACCATGTAAGTAGCGCAGACATCTGAAACACTCGCTATTGCAGACTGTGAATCTACAGACCGCGAAGAAACGAAAGCAAGTTGCATTCATGAAGACTCTTCGAGTGATAATGCCACGTACCATCATCAATTATCCCTGAAAGCAACACCAGCAACTACAATTACATTATCAGACAAAGAAAAACCGGTGAAGTATTGGTTGAACGAGAAACGCCTTAATCTCAGTACTGTTGAAAATAGGTATCGCTTTATCCGTTCTGAAAGTGAATTGTATAGATGGAAAAATGAAGTCGCTCGACGACGTAAGAGTCGACTGGAAATTGCAACGGAGATAAATGCGCAACGTTTTGAATAATTTACAATGCAAATCAATTAGGTTTTCAAAAAGAAATGCGTGCGAAATGAACACTATCATTCAAAGGCGAAAAACGTATTGAGGCAGTTGCGCAGTCCACGTCTGCACTCTAATGCCCATAATTAGTCTGGATGGTTCATAGCTACCTAAACTTTATGTGTGTCTTCAAGAACCAACTGGACGTATTGGACCACGTGTCAAACAAACAATGTTGTACGCAGACAATCTTGTGGTAGACGCATCGAAGTCTGGAAAACGGGAAATGGTAATGCTTATTTTCTGTTCTGCGGGAACATACCTCTTCTCCTTCGAGATTCGTGGTCATGTCATAAAAGTTCTGATTCATTAAAAGCTGTATTTCGAGCTCACCCTGGCAAAGAAATAGAGATACTTTAGATTCCACCCGGCACGACGAACATAATTCAACCGATGGACAGAGAATTTTTCCGCCATTGGAAGGCATTTTACTTAAACATAACAGAAAAAAATTATTGTGTGCAAATGACTGAAGTTTTCTGTCTATCTCCGTGACAATATTCTCGAGTTGCAATAAGTCGTACATCATCAATTTTCCTTCCCACGGTTTCAAAAAGTGATAAAGAAAGCTTGGCACGCCTCTATATATACTGTATTAGGCCTGATTCCTTCTTAACGCCGGACGAGTTTTGTCTACGGACGTCTAACAACATCTCTGATTCGCAGTGCTGTCATATGTCGTCTTTGCTTGTATGTTCGTGGCGCACAAAAATTCTATGTTATGAACATTGTATCAGTATTTCACATTTTTGCGGTAATTATAAGAAATAAATGTTTGGCGTGTTTTAAACCGTATATCTAGTTGTGTCTATTTCTTAGCTGTTTCGAAAGAATGGTATAGATAACACATAAGCTACATTTGTCACCGAATTTATTGTCATCGTATTTATTAATTATCGTACGATCGCTTTCACTGGGCGAATCAGCTCTCTCACTGCTTTGGCAAGAGAGCGGCGCGTAGCTAACGCCACCTTGTCTCTAGATATCGCTATAACGAGATAGGTCAGGGCTGTACAATAGACAGTTATAAGCACGGAAACCATGCGACATTAATGTCATACTCCATAAAACGTTTTACAAACTTCCAGGTCATGCCAGCAGCCAACAGTCTGCATGCAGACTTCCTTCAGTGTTAACTCACAGTGGTAAAAATAGAATCACAGGTTTCGACATGCCAAGTCTGATCATTCCCTTGTCAGGGATGTGACAATAGCCAGTTTCAACCGGCTGCTGTTGGCGATGGGACTCCCGAGATGAAACAGATGTGATCTAGACGAGACCACGAGCTCTTATGTAGATTTATTTCTGAAAGTTTTCGCTATCATTGTTAGGAAGCATTCGTAATTTCTATAAACTGATAACCCAAGGAAACAGCGAAACGCTGATAGAAGAAGATGATGAAGAAGAGGGCGAAAATATTAGGAAATATTTGATTGGAACTCGCGACTCTTCTTTCTAATGGCATTAGGCCTACCACGAGATCCCAAGCCCAAAGAGCTTAGTAACTGCTCCCCAAAGGGCAACAGTTCCTCCAGCCACAGCGGTCTGCTGGCAAATTGTGCATTTCGCCGGATTTGGAATCCAGAGGGACGAATCAGTTGGCCATGTATGCGGGATTTACCTCGTAAGATGCAAACCAAATGTATAAATGTTTAAGGTTTATATCTTTAGAATAGACTTGGCCTGTTGGCACACACAAACAACTGTTTTGTGTGAATATACGTGAAATTCACAGACGTGCAAGGTGATCAAACCTTGCAGAAGGAGAACTGCGGTAAAACAGTAAATGTTGTGGGAGAACATCTGAAGGAAATTTTGGCATATATTTCGAGTAGATTTCCTGATCATGTTACAATATAGGGAGGAGATTTTAATTTACCGGAATAAATTGGGAGACTCAAATGTTTATAAGGTCGGCAAGGACAAGTAAACCAGTGAAATTGTTTTAACTGCGTTACCTGAAAACTAGCTTGAGCCGTCAAGCAGAGAACCGACTCGTGGCGATAACATATTAGACCTTCTGGTGACAAACAGATCCGAACTACTGGAAACGGTTAACGAAGAACAGGGAATCAACGATCATGCTACAGCGTCGATGATTTCAGCCGTAACTAGAAATATTTATAAATGTAGGAAGCTTTTTCTGTTTGGCAAAAGTGACAAAAAGCACATTTAAGTGTACTTGACGGCTAAAACAGGAAGTACAGATAGTGTTGAGGGACAGTGAACAAAGTTCAAAGTCATCGTACAGTATGCATTAGATGAGTATGTGCCAAACAAGATCACAAGAGATGGAAAGGAGCCACGGTGGTACAACAGCCGAGTTAGATAACTGCTATGGAGGCAAAGGGAACTTCATTGCAAACATAAACATAACCAAAGCCTTGTAGACAAACAAAAAGTACACAAAGCGAAATGCAGCGTGAGGATGGCATTGCGAGAGGCGTTCAACGAATTGGATAGTAAAGTTCTACCTACAGACTTGGCAGAAAATTCTAAGAAACTTTGGTCTTATGTCAAAGCGGTAGGTGGACCACACCGGCTGTGTGGCGTGGACTGGCCAGGGAGTTTTTTTTATGCAGATCTAGGAACCATTGGTGTAACAGTTGTAAATTGCCATTGCTGTGTTGGGAAGTTCCCAGAATGTACTGAGTCACAAATCGTTCTAGGTTCTGAAAACTGGCTCACGCCAGAGATATGTTCGACCGAAATTTGTTCAAAGGGGTTGTTGGTCTTCTGGAAGGATAGATTAAATAGAAATGGGGGTGGTGTGTTAATTGCTGTTACAAACGGTTTATCGTTCAGCGAAATTGAGGCAGATACTTTCTGTGAGTGGTATGGGTAGAGGTTATACCTGGCAACCGGAATAATTAATAATTGGATCTTTTTATCGGCACCGTGACTCAGAGTATGCTGTCGCTGAAACGCAGAAAGAAAGCTGGACACACAATTCAAACCGGTACCCGACGCATAATGTCTTGATCGGTGGCGACTTTAATTGACCCTCGGCATGTTGGCATAAATATGTATTCAAAACCGGAGGCAAATATAATTCATCGTCCGAGCTAGTTCTGAATGCTTTTTCTGAAAACTACTTCAAACAGTTAGTTCATGAACCCGCTAGACTAGTAAATAGATGCAAAAATACTCTTCATCTCCTAGCAAGAAATAATCCTGAGCTAGTACAGAGCCTCAAAGCAGAAATAGGGATTAGCGAACATAGAGTTGTAGTAGCGATTGTGAAGGCTTTAGACATTGTTCCTCACAAGCGGATGTAATGTTACAAAATAACTACATTCCCTTTCATGATCGACTAGAGATTATGAAGGCTTTGATGTGCATTTGAGCGGCCTAGCATTGTAGTAGCTACTGCGAGAATCTGTCTTTGTTGCAGATTTGATAAGCAGTCGGTCATTGCACAGTGGATGCTAGGAGAAGACAGATAAAATCCGCAGAATAAACTAATATGTAACCTCTGTTTTTGTGTGTAAACTCCGTGTACATTATCTTTTATTTAAATTATTATTACGATTGTTGTTAATGAGATTGATTCACTCGGAAATTGTTTAGAATCACACACAATAAAACATAACTGAAGAATTTACAATAATGTTTTAGTGTGACGAGTTATTTCAACATGGATTTCACTCTCATTGGAATCTAAAATAAAAAATAAATAAAAACAAAAAAAGGAAACGAAGTCTTTTAGCCTTAGTGGCAAAAGAATTTGAAGACGTTTGGAGACAGATTGTAGCTGGACCTCAATTCAACAAAATTTCACTAGCTACACGCACAGGCAGTACGTGCGTTATCCCTGGTAAATAATAAACAACTATTAGGGCTCTTTACACCAATGACAACTTGCAATAACGCACTGTGGCGATCGCGACAGGACGAACTTCAAATTTAGAGAGTGAAAAAGGCACGAAAAGGGTTTTGCAGAAATGAAAACAACTGTGAAACATTCTCGCCGTCGGAGGTTCGAGTCCTCTCTAGGGCATGGGTGTGTATGTTTGTCCTTAGGTTAGTTTACCTTAGTTTAAGTACTTTGTAAGCTACGGATTGAAGACCACGCAGTTTAGTCCGATAGATTTACAAACATTTGAATACTGCAACATTTGAAACATTATTTCGTCACAACCGAAGACACTTTTGATCTTGTCATGGGTCCTCTGTATTGCAATTCTGGAGAATCCTTCCCTTTTGCCGATTACCGATGATAGACGTTCCTGTACTCGCTTCATCAGTATCATTACTGCCCTGAGATTCCTTGAACATGATGCCATTCTCGCCTATCTGCTCTTCAGGATCGTATTAAGGCTTCATGTGGAGGACGTGAACAATGTCTCATCGTTTTTGTCGTTTCGACGACGGCTTATAAATCCTCAACTTCGAAAATGACGTCTGACAGGCGGCGTATGACACGATACGGACCATAGTATCTCCTCAGTAACTTTTCTGATAGTCGAACTATCCATAAAAGGGTAAAAGTCCACACCAGATTTCCTGGGGTCCACACAACAGGTCGGTGCTTGTCGGTCCTTCTCCTGGGCGTTCAGTGTCCGTATGCGAGCCAGCTGTCTTGCTTCTTCGACCCTGGTGATGAGTTGTTCAACACAGTTATTCTGAATGTCGTCCGGTTGGAACGGGAACGGCGTATCCATTGTCGTCTCAGCTTCACGGCCATGGAGCAGGAAAAACGGCGTGAAGCCTGTGCTGTCTTGTCTTGCGGTATTATAAGCATGGCTCACGACTGCCAGCATTGTATCCCAATCCTTCTGCTCAACATCGACGTACATCGACAGAATATCTGATAACGTCTTGTTAACACGTTCTGTAAGACCATTTGCCTGAGGATGGTATACAGTTGTCATTCTGTGGGCAATGACGCAACATGCCATTATCTCTGATCCTAGTTTTGACGGGAATGGTTTCCCACTATCAGATATCATCACAAGTGGTGCTCCATGCTTCAAAATAATGTCTTCTGCAATGAATTTTGCGATCTCTGGAGATTCTGCAGTCGGCACAGTTTTGGTGACAGCGTAGCGTGTGAGATAGCCAGTGCAGACTATTATCCATCGGTTACCGGTTGTCGACTTCGGGCACCGTTTAAGATCGATCCCAACTCGGTGTAATTGAGCTTCTGCAGGTGAAATCGGTACGAGATGCCCTGGAGGTAATTGTGGCACATGATTCCGTCACGGCACATGGTTCACAGAATGGTAGGGCCCTTTCCAGTAATACCTGCTTCTGATTCAGTCTAGGTTCTTCACAAATCCCAGATCACCGGATATTGGAACATCGTGGAAATAATTGAGAATCGCTGGCTGGAGGTGAGCTGGAACGACCAGTCGCCATTTGGGGCGCAGTAGATCGTAGTTGCTCTTATACAATGTCCCGTTTATAAGTTGGAACTTTCCATTGGTCAGTTCTCCTTTTCCAAGGCCTCTACTGTTTTTAATAGTGCTGGATCTTCTCACTTTTCAGTTGTAACATCACCTAATTCAGTGAGGGATGAAATTTCATTCGTGCTCATGTGTTTCACTAATGGATTCCACGAAAGGCAGTCGGCATCCTTGTGTTTGCGCCCGTTCTTGATTACCACTGTAACGTCGTACTCTTGGAGTCTTAGTGCCCATCTTGCTAGTCGACCTGAAGGATCTTCAAGCTAGTCAGGCACACAAAGAATGGTGGTCTGTCACGACCGTGAATGGTTTGCAGAATAAATACGCCTGGAACTTGTTGATAGCCCAGATAACTGCGAGACATTCTTTCTCAGTTGTAGAGTACTTTTTCTCGGACTTTGAGTGTACTTTTGATGCGTAGGCTATCTCCTTCTCGGCACCTTCCTGAACTTGTACAAGCACTGCACCAACCCCCTATACGTTAGCGTAAGTGTGAAGTTTGGTTTCCGCATTCTCGTTGTAGAAGGCTAGAAATTGGGTGGAAGTTAGAACCTCCTTAAGTGCCCGGAAAGCGCTGTCTTTTGTCTCATCCCAGTAAAGCTTGCCTTCTCCTTGCAGAATTTCTTGCAATGGACGTGTCATATTAGAAAATACTTTTTTGAAACTTCGGTAGTACGAGCACAGGCCGAGAAAAGTCTCGCATCACGAATGTGCTGAGGAGTTGGAAATTCTGTAACTGCCCTTACTTTATCTGCATCAGGATGGACACCATCTCCGTTGATTAGGTGCCCCAGGATTTATATCTCTTTGGGGACGAAGAGGCACTTCTTTCGTTTGAAGAGGGCTCCTGCAGTCTGAACACACTTCAACACAGTTGACAGGCGACTCAGATGTTCTTCAAATGTTTTCGAGAAAACGACAATGTCATCTAAATTACAAAGACACGTCGTCCACTTAAGGTGTCAAAGCAAGTTGTCCATAATGTGTCCGAATGTGGCCGCAGCATAACATTATCCAAATGGCATTACTTTGAATTCATAGTGGCCGTCAGGTGTAATAAAAGCCGTCTTCTCCCTGTCAGCTTCGTCAATTTCGATTTGCAAGTAACCTGTCTGCATGTCTATAGTGGAGAATAATGTAGCTCCTTTCAGGCAGTCTAAGGTATCTTCAATGCGCGGCAATGGTAGAAATCTTTCTTTGTTATTTTGTTCTGCCGCCGATAGTCGATACAGAATTTCCACGTGCCATCCATCTTCTTTATGAGAACCACCGGAGATGACTAATGGCTCTCCGAAGGTTGAATAATGTCATCGTGAAACATCTTCTCTATTTCCTCCCTAAGTATCCATCTTTCAGCTGGCGACACTCTATACTATCGCTGGCTAATTGGCGGACGATCCCCAGTATTGATACGATGCTTTATCATATTATCTTTTGCTGGGTTGTCTTTTTCTCCTGCTGGGCTGTGAATGCACCCGAAAATTGGCGCAATATAGCTACCACCCGCTGGCGTTGGTCCTTGATCAATCCGGGCCCAATTGGCATTTTGGCTGAACTAACAGCAGCGCATGGGTCTTCGTTGATGACATTGAGCTCACCCTCCTGGATTGGTTCAGTGATCCTGACACACAATTCCTTGGGTATAAGTTGTGTCAGCTCCTGACAATTCGTCATCCAAATCTCTCCTCGACCACCGGTAATGCTAATGATAGCCACTGGTATGTAAATTTCTTTTGTGAGCCTAATGAACATTTTACTCTCGACAAGCATAGATCGACTTCCTCAATTTGCAGCTCAGATCCTCCACAGACAATGATAGCTTGGGATGCCTGAATAAGTCCCGTCCAAGGATAACATTGTGACTACATTCTGTTAAAGCGACAAAACAATAAATTCAAACGGCTGGGTCCTGTTCTTGATGGTTATTCTTGCGACAGAAGTTCCTGCTGGCTGGACGTACCTTCCATTTGCGACCTTCAGCACATATGCCCCATATCACAGAACATTTTCTTCTTTAGTGTGCGGCGGTAATTATCCGACAATACAGAGAAAGAATCTCCTAAATCAACAAGTGCCTGAACTGGTTGGCCGTCGATTATGACGTAGACGAGTATACCCGACATCTTAGCGACTGTCGTCCTTGGAGGATTTTCACATGCGGCGGCCTCACCTCCGTAGATGGACGCCTCGCTTAGTTTTCCTGGGCGCAGCGGCTAGGGGAGCAGCAGGTACCTTTGTACGGCGACGGTGAACGGCAGCGGCGCGTCGGGGTGCGACCTCGTCCAGGGTATGGCGATGAGCTTCTTCCCATAGGTTGACTGAACTCCTCAGCAGGTGACTGCCTGGGATAGAACTGCTCTGACGGCTGATGTCTTTCAGCAAAATAATCGTCGAATACTCGCCTTTTCTCTCTGCAGTAGCGTGCATGTCTAGGACGCCCACAGTGGAAACACAGTGGTGTGTTGTCTTCTGTCCTCCAGACGTTTGCCGGCCGCGGTGGCCGAGGAGACTGAGGCGCTCCAGTCACGGTCTGCACGGCCACTACGGTCGGGGGTTCGAATCCCCCCTCGAGCATGGATATTTGTGCCGTCCTTAGGATTAGCTAGTTCATAAGTAGTTTGTAAGTTTAGGGACTGATGACCGCGTAGTTAAGTCCCATAAGCTTAACAAACATTTGAACATTTTGAACCAGACGTCTGTTTTTCTGCGGGGCTTCATAGTTGCGGGGGGAGTTGGTTGTGGCCGCGTCGGCTGGTTCATGGGCTGCCGTTTGGCAGCTGCAGTGTAAGTCGTAGCAGAGCGACGCCACTCTTCAAGTCGGGTGCGATTGGCGGGGCAAACAGGAGCTAATGTCTGAAATACCTCTTCCTCAGCGGAGTCGGCTCCCTTGTGACTCACAGTGTGTGCTTACATCCATTGCCATAATCTGATGCTCGCTCGGTCTAATAGTCCCAGATGTCATAAACTGATGTAAATCTTCTCTCACAAATTTTTCGTATGACAGAAGCGACGTCATGCTCGTCTTCCACAACTTCTTTCGTCCAATACTCCTTTGTTGCATCTACTCAGTACGCTGGCACCACTTGATGAATTCTTCCGTCGTAGTGACGTCTTTTATCAGAAGGGGTTGGAACATGTATTCTGCTATACTCTTCATCAGGTGCGTGATTTTGTCGGCCTCAGTCATATTCGGATTGACTATGTTACACAGGGCCAAAACATTCTGTATATATAACTGTGTCAGTTGACCATGTCTTTGGACCCGCTTCTTTAGTTGTTCTTCCGCCATGCGGATGTGTCTCTGGATGTCACCAAACGTCTTCTTGAGTTCCATCTGGAACGTTTCCCACTCATTCAGCTTCTCTTTCTCTTTCGAACCATTGCTGGGCTGTTCTGTCTAGGTAGAAATAAATGTTAGCCAATCATACTGTATGATCCCACCTGTTGTAGTTAGCGGCTCAGTCGAACCCTTTTAGCCATTTTTTGGGATCCTGTCCGGCGTCTCTAGAGAACACCAACGGATATCTGATGTGCAGCTCGCTTACCGCTGGGTTCATGTCCATCGTTCTTCTAATAATACGGACTTTCAGAAGCATGATCTCCGTATAACCCTTGTATTCCAGTTCTAGTCCATGTAAGCGACAGCTTTTAAGTTGCCTATTCGGAGACACAGTGATGCAGCTGTTGCACAGGATACCCAGTGCCTCCACCAAACAATGTCACGTTGAAATGGAAGCATGCTCGACTTCGAAGGCAGGGTTGTCAATTGAACACAGCACTTATACTGAAAGCAGTTAATTCCGAACTTAACATACTTGCAGCACTAACTACCTACGGGTAGAGTGCTCTGCTATTTATACACAAACAGAACGTACCTGAAATTAGAAGAATAGGAAACTGTAGAAATTACAAGTGAACATAAGAAACCTGTAGAATATTATGGAAATGATAATTACAAAGAAATTAGTTTTTGTTGGTGGACGGGATAGAACCGCCGACTTTCAGCACCACAGTCGGTGATGCTATCCATTGCGCCACGTCAGCTGTTGGTTAAGTTGCAGTCTCGCGGCAATATCAGTCTGTACAATTTAAACAGTACCTTAAGGAAATTAAATCGATCTGAAATTAGAGACAATCACTAACGATGTATATCGTAGGCTAGACAAACAATAATGTAAACTTGTAGATTTTCGAGCTGTTATAGAATTTTATGTAGACAAATGTCAGAAGCATTACATCGCTATCAGTATAGAGGTGGATACCTTGAAACAAAATATGGTATGAACCGATTATGTTGTAGATTTGGCATCATAAGTAGTAGGAGCTTCCATAGACAAAGAAAACCAAGGGCTAAAGGAAGAAATCTTAGGGAGCCTTAAGGCGGAAGGTCTTGGAGTAGGTGAGGTAGCCCTACAGGAACAACTTAATCAAAATTTGTCTGTGATAGACAGGAATGTGTCTGAGTGTGATTTAAGAGTAAAGGCCTTAGAGAAAACTTCCAGTGTAGAATTTTTTAATTTGAATTAAAGGGTAGGTAAGGCAGCGAATAAACTCGACCACATTGGGAGAAGGTGATTGGAGGATGAAGAAAAACTAACCTTGGGACTTGATAGCAATAGGGAACAGAGAGTGAAAGACTTAGGGAAAGTAATATACACCCACTCACAACAGGCAATCGACAATCAGAGCACACTGTTATTGATCATCAAGTTGATAAGCTATGGGAAGAGTTAAATAAAACCCAAGCAGCATTAAAAGAAAAGAAAATTTTATTTCCTAGCAAAAGTCATGCAATGTCTCGTGTAAGTGCTATGGGAGCAACTTCAACCTTCCATCAGAGGTAAATCCTTATAAACATCTTCAAAATTTTGAACGAGGAGGGGACGTTCATCATAAACATTTCATTAGGCATGTATAAAACCCTCAGATAAATCAGAACTCTTTGCTACTTTCTTCGTGTGACGTCTGCTAGGACTCGAGTCTTCTGCTCTGATTGTTTCCCTGTTAGTTTATTTCATAACAGATTTTTTACTCTTTTCCTGTCCTTTAAGTGTGTATATTTAACTATCCATTCTTAATTATCACCATCAGAATTACTTTCCGAATATTGACGAATTTAGATATGAGATATGTGTCTACCCCGAACCTAAAGAGGCAGCTTTGTCTTGTGATGGATATCACAGTCCATATTATATTTAAAACTTGACCATTGTACATACTAACAGCTTAATTCTCCTGGTAGGGGTACAATGATAAGAATTTACTGTTATAAAAAAGCTTAATTTTAGCAGTAAAATTAGCAACAGATCCTTGTGCAATACCGCCTACTCCCGGTTGTAAATCCTTGTTCCCTGGCCCTAATTGAGAACTAACTTGGTTCAAATTACTCTAATAACAGTAATTTAACAATACAGTAGCTAATATACGTAGCATCTCACACGAAACTACACACAGCCATTAATAAACAAACCACCACAATTACAGCTATTTCATAAAGATAGCTAAAGAAAAACATTTATGGCCCACTGGAACTTAAAAATAAAAAATTGCATCTGAACTTGTTCTTAGCACTGGTTAAAAGCAATATTAAATAAAAAAAGGGGGAAGGTGCTCGAAAAGTATTATTTATAGGCAAGTGAAAATTATACAGAACATAACTTGTTTATTTAGGTCGAACACAAGCAAAATGGGGAACCAATTTTGTTGATACAATAAAAAGCATCCCATTTACAGGAACTAAACCTGACGATGCTTAGCATTGAAATTAACATAAATTACACAGAACGTAACGCTACTGGGGGGGAGGATTTACAAACAACACTCACTCGCTATATATGAGTGCATGTTTTCGCGGCGATATCCATTAATGAAATCTTCTCGGGTTATAAGCCACGACATGTTGTTTACTGCCCACGAGCCTTCGCCAGAGAACTCTTCTGCCATTGTCAAGTGGATGACTGTCGTTTCGCTGCCTTTGGCGTGCTTATATAACCGCGCCGCCGCCAGTGTCGTCACTGGTGCTCAGTTCCATGACCATATAGGGCAATGTTTTGGTCGCACGTACGCCGCGCCCGCTTCAACTCCGCAACTACAGGATCCCAAGCCGTACTGAGCTGCAAACCGCCGTCTTCATTGAGGGTGTTTTCTGAATTTCTAATCTCTACTTCCTCGTTTATTACGCTGTCCCAGAAGCTGTTGGTCCTTTTAATAATAGAAGTCTCGTCGAAAGCAATTCGGTGTCCGTTTTCTAAAGCATGTTCCACCACAGCTGATTTTTCGGGATAGCGTAATCGAAAGCACCGCTCGTGTTCTATGCGTCGCTGTTCAATAGTGCGAACAGTATGGCCGACATAAAACTGCCCACACTCACACAGAATTTTATAAATGCCTGGTGTTCTGAGACCTACATCATCTTTCACAGGCTTCATTAATTGTCGGATCTTTGCTGGAGGCCTGAAGATTGTGTGAATTTTATGTCTCTTAAGGAGCCGGCTAATTTTCCCTGTTGTGGAGCCACAAAACGGCAAAAATGCGGTCTCCTTGACTTCTTCTTCAGGTGTCTTCCGATTTCGTGCTTTAAGTGACACTGCTTGAGATATTTGTCTCTTGCTGTAGCCGTCATCCTTGAAAAAATTAAATAATTAATTAAGACAGAAAAATAAAAATTGAAACTACGACATGCAACCCATAGAAATGTTAAAATTTTATAAGCCAGCTATTGAAGGGGATTGTACAAGGCTCTGAGAGAATTACTGACAAAGACTGAGTGGATACTACAAGTTTGGAGGAGAACGAGAAAAATTTTAAATAGGAGGAGAGAGAAATGTTTGTAGAAATCAGAAGGATACATGGATAGTTCCTTGCTTGATGGGCATGAAAGAAACAATAGTGGAAGGAGAAGGTTTTGTCCTAAGAACCAACAATGTAGAACACACATATCACTCACGGAAGGAAACGATAAGATCGATTTTTACCTGTACTGTACGAAAATGAACATATCTACATCTACATTTACATACATACTCCGCAATTCACCGTAAGGTGCGTGGCGGAGGGTACACTGTACCACTACTAGGCATTTCCTTTCCTATTCCACTCCCAAATTGAACGAGGAAAAAAAGAATGCCTATATGCCTCCGTACGAGCCCTAATTTCTCTTATCTTGTCTTTGTGATATTTACGCGAAATGTAAGTAGGCGGCAGCAAGATCGTACTACACTCAGCTTCAATTTCCGGCCCTCTAAATTTACTTAACAGAAATTCACGAAAAGAACGTCGTCTTTCTTCCAGCGATCCCCAATTGAGTTGCCGGAGCATTTCCGTGACACTCGCGCATTGGTCGAACCTACCGGTAACAAATCTAGCTGCTCGCCTCTGAACCGCCTCTATGTCTTCTTTCAAACCGATCTGCTGCGGGTCCCAAATACTTGAGCAATACTCAAGACGTGGTCCTACAAGCGTTTTATACGCGGTCTCTTTTACAGGTGAAGTACATCTTCCCAAAATTCTCCCAATAAACCGAAGTCGGCTATCTGCCTTACTCACAACTGTCCTTACATGCTCGTTCCATTTCATATCGCTCTGCAATGTTACGCCTAGATATTTGAACGACGCGACCGCATCAAGAAGCTCACTACTGATGCTGTATTCGAAAATTATAGGATTGTTTTTTCTACTCATGCGCATCACCTTACATTTTTCTACATTGAGAGCTAGCTGCCATTCTTCGCACCAACTAGAAATTTTGTCTAAGTCAACCTGTATGCTATTACAGTCAGTTACAGACGACACCCTCCCATACACCACAGCATCATCAGCAAACAGCCGCAAATTACAACTTACTCTGTCCATCAGATCATTTATATAGATAGAAAATAATAGGGGTCCTATCACACTCCCCTGGGGCACGCCTGACGATACACTCGTCTCTGATGAACACTCGCCGTCGAGAACAACGTACTGCGTTCTATTACTTAGGAAGTCTTCCAACCAGTCACAAATCTGAAAACCTATTCCATAAGCTCGCATTTTCGATAGCAGTCTGCAGTGTGGCACCGTGTCGAACGCCTTTTTGAAGTTGAGAAAAACACAATCCGCCTGTTGGCCTTCGTCCATGGCTCGCAAGATGTCATGTGAGAAAAGGGCAAGCTGAGTTTCACATGAACGATGTTTCCTAAACCCGTGCTGATTCATGGAAAGAAGCTTTTCCGTTTCAAGGAAATTTACTATATTCGAACTGAGAATATGCTCCAAAATTCTACATGAAACCGATGTCAACGATATTGGCCTGTAATTGTATGGGTCAGTTCTCTTTCCGTTCTTATACACGGGAGTCACCTGCGCTTTTTTCCAATCACTAGGAACTTTGCGCTGAATTAAAGATTCGCTGTAAATGCAAGCTAAGTAGGGGGCCAATGTCGCAGAATAGTCTTTGTAAAACCGAACTGGTATTCCATCCGGACCAGCAGACTTTTTCGTATTTAGCTCTCTCAGCTGCTTATCTACACCGGAAATACCTATTGCTATGTCCCCCATTTCGGAATTAGTACGTTGATCAAATGATGGTATATTTGTGCGGTTCTCCTGCGTGAAAGATTTCTTAAAGGTTAAATTTAGAACTTCAGCTTTTCGTTTGCTTTCTTCTATTACTGCCCCGGAATGATCAACTAGTGACTGGACAGTGGGCTTTGACCCGCTTATCGATTTTACATAGGACCAGAATTTTTTCGGGTTCTCGGAAAGATCTTTTGCTAAGGTATGGCTGTGATAATTATTGTATGCTTCACGCATCGATCTTTTTATAGACGCACGAATCTCTACTAACTTTTGCCTGTCACCATTTGCGTGTTCTTTTTTGAATCGAGAGTGCAACAGCCTTTGCTTTCTCAGCAGCTTTCTAACATTATTATTATACCACGGTGGATCTTTTCAATCCTTAATCGTCTTTACTGGCACATATTTCTCTAACCCTTCATTAACAATGCATTTAAATTTAGTCCACAATTCCTCTACATCCATAGTCCCAGAATTAAACGATGCCCATTCATTTTCTAAGTGCGATCGTAACATTTGCTTGTCGGCTTTTCCCAACAAAAACACGCTCCTAGCCTTCTTGACTGGTTTATGAACTTTGGTCACCATCGAAGCTATGACGATGTCATGATCACTAATTCCTGTCTCTACACAGACATCGCTAATAAGGTCAGGCCTGTTTGTGGCTATAAGGTCTAGAATATTTCCATTGCGCGTGGGTTGCCGGTTTAACTGCTCAAGACAGTTTTCGGAGAATGTGTCCAAAAGTAGCTCGCAAGACTGCTTGTCTGTACCGCCTGAAATGTAACTAGCGAGGTCCCAATCTATACTCTTAAGGTTGAAGTCACCTCCGACTAATATTGCATGGCCCGGATACCTATGCACTACCTGGTGTACACTGTCCTTGAATGATTCTAAAACTGCTACAGCAGCACTGGGGGGCCGGTAAAAACACCCAACTATTAACTTTACTTCTTTTAGACCTGTTATGCGTGCCCAGATAACTTCACAGTTACTTTCAACCTCGATCTCAGTAGAAACAATATCTTTGTCCACAGCGATGAACACTCCTCCTCCAGTTGTATCAGATCTATCTTTCCGATATACATTCCACGCTTCGCTAAGTATTTCTGAACTTGCCACATCATCAGTTAGCCAGCTTTCGGTGCCTAAAACTATCTGAGCGCAATAACTTCCATGCAGCGCTGCAAATTCGGGAACTTTGTTTCTAATACTTTGTAAGTTCGCGGCTAATACTTTTATGTTCGAATTTTTATTCCGAACGTGGCCTGAATTCGCTGTTTGAATGCTGACAGTCGAGTGCTCATCAGAGTTAGCGCCTAGCCTAAAAAAAACCCATGTGCACTCCATGTGCACTGAGCCTCTGGTTCAGACCCTCCACTCGGCTCCAAACCAAAGGACCCCGATCAACCCTGGGAACAATGCTGCAAATCGACAGCTCTGCTTGCACCCCGCGTGCGAAGGCAGCAGCCTTCACCAATTCCGCCAGCTGCTCGTAGGACCTGAGGATGTCCTCAGAACCCAAGCGACAAGCGTCATTGGTGCCGACGTGAGCCACGACTTACAGTCGACTGCACCCCGCGCCCTCGATAGCCGCTGGCAAGGCCGCCTCCACATCTCGGATTAGGCCCCCCGGCAAACACACCGAGTGCACGTTGGAATTCCTTCCAGATCTGGACGCTATCTGCCTAAGGGGCTCCATCACGCGCCTGACATTGGAGCTCCCAATAACTAATAATCCCCTCCCCCCGTGCACCTGCTCGGACCCTGCTGAAGGAGTGGCCACACTTTCACTCACAAGACGAACGGGCGCGGACGGACGTCCAGCCTCCACATTGGCCTTCCGCCTCGAGCGACGCGAACGCCATACAACCCGCCACTCCCCTTGCGGAGAAGGCGGCTCGACGACGTCCGGTACACCTGAAGGTGCCTCGGTAGCAGGGACAGAGAGCGTAGCGCGAGACACCTGAGGTGTCCCACTCGACGAACCAGACTCCCCACCATCGCTGCACCCTGAGACAGCAGCCTGAAGACGGCTGACCGTAGCCAACAGCACGCTCAGCTGTTCGCGAACCGCGGCCAACTCCTCCTGCGTCCGCACACAGCAGGCACACATCCTATCCATCCTATCGATACAATTAACAGAAATTAACAACGCCTGTTAGAAATCGTGCTCCACAAAGTTAGAGATAATTTACACAAAGTGCGTACACCGCCACATAATCACAAAAGGTTTGAATAACCAAGCTGTTATCAAACTGCAACTAGTAACACATACACCATGTTTATCTGTTGGAAATCATTGGGTTGAAAAAGTAGAACACATTTCCTCATAGGATTGAAAAAAAAATATTCCGAAAAATTAATCTAAGTTCAAGAGTCCAAGTTAAACATGCTAGACAACGAATCGCCACCATATCCACAGGCACAAGAGCAGAACCAACCTTACCTCTCTGCGGTCTGAACACAAAGTGAAGATCGATCGGCCAGGAGAAATGGGCAAAACCCATGATAACAGCGATGATGGGGAGAGAAGATCCTGATACTCGCCCTGGAGAAAGCTTGTCCACTAGCTTGTAACCAAAGTATGTAGAAACCTCTTTGGTCACATCAGCAGCAGGGGTTGGTAACGACTAAGTATCGACTCTGAGCCAGAGAAAACCATGCAAAGCGAGCTATTAACACCGACATTCAGACAGCCATTAGATCCTCGTACGTCCATTTAAAAGTAAAACAAGTACACAGTTTCACAGGGACAGTGGTGTAGCGGAGAAGCCGTACTTATTGCCACATTCATAATCACAGCATAAATTATAAAAATAACAAAATCCTAGCAATACTAACAAACATTTCTGAAACTAATATTATAAAACATGAAATAAAATGGTATTTCTCATGCCTTGAAAAGAGGGGTTCTAGATTTATCAAAATGCTACTCCAGCAGCACCAAATAAATTTCATTTTTTTTTAATATATGGAAGACGACAGATGGTCATCTTTCATCACCCTTCAATTAATTAAAATTTTTGATCTAGGCTAAGGTAATTATATTACATCAGAGATAGCAAACTTTCCTAAGTTAACATGTGGTTGCCTTATGGGCAACATAGACAGTTGGGGCACATCACTTACACACAGAAAATACAAATAACAAGAAAAAAAAGACATTTTAAAATACTGATTTCTATAAAAACTAAATCAATGGAGATGCAAATGTAGCTGGTGAGACAATGGGATTGGGGCAGTATGTATAAGAATCCAAAATATACAAAGAAACATAAATAGACAAATAATAAATATACAGCATACATAACATTGAAACACAAAAAATCACATGTTTGAATGTGTCCTGTTGCAAGCACATATAAGGAAAAGTTTAATAAAAACATCAGCTCTTGCTGTTAGTAGGAGATTCATTACAGTTATATTTTAAAATTGCTGACGGCGACCAGGGTCGCTACAGGGAAAGGGCCTCTTAGCAAGTGAATCATATTTCGTAATCTCACAGCGTTCACTGTTTTGACTGCTCACACCACTTTCCCACCTCATGCTGTCCTTCACATTGTCGTCTTCTCAACACTGCTTTTTAAGTCACAGACACTGTTCTCATCAGTTCGAAACAAGGGCTAGGGCCTTCGAGGGGGAGGGGAGACAATCTTCTAGAAGATAATGGGAGGAAACATAACCCACAAACATAAGAAGATAATTTAATCTTTTTGTCTTCTTCCTGAGCTATTCAACTGCATCCGACGTGAGTAGGATGAGGTGGTTAGTGCCCCCGTCTTCAGGCAGTGCGGTCCTTGTTCCTGTGGCAGGCGGCCCGACTGGTGCGGGGCGGATGCGAAGGCTGGCCACCGAAAGAGCTTAGCGGCTGCCACGTCTTTTGTAAGAGCTGATAGCCGGTAGCTTGGTAGTCGGCACTGTGTATCCTGCCGGTCGCGTAGTTTTGTGTGGCTGCTAGTCATCCAAACTGACCGGTCGGGACGCTTGACTGAATACCTGTTATGGAGGCATGAAAGGTCGGACGCTCGTCCTTCGCCCTCCCAGTCCGCTCACGCGCTCGAGGCTGGCGTGAATTCCAACTGACGCATGCCTCCGCCTCGGCCACAGACACTATTACAAATCTGTCAACACTTTGGTACACATTGTTACCACAAGACACCCTAAACTTACATAAACTGCATCGTGTCACAATCATGGAGAGCCCTCGAATTCTTTTACAAATAACATTTGACAAAAATACAGAAAGTAACTACCAAGCCACCATGCAACACTAACGGCATAAACTAACTACCTACAGCCCAGGTGCAAATTATTCTACCACACGAGGTGGGGAGGAAGGTTTCTTGAGCTCGTCGGTCTGGTTCCATGTGCTGCAAATTGGAGGTTAGTGCCTGTAAAAAGACTTACACCAATCACTCATGCGGTCTGGTTCCATGTGCTGCAAATTGGAGGTCAGTGCCTGTAAAAAGACTTACACCAATCACTCATGCAGAGGCGAGAAAACACAGTTACTCATATTAACTAAACAACTAGATAATTCATCCTGGAAGTAGAACAAAATGAAAACACATGATCAAATGTACAAACACATAAAATAAGCACTACAAATCCTCACATGTTAAACAATTCTATAAAGTGAGATCTAAGGTATTAGTGACTGACAATGTAACCTAATCTTACCACAATATTACTGCTAAATTAAGAATGATAATTAGTGCTTGCAGGATAATCAGTGTTTACTGTCCCCATTGTACAAGTTAGGCGGACAGTTACTTGACATTGAGCTCGCCCTTCTCCAACTCCTTTATTTTTCTTTTATTACCTCACATCTTTTTCTGCTTCTGAATGTGATTCTGGACTCTTCCACAATTCACCTTTGGTCCTTTAATTTACAAAGTTGCCCTGCAAAACTCATCTGAAAAAGTGCAAGGTGGTTCTATTAATAAGCCAGGGTGTATATTGTCAATGAAATTTAGATGAACCCTTTGTTCACGCTTTGTGCGACCGTGTACTTATCGAATCGCACACATTTTGTTATTCAAACGTACAATCCCTAGATAATAGTATCTAGACCCCTAAGCATCAACACCACAGTGCATCCACATGCAACTAAAAATCCTATGAATTATGGTGTTGGAGCCTACCACGGCGTCTTATTAACATGCTCCCTAACGGGGAGATTGCAGATACAAAATCCACAGTAAAGGTGACAACTCAAGCATTCGATAAACAAGGCTAGCTTCACACACTGTGAAGAAGAGCAAACACACACATAAAACGATCAAATAGGGACATAAATTATATAAACAAGATATACACAATAAAATACTTAACATGGCCTAAACAACTTAGATTATGCACCATTAATCCTCGCGATAGAAACAAAAGGTAAAACCTGGACCAAAAAAAGGACTATGTGAATTTGGCAGCCTTATAGCTAATAAATACACTTGGATATGTCACACTAAAAAATCTTTAAGTACAAAACGGAGCATCAAGGTAACGTACATCGAACAGCTGACCATTTGGAACTGGCAAGTTGCTGTTAACCGCGCCAATAGCGGCGTGCACCTTATAGTACACAAAATACACATACAATATAAAGATGCGTTATGGCAAAATAAAATCGCACAACAAACACATATAACAGAATACACTATTAAAACAAACCACTTGAAGAAACACTGCAAAAGGCATACAATGTTCATCATAAATTTAATAACATAAATCACATAGTTGGTAAGAACAATACTAAAACTACCATAGAAAAAAAATTAAACAAAACTTAGAATGTACGTGCGTCTTTCAGAGCTAGTTGATCGCGTGATGATCAACTGCAGGGCTATGTTACCAGCTTGTGTTAATGCCGGGGTCGTTCGGTTGGTTATGGTGCGGATCAGTGGACCCGATATCCATGTTTTCTGTTGGTGGGTCGCTTGGCTGTTTCTGGCATTTATCGGGACGGTAGCCTTTATTACCGTTCCTGAACTTCCGCCATTTGTTGGCTCGCTTATCACGTCAATAACTCTGCTCGTTCCTCCGCTGCGACTGTTTCTTAGTATTGTAAAAAGGACCGGACTCCCCACTGCTAGTACTTTCCGCTTGGCGATTGTACCTAGCGCTATTGTCGCTCTGATTACTTCTCCTTGAAAAGCCATTTTCGCTCTTCTAGGTCCATAATCATCGTCAAACTCCAAGTCCTCCAGATAAGCCTGGAAGGACTCAATGTTCTACTTGCAGCTTCCCACAAGGATGGCATTGCGCATATTTCCAGGGCGCTTCGACGCACAAATTCTAATTAATTCGCGCGGAGGGTATGGGTAGTCGAGCAACTGATTTCTTAGCTTTATTCCTAGGACGAATTCGCCGAGACTCCTGCAATTGCTGTTTGCAAAGTGGTGTATCACTGAAATGCTACTTTTTACACATTCCTGCTGCCTCTCCGACCAGTAGGCAGACAGGAAATGTTCCCTAAAACCATCATAATTGCGGCAATATCTGAAGAGAGGTCGCATCCGCATGGCGGGCTCTCCCTCGACATATCTGCACACATACTCGATTATCTGCCCCTCTGGCCAGTTCGGTGGCAGAAAGTAATCGAATCGCTCTAGCCATGCAGTGGGGTGTATTCTGCTTGCATAGTTTCCGAAGATCTGGTACTTTTATACCATCATAAAGTGGTTATAATCAAATACCTGCACTGGCTCTCATAAAGGCACTTCACTCCGTATTTCTCTTATGGGAGGAGGTTCGAGTTTCTCCTCCTCGAAAGCCGAAACATCTACACGTTTGGAACCACAGGGCCGAACACAACACATATTTTGGGAGGCGTTTCCTACTTGCGATGGAGCTCGGGGTGCTAAGGAAACTTGCTACAGAGGAGCGACGCATTTTTCTAGCTCGACCGCTACATCGCGACGCCTATGGTCAGTTTCCTACCTTTGTTCCTTGAACTGGAGTAAGTCGCGAACCTCCTCCGATTAATTTACAACAGTGGAACTGCCCTTTCTGCCGCCGTCTCTCTGCGTTTTCACTTCACTGGTGCACGGTTTCAGTTCATCGGTGCTCGTTTTCGCCCGAGCGTCTATCAAATCGCCTCTCGCTTTAAGAGAGTGGATATTAGTATCAACATGGTCGGAGAAGGCAGATATAGCTTCTGCATTTTTCGTCGTGTTTTCTGAGGTAGCATGCCGTTCGTGAACTAGTCACACTATATTGATGTGCAACCATCCAGATTATTGTTAATAACGTGAATGGTGACCACACTATATTGATGTTCAACCATCCTGATTATTGTTAATAACAAGAACGATGTTACTTTGCCCCTCCCTGCACTGCGTAGAAACATTGATATGTTCGGCCTGGATTGAAGCATTTTGCGCTTCCATCCCTGCTTTTAATTTCTGAACTGAAGCATTCTGCTCTTCCATCGTGGAACCTACTTCTGCTTTCATTTCTTCTTTTACTTCCTGAATGAAGCATTCTGCACTTCCATTATTGAACCTACTTCTGCTTTCATTTCTGTTTTCAGTTCCTCATGAAAGCCATGATGTGGCTTACAGTCATATCAGAAATGTACACAGGCCTACTAACACTAATTGAACTGTTTGTAACAGGGTTTTTATATTTGTCATGAATATATTTGACATTGTAAAAAAATCCAGATTGTTCATGTTTTTTTATATTTCTTTGTATAATATTCCCCTGGATTTGGTTCATATATATCCATCTTGAATTATAAGCTTTCAAAATCCGCATATATAGCAAATGGGACATGCACTGCTTGGTTATAATTTTTAAATATTACGCACTCACCTTTATGAGATACTAGAGTTTTTATCTGATTTATTTATACAACAATCTTCTTTATGTGTATTTATTTCATTTTCTGAATTAAAGTGTTGTAGACACATTTGACATACATGAATTTTACCAGGTGGCAGGAATAGTTTTACATTATTATTCTTAACATTTATTAATGCTTTCTTATCTTTTGATATTTTAGGTAGCTCAGTTTACGATTATCTATTATTTGATGTACATTTGTTAATTCCTAATGTATGCCAGTTATTCTATTTAACATTCATCCTGATCCTCTAACCTGAAAATCATAAATATATGTTAACATTTCACATTTACCTTTTATATAAAATTAATTTAGATCTATATCATTTGTAATGATATAGTTGTTTGTTGAGAATCTAAATTCTTTTATTTTAAGAGTAGCATTGGATTTGAATTCTCAAATACAATACTAATTCCACTATTAATTTATTTTATATTCTGCGAAAATCTTTTATTAGCTAATATATAATAAGTTTAATTGATGTCTTAATGTGTTGTGGGTCTTTAAATTTCATTAATGTTGTTTTTGTTATATGTGTAAGCTATTTTGCAATTTTTTCTCAGTTGAATGAAAATTATGTTTTCTTTTATTAGGTTCTTCAAAAATGGAAATAGTGTTTGAATATTTTGAGTCAACTGTAACAAATTTGTTTTACTTAATTTAGAACATCAATTGAAATATAATTGATAATTTTTTTGTATAGCTTATGGGACTTAACTATGGGGTCATCAGTCCCTAAACTTACAAACTACTTATGAAGTAGGTAATCCTAAGGATGGCACAAATATCCATGCCTGAGGGGGGATTCGAACACCCGACTGTAGTGGCCTTGCCAAACATGACTGGTGCACCTCAGTCCCCTTGGCCAATATGGCTGGCTATAAATGATTATCTAATGCTTTAATTTCCTTAATATTCATTGGTGATGCACCTATAATTTGGATATTAACCAAAGACACATTGTTAATTTTTCTTTCTCTTTATTATGATTTTCTTCAAATAAATCTGTACTGTATGGACCGCTGATTTAAATTTAAATGACTGTATCAAATCAGGTTTATGAAGTTTAGTGTAACATTTCAGATTTAAGCTTTTAGCTTAAGCTTTGAATTCATTAATCTTCACTGACGGCAACTAGGTTAATTGAAGATTAAAAATTTTAATGTTATCGTCTCTATTTGTTGTCCATGTGGATAGACGTTATTTAGCGTTAGACGAATCTAATATTTATTATGAAAATTTTGTACCTGTAGACACAAAGATAAATCTATTAATTAAGGATAAAAACTGTTACTTCTGTGGCCTCTATTTAGTGTCTGTTTATACCTACAATATTAATAGTTAGGTGTATTTATTTATATGTATATAAATAATTATTAACAATATTTATTAGCCAAATTCCGTACATAACATCTAGTGTCCACTATGCCATGCCCTGGAAATAGAATCTTTAAATAATTATAGTATTGAATATATAATGATTCATTGAAAGTAATGTAGTTGTCATACATCATAAATTGAGTTTTTTCTGTAATACATTTGTTTTCAATTTATGTTTTTGAATATTGTTTTAATACACTTTTAACTATTCGTTTGCATGTACCCATTTCTAAAATTTTATCCGCATGATTTTTACAATAACTCAGTGTATGCTGGCATGCACATTGATTACAAATACTAAGATGACCATCTTTTTTCAATTTGTCCAAATGAAATTCATTAATATCTTATTCATACTCACACTGACCACACTTTTTTTGTCTTATCGATTTATTTTATAAAGACTTTTAGCTATTTGTTGTCTATTGTGATATAAATTCTGACACATGTAATTTATCTATGATACCATTTATTCAATATTCGAACCAGTGACAGTTGCCCAATTATCTCATCCTAACATTATTCCATATATAGCAGGTAATTTGATTTGAATTAAAAATTGAGTTCCAAAAGTCTTTTATAAACAAATTTGGTATTGATAATATCAAAATTTTAATTTGATACTCTTTATTCACTTTTAACATCACACAGTTTCATAAATAGTATATATTTAATAATGCTATTAACCATTGAACAGCAGCGTTGGTGCAAATATGCTACCGCTTTTCTTTAAAATTTCCATTCAATACATTCAAAACAGCACTGAAGTTATAATCATCTAATAACACCTTTACCATAAATATACACGAATGTCCACATGACATCATTAAAACTTTGCATTATTTGCTCATTGTAGTATCGATTATCTTTCCCCACACATTTAACTCATTGCATTAAATGATCAAAGTCTTCTATATGTTGATGAAATGGGATCATTTGTTGTTTGACTTCTCTATTTTCTTCAGTAGGTTTCAACACGTTATCATGTATTGCTTCAAGTCTTTCTATTACTTCTTCTGTAGCATCAATAACATTTTGATCTTTTTTATTATTTTTTTCATTTTCTGTATATGGTTATTATTTTCACTTTATTAAATTCGTTTTTCAATTCTTCATGTTTCTTGTTTAACAACATCAAGGTTTTATTTTGCTAACATTTATAGAATATGAAACATAGAAGCTTATGTTCACATTCAAGGTGTTCAAGTCATTCACCTTATGCTTACTTTTATGTTTATGTTTGACTTTTATGTTGATGTTTATGTTCACATTCAAGGTGGACGATTAGCCAACCCAATGCTTAACATGTATGATAATCTTCCATTTTTGCATTGATATTTGACATTTATGTTTATGTTGTTATAAAATCTTTTATTCTGGATCCGTATTTACCATCATTTCATTTACATGTCATGTCTATAGTTATAAAACCAAAACAATAATCATTCCAAAAATTATTGCACATATTTCTCAATTCATCATATCTTATATCACCACCAGCAAATTCACTATAAATGTGATGTAGATTTGTGTCACCCTCTCTGAAGATATTTAAAAATTTAAATTGTCTCTTACTAGTTGTTTTGGCATTTGAGCTAGATTTAAAAACAATCTATTCCTCTATGTCTACCTCTAGTAAAGAATTCTCTTACTACATCTTGATTTTCAAGAATGACATCATCGAACACTACAACTGAATTGTCTTGACATTCGTCTAACGGTATAAAGTCATCATTGCTACTTATAAATTAATCCAAAGTGTCACATATTGATTATTCTGTTTTATTACATTTTCTAGCATATTCGTTATATTTTGGCTAATATAAACTATTAAAATAAACATACAAGCGATAAATTTTATTCCATTTTAACCATCCTGGAGTAAGAATATGATTATCAATCATTGATGTTGCTTTACCACATCAACTAGGCCAATAATAGCACATCTAATGGAATAAGGTAAGCGTTTACCATGTTTATAGTTTGGATTGTTTTCTGGAATTAGTATTTTTGGTTCCAAATCTGTCTTCATTTAATTACCAATAAATGAGCAGAATAATTCAACTATTTGATAATTCATTAATACTCAATAATAGATTAACCATTCGTATACATGATAGTTTTAAAAGTGTTAGGATTGTATACTTCATTTTAACCCCAAACGTTACAACAAAAAATAATAAATCACACAGTAATGGTGAAACAATAATAATTACTGAATATCAGTCTCCACATCGCTTTTATTTTCTAGGACATTACCAGTTTTGGAACAGCTGCCCATCTTCAGATCAAATTTATGAAGTTACAGAGTAACCTGTCCTGTGATGAACGAATGTTCACAGTGGTTACAGTCGTTAAATTCGTTCATCACAGGACAGGTTACTCTGTAACTTCAAAAATTTGATATGTAGATTGGCAGCTGTTCTGAAACCGGTAATGTTCTAGAAAATAAAAGCGAACTGGAGACTGATATTCAAGAATGTTATTCATATGAAGACAGCAGAAACTCCCTCAAGAACCATAAGTCTTGCTTTGATAAAAATAATTCAGAAATATTTGGAAAAATATTTTCATATGCAGAAGTCTACTATACCTATTAAAGCAGTCGAAAATTTAAATACTATTGAGAGTGATGTTAAGCTGTATATGGATATAAAACAAGACAATAATATACCAAGTTTGCCCGGATTTGGAGATCAGACTATTAATGTGAACGAAAAGACTGTTGTTAATGATGTTCCTAAGATTATTTCATTTGAATTAATAAATGTAAATTTTAATATGGCTGATGGGATGTATGTAAATCATACCAACAGTGAACTGATAAAACAATCTGTAGCATTTCAGTATGTGATTGTCCTCGATTTGGTGAATCATCAAATGGTAAGCATAAAAATTCATACAGTTGACCTTCTTGTAAGTTACTTTACCTGAGAGTGAATAATGAACTTGTTGCAGTGGAATAAAAAAAAACTGCCGTAACACACGATTTATATTTATTGTTAGAGAAAGGAAAAACTGCATACACTATTTTAATAGTAACAGACGAGTATTAAGATAACACACGATCGTCTTTTTTTTTAAACACCAAAGATAATTAACACAAATAATAAGAATAAATATAATAACCTTTGTCCACTTGCTAATCACTTAACATTCCCCCCCTCGAAATGATATATAAAACAACCACACACATCATTTTGAATGTAACATCATCTTGCAATGACGTTCATGAATATTTTGACACAAGGGTTTTGTTAACAAGTCTGCTTGATTATTATCTGTTGAAATGTATCTGATGTCAACTGTACCATCCATCACTTTTTCTCTAATGAAATGATGCTTTATGGCAATATATTTTGTTCTTGATTTATCAATGTAATTCTTGGAATGTACAATTGCAGCTTGAATATCGCACCACACAGGCGTTGATTTTCCAATCAGTTTTTTTGAGGTCAAGGCTCTTTAGTAGTTCTCTCATCCATACCACTTCTCTTGCACAGGCTGCAACTGACACATATTCTGCTTCCATTGTGCTCAATGCAACTGCAGTTTGTTTCGTACTCTTCCAGTACACAGGAGATCCTACTAGTAATATTACATATCCTGTAACGCTTTTGCGATCTTTTGTACAAGTAGCCCAATCAGCCTCAGCATATGCTTCGAGTATTTGACCAGTGGGGTAATATTGGAGTTTATAATCTGCTGTTTCTTTTAATATTTCAGCACTCTTTTAGCTGCATCCCAGTGGGTTACATTAAATTTTGAACAATATTGGGAAAGCTTTGCCACAGAGAAAGCTATGTCTGGTCGTGTTCTCTGTGAGAGGTAAAGAAGCCCACCAATAAGCTCACGCTAAGGTAGATTTTTAGCTTCTTTGTCAGACTTTTCATCAAGAAAATCAGTTTCAGTTCCATTGGGGTCTTAGCTCCCTTAGCATTCTCAAGTCCAAGAAGTTGACTAATGTACTCCTTTTGAGAAAGACAAATTGTTCCATCTTTGTTGTACTCAAATTTCACTCCTAACATGTGTGAAACCATGCCCATGTGCTTGATTTCAAAACAACTTTCTCAAAGAGTCTTTACCTTTTGCCTTATCTTTTCATTTTGTGCAAAAGCAAGCATGTCATCTACATATACAGGCAAAATAGCATTTCCTTCCTTTGCATTCATCTTGTAGACACAAGGATCTATGTCATTTCTAATAAATCCCAGTTTCTCTAGAGATCTATTCAAATGATCATTCCAACATCTACCACTTTGTTTCTGTCCATATATTGACTTGTTCAATTTACAAACCAAATTTTCTTGGCCCTTTTTGATGAAACCTTTTGGCTGGAGCATATATACAGCTTCCTTTAATTTACTATGCAGATATGCACTCTTCACATCATACTGATCAATGTGCCAATTTTTCTCAACACTGGCTGCTATCAGTAAACGAATAGTTTCAAAATTTGAAACAGAAGCATAAATCTCTTTAAAATCTACACCTTCTACTTGAGTAAATCCTTTTGCAACTGAACGAGCTTTAAAAATCTGCTTCCCACCAACTATCTTCTTTTTAAAAACCCATCTCTTCTTTATAGGAATTACACCAGGTGGTAGCACAGACAGTTTCCAAGCCTCATAATGTTCCAAAGAATTAATTTCTTCATTCATTGCAACTTTCCATTCCTCTGCCTCATCGGAACTGACTGCTTCCTGATATGATAAAAGTTTATCACTGTTTCTTCCTTGTATGGCATTTATTTGTGCTTCTTCAGAGTGTGCCTTGTGCATTGTACAAACCAATAAATTTGTTCTGTTTCTTATTTTCAGTTGACCACTTGCCACTCAAAATTTCTTTGAATGTACAGTCTCTGGATTCAATAACCTGTTTTGTTTCTGGCACCCAGATCCTGTATCCACGGCCATACAGAGAATATCCTACACGAATGCCTTTTTCTGCCCTAGTGGATAATTTAGATCGACGTTTTTGTCTGGGTACATGAACAAAAACTTCGCATCCAATCACGCGTAAATGTCTCACACTTGGCTTTCTACCTGTCCACAATTCATAGGGAGATTTTTTTTTTTTTTTTTTTTTTTGTTATCGTGGCTATTTGTAACTCGATTTCTAATGTATGCTGCTGTGTACATTAGCTCAGCCCAAGAACTCTTCATTAATGTTCTGTTGAGGCGTTCAGCTATACCATTTTGCTGAGAAGTGTAGCTCATTGTTACTTCATGGCAAATTCCTTCGGCATCAGAGAGCTGTGACCATTTGCGTGAACAGAATTCTAGGCCATTGTCCGTGCGAATTCTCTTTAATCGGTTTCCAGTTTGTCTCTCAGTTTGTATCTTCCACTTCTTGAATTCTTCAAATGCTTCATCCGTAGTTTTTAAGAAACGCGCAAATATGTATCTGCTTGCATCATCGACTATACTCATTAAATATCTATTGCCTCCAAACATTGGAACGTCAATAGATCCCATGAGATCACTGTGAACGAGTTTTAAGTGGTTGTCCGTTCTTTCGAATCATTTGATAGCGTTTTTGGAAATGATTTCTTCGCCGATTTCCCTGCCAAACAGTCGTCACACGGGTTAATTTCGCCTTTCTCACAGTCTAATCCCCGTACTGCCCCCTTACTTATCATGTCGTTTATAGTACGCTTGCTGACGTGCATCTCCTTATAATGCCATAGATCAAGGTCAAGTGAGTTTTCACGTTCGTCATTTTTCAAAAAGTTTATTGATCTGTCATATGCGCACGGTTTCGTATTTATGTAATACAAACGACCTTTCTGTTGAGTCTTAATGATCAATCTTCCAAATTCGTCGTAAATCTTGCAACCTTCTTTATCAAAAATCACCTTTTTGTCGTTTTCAGTGAGCTGTCTCACAGACAATATTGCGTTGTCGATCTCTGGCACAAACAGCGTGTTGTTAGCGACGAATTCATCAGCCAAACCCTCGTTGTTAATTAATTTTGCCCTTACCGTACCTTTCCCTACAGCTTCTGTTTGTCTGCCATCAGCTAGAGTTACGAATTTCAATATTTTTATCAACAACTGAAAAATAATTTTCATTTGGAGCCATGTGTTGGGTTGCGCCGGAATCCACTATCCAATTATCGCCATCCAATGTAACTGTACCACAGGCAGCACTCATACTAATAGCGCCTAGCGCCTAGTTTCTTTTGTGCCTTTTCTAATTTTCCCTTTTCAGGACAGTTTCTAGATACGTGACCGACTTTGTGACAATTGTAACAAACAAAACTACCTTTTTTCGTGGCTTCTTTCATCGTTTCTTCTTTTCTTCCGTCACGTTCCGAAAGTCGTAGTTTTCGGTGCTTCTGACTACCAACATTAGCTTTCAGAGACATTGCAGAATATTTATCTTCATTATAATCTTGACGTCTAGCATCTTCAGCAAGTAGCCGCCTTTTAATTGTAGCACACTTAAAATCATTATCTGGCAAATTGCACAGAGCTGTAACTACTGCATCCCATTCTTCCGAAAGCCCACACAGAATAGTCATTGCTAAATCCCCATCTTCAATTTCATCACCTATATTCGCTAGATCAGCTAAAGTTTTGTTTATAAGCCCTAGATAGTTTTCCATGGATTCACAATTCTTGATCTTTAAAGAATGTAACTTCTGTCTCAGTTGCACAGTACGAAATTTGCTGTCTCGTGGAGCGTACAATTTCTGAAGTTCTTCCCATACTGTTTTTGGATTTCACAAGTTTCGTACATGCATTTGCTGCTCATCACATATGGGAAGTACAACTTTTGCTAGTGCCTTACCTTGACGTGATATATACCCCTTTTTATCGGCTGCCGATGCACCTTCACTGCGTTCCGTCTCACCAGACTCAATTAGAGTCCACAAGTCGCAATCTATGAGAATCATTTTTATTTGTTACGACGAGGAAGCGTAATTCACTCCACTTAATTTCTCGATGGTCTGTCTGTTCTCCGTCCTCTTTCTCTATTCTAATTACCGTTTTACGGTTGTTTTTCGTAAGATTCACGAAACACATACTCGGCGTCAATTAATGTTTCTCAAATGCGTCGCACGAAAAATAGTCAGCAGATATTTCGTTGGCGTCGCAAGGGAGATTTTTTTCCATCGGATAATTGGCACTAATTTTTCATTTTTTTTAGCTAGCACACCTGGGCCCATAACAATTGTTGCAGTGGAATAAAAAAAACTGCCGTAACACACGATTTATATTTATTGATAGAGAAAGGAAAAACTGCATACACCATTTCAATAGTAACAGACGAGCATTGAGATAACACACGATCGTCTTTTTTAAAAAAACACCAAAGATAATTAACACAAATAAAAACAATGAATATAATAACCTTTGCCCACTTGCTAATCACTTAACAGAACTCTTATTACGAATCTAATTGAAACACAATTAACAACATTGCTACATACCGGTAAAACTGTATATTCTGCAACATAGGCTACAGCTGTTGGATCATGGGAAAGCTTGGGACAGCCTATGAAATTTTATTTGGTGACAGTTGTTTTCTCTTCATAATAAACGATATTATTTTGGGAATCCACATAATAATTTAGTTTCAGACACATTAAACATACTGAGGAAGATGATGTTTTTCATGTATAAGAATGAACTGGACTTCCCTTATGGAAACAGTCTTACAAATCCTCATCACTTATAACCATGAGAACAATCAATAGTGTTTTCATTAACGAAAAACGTAGTACTGGTAAGAAATCGGCAAATCTAAATGGATATTTTATAACATCGCCTGATTGGCTAACAGCTACGTAACTCAATTTCCCTGAATCAACAGCTGTTGCCAACATTGCCCGCTAAGTGTGTGTAGAGGATTTAAAATTAAAACCTACATACCAGTTAAACCCTGGCTTCAAGGAATGCACTCCCTTTCTTCTAAACTCCTTGGTGTATTTGTTTGCAACATTACAGCGTATTTGGTCGCTAGGAAAGTAGCAAATGAATAAGCTGATTGTTGTAGAATTTAGAAAATGATCCCAGTTGGAAGCGTACATTCAGTTATTCTCAAATTCCAACATTATCCGGTAGATTTTCCAAAAATTTTCCTTCATTCAAATCTTGTCCTGAGAATTACGATAGAACAAAGAAAGGATTTGTCAAATTGGTGAAGCCATTCTCAAGTTATGCACTTTCATACGTGTGGCAATTCATTTTTATCAATGTGTCATACATAAAATATTAAATAAATCTAAAAACCTTCCTATATCAGTCTCCTGCTTCTAAGCTACATCCCCATCAATTTTGAGCCAAATCGGTTCAGTCATTCTATAGTTACAAATAGTGTAACTAACATAACGATCTTTTATATATATATATATATATATATATATATATATATATATATATATATATATATATAAAGACTTCGTGCTTCGTATTCAAATGACCATGTAATGTTACACCCATTATATTTTAAGAATGGAAGAAAGTAAGAATTCCCTCAAAAACATTGGAATTTAAATCTGCCATATAATTATTCAAAAGCTTATGAAGCATTTCGTTACTTCGGACGTGTTACACAACTGAAAGCAGAAGCTGATGTAAATACATACAACTTCATAACAAATTATCCTATCTATGTGATCAATATCTGACATAGAAAAATTGTTATTGCAACACATAAAACAACGATGAAGCTATGTCCTACATTTAACGATAATATACCAGCTGATACACTAGCGTACAAAGTCATGCATGGAAAGAAAAATCTTACGTATGATGCTCAACATAGAATACTAACAGAAACATTTTAACTGTCTATAAATAATGAAAGAGAGAAAATGCGATAATTAATTGATGCACTTATGGCATGCTTTGAAATTTTCTGAAAAAAAAATAGCAGTCCAACTAGTCTACATATCTTGTAGTAGCTTAAATCTGTGCTTCCATATAATACTCCAATTTCATTTGCTTCTGAAACACATAAAATGGTTTCATGTCTTAAAATGCTGACATATTTCTTTCTTACAGTTTGGCTCATGTGTCTCTATCTCATGTTCAATATTTAACAAATCAGCTATCTTTGCAATAAAATACGTATAAGGCTTAAACTTTAAAATATTCATTAAACACGGCAAATACGTCACTTATGTGGCCTTCATCAATGCCATTATACATAGATACAAATGCACCATTGCAATCAAGTTTCATTAATTTATTTAGTTTATCTATAAAATATTTATCTCGATAATTGCGATTGTTATGTGAGCTAATTTTATTAGGAAAACAATTAGATCATCGTATGCCATCAATACACTGCTGAGAGTACAATTTTGACACAATTCAGGTTTATTATATTCATGTAGAGGTATATCAAATGCAATTACTTTTTCGAAATCCATCATTTAGAATATAGAAGGATACAACATTCTCAGTAGTAAATTAACAACTAAAATAGACTTTCGATAGGAACACTATTTGAATTTGTTTTTGTGTGGTACTTCATTATTTTTGCAAATATCTTGTAGTAGCTCTAACTCGAGCTTCCATATAGTCATTAATTCCTTTTGTATTTGATTCATTTCAAAAGATGTCATTTCTAAAAATTGTTGACATATTTCTTTGTTAAATTTTGCTTCATGTCCTTTTACATCATGTTTAAATGTCAAAGCTTTACATTTGTAACATTTATTAAGTGCAGCAAATAATTCTATAATATTACTTGTATCAGAACCACTAAACATAGAAGCAAATACACCATTGGAATGAGTTATAATTATTTATTTATTTAATCCTAAAAATATTTTTGATATTTACGATTGTTGTAAGCTTCACCTACATCAGGATAACAATTATAGCAACTTGTACTATCACTACACCATTTTCAACAATTTCGACAATATTCAGGTTGATAATCTTCAGGTAAATCAGATACGTCATTCACAATCACTTCTTTGATTTGTTGATGTAGTTTATAATCATATTTTTTTTTTACTATTTCATATCATTCTGAATGTTGTTTCGTTTTGAATGTTACTGGTTTACTTCAAATATCTGTTTTTTCGATCTTGATTTATGCATTTCTTACAAATCCATCCTGGTTTACCAAATTTCTTTCCATTTTCTTTCAGTGTACACCCCAGGGAACCCCTGGTCCCTTCAGTCCTTCACTATGGCACTGGAGGGCAACATATGGCAGATAACAAGTGAGTGGTCCTACTACAGAACAGACGCCATAGCTTCACTTCCAGGAATCCTCTGATGAAAAACTTGAACTGCCACTATAGCAATAGCAGTGAAAAACGCCACTCGTTTATGCAGAGTGCGTGTGTGTAACTGAATATGTATATCTGTGTGTGGTCTGTGTGTGTGTGTTAGTGTATACCTACCCTCAGCTACAGCAAACTGGACTGTAACTGACTACGTCCGCAAATACAAACTACGTAGAAACCCACTCCAGTTTGCATTCAATGATGTATTATAAAAAGTATAAAACTCTATTAAAATCTTAATGTCTAGTTGAGTGAATTATTATTTATTCATTATCCTCGTTATAGAGACAGTCGTGGTATTCTGTACCATAAAGAAAACTCTGTGTACATAGACAACAAATGTAGCTACATAATTATGTACATTTTCCTGTCATATATTGAAGGTAGGCCAACTTGTGTTTATAATTTCTATGAAAATAGAAATACTACTGTACTGCCATGTCATGAATCGGTATAGTGTCACATCAGGTTGGAAGATAGTAAAAGAAAATGAATCACAGACTAAAGGATACTTAAAGACTGATATTTATGCTAGGAAGAAAACTATAGAAAAGAAATATCCAAATGTAAGGCTACAGCCTGAGGGTAGTCACTCCATCAAGTTGACACAGATGTCAATTTCCATAAGGGTACTTTATGGCGTTCACATTATATATTCATTTGTCAATACCTAAATCAGGGTCCTTTAAACATACTGCTCTCACATGGGGACTACGTGAAATTATATATGGACCACAACACTAGGGAAAGAATTTATTAGTTTCTAACTAAACTTGAGCTAAATTGAAAAATTTTCAATAGTACCAGGTCACATATTTTATTCCTTGGTATTTGTGTTTTCTCATTGATCTTTCTTAGTCTGTTGCCAGCAGATTATCTTTCACTTCATCTTGAATCGAATCTAAATTTCTTTTGGTGGGTGGCCATGCAAAATATTTCAATATCGGTTAACCAAGAAACTTCCCATCAAGTATCTCCAACAAGTGTCAAACCAATAGACAGATGTGGTAACTCATTAAGAGTTATTTAGAATTCTAGTATTAATGAAACCCAAGATATATGTTTATCTGAAAAATAAGTCTTACATAGTCTTCCTAATTCCCGCATTCCCCTTTCAGTAGGGTTTGACTGGGGTTATATTTAGAGATTGCTACATGCTTAGTGTTATTCCAAGCTAAAATTTCTTTAAATTCTATACTTGTGAACTGAGGGTCATTATCTGAAAGGATACGTTTGAGTATTCCACCATCCTTGAAGTAATCATTAAAACAATTAATTACAGTGTTGATATGGCCCTTTTTAATTGGACATAGTATAACATATTTGGACCAATATTCTAAAATCACCAAAATCTGATAGGGTACATTTGGGTTTTCCACCATCCTTGAAGTAATCATTAAAACAATTAATTACCGCATTGGTATTGGCCTTTCTAATTGAATATAATCTTACATACTTGGACCAACATTCTCAAATCACCAAAATATGCTCTACTCCCCATCTACCTGCTGGAAGTATTCCAAATAAACACAAGCTGATAGATCCAGTAATCCTTTAGCTATTACAAGGTATAGTCGAAAAAAAATGTTGTGTATCACAATCCTTTACCTTCTGACACACAATACAAGTCCTCATGTTTCTTATAACTATCCAGCTAAGATTTTTAAAGAAATAAAATCTCATCATATAAGTGCCCGTATCCCTCATGAATAAACCATATTAATTACTCTTGTGCTTGTTTAGGTATACAAAATTTCAAACAATAGTTATCAGCATTTATATACGCCAGAAAAGAGCTCCATCATTAATTTTAAAATGAGTTTCATCTCCCTTTGCACAATTCTCAAACTTACCTTTAAAATACTCAGTGTTCCTTATTGAAAGTCCTATTTTGTTTTCGAATTTTTCGTATTAATTTAACTTCACCTATTCAGAAAATTGACATACTTAATTGAAGTGTAATTTGTTTTTCTACACGTTGTGATAATGTTTTCTGTAGTAAATTACAGTGATCACCTCAAGTTTCAGATATTAATAAAATATCGTCCATATAAATGATTAATTGCTGTAGTATTTCTCTACCTAAGGCAGCATCTAAAGCTCTGATAAATACTGGCACCGAGAGATTCAGACCAAACGGTAATACTTCATAATCGTAAGCCTTACCTTCAAAGAGAAAAGCTGTATATTTTCTTGAATCTTCATGTATAAGTACCAGATTATATCCTAAAGTTTGATCGACTGAACTAAAAAACTTTGCTCTTTCACATTTTGTTAATAGATCTTCTATACTGACAGTTCTATCTCGTTCAGCTTCCATGTGTTTGTTCAGGGTACAAGCATCTAAAACTATGCGTACTCCTCCAGAGAATTTTTTTACTACAGCCAATGGATTGTTAAAAGCACTTTTATTTCTTTCAATAATTCCGTTGGCAAGCAATTTAAAAATTCCTGTTGTGCCATTTTTATAATATTCAGACGTATTGGGTATGATCTGCAATACACTAGTTTTGTATGTTTCATCTTAAAATAACAAATGTAACCTCCTAGATTCCCTGGTTTGTTAGAAAAGGCTTTTTATACTTACTGAAAATATTGAATAAACCTTTCTTACGATATTCTGAAAGTAAAAGTGATTCATAAACTTTTAGCTTTATTTTGTCTATTGTATACATGTAAGGTGTTTCATTTGATAATATCGTTTGTGTAGTCGGTATCAAATGATCGAGTTCAGTATATAAATATCACTGTCTTTTGTTAGTAATGGTAAAATATTAACGTTACCTGTAACAATATTACACCTGACATTGAGTATGACTTCATATTTGTGTAACCAATCGACACCAAACAAAATAACAATATTAATTTTTGGAATCGCCAATAATGCTAACGTACACACTACACCATTAAGTTTTACGGGGATGTATGTCTCTATTCTTACTGGATGACCCTTTATACTGGTAATAACTAAAACATTTATGCCACTAATAGGCTAACAGTTGAAATGAATGATATCTCGATATTTCCTCGTATAATTGGTGACATATGATGGAAATTTCACTACTACTGTCTACTAAAATTTCTACTGGCAAGTCGAATACACGACCGTTTATCACAGTTTTCCTATGCAAGATTTACTAGATATTTCCTCTTGAAGTAATCAATCCTTGGTGGGTACTTTGTGCCTAAAATGGGTTTGGAAATTGACTCGTATGTACCAAATTAATTTTATAATGACTATAGGAATGACTGTCAATATTGTTGTTAAGGAATTTTCTTTCTTCTACTTCATATTGGAGTTTTTGCCCTGTTCTTGTTTATGATGAACCTCACAGAGAAAAACTTCATCTGTGTTTGTTCCTAATTAGAATTATATTTACTATCACCATGTTTGTTGAAAGGATATATTCCTTTGCATCCTTTATACCGCATTCCACACTGTGCATAAAGGGGAAGCCTCCTTACTGAAACGTTGGCAAAATACTCTTCATCTATGGCCTTGTCAAGGAATTTGGCTTTTATAAGATATTTCTGGATATATTGTTTAATACTATCTAAACTCTTATTATACGGTTTAGATAGTCATACTTAACGTTTTCCTGAGTAGTATCTGACCAGTACTGTTTCTTTAATTTTTTTCTTAAAATCTCCCCAGCATGTAAGATTAGGTTAGATTAGATTAGATTAATACTTGTTCCATAGATCATATATATGACATTTCGTAATGATGTAGAACGTGTCAGTCTAGTAAATGTTGTCTACACATGAGAATCAATATTTTAAGAATTTTTATTATATTTCTGTTGTTTTTATTTTTTATTTCTTTATTTTTTTTTAAGTTTCAAGTTTTATCTAAAAATGCATCTACATTGTAGAAGGAGCTGCCATTCAGAAATTCCTTTAATTTCTTTTTAAATACTAGTTGGCTATCTTCCAGACTTTTGATGCTACTTGGTAAGTGACCAAAGACTTTTGTGGCACCATAATTCACCACTTTCTGAGCCAAAGCTAGATTTAACCTTGGATAGTGAATATCATCCGTTCTCCTAGTGGTGTCACACTGCTGTTACTTTTGAATTGGGTTGGATGATTAATAACAGTTTCATGAGTGAATATATGTATTGCGAAGCTACAGTGAAGATCCTTAAATAAATTTCTGCATGATGCTCTTTGGCGGGCTCCAGCAATAATGCTGATTACACGCTCTTGTGCAATAAATACTTTTTAAGTCAATGTTTGCCCCTGAATATGATCCATGTGAAAGCAATGAATGAAAATAGGCGTAGAAAGCTAATGTTGCGTTGACTCTGATAGCATAAGTACCTGAACTAAAACGTTTCAGGAGATCTTCAATATGTTTCTTCCAATTCAGTCCCTTGTCAATGCAAGAAAGCAAAAAAAAAAAAAAAAAATGTGTATTCCACCTTAGCTACAGATTTACTTTCAAACTCTAGATTTATTAATAGAGTCATGCCATTTACTGTATGAAACTGTATATACTGGCTTTTACCAAAGTTTAATGAGAGTCCATTTGTAGAGAACTACTAAATACCTTTCTGAAAGATATCATTTACAATTTCATCAGTTAATTCCCGTTTGTCAGGTGCGATAGCTATACTTGTATCATCAGCAAAAAGTACTATCTTAGCATCTTCGTGAATGTAGAATGGCAAGTTAGTAATATATATTAAGAACAGGAAGGGACCTAAGACCGAACCTTGTGGGACCCCTGTTTGATAACTCCCCCAGTTAGAGGAATTAATTGTTTCATCCATTAAATGTGAACTGCTTATTTCAACATTCTGCAGTCTTCCAGTTAAGTATGATTTAAAACATTTTGCACTGTCCCACTCATACCACAATAGTTAAGCTTTTCTAGAACATCATCTTGTCAACATTATCATTACCCCAATCTGAAGCCACCCCCACTTTGAGAATCTGGCCAAGTATTTGGTAACATCTTACAGAAAATTGTTAGGATGAACTTCTCCATTTCGTTTAAATTTAGGTAATTGCTTTTTTTTAGATTTATCCTTGAAATAAAATTTAAACCATCGCCATAAGAATTCTGAGGTGAAGTCGCCTGCTTTCTATTAGGGATAATAAACATTTAGGATTTAATTCTGCCTTTGTATGCTCCCATTTAGCCCAAAGCTTATCAAATTGATGGTTTGCTAATTCCGAATCGGAACTTTTATCTTCTAACCTTTCTAAACCGTTACTATGGATCTCATTAAATCTTTTGTTAATAAGAACTTCAACTTTGTGTTCCCAATCAACTGTATCACCCAAGGATAGATTTACTTTACCAAGGTATCAAGTTTTTCCTCAGCTAATGTAAACCTTTTGTTAATATGCAACATTTCAGAGAGAGATTTGCCCTCTAAAACTTCTATTCTACTACATGTAGATTGTATATCTTGGTCTAACAACGAAAATTTTAAGTTAACTCCTCTTTAAACGATTCTACAAACTCTTGTGTTCCCTTGAATTTTTGTAACATTTTCTCTTTCAGAACTGCCCTTTCCTTTTCAAGTTTATTTTGTACAATTTGATTGGACAATTCTATTATTTCCTCTATAGGAACTACCAATTTCCTGAAGGTACTAACATCCTGTATAATTGTAGTATAATTTTCCTGACAGTCATTAATATGCTTGTCTAACTTAACATTGGAAGATTCTAATTTAATATTTCGTTCAGTAATATTTCTCCTTAATACTTCTGACAAGGAATTAAACTTATCAGATTGTTCTCTGAATTAGTCAGAAAACTGGTCATTAATGTTTTTTCTCAATTAATTTAATAACTCATTAAACGTATTAGATTGTTCCCTGAATTTGTCTCATAGCTGCTTAGAAAAATTTTCACTAACTTCTTCTTACTGTTCCCTGAATTTACCTTACATTTGTTGGAAAAGTTTTAATAAAGCAGGGAAAATTTCCTCTATTTGTGATATTTCTGGTCTATTTAAACTTCTGGCTCATGACATACTATTTACTACACAATTATCAATTGCTGCCTCAACAATTAGTGTTCATCACTATAGGTAATAAACACCAGCACTGCAGGTTTGGGTCAACTACCATGGCGATCGTCATGAGGTGGCAACGTTGAACTCATGGTCCTGCATCTCGGCGGCTGGTTGAAGTGTTGACTTTAAACAGCAGCAGCTGTCTATTTTCGTTCTTGCAGCGTGTTTCTCGTCTTCCGAATATTTATAATCGGCGTTCTCGTCTTTGAAGTATACGATTTGATCGTTGTTGATTTTGGTAGCCATAAGCAACTAATTCATATGCTTCAATTTGAATAACGAAATTAAGTATTAAATCTTCAATACTTTTCGTTTTCACAGTCGCCTCCAATTACCATGTTGTCACTTTCTTCTTAGGTTCTACTCCTGTCACTTAGGGCAACATTTTGTGCTGTTAACATGTATTTCTTCTATGTTCTGACAGTACAATATTCTTCTTTTAGATCATACAGAACTTTATTCCATTCATAACTAATACATTAAAGGAATATTAACAATTCTGATATATATTTGATGCAATCACAGTCAATAATATTTACCATAATGGCTGCATATTAAAGAACTGATAATTAGTCACAGATGTTATAGTCTTCTTTCTTTCATGGCAATATGCAGTTCCTTTATTCTGTACAAATTAGCTCCTAGTCCCACGCCAAAACATGCGGAAATAAATTCTGTCTGGCAGTATTTGCTCACAAAGTGCCAAACCCCTTATATATTAAACCATTTGAATATCTTGGATTGATCTAGGATAGAGTAGTGTACAATGTTACACTACAATATCTAACTCTAATGTGTGTGGTAATACTTTTCACACATCAATAATTTTAATAATGTGGAGTTTCCTTTTATTTAAAATATCGTGGTGTTTCTTTACATCTGTAATGATTGCACAAAGAACAGTTTTCCCTAGTGGATCTATTTTGAACAGTCGAACGACTATACCACGAAGTGACTAGAGTACCCTCAAGGTTTGTACGTTATGTGGGTGGCATACACATCACATGGAACACAAAACAAGTCGTTCAGATATTTTTGCACATGATAGTATGTATACATACATATAAAGTTACTACTATTACAGAAAAAAGAAAGACTAGAGATGGTGAAGATGTTAATAATGCATGAGACTAACTGTGACACCTATGAAAGGAGGCGCTGTGTTGCGGTGCGTGCAGCCATTCGCCATCGGGGATTCCAGTCCCACCTCGAGCATGTCCTCATGTTAGTTTACCGTAGTATAAATAGTTTGTAAACTATGGACTGATAACCATGCAGATGAGATCGATAGATTTAAAAACATTTGACTATTATTAGGACAACATTACTTGCCATGAAAAGCAGTATTGGGCGAAGATTAATGTTGCCATGTTACTGCACAGAAAGAGTGACATAATTGGTGACCACAGAAGGACTCCTACTGGTTTCAATGACATCACGTGCTCATCACCCATGCGTGTTTTGTTGCTGACATTTATTTTGGTCCCCCATCTCTGTCTCGGGATCTTTCAGACCGTTCGAATCCTACCTCAGACATCGATGTTTGTGTTATCTTTAGTATAAGTTTGTTTGTAAGTAATTTGTAACTTTATGGATTAACTACCCCACAGTTAAGAAACATTTGAACTCATCAGTGCAGGTGATTTTACTCCATTCTCTTAGATTCCAGGTGAATGTACGTGACAGCACAGCAAACATAGCGTTTGGAATACTGGGGACAAAAAAAGTTGCCACAATGGGCACATAGATGTCAGACAGGCTGTTGAAGGTCATTGTTTTCACCGATTCACCACTTTAGTCCTACTGTTATTTCATATCTGTAGGTCGATCACTACTTGACGATGTGTTTCGTCATTGTTCACCCATTAAACTACAGACCTCTTTTATTGACATCAATTTGCAGCAGGGTTTTGGAACATATCCTGTATTCGAATATTATGAATTAGCTCGCACAGAATGATCTGTTTGCCATAGGTCAACACGGATATAGATAATATCGTTCATTTGAAACACAACTAACTCTTTACTCACATGAAGTGATGGGTGCTATCGACAAGGGATCTCAAATTGATTCCGTATTTCTTGATTTTCAGAAGGCTTTTGCCACTGTACCTCACAAATGGCTTTTAATCAAATTGCGTGGTTATGATATATCGCCCCAAATTTGTGACTGAATAGGGGATTTCGTGTAAGAGAGGACACAGTTCGTAGTAATCGATGGTAAGGTATTAAGTAAAACAGAGGTGATATCGGGCAAACCACAGGATATTGTTATTGATCGTCTGCTGTTCCTTATTTACATAAAAGATTTAGGAGAAAATCAAAGTAGATCTCTTAGGTTGTTTGCAGATGACGCCGTCATTTACCGTCCAGTACAATCATCTGATGATCACAACCAAGTGCAGAATGATCTGAATAAGATATCACTATGATGTAAAAATTGGCAGTTGACTCTAAATAATGAGAAGTGTCAAGTTTTCCACATGAGTACCAAAAGAAATCCACTAAACTTTGTTTACAAGATAAATCAATCAAAAATAAAGGCCATAAACTCCACTAAATACGTAGGAATTAATATTACAGCCGACTTAAGTAGGAAGAAACACGTAGATAATGTCGTGGGAAAGACGAACCAGAGACTGCGTTTTATTGGCAGAACCCTTAAAAGATTCAACAGAACTACAAAAGAAACTGCACACACTACGCGTGTCCATCCTTTCTGAAGTATCACTGCCCAGTGCGGAATACTTATCAGATGGGTTTCACTGAGGACATAGATAGAGTCCAAAGAAGGGCAGCTCGTTTCGTATTGTCATGATACAGGGGAGACAGCGTTACGGAAATGATACAGGATATCGGATGGGAATCATTACAACAACGGCGTTTATCGCTGTGGCGTCGGCTACTAACGAAACTCCAATCGCCAACATTCTCTTCCGAATGCTAAAGACATTCTTGACTACCACTTACATAGGTAGAAATTATCATCAGAATAAAATACCAGAAATCAGAGCTCGATCGGATTGATTCAGGTGTTCTTTCGTTCCGCGCGTTATTCGAGAATGGAATTCGAGATAAAATAGTATAACGGTGGTTCGATGAACCCTCTGCCAGGCATTTAAATGTGATTTGCAGAGTATCTCATTATATGTAGATGTGGATGTAGACATGTCTGCCAACATCATCGCAAAGTTAATCACAAGAGAATCTCCTTGGAAATGTAGAGTGATTTGCAGGTTATTGCAGTTCAAAAATGTCAGTAAATCTATCGGACCAAACTGCGTGGTCATCAGTCCGTAGTTTACAAACTACTTAAACCTAGGTAAACTAACTTACGGACAAACACACACACCCTTGCCCCAGGGAGGACTCGAACCTCCACGGCGAGCAACCGCGCGCTCTGCAGCGAGGTGCTTTAGACCGCGCGGCTGCTCCACCGTGGCTACTGCAGTTGACTCCTACGTGATGACGTCTGCTATTTTCTACACATTCTGTCTATGAGGTGCATTTACTGTCCATCTGAGTATTTGGAATAAAATTAGCAAAACTTTCTACAAGTATGTGGAATGATATTAACTAGGCTTTCTACACTGTTGGTGACAGGTTGTCTGTTTACTATCTTTGGAAGTTGTGTGGTAAAATGTGTAGCAGATTCACAGATTCATCTATCAGGCACTGAAGTTAAGAATTTGTCATTTTCCTAAGATACTTATGATCTTTTTAATTAACGCCTTTGTCTACACAGAATTTGCAATTTTTTAAAATCACTCTAACTACAGATTGTCGTTATCATGAAGTGTGTATTGCTTAAGATAAATACAAAAGTTACCTCTTAGTCCATTACTTTTACAATGCAAGTAATATGGAAAGATTCTTAAGTATATAGATTTACAGAAGTAAATGGAGATTTAAGGATTAGAAATGACACTTTAGTTTCATGCACATATTTTACTTTTCGTACCTCACCACTTGTTTCTATGTTCCAGGCCTCCAGAAGATTTGTTGTCCGCAGATATCGATAACGAGCCAAAGAACGACAGAAGCGAGCACTTGTACACAAAAACCATGGAGAAAATCATGGCGGACATAATGTTAGTTATCTGAATTTTAGTATATAGCATTTAGCATCAGAACTTGTATTTATACGCATTACTGACGAAACCCTGTGGTGGAGTAATTAAATTGTGACATATGTTGATGGACTGTGTAGGCAAGTTACAGAGTGCAATTGCTATGGTACAACATTCTGTCCTCATTTGACCATGAGATTGATATCTCATTGCTAATTACAGTTTCTTTTCTTCTTTCAAATGTCTGAGGATAGCATGCTTATACTTCATTCAGCATTAGAATAAACCCGATGCAAACGAATAGAATGAACAGAAAGTGCGTGATTGGCGAACGGTCGTAGGTAATGATTTTGTGTGTTCCTACTGTAAGGGGACAGCTTCGTGGGGAAACTTGAAGTCTAAAATTCTGATATAAAGTGCACACACACGTGAGAGTCATAAGGGTATATTGAGAAGTAGCCTACTGGTTCCGAGTGATTTGCTTTGACAGCTACAGATTCGTCTTAGTTTAGGGGTTAGTCAATATATAGTGGCATCTCCCATCTGTCAAACGAGCGTCTGGCCGCTCGTTTTGTGTATAGGCACATGACTGAAAATCCATGCCGTTACCTACTCATTGGCGGTCAGCGGGAGAAGTCCCACTTGGCCTTGGAGAAATATGCAATTAACCACTTAAAAATTAAGAACTATTAATCCAGATATGGTACTAACAACTGAGCAGGCTCTTTTTAAAACTGAAAATTAGATGGTTCTGCTCATATAAACGCGCCTCCTGCCACTTTAATAGTCTAATCAAAAATCATTGTAAAATAACAATTTGCTAAACGATATATCTTGAAAACGGCTTAACAAAACCTTACACACAAGGTGTCAACTGAAAGATCTAATTGAGTACTATTAACCCTTTAGCTGCTGCTGCCAAGCATCCAGTCTGTCATGTAGCGCGCACCCTGGCTGCTGCCAATCCTGCTACCTGCTACCTGCGCTAACGGGTGCCCCCACGGCCTGCTGCAGGCGGCTGAGCCAGTCGATTGGCCGACCTCGCCATGCGCTGCATATTCCGGAAGTGAAGGGCTTCTTAGTGTGATCCCAGAAACACGATGTATCTGGACACTTTTTTCTGTGGCTTTGAATCTGCCGATGTATTACTACACAGACATTATGTGCAATGAATGTTTGCGTTTTCTGAAGAATAACAATGATTATAATTTTGTGAGCCGTATTCAGCTAGAAAATGCTAAGTAAAAGTGCCCAAAAATAAAGTTGTCCAACAAATTCTCTTAAGTTCGGCATCTTATATCTGAGGGACTACAAGAAAGTCTAGGCCGATTTTCGGCCATTAAGATATCCGTTTGATGACTCTGCTTCAGGACACAAATGTCCACTAGCTAACGATTCAAGAATTCTGTCATTTTTTTGTGTTTCAGATTGTAGCTCTGATTGCAATAAGTCATCAAACGATGTTTTAAGTGCAGTTTTGGCAGGATAGAAATTTCCTTGTTGGGTTTTTCGATTAGGTGATCAAATGACTCACGTTCCCGGGCATATAATCAAAACAAGTGTGAGCGAGATTTCTTCCAAAACAAAAAAATTTGTGTTTTGTTTGTGAAAACAGTAGGAAGTGTAATTGTGTGCCAGTAATATCTCATGCTTTTGATTTTTTTTTCGCTGTGCAAACACTATGCACCAAAAGCAAAATATTATGTCTACTTGTATTTTGATCAAGTTTATAAATAACGCTAGTGCTCTGATATTATTTTATTATTAAGAGTTTAGCGTAATTGCATCTATACTCTTCAGTAGTAACTATAGTGAATAGTAATTCTTAAAAAGCGAACAGATTACATTCAAGAAACAATGTAGTAATAGACACCACATTTATTTTTGATACTTTTAGTCAGAGCATGCAGAACGCCTACATCAACTTATAGACCTAAAGATTAGTGAATTCAAATATCACATGAAAGATAAATGATGGCAGTTCTCACGTGTGTTTGTTATCGAGGCTCTAAGAAAATAGTAAATCTTTCATCTCAAATCAATTTTTCTTGAAACAATAGAATCATTTTTCTACGCGTTTTTCTGAATAGCAGTCACCAAACAGAGCCCAAAGGTTTTTAGATCCCAAATTGAATACATAAATAAGTAGAAGAACTTCAAGGAAGGAAAGAACGATAAACAGAATGACAATGCAGCACTGCTGTCAACTAGACGGTAGGAGCATGATGCTCGGCGGCCAGTACCTTCAGTACATAGTATACTATTCCCCTTTCTCGCCTGTTAACTTTCGTCGTATTTTAGGCCCACTACCTTCTGCATACTGGATGGAAAAATGCAGGTTCGGATTACGGATGCAGGATAAGTAGCGGATGTACGATGATAGGAGGAAGTAAAAAAGTGGTTTGTTGACTTCGTCCTCAAAATGTAAAAGTAATAGGTTTAATTTTAAATGATTGAATATATTACAACAGATACACATTCAAGTATAAAGACAATATGAATACAGGTATGATGAATACAGATTAGTATGTACAAACTTGACAGCCTATGGAGTCAGAGGAAGAAGGAGTGATATGAACAGGTCTGAGGGAGGCTACCGAATGAGAATGAGTATCGCTCCCTTGCTTTCCACGTGCGCACGTGGCGACAAACTGCCACCAGAGCGCGTGCTTCAGCGATCTTCGCGTATTAATTTTTTTAGCACTGTTAGTTAACATTGAAGGAAGTCTGTATGCAGAATGTTACCAGCTGACATGATCTGGAAGTCACCTAAAAAAATCACTAAAATGGCTGATTTTCCTGCTTGGCGATTGCGTTGACTGCAGGCCACCCCTAGAAATGGCCCGTCGCGAACTGTTGTTATGGTGAGCGTGGTGGGCATGGTCGGGAGATGTGGCCGTCTTCTCGCGGCGTTCACTAAAGAGAAATATCGTTGCTCGGTTTTGGTGGAAAGGTGAAACGAATATCGTTTCTGTGGCATGCACTTCCTTTTCATTTCTGGAACGTATTTCGAAACATACAGTCCTCAACCTGGTTAGAGATGAGAAAGATATTCTGTATATCTACATGTACACTCCGCAAGCCACTTTGCGGTGTACGTTGAATCTCCCCACACAGGTGATGGCAAACCCTGTAAATGTTTTGCTGCTTGCCATGGAGATATACCACAGACGCCAAATGAAGCAATAAACAGAAAACACACGTGAAGACAATGTGATGTGCGACATGGTTGTTAAACTTCTAGTCGACCATGTAAGTAGCGCAGACATCTGAAACACTCGCTATTGCAGACTGTGAATCTACAGACCGCGAAGAAACGAAAGCAAGTTGCATTCATGAAGACTCTTCGAGTGATAATGCCACGTACCATCATCAATTATCCCTGAAAGCAACACCAGCAACTACAATTACATTATCAGACAAAGAAAAACCGGTGAAGTATTGGTTGAACGAGAAACGCCTTAATCTCAGTACTGTTGAAAATAGGTATCGCTTTATCCGTTCTGAAAGTGAATTGTATAGATGGAAAAATGAAGTCGCTCGACGACGTAAGAGTCGACTGGAAATTGCAACGGAGATAAATGCGCAACGTTTTGAATAATTTACAATGCAAATCAATTAGGTTTTCAAAAAGAAATGCGTGCGAAAAGAACACTATCATTCAAAGGCGAAAAACGTATTGAGGCAGTTGCGCAGTCCACGTCTGCACTCTAATGCCCATAATTAGTCTGGATGGTTCATAGCTACCTAAACTTTATGTGTGTCTTCAAGAACCAACTGGACGTATTGGACCACGTGTCAAACAAACAATGTTGTACGCAGACAATCTTGTGGTAGACGCATCGAAGTCTGGAAAACGGGAAATGGTAATGCTTATTTTCTGTTCTGCGGGAACATACCTCTTCTCCTTCGAGATTCGTGGTCATGTCATAAAAGTTCTGATTCATTAAAAGCTGTATTTCGAGCTCACCCTGACAAAGAAATAGAGATACTTTAGATTCCACCCGGCACGACGAACATAATTCAACCGATGGACAGAGAATTTTTCCGCCATTGGAAGGCATTTTACTTAAACATAACAGAAAAAAATTATTGTGTGCAAATGACTGAAGTTTTCTGTCTATCTCCGTGACAATATTCTCGAGTTGCAATAAGTCGTACATCATCAATTTTCCTTCCCACGGTTTCAAAAAGTGATAAAGAAAGCTTGGCACGCCTCTATATATACTGTATTAGGCCTGATTCCTTCTTAACGCCGGACGAGTTTTGTCTACGGACGTCTAACAACATCTCTGATTCGCAGTGCTGTCATATGTCGTCTTTGCTTGTATGTTCGTGGCGCACAAAAATCCTATGTTATGAACATTGTATCAGTATTTCACATTTTTGCGGTAATTATAAGAAATAAATGTTTGACGTGTTTTAAACCGTATATCTAGTTGTGTCTATTTCTTAGCTGTTTCGAAAGAATGGTATAGATAACACATAAGCTACATTTGTCACCGAATTTATTGTCATCGTATTTATTAATTATCGTACGATCGCTTTCACTGGGCGAATCAGCTCTCTCACTGCTTTGGCAAGAGAGCGGCGCGTAGCTAACGCCACCTTGTCTCTAGATATCGCTATAACGAGATAGGTCAGGGCTGTACAATAGACAGTTAGTTATAAGCACGGAAACCATGCGACATTAATGTCATACTCCATAAAACGTTTTACAAACTTCCAGGTCATGCCAGCAGCCAACAGTCTGCATGCAGACTTCCTTCAGTGTTAACTCACAGTGGTAAAAATAGAATCACAGGTTTCGACATGCCAAGTCTGATCATTCCCTTGTCAGGGATGTGACAATAGCCAGTTTCAACCGGCTGCTGTTGGCGATGGGACTCCCGAGATGAAACAGATGTGATCTAGACGAGACCACGAGCTCTTATGTAGATTTATTTCTGAAAGTTTTCGCTATCATTGTTAGGAAGCATTCGTAATTTCTATAAACTGATAACCCAAGGAAACAGCGAAACGCTGATAGAAGAAGATGATGAAGAAGAGGGCGAAAATATTAGGAAATATTTGATTGGAACTCGCGACTCTTCTTTCTAATGGCATTAGGCCTACCACGAGATCCCAAGCCCAAAGAGCTTAGTAACTGCTCCCCAAAGGGCAACAGTTCCTCCAGCCACAGTGGTCTGCTGGCAAATTGTGCATTTCGCCGGATTTGGAATCCAGAGGGACGAATCAGTTGGCCATGTATGCGGGATTTACCTCGTAAGATGCAAACCAAATGTATAAATGTTTAAGGTTTATATCTTTAGAATAGACTTGGCCTGTTGGCACACACAAACAACTGTTTTGTGTGAATATACGTGAAATTCACAGACGTGCAAGGTGATCAAACCTTGCAGAAGGAGAACTGCGGTAAAACAGTAAATGTTGTGGCAGAACATCTGAAGGAAATTTTGGCATATATTTCGAGTAGATATCCTGATCATGTTACAATATAGGGAGGAGATTTTAATTTACCGGAATAAATTGGGAGACTCAAATGTTTATAACGGTCGGCAAGGACAAGTAAACCAGTGAAATTGTTTTAACTGCGTTACCTGAAAACTAGCTTGAGCCGTCAAGCAGAGAACCGACTCGTGGCGATAACATATTAGACCTTCTGGTGACAAACAGATCCGAACTACTGGAAACGGTTAACGAAGAACAGGGAATCAACGATCATGCTACAGCGTCGATGATTTCAGCCGTAACTAGAAATATTTATAAATGTAGGAAGCTTTTTCTGTTTGGCAAAAGTGACAAAAAGCACATTTAAGTGTACTTGACATCTAAAACAGGAAGTACAGATAGTGTTGAGGGACAGTGAACAAAGTTCAAAGTCATCGTACAGTATGCATTAGATGAGTATGTGCCAAACAAGATCACAAGAGATGGAAAGGAGCCACGGTGGTACAACAGCCGAGTTAGATAACTGCTACGGAGGCAAAGGGAACTTCATTGCAAACATAAACATAACCAAAGCCTTGTAGACAAACAAAAAGTACACGAAGCGAAATGCAGCGTGAGGATGGCATTGCGAGAGGCGTTCAACGAATTGGATAGTAAAGTTCTACCTACAGACTTGGCAGAAAATTCTAAGAAACTTTGGTCTTATGTCAAAGCGGTAGGTGGACCACACCGGCTGTGTGGCGTGGACTGGCCAGGAAGTTTTTTTTATGCAGATCTAGGAACCATTGGTGTAACAGTTGTAAATTGCCATAGCTGTGTTGGGAAGTTTCCAGAATGTACTGAGTCACAAATCGTTCTAGGTTCTGAAAACTGGCTCACGCCAGAGATATGTTCGACCGAAATTTGTTCAAAGGGGTTATTGGTCTTCTGGAAGGATAGATTAAATAGAAATGGGGGTGGTGTGTTAATTGCTGTTACAAACGGTTTATCCTTCAGCGAAATTGAGGCAGATACTTTCTGTGAGTGGTATGGGTAGAGGTTATACCTGGCAACCGGAATAATTAATAATTGGATCTTTTTATCGGCACCGTGACTCAGAGTATGCTGTCGCTGAAACGCAGAAAGAAAGCTGGACACACAATTCAAACCGGTACCCGACGCATAATGTCTTGATCGGTGGCGACTTTAAATGACCCTCGACATGTTGGCATAAATATGTATTCAAAACCGGAGGCAAATATAATTCATCGTCCGAGCTAGTTCTGAATGCTTTTTCTGAAAACTACTTCAAACAGTTAGTTCATGAACCCGCTAGACTAGTAAATGGATGCAAAAATACTCTTCATCTCCTAGCAAGAAATAATCCTGAGCTAGTACAGAGCCTCAAAGCAGAAATAGGGATTAGCGAACATAGAGTTGTAGTAGCGATTGTGAAGGCTTTAGACATTGTTCCTCACAAGCGGATGTAATGTTACAAAATAACTACATTCCCTTTCATGATCGACTAGAGATTATGAAGGCTTTGATGTGCATATGAGCGGCCTAGCATTGTAGTAGCTACTGCGAGAATCTGTCTTTGTTGCAGATTTGATAAGCAGTCGGTCATTGCACAGTGGATGCTAGGAGAAGACAGAGAAAATCCGCAGAATAAACTAATATGTAACCTCTGTTTTTGTGTGTAAACTCCGTGTACATTATCTTTTATTTAAATTATTATTACGATTGTTGTTAATGAGATTCATTCACTCGGAAATTGTTTAGAATCACACACAATAAAACATAACTGAAGAATTTACAATAATGTTTTAGTGTGACGAGTTATTTCAACATGGATTTCACTCTCATTGGAATCTAAAATAAAAAATAAATAAAAACAAAAAAAGGAAACGAAGTCTTTTAGCCTTAGTGGCAAAAGAATTTGAAGACGTTTGGAGACAGATTGTAGCTGGACCTCAATTCAACAAAATTTCACTAGCTACACGCACAGGCAGTACGTGCGTTATCCCTGGTAAATAATAAACAACTATTAGGGCTCTTTACACCAATGACAACTTGCAATAACGCACTGTGGCGATCGCGACAGGACGAACTTCAAATTTAGAGAGTGAAAAAGGCACGAAAAGGGTTTTGCAGAAATGAAAACAACTGTGAAACATTCTCGCCGTCGGAGGTTCGAGTCCTCTCTAGGGCATGGGTGTGTATGTTTGTCCTTAGGTTAGTTTACCTTAGTTTAAGTACTTTGTAAGCTACGGATTGAAGACCACGCAGTTTAGTCCGATAGATTTACAAACATTTGAATACTGCAACATTTGAAACATTATTTCGTCACAACCGAAGACACTTTTGATCTTGTCATGGGTCCTCTGTATTGCAATTCTGGAGAATCCTTCCCTTTTGCCGATTACCGATGATAGACGTTCCTGTACTCGCTTCATCAGTATCATTACTGCCCTCAGATTCCTTGAACATGATGCCATTCTCGCCTATCTGCTCTTCAGGATCGTATTAAGGCTTCATGTGGAGGACGTGAACAATGTCTCATCGTTTTTGTCGTTTCGACGACGGCTTATAAATCCTCAACTTCGAAAATGACGTCTGACAGGCGGCGTATGACACGATACGGACCAAAGTATCTCCTCAGTAACTTTTCTGATAGTCGAACTATCCATAAAAGGGTAAAAGTCCACACCAGATTTCCTGGGGTCCACACAACAGGTCGGTGCTTGTCGGTCCTTCTCCTGGGCGTTCAGTGACCGTATGCGAGCCAGCTGTCTTGCTTCTTCGACCCTGGTGGTGAGTTGTTCAACACAGTTATTCTGAATGTCGTCCGGTTGGAACGGGAACGGCGTATCCATTGTCGTCTCAGCTTCACGGCCATGGAGCAGGTAAAACGGCGTGAAGCCTGTGCTGTCTTGTCTTGCGGTATTATAAGCATGGCTCACGACTGCCAGCATTGTATCCCAATCCTTCTGCTCAACATCGACGTACATCGACAGAATATCTGATAACGTCTTGTTAACACGTTCTGTAAGACCATTTGCCTGAGGATGGTATACAGTTGTCATTCTGTGGGCAATGACGCAACATGCCATTATCTCTGATCCTAGTTTTGACGGGAATGGTTTCCCACTATCAGATATCATCACAAGTGGTGCTCCATGCTTCAGAATAATGTCTTCTGCAATGAATTTTGCGATCTCTGGAGATTCTGCAGTCGGCACAGTTTTGGTGACAGCGTAGCGTGTGAGATAGCCAGTGCAGACTATTATCCATCGGTTACCGGTTGTCGACTTCGGGCACCGTTTAAGATCGATCCCAACTCGGTGTAATTGAGCTTCTGCAGGTGAAATCGGTACGAGATGCCCTGGAGGTAATTGTGGCACATGATTCCGTCACGGCACATGGTTCACAGAATGGTAGGGCCCTTTCCAGTAATACCTGCTTCTGATTCAGTCTAGGTTCTTCACAAATCCCAGATCACCGGATATTGGAACATCGTGGAAATAATTGAGAATCGCTGGCTGGAGGTGAGCTGGAACGACCAGTCGCCATTTGGGGCGCAGTAGATCGTAGTTGCTCTTATACAATGTCCCGTTTATAAGTTGGAACTTTCCATTGGTCAGTTCTCCTTTTCCAAGGCCTCTACTGTTTTTAATAGTGCTGGATCTTCTCACTTTTCAGTTGTAACATCACCTAATTCAGTGAGGGATGAAATTTCATTCGTGCTCATGTGTTTCACTAATGGATTCCACGAAAGGCAGTCGGCATCCTTGTGTTTGCGCCCGTTCTTGATTACCACTGTAACGTCGTACTCTTGGAGTCTTAGTGCCCATCTTGCTAGTCGACCTGAAGGATCTTCAAGCTAGTCAGGCACACAAAGAATGGTGGTCTGTCACGACCGTGAATGGTTTGCAGAATAAATACGCCTGGAACTTGTTGATAGCCCAGATAACTGCGAGACATTCTTTCTCAGTTGTAGAGTACTTTTTCTCGGACTTTGAGTGTACTTTTGATGCGTAGGCTATCTCCTTCTCGGCACCTTCCTGAACTTGTACAAGCACTGCACCAACCCCCTATACGTTAGCGTAAGTGTGAAGTTTGGTTTCCGCATTCTCGTTGTAGAAGGCTAGAAATTGGGTGGAAGTTAGAGCCTCCTTAAGTGCCCGGAAAGCGCTGTCTTTTGTCTCATCCCAGTAAAGCTTGCCTTCTCCTTGCAGAATTTCTTGCAATGGACGTGTCATATTAGAAAATACTTTTTTGAAACTTCGGTAGTACGAGCACAGGCCGAGAAAAGTCTCGCATCACGAATGTGCTGAGGAGTTGGAAATTCTGTAACTGCCCTTACTTTATCTGCATCAGGATGGACACCATCTCGGTTGATTAGGTGCCCCAGGATTTATATCTCTTTGGGGACGAAGAGGCACTTCTTTCGTTTGAAGAGGGCTCCTGCAGTCTGAACACACTTCAACACAGTTGACAGGCGACTCAGATGTTCTTCAAATGTTTTCGAGAAAACGACAATGTCATCTAAATTACAAAGACACGTCGTCCACTTAAGGTGTCAAAGCAAGTTGTCCATAATGTGTCCGAATGTGGCCGCAGCATAACATTATCCAAATGGCATTACTTTGAATTCATAGTGGCCGTCAGGTGTAATAAAAGCCGTCTTCTCCCTGTCAGCTTCGTCAATTTCGATTTGCAAGTAACCTGTCTGCATGTCTATAGTGGAGAATAATGTAGCTCCTTTCAGGCAGTCTAAGGTATCTTCAATGCGCGGCAATGGTAGAAATCTTTCTTTGTTATTTTGTTCTGCCGCCGATAGTCGATACAGAATTTCCACGTGCCATCCATCTTCTTTATGAGAACCACCGGAGATGACTAATGGCTCTCCGAAGGTTGAATAATGTCATCGTGAAACATCTTCTCTATTTCCTCCCTAAGTATCCATCTTTCAGCTGGCGACACTCTATACTATCGCTGGCTAATTGGCGGACGATCCCCAGTATTGATACGATGCTTTATCATATTATCTTTTGCTGGGTTGTCTTTTTCTCCTGCTGGGCTGTGAATGCACCCGAAAATTGGCGCAATATAGCTACCACCCGCTGGCGTTGGTCCTTGATCAATCCGGGCCCAATTGGCATTTTGGCTGAACTAACAGCAGCGCATGGGTCTTCGTTGATGACATTGAGCTCACCCTCCTGGATTGGTTCAGTGATCCTGACACACAATTCCTTGGGTATAAGTTGTGTCAGCTCCTGACAATTCGTCATCCAAATCTCTCCTCGACCACCGGTAATGCTAATGATAGCCACTGGTATGTAAATTTCTTTTGTGAGCCTAATGAACATTTTACTCTCGACAAGCATAGATCGACTTCCTCAATTTGCAGCTCAGATCCTCCACAGACAATGATAGCTTGGGATGCCTGAATAAGTCCCGTCCAAGGATAACATTGTGACTACATTCTGTTAAAGCGACAAAACAATAAATTCAAACGGCTGGGTCCTGTTCTTGATGGTTATTCTTGCGACAGAAGTTCCTGCTGGCTGGACGTACCTTCCATTTGCGACCTTCAGCACATATGCCCCATATCACAGAACATTTTCTTCTTTAGTGTGCGGCGGTAATTATCCGACAATACAGAGAAAGAATCTCCTAAATCAACAAGTGCCTGAACTGGTTGGCCGTCGATTATGACGTAGACGAGTATACCCGACATCTTAGCGACTGTCGTCCTTGGAGGATTTTCACATGCGGCGGCCTCACCTCCGTAGATGGACGCCTCGCTTAGTTTTCCTGGGCGCAGCGGCTAGGGGAGCAGCAGGTACCTTTGTACGGCGACGGTGAACGGCAGCGGCGCGTCGGGGTGCGATCTCGTCCAGGGTATGGCGATGAGCTTCTTCCCATAGGTTGACTGAACTCCTCAGCAGGTGACTGCCTGGGATAGAACTGCTCTGACGGCTGATGTCTTTCGGCAAAATAATCGTCGAATACTCGCCTTTTCTCTCTGCAGTAGCGTGCATGTCTAGGACGCCCACAGTGGAAACACAGTGGTGTGTTGTCTTCTGTCCTCCAGACGTTTGCCGGCCGCGGTGGCCGAGGAGACTGAGACGCTCCAGTCACGGTCTGCACGGCCACTACGGTCGGGGGTTCGAATCCCCCCTCGAGCATGGATATTTGTGCCGTCCTTAGGATTAGCTAGTTCATAAGTAGTTTGTAAGTTTAGGGACTGATGACCGCGTAGTTAAGTCCCATAAGCTTAACAAACATTTGAACATTTTGAACCAGACGTCTGTTTTTCTGCGGGGCTTCATAGTTGCGGGGGGAGTTGGTTGTGGCCGCGTCGGCTGGTTCATGGGCTGCCGTTTGGCAGCTGCAGTGTAAGTCGTAGCAGAGCGACGCCACTCTTCAAGTCGGGTGCGATTGGCGGGGCAAACGGGAGCTAATGTCTGAAATACCTCTTCCTCAGCGGAGTCGGCTCCCTTGTGACTCACAGTGTGTGCTTACATCCATTGCCATAATCTGATGCTCGCTCGGTCTAATAGTCCCAGATGTCATAAACTGATGTAAATCTTCTCTCACAAATTTTTCGTATGACAGAAGCGACGTCATGCTGGTCTTCCACAACTTCTTTCGTCCAATACTCCTTTGTTGCATCTACTCAGTACGCTGGCACCACTTGATGAATTCTTCCGTCGTAGTGACGTCTTTTATCAGAAGGGGTTGGAACATGTATTCTGCTATACTCTTCATCAGGTGCGTGATTTTGTCGGCCTCAGTCATATTCGGATTGACTATGTTACACAGGGCCAAAACATTCTGTATATATAACTGTGTCAGTTGACCATGTCTTTGGACCCGCTTCTTTAGTTGTTCTTCCGCCATGCGGATGTGTCTCTGGATGTCACCAAACGTCTTCTTGAGTTCCATCTGGAACGTTTCCCACTCATTCAGCTTCTCTTTCTCTTTCGAACCATTGCTGGGCTGTTCTGTCTAGGTAGAAATAAATGTTAGCCAATCATACTGTATGATCCCACCTGTTGTAGTTAGCGGCTCAGTCGAACCCTTTTAGCCATTTTTTGGGATCCTGTCCGGCGTCTCTAGAGAACACCAACGGATATCTGATGTGCAGCTCGCTTACCGCTGGGTTCATGTCCATCGTTCTTCTAATAATACGGACTTTCAGAAGCATGATCTCCGTATAACCCTTGTATTCCAGTTCTAGTCCATGTAAGCGACAGCTTTTAAGTTGCCTATTCGGAGACACAGTGATGCAGCTGTTGCACAGGATACCCAGTGCCTCCACCAAACAATGTCACGTTGAAATGGAAGCATGCTCGACTTCGAAGGCAGGGTTGTCAATTGAACACAGCACTTATACTGAAAGCAGTTTATTCCGAACTTAACATACTTGCAGCACTAACTACCTACGGGTAGAGTGCTCTGCTATTTATACACAGACAGAACGTACCTGAAATTAGAAGAATAGGAAACTGTAGAAATTACTAATGAACATAAGAAACCTGTAGAATATTATGGAAATGATAATTACAAAGAAATTAGTTTTTGTTGGTGGACGGGATAGAACCGCCGACTTTCAGCACCACAGTCGGTGATGCTATCCATTGCGCCACGTCAGCTGTTGGTTAAGTTGCAGTCTCGCGGCAATATCAGTCTGTACAATTTAAACAGTACCTTAAGGAAATTAAATCGATCTGAAATTAGAGACAATCACTAACGATGTATATCGTAGGCTAGACAAACAATAATGTAAACTTGTAGATTTTCGAGCTGTTATAGAATTTTATGTAGACAAATGTCAGAAGCATTACATCGCTATCAGTATAGAGGTGGATACCTTGAAACAAAATATGGTATGAACCGATTATGTTGTAGATTTGGCATCATAAGTAGTAGGAGCTTCCATAGACAAAGAAAACCAAGGGCTAAAGGAAGAAATCTTAGGGAGCCTTAAGGCGGAAGGTCTTGGAGTAGGTGAGGTAGCCCTACAGGAACAACTTAATCAAAATTTGTCTGTGATAGACAGGAATGTGTCTGAGTGTGATTTAAGAGTAAAGGCCTTAGAGAAAACTTCCAGTGTAGAATTTTTTAATTTGAATTAAAGGGTAGGTAAGGCAGCGAATAAACTCGACCACATTGGGAGAAGGTGATTGGAGGATGAAGAAAAACTAACCTTGGGACTTGATAGCAATAGGGAACAGAGAGTGAAAGACTTAGGGAAAGTAATATACACCCACTCACAACAGGCAATCGACAATCAGAGCACACTGTTATTGATCATCAAGTTGATAAGCTATGGGAAGAGTTAAATAAAACCCAAGCAGCATTAAAAGAAAAGAAAATTTTATTTCCTAGCAAAAGTCATGCAATGTCTCGTGTAAGTGCTGTGGGAGCAACTTCAACCTTCCATCAGAGGTAAATCCTTATAAACATCTTCAAAATTTTGAACGAGGAGGGGACGTTCATCATAAACATTTCATTAGGCATGTATAAAACCCTCAGATAAATCAGAACTCTTTGCTACTTTCTTCGTGTGACGTCTGCTAGGACTCGAGTCTTCTGCTCTGATTGTTTCCCTGTTAGTTTATTTCATAACAGATTTTTTACTCTTTTCCTGTCCTTTAAGCGTGTATATTTAACTATCCATTCTTAATTATCACCATCAGAATTACTTTCCGAATATTGACGAATTTAGATATGAGATATGTGTCTACCCCGAACCTAAAGAGGATGTATTCAAAAAGAATACAGCTTGAGACAACGGTTCCAGATTTGACAAAACTAAATCCTGATATGATTTTTTACTTAAATATTTATGTGTTTAATCTGAAAAAGACTATATGGACTGCGTCATGCACCACAAGTCCAAGCGCCATATATCAGAACTGACATAATGGAACCTAAATTTTACATCTTGTTAAAATATTTTTAATATTACTCACCTCTTGTACCAAAGAAGGGTTAGTGCTCTTTCAGTTAGTAGTGAAATCTCACAGTGAATAACTGCTAAACAGTACTAATTGCGCCCACATCAGAAATATAAAGTAATGGCAGCTTTGTCTTGTGATGGATATCACAGTCCATATTATATTTAAAACTTGACCATTGTACATACTAACAGCTTAATTCTCCTGGTAGGGGTACAATGATAAGAATTTACTGTTATAAAAAAGCTTAATTTTAGCAGTAAATTAGCAACAGATCCTTGTGCAATACCGCCTACTCCCTGTTGTAAATCCTTGTTCCCTGGCCCTAATTGAGAACTAACTTGGTTCAAATTACTCTAATAACAGTAATTTAACGATACAGTAGCTAATATACATAGCATCTCACACGAAACTACACACAGCCATTAATAAACAAACCACCACAATTACAGCTATTTCATAAAGATAGCTAAAGAAAAACATTTATGGCCCACTGGAACTTAAAAATAAAAAAATTGCATCTGAACTTGTTCTTAGCACTGGTTAAAAGCAATATTAAATAAAAAAGGGGGAAGGTTCTCGAAAAGTATTATTTATAGGCAAGTGAAAATTATACAGAACATAACTTGTTTATTTAGGTCGAACACAAGCAAAATGGGGAACCAATTTTGTTGATACAATAAAAAGCATCCCATTTACAGGAACTAAACCTGACGATGCTTAGCATTGAAATTAACATAAATTACACAGAACGTAACGCTACTGGGGGGAGGATTTACAAACAACACTCACTCGTTATATATGAGTGCATGTTTTCGCGGCGATATCCATTAATGAAATCTTCTCGGGTTATAAGCCACGACATGTTGTTTACTGCCCACGAGCCTTGGCCAGAGAACTCTTCTGCCATTGTCAAGTGGATGACTGTCGTTTCGCTGCCTCTGGCGTGCTTATATAACCGCGCCGCCGCCAGTGACGTCACTGGTGCTCAGTTCCATGACCATATAGGGCAATGTTTTGGTCGCACGTACGCCGCGCCCGCTTCAACTCCGCAACTACGGGATCCCAAGCCGTACTGAGCTGCAAACCGCCGTCTTCATTGAGGGTGTTTTCTGAATTTCTAATCTCTACTTCCTCGTTTATTACGCTGTCCCAGAAGCTGTTGGTCCGTTTAATAATAGAAGTCTCGTCGAAAGCAATTCGGTGTCCGTTTTCTAAAGCATGTTCCACCACAGCTGATTTTTCGGGATAGCGTAATCGAAAGCACCGCTCGTGTTCTATGCGTCGCTGTTCAATAGTGCGAACAGTCTGGCCGACATAAAACTGCCCACACTCACACGGAATTTTATAAATGCCTGGTGTTCTGAGACCTACATCATCTTTCACAGGCTTCATTAATTGTCGGATCTTTGCTGGAGGCCTGAAGATTGTGTGAATTTTATGTCTCTTAAGGAGCCGGCTAATTTTCCCTGTTGTGGAGCCACAAAACGGCAAAAATGCGGTCTTCTTGACTTCTTCTTCAGGTGTCTTCCGATTTCGTGCTTTAAGTGACACTGCTTGAGATATTTGTCTCTTGCTGTAGCCGTCATCCTTGAAAAAAAATTAAATAATTAATTAAGACAGAAAAATAAAAATTGAAACTACGACATGCAACCCATTGAAATGTTAAAATTTTATAAGCCAGCTATTGAAGGGGTTTGTACAAGGCTCTGAGAGAATTACTGACAAAGACTGAGTGGATACTACAAGTTTGGAGGAGAACGAGAAAAATTTTAAATAGGAGGAGAGAGAAATGTTTGTAGAAATCAGAAGGATACATGGATAGTTCCTTGCTTGATGGGCATGGAAGAAACAATAGTGGAAGGTGAAGGTTTTGTCCTAAGAACCAACAATGTGGAACACACATATCACTCACGGAAGGAAACGATAAGATCGATTTTTACCTGTACTGTACGAAAATGAACATATCTACATCTACATCTACATACATACTCCGCAATTCACCGTAAGGTGCGTGGCGGAGGGTACACTGTACCACTACTAGGCATTTCCTTTCCTATTCCACTCCCAAATTGAACGAGGAAAAAAAGAATGCCTATATGCCTCCGTACGAGCCCTAATTTCTCTTATCTTGTCTTTGTGATCTTTACGCGAAATGTAAGTAGGCGGCAGCAAGATCGTACTACACTCAGCTTCAAATTCCGGCCCTCTAAATTTACTTAACAGAAATTCACGAAAAGAACGTCGTCTTTCTTCCAGCGATCCCCAATTGAGTTGCCGGAGCATTTCCGTGACACTCGCGCATTGGTCGAACCTACCGGTAACAAATCTAGCTGCTCGCCTCTGAACCGCCTCTATGTCTTCTTTCAAACAGATCTGCTGCGGGTCCCAAATACTTGAGCAATACTCAAGACGTGGTCCTACAAGCGTTTTATACGCGGTCTCTTTTACAGGTGAAGTACATCTTCCCAAAATTCTCCCAATAAACCGAAGTCGGCTATCTGCCTTACTCACAACTGTCCTTACATGCTCGTTCCATTTCATATCGCTCTGCAATGTTACGCCTAGATATTTGAACGACGCGACCGCATCAAGAAGCTCACTACTGATGCTGTATTCGATAATTATAGGATTGTTTTTTCTACTCATGCGCATCACCTTACATTTTTCTACATTGAGAGCTAGCTGCCATTCTTCGCACCAACTAGAAATTTTGTCTAAGTCAACCTGTATGCTATTACAGTCAGTTACAGACGACACCCTCCCATACACCACAGCATCATCAGCAAACAGCCGCAAATTACAACTTACTCTGTCCATCAGATCATTTATATAGATAGAAAATAATAGGGGTCCTATCACACTCCCCTGGGGCACGCCTGACGATACACTCGTCTCTGATGAACACTCGCCGTCGAGAACAACGTACTGCGTTCTATTACTTAGGAAGTCTTCCAGCCAGTCACAAATCTGAAAACCTATTCCATAAGCTCGCATTTTCGTTAGCAGTCTGCAGTGTGGCACCGTGTCGAACGACTTTTTGAAGTCGAGAAAAACACAATCCGCCTGTTGGCCTTCGTCCATGGCTCGCAAGATGTCATGTGAGAAAAGGGCAAGCTGAGTTTCACATGAACGATGTTTCCTAAACCCGTGCTGATTCATGGAAAGAAGCTTTTCCGTTTCAAGGAAATTTACTATATTCGAACTGAGAATATGCTCCAAAATTCTACATGAAACCGATGTCAACGATATTGGCCTGTAATTGTATGGGTCAGTTCTCTTTCCTTTCTTATACACGGGAGTCACCTGCGCTTTTTTCCAATCACTAGGAACTTTGCGCTGAATTAAAGATTCGCTGTAAATGCAAGCTAAGTAGGGGGCCAATGTCGCAGAATAGTCTTTGTAAAACCGAACTGGTATTCCATCCGGACCAGCAGACTTTTTCGTATTTAGCTCTCTCAGCTGCTTATCTACACCGGAAATACCTATTGCTATGTCCCCCATTTCGGAATTAGTACGTTGATCAAATGATGGTATATTTGTGCGGTCCTCCTGCGTGAAAGATTTCTTAAAGGTTAAATTTAGAACTTCAGCTTTTCGTTTGCTTTCTTCTATTACTGCCCCGGAATGATCAACTAGTGACTGGACAGTGGGCTTTGACCCGCTTATCGATTTTACATAGGACCAGAATTTTTTCGGGTTCTCGGAAAGATCTTTTGCTAAGGTATGGCTGTGATAATTATTGTATGCTTCACGCATCGATCTTTTTATAGACGCACGAATCTCTACTAACTTTTGCCTGTCACCATTTGCGTGTTCTTTTTTGAATCGAGAGTGCAACAGCCTTTGCTTTCTCAGCAGCTTTCTAACATTATTATTATACCACGGTGGATCTTTTCCATCCTTAATCGTCTTTACTGGCACATATTTCTCTAACCCTTCATTAACAATGCATTTAAATTTAGTCCACAATTCCTCTACATCCATAGTCCCAGAATTAAACGATGCCCATTCATTTTCTAAGTGCGATCGTAACATTTGCTTGTCGGCTTTTCCCAACAAAAACACGCTCCTAGCCTTCTTGACTGGTTTATGAACTTTGGTCACCATCGAAGCTATGACGATGTCATGATCACTAATTCCTGTCTCTACACAGACATCGTTAATAAGGTCAGGCCTGTTTGTGGCTATAAGGTCTAGAATATTTCCATTGCGCGTGGGTTGCCGGTTTAACTGCTCAAGACAGTTTTCGGAGAATGTGTCCAAAAGTAGCTCGCAAGACTGCTTGTCTGTACCGCCTGAAATGTAACTAGCGAGGTCCCAATCTATACTCTTAAGGTTGAAGTCACCTCCGACTAATATTGCATGGCCCGGATACCTATGCACTACCTGGTGTAGACTGTCCTTGAATGATTCTAAAACTGCTACAGCAGCACTGGGGGGCCAGTAAAAACACCCAACTATTAACTTTACTTCTTTTAGACCTGTTATGCGTGCCCAGATAACTTCACAGTTACTTTCAACCTCGATCTCAGTAGAAACAATATCTTTGTCCACAGCGATGAACACTCCTCCTCCAGTTGTATCAGATCTATCTTTCCGATATACATTCCACGCTTCGCTAAATATTTCTGAACTTGCCACATCATCAGTTAGCCAGCTTTCGGTGCCTAAAACTATCTGAGCGCAATAACTTCCATGCAGCGCTGCAAATTCGGGAACTTTGTTTCTAATACTTTGTAAGTTCGCGGCTAATATTTTTATGTTCGAATTTTTATTCCGAACGTGGCCTGAATTCGCTGTTTGAATGCTGACAGTCGAGTGCTCATCAGAGTTAGCGCCTAGCCTAAAAAACCCCCATGTGCACTCCACAAGTACTCTGCTACCCGAGTAGCCGCTTCCTTAGTGTAGTGCACCCCTGATCTATCTAGGGGCACCCTACAATTCCCCACCCGATAACGCAGATCCAGAAATCTGCAGCCATGACTGTCACAGAGTCGGCGAAGCCTCTGGTTCAGACCCTCCACTCGGCTCCAAACCAAAGGACCCCGATCAACCCTGGGAACAATGCTGCAAATCGACAGCTCTGCTTGCACCCCGCTTGCGAAGGCAGCAGCCTTCACCAATTCCGCCAGCTGCTCGTAGGACCTGAGGATGTCCTCAGAACCCAAGCGACAAGCGTCATTGGTGCCGACGTGAGCCACGACTTACAGTCGACTGCACCCCGCGCCCTCGATAGCCGCTGGCAAGGCCGCCTCCACATCTCGGATGAGGCCCCCCGGCAAACACACCGAGTGCACGTTGGAATTCCTTCCAGATCTGGACGCTATCTGCCTAAGGGGCTCCATCACGCGCCTGACATTGGAGCTCCCAATAACTAATAATCCCCTCCCCCCGTGCACCTGCTCGGACCCTGCTGAAGGAGTGGCCACACTTTCACTCACAAGACGAACGGGCGCGGACGGACGTCCAGCCTCCACATTGGCCTTCCGCCTCGAGCGACGCGAACGCCATACAACCCGCCACTCCCCTTGCGGAGAAGGCGGCTCGACGACGTCCGGTACACCTGAAGGTGCCTCGGTAGCAGGGACAGAGAGCGTAGCGCGAGACACCTGAGGTGTCCCACTCGACGAACCAGACTCCCCACCATCGCTGCACCCTGAGACAGCAGCCTGAAGACGGCTGACCGTAGCCAACAGCACGCTCAGCTGTTCGCGAACCGCGGCCAACTCCTCCTGCGTCCGCACACAGCAGGCACACATCCTATCCATCCTATCGATACAATTAACAGAAATTAACAACGCCTGTTAGAAATCGTGCTCCACAAAATTAGAGATAATTTACACAAAGTGCGTACACCGCCACATAATCACAAAAGGTTTGAATAACCAAGCTGTTATCAAACTGCAACTAGTAACACATACACTATGTTTATCTGTTGGAAATCATTGGGTTGAAAAAGTAGAACACATTTCCTCATAGGATTGAAAAAAAAATATTCCGAAAAATTAATCTAAGTTCAAGAGTCCAAGTTAAACATGCTAGACAACGAATCGCCACCATATCCACAGGCACAAGAGCAGAACCAACCTTACCTCTCTGCGGTCTGAACACAAAGTGAAGATCGATCGGCCAGGAGAAATGGGCAAAACCCATGATAACAGCGATGATGGGGAGAGAAGATCCTGATACTCGCCCTGGAGAAAGCTTGTCCACTAGCTTGTAACCAAAGTATGTAGAAACCTCTTTGGTCACATCAGCAGCAGGGGTTGGTAACGACTAAGTATCGACTCTGAGCCAGAGAAAACCATGCAAAGCGAGCTATTAACACCGACATTCAGACAGCCATTAGATCCTCGTACGTCCATTTAAAAGTAAAACAAGTACACAGTTTCACAGGGACAGTGGTGTAGCGGAGAAGCCGTACTTATTGCCACATTCATAATCACAGCATAAATTATAAAAATAACAAAATCCTAGCAATACTAACAAACATTTCTGAAACTAATATTATAAAACATGAAATAAAATGGTATTTCTCATGCCTTGAAAAGAGGGGTTCTAGATTTATCAAAATGCTACTCCGGCAGCACCAAATAAATTTCTTTTTTTTTAAATATATGGAAGACGACAGATGGTCATCTTTCATCACCCTTCAATTAATTAAAATTTTTGATCTAGGCTAAGGTAATTATATTACATCAGAGACAGCAAACTTTCCTAAGTTAACATGTGGGTGCCTTATGGGCAACATAGACAGTTGGGGCACATCACTTACACACAGAAAATACAAATAACAAGAAAAAAAAGACATTTTAAAATACTGATTTCTATAAAAACTAAATCAATGGAGATGCAAATGTAGCTGGTGAGACAATGGGATTGGGGCAGTATGTATAAGAATCCAAAATATACAAAGAAACATAAATAGACAAATAATAAATATACAGCATACATAACATTGAAACACAAAAAATCACATGTTTGAATGTGTCCTGTTGCAAGCACATATAAGGAAAAGTTTAATAAAAGCATCAGCTCTTGCTGTTAGTAGGAGATTCATTACAGTTATATTTTAAAATTGCTGAGGGCGACCAGGGTCGCTACAGGGAAAGGGCCTCTTAGCAAGTAAATCATATTTCGTAATCTCACAGCGTTCACTGTTTTGACTGCTCACACCACTTTCCCACCTCATGCTGTCCTTCACATTGTCGTCTTCTCAACACTGCTTTTTAAGTCACAGACACTGTTCTCATCAGTTCGAAACAAGGGCTAGGGCCTTCGAGGGGGAGGGGAGACAATCTTCTAGAAGATAATGGGAGGAAACATAACCCACAAACATAAGAAGATAATTTAATCTTTTCGTCTTCTTCCTGAGCTATTCAACTGCATCCGACGTGAGTAGGATGAGGTGGTTAGTGCCCCCGTCTTCAGGCAGTGCGGTCCTTGTTCCTGTGGCAGGCGGTCCGACTGGTGCGGGGCGGGTGCGAAGGCTGGCCACCGAAAGAGCTTAGCGGCTGCCACGTCTTTTGTAAGAGCTGATAGCCGGTAGCTTGGTAGTCGGCACTGTGTATCCCGCCGGTCGCGTAGTTTTGTGTGGCTGCTAGTCATCCAAACTGACCGGTCGGTACGCTTGACTGAATACCTGTTATGGAGGCATGAAAGGTCGGACGCTCGTCCTTCGCCCTCCCAGTCCGCTCACGCGCTCGAGGCTGGCGTGAATTCCAACTGACGCATGCCTCCGCCTTGGCCACAGACACTATTACAAATCTGTCAACACTTTGGTACACATTGTTACCACAAGACACCCTAAACTTACATTAACTGCATCGTGTCACAATCATGGAGAGCCCTCGAATTCTTTTACAAAAAACATTTGACAAAAATACAGAAAGTAACTACCAAGCCACCATGCAACACTAACGGCATAAACTAACTACCTACAGCCCAGATGCAAATTATTCTACCACACGAGGTGGGGAGGAAGGTTTCTTGAGCTCGTCGGTCTGGTTCCATGTGCTGCAAATTGGAGGTTAGTGCCTGTAAAAAGACTTACACCAATCACTCATGCGGTCTGGTTCCATGTGCTGCAAATTGGAGGTTAGTGCCTGTAAAAAGACTTACACCAATCACTCATGCAGAGGCGAGAAAACACAGTTACTCATATTAACTAAACAACTAGATAATTCATCCTGGAAGTAGAACAAAAAGAAAACACATGATCAAATGTACAAACACATAAAATAAGCACTACAAATCCTCACATGTTAAACAATCCTATAAAGTGAGATCTAAGGTATTAGTGACTGACAATGTAACCTAATCTTACCACAATATTACTGCTAAATTAAGAATGATAATTAGTGCTTGCAGGATAATCAGTGTTTACTGTCCCCATTGTACAAGTTAGGCGGACAGTTACTTGACATTGAGCTCGCCCTTCTCCAACTCCTTTATTTTTCTTTTATTACCTCACATCTTTTTCTGCTTCTGAATGTGATTCTGGACTCTTCCACAATTCACCTTTGGTCCTTTAATTTACAAAGTTGCCCTGCAAAACTCATCTGAAAAAGTGCAAGGTGGTTCTATTAATAAGCCAGGGTGTATATTGTCAATGAAATTTAGATGAACCCTTTGTTCACGCTTTGTGCGACCGTGTACTGATCGAATCGCACACCTTTTGTTATTCAAACGTACAATCCCTAGATAATAGTATCTAGACCCCTAAGCATCAACACCACAGTGCATCCACATGCAACTAAAAATCCTATGAATTATGGTGTTGGAGCCTACCACGGCGTCTTATTAACATGCTCCCTAACGGGGAGATTGCAGATACAAAATCCACAGTAAAGGTGACAACTCAAGCATTCGATAAACAAGGCTAGCTTCACACACTGTGAAGAAGAGCAAACACACACATAAAACGATCAAATAGGGACATAAATTATATAAACAAGATATACACAATAAAATACTTAACATGGCCTAAACAACTTAGATTATGCACCATTAATCCTCGCGATAGAAACAAAAGGTAAAACCTGGACCAAAAAAAGGACTATGTGAATTTGGCAGCCTTATAGCTAATAAATACACTTGGATATGTCACACTAAAAAATCTTTAAGTACAAAACGGAGCATCAAGGTAACGTACATCGAACAGCTGACCATTTGGAACTGGCAAGTTGCTGTTAACCGCGCCAATAGCGGCGTGCACCTTATAGTACACAAAATACACATACAATATAAAGATGCGTTATGGCAAAATAAAATCGCACAACAAACACATATAACAGAATACACTATTAAAACAAACCACTTGAAGAAACACTGCAAAAGGCATACAATGTTCATCATAAATTTAATAACATAAATCACATAGTTGGTAAGAACAATACTAAAACTACCATAGAAAAAAAATTAAACAAAACTTAGAATGTACGTGCGTCTTTCTGAGCTAGTTGATCGCGTGATGATCAACTGCAGGGCTATGTTACCAGCTTGTGTTAATGCCGGGGTCGTTCGGTTGGTTATGGTGCGGATCAGTGGACCTGATATCCATGTTTTCTGTTGGTGGGTCGCTTGGCTGTTTCTGGCATTTATCGGGACGGTAGCCTTTATTACCGTTCCTGAACTTCCGCCATTTGTTGGCTCGCTTATCACGCCAATAACTCTGCTCGTTCCTCCGCTGCGACTGTTTCTTAGTATTGTAAAAAGGACCGGACTGCCCACTGCTAGTACTTTCCGCTTGGCGATTGTACCTAGCGCTATTGTCGCTCTGATTACTTCTCCTTGAAGAGCCATTTTCGCTCCTCTAGGTCCATAATCATCGTCAAACTCCAAGTCCTCCAGATAAGCCTGGAAGGACTCAATGTTCTACTTGCAGCTTTCCACAAGGATGGCATTGCGCATATTTCGAGGACGCTTCGACGCACAAATTCTAATTAATTCGCGCGGAGGGAATGGGTAGTCGAGCAACTGATTTCTTAGCATTATTCCTAGGACGAATTCGCCGAGACTCCTGCAATTGCTGTTTGCAAAGTGGGGTATCACTAAAATGCTACTTTTTACACATTCCTGCTGCCTCTCCGACCAGTAGGCAGACAGGAAATGTTCCCTAAAACCATCATAATTGCAGCAATATCTGAAGAGAGGTCGCATCCGCATGGTGGGCTCTCCCTCGACATATCTGCACACATACTCGATTATCTGCCCCTCTGGCCAGTTCGGTGGCAGAAAGTAATCGAATCGCTCTAGCCATGCAGTGGGGTGTATTCTGCTTGCATAGTTTCCGAAGATCTGGTACTTTTATACCATCATAAAGTGGTTATAATCAAATACCTGCACTGGCTCTCATAAAGGCACTTCACTCCGTATTTCTCTTATGGGAGGAGGTTCGAGTTTCTCCTCCTCGAAAGCCGAAACATCTACACGTTTGGAACCACAGGGCCCAACACAACACATATTTTGGGAGGCGTTTCCTACTTGCGATGGAGCTCGGGGTGCTAAGGAAACTTGCTACAGAGGAGCGACGCATTTTTCTAGCTCGACCGCTACATCGCGACGCCTATGGTCAGTTTCCTACCTTTGTTCCTTGAACTGGAGTAAGTCGCGAACCTCCTCCGATTCATTTACAACAGTGGAACTGCCCTTTCTGCCGCCGTCTCTCTGCGTTTTCACTTCACTGGTGCACGTTTTCAGTTCATCGGTGCTCGTTTTCACCCGAGCGTCTATCAAATCGCCTCTCGCTTTAAGAGAGTGGATATTAGTATCAACACGGTCGGAGAAGGCAGATATAGCTTCTGCATTTTTCGTCGTGTTTTCTGAGGTAGCATGCCGTTCGTGAACTAGTCACACTATATTGATGTGCAACCATCCAGATTATTGTTAATAACGTGAATGGTGACCACACTATATTGATGTTCAACCATCCTGATTATTGTTAATAACAAGAACGGTGTTACTTTGCCCCTCCCTGCACTGCGTAGAAACATTGATATGTTCGGCCTGGATTGAAGCATTTTGCGCTTCCATCCCTGCTTTTAATTTCTGAACTGAAGCATTCTGCTCTTCCATCGTGGAACCTACTTCTGCTTTCATTTCTTCTTTTACTTCCTGAATGAAGCATTCTGCACTTCCATTATTGAACCTACTTCTGCTTTCATTTCTGTTTTCAGTTCCTCATGAAAGCCATGATGTGGCTTACAGTCATATCAGAAATGTACACAGGCCTACTAACACTAATTGAACTGTTTGTAACAGGGTTTTTATATTTGTCATGAATATATTTGACATTGTAAAAAAATCCAGATTGTTCATGTTTTTTTATATTTCTTTGTATAATATTCCCCTGGATTTGGTTCATATATATCCATCTTGAATTATAAGCTTTCAAAATCCGCATATATAGCAAATGGGACATGCACTGCTTGGTTATAATTTTTAAATATTACGCACTCACCTTTATGAGATACTAGAGTTTTTATCTGATTTATTTATACAACAATCTTCTTTATGTGTATTTATTTCATTTTCTGAATTAAAGTGTTGTAGACACATTTGACATACATGAATTTTACCAGGTGGCAGGAATAGTTTTACATTATTATTCTTAACATTTATTAATGCTTTCTTATCTTTTGATATTTTAGGTAGCTCAGTTTACGATTATCTATTATTTGATGTACATTTGTTAATTCCTAATGTATGCCAGTTATTCTATTTAACATTCATCCTGATCCTCTAACCTGAAAATCATAAATATATGTTAACATTTCACATTTACCTTTTATATAAAATTAATTTAGATCTATATCATTTGTAATGATATAGTTGTTTGTTGAGAATCTAAATTCTTTTATTTTAAGAGTAGCATTGGATTTGAATTCTCAAATACAATACTAATTCCACTATTAATTTATTTTATATTCTGCGAAAATCTTTTATTAGCTAATATATAATAAGTTTAATTGATGTCTTAATGTGTTGTGGGTCTTTAAATTTCATTAATGTTGTTTTTGTTATATGTGTAAGCTATTTTGCAATTTTTTCTCAGTTGAATGAAAATTATGATGTTTTCTTTTATTAGGTTCTTCAAAAATGGAAATAGTGTTTGAATATTTTGAGTCAACTGTAACAAATTTGTTTTACTTAATTTAGAACATCAATTGAAATATAATTGATAATTTTTTTGTATAGCTTATGGGACTTAACTATGGGGTCATCAGTCCCTAAACTTACAAACTACTTATGAAGTAGGTAATCCTAAGGATGGCACAAATATCCATGCCTGAGGGGGGATTCGAACACCCGACTGTAGTGGCCTTGCCAAACATGACTGGTGCACCTCAGTCCCCTTGGCCAATATGGCTGGCTATAAATGATTATCTAATGCTTTAATTTCCTTAATATTCATTGGTGATGCACCTATAATTTGGATATTAACCAAAGACACATTGTTAATTTTTCTTTCTCTTTATTATGATTTTCTTCAAATAAATCTGTACTGTATGGACCGCTGATTTAAATTTAAATGACTGTATCAAATCAGGTTTATGAAGTTTAGAGTAACATTTCAGATTTAAGCTTTTAGCTTAAGCTTTGAATTCATTAATCTTCACTGACGGCAACTAGGTTAATTGAAGATTAAAAATTTTAATGTTATCGTCTCTATTTGTTGTCCATGTGGATAGACGTTATTTAGCGTTAGACGAATCTAATATTTATTATGAAAATTTTGTACCTGTAGACACAAAGATAAATCTATTAATTAAGGATAAAAACTGTTACTTCTGTGGCCTCTATTTAGTGTCTGTTTATACCTACAATATTAATAGTTAGGTGTATTTATTTATATGTATATAAATAATTATTAACAATATTTATTAGCCAAATTCCGTACATAACATCTAGTGTCCACTATGCCATGCCCTGGAAATAGAATCTTTAAATAATTATAGTATTGAATATATAATGATTCATTGAAAGTAATGTAGTTGTCATACATCATAAATTGAGTTTTTTCTGTAATACATTTGTTTTCAATTTATGTTTTTGAATATTGTTTTAATACACTTTTAACTATTCGTTTGCATGTACCCATTTCTAAAATTTTATCCGCATGATTTTTACAATAACTCAGTGTATGCTGGCATGCACATTGATTACAAATACTAAGATGACCATCTTTTTTCAATTTGTCCAAATGAAATTCATTAATATCTTATTCATACTCACACTGACCACACTTTTTTTGTCTTATCGATTTATTTTATAAAGACTTTTAGCTATTTGTTGTCTATTGTGATATAAATTCTGACACATGTAATTTATCTATGATACCATTTATTCAATATTCGAACCAGTGACAGTTGCCCAATTATCTCATCCTAACATTATTCCATATATAGCAGGTAATTTGATTTGAATTAAAAATTGAGTTCCAAAGGTCTTTTATAAACAAATTTGGTATTGATAATATCAAAATTTTAATTTGATACTCTTTATTCACTTTTAACATCACACAGTTTCATAAATAGTATATATTTAATAATGCTATTAACCATTGAACAGCAGCGTTGGTGCAAATATGCTACCGCTTTTCTTTAAAATTTCCATTCAATACATTCAAAACAGCACTGAAGTTATAATCATCTAATAACACCTTTACCATAAATATACACAAATGTCCACATGACATCATTAAAACTTTGCATTATTTGCTCATTGTAGTATCGATTATCTTTCCCCACACATTTAACTCATTGCATTAAATGATCAAAGTCTTCTATATGTTGATGAAATGGGATCATTTGTTGTTTGACTTCTCTATTTTCTTCAGTAGGTTTCAACACGTTATCATGTATTGCTTCAAGTCTTTCTATTACTTCTTCTGTAGCATCAATAACATTTTGATCTTTTTTATTATTTTTTTCATTTTCTGTATATGGTTATTATTTTCACTTTATTAAATTCGTTTTTCAATTCTTCATGTTTCTTGTTTAACAACATCAAGGTTTTATTTTGCTAACATTTATAGAATATGAAACATAGAAGCTTATGTTCACATTCAAGGTGTTCAAGTCATTCACCTTATGCTTACTTTTATGTTTATGTTTGACTTTTATGTTGATGTTTATGTTCACATTCAAGGTGGACGATTAGCCAACCCAATGCTTAACATGTATGATAATCTTCCATTTTTGCATTGATATTTGACATTTATGTTTATGTTGTTATAAAATCTTTTATTCTGGATCCGTATTTACCATCATTTCATTTACATGTCATGTCTATAGTTATAAAACCAAAACAATAATCATTCCAAAAATTATTGCACATATTTCTCAATTCATCATATCTTATATCACCACCAGCAAATTCACTATAAATGTGATGTAGATTTGTGTCACCCTCTCTGAAGATATTTAAAAATTTAAATTGTCTCTTACTAGTTGTTTTGGCATTTGAGCTAGATTTAAAAACAATCTATTCCTCTATGTCTACCTCTAGTAAAGAATTCTCTTACTACATCTTGATTTTCAAGAATGACATCATCGAACACTACAACTGAATTGTCTTGACATTCGTCTAACGGTATAAAGTCATCATTGCTACTTATAAATTAATCCAAAGTGTCACATATTGATTATTCTGTTTTATTACATTTTCTAGCATATTCGTTATATTTTGGCTAATATAAACTATTAAAATAAACATACAAGCGATAAATTTTATTCCATTTTAACCATCCTGGAGTAAGAATATGATTATCAATCATTGATGTTGCTTTACCACATCAACTAGGCCAATAATAGCACATCTAATGGAATAAGGTAAGCGTTTACCATGTTTATAGTTTGGATTGTTTTCTGGAATTAGTATTTTTGGTTCCAAATCTGTCTTCATTTAATTACCAATAAATGAGCAGAATAATTCAACTATTTGATAATTCATTAATACTCAATAATAGATTAACCATTCGTATACATGATAGTTTTAAAAGTGTTAGGATTGTATACTTCATTTTAACCCCAAACGTTACAACAAAAAATAATAAATCACACAGTAATGGTGAAACAATAATAATTACTGAATATCAGTCTCCACATCGCTTTTATTTTCTAGGACATTACCAGTTTTGGAACAGCTGCCCATCTTCAGATCAAATTTATGAAGTTACAGAGTAACCTGTCCTGTGATGAACGAATGTTCACAGTGGTTACAGTCGTTAAATTCGTTCATCACAGGACAGGTTACTCTGTAACTTCAAAAATTTGATATGTAGATTGGCAGCTGTTCTGAAACCGGTAATGTTCTAGAAAATAAAAGCGAACTGGAGACTGATATTCAAGAATGTTATTCATATGAAGACAGCAGAAACTCCCTCAAGAACCATAAGTCTTGCTTTGATAAAAATAATTCAGAAATATTTGGAAAAATATTTTCATATGCAGAAGTCTACTATACCTATTAAAGCAGTCGAAAATTTAAATACTATTGAGAGTGATGTTAAGCTGTATATGGATATAAAACAAGACAATAATATACCAAGTTTGCTCGGATTTGGAGATCAGACTATTAATGTGAACGAAAAGACTGTTGTTAATGATGTTCCTAAGATTATTTCATTTGAATTAATAAATGTAAATTTTAATATGGCTGATGGGATGTATGTAAATCATACCAACAGTGAACTGATAAAACAATCTGTAGCATTTCAGTATGTGATTGTCCTCGATTTGGTGAATCATCAAATGGTAAGCATAAAAATTCATACAGTTGACCTTCTTGTAAGTTACTTTACCTGAGAGTGAATAATGAACTTGTTGCAGTGGAATAAAAAAAAACTGCCGTAACACACGATTTATATTTATTGTTAGAGAAAGGAAAAACTGCATACACTATTTTAATAGTAACAGACGAGTATTAAGATAACACACAATCGTCTTTTTTTTTAAACACCAAAGATAATTAACACAAATAATAAGAATAAATATAATAACCTTTGTCCACTTGCTAATCACTTAACATTCCCCCCTCGAAATGATATATAAAACAACCACACACATCATTTTGAATGTAACATCATCTTGCAATGACGTTCATGAATATTTTGACACAAGGGTTTTGTTAACAAGTCTGCTTGATTATTATCTGTTGAAATGTATCTGATGTCAACTGTACCATCCATCACTTTTTCTCTAATGAAATGATGCTTTATGGCAATATATTTTGTTCTTGATTTATCAATGTAATTCTTGGAATGTACAATTGCAGCTTGAATATCGCACCACACAGGCGTTGATTTTCCAATCAGTTTTTTTGAGGTCAAGGCTCTTTAGTAGTTCTCTCATCCATACCACTTCTCTTGCACAGGCTGCAACTGACACATATTCTGCTTCCATTGTGCTCAATGCAACTGCAGTTTGTTTCGTACTCTTCCAGTACACAGGAGATCCTACTAGTAATATTACATATCCTGTAACACTTTTGCGATCTTTTGTACAAGTAGCCCAATCAGCATCAGCATATGCTTCGAGTATTTGACCAGTGGGGTAATATTTGAGTTTATAATCTGCTGTTTCTTTTAATATTTCAGCACTCTTTTAGCTGCATCCCAGTGGGTTACATTAAATTTTGAACAATATTGGGAAAGCTTTGCCACAGAGAAAGCTATGTCTGGTCGTGTTCTCTGTGAGAGGTAAAGAAGCCCACCAATAAGCTCACGCTTAGGTAGATTTTTAGCTTCTTTGTCAGACTTTTCATCAAGAAAATCAGTTTCAGTTCCATTGGGGTCTTAGCTCCCTTAGCATTCTCAAGTCCAAGAAGTTGACTAATGTACTCCTTTTGAGAAAGACAAATTGTTCCATCTTTGTTGTACTCAAATTTCACTCCTAACATGTGTGAAACCATGCCCATGTGCTTGATTTCAAAACAACTTTCTAAAAGAGTCTTTACCTTTTGCCTTATCTTTTCATTTTGTGCAAAAGCAAGCATGTCATCTACATATACAGGCAAAATAGCATTTCCTTCCTTTGCATTCATTGTAGACACAAGGATCTATGTCATTTCTAATAAATCCCAGTTTCTCTAGAGATCTATTCAAATGATCATTCCAACATCTACCACTTTGTTTCAGTCCATATATTGACTTGTTCAATTTACAAACCAAATTTTCTTGGCCCTTTTTGATGAAACCTTTTGGCTGGAGCATATATACAGCTTCCTTTAATTTACTATGCAGATATGCACTCTTCACATCATACTGATCAATGTGCCAATTTTTCTCAACACTGGCTGCTATCAGTAAACGAATAGTTTCAAAATTTGAAACAGAAGCATAAATCTCTTTAAAATCTACACCTTCTACTTGAGTAAATCCTTTTGCAACTGAACGAGCTTTAAAAATCTGCTTCCCACCAACTATCTTCTTTTTAAAAACCCATCTCTTCTTTATAGGAATTACACCAGGTGGTAGCACAGACAGTTTCCAAGCCTCATAATGTTCCAAAGAATTAATTTCTTCATTCATTGCAACTTTCCATTCCTCTGCCTCATCGGAACTGACTGCTTCCTGATATGATAAAAGTTTATCACTGTTTCTTCCTTGTATGGCATTTATTTGTGCTTCTTCAGAGTGTGCCTTCTCTTTTGAACGAAGTGTCATTGGATGACATTTACTTAATTCATTTTCCCTTTTGTTACTTCCTTTCTTGGTCCGTATGCACTTATGCACTTTGTGAAGCTTCAGCATGTTCCATAAGATCCTGATTATATCCAGTCTCTTCGAATTTTTCTTCCTGATCAGAGAAACCATAAAATTCCTCTCGTGTCTGAATCTTCTTTTTCACTTTGTTTGTCACCACCATTACTGGTATTTGGAAACAATAATTCTTCTTCATTGTACAAACCAATAAATTTGTTCTGTTTCTTATTTTCAGTTGACCACTTGCCACTCAAAATTTCTTTGAATGTACAGTCTCTGGATTCAATAACCTGTTTTGTTTTTGGCACCCAGATCCTGTATCCACGGCCATACAGAGAATATCCTACACGAATGCCTTTTTCTGCCCTAGTGGATAATTTAGATCGACGTTTTTGTCTGGGTACATGAACAAAAGCTTCACATCCAATCACGCGTAAATGTCTCACACTTGGCTTTCTACCTGTCCACAATTCATAGGGAGGTTTTTTTTTTTTTTTTTTTTTTTTTTTTTTTTTTTTTTTTTTGTTATCGTGGCTATTTGTAACTCGATTTCTAATGTATGCTGCTGTGTACATTAGCTCAGCCCAAGAACTCTTCATTAATGTTCTGTTGAGGCGTTCAGCTATACCATTTTGCTGAGAAGTGTAGCTCATTGTTACTTCATGGCAAATTCCTCCAGCATCAGAGAGCTGTGACCATTTGCGTGAACAGAATTCTAGGCCATTGTCCGTGCGAATTCTCTTTAATCGGTTTCCAGTTTGTCTTTCAGTTTGTATCTTCCACTTCTTGAATTCTTCAAATGCTTCATCCGTAGTTTTTAAGAAACGCGCAAATATGTATCTGCTTGCATCATCGACTATACTCATTAAATATCTATTGCCTCCAAACATTGGAACGTCAATAGGTCCCATGAGATCACTGTGAACGAGTTTTAAGTGGTTGTCCGTTCCTTCGAATCATTTGATAGCGTTTTTGGAAATGATTTCTTCGCCGATTTCCCTGCCAAACAGTCGTCACACGGGTTAATTTCGCCTTTCTCACAGTCTAATCCCCGTACTGCCCCCTTACTTATCATGTCGTTTATAGTACGCTTGCTGACGTGCATCTCCTTATAATGCCATAGATCAAGGTCAAGTGAGTTTTCACGTTCGTCATTTTTCAAAAAGTTTATTGATCTGTCATATGCGCACGGTTTCGTATTTATGTAATACAAACGACCTTTCTGTTGAGTCTTAATGATCAATCTTCCAAATTCGTCGTAAATCTTGCAACCTTCTTTATCAAAAATCACCTTTTTGTCGTTTTCAGTGAGCTGTCTCACAGACAATATTGCGTTGTCGATCTCTGGCACAAACAGCGTGTTATTAGCGACGAATTCATCAGCCAAACCTTCGTTGTTAATTAATTTTGCCCTTACCGTACCTTTCCCTACAGCTTCTATTTGTCTGCCATCTGCTAGAGTTACGAATTTCAATATTTTTATCAACAACTGAAAAATAATTTTCATTTGGAGCCATGTGTTGGGTTGCGCCGGAATCCACTATCCAATTATCGCCATCCAATGTAACTGTACCACAGGCAGCACTCATACTAATAGCGCCTAGTTTCTTTTGTGCCTTTTCTAATTTTCCCTTTTCAGGGCAGTTTCTGGATACGTGACCGACTTTGTGACAATTGTAACAAACAAAACTACCTTTTTTTGTGGCTTCTTTCATCGTTTCTTCTTTTCTTCCGTCACGTTCCGAAAGTCGTAGTTTTCGGTGCTTCTGACTACCAACATTAGCTTTCAGAGACATTGCAGAATATTTATCTTCATTATAATCTAGACGTCTAGCATCTTCAGCAAGTAGCCGCCTTTTAATTGTAGCACACTTAAAATCATTATCTGGCAAATTGCACAGAGCTGTAACTACTGCATCCCATTCTTCCGAAAGTCCACACAGAATAGTCATTGCTAAATCCCCATCTTCAATTTCATCACCTATATTCGCTAGATCAGCTAAAGTTTTGTTTATAAGCCCTAGATAGTTTTCCATGGATTCACAATTCTTGATCTTTAACGAATGTAACTTCTGTCTCAGTTGCACAGTACGAAATTTGCTGTCTCGTGGAGCGTACAATTTCTGAAGTTCTTCCCATACTGTTTTTGGATTTCACAAGTTTCGTACATGCATTTGCTGCTCATCACATATGGGAAGTACAACTTTTGCTAGTGCCTTACCTTGACGTGATATATACCCCTTTTTATCGGCTGCCGATGCACCTTCACTGCGTTCCGTCTCACCAGACTCAATTAGAGTCCACAAGTCGCAATCTATGAGAATCATTTTTATTTGTTACGACGAGGAAGCGTAATTCACTCCACTTAATTTCTCGATGGTCTGTCTGTTCTCCGTCATCTTTCTCTATTCTAATTACCGTTTTACGGTTGTTTTTCGTAAGATTCACGAAACACATACTCGGCGTCAATTAATGTTTCTCAAATGCGTCGCACGAAAAATAGTCGGCAGATATTTCGTTGGCGTCGCAAGGGAGATTTTTTTTCATCGGATAATTGGCACTAATTTTTCATTTTTTTTAGCTAACACACCTGGGCCCATAACAATTGTTGCAGTGGAATAAAAAAAACTGCCGTAACACACGATTTATATTTATTGATAGAGAAAGGAAAAACTGCATACACCATTTCAATAGTAACAGACGAGCATTGAGATAACACACGATCGTCTTTTTTAAAAAAAAACACCAAAGATAATTAACACTAATAAAAAGAATGAATATAATAACCTTTGCCCACTTGCTAATCACTTAACAGAACTCTTATTACGAATCTAATTGAAACACAATTAACAACATTGCTACATACCGGTAAAACTGTATATTCTGCAACATAGGCTACAGCTGTTGGATCATGGGAAAGCTTGGGACAGCCTATGAAATTTTATTTGGTGACAGTTGTTTTCTCTTCATAATAAACGATATTATTTTGGGAATCCACATAATAATTTAGTTTCAGACAAATTAAACATACTGAGGAAGATGATGTTTTTCATGTATAAGAATGAACTGGACTTCCCTTATGGAAACAGTCTTACAAATCCTAATCACTTATAACCATGAGAACAATCAATAGTGTTTTCATTAACGAAAAACGTAGTACTGGTAAGAAATCGGCAAATCTAAATGGATATTTTATAACATCGCCTGATTGGCTAACAGCTACGTAACGCAATTTCCCTGAATCAACAGCTGTTGCCAACATTGCCCGCTAAGTGTGTGTAGAGGATTTAAAATGAAAACCTACATACCAGTTAAACCCTGGCTTCAAGGAATGCACTCCCTTTCTTCTAAACTCCTTGGTGTATTTGTTTGCAACATTACAGCGTATTTGGTCGCTAGGAAAGTAGCAAATGAATAAGCTGATTGTTGTAGAATTTAGAAAATGATCCAAGTTGGAAGTGTACATTCAGTTATTCTCAAATTCCAACATTATCCGGTAGATTTTCCAAAAATTTTCCTTCATTCAAATCTTGTCCTGAGAATTACGGTAGAACAAAGAAAGGATTTGTCAAATTGGTGAAGCCATTCTCAAGTTATGCAGTTTCATACGTGTGGCAATTCATTTTTATCAATGTGTCATACATAAAATATTAAATAAATCTAAAAACCTTCCTATATCAGTCTCCTGCTTCTAAGCTACATCCCCATCAATTTTGAGCCAAATCGGTTCAGTCATTCTATAGTTACAAATAGTGTAACTAACATAACGATCTTTTATATATATATATATATATATATATATATATATATATATATATATATATATAAAGACTTCGTGCTTTGTATGCAAATGACCATGTAATGTTACACACATTATATTTTAAGAATGGAAGAAAGTAAGAATTCCCTCAAAAACATTGGAATTTAAATCTGCCATATAATTAGTCAAAAGCTTATGAAGCATTTCGTTATTTCGGACGTGTTACACAACTGAAAGCAGAAGCTGATGTAAATACATAAAACTTCATAACAAATTATCCTATCTATGTGATCAATATCTGACATAGAAAAAATGTTATTGCAACACAGAAAACAACGATGAAGCTATGTCCTACATTTAACGATAATATACCAGCTGATACACTAGCGTACAAAGTCATGCATGGAAAGAAAAATCTTACGTATGATGCTCAACATAGAATACTAACAGAAACATTTTAACTGTCTATAAATAATGAAAGAGAGAAAATGCGATAATTAATTGATGCACTTATGGCATGCTTTGAAATTTTCTGAAAAAAAAATAGCAGTCCAACTAGTCTATAATGATTTCATATGATCAATCAACATCTTCTGGTGATATTCTTCTAATTGTACATATCTTGTAGTAGCTTAAATCTGTGCTTCCATATAATACTCCAATTTCATTTGCTTCTGAAACACATAAAATGGTTTCATGTCTTAAAATGCTGACATATTTCTTTCTTACAGTTTGGCTCATGTGTCTCTATCTCATGTTCAATATTTAACAAATCAGCTATCTTTGCAATAAAATACGTATAAGGCTTAAACTTTAAAATATTCATTAAACACGGCAAATACGTCACTTATGTGGCCTTCATCAATGCCATTATACATAGATACAAATGCACCATTGCAATCAATTTTCATTAATTTATTTAGTTTATCTATAAAATATTTATCTCGATAATTGCGATTGTTATGTGAGCTAATTTTATTAGGAAAACAATTAGATCATCGTATGCCATCAATACACTGCTGAGAGTACAATTTTGACACAATTCAGGTTTATTATATTCATGTAGAGGTATATCAAATGCAATTACTTTTTCGAAATCCATCATTTAGAATATAGAAGGATACAACATTCTCAGTAGTAAATTAACAACTAAAATAGACTTTCGATAGGGACACTATTTGAATTTGTTTTTGTGTGGTACTTCATTATTTTTGCAAATATCTTGTAGTAGCTCTAACTCGAGCTTCCATATAGTCATTAATTCCTTTTGTATTTGATTCATTTCAAAAGATGTCATTTCTAAAAATTGTTGACATATTTCTTTGTTAAATTTTGCTTCATGTCCTTTTACATCATGTTTAAATGTCAAAGCTTTACATTTGTAACATTTATTAAGCGCAGCAAATAATTCTATAATATTACTTGTATCAGAACCACTAAACATAGAAGCAAATACACCATTGGAATGAGTTATAATTATTTATTTATTTAATCCTAAAAATATTTTTGATATTTACGATTGTTGTAAGCTTCACCTACATCAGGATAACAATTATAGCAACTTGTACTATCACTACACCATTTTCAACAATTTCGACAATATTCAGGTTGATAATCTTCAGGTAAATCAGATACGTCATTCACAATCACTTCTTTGATTTGTTGATGTAGTTTATAATCATAATTTTTTTTACTATTTCATATCATTCTGAATGTTGTTTCGTTTTGAATGTTACTGGTTTACTTCAAATATCTGTTTTTTCGATCTTGATTTATGCATTTCTTACAAATCCATCCTGGTTTACCAGATTTCTTTCCATTTTCTTTCAGTGTACACCCCAGGGAACCCCTGGTCCCTTCAGTCCTTCACTATGGCACTGGAGGGCAACATATGGCAGATAACAAGTGAGTGGTCCTACTACAGAACAGACGCCATAGCTTCACTTCCAGGAATCCTCTGATGAAAAACTTGAACTGCCACTATAGCAATAGCAGTGAAAAACGCCACTCGTTTATGCAGAGTGCGTGTGTGTAACTGAATATGTATATCTGTGTGTGGTCTGTGTGTGTGTGTTAGTGTATACCTAGCCTCAGCTACAGCACACTGGACTGTAACTGACTACGTCCGCAAATACAAACTACATAGAAACCCACTCCAGTTTGCATTCAATGATGTATTATAAAAAGTATAAAACTCTATTAAAATCTTAATGTCTAGTTGAGTGAATTATTATTTAGTCATTATCCTCGTTATAGAGACAGTCGTGGTATTCTGTACCATAAAGAAAACTCTGTGTACATAGACAACAAATGTAGCTACATAATTATGTACATTTTCCTGTCATATATTGAAGGTAGGCCAACTTGTGTTTATAATTTCTATGAAAATAGAAATACTACTGAACTGCCATGTCATGAATCTGTATAGTGTCACATCAGGTTGGAAGATAGTAAAAGAAAATGAATCACAGACTAAAGGATACTTAAAGACTGATATTTATGCTAGGAAGAAAACTATAGAAAAGAAATATCCAAATGTAAGGCTACAGCCTGAGGGTAGTCACTCCATCAAGTTGACACAGATGTCAATTTCCATAAGGGTACTTTATGGCGTTCACATTATATATTCATTTGTCAATACCTAAATCAGGGTCCTTTAAACATACTGCTCTCACATGGGGACTACGTGAAATTATATATGGACCACAACACTAGGGAAAGAATTTATTAGTTTCTAACTAAACTTGAGCTAAATTGAAAAATTTTCAATAGTACCAGGTCACATATTTTATTCCTTGGTATTTGTGTTTTCTCATTGATCTTTCTTAGTCTGTTGCCAGCAGATTATCTTTCACTTCATCTTGAATCGAATCTAAATTTCTTTTGGTGGGTGGCCATGCAAAATATTTCAATATCGGTTAACCAAGAAACTTCCCATCAAGTATCTCCAACAAGTGTCAAACCAATAGACAGATGTGGTAACTCATTAAGAGTTATTTAGAATTCTAGTATTAATGAAACCCAAGATATATGTTTATCTGAAAAATAAGTCTTACATAGTCTTCCTAATTCCCGCATTCCCCTTTCAGTAGGGTTTGACTGGGGTTATATTTAGAGATTGCTACATGCTTAGTGTTATTCCAAGCTAAAATTTCTTTAAATTCTATACTTGTGAACTGAGGGTCATTATCTGAAAGGATACGTTTGGGTATTCCACCATCCTTGAAGTAATCATTAAAACAATTAATTACAGTGTTGATATGGCCCTTTTTAATTGGACATAGTATAACATATTTGGACCAATATTCTAAAATCACCAAAATCTGATAGGGTACATTTGGGTTTTCCACCATCCTTGAAGTAATCATTAAAACAATTAATTACCGCATTGGTATTGGCCTTTCTAATTGAATATAATCTTACATACTTGGACCAACATTCTCAAATCACCAAAATATGCTCTACTCCCCATCTACCTGCTGGAAGTATTCCAAATAAACACAAGCTGATAGATCCAGTAATCCTTTAGCTATTACAAGGTATAGTCGAAAAAATGTTGTGTATCACAATCCTTTACCTTCTGACACACAATACAAGTCCTCATGTTTCTTATAACTATCCAGCTAAGATTTTTAAAGAAATAAAATCTCATCATATAAGTGCCCGTATCCCTCATGAATAAACCATATTAATTACTCTTGTGCTTGTTTAGGTATACAAAATTTCAAACAATAGTTATCAGCATTTATATACGCCAGAAAAGAGCTCCATCATTAATTTTAAAATGAGTTTCATCTCCCTTTGCACAATTCTCAAACTTACCTTTAAAATACTCAGTGTTCCTTATTGAAAGTCCTATTTTGTTTTCGAATTTTTCGTATTAATTTAACTTCACCTATTCAAAAAATTGACATACTTAATTGAAGTGTAATTTGTTTTTCTACACGTTGTGATAATGTTTTCTGTAGTAAATTACAGTGATCACCCCAAGTTTCAGACATTAATAAAATATCGTCCATATAAATGATTAATTGCTGTAGTATTTCTCTACCTAAGGCAGCATCTAAAGCTCTGATAAATACTGACACCGAGAGATTCAGACCAAACGGTAATACTTCATAATCGTAAGCCTTACCTTCAAAGAGAAAAGCTGTATATTTTCTTGAATCTTCATGTATAAGTACCAGATTATATCCTAAAGTTAGATCGACTGAACTAAAAAACTTTGCTCTTTCACATTTTGTTAATAGATCTTCTATACTGACAGTTCTATCTCGTTCAGCTTCCATGTGTTTGTTCAGGGTACAAGCATCTAAAACTATGCGTACTCCTCCAGAGAATTTTTTTACTACAGCCAATGGATTGTTAAAAGCACTTTTATTTCTTTCAATAATTCCGTTGGCACGCAATTTAAAAATTCCTGTTGTGCCATTTTTATAATATTCAGACGTATTGGGTATCATCTGCAATACACTAGTTTTGTATGTTTCATCTTAAAATAACAAACGTAACCTCCTAGATTCCCTGGTTTGTTAGAAAAGGCTTTTTTATACTTACTGAAAATATTGAATAAACCTTTCTTACGATATTCTGAAAGTAAAAGTGATTCATAAACTTTTAGCTTTATTTTGTCTATTGTATACATGTAAGGTGTTTCATTTGATAATATCGTTTGTGTAGTCGGTACCAAATGATCGAGTTCAGTATATAAATATCACTGTCTTTTGTTAGAAATGGTAAAATATTAACGTTACCTGTAACAATATTACACCTGACATTGAGTATGACTTCATATTTGTGTAACCAATCGACACCAAACAAAATAACAATATTAATTTTTGGAATCGCCAATAATGCTAACGTACACACTACACCATTAAGTTTTATGGGGATGTATGTCTCTATTCTTACTGGATGACCCTTTATACTGGTAATAACTAAAACATTTATGCCACTAATAGGCTAACGGTTGAAATGAATGATATCTCGATATTTCCTCGTATAATTAGTGACATATGATGGAAATTTCACTACTACTGTCTACTAAAATTTCTACTGGCAAGTCGAATACACGACCGTTTATCACAGTTTTCCTATGCAAGATTTACTAGATATTTCCTCTTGAAGTAATCAATACTTGATGGGTACTTTGTGCCTAAAATGGGTTTGGAAATTGACTCGTATGTACCAAATTAATTTTATAATGACTATAGGAATGACTGTCAAAATTGTTGTTAAGGAATTTTCTTTCTTCTACTTCATATTGGAGTTTTTGCCCTGTTCTTGTTTATGATGAACCTCACAGAGAAAAACTTCCTCTGTGTTTGTTCCTAATTAGAATTATATTTACTATCACCATGTTTGTTGAAAGGATATATTCCTTTGCATCCTTTATACCGCATTCCACACAGTGCATAAAGGGGAAGCCTCCTTACTGAAACGTTGGCAAAATACTCTTCATCTATGGCCTTGTCAAGGAATTTGGCTTTTATAAGATATTTCTGGATATATTGTTTAATACTATCTAAACTCTTATTATACGGTTTAGATAGTCATACTTAACGTTTTCCTGAGTAGTATCTGACCAGTACTGTTTCTTTAATTTTTTTCTTAAAATCTCCCCAGCATGTAAGATTAGGTTAGATTAGATTAGATTAATACTTGTTCCATAGATCATATATATGACATTTCGTAATGATGTAGAACGTGTCAGTCTAGTAAATGTTGTTTACACATGAGAATCAATATTTTAAGAATTTTTATTATATTTCTGTTGTTTTTATTTTTTATTTCTTTATTTTTTTAAGTTTTAAGTTTTATCTAAAAATTCATCTACATTGTAGAAGGAGCTGCCATTCAGAAATTCCTTTAATTTCTTTTTAAATACTAGTTGGCTATCTTCCAGACTTTTGATGCTACTTGGTAAGTGACCAAAGACTTTTGTGGCACCATAATTCACCACTTTCTGAGCCAAAGCTAGATTTAACCTTGGATAGTGAATATCATCCGTTCTCCTAGTGGTGTCACACTGCTGTTACTTTTGAATTGGGTTGGATGATTAATAACAGTTTCATGAGTGAATATATGTATTGCGAAGCTACAGTGAAGATCCCTAAATAAATTTCTGCATGATGCTCTTTGGCGGGCTCCAGCAATAATGCTGATTACACGCTCTTGTGCAATAAATACTTTTTAAGTCAATGTTTGCCCCTGAATATGATCCATGTGAAAGCAATGAATGAAAATAGGCGTAGAAAGCTAATGTTGCGTTGACTCTGATAGCATAAGTACCTGAACTAAAACGTTTCAGGAGATCTTCAATATGTTTCTTCCAATTCAGTCCCTTGTCAATGCAAGAAAGCAAAAAAAAAAAAAAAAAAAAAAATGTGTATTCCACCTTAGCTACAGATTTACTTTCAAACTCTAGATTTATTAATAGAGTCATGCCATTTACTGTATGAAACTGTATATACTGGCTTTTACCAAAGTTTAATGAGAGTCCATTTGTAGAGAACTACTAAATACCTTTCTGAAAGATATCATTTACAATTTCATCAGTTAATTCCCGTTTGTCAGGTGCGATAGCTATACTTGTATCATCAGCAAAAAGTACTATCTTAGCATCTTCGTGAATGTAGAATGGCAAGTTAGTAATATATATTAAGAACAGGAAGGGACCTAAGACCGAACCTTGTGGGACCCCTGTTTGATAACTCCCCCAGTTAGAGGAATTAATTGTTTCATCCGTTAAATGTGAACTGCTTATTTCAACATTCTGCAGTCTTCCAGTTAAGTATGATTTAAAACATTTTGCACTGTCCCACTCATACCACAATAGTTAAGCTTTTCTATAACATCATCTTGTCAACATTATCATTACCCCAATCTGAAGCCACCCCCACTTTGAGAATCTGGCCAAGTATTTGGTAACATCTTACAGAAAATTGTTTTGAAAATGTTAGGATGAACTTCTCCATTTCGTTTAAATTTAGGTAATTGCTTTTTTTTTTAGATTTATCCTTGAAATAAAATTTAAACCATCGCCATAAGAATTCTGAGGTGAAGTCGCCTGCTTTCTATTAGGGATAATAAACATTTAGGATTTAATTCTGCCTTTGTATGCTCCCATTTAGCCCAAAGCTTATCAAATTGATGGTTTGCTAATTCCGAATCGGAACTTTTATCTTCTAACCTTTCTAAACCGTTACTATGGATCTCATTAAATCTTTTGTTAATAAGAACTTCAACTTTGTGTTCCCAATCAACTGTATCACCCAAGGATAGATTTACTTTACCTAGGTATCAAGTTTTTCCTCAGCTAATGTAAACCTTTTGTTAATATGCAACATTTCAGAGAGAGATTTGCCCTCTAAAACTTCTATTCTACTACATGTAGATTGTATATCTTGGTCTAACAACGAAAATTTTAAGTTAACTCCTCTTTAAACGATTCTACAAACTCTTGTGTTCCCTTGAATTTTTGTAACATTTTCTCTTTCAGAACTGCCCTTTCCTTTTCAAGTTTATTTTGTACAATTTGATTGGACAATTCTATTATTTCCTCTATAGGAACTACCAATTTCCTGAAGGTACTAACATCCTGTATAATTGTAGTATAATTTTCCTGACAGTCATTAATATGCTTGTCTAACTTAACATTGGAAGATTCTAATTTAATATTTCGTTCAGTAATATTTCTCCTTAATACTTCTGACAAGGAATTAAACTTATCAGATTGTTCTCTGAATTAGTCAGAAAACTGGTCATTAATGTTTTTTCTCAATTCATTTAATAACTCATTAAACGTATTAGATTGTTCCCTGAATTTGTCTCATAGCTGCTTAGAAAAATTTTCACTAACTTCTTCTTACTGTTCCCTGAATTTACCTTACATTTGTTGGAAAAGTTTTAATAAAGCAGGGAAAATTTCCTCTATTTGTGATATTTCTGGTCTATTTTAACTTCTGGCTCATGACATACTATTTACTACACAATTATCAATTGCTGCCTCAACAATTAGTGTTCATCACTATAGGTAATAAACACCAGCACTGCAGGTTTGGGTCAACTACCATGGCGATCGTCATGAGGTGGCAACGTTGAACTCATGGTCCTGGATCTCGGCGGCTGGTTGAAGTGTTGACTTTAAACAGCAGCAGCTGTCTATTTTCGTTCTTGCAGTGTGTTTTTCTCGTCTTCCGAATATTTATAATCGCCGTTCTGGTCTTTGAAGTATACGATTTGATCGTTGTTGATTTTGGTAGCCATAAGCAACTAATTCATATGCTTCAATTTGAATACCGAAATTAAGTATTAAATCTTCAATACTTTTCGTTTTCACAGTCGCCTCCAATTACCATGTTGTCACTTTCTTCTTAGGTTCTACTCCTGTCACTTAGGGCAACATTTTGTGCTGTTAACATGTATTTCTTCTATGTTCTGACAGTACAATATTCTTCTTTTAGATCATACAGAACTTTATTCCGTTCATAACTAATACATTAAAGGAATATTAACAATTCTGATATATATCTGATGCAATCACAGTCAATAATATTTACCATAATGGCTGCATATTAAAGAACTGATAATTAGTCACAGATGTTATAGTCTTCTTTCTTTCATGGCAATATGCAGTTCCTTTATTCTGTACAAATTAGCTCCTAGTCCCACGCCAAAACATGCGGAAATAAATTCTGTCTGGCAGTATTTGCTCACAAAGTGCCAAACCCCTTATATATTAAACCATTTGAATATCTTGGATTGAGCTAGGATAGAGTAGTGTACAATGTTGCACTACAATATCTAACTCTAATGTGTGTGGTAATACTTTTCACACATCAATAATTTTAATAATGTGGAGTTTCCTTTTATTTAAAATATCTTGGTGTTTCTTTACATCTGTAATGATTGCACAAAGAACAGTTTTCCCTAGTGGATCTATTTTGAACAGTCGAACGACTATACCACGAAGTGACTAGAGTACCCTCAAGGTTTGTACGTTATGTGGGTGGCATACACATCACATGGAACACAAAACAAGTCGTTCAGATATTTTTGCACATGATAGTATGTATACATACATATAAAGTTACTACTATTACAGAAAAAAGAAAGACTTGAGAAGGTGAAGATGTTAATAATGCATGAGACTAACTGTGACACCTATGAAAGGAGGCGCTGTGTTGCGGTGCGTGCAGCCATTCGCCATCGGGGATTCCAGTCCCACCTCGAGCATGTCCTCATGTTAGTTTACCGTAGTATAAATAGTTTGTAAACTATGGACTGATAACCATGCAGTTGAGATCGATAGATTTAAAAACATTTGACTATTATTAGGACGACATTACTTGCCATGAAAAGCAGTATTGGGCGAAGATTAATGTTGCCATGTTACTGCACAGAAAGAGTGACATAATTGGTGACCACAGAAGGACTCCTACTGGTTTCAATGACATCACGTGCTCATCACCCATGCGTGTTTTGTTGCTGACATTTATTTTGGTCCCCCATCTCTGTCTCGGGATCTTTCAGACCGTTCGAATCCTACCTCAGACATCGATGTTTGTGTTATCTTTAGTATAAGTTTGTTTGTAAGTAATTTGTAACTTTATGGATTAACTACCCCACAGTTAAGAAACATTTGAACTCATCAGTGCAGGTGATTTTACTCCATTCTCTTAGATTCCAGGTGAATGTACGTGACAGCACAGCAAACATAGCGTTTGGAATACTGGGGACAAAAAAAGTTGCCGCAATGGGCACATAGATGTCAGATAGGCTGTTGAAGTTCATTGTTTTCACCGATTCACCACTTTAGTCCTACTGTTATTTCATATCTGTAGGTCGATCACTACTTGACGATGTGTTTCGTCATTGTTCACCCATTAAACCACAGACCTCTTTTATTGACATCAATTTGCAGCAGGGTTTTGGAACATATCCTGTATTCGAATATTATGAATTAGCTCGCACAGAATGATCTGTTTGCCATAGGTCAACACGGATATAGATAATATCGTTCATTTGAAACACAACTAACTCTTTACTCACATGAAGTGATGGGTGCTATCGACAAGGGATCTCAAATTGATTCCGTATTTCTTGATTTTCAGAAGGCTTTTGCCACTGTACCTCACAAATGGCTTTTAATCAAATTGCGTGGTTATGATATATCGCCCCAAATTTGTGACTGAATAGGGGATTTCGTGTAAGAGAGGACACAGTTCGTAGTAATCGATGGTAAGGTATTAAGTAAAACAGAGGTGATATCGGGCAAACCACAGGATATTGTTATTGATCGTCTGCTGTTCCTTATTTACATAAAAGATTTAGGAGAAAATCAAAGTAGATCTCTTAGGTTGTTTGCAGATGACGCCGTCATTTACCGTCCAGTACAATCATCTGATGATCACAACCAAGTGCAGAATGATCTGAATAAGATATCACTATGATGTAAAAATTGGCAGTTGACTCTAAATAATGAGAAGTGTCAAGTTTTCCACATGAGTACCAAAAGAAATCCACTAAACTTTGTTTACAAGATAAATCAATCAAAAATAAAGGCCGTAAACTCCACTAAATACGTAGGAATTAATATTACAGCCGACTTAAGTAGGAAGAAACACGTAGATAATGTCGTGGGAAAGACGAACCAGAGACTGCGTTTTATTGGCAGAACCCTTAAAAGATGCAACAGAACTACAAAAGAAACTGCACACACTACGTGTGTCCATCCTTTCTGAAGTATCACTGCCCAGTGCGGAATACTTATCAGATGGGTTTCACTGAGGACATCGATAGAGTCCAAAGAAGGGCAGCTCGTTTCGTATTGTCACGATACAGGGGAGACAGCGTTACGGAAATGATACAGGATATCGGATGGGAATCATTACAACAACGGCGTTTATCGCTGTGGCGTCGGCTACTAACGAAACTCCAATCGCCAACATTCTCTTCCGAATGCTAAAGACATTCTTGACTACCACTTACATAGGTAGAAATTATCATCAGAATAAAATACCAGAAATCAGAGCTCGATCGGATTGATTCAGGTGTTCTTTCTTTCCGCGCGTTATTCGAGAATGGAATTCGAGATAAAATAGTATAACGGTGGTTCGATGAATCCTCTGCCAGGCATTTAAATGTGATTTGCAGAGTATCTCATTAGATGTAGATGTGGATGTAGACATGTCTGCCAACATCATCGCAAAGTTAATCACAAGAGAATCTCCTTGGAAATGTAGAGTGATTTGCAGGTTATTGCAGTTCAAAAATGTCAGTAAATCTATCGGACCAAACTGCGTGGTCATCAGTCCGTAGTTTACAAACTACTTAAACCTAGGTAAACTAACTTACGGACAAACACACACACCCTTGCCCCAGGGAGGACTCGAACCTCCACGGCGAGCAACCGCGCGCTCTGCAGCGAGGTGCTTTAGACCGCGCGGCTGCTCCACCGTGGCTACTGCAGTTGACTCCTACGTGATGACGTCTGCTATTTTCTACACATTCTGTCTATGAGGTGCATTTACTGTCCATCTGAGTATTTGGAATAAAATTAGCAAAACTTTCTACAAGTATGTGGAATGATATTAACTAGGCTTTCTACACTGTTGGTGACAGGTTGTCTGTTTACTATCTTTGGAAGTTATGTGGTAAAATGTGTAGCAGATTCACAGATTCATCTATCAGGCACTGAAGTTAAGAATTTGTCATTTTCCTAAGATACTTATGATCTTTTTAATTAACGCCTTTGTCTACACAGAATTTGCAATTTTTTAAAATCACTCTAACTACAGATTGTCGTTATCATCAAGTGTGTATTGCTTAAGATAAATACAAAAGTTACCTCTTAGTCCATTACTTTTACAATGCAAGTAATATGGAAAGATTCTTAAGTATATAGATTTACAGTAGTAAATGGAGATTTAAGGATTAGAAATGACACTTTAGTTTCATGCACATATTTTACTTTTCGTACCTCACCACTTGTTTCTATGTTCCAGGCCTCCAGAAGATTTGTTGTCCGCAGATATCGATAACGAGCCAAAGAACGACAGAAGCGAGCACTTGTACACAAAAACCATGGAGAATATCATGGCGCACATAATGTTAGTTATCTGAATTTTAGTATATAGCATTTAGCATCAGAACTTGTATTTATACGCATTACTGACGAAACCCTGTGGTGGAGTAATTAAATTGTGACATATGTTGATGGACTGTGTAGGCAAGTTACAGAGTGCAATTGCTATGGTACAACATTCTGTCCTCATTTGACCATGAGATTGATATCTCATTGCTAATTACAGTTTCTTTTCTTCTTTCAAATGTCTGAGGATAGCATGCTTATACTTCATTCAGCATTAGAATAAACCCGATGCAAACGAATAGAATGAACAGAAAGTGCGTGATTGGCGAACGGTCGTAGGTAATGGTTTTGTGTGTTCCTACTGTAAGGGGACAGCTTCGTGGGGAAACTTGAAGTCTAAAATTCTGATATAAAGTGCGCACACACGTGAGAATCGTAAGGGTATGTTGAGAAGTAGCCTACTGGTTCCGAGTGATTTGCTTTGACAGCTACAGATTCGTCTTAGTTTAGGGGTTAGTCAATATATAGTGGCATCTCCCATCTGTCAAACGAGCGTCTGGCCGCTCGCTTTGTGTATAGGCACATGACTGAAAATCCATGCCGTTACCTACTCATTGGCGGTCAGCGGGAGAAGTCCCACTTGGCCTTGGAGAAATATGCAATTAACCACTTAAAAATTAAGAACTATTAATCCAGATATGGTACTAACAACTGAGCAGGCTCTTTTTAAAACTGAAAATTAGATGGTTCTGCTCATATAAACGCGCCTCCTGCCACTTTAATAGTCTAATCAAAAATCATTGTAAAATAACAATTTGCAAACGATATATCTTTAAAACGGCTTAACAAAACCTTACACACAAGGTGTCAACTGAAAGATCTAATTGAGTACTATTAATCCTTTAGCTGCTGCTGCCAAGCATCCAGTCTGTCATGTAGCGCGCACCCTGGCTGCTGCCAATCCTGCTACCTGCTACCTGCGCTAACGGGTGCCCCCACGGCCTGCTGCAGGCGGCTGAGCCAGTCGATTGGCCGACCTCGCCATGCGCTGCATATTCCGGAAGTGAAGGGCTTCTTAGTGTGATCCCAGAAACACGATGTATCTGGACACTTTTTTCTGTGGCTTTGAATCTGCCGATGTATTACTACACAGACATTATGTGCAATGAGTCTGCTTATTGGCTATTCCACGCCAATTGCAGTGATTTCGAAACATTTTTCTGCAGGATCATCAATCATCACCGTTTTCTATCGTCTGTGAATGTTTGCGTTTTCTGAAGAATAACAATGATTATAATTTTGTGAGCCGTATTCAGCTAGAAAATGCTATGTAAAAGTGCCCGAAAATATAGTTGTCCAACAAATTCTCTTAAGTTCGGCATCTTATATCTGAGGGACTACAAGAAAGTCTAGGCCGATTTTCGGCCATTAAGATATCCGTTTGATGACTCTGCTTCAGGACACAAATGTCAACTAGCTAACGATTCAAGAATTCTGTCATTTTTTTGTGTTTCAGATTGTAGCTCTGATTGCAATAAGTCATCAAACGATGTTTTAAGTGCAGTTTTGGCAGGATAGAAATTTCCTTGTTGGGTTTTTCGATTAGGTGATCAAATGACTCACGTTCCCGGGCATATAATCAAAACAAGTGTGAGCGAGATTTCTTCCAAAACAGAAAATTTTGTGTTTTGTTTGTGAAAACAGTAGGAAGTGTAATTGTGTGCCAGTAATATCTCATGCTTTTGATTTTTTTTTTCGCTGTGCAAACACTATGCACCAAAAGCAAAATATTATGTCTACTTGTATTTTGATCAAGTTTATAAATAACGCTAGTGCTCTGATATTATTTTATTATTAAGAGTTTAGCGTAATTGCATCTATACTCTTCAGTAGTAACTATAGTGAATAGTAATTCTTAAAAAGCGAACAGATTACATTCAAGAAACAATGTAGTAATAGACACCACATTTATTTTTGATACTTTTAGTCAGAGCATGCAGAACGCCTACATCAACTTATAGACCTAAAGATTAGTGATTTCAAATATCACATGAAAGATAAATGACGGCAGTTCTCACGTGTGTTTGTTATCGAGGCTCTAAGAAAATAGTAAATCTTTCATCTCAAATCAATTTTTCTTGAAACAATAGAATCATTTTTCTACGCGTTTTTCTGAATAGCAGTCACCAAACAGTGCACAAAGGTTTTTAGATCCCAAATTGAATACATAAATAAGTAGAAGAACCTCAAGGAAGGAAAGAACGATAAACAGAATGACAATGCAGCACTGCTGTCAACTAGACGGTAGGAGCATGATGCTCGGCGGCCAGTACCTTCAGTACATAGTATACTATTCCCCTTCTCGCCTGTTAACTTTCGTCGTATTTTAGGCCCACTACCTTCTGCATACTGGATGGAAAAATGCAGGTTCGGATTACGGATGCAGGATAAGTAGCGGATGTACGATGATAGGAGGAAGTAAAAAAGTGGTTTGTTGACTTCGTCCCCAAAATGTAAAAGTAATAGGTTTAATTTTAAATGATTGAATATATTACAACAGATACACATTCAAGTATAAAGACAATATGAATACAGGTATGATGAATACAGATTAGTATGTACAAACTTGACAGCCTATGGAGTCAGAGGAAGAAGGAGTGATATGAACAGGTCTGAGGGAGGCTACCGAATGAGAATGAGTATCGCTCCCTTGCTTTCCACGTGCGCACGTGGCGACAAACTGCCACCAGAGCGCGTGCTTCAGCGATCTTCGCGTATTAATTTTTTTAGCACTGTTAGTTAACATTGAAGGAAGTCTGTATGCAGAATGTTACCAGCTGACATGATCTGGAAGTCACCTAAAAAAATCACTAAAATGGCTGATTTTCCTGCTTGGCGATTGCGTTGACTGCAGGCCACCCCTAGAAATGACATCTGAAACACTCGCTATTGCAGACTGAGAATCTACAGACCGCGAAGAAACGAAAGCAAATTGCATTCATGAAGACTCTTCAAGTGATAGTGCCACGTACCATCATCAATTATCTCTAAAAGCAACACCAGTAACTACAATTACATTATCAGACAAAGAAAAAGCGGTGAAGTATTGATAGCACGAGAAACGCCTTCGTGTCAGTACTGTTGAAAATAGGTATCCCCTTTATCCGTTCTGAACGTGAATTGTATAGATGGAAAAATGAAGTCGCTGGACGACGAAAGAATCGACTGTAAATTGCGACGGAGATAAATACGCGACTTTTTGAGTAATTTACTGACACCAGACGACAGTCAATGAGTGTCAGCGATACAACTTTCCGTGATTCGACGTTAGAGATTGCCAACGCAATAGGCGCTAAAGAATTTCCAGCTTCTCAAAGTTGGATTAGTCGTTTCAAATGGTCACATATAATTGTGTCACGAAAAATAACAGAATTTGTATCGAGAAACAGGTCGGAAAATGAAGTGACTCAAATGGAAATGATAGAAGCTTTTCTTACGATTGCAAACAATAAGATCGACAGTTTTAGCGAATCTTACGTTTACAGTGCAAATCAGTTAGGTTTTCAAAAAACGTGCGTGAGAAAAGAACACTGTCATTCAAAGGGGAAAAACATATTGAGGCAGTTGCGCAGTCCATGACTGCACTCACCCATTCATACACTTTAATGCCCATAATTAGTCTGGATGGTTCATAGCTGCCTAAACTATATATTTGTCTTCAAGAACAAACTGGACGTATTGGACTACGTGTCAAACAAACAATGTTCTACACAGACAATCTTGTGGTAGACGCATTGAAGTCTGGAGAAATGGGAAATGATAACCTTACCCTTTTCATGTTTATCTCCCGTTCTGAGGGAACAAACCTCTTCTCTTTCTAGATTCGTGGTCAGGTCATAAAAGTTCTGATTCATTAAAAGCTGTATTTCGATCTCACCCTGACAAAGAAGTAGAGATACTTCAGATTCCACCCGGCACGACGAACATAATTCAACCGTTAGACAGAGAATTTTTCCTCCAGTGGAAGGCATTTTACTGAAAACTAAGAGAGAAAATTATTGTGTGCAAATGACTGCAGTTTCCTTTCTATCACCGTGACAATATTCTCGATTTGCAATCAGTCGTACATCATCAATTTTCCTTCCCACGGTTTCAAAATGTGATAAAAAAAAGCTTGGAACGCCTAAATATATACTGTATTAGGCCTGATTCCTTCTTAACGCCAGACGAGTTTTGTCTACGGACGTCTAACAACGTCTGTGATTCGTAGGGCTGACATATGTTGTCTTTGCTTGTATGTTCGTGGTGCCCAAAAAACCTATGTTTTGAACATTGTATCAATATTTCGCTTTTTTGCGGTAGTTATAAAAATTTAATGTTTGACATGTTCTAAACCGTGTATATATTTGTGTCTATTTCATTGCTGTTTGGAAAGAATGTTATAGATAACACATAAGCTACATTTGCCCACGAATTTATTATTATCGTATTTATTAACAGGAGAGCGGCACGTAGCTAACGCCACCTCGTCCCTAGATATTGGTATAACGTAACGAGAGAGGTCATGGTTGTACAACAGGCAGTTATAAGCGCGAAAACCACGCGACAATAACGTCATATTCCATAAACGTCTGCATACAGACTTCCTTCAAAGTTAACTCACAGTGGTAAGAATAGCAACACAGGTTTCGACATGACAAGTCTGACCATTCCCTTCTCAGGGATATGACAATAGCCAGTATCCGCCGGTTGCTGTTGGCGATGGGACTCCCGAGATGAAACAGATGTGATCTAGACGAGACCACGAGCTCTTACGTAGATTTATTTCTGAAAGTTTTCGCTATCATTGTTAGGAAGCATTCGTAATTTCTTTAAACTGATAACCCAAGGAAACAGCGAAATGCTGTTAGAAGAAGATGATGAAGAAGAGGGCGAAAATATTAGGAAATATTTGATTGGAACTCGTGACTCTTCTTTCTAATGGCATAAGGCCTACCACGAGATCCCAAGCCCAAAGAGCTTAGTAACTGCTCCACAAAGGGCAACAGTTCCTCCAGCCACAGCGGTCTGCTGGCAAATTGTGCATTTCGCCGGATTTGGAATCCAGAGGGACGAATCAGTTGGCCATGTATGCGGGATTTACCTCGTAAGACGCAAACCAAATGTATAAATGTTCAAGGTTTATATCTTTAGAATAGACTCAGCCTTTTTACACACACAAACAATCGTTTAGTGTAAATATACGTGAAATTCACAGACGTCCACGGTGATCGAACCTTGCAGAAGGAGAACTGCTGTAAAACCTGAAAAAAAAAAGAACAAGTTCCCTTATAGCGATAAAAATTCCGATAGCATCGAAGGAGACTGACGGACTTCGGAAATGTGAAATAATTTGGGTGAAGGTCACGGTTAAGACAGGCTCGAACGTGGTAATTGGATGTTTATATAGACCTCCTGACTCAGTAACTTTTGTGGCAGAACACCCGAAGGAAATTTTGGAAAATATTTCTAATACTTTTCCTGATCACGTTACAATATAGGGAGGAGATTTTAATTTACCGGATATATATTGGGAGACTCAAATGTTTATAACGGTTGGCAAGGACAAGTAAAACAGGGAAATTGTTTTAACTGCATTATCTGAAAACTACCTTGAGCAGTCAAGCAAAGAACCGACTGGCGATAACATATTAGACCTTCTGCTGACAAACAGACCCGAACTACTGGAAACAGTTAACGCAGAACAGAGAATCACCGGTCATGTTACATTGTCGATGATTTCAGCCGTTTATAAATGTAGGAAGCTTTTTCCGTTAGGCAAAAGTGGCAAAAAGCAGTTTTAAGATTACTTGACGGCTCAACACGGATGCACACATAGTGTTGAGGAACAGTGAACAAAGTTCAAAGCCATCGTACAATATGCATTAGATAAGTATTTGCCAAACAAGATCATAAGAGATGGAAAGGAGCCACCGTGGTACAACAACCGAGTTAGGTAAATGCTATGAAAGAAAAGGCAACTTCATTGCAAACATAAACATAGCCAAAGCCTTCTAGACAAACAAAAATTACACGAAGCGAAATGTAGCATGAGGATTGCATTGTGAGAGGCGTTTAATGAATTCGATAGTAAAGTTCTGTGTACAGAATTGGCAGAAAATTGTAAGAAATGTTGGTCTTATGTCAAAGCGGTAGGTGGACCGAAACAAAATGTCCAGACACTCTGTGACAAAATTGGTACTAAAATAGAGAATGAACTCTGAAGGCTGAATTACTAAATGTGTTTTTCCAAAGCTGTTTCACTACACTCAGGAAGCGGCTACACGGGTAGGGGCGGCTGTGTGGCGTGGACTAGGCGTTTTTTGTTTACTTTTTTTTTTTTTTCATAGGGCCTCGGGAACACACAAAGTGGGTTTCTGTCTCGACTGGTGCAGGTCACACACAGGACGAATGCAGATCTCGGAACCATTGGTATAACAGTTGTAAATTGTCGTAGCATTGTTGGGAAATTTCCAGAATGTACTGAGTCACAAATCGTTATAGGTTCTGAAAACTGGCTCGCGCCAGAGATACGTCCGACCGAAATTTTTACAGAGGGCCAAATGTTCTTCTGAAAGGATAGATTAAATATAAATGGGGGTGGCGTGTTCATTGCTGTTAAAAACGGTTTATCTTTCAGCGATATTGAGGCTGATACTTTCTGTGAGTTGGTATGGGTAGAGATTATACCTGGCAACCGGAATAATTAATAATTGGATCTTTTTATCGGCGCCGTGACTCAGAGTATGCTTATGCCGAAACGTACAAAGAAAGATGGACACACAATTCAAACCGGTACCCGACGCATAATGTCTTAATCGGTGGCGACTTTAATTGACCCTTGATATGTTGGCATAAATATGTATTCAAAACCGAAGGCAAATATAATACATCATTCGAACTAGTTCTAAATGCTTTTTCTGAAAACTACCTCAAACAGTTAGTCCATGAACCCGCTAGACTAGAAAATGGATGTAAAAATACTCTTGATCTCCTAGCAAGAAGTAATCCTGAGCTAGTAAAGAGCCTCAAAGCAGACACAGAGATTAGCAAACATAGAGTTGTAATAGAGAGACTGAATATCGAAATTTTCAAATGCACCAAAAATTAACGAAAATTGTATCTCTTTAAGAGAGCAGGTAAAATTCGCTTCACGCTTTCCTGGGTGATTGTCTCCAGTCTTTCAAAACGAAAAATGAGAGGGTAGATCAGTTGTGGCTTACTTTCAAAGGCATAATATCAATAACAGTTGAGAGATCTATACCAAATAAATTAATAAATTATGGGGCTGACTCCAGTGGTACACAAAAATGTTCAGATTACTGTTGCAGAAGCAAAAAGAAACGCATGCAAAATTTAAGCAGGCACAGAGTTCCCCAGACTAGTCATCTTTCACAGAAACTCGCAATCTAGCGCGGACTTCAATGCAAGACGCTTACAATAGTTTCCACAACGAAATCGTATCTCGTAATCTCGCAGAAAATTCAAAGTAAATGTGGCCATATGTGATGTACACTAACGGAAAAACACAAACAATACCTTCATTACGTGATACCAATGGTAATACTACCGATTACAGTACTGCTGAAGCAGAATTGCTAAACACCGCTTTCAGAAATTCTTTCACCAAAGAAGACGAAGTGAACACTCCAGAATTAGAACCAAGAACAGCTGTCAGCATATGAAATTTAGAAGTAGATCTTCCTGCAGTACTAAAACAACTGAAGTCAAAAGACAAAAACAAATCTTCTGGGCCAGATTGTATACCAACTATAATCCGCTCAGAGATTGGTGATACAATAGCGTCATACGTAGCTATCATATACAACCCGTCACTCAGCGAAAGATCCGTACCCTAAGACTGGAAAGTTGCCCAGGTCACTCCAATATTCAAGAACGTCAAAAGGAGTGATCCCCGTAATTACAGGCTCATCTCATTGACGACGATTTGTAGTAGGATTTGGGAACATATATTTTGCACGAACATTATGAACTACCTCGAAGAGAGCAACCTATTAACCAACAGTCAAACGCGGTTTCAGAATGTATCGCTCTTGCGAAACACAGCTTGCCCTTTATCCAAATGAAGTGTTAAATGCCATGGACAAGCGATCCATCCACAATCAATTCCATATTTCTAGATTTCCGCAAGGCTTTAGACATTGTACCTCACAAGCGGCAGCAATGTTACAAAATAACTACATTCTGCTTGATGATCGACTAGAGATTATGAAAGCTTTAATTTGCATACGAACAGCCTAGCATTATACTACCTACTGCGAGAATCTATCTTTCTTGCAGATATGATAAGCAGTCGGTCATTGCACAGTGGAAGCTAGGAGAAGACAGAGAAAATCGACAGAATAAACTAATATGTATCGTTTGTTTTTGTGTGTAAACTCCGTGTACATTATCTTTTGTTTAAATTATTATTACGATGTAAATGAGATTGATTCACTGGGAAATTGATTAGAATCACACATCATAAAACATAACTGAAAAAATTACAAAAATGTTTTAATGTGACCAGTCATTTCAACATGGTTTTCACTCTCATTGGAATTTAAAATAAAAAAAAAAAATAAAAATAAAAAAAAGGAAACGAAGTCTTTTAGCCTTAGTGGCAACAGAATTTGAAAAAGTTTGATGACAGAGTATAGCTGTACCTCAATTCCACAAATTGCACTAGCTGCACACACAGGCTGTAAGTACGTTTTCCCTGGTAAATACTAAACAACTATTAAGGCTCTGTTCACCAATGTCATCTTGCAACAACGCAATGTGGCGACCGTGACAGGACGAACTTCCAATTTAGAGAGTGAAAGAGGCACGAAAAGGGTTTTGCAGAAATGGAAAAAACTGTGAAACATTCTCGCCGTCGGAGGTTCGAGTCCTCCCTGGGGAATGGGTGTGTTTAGTTTACCTTAGTTTAAGTAGTTTGTAAGCTACGGACTGATGACCACGCAGTTTGGACCGATACAACATTCCAACATTTGAAACATTATTTCGTCACATCCGAAGGACTCTTGATCTTGTCATGGGTCCTCGGTATGGCAATTCTGAAGAATCCTTCCCTTCTGCACGATTACTGATGATAGACGTTCCTGTAGTGGTTTCATCAATATCATTATCGCCCTTAGAGTCCTTGAACATTCTCGCCTATCTGCTCGTCAGGAATGTATTAAGGCTTCATGCGGAGGATGTGAAGGATTTCTCATCGTTTTTGTCGTTTCGACGACGACTTATAAATACTCAACTTCGCAAGTGACGTCTGACAGGCGGTGTACGACACGATGTGGACCAAAGCATCGCCTCAGTAACTTTTCTGATAGTCGAACTTTCCGTAAAGGGATAAAAATCCATAGCGGATCTCCTGGGCTGTACACAACAGGTCGGTGCTTGTCGGTCCATCTCCTGGGCGTCTTGTTTCTTCGACCCTGGTGATGAGCTGTTTAACACAGTTACCCTGAATGTCGTCCAGCTGGAACGGGAACAGCGTATCCATTGTCGTCTCAGTTTCACGCCCATGGAGCAGGAAAAACTGCATGAAGCCTGTGGTGTCTTCTATTGCGGTATTATAAGCAAATCTCATGACTGGCAGCATTGTATCCCGATCCTTATGTTCAATATCGACAGCATATCTGATAACGTCTAGTTATCACGTTCTGTTAGACCATTTGTCTCAGGATGGTATACAGTTGTCATTCTGTGGACAATGTCTCAACATGCCATTATCTCTGATGCTAGTTTTGACTAGAATGCTTTTCCGCGATCAGATATCATCACACGTGGTACTCCATGCTTCTAAATAATGTCTTGCACAAGGAATTTTGCGATCTCTGGAGCAGTCGGCACAGGTTTGGTGACAGCGCAGAGTGTGAGGTAGTCAGTGCGGACTATTATCCATTGGTTACCGGCCTCTACTGTTTTTGATAGTGCTGGATCTTCTCACTGTTCAGTTGTAACATCACCTAATTCAGTGAGGGATGAAATTTCATTTGTGCTCATGTGTTCCACTAATTGATTCCTCGAAAGGCAGTCGGCATCCTTGTGTTTGCGCCCGTTCTTGATTACCACTGTAACGTCGTACTCTTGGAGTCTTAGTGACCATCATGCTAGTCGACCTGAAAGATCTTCAAGCTAGTCAGCCACACAAAGAATGGTGGTCTGTCACGACAGTGAATGGTTTGCAGAATAAATACTGACGGAACTTGTTGATTGCCCAGATAACTGCGAGATTGCCCAGATAACTCAGTTGTAGAGTACTTTTTCTCCGACTTTGAGTGTACTTTTGATGCATAGGCTATCACCTTCTCGGCACCTTCCTGAACTTGTACAAGCACTGCATCAATCCCCTATCCGCTAGCGTAATTGTGAAGTTTGGTTTCCGCATTCTCGTCGTAGAAGGCTAGAAATGATGCGGAAGTTAGAGCCTCCTTAAGTGCCCGGAAAGTGCTGTCTTTTGTCTCATCCCAGTAAAGCTAGCCGTCTCCCTGCAGAAGTTCTTGTAATGGACGTGACATGTTAGAAAATACTTTTTTGAAACTTCGGTAGTATGAGCACAGCCTAAGAAAACTTCTCGCATCACGAACGTGCTGAAGAGTTGGAAATTCTATAACTGCCCTTACTTTATGTGGATCAGAACGGACACCATCTCCGTGTCCACTTAAGGTTGCAAAGCAAGATGTCCATCATGTGTTCGAATGTGGCCGCAGCATAACATAATCCAAATGGCATTACTTTGAATTCATAGAGGCCGTTAGGTGTAATAAAAGCCGTCATCTCCCTGTCAGCTTCGTCATCCTAACCTGTTCAAAAATGTTCAAATGTCTGTTAAGCTTATGGGACTTAACTACGGGGTCATCATTTCCTAAACTTACAAACTACTTATCTATACATTATACTGAGGACGGCACAAATATCCATGCCCGATGGGGATTCGAACCCCCGACCGTAGTTGCCGTGCAGACCGTGACTGGAGCGCCTCAGTCCCTCGGCCACCGTGGAAGAATGTAGCTCCTTTCAGGCAGTCTAAGGTATCTTCAATGCGCGACAATGGTAGACATCTTTCTTTGTTATTTTGTTCTGCCGCCGATAGTCGACACAGAATATCCACGTGCCATCCTTATTCTTTACGAGGACCACCGGAGATGACCAAGGGCTCTCCGAAGGTTGAATAATGTCATCGTGCAACATCTTCTCTACTTCCTCCCGAAGTATCCGTTTTTCAGCTGGCGGCACTCTATACGATCGCTGGCTAGTTGTTGGACGATCCCCGAATTGAAACGGTGCTTTAGTGTTGGCTGTTTTGTCTGACTTTTCTCCTGCTGGGCTGTGAATGTATCCAAAAATTGGCGCAGTATAGCTACAACCCGCTGGCGATGTCTGAACCAACAGCATCGATGGGTCTTCGTTGATGATATTGAGCGAACCGTCCTGGATTGGTTCACCTGCCCTGATACACAATTCCTTGGGTATAAGTTGTGACAGCTCGTGACACTTTGTCATCCAAATCTCTCCTCGACCACCGGTAATGCTACTGATAGCCGCTGGTATGTAAATTTCTTTTGTGAGCCTAATAAGATTTTTACTATCACCAAGTACGGATCGAATCCTCAATTTGCAACTCAGATCCTCCACAGTCAATTATAGCTTAGAATGCCTGAAGGAAGTCCCGTCTGAGGATGACATTATGACTACATTCTGTTAAAACAATAAATTCAAACGGCTGGGTTCTGTTGTTGATGGTTATTCTTGCGACAGACGTTCCTGCTGGCTGGACGTACCTTCCATTTGCAACCTTCAGCACAGTTGCCCCCTATCACAGAACATTTTCTTCTTTAGTGTGCGGCGGTAATTATCCGACAACACAGAGAAAGAAGCTCCTGAATCAACAAGTGCCCGAACAGGTTGGCCGCCGATTATGACGTCGATGAGATTTCCCGACATCTTAGCGACTGTCGTCCATGGAGGATTTTCATCTGCGGCGGCCTCACCTCCTTAGATGGCCGCCTCGCTTAGTTATCCTGGGCTCGGCGACTAGGTGGGCAACATGTACCTCGTCCAGGGTACGGCGATAGGCTTCTTCCCATAGGTCGTCTGAACTACTCAGCAGCTGACTGCCTGGGATAGAACTGCTCTGACGGCTGATTTCTTGCGGCAAAATAATCGTCGAATACTCGCCTTCTCTCTCTGCAGTAGCGTTCATGTCTAGGGCGCTCACAGTAGAAACATAGTGGTGTGTTTTCTTCTGTCCTCCAGACGTCAGTTTTTCTGCGGGCGTCACTGTTGCGGGGGTAGTTGGTTGTGGCCACGTCGATTGGCGGGGCAGACGGAAGCTAATGTCTGAAATACCTCTTCCTCAGCGAAGTCGGCTTCCTTGTGGCTCACAGTTTGTGCTTACATCCATGGCCATAATCTGATGCTCGCTCGGTCTAATAGTCCCAGATGCCATAAACTGTTGTAAATCTTCCCTCACAAATTTGTCGTATGACAGAAGCGATGTCATGCTGGTCTTCTACAACGGCCAAAGGGACTACATTGGAGAGTCTGTCATACTTCTTTCGTCCACCCCTACTTTGTTGCATCTCTTCAGTACGCTGGCACCACTTGTTGTGATTCTTTCGTCGTAGGGACGTCTTTTATCAGAAGGGATTGGAAAATGTCTCCTGCTATACTTCTCATCAGGAGCGTGATTTTGTCAGCCTCAGTCATATTCGGATTAACTATGTTACACAGGGCCAAAACATTCTGTATGTATAACTGTGTCGGCTCACCATGTCGTTGGACCCGTTTCTTTAGTTGTTCTTCCGCCGTGCGGATGTGTCTCTGGATGTCACCAAACATCTTCTTGAGGTAAATCTGGAACGTTTCCCACTCATTCAGCTTCTCTTCGTTGTTTTCGAACCATTGCTGGGCTGTTCTGTCTAGGTAGATATAAATGTTGGCCAAGCATATTGTATCATCCGACCTGGTGTACTTGGCGACTCATTCGAACCCTTTTAGCCATTTGTTAGGGTCCTGTCCGGCATCTCTAGAGAACACCAATAGGTGTCTGATGTGCAGCTGGCTTACCGCTGGTTTCGTGTCTATCGTTCATCTGATAATACCGACTTTCGGAAGCATGTACTCTGTATAACCCTTTTATTCCGGTTCTAGTCCATGTAAGCGACGGCTTTTACGTTGCCTAATCGGAGCCACATTGCTGCAGCTGTTCACAGGATACCCAGCGCCTCCACCAAACTATGTCACGTTGAAAAGCAATCATGCTTGACTTCGAAGGCAGTTTATTGCGAACTTAACATACATGCAGCACTAACTACCTCTTGGGCAGAGTGCTATGCTATTTATACACAGACAAAACGTACCTGAAATTAGAAGAATAGGAAACTGTAGAAATTACAAGTGAACATAAGAAACCTGTACAATATTCTGGAAATGATAATTACAAAGAAATAAGATTTTGGAGGTGGACGGGATAGAACGGCCGACCTTCAGCACCGCAGTCAGTGATGCGATCCATTGCGCCAAGTCAGCTGTTGGTTAAGATGGAGTCTCACGGCAATAGCAGTCTGTACAATTTAAACAGTATCTTAACGAAATAAAATCGATCTGAATTACAGACAATCACTAACGATGTATATCGTAGGCTAGACAAACAAAATTGTAAACTTGTAGATTTTCAAGCTGTTATTGAATCTTATGTAGACAAATGTCAGAAGAATTACTCCTCTATCAATATAGAGGTAGATACATTGAAACAAAGTTTGGTATGAACCGATGATGTTGTAGATCTAAAATCACAAGTAGTAGGAGCTTGCATAGACAAAGAAAACAAGCGCTAAAGGAAGAAATCTTAGGGAGCCTTAAGGTGGAAGGTCTTGGTGTAGGTTAGGTAGGCCTACAGAAACAAGTTATTCAAAATTTGTCTGTGATAGACAGGAATGTGTCGGAGTGTGACTTTAGAGTAAAGGCCTTAGAGGAAACTTCCAGTGTAGAATTTTTGAAATTGAATTAAAGGGTAGGTAAGGCAGCAAATAAAGTCGACCACTTTGAGAGAGGGAAAATGGAGGATGAAGAAAAACTAACCTTGGGACTTGATAGCAATAGTGAACAGAGAGTGGAAGACTTAAGGAAAATAATATACACCCACTCACAACAGACAATCGGTAATCAGAACACAATTTTATTGGTCATCAAGTTGATAAGCTATGGGAAGAGTTAAATAAAACACAAGCAGCATTAAATGAAAATTAAGTTTTATTTCCAAGCAAAAGTCTCCTGTAAGTGCTTATGGGAGCAACTTCAACCTCCCATCAGGTGTATATCTTCATAAACATCTTCAAAACTTTAAACCAGTTGGGGACGTTCATCATAACCATTTCATTAGGCATATATAAAACCCTCAGATAAATCAGCACTCTTTGCTACTTTGTTGGTGTGACGTCTGCCAGGACTCGAGTCTTCTGCTCTGATTTTTATACAGCTTGAGTCAACAGTTCCAGATTTGACAAAACTAAATCCTGATATGATTTTTTTACTTAAATATTTATGTATTTAATCTGAAAAACACTATATGGACCTAAATTTTACATCTTGTTAAAATATTGTTATTTATGAATATTACTCACCTTTTATACCAAAGAAGGGTTAGTGTTCTTTCAGTTAGTAGTGAAATCTCACAGTGAATAACTACTAAACAGCACTAATTGTGCTCACATCAAAAACATAAAGTAACGGCAGCTTTGTCTTGTGATACATAACACGGTCCATATTACATTTAAAATTTGACCACTGTACGTACTAACAGCTTAATTCTGCTGGTAGGGGGTACAATAATAAGAATTTACTGTTATAAAATAGCTTCATTTTAGCAGTAAAATTAGCAACAGATCCTTGTGTAATACCGTCTACTCCCTGCTGTAAATCCTTGTTCCCTGGCCCTAATTGAGAACAGACTTGGTTCAAATTACTCTAATAACAGGAAGTTAACGATACAGTGGCCAATATACGTAGCAGCTCACACGAAACTACACACAGCCATTAATAAACAAACCACCACAATTACAGCTATTTCATAAAGGTGCCAAAGAAAAACATTTATGGCACAATGGAAATTAAACATACAAAAAATGCATGTGAGCTTGTTCTCAGCACTGTTTAAAAACAATCTGTATCTATAAATGTGAATGTCCGTTCGGTGAACGTATATCACATCTGAATCATGAGACATAAAGAGCTAAAAATTTGTACAGTGACTAATGCCTACCCGGGGAACAATTTATGCATGGTTTTATGGCGATCAGATAGCTATTTATCTATATATATATTAATGTAAATGTCTGTTCGGTACGCTGATCACGTCTGAACGAGAAGATGCCGAGACTTAAATATTTGTACAGTTACCTGAGGAAGGTTTTAGGCTCGGTTTTACAGTGATCTGATAGACTTTTAATAATTTAAAGAATATAATGCGAAATCTTGAACAAGCATTACTCTTTGAAAATTATATTTATTCTTTGAAAATTGTTTTATTTGTTGCATTGTTGCTTGAGGATTGGTGATGATAAAAAAGTGGAGTATATTGGAGTGGATTTAATATAAAATTCTACGTTTGTGAGTGTTTATATTTTGCTCTGCAGTGAAAACTACAGAACACAAATGAATGATCTGTGTGTAATTGTTGTCCAAAGTCTCCCGTTGTACACTACAGCAGTTCCTTGCCGATAGCTATAACGGGGTGGAAGATATGGTGGTTGAAAGTCGACAAACTATAAAACAAAATCTTTGCTCTATGCGTGCTATAACGTCTTCAGCTCTTTCTCTGTAAGGATAAGCATACGAATAAGGAAATATAATAATACATAAATAAAGCCGTAAAAAATAAATTTCTTTTAATACATCTCTTTAAAAAAATCGATTTGACGTTTTGCGCATTATGTCAAGCACAATACTACAAATAACGTAGTTTACCAGAATATCCTAAAATGAAATTAAAATAAATTGCGACATTACTCTCACTGTACATGTTGAGATATTGCAACACAGGCTATAAGGAATAATGTATGTATTATTTATTGTAAATCATTAAGCACTTCATATAATTTAATTTTTTTTAATGTTGATTAAAACTGTTTGCTCTAAAGAAGGTATTGTATTTCATTTCATTTCAACCAACACGAGAGCGGAGCCGTGGGTTTAAGCTAGTATTGAATAAAAAAAGGGGGAAGGTGCTCGAAAACTATTATTTAGAGGCAAGTGAAAATTATACAAAACATAACTTGTTTATTTAGGTCGAACACAAGCAAAATGGAACCAATTTTGTTAATACAATAAAAAGCATCCCATTTACAGGAACTAATACTGATGATGCCTAGCATTGAAATTAATATAAATTACACAGAAAGTAACGCTTCTGGGACGAGGATATACAAACAACACTCACTCGCTCACAAACATGCAATGCAACAGCGAAACTCACCAAAATGACCGTGCTGAAATGAGGCAGAAGCAGGCACCGCTATCGTTGGTGAAATTCAACAAACCCAGAGGTACCAAAAGACACGATATACAATGACACAGCAAAGATCGCTCTGGTCTGTCGTGCCTCATTTCAGATGGTGCATGAGTATAGCAATGTTTAGTTGCATTTAGATTAGACCACGAGCTCCAGAAGAACATGGCAGAGACATACCGTACTCGCACAAAGAGTCTAGCTGCCTGCATGAGGTGGATCGGTGCACACGCGACTAATAGCAGCACCCCTAGTGGGAGGTGGCTGAACGAGGCAGGCGCGAAGCGCACACCAGCGATCCCAGCGTTAGTTATTGGAAACAAGGCATAAGCGAATGACGCACAGCAGAGCTCCCTGCGGCAAAACGAGACCAGCGCAGAATGCAGTAGAAGCGTATCACTCACACTGGGTAAATTCAGGGTGGGGAGCATAACTACTTATCAATGCAAGTTAATACTTTAACTTATATCCAATAAATCAATAAGTTTTTAAATTGAAAATAGAATCTAAAGCCTCTATAACTTCAAAGGGAGGTGAGTAAACATTGAAGTAAATGAAAAGAGGCAGAGAGCCGTCTTTCATCACCCCCTCGTTCATTAGAAATTTAGAGTGAAGCATTTCGCATAATATGCTACAATCTGAATGATAAATTTCTGTATAAATTAATCTCCAAGCTAATTCACTTGGAGGGGTAGTAGCATGAGAGCATATTACAAAGACTGAGTGGGACATAAAATAGTCAGATATACAATTAAAATCATCTTAGAAATAAGTGTAATAACTCAGTGGGAATGCAGGCGTGGGTGGTGAGACCACTCAGTGGAGGAAACAATTCATAAACAATTATAAACAAATAAAAACAACAAGATGCAAAACATAATTAAATACAATCAATTCAGTGCAGATTGTGACACACACAAAAAAAAAAAACTGCAGAGTTTAAGGAATGCAAGAAAATTTGTCATTGTGTCTGTCGCAAATGTTATTATTGAAACACTTTGACACGCATGTCTATTGTATTTACACATATTGCATTTTGATAACTAATGATCGCTTTGCTGACACACAACCAAGGGTTATCGTCGGGGAGGAAACTTTGTACTGAAGGACTGGGAGGAACTATCCACGCACAGTTTTTTAGTTTGTGCATTGTTGTCCTTTATCAGGGTAGGCCCAGGCAGTGTCAAGAGTGTGCTGGACTGCACCCCATGCCTATGACATGACCGCAGTACCCAGAGCGCTGTTTGAGCGGGCACCTGCGCAACCATTTTGAAGCCGTTGATAACCCTCCAACACGGCGCAGATCTGTGATGTCGGGCCGGGCCAAAGGTTAGCAGCTTGTCCACCTCTCAGCTGGCCGCAGTGACTGTCTCTGGCACGGGTGGTGATCTGGGACAGCAGACCCCCATGGTGTGGCACATGCCAGGCAGCGGCTGGCATTACGTCACCGGTCCTCCGAATGCTCACTCGCCGGCAGCTGGGCCCACCTTGTGTGAAGTGGAGCGGCACTATCACTGATGCTGCATCTTGCTGTAGACCATGCTAGGAAGTGGTCCCTGCATTCGTTTCACAGATTGATTAGTTACTTAACCTAACTTAAATCTAATCACACCATTGCACACGAGTGTCCGAGAACTTCAGTTCGTGGTGATCACTGTTCTCAAATGGTTTTTTCACAGCATTTTGTACTTGCCGAACATGGGGCAAGAATTACACAAGAATTAAGCAACAAATTATACAAACAAATCAAATAAATATACACAAAATATAAACAAATATTCTGGGCATGCCTGGTACCTTTACAATAAAGGTAGCCATATCTTTTAAAGAACATAAAATAAATCACAAGCTAATAACGTATTACTAGACACTTATTCATACAATTGATAGAATGGTTTAGCATGGTACACAGTCAAAACACAAAGCATAGCATTGGTAACCAGCAGCACATAAATTTTCAACTGACAGAACAGTTTGGTGATCTGCATGAGCAAAGCATAAGGTGCAGCATTTGCAGCAAGCAGCGCGGCGCAGCACAATGCGTTACAGCGTGCACTAAGCTACTACTAAAGGGCCTGTCTACACTACAGCATTGCATGGCGTGGTACCTTTATCACACAAACCCATTCTAACATGGTCCCTCTGACCTGTTATTATTTGCCTGTAGATTTCGCTTGAAATGTTCTCTCCTAATTCAACGTGATGCTCTTCACATAAAAGTACTAAAATTATGTATTCTTATACGGTAACTAAACTAAACATGAGTATACTGGACATACTTCCTGAAATAAGAGAATTATTTAAACAAAGTATTCATATACTGCAAGGAAAACAAAACATCATTAAACACTATAGTAGTTAAACCAAACATGAGCATACTGAACATGTTTGTTGAAATAATGAAATAATAGAATTATATACACACAAAATATTCATATCCTGCAAGCACACAAACAACATTCAATACCATATTAATTTATTAAACTAAAGATAAGCATTCTTTGATCATTAAGCACTATCTGTAAAGAGAGGGGTTGTGTATTAGTAATTTTACTCATCATGGGGAATGTATTGTCAGTGGTTGGCTATTCTGTAACCAGCTAATTCTAGTGGAGTGGGCCGCGGTGGAGTAGCCGATCCGTCTAAAGCGTCTCGTTGCGGAGTGCACGGTTGCTCGCCGTGGAGCTTCGAGTCCTCCCTGGGGCATGGCTGTGTGTGTTGTCCTTAGGTTAGTTTACCTAGGTTTAAGTAGTATGTAAGATACGGACTGATGACCACACAGTTTGGTCCGATAGATTTACAAACATATGAACATTTTGAACTAGTGGAGTGGGCTATGACACATCCTATCCCGGTGGTCCTCTTGGCATCTTTTTATATTCCTTTGGATCCCTTCATTTATTTTGGGTACTGTTCACTTCTCCTCATCGATACTCAGACCCAGTCTGCTCTGAAAACTTGAAGATAGCTGTTAGTTATGTTGTTATTACACACAAAATTTAACCTTACCTAAGTGGAGAGCTGTGTGGAACACTTTTTCATGGTTGTCGCGCACCCATAAAGACCTAAATTCTCAATGAACAATCAATACCAAATATAAACAATATATTAGTACCCCAGGACAAAACAACCACAGCATATCTTGATGCATGAAACTATTTCTATGAATCATGGCGTTGATCCCTAGTATAGCGACTTATGTAGCCTTATGAGGAAATTGTCACTGCGAGAATGTCAATGCCCGTGAGTTGCTAGATTTAGATTAGATTAGATTAATACTTGTTCCTTAGATCATGTATACGACATTTCGTAATGATGTGGAACGTGTCAGTACAAGTTGCGGTAAAAGTCAAAGCAACACCGAGTAACCTTCCAACCTCGGGACAATAAGATGGCACATACATTATGGAATGTAGTACACTATTTATCAACAATAAGGTACAAGACCACTAAACAGCATAACTTAAATTATATAGTACTTAATTTTCACACATCCGCAATTTGGTACAGCAGACTATTTCATGTAATTGTTTTGTTCACCAGTCATTGTAGGCATACCAAGGTACTAATTCTGGTTTGCTTGGCCACATACACCTGTGGTGCACACACACAACAGCTGACTGGCTGACACTACTCCACTGATATTCACAACTGAAGTTACTCTTACAAAATACCCTGACACACAAGAAAATACACACAGATTACCCCCCCCCCCAAATACACAAAATACACTAAAAGTACACAAAAATACACTCAAAATACACAAAATACACTCAAAGTACAGAAAAGAGACTTGTGAGAAAATTACTCAAATTTATCACAATTTATACAAAAACTACACAAAGACATAATCCACCCGCAATTGGCGGTAGAAACGGCGACTCCAGACATGGTGCAACCCATGAGACTTCTTTGCACGAACTGTCTATAGTTCTACAGCACTGTCATGAGCAATTCTCCTGACGTGGTATGGACCGACAAAGAGGGGAAAGAACTTCGTTGTGAATCCTTGACGTTTGCTCGACAATCGTCTACAATGTAGACCCAGTGATTGATTTCATCTAACACCAGAATCTCCTTCTCCAATCCGCAAAAGAGAAGAACTTGCTTTTCCCGATAGGGTTCTAACGATCCAGGAGCGGTAGTCGGGCAACAGTCACTCAGAAATTGGCAATACAGGTCAGCCGAGTTTACCCTCGCAGTACACTCATCGAAGTGTAATCTGATAATGTTTGTACCCTTGTGTAAATGTACTATACCATTACCAAAGTCAAACAAGGCTTTATGGTTAATCAAAAATTCTACACCAAGGAGCACATCAACTGCCAATGAGGGAACGACGATAAAATTCTCTCGGAACTTTGACAGAAAAAAGGGATTTATGTCTGCTTCCTTACTTCGACACTTCACCCAACGAGTGCAAAAAAATTTCTAATGTTTGTAGAACTTATGGGACTTAACTATGGGGTCATCAGACCCTAAGCTTACAAACTAGCTAAAACTAAGGACGGCACAAATATCCATGCCCAAGGGGGGATTCCAACCCCCGACAGTAGTGGCCGTGCAGACCATGACTGGAGCGCCTCAGTCCCCTCGACCACCGCGGCCGGCCCAACGAGTGCACCCTTCACCTCAGTTCGCTGCAAGGGCAAGACTGGCCAAGTGCTGACTGCTTTGCATCGTTCAAAAGCTTGTTCACTAATGACAAAAACAACACTTCCTGTGTCAAACACGCATTCCAAATCTATAGAAACGACATTAATATACACCATAAGTTGTGCTGCAGGCTCTCCTACTGAGGGTTCTTCATCTATGAGAACTTCGCGAATATTCCCCATGTCTTTTACTCTGTTCTTTGCAGATTGCGTTCCGAGCATGTTGATCGTTGTGCAATCAACCTTGGAAAATTGTCATTTTCTAGTGTTGGGCTGGGGTTCTGGCGGTTTGTTATGACGCGGATCAGCTGACTGCACCTCAACCCGTTCAGGGGGCAGGGCTCCCTGCTGCCAGTGGCCCTTGTTAGGGCGGTAGCGCTTTTCGCCATGCTACTGTTGCTACTCGACTTCTTGGAGGAAGTATTTTGATTTCGACGAGACTTGAACTCGTCATCGAGTTCAAAGTCCTCCAAGTAGGCCTGAAAGAGTTCTATGTCATCCTTACAGTTACCAGCAAGGACGGTATTTCGTAAACTGCAAGGCAGCTTCGACAAGCAGATTTTAATCAGCTCGCGCGAAGAGTAGGGAGAATCCAAAAACTGGTTCCGTAAAACCATTCCTTGGAAGTACTCATTCGGACTACGGCAGACCCAGTTATTAAAATGCGGCATCATTAAGATGCTGCTTTTGAGTCTATCCTGCTGCCGTTCTGACCATTAGACAGAGAGTAAATGGTCGCAGAAATCGTGATAGTACCGGCAGTACTTAAGTACAGATCACATCCGCGGACCGGGTTTCCCTTCAAGATATCCGGACACATATTCCATCCTGTGCCCGTCTGACCAGCTCGGAGGCAAGAAACGTTCAAATCGTTCCAACCACACTCGTGGATGGATCCCATTCGCCGAGTTACGAAAGACTTGAAACTTCCGCACCGACAAGAAATGGTTATGGTCGAAAGCATGTCCGTGTTCCCGACTAGTTACAGCTGTGCGCCTCTCCCGCACGGGAATTATGCTGTGTGCCATTCGAGGATCTTCCTCCTCAAATGTGGAATCATCCCCGCGTTCTGAACTGCATCGATTGCTAGCGCACACAACACGAGCCACGTGCGCTACAGGGGGAGGGAAGGGGCGGTCAACGGCTTCTTCTAAGCATGCTACACGCTCGCTGAGTTCTTATGTCACATCGCACCTCCTCTTATTTATTTCCCCTTGCTGCTGCTTGAATTGAATCAGGCCCTGAACTTCTTCAGAGTCAACAGCACCGACGGGAGCCGTCCTGTCCGACGTCCCTTCTGAACGCTGTGACATTGTGGTGGCTAATTTCACCAGCCGTGACTTCGTCAACACGCGTATTTGCTTCGGCTATGGCATCGGCATTCGTTTTAACTCGCGCATTGACTTCCACAATGGCCTTGGCATAAACTTTAACCCGCATGTCAACTTATACAATGGCCTCGGCATTTGTCTTAAGTCACGTGTCAACGTTATCAACACACGAGACTACAACACGGATTGCCTCTACATTTTCGCGAATGCGCGAAGCATTATCCGGACATTGCTATGTCATGTTTTTCCTGCACATGACGAACTATTTCGTCACGCACATTGTGTAGTGCTAACTGCATTGAAGTTTTTTGCTCCACACACTCCTTTTGCACGGTACCAATTTGCTCTCTCATGGCAGCATTTTGTTTGGTAATGCGGGTCTCCATGTTAGCAACTTGTTCTTTCTGACTTTCCATGACAGAGAGAAGCCTTGCGAGGATATCAGCAAATGCTGGTTCATCAATGGCGGACACAGGCTTCGCCATGTTCGACAGACGTACTGGGCGGATTTGTACATTCCGCCATGTTGTTTGATAGTGCGTCTTGCACGCCGCATTCCTGGCTACCGGATGCGGCCATGTTAGAATATGGCGCGCTTTGTAACGAATCTTCAAGCACGCTGCCTATGCCGTAAGGTTGGCAATGGCTTCTCGCTCTAAAGTCGGGTCTGATCGTCACGATTTTTCCCTGCCTTCACTGTGGTTCATAGGCCTATTGTGAGTTACCACCGTTGAATTCTAATTGTTTTGCATGATTCTAAGCACCAGAACAACAGAATTTCCACGCAAGAACGCAAAACTTTCGGCCTATTAAGAAAATCTGCGTCAACTTATACACGTTGTAACGTTTCTGCTATGTTGTGCACTCCTAAAAATCAGTTGCCAACATAGAAACACGAAATATCTGATACCTAAAGTAAAACTTCATTACCGGACATGTGATATTTCACATTTTCGCCTTCTGTTTGGAATTCTATTAAGACTAATAGTAAACTACCTTTAAGAAATAGTACGTTGATTTAAATATAACTTTGGCTATCCTTCTACGTAATTTTCAGTTTTTAATACTTTCGTAAATAATAGCTGCAAACACTAAAAATGCATTACACTTAGTTTCGGAAATTGCTGAACCTATATGATACTAATTTGTATGAAAACAATAATACTACATGTTATAAACTATTGCACAACATGATTTCATATATACCTTTTGTTTAAATAAATTAGGGCAGACCATGTTTTATATATCACTAGATCCTAAATTAAATACTGATAATTATTCATGCACTAAAACTAATAATCTGTTTGGTACTAAGAAACTATCTTCGAAATTAACAAAACTACGACAACCATATACAAATCCGTATTAATAAATAATTTGACCACAAACCGAAACATGGAAATTCCATGTGACAATAATATTACGCCTACACAATATTGGCAAAACAAATATGTGTGCATTTCGAAAACACACATAATGTAAATAATTTGAACACTGTAAATACTAGTCAAAAGAATGACGTCAAATTTGTGCACTACATTTAAATACAAATTTCATGAAACAAGTACATACATTGACATAAATAGTCAAAGCTTAAATATAATGTTATAATTTCTGCATTTTGGCATATTTAATGTAAAAGAATACTGTTTAATTGTGAATTACAAAACTTTGTCATCAATCTTATTACGCAGTCATGTAGAAAGATGTTTGAGAGAAACCGTTGTTTGTTAGTCTACTTTGGAGTATTCGAATGGCCAGAAACCTGTAAGCAGCTCTGTTGGCTTGCTGCTGCATTTCTTGATTGTGCAATTTTAAGTGGAAATAAAATCGTTTCCATATCAACTAAAATGCTTTTAATTTAAAAGAACATCCTGTAGAATCAATTTCTTTAGTGAATGCCGAAGATAACTCACAACGCAATGGACTTCAGCCAGCATATAAGATAAGTTCAACTTCACCTACAGTGGAATGACTTCGTTATTGACTGTGAACTAATAAACATTTCCGTGATTCAGGAATATATTAGGGCTCAGTTTGAGTCACGTATACTACAATTTCACACGTTTGTCGAACAGAACGACAAATTTTTAACAACAAAAACATATAAAATTCGGCACAGCCTATCGAATACCACGTGGCAAAACACGAATATAATGTTTCACACGGTTGTTGGACAGAACGAAAACTTTTTAACAATAAAAAAAACATAGAAATACGGCACAGCGTAACGAATACCACATGGAAGAACACGGGTACAAAGTTCCACATGCAAGCCTACTCTGTGGTGTTGTTCCTATAATTTTACACAGATAAATTCCCATCCAAAAATACCTAATATACTACGATCTTTCGTTTCGCACATAATTCTGAAAGTAACACAATATTGCGCTGCAAAATAATCCTGAAAAAATAACACACAAGATATTGTGCTGCAAAACTATTCTCACACGCACACACTCATACATGCCGGGTGAAATCTTTACTATTAAAGATTGCTTTACTGTAGCACTGTACGAATTTTGGCGGGCACTTAATTGTGAACAAAATTAGCTTTCCAATATCACAAGACTCCCCAGAAGGACGAACCCTGGCAGGGAATCGCCAGATAAAAGCGGCTTGTTAATTTCAAATAACTGATCCTGGCAGGGAACTGCCAGATAAAAGACGTTTGGTAACTTTCAAATAAGTAATCCTGGCTGGAAACCACCAGATAAAAGAGCTGCAGTTATTTAAAACTAACAAGGACTAGCAAAAGGGATCCAAGATAAGAGATTTGCGCAACGGAATACATGAGGTTTTCTCCGGGAAGCAGAGGGAAACCATAATAATAAAACGGATCTGAGGTTAAATGACAAACAAGGGAACATTTAACTATGCTGGTTTATTACCAGTTCATATGGAAATGGGGGCAACACCGATTTTAAATGCACCTTAGAAGTGCATCCCACTATAGTTTAGTAGGTACTAATTTTTTTCACACGCCAAGAGGGGTCAGATAAGCAAAAGCGAGGATGTAAAGCATAAGAAACAGGAGGATGGGTAGGACATGGGACATAATCATTTACAAGCGCGTAGCTGCGACAGTTACTCTCACAGAAGACTGCAACATGAAATACAGTACAATCCACAACCAGGCAGATAATCCGAATCTGCCAAGTTACCACATTCAGAACCACGTGCACTCTGTTCCACTTCCAATACCCAGAAGGGGCCACTAAATTTCACACAAACCTTACACATGAGGGAACTGATAACGTAAGCGAGCATTATATCTGTTGAGGTGGCAAAGCAAAGAACAGGCAAGAAATACAACCTACCGAAAGTTAAACATCACGTGGGCTTGAGATGTAGAAAATCTGATAAATTCAATACATTGTGAAAGAAATATACTAAGTATCACGTTTAATTATTTAATGGACGCGGACAGACGAAGAGAGTAACACGAAACAGGCATTATAGAGCATTTAACGAAGTTACAAATCACACAGATATATTTTACGGTTTCACGATAGCAAAGTCGTTAAGGCAGAAGGACGCGGAAAGATATTACAGAAATAGTAAGATTTAGCATTATTTCAACGCCTGAAGGGCTGGAAAACGTTGAACAAAGAAGAGGTCTTTGTTCCACATGCCATAACGGACACCAAACTAAAACTCATTAGTCATCATTTACCGTTTTAACAGAAATCAAACAAAGCCACGCCAGAAAACATACACGAGAGGAAAACGCCACATTCCCGAGAATAACATAATTCACACTCGCCTAGAGCAGACGTAACTTATTACTGCTACAAAGCGTAGCATGGACCTATATGTGGCTCACTATTTAGACCATACGAACATCTTACCTAAGTCAAAACCGGAGAGAGAGAGTGACAACGCCACTCCGATACGTACGAATCCTCGCGCCAAAGCTCCTACAGAGCATGGCGGAGAGATAACGTACTCGCGCAAAGAGTCTAGCTGCCTGCACGAGGTCGATCGGTGCATGGGCGACTAATAGCAGCGCCCATAGTGAGAAGTGGCTGAACGAAGCAGCCGCAGAGCACATACCAACGCTCCTAGCGTTAGTGACTGGAAACAAGGCATAAGCAAACGACGCACAGCAGAGCTCCCTGCGGCGAAACGAGGCCACCGCAGAACGCAGTAGAAGCATATCACTCACACACAGGGTAAATACTGGGTGGGGAGCATAACTATTTGTCAATGCAAGTTAATACTTTAACTTATAGTCAATAAATCAATAAGTTTTTAAATTGAAAACAGAATCTAACAAATGCAAAGCCTCTACAACGTCAAAGGGACGTGATAAAACATTGAAATAATTGAAAAGAGGCAGAGAGCCGTCTTCCACTGTCTTGGCCACAGACACCATCACAAATCTGTCAACACTTTGGTACACATTGTTACCACAAGACATCCTAAACTTACAAGAAACTCCATCATGTCACAATCGTGGAGAGCCCTCGAAGTCTTTTACAAAAACCATTTAACAAAAATACAATTGACTTGAACAGAGGTTTAACCACAACATTTGAAAATTAAAACACTTATTAAGGTATATAAAAATTAACACTTAAATGAACCAAACGGCGAATTGTTATTTGGTTTCATATTACATAAAACATTTCAACATTAAAGATACAAGAATTCTGTTTCAGATCAAATTGAAACACAAAATACATAATTGACATATTACATTGAAATCTCACAGAGTTATACATCAATAATAAAATAGGTTATTCTATAACGTTAAGTAACATTGAGAATATTATTTTTAATAAATTAACACGGTCCAGTATAACCAATTGTACCTAATGCACTATAATTAAGCCCACAGGGCACTTTGTCATGTCAGGTCGTAGACTGTGTTAGTTTGAGGGAGACAAAGCTATCTTCATCCATGCAGCATGCAGCGCTAGGGAGAAACTAACTACCAAGCCACCATGCAGCGCTACGCAAACACTAACTACAAAAACTAACTACCTACAGCCCGGGTGCAAATTATTCTAACAACCACATGAGGTAGAGAGGGAGGTTTCTTGAGCTTGCCGGTCTGGTTCCATGTGTTAAACAATTCTATAAAGTGAGATCTAAGGTATTAGTGACTTAAAATGTAATCTAACCTTACCACAATCATGCTGCAAAATTAAGAATGAGAATTAGTGGTTGCAGGAAAATCAGTGTTTACTGTCCTCATTGTACACGTTAGGCAGACAGTTACTTGACATTGATCTTGCCCTTCTTCAACTCCTTTATTTTTCTTTTATTACCTCACATCTTTTTCTGCTCCTGAATGTGACTCTGGCCTCTTCCACAGACCACCTTCGGTCCTTTAATTTACAAAATTGCCATGCAAAACTCATTTGAAAAATGCAAGTTGGTTCTATTAATAGGCCAGGGTGTATATTTTTCATAATGTTCAAATGTTTGTAGAACTTATGGGACTTGATTATGGGGTCATCAGTCCCTAAGCTTACAAACTACTGATGAACTACCTAAGACTAAGGACGGCACAAATACCCATGCCCTAGAGGGGATTCGAACTCCCGACCGTAGTGGCCGTGCAGACCGTGACTGGAGCGCTTCAGTCTCCTCGGCCACCATGGTCGGTGTGTATATTGTCAATGAAATTTAGATGAACCCTTTGTTCGCCCTTTGTAGCGACCGTCTACCGTTTGAATCGCACACCTCTTGTTATTGAAACGTACACTCCCTAGATAAAAGGATCTAGACCCCTAAGCATCAACACCTCAGTGCATCCACATGCAACTAAAAATCCTATGAATTATGGTGTTGGTGCCTACCATGGAGTCTTATTAACATGCTACCTAACAGGGAGATTGCAGATACAAAATCCACAGTAAAGGTGACAACTCAATAATTCGATAAACAAGGCTAGCTTCACGGACAGTCTAGAAGAGCACATATACTTAAAACGAGCAAACAGGGACTCAAATTACATATACACAACAACTTAGATTGTGCACCATCAATTCTCACGATGGAATCAAAAGATAAAAACCTGGACCAAAAAAAGGACTATGTGATGTAGGCATCATTATAGCTAACAATGACACTTGGATATGTCACACTAATAAACCTTTAAGTACAAAACAGGGCGTCAAGGTAACGTACATCGAACAGCTGACCAGGTGGAACTGGCAAGTTGCTGTTAACCACACCATTAGCGGCGTGCACCTTATAGTACACAAAACACGCATACAATATACAGACGCGTTATAGCAAAATAAAATCGCACAACAAACACATATAACAAAATACACTATTAAAACAAACCACTTGAAGAAACACTGCAAAAGGCATACAATGTTCATCATAAATTTAATAACATTAATCACATAGTTGGTAAGAACAATACTAAAACTACCATAGAAAAAAAAATAAACAAAACTTAGAATGTACGTGCGTCTTTCTGAGCTAGTTGATCGCGTGATGATCAACTGCAGGGCTATGTTACCAGCTTGTGTTAATGCCGGGGTCGTTCGGTTGGTTATGGTGCGGATCAGTGGACCTGATATCCATGTTTTCTGTTGGTGGGTCGCTTGGCTGTTTCTGGCATTTATCGGGACGGTAGCCTTTATTACCGTTCCTGAACTTTCGCCATTTGTTGGCTCGCTTATCACGCCTATAACTCTGCTCATTCCTCCGCTGTGACTGTTTCTTAGTATTGTAAAAAGGACCGGACTCCCCACTGCTAGTACTTTCCGCTTGGCGATTGTAACTAGCGCTATTGTCGCTCTGATTACTTCTCCTTGAAGAGCCATTTTCGCTCTTCTAGGTCCATAATCATCGTCAAACTCCAAGTCCTCCAGATAAGCCTGGAAGGACTCAATGTTCTACTTGCAGCTTTCCACAAGGATGGCATTGCGCATACTTCGAGGACGTTTCGACGCACAAATTCTAATTAATTCGCGCGGAGGGTATGGGTAGTCGAGCAACTGATTTCTTAGCATTATTCCTAGGACGAATTCGCCGAGACTCCTGCAATTGCTGTTTGCAAAGTGGGGTATCACTAAAATGCTAATTTTTACACATCCCTGCTGCCTCTCCGACTAGTAGGCAGACAGGAAATGTTCCCTAAAACCATCATAATTGCGGCAATATCTGAAGAGAGGTCGCATCCGCATGGCGGGCTCTCCCTCGACATATCTGCACACATACTCGATTATCTGCCCCTCTGGTCAGTTCGGTGGCAGAGCGTAATCGAATTGCTGTAGTGACACACTGGAGTGTATCCCGCTTGCAGAGTTTTGGAAGACGTGGTACTTTTTTACCATCTTGAAGTGGTTATAATCAAATGCCTGCACTGGCTCTCGTACAGGCACTTGACTCGGTATTTTTCTAATGGGAGGACGGCACGTAGAGTTTCGAGTTCCTCGTCCTTGAAAGCCGAATCATCTCCGCGTTCGGAACCACAGGGCCAATCACCACACAAATTTTGGGACGCGTTTTCTACTTGCGAGGGAGCTGGGAGTGCAATGGAAACTTGCTACAGACGCGTGATGCATTCTTCTGGCTCGACCACCACATCGCGATGCCTACGGTCAATTTCCCACTGTTGTTCCTTGAACTGGAGTAAGTCGCGAACCTCCTCTGATTCATTTAAAAGAATGGGAACTGCCCTTTCTGCCGCCGTCTCCCCTATCTGAGGAAGCTACGCCACCGAGATGTCCAGCGCTTCAACGCGCACCCCTAGTTCATTGTTGCGCGTTTTCAGTTCACCGGTGCACGTTTTCAGTTTATACGTGCTCGTTTTCACCCGACCGTCTACCAAATAGCCTCTCGCTTTAAGGGTTTGGGTATGAGTATCAACACAGTTGGAGAGGGCAGATATAGCTTCTGCATTCCCTGAAATTTTCGTTGTTGTTTCTGAGGTACCATGCATTACTACCTCATTCCGTTCCTGAACTAGCCATACTATATTGATCGCAACCCATCCAGATTATTGTTATTAACATGTACGGTGTTACTTTGCGCTCCCTGCACTGTGTAGAATCCTTGATAAGTTCAGCCTGAACTGAAGCATTTTGCGCTTCCATCCCTGCTTTAAATTCCTGAACTGAAGTATTCTACTCTTTCATCATGGAACCTACTCCTGCTTTAATTTCTGCTTGTAGTTCCTGAACTGAAGCATTCTGCACTTCCATTATAGAACCTACTTCTGCTTTCATTTCTGCTTTCAGTTCCCTCATGAAACCATGATGTGGCTTAGAGTCGCAACAGAAATGCACACAGGCCTACTAACACCAATTGAACTATATACAACAGGATCTCTACATTTGTCATGAATATATCTGACATTGTAAAAAAATCCAGATTCTTCTTGTTTTTGATATTTCTTTCTTTATGATTTGGTTCATATGTATCCATCTTCAATAATAAGCTTTCAAAATCCACATATATAACAAATGGGTCATGAATTGTATGATTATAATTTTTAAACATTATGAATTCACCTTTATTAGATACATTAATTTTTATCTGATTTACTTATAGAACAATCTTGTTTAGGTGTATTTAGTTTATTTTCTGAATGAAAGTGTTGTAGACACATTTCACATACATGAATTTTACCAGGCAGCAGGAATAGTTTTTCATTATTATTCTTAACATTTATTAATGCTTTATGATCTTATGATATTTTAGGTAGCTCAATATACGATTAACCATGAAGTGATGTACATTTGTTAATTCCTAATGTATGCCAGTTATTCTATTTATCATTCATCCTGATCCTCTATCTTGAAAATCATGAATACTTACTTACCTTTTATATAAAATTAATTTAGATCTATATCATTTGTAATGACATAGTTATATGTTGAGAATCTAAATTCTTTTATTTTATGAGTGGTATTCAATTTGAATTCACAAATACAATACTAAATTTACTTTTAGTCCATTGTATATTTTGCGATTATCCTTTATTAGCTGATATATAATAAGTTTAATTGATGTCTTAATGTGTTGTAGGTCTTTAAATTTAATTTTGTTTTCATTATTATATATTTGTAAGCTATTTTGCAATGTTTTCTCAGTTGAATGATAATTATGAAGATTTATTTTATTTGGTTCTTCAAATATGACTGTAGAAAATGGAAATAGTGTTTGAATATTTTGAATCAACTGTAACGATTTTTTTACTTAATTTAGAACATCAATGGAGATATAAATGGTTTTTTGTATAGCTTATGGGACTTAATTACTGGGTCATCAGTCCCTAACTTACAAACTACTTATGAAGTAGCTGATCTTAGGACAGCTTAAATATCCAAGCCCAAGAGGGGATTTGAGCCCCCGACTGTAGTGGCCATACAGACTGTGATGAGCTCCTCACTCCTCTCGGCCCCTGCGGCCAGCTATAAATGATTATCTAATGCTTTAATTTCGTTAACAGTGATTGGTAATGGACCTATAATTTCGATGTTAACCAAACATACATGTTTAACTTTTCTTTCTCTTTATTATGATTATCTTCAAATAAAGATTGACCCCACTTTTTTGTCAATATTCGAACCAGTGATAGTTGCCCAATCATGCCATTCTAACATTATTCCATATATATCAGGTAATTTAATTTGAATAAAAAATTGATTTCCAAATTTTTATAAACAAATTTGGTATAAATAATATCAACATTTGTAATTTGATACTCTTTCTTCACATTTAACATCAGACAGTTTCATAAACAGTATATATTTAATGACACTATTAACTTCAAGCATCAGTGCTGGTGCAAATATGCTACCGCTTTTCTTTAAATGCTCACTGTTATTGCAAGAATGGGGATGACGTAATTCTGCTTTAGCTAGTCCTCATGTAATCCTTAAAAATGATGTTCATTAAGGTTCTGAGTTTCTAGTACATGGCTGTGTTTTGTTAGGGAGTGCATCACTGGTAGCAGATTTGCACCGCACTGCCTTTCATTAAAGTAGATTTGAATTTTTTGTGTTACATTCCTTGCAAATGGATTTGTGTCAGTTTCTAGTAAATATTTATTTTATATATTTTACCCTACATATTAGAATGCCTAAAATTTTAATTCGTAAATAAAAGTTTAACTCTTGATTAATTACCATCATTCTCATTTTAACACATTTAAATCTTTACAGAATGCTAAAATGGGTTATTGTACTTCATAATTGAATCTTCAGGTGTCATAACTGTGGTATTGGTCTAACAGATGAGTAAATAGACTTCTTTCGACAAGTAATGAAAATCTTAGTGATTTTTGTCTAGATCCCTCATCAGATCATGAACAGCACACTGTCATTCAAATGCAAATCCTAGATCTGAATCCAAACAAGATTTCACAAGCAATGAATCTGATATTGAAGGTGGTACCACTCTGCGGAGTAAAACGTCATAGAAGCAGCACTCCAAAATACTGAAAAAGTATATGATAAAAATATTCCCTGGTTCAAAAGACAATGCAAGGGGCATGATTCAGGGACGCTAGCTCTCTCATAATAGATGATAATATTATTGACGAGGTAATTACGTGTAATACAGTCCCCATAACACAGAAAAAAGCTGACACTAATTACTCAAGAGGAAGGAACTACAGGGAAGTAACAAAAGATGAATTAATAGATGATTATTTCCTCCTTTTGGAATAATGTTATATTTGTTATATTTATACACCAAAGGTAATTCATATAATAATTCAGATGTTAACAAATGTGATATTCCTACATGTACATTAAACTATTTTTGTCCTTACGATCACTTAGTAGCTATATACTAGGTTTGTAACTCGGAATATACAGTAGTAGCAAATTTGCACCACACTGCTGCTGATATCATAGTAATTGGCACTGCTGCCCAAGGGTTAAGCTTAGTAGCTAGAACAATTTCTATACTAGAAAGTGTTCAGGTTTTGTACTGTAAACTTTGGTATATGTATTACATCTGGAATTAATGCAAAATTTATACCAGTTAATGATCACACAGTTGTACCAAGTTTTACTACCTTCCTTGTGAAATCATATTCATAAAAATATCATTTTTGAAAAACTACATTACACCATTAATGTATCTAAATAATTAACATACCCCATCTAGTAAACCAGAAAATTCTCTGATTATAATACCATGTACTTTGTATTTAAAATTAAAATCATCTTTTTCAGCACAGAAAAAGTCATTTTGGAAAACTACTGTTCTACTATAATATATCTTAACTACACCATTTATTTTTAATCATTATGTAATCTTATACTAGATTATGGTTTTGGATATCCTGGTGTTAATTGTAATGTATCTAAATACACCATATACCTCATGTACTTAACAAATATTACAACTTGAACACTAGGTCTTTGACATACTCAGATTATTATTTATACATTTTTGGGTAAAAATGTTAACCAATCGGTTATTAATTGTGATTCCAAATCATTACCAATCCACATCCATTTAAAAAAATACATATAAATTTCCATTTTCAAACAGTAAGTGATCGTAATATTTACTTTCACATAATGATGCAACTGGTTCAGTTGCTGTAGGTGAGGTAGGGACATTTATAATTATTTTTCGGGTTGTAGGTTTTGGTGATACTATAATATATGACCTTTGTATAGCTTCAATCTGATCTTGAAATAACTCAAAATGTGATCCATTATACTATGAGTACGTAATTGATTCATGTGTTGTTGTTGTGGTCTTCAGTCCGGAGACTGGTTTGATGCAGCTCTCCACAATACCCTCCCCTGATCAAGCCTCTTCATCTCCACATAAGAACGGCAACCTACGTCTGTCTGAATCTGCTTACTGTATCCATCTCTCGGTCTTCCTCTGTAGTTTTTACCCAACACACTTCCCTCCCTCATTACTTGAAAGAGTTTATTCTAATCAACATTGTCTTCTCAATCTACAAAAGCTAGCAATGTAGGTTTGCCTTTTCTTAATCTATCTTCTAGGATAAGCCGTAAAGTAAGTATTGCCTCCTGTGTTCATACAATTCTCCTGAGCCCAAACTAATCTTCCCCAAGGTCGGCTTCTACCAGCTTTTCCATCCTTCTGTAAATAATTCGTGTTAATATTTTGCAACTATGCCTTATTAAACTGATGGTTCTGTAGTTTTCACACCTGTCTGCACCTGCTTTCTTTGGAATGGGGGTACTTCACCTGTCTCACACATCTTACATATCAGGTGAAACAATTTTGTCATGGCTGGTTCTCCCAGAGGCTTCAGTAGCTCATCTACTCCAGGGGCCTTGTTTCGACTTTGGTCTTTCAGTGCTCTGTCAAATTCATCTCTCAGTATAGTATCTCCTATTTCATCCTTATCTACTTCTTCTCCCATTTCTACAATATTACCGCTAAGTTCCTTTCCTTCATAGAGCCTCTTTATATACTCTTTTCCCTTCTTTCCCTTCAACTTTCCCTTCTTTGCTGAGAACTGGTTTTCCATCAGTGTGCTTGATATCCATAGAGCTGTTTTTCTTATCTCCAAATGTTTCTTTTATTTTCCTGTAGGCTGTATCTATTTTCCCCTATTTAACATTCTTCTACATCCTTGCATTTGCCTTCTAGCCACTCCTGCTTAGTCATTTTGCACTTCCTGTCAATCTCATTTCTTAGTCGTCTGTACGCCATTTTGCCTGTTTCATTTACTGCATTTTTATATTTTCTCCTTTCATCGATTAAATCTCCTGTGATATCCAAGGATTTTTTTGTAGGTCTTGCCTTCCTACCTCTTTGTTCCTCTGCTGCCTTCACTATTTCATCTCTCAATACTACCTATTCCTCCTCTACTGTTTTATTTTCCCCTGTTTCTGTCAATTGTTGCCTAAAGCTCCCTCTGAAATTCTTAAGAACTTGAGGTTCCTTCAATTTATCCAGGTCCCATCTCCTTATTTTCCTACGTTTTTGAGGTTTCTTCAGTTTCAGTCTACAGCTCATAACCAACAAGTTATGGTCAGTGTCTATATCTGCCGCTGGTTACATCTTACAGTTTAAAACATGGTTCCGAAATCTATGTCTTATCATTATAAAATCTGGTATCTCCCGGTGTCTCCTAGTCACTTCCACATATATAACATTCTTTTGTGATTATTAAACCAGGTGTTTGTTATAACTAAATTATGTTCCGTACAAAATTCTACCTGGCGGCTTCCTCTTTCATTCCTTTTGCCCAGACCATATTCATCTACTATCTTCCCTACAGATCTGAATGCTAGAAACCTAATATTTGACCAGTTTATGCACTAACACTTCAGACAGATATGTTGGATACTGTGTTGTATTTTCATAGTTTTTTAAATACCTGAAATCATCATCCATATGTAAGATCACTATTCAAAGGTGGGAAAATGCATGTCCTAACACATTACCATTTCTGTGTAAATCTTTTCAATAATGCACATTTTTATGTACTCCATATCTATGGTTTCGTCCTTTATTTGTAAATTAGATATATATATATATATATATATTATTGCTGTAATGATGAAACTGAATATCAGTTCGTTTTTGTCACAAATTAAATGCCGCATCTGCTACATTTAATACTTTTTTAGTTGCACCTATATAATACCATTTTATAGTTTTCTTGAACCATATATACATGCTAATTCTATAGCTACCATATTCATCTTTAACGCCACATCTTCGCATTTGCATAAAAATTAAAGTATATCACTTAACTCACCATGTATCCAAAGATTGTATGTTAACTGAAATAGTATTAATGCCTCTCTAAATGCATCGTCACTCACTTGAGTGTTTTCATTATCGTATCCATAATTATTTTTTTACTCCTATCATTAGGTATTACTATTTTCAGCAATAGTGGCAATAAACATAGCTTTATTTGTATACAATCAAAATGATGATAGCCCACTCAGCAAGTAGGTTTGACTTTGTATACCACTGTATTAATTTTAACATATGGTTTTTATGGGTCTAAATAAAACAATCTGTTTCCAAGTTGACCTGTATTTCTTCATCCATGCTGTGTTATACGACGTTGAATAACACTACACATGAGTAAAAAAAACAGAACTGATTAAGTTGTTCAATAACATTCAGTCTTCATATATTCATTCTCATAATTAAAATATAAATTAATAATGTGGTCGTCTAATGTTGAAGAAAATTCCCATCCATCATCATCCTCAGATGCAGTTATTAATTTTTTTAAATGTAGAAATATCTTTTCCTCATAATTATGTATAATGATCTTATAAGTTGTATACAACATTTTTTGACATTCAATATAACCAAATCCAATATCATATTGTATATTGTAATTATGTTAAAATTTTCAAGTTTATATACAACATCTATCAACCTCATTTATTAAGTTCAAAATAAATTTTGTTGTGGATAGATGCCTTTATTCTAATTTACGAAAGAAAAATATTCTGCCTTTAACAAATTAAATTGAGGTGTTAATATTATCCAGAATGGAATATCAAATTCAGTGGGTAGTCACTAACCTCCCCCCTGATCATCATGACTTTCTTTCTAAGCAATATTCTTCGTATTTTCTTTATGCAGTTTCAGGATCTCTCAATACTAATCAAATCTAATTTTATTTTAGTATTCAGGTAATTACATTATCCTTATCTATGCAGTTATTCTGTGAATTATCAAGCGCAAAAATGTTACATATACTTTGTCACCATTTTTCTAATCGTTTTTTCAGCAAGGCATACATGTCGATAGTCTTTTTCCATTGTTCATGTTCATAAAATGTTCCTTCGATATCCTTCACTTTATATGTGATTGGACCTGAAATTATAACATCTTCAATTTCAGAAAATCGGTAAGCCAATTAGCAGTATATCCTTTCTCAAATATACCTGTTCATTTAATTATCTGAAGTTTATCACCAATAGAGTACTTTTGCTAAATTGGATACAAAACTTTTGCATTAGGTTTATAATTTATATGGTGCACATCAACTGACTTCATTTTTCATTGCGTTATTATATTAATCTACTAAATTTGAAACAATGTCTATCCATTTGTAATTTCCTTGAATAGAAAATTGTTTCCAAAGATTTTCTTTTAATGTTCCATTGTGTTTTTCAACAATAGATGCTTTTAATTTCGTAAAAGTAGAATAATCATTAATGTTTTATCTTTTCATCATTTTATTAAAGCTTTCTTACAGAATTCTTTTCCATTATCAGTTTGTAAATTTCATAGTGTTCTGTGTTTTAATGAACCATTTAAAGTTTTGCCTGTTTTATCTCTAACTGGAATAGCCCAAGCAAATCATTGATGTATCGATTATCTTTTCCCAAATATTTAACTCATTGCATTAAATCATCAAGATCTTCTATATGTTGGTGAAATGGTATCATTTGTTTTTCGACCTCTCTATTTTCTTCAGTAGCTTTCAACACATTATCACGTATTTCTTCAAGTCCTATTACTTCTTCTGTAGCATAAATAACATTTTGATCTTTTTTATTAATTTTTTTCATATTCTGTACATGGTGGTTTTTTATGATTTAATAATTTTTTTTCAATTCTTCATGCTTCTTGTTTAACATCAGGATTGTATTTTGCAAACATTTTTAGAATATGAAACATATAGGCTTACATTCACATTCAAGGTGTACAAATCATTTACCTTATGTTTACGTTTATGTTTGACTTTTATGTTGATGTTTATGTATACATTCAAGGTGGACGATTAGCCAACCCTATGTTTAACATCTATGGTAATCTTTCATGTCTGCATTGATATTTGACATTTACGTTTATGTTATAAAATCTTTTATTCTAGATCTGTATTTAACATCATTTGATTTACATGTCATGTCTGTAGTTATAAAACCAAAAATCATTCCAAAAATTATTGCACATATTTCTTAATTCATCATATCTTGTATCACCACCAGCAAATTCACGATAAGTACGATATAGATTTGTGTCATCCTCTCTGAAGATATTTTAAAAATTTAAATTATCTCTGACTAGTTGTTTTGGCATTTTTGAGAAAATTTGGGCTAGATTTAAAAACAAAATATTCTTCTATATCTACCTCTAGTAAAGAATTCTCTTACTACATCTTGATTTTCAAGAATGACATCATCTAACACTACAACTGAATTGTCTTGATATTCATCTAATGGTATAAAGTCATCATTGCTACTAATAAATTAATCCAAAGTGTCACATATTGATTATTCTGTTTTATTACATTTTCTAGCATATTCGTTATATTTTGGCTAATATAAACTATTAAAATAAACATACAAGTGATAAATTTTATTCCATTTTAACCATCCTGGAGCTAGAATATGATTATCAATCATTGATGTTGCTTTACCACATCAACTAGGCCAATAATAGCACATCTAATGGAATTAGGTAAACGTTTACCATGTTTATTGTTTGGATTCTCTTCTGGATTTAGTATTTTTGGTTCCAAATCTGTCTTCATTTAATTACCAATAAATGAGCAGAATAATACAACTACTTGATAATTCATTAATACTCAATAAAAGATTAACCATTCGTATACAAGATAGTTTTAAAAGTGTTAGGATTGTATACTTCATTTTAACCCTAAACATTACAACAAAAAATAATAAATCACACAGTAATGGTGAAACAATAATAATTACTGAATATCAGTCTCCACATTGCTTTTATTTTCTAGGACATTACCAGTTTTGTGACAGCTGCCCATCTTCAGATCAAATTTATGAAGTTACAGAGTAACCTGTCCTGTGATGAACGAATGTTCACAGTGGTTACAGTCGTTACATTCGTTCATCACAGGACAGGTTACTCTGTGACTTCAAAAATTTGATATGTAGATTGGCAGCTGTCCTGAAACCGGTAATGTTCTAGAAAATAAAAGTGACCTGGATACTGATATTCAAGAATGTTATTCATATGATGACAGCAGAAACTCCCTCAAGAACCATAAGTCTTGCTTTGATAAAAATAATTGAGAAATATTTGGAAAAATATTTTCATATGCAGAAGCCTTCTATACATATTAAAGCAGTCGAAAATATAAATACTATTGAGAGTGATGTTAAGCTGTATATGGATATAAAACAAGACAATAATATAGCACGTTTGCTCAGGTTTGGAAATCAGACTATTAATGTGAACGAAAAGACTGTAGTTAATTATGTTCCTAAGATTATTTCATTTGAATTAATAAATGTAAATTTTAATATGGCTGATGGGATGTAAGTAAATCATATCAACAGTGAACTGATAAAACAATCTGTAGCATTTCAGTATGTGATCATCCTCGATTTGGTGAATCATCAAATGGTAGGCATAAAAATTCATACAATTGACCTTCTTGTAAGTTACTTTACCTGAGAGTGAATAATGAACTCTTATTAGGAATCTAATTGGAACACAATTAACAACATTGCTACATACCGGTAAAATTGTATATTCTGCAACATAGGCTACAGCTGTTGGATCATGGGAAAGCTTGGGACAGCCAATGAAATTTTAGTTGGCGACAGTTGTTTTCTCTTCATAATAAACAATATTATTTTGGGAATCCACATATTAATTTAGTTTCAGACACATTAAACGTACTGAGGAAGATGCTGTTTTTCATGTATAAGAATGAACTGGACTTCCCTTATGGAAACAGTCTTACAAATCCTAATCACTTATATCCACGAGAACAAACAATAGTGTTTTCATTAACGAAAAACGTAGTACTGGTAAGAAATCGGCAAATCTCTATGGATATTTTATAACATAGCCTGACTGGCTAACAGTGATGTAATGCAATTTCCCTGAATCAACAGCTGTTGCCAACATTGCCCGCTAGGTCTGTGTAGAGGATTTAAAATTAAAACGTAGATACCAGTTAAACTCTGGCTTCAAGGAATGCACCTCCTTTCTTCTAAACTCCTTGGTGTATTTGTTTGCTCCATTACAGCGTATTTGGTAGCTAGGCAAGTAGCAAATGAATAAGCTGATTATTGGAGAATCTAGAAAATGATCCAAGTTGGAAGCGTACATTCAGTTATTCTCAAATTCCAACATTATCCGGTAGATTTTCCAAAAAATTTCCTTCACTCAAACCTTGTCCTGATAATTACGATAGAACAAAGAAAGGATTTGCCAAATTGGTGAAGCCATTCTCAAGTTATGCACTTTCATACGTGTGGCAATTCATTTTTATCAATGTGTCATACATAAAATATTAAATAAGTCTAAAAACCTTCCTATATCTGTCTCTTGCTTCTAAGCTACATCCCCAACAATTTTGAGCCAAATTGGTTCAGTCATTCTTTAGTTACAAATAGTGTAACTAACAAACAATCTTTTATATATATATATATATATATATATATATATATATATATATATATATATATATATATATATATATATATATATATATAAAGACTTCGTGCTTCGTATGCAAATGACCATGAAATGTTACATGCATTACATTTTAAGAATGGAAGAAAGTAAGTATTTCCTCAAAAACATTGGAATTTAAATCTGCCACATGATTATTCAAAAGCTTATGAAGCATTCGTTATTTCAGACGTGTTACACAACTGAAAGCAGAAGCTGATGTAAATCCATACAACTTCATAACAAATTATGATCAATATCTGACGTAGAAAAAAATGTTATTGCAACACAGAAAACAACGATGAAGCTATGTCCTACATTTAACGATAATATACCAGCTGATACACTAGCGTACAAAGTCATGCATGGAAAGAAAGATCTTACGTATGATGCTCAACATAGAACACTAACAGAAACATTTTAACTGTCTATAAATAATGGAAGAGAGAAAATACGATAATTAATTGATGCACTTATGGCATGCTTTGAAATTTTCTGAAAAAAAGATAGCAGTCCAACTAGACTATAATGATTTCATATGATCAATCAATATCTTCTGGTGTACATTCTTCTAATTGTACATATCTTGTAGTAGCTTAAATCTGTGCATCCATATAATCTTCCAATTTCATTTGCTTCTGAATCACATCAAATAGTTTCATGTCTTAAAATGACATATTTCTTTCTTACGGATTGTCTCATGTGTCTCTATCTCATGCTCAATATTTAACAAATCAGCTGTCTTTGCAATAAAATACTTATATGGCTTAAACTTTAAAATATTCATTAAACACGGCAAATACGTCACTCATGTGGCCTTCATCAACGCTATTATACATAGATACAAATGCACCATTGCAATCAATTTTCATTAATTTATTTAGTTTATGTATTAAATATTTATCTCGATAATTGCGATTGTTATGTGAGCTAATTTTATCAGGAAAACAATTAGATCATCGTATGCCTTCAATACACTGCTGAGAGTACAATTTTGACACAATTCAGGTTTATTATACGAATGTAGAGGTACATCAAACGCAATTGCTTTTTCTAACTGCATCATTTAGAATATAGAAAGATATAACATTCTCAGTAATAAATTATCAACTAAAATAGACTTTCGATAGGGACACTATTTGAATTTGTTTTTGTATGGTACTTCATTATTTATGCAAATATCTTGTAGTAGCTCTAACTCGAGCTTCTATAAAGTCATTAATTCCTTTTATTTTTGATTCATTTCAAAAGATGTCATTTCAAAAATTGTTGACATATTTCTTTGTTAAATTTTGCGTCATGTCCTTTTACTTCATGTTTGCATGTCAAAGCTTTACCTTTGTAACATTTATTAAACGCATAAAATATTTCTATAGTATTACTTGTATCAGAAGCACTAAACTTAGATGCAATTACACCATTGCAATGAGGTATAATTAATTTACTTATTTAATCCTAAAAATATTTTTATGGTATTTACGATTGTTGTAAGCTTCAACTACATTAGGATAACAATTATAGCAACTTGTAGTATCACTGCACCATTGTCAACAATTTAGACAATATTCAGGTAAATAAGATACGTCATTCACAATCGCTTCTTTGAATTGTTGATGTCGTTTATAATCACTATTTTTTTACTATTTCACATCATTCTGGATGTTATTTGTTTCGTTTTGAATGTTACTGGTTTACTTCAATTACTTTTTCGATCTTGATTTATGCATTTCTTACAAATCCATTCTCGTTTACCAAATTTCTTTCCATTTTCTTTCACTGTACAATGCAGAGAACCCCTGGTCCCTTCAGTCCTTCACTATGGCACTGGCGGGCAACATATGGCAGATAATGTGTGAGTGGTCCTACTACAGAACGCACGCCATAGGTTCACTTCCAGGAATCCTCTGATGAAAAACTTGAACTGCCACTATAGCAATAGCAGTGAAAAACGCCACTCGTTTATGCAGAGTGCATGTGTGTAACTGAATTTGTATATCTGTGTGTGGTCTCTGAGTGTGTTAGTGTATACCTACCCTCAGCTACAGCACCGTGGATTGTAACTGAATACCTCCGCAAATACAAAATACATAGAACCCACTCCAGTTTGCATTCAATGATGTGTTATAAAAGGTATAAAACTCTATTAAAATCTTAATGTCTAGTTGAGTGAATTATTATTTAGTCATTCTCCTCGTTATAGAGACAGTCATGGTATTCTATACCTTAAAGAAACCTCTATGTACATAGACAACACATGTAGCTACATAATTATGTACATTTTCCTGTCATATATTGAAGGTAGGCCAACTTGTGTTTATAATTTCTATGAAAATAGAAATACTACTGCCATGTCATGAATCTGTATAGTGTCACATTCAGGTTGGAAGATAGTAAAAGAAAATGAATCACAGACTAAAGGATAGTTAAAGACTGATATTTATGCTAGGAAGTAAACTATAGAAAAGAAATATCCAAATATAAGGCTACAGCCTGAGGTAGGCACTCTATCAAGTTGATACAGATGTCAATTTCCATAAGGGTACTTTATGGCGTTCACATTATATAATCATTTGTCAATACCTAAATCAGGGTCCTTCAAATGTACTGCTCTCACATGGGGACTACGTGAAATTACATATGGACCACACCACTTGGGAAAGAATTTATTAGTTTGTGACTTAACTTGAGCTTAATTGAAAAATTTTCAATAGTACCAGGTCACATATTTTATACTTTGGTATTTGTGTTTTCTCATTGATCTTTCTTAGTCTGTTGTCAGCTGCCTTCGTAAGATTATCTTTCACTTCATCTTGAATGGAATCTAAATTTCTTTTGGTAGGTGGCCATGCAAAATATTTCAATATCGGTGAACCAAGAAACTTCCCATCAAGTATTTCCAACAAGTGTCAAACCAATGGACAGATGTGGTAACTCATTAAGAATGACTTAGAACACTGGTATCAATGAAGCCCAAGATATATGTTTATCTGAACAATAAGTCTTACATAGTCTTCCTAATTCCCGCATTACCCTTTCAGTAGGGTTTGACTGGGGTTATATTTAGAGATTGCTACATGCTTAGTGTTATTCCAAGCTAAAATTTCTTTAAATTCTATACTTGTGAACTGAGAGTCATTATCTGAAAGGATACGTTTGGGTATTCCACCATCCTTGAAGTAATCATTAAAACAATTAATTACAGTATTGATATTGGCCTTTCTAATGGAATATAATCTTACATACTTGGACCAACATTCTAAAATCACCAAATATGCTCTACTCCCCCTCTACCTGCTAGAAGTATTCCAAATAAATCACAAGCTGATAATCCTTTAGGTATTACAAGGTATAATCGAAAAAAGGTTGTGTATCATAATCATTTACCTTCTGACACACAATACAAGTTTCTTATAACTATCCAGCTAAGATTTTTAAAGAATTAAAATCTCATCATATAAGTTACACACTTTCTAAATCCATAGTGCCCGTATCCCTCATGAATAAACCATATTAATTCCTCCTGTGCTTGTTTAGGTGTACAAAATTTCAGCATTTATACTCCAGAAATGAGCTCCATCATTAATTTTAAAATGATTTTCATCTCCCTTTGAACAATTCTCAAACTTACCTTTAAAATACTCATTGTTCCTTATTAAAACTCCTATTTTGTTTTCGAGTTTTCGTACCTTTTCATCGATATAACTTCACTGCAAAAAGTTTGCTCCAAAAATAATATTTTTCCTCATTAAAGGTAATTTTATCCATTCCTACAGGTAAGTGAGAAAGAGTGTCCGATACTATATTCATTCAAGCTTTTATGTATTCTATTTCTATTTCAAAATTTTGTAAAAATAATACCCAGCACATAAGTCTACTATGAAGTAATCGTGTCTCCAACAAAAAGGATAAGGCTTCATGATCATTATAAATAATAATTTTTGACCCCAAATTAAAACCTGAAACTTTCATATGCTCCATACAATAGCCAACAACTCTTTTCCTGTAGTGGTGTAATTTCTTTCATGATTATTTAGCCATCTACTTGCGAAAGCAATAGTACTATGTTCCACTTCACTAGCATCCCAAATTCCATGGAACAATTCTGTGGAAATACCATATTATGAGGAATCTTTGCTAGTTTAAAAAATATATGCATTGTAGGGTGTTTAAGTATGGTTGAATTTATAAATGCCTGTTTCATACATTGAAAAGCTACAGAAGTTTTTTCATCCCACTTCCAAATGGTGTTCTTTGTTAATAATCTAATAATACAGTATTGTGTAATGGTTAACCTGAAAAATTTGTTTGATGGTTAACCTGCTAAATTTGTATGGTAGAAACCCATGAGACCTAAACAGATTTCAACTGTTTAACAGTTTTGGCTCTGGACACTTTTGAATAGGCTCTATTCTGTCTTGGACAGGTCTTATACCTTTAATACCAACAAAATGACCTATACATTTAACAACTTCTCGTCCAAAAGTTGACTTACTTAAGTGAAGTGTAATTTCTTTTTATATACATTTTGATAATGACTTTTGTAGTAAATGACAGTGATCTTCCCAAGTTTCAGATATTAATAAAATATCGTCCATATAAATGATTAATTGCTGTAGTATTTCTCTACCTAAGGCAGCATCTAAAGCTCTGATAAATACTGACACCGAGAGATTTAGACCAAACGGTAATACTTAATAATGGTAAGCCTTGCCTTACCTTCAAAGAGAAAAGTTGTATATTTTCTTGAATCTTCATGTATAAGTACCAGATTATATCCTAAAGTTAGATCGACTGAACTAGAGATCTTAGCTCTTTTACATTTTGTTAATAGATCTTCTATACTGACAGTTCTATCTCGTTCAGATCCATGTGTTTGTTCAGGGTACAAGCATCTAAAACTATGCATAATCCTCCAGAGAATTTTTTTTACCAAAGCCAATGGATTGTTAAAAGCACTTCTATTTCATTCAATAACTCCATTGGCAAGCTATTTAAAACTTCCTCTTGTGCCATTTTTATAATATTCAGACGTATTGGGTATGATCTGCAATACAACAGTTTTGTATCTTTCATCTTAAAATAACAAACGTAACCTCCTAGATTCCCTGGTTTATTAGAAAAGGCTTTTTTATACTAACTGAGAATATTAAATAAACTTTTCTTTCGATAGTCTGAAAGTAAAAGTGATTCATAAACTTTTAGCTTAATTGCGTCTATTTTATACATGTAAAGTGTTTCATTTGATAATATCGTTTGTGTAGACGAAACTAAATGTATCGAGTTCAATATCAATATCACTGTCTTTTGTTACAAACGGTAAAATATTAGCATTACCTGTAACAATATTACACTTGACATTGAGTATGACTTCATATTTGTGTAACCAATCGACAGCAAAAAAAAATAACAATAACAATTTTTGGAATCGCCAATAATGCAAACGTACACACTACATCATTAAGTTTTACGAGGATCTATGCCTACCCCCATGAACCACAGACATTGCCGAGGTGGGGTGGCTTGCGTGCCTCAACGATGCAGATAGCCATACTGTAGGTGCAACCACAGCGGAGGGGTATCTGTGGAGAGGCCAGACAAACGTGTGGTTCCTGAAGAGGGGCAGCAGCCTTTTCAGTAGTTACAGGGGCAACAGTCTGGATGATTGACTGAGCTGGCCTTGTAACATCAGCTAATGTGGCTTTGCCACACAGTTACTGCGAACGGCTGAAAGCAAGGGGAAACTACAGGCCTTACTTTTCCCGAGGACATGCAGCTCTACTGTATGAACATATGATGATGGCATCCTCTTGGGTAAAATATTCTGGAGGTAAAATAGTCCTCCATTCGGATCTCTGGGCGGGGACTACTCAGGAGGATGTTGTCATCAGGAAAGACAATACTGGCATTCTACGGATCGGAGCATGGAATGTTAGATCCCTTAATCGGGTAGGAAAATTAGAAAATTTAAAAAGGGAAATGGATAGATTGAGGTTAGATATAGTGGGAATTAGTGAAGTTCGGTGGCAGGATGAACAGGATTTCTGGTCAGGTGAGTACAGGATTATAAATACAAAATCAGTTGGGGGTATCACAGGAGTATGACTGATAATGACTAAGAAAATAGGAATGCGGGTAAACTACTATGTGCAGCACAGTGATCGCATTATCATTGTCAAGATAGATACAAAGCCAACACCAACAACAGTAGTACAGGTTTATATGCCAAGTAGCTCTGCCGATGATGAGGAAATTGAAGAGATATACGAGGAGCTAAAGGAAATTATTCAGACAATTAAGGGAGAGGAAAACTTAATTGTGATGGGAGATTGGAATTCGGTTGTAGGAAAAGGAAGAGAAGGAAAAATAGTAGGTGGATATGGACTGGGCAAGAGGAATGAAAGAGGAAGTCGCCTGGTAGAATTTTGCACGGAACATGATTTAATCGTAACAAACACCTGGTTTAAGAATCACAAAAGAAGGTTGTATACATGGAAGAGACCAGGAGACACCGGAAGGTATCAGATAGATTTTATAATTACAAGACATAAATTCTGGAACCAGGTTATAAACTGCAAGACGTACCCAGGGGCAGATATAGACTCTGACCATAACTTGTTAGTCATGAATTGTAGGCTGAAACTGAAAAAATTGCAGAAAGGTAGGAAAATAAGGAGATGGGACTTAGATAAATTGAAGGAAAGTGAAGTTGTGGAGAATTTCAGAGGGAGATTTAGGCAACAATTGATAGAAACTGGGGGAAATAAAAAGGTAGAAGAGGAATGGGTAGCATTGAGAGATGAAATAGTGAAGGCAGCAGAGGACAAAATAGGTAGGAAGGCAAGACCTACAAAAAATCCTTGGATATCACAGAAAATACTAGATTTAATTGATGAAAGGAGAAAATATAAAAATGCAGTAAATGAAACAGGCAAAATGGAGTACTGACGATTAAAAAATGAGATTGACAGGAAATGCAAAATGGCTAAGCAGGAGTGGCTATAAGCCAAATGCAAATCTGTAGAAGAATGTATAAGAAGGGGAAAAGTAGATACCATCTACAGGAAAATAAAAGAGACATTTGGGGACAAGAAAAGCAACTCTACGAATATCAAGAACTCAGATGGGAAACCAGTTCTCAGCAAAGAAGGAAAGGCTGAAAGGTGGAATGAATACATAGAGCAGCTCTACAAAGGAAATGAACTTACAGAAAATGTGGTACGAAGGGAAGAGGACGTAGATCAAGATGAAATAGGAGATGCTATACTGAGAGATGAATTTGACAGAGCTTAGAAAGACCTAGGTCGGAACAAGGCCCCAGGAGTAGATGACATACCCTCAGAGCTACTAAAGTCTCTGGGAGAGCCAGCCATGACAAGACTATTTGAACTGGTGTGTAGGATTTATGAGACAGGCGAAATACCCTCAGACTTTAAGTAAAATGTAATAATCCCCATTCCAAAGAAATCAGGCGCAGACAGGTGTGAAAATTACAGAACCATCAGTATGATAAGTCATGGTTGCAAAATTTTAACACGAATTATCTACAGGAGAATGGAAAAGCTGGTAGAAGCTGACATCGGGGAAGATCAGTTTGGATTCAGGAGGAACATAGGAACCCGGTAGGCCATACTTACTTTACGTCTTACCTTAGAAGATAGATTAAGGAAAGGCAAACCTACATTTTTAGCTTTTGTAGATTTGGAGAAAGCATTTGACAATGTTGACTGGAATACACTCTTTCAAATTCTGAAGTCAGCAGGGGTAAAGTATAGGGAAAGGAGAGTTATTTATAACTTGTACAAAAGCCAGACCGCAGTTATTAGACTCGAAGGGCATGAAAGGGAAGCATCAGTTGGAAAGGGAGTAAGACAGGGTTGTAGCCTTTCTCCGATGTTATTCAATTTGTACATCGAGCAGGCAGTGAAGGAAAGCAAGGAAAACTTTGGAATAGGGATTAAAGTTCAGGGGAAGAAATAAAAACATTGCGTTTTGCTGCTGACATTGTAATTCTGTCAGAGACAGCAAAGGACCTGGAAGAGCAGTTGAATGGAATTGACAGTGTGTTGAATAGAGCATATAAAATGAACATTAACAAGAGCAAAACAAAAATAATGGAATGCGGTCTTAGAAAATCAGGCAATGCTGAATGAATTAGATTAGGTAACGAAACAATGAAGGTGGTACATGAGTTTTGTTACTTGGGTAGTAAAATAACATGTGATGGTCGCAGTACAGAGGATATAAAATGCAGAATGGCCATGGGAAGAAAAGCATTTTTGAAAAAGAGAAATTTGCTAACATCGAATATTAATTTAAGTGAAAGGAAGTCTTTCCTGAAGGCATTTATGTGGAGTGTTGCCTTGTATGGGAGTGAAACACGGACGATATGCAGTGCGGACAGGAAGAGAATAGAGGCTTTTGAAATGTGGTGTTACAGAAGAATGCTGAAGATTAGGTGGGTAGATCGCATAACCTATGAAGAAGTACTGAATAGAATTGGTGAGAAAAGGAATTTTTGGCATACCCTGGCTAAAAGAAGGGATCGCTTGGTAGGACACATTCTTAGACATCGGGGAATCGTAAATTTAGCATTGGAGGGAAGTGTGTGGGGGAAAAATCGCAGAGGGAGACCAAGAGACGCGTATAGTAAGCAGATTCAAGTGGATGTGGGTTGCCGTTCTTATGAGGAGATGAAAAGGCTTGCTCAGGATAGAGTAGGGTGGAGAGCTGCATCAAACCAGTCTCCGGAATGAAGACCATAACAGCAACATGTCTCTGTTCTTACTGGTTGACCTTTTATACTGGTAATAACTAAAGCGCTTATGCCACTCCTCATATAATTGGTGATATATGATGGAAATTTCACTACTACGATCTACTAAAATTTCTACTGGCAAGTCGAATACACGACCGTTTATCACAGATTTCCTATGCAAGATTTACTAGATATTTCTTCTTGAAGTAATCAATCCTTGGTGGGTACTTTGTGCCTAAAATGTGTTTGGAAATTGACTCATATGTACCAAATTAATGTATTACTTCTTGAGAATGGACCCCCAACCTAGATATCCCTTGTTTTCCATCGATACATTTGCAACCATTTTACTTTACTATTTTCAGTTTGTGTGTAACTTTCCACAAAATGAGTTTTATAATGACTACAGGAATGACTGCCAATATTGTTGTTAAAGAATTTTCTGTTCTTCGACTTCTTATTACAGTATTTGCACTGTTCTTGTTTATGATGAAACTCACAGAGAAAAATTTGCTTCTGTGCTTTTCCCAATTAGAATTATATTTACTATCCCCATCTTTGTTGAAAGGATATATTCTTTTGCAGCATGTAAAAGTTCCTTAATATTTTTCCATAATTTATACCAAATTCCAAACAGTACACATTTGAGAAGTCATTAAACTTACCAAACTATTGCCTGAATTTATTTGGCATATGCTGGAAAAGTTTTAATAAAACAGGGGAAATTTCTTCCATTTGTGACATTTCTGGTCTATTTAAACTTATGGCTCAGGACAACATTAACTATACAATTATCAATCTCTGCCTCAACAATTAGAGTTCAACACTATGTGTTACAAGACTGGTTATGCTCATCACAGGATCTTAGTGCACATCAGCTCGGCAGGTTTGGGTCAACTACCACGGCAATTCTTCTCTGAAGATATCTTCATATCACCATTATAACACCTGGAAATTTACTTCTTAATTCCACTGATAAAGTACTATCTCTTCTTTTAGAACATACAGAACTTTATTCCGTTCATACCTAATACATTAAAGGGATATTAATACTTCTGATGTATATCTAACAGAATCATAGTCACTAATAATTACAATAACGGCTACATATAAATAAATAATAATTAATCACAGATGTTATAGTCTTCTTTCTTCCTTGGGACTATGCAGTTCCTTTATTCTTTACTAGTGAGTTCCTATTCCCACGCCAAAACGTGTGGAAACTAATTCCGTCTGGCAGTATTTACTCACAAAATACCAAACTCCTTATATATTAAACCATTTGAATATATTTGGTCGAGCTAGGAACCAGTAGTGTACAATGTTACATTACAATATCTAACTCTAATTAGTGTGGTAATACATTTCACACATCAATGATTTTAATAACGTGGAGTTTCCTTTTATTTAAAACATCGTGGTGTGTCCTTACATCTGGAATGATTGCACAAAGAGCCGTTTTCTCGAGGCATGTACGTTATTTGGGTGGCATACACATCACATGGAACGCAAATCATTTCATTCGAATATTTTTGTGCATGATAATATGTATACATACATATAAAGCAATTACTATTTCAGAAAAAAATGGATGATTTATCCAAGAGAAAGACTTGGGAAGTTAAAGATGTTAATAACGCATGGGACTAATTCTGACACCTATGAAAGCAGTAATAAGGTTTGGCACTGATTGACACGTTTGTAGACGTTCTCTGGAGGAGTATCATCAAAATACCGAACTAGTAAGAGGACCTTGCAGTGTAGTTTTTATCAGTTGGCGAGAGATTAAGTGAATTTGTTGGTGAAGGTGCCGCTTGGCAACCACGATGATAATAAGTAGATATTCTCCTCCTGTTCGGTCCAAAATATTTTCCCTAGCCACGGTGGATTAACCGTGCACCCTGGGGCGCCATGTTGCAGTGCATGCGGCCGTTCACCATTGGGGGTTCGAGTCCCAATTCGGACATGGGTGTTGTTCTTATGATAGTTTACTGTAGTTTACATAGTTGGTAAGCTATGGACTGATTACCATGAATTTGAATCTGGTAGATTTAAAAAACATTTGCTTTTATTAGCACGACATTACTTGCAATGTAAGGCAATATTGGTTAAAGAATAATGCTGATATATCACTGCACAGAAAGAGTGACGTAAATGCCGACCACAGAAGGACTCCTACTGTTTTCAATGACGTGACTTGCTCATCACCCATGAGTGACAGGCTTTTTGGTCGTTGACAGTCACTTTGGTACCCCCATCTCTGTCTGGGGATTTTTCAGACTATTCAAATCCTCCTTAGGACACAGATGTTTGTGTTGTCTTTAGTATAAGTTTGTAACTCTTAGGATTAACGTCCCCACAGTTAAGAAACATTTGCACTCATAAGTGCAGGTCATTTTATTCCATTCACCGAGTTGCCGGGCGAATGTACATGACAGCGCTGTTAACATATCGTTTGGTTAACTGGAGACAATAAAAGTTGCTTATCGCTGTGGCATTGGCTAATTACGGAAGTCCAGTCGCCAACATTGAATGCGAAAGATATTGTTAACTGCCATTTATATAGGTAGAAATTATCATCAGAATAAAATACAAGAAATCAGAGCTCCATCGGAGAGTTTCAGGTATTCTTTCTTCCTGTGTGCTAATCGAGAATAGAATGGGAGATAAAATATTATAACTGTGGTTCGATGAAACCTCTGCCAGGCACTTAAATGTAATTTTCCGAGTATCCCATTAGACGCAGATGTAGATGTTGTTATGTCTGCCAACATCATCGCAAAGTGAAATAGAATCTCTGGAAATTTCCTGTGATTTACAGCTTTCTGCAGTTGACTTGTAAGTGATGACGCATGCATATTTTCTACACATTCTGTCTATGAGATGCATTTACTGTTCATCTGAGTAATTGGAATAAAATTGGCAAGGCACTCTACAAGTATGTGGAATGATATTGAATAGGCTTTCTACACTGATAGTGACAGGTTGCCTGTTTACTATCTTTGAGAGTTGTGTGGTAAAATTGTGTTGCAGATTCACAGATTCATCTATCAGGCACTGAAGTTAAGAATTTGTCATTTTCATAAGTTACTTATAACGCATTTGTTTTATTTTTATTTTTCAGGTCTACACAGAATTTGCAATTTTTAATATCACTCTAACTACAGATTCTTGTTATCACGATCTGTGTATTGTTAAGATAAACACAAAAGTTTCCTCTTAGTCCATTACTTTAACTATGCCAGTAATATGAAAAATTCTAAGGTGTATAGATTTTTCAGTAGTAAAAGGAGATTTAAATATTTGAAATGACACTTTAGTTTCATGCACATATTCAATTGTTCGTTTCTCACCAGTTGTTTCTATGTTCCAGGCAAGCAGATGATAATGACAGAAGCAGGTCTGCAAGATGGGAGGCGCGCATAAAGTTAGTTACCAGAATTTCAGTATATAGCATTTAGCATAAGAGCTTGTATTTATATGCCTTACTGTTGAAACCCTGTGATGGAGTAATTAAATTGTGACATATGTTGACGGGTTGTGTCAATGGCTGTGTACGCAAGTTACAGAGTGCAATTGCTATGGTATAACATTCTGTCCTCATTTGACCATAAGATTGATATCTCATTGCTACAGTTTCTTTCCTTCCTTCAAATGTCTGAGGATAGCATACTTATACTTCATTTAGCATTAGAATGAACCCAATGGAAATGAATAGATTGAACAGAACGTCCGTTATTTGTGAACGGTCGCAGCAAATGGTTTTGTGTGTTCCTGTTGTAAGGGGACAGCTTTGTGGGGAAACTTGAAGTCTACAATTCTGAGATAAAATGCGCACATACATGAGAATCGTGAGACTATATTGAGAAGCTGCCTACTGGTTCCAAGTGATATGCTTTGACAGCTACTGAGTCGTTGTAGTTTAGGGGTTAGTCAATATATAGTGGCATCTCCCATCTGTCAAACGAGCGTCTGGCCGCTGGCAGAAAATGCAGTTGGCGGGAGAAGTCCCATTTGGCCTTGGAGAAATATGCAATTAATTATTTAAAAATTAAGAACTATTGATCCATATATGGTACTAAGAACTGAACAGGCTCATTTTAAAGCTGAAAAGTAGATGGTTCTGCTCATACAAACGCGCCTCCTGCCACTTTAATAGCTTGTGAGTTATAGTAAATCAAAAATCATTGTAAAATAACAAGTTGGTAAACGATATATCTTGGAAACGGCTAACAAAATGTTACACACAAGGCGTCAGCTGAAAGATCTAAGTGAGTACTACTAACCCTTCAGCTGCTGCTGCCAAGCATCCAGTCTGTCATGTAGCGTGCACCCTGGCGTCTGCCTAATCCTGCTACCTGCAGTAACGGGTGTCCCCACGGCCTGCTGCAGGCGGCTGAGCCAGCCGATTGGCCGACCTCGCCATGTGCTGCATATTCCGGAAGTGAAGGGCTGTCGCCCATGCCCCACCTTCTGAGTGTGATCCCAAAAACACGATGTATCTGGACACTTTTTTCTGTGGCTTTGAATCTGCAGATGTATTAATACACAGACATTATGCGCAGTGATTCTGCTTATCGGCCATTCCACGTCAGTGTTCCTGATTTCGAAACATTTTGTCGCAGTATAATCACGGATGTCGAAATATATAAATATTAGTGAACTAAGGCAATCGTCGATCTAATACTGGATCAGATATAGGCACTTGTTTGATTTCATGCTTATAGTTGCGCCGAGTGTGTCGGAATTTCTGCCAACTTTGGGTTGTTCAATCTGGGGTAATATTTTATTTAAAAAAATGAAATTTGGTAATCTACAATTAGTTGCATTCTCTTAAGAATAAAAAAGGAAATAATTTTATGTGCATAGGAAATACTTGGTAAAAGTGCAAGAAAATATAGGTGCCCAACAAATTCTCTTAAGTTCGGCATCTTATTTCTAAGGGACTACAAGAAAGTGTTAGGCCAATTTTCAGCCATTAAGACATCCGTTAGATTACTCTGGTTCGGAAAGCAAATGTCAACTCGCTAACGATCAATTATTCTGCCTGTTTTCGTGTTGCAGTTTGTAGCACTGATTGCAATATGTCGTCAAACCATGTTTTAAGTGCATTTTTGGCCGGAAAGATATTTTCTTGTCGGTTTTTCGATTTAGTGATCAAATGACTCATATTTCCGGGCATATAATCGATACAAGTAAGTGTGAAATGTCTTCCAAAACAGACAATTCTGTGTTTTGTTTGTGAAAACAGTAGAAAGTGTTATTGAGTGCCAGTAATATCTCATGCAGTTTGATGGTTGTTTTTTTTTTTCTTACAGTTTGCACCAATACCAGTTGCTTTGGCACACATCTCGTGTGCAGTACGCAGTGCAAACACTATTTCTGAGACACCAAAAGCAAAATTTTACGTCTACTTGCATTTCGATCAAGTTTATAAATCGCGCTAGTGCTCAGATATTAATCTATTACGGATAAGTCAGCGTAATTGCATCTATACTCGTCAGTAGTAACTATAGTGAATAGGAATTCTTAAAGCGCGAACAGATGGCATTCAAGAAACAATGCAGTAATAGTCACCATATTTATTTTTGTTACTTTTAGTTAGAGGATGTAGTACGCCTCCACCAACTTAATGGACCTTAAGATTAGTGAATTCAAATACCACATAAGAGATAAATGACGGCAGTACTCACAATTGAATCATTTTTCCACATGTTTTGCTGAATATCAGTTACCAAACAGAGCAAAAAGGTTGAAGAATTCCAAATTGAATACATAAATAAGTAGAAGAACGTCAAGGAAGGAAAGAACGATAAACAGAATGACAATGCAGCACCGGTGTTCTCTAGTCGGTAGGACTATGACGCTTGGCAGACAGTGCCTTCAGTACATAGTATACTATTTCCCTTTCTCACCTTTTACTTTTCGTCGTCTTTTAGGCTCACTACCTCCTGCGGGCTGGATGGAAAATGCAGGTTCGGATTACGAATGCAAGACAAGTAGCAGAAGGTCGATGATAGGAGTAAGTACAAAACTGGCTAGTTGACTTCGTCCCCAAAAATATAAAGGTAATAGGTTTGATTGTAAATGATTCAATATATTACAACAGATATACATTCATGTATAAAGGCAATATGAATACAGGTATGATGAATACAGACTATTATATACAATCTTGGCAGCCTATTCAGTCAGAGGAAGAAGGAGAGATGTTAACAGGTCTGAGGGAGGCTACGGAATGAGAATGAGTATCGCTCCGTCGTTTTCCACATGCGCACGTTGCGACAAACTGCCACCAGAGCGAGTGCTCAAGCAATCTTCGTGTAACCGATGCAGATATCGATACTGACAAGGGAATAGTCAGACTTGTCATGCTGAAATATGTACTAATTTTGGCGAACTGTTTTTATGGTGAGTGTTGTGCGCATGGCCGTAAGGCGCGGCCGTCTTTTCGCGCCGTTCACTAAAGAGGAATATCGTTGCACGGTTTTTGTTGGAAAGGGGAAACGAATATTCGTTTCTGTGGTATACACTTCCTTTTCATTTCTGGTACGTATTCCGAAATATCCCGTCCTGAAAATGAATAGAGATGTGAAAGATATTCTGTACATCTACATCTATACACCGCAAGCCACTTTGCGGTGAACATTCAATCTCCCCTCACAGGTGATGGAAAACCCTGTAAATGTTTTGCTGCTTGCCAGGGAGATGTACCACAGACGCCAAATGAAGCAATCAACAGATACCACGCGTGAAGACTATGTGATGTGCGACATGGTAGTTAAACTTCTAGACGACCATGTAAATAGCGCAGATATGTGGCTAGAAACGACTGAAACACTCGATGTAGCAGGCTCTGAATCTACAAACGGTGAAGAAACGGAAACAAGTTGCATTCATGAAGGCTCTTCGAGGGATAGTGCCAGGTATCATCATCATTTATCTCTGAAAGCAACATCAACAACTACAATTACATTATCAGAGAAGGAAAAAGCGGTGAAGTATTGGTTGAACGAGAGTGGTAAGAGACGCCTTCACGTCAGTACTGTTGAAAATAGGTATTGCTTTGTCCGTTCTGAACATCAATTGTATAGATGGAAAAATGAAGTCACTGGACGACATAAGAGTCGACTGGAAATTGCGAGGGAGATAAATACTCGACATTTTGAGCAATTTACTCATACCAGACGACAGTCATAGAGTGTCAGCGACACAACTTTACGTGATTGGGCGTTAGAGATTGCCAACGCAAAAGGCGCTAAAGAATTTACAGCTTCTCAAAGTTGGATTAGTCGCTTCAAATTATCACATAAAATTGTGGCACGAAAAATAACAAAATTTGTAACAAGAAACAGATCAGATAATGAAGTGACTCAAATGCAAATGATAGAAGCTTTTCTTACGACTGCAAACAATAAGATCGCCAGTTTTAGTAAATCTTCCGTTTACAATGCATATCAGCTAGGTTTTCAAAAAGAAATGTGTGCGAAAAGAACACTGTTATTCAAAGGGGAAAAACCTATTGAGGCAATTGTGCAGCCAACACTGCACTCAACCATCCATACACTATAATGCCAAAAATTAGTCTGAATGGCTCATTGCTCCCTAAACTATATGTGTGTCTTCATAAACTATCTGGACATATTGGGCCACGTGTCAAATAATGTTCTATGCAGACAGTCGTGGTAGACACATCGAAGTCTGGGAAAATGGGAAATGATAGTATGCTTATTTTCCGTTCTGCGGGAACAAATCTCTTCTCCTTCTAGATTCGTGATCAGGTCATAAAAGTTCTGATTCATTAAAAGCTGTATTTCAAGCTCATCCTGACAAAGAAGTAAAGATATTTCAGATTCCACCTGGCACAACGAACGTAATTCAACCGATAGACAGAGAATTTTAGCGCCAAGTAAAGTATTTTACAGAAAATTAACAGAGAAAATTATTGTGTGTAAATGGCTACAGTTTACTATAGCCGTGACAATGTTCTCGAGTTTCAATCAGAGTGGAATACTTAATTAGTAAAAGAATTAGGGAGAGTAATATACACTCACTGACAACAGACAGTTGGCAGTCAGAACACGATTTTATTGGTCATTAAGTTTATAAGCTATGGAAAGAGTTAAATAAAACCCAAGCAGCATTAAATGAAAATAAAGTTTTAATTCCTAGCAAAAATAATGCAATGTCTCCTGTAAGTGCTTATGGTAACAACTTCAACGTTCCATCAGGGGTAAATCTTTATAAACATCTACCAAAATTTAAACCAGGAGGGGAAGTTCATTATAACCTCATGATTAGGCATGTATATAACGCTCAGAGAAATTAGCACTCTTTGCTAATTGGTGGTGTGACGTCTACTAAGTCTCGAGTCTTCTGCTCGGATTTTTCCTGTTCTTTTACCCTTAGAACAGATTTTATAATTTTTTCCTGTCGTTTAAGTGTGTATCTTTAACTATTCATTCTTAATAATCGCTATCAGAAATACTTAGCCGATATTGACGAATGTATGAGATATGTCTACTTGAAACCTAAAGAGGATATATTTAAAAAGAATACAGCTTGAGTCAACAGTTCCAAATTTGACAAAACCAAATCCTGATATGAGTTTTTATTACTTAAATATTTATGTGTTAAATCTCAAAAAATTATATGAATGGTGTTATGCATCACTAGTCCAAGTGCCATATGTCATAACTGACATAATGGAACCTAAATCTTACATGTGCTCAGATATATTTATTTATGAATGTTTCTCAACTTTTTGTACCAAAGAAAAGTTAGTGTTCTTTCAGTTAGTAGCGAAATCTCACAGCGAATAACTACTAAACAGCACTAATTGCGCTCACATCAGAAATGCGTAACACGGTCCATATTATATTTAAAAGTTGAGCACTGTACGACCTAACAGCTTCATTCTGCTGGTAGGAGGTTCCAACAGAAGAATTTACTGTTATAAAAAAAATAAAAAAACAACAGAAAAGTGAAATAATTGCAATGATGGAAAATAAAAATTAAAACTAGGTCATGCTACCCGTATAAATGTTAAAATTTCATGAGAAAGCTATTGAAGGAGTTTGTACAAAGCTCGAAGAGAATTACTAACAAATACTGAGTGCATACTACAAATTCAGAGAAGAACCAGCAGCATAAAAAATAGGCGGGGAGAGAAGATTGCAAAATGTTAGTGGAAATCAGAAGGATACATGGATAGTTACTTACCTGATGGACATGGAACATACAATAGTGGAAACTGAAGGCTTTGTTCTAAGAATCAACCACATGGAACACAAATATCACTCTTGGAAGGAAACGATAAGAAAGATTTTCACATGTACTGTACAACAATGAACATATCATCTGTTAGAAATTGGGCCCCACCGAGCTAGAGAGAATTTACACAGACTTCGTACAGCACCACATAATCACAAAAGGTTTGAATATACCAGGCTGCTATCAAACTGCAACTAGTAACACATTCTCCGCACTTATCTGTTGGAAATCACTGGGCTCAAAAACTAGAACACATTTCCAAGCAAGATCGAAGAAAAATATTCCGAAAAATGAATCTACGCGCAAGAGTCTAAGTTAAACATGCTAGACAATGAATCGCTACCTTCTCCACAGACACAAGAGCAGAATCAACCTTACCTTACTGTGCTCTGAGGACAAAGTGAAGATCGAGCGCCCAGGACACGGGAAAGCAACCGGAAACTGGGCAAAACCCACCCAAAACTGTTCTAATACATCGTTATGATCATCCCATGATTGCTCAGCAATCAGTACATCGTCCACGTATGTGGTAACCCTTTTTCGTAACACGTCAAGCAAGATGCTGTAGAACCCCCTAATGAAAGCAGCTGAGCTGACATTTAGGTCAAAAGGTAATTTTTCGAATTGGTAACAAGTATCAAAGCACAAGAAGGCAGTGTAATACCTGCAACTCGGGTCTAGTTCTATCTGTCAGTAACTAGCACGCATATCGATGGAAGAGAGTACAGTCACACCGTAAAAACGCTGTAACAGCTCAAGTGTCTGCGGACGGTCAGTTTCCGGCTCAATCACTGTGCTGATTTGCCGTGAATCGAGGACAAGCCTAATTGATTTGTCCCGCTTCGGGACAATGAATAGTGGATTATTATAGGAGCTTGCAGCTCGCTCAATAACGCCTTCCGCCAACATGCTTTTAATCTCTTCCTCGACCTGCTTCTTGTATACCCACAGTATCGAATACTGCCGCACAACGAACCTTTTGTGTTGTCGTACTTGAAATTTGACTGAAGCGCCTGAGTCTCCTCGGCCACCGCGGCCGGCAATCCGATAGTGTTTGTACTCTTGTGTAAATGTACTATACCGTTACTAAAGTCAAACAAGAATTTTTGTTAATCAAAAATTATACACCAAGGAGCACAACAACTGCAATAAACGACAATAAAATTCTCTCAGAACTCATGACCTTGACACAAAAATGTGAGTTCTGTCTGCTTCCTTACTTCAACACTTCGCCCAACGAGTACTTCAGTTTAGTTCGCTGCAAGGGCAAGACCGTCAAGTGCCGACTGCTTTGCATCGTTCAAAAGCTTGGTCACTAATGACAGAAACGACACTGCCTGTGTCAAACACGCATTCCAAATGTATAGAAACGACATTAATGTGCACTATAGGTTGTGCTGCAGGCTTTCCTACTGACGGTTCTTCATCTAAGAGAACCTCACGAATATCATCCTTTTTTTTACCCTGTACTTTGCAGATTCCGTTTGCTGCATGTTGATCTTTGTGCAATCAACCTGAGAAAATTGTCATTTACTAGTGCTGTGCTGGGGCTCTGGTGGTTCGTTATGACGCGGATCACTGCCCGCACCTCAACCTGTTCAGTCGCATGGCTCCATGTGGTTTCTGTCCCCTGTTGCGGCAGTAGCGCTTTTCGCCATTCCCAAACCACTTATTTTTACCAAACTGGCGTTTCTGCCACTTATTCCTACCCTCGTTCGAATATGGTTGGTTTTTATGGGAGTGGCTTGGTTGGTTGTTACTATCATTGCTGTGTTTCTGATCGCTTTCCTCCGATCTGTTTGAACTGCTACTTGACTTTTTGGAGGAAGTATTTTGATTTCGACGAGGCTCAAACTGGACATCGAGTTCAAGGTCCTCCAAGTAGACCTGAAAGATTCCTGTGTCATCCTTACAGTTATCAGCAAGGCATTTCGTAAACTGCGAGGCTGCTTCGACAAGCAGATTTTAATCAACTCGCGCGAACAGTAAGGAGCATCCAAAAACTGGTTACATAAAACCATTCCTTGGAAGTACTCATTCGAACTACAGGAGATAGAGTTATTAAAATGCGGCATCATTAAGATGCTGCTTTTGAGTCTATCCTGCTGCCGTTCTGACCATTAGACAGAGAGGAAATGGTCACAGAAATCTTGGTAGTACTGGCAGTCTCTAAGTATAGTCTCTAAGTACATATTCCATCCTGTGCCCGTCTGACCAGTTCAGAGGCAAGGAATGTTGAAATCGCTCCAACCACTCTCGTAATGGATCCCATTCGCTGAGTTAAGAAAGTCTTGAAACTTCCACACCGACAAGAAATGGTTATGGTCGAACGCCTGTCCGTGTCCCAGGGTAGTTACAGCTGCGCGTTTCTCCTGCGCGGGAATTTTGCTGCCCGCCATTCGAGGATCTTCCTCCTCAAATGCGGAATCATCCCCGTTTTCCGAACTGCATCGATTGCTAGCGCACACAACACGAGCCATGTGCGTTTCTGGGTGACGGGCGGAGCGGTCAATGGCTTCTTCTAAGCGTGTAACACGCTTGCGGAGTACTTCCGTCACATCGCGCCTCCTCTTATTTATTTCCCCTTGCTGCAGCTGGAATTGAAGCAGGCCCTGAACTTCTTTCAGAGTCGACAGCGCCGATGGGATCCGTCCTGTCCGACGTCCCTTCTGAACGCTGCGACATCTGTTGAACTGCGGTGACTTATTTCGCCAACCGCGACCCTACTTCCGTCAACACGCGTATTTGCTTCGTGTATTTAACTCGCGCGTCGACTTCCACAACGGCCTCAGGATTCGTCTCAACTCGCGTGTCGACGTTATCAACACGCGAGAGTACATCGCCGATTGCCTCTACATTTTTGCGAATGCGCGAAGCGTTTCCCCGAAATAACGGACATCGCTATTTCATGTTGTTCCTGCAGATGACGGACTATTTCGTCACGTGCATTGTGTATTGCTAACTGCCTTGAAGTATTTTATTCCACAATTTACTCTCACATACGAATTTCTATGTTAGCATCTTGCTCTTTCTGACTTTCCATGACAGAGAGTAGACTTCCTAGGATATCAGCAAATGCTGGTTCATCAATGGCGGACACGGGCTTCGCCATGTTGGCAGAGGCACTGGGCGAATTTGTACATTCCGCCATGTTGTTCGATAGCACGACTTGCACGCTGCCTTCTGGGCTACCGGATGCGGCCATATTCGAATTTGGCGCGCTTCGTAACGAATCTTCAACCAAGCTGCCTGTTGCTGTAGGGTGTCAATGGCTTCTCGCTCTAAAGACGGGTCTGATCGTGACGATTTTTCCCTGTCTTCACTGCGGTTCATACGCCTATTGCGAGTTACCACCGTTGAGTTCGAATTATTTTGCATGACTACCAGAAAAACAAAATTTCCACACAAGAACGCAAACCGCACGGTCTATTAAGAAAATCCGCGTGAACTAAAACACGTATACTACAATTTCACACGTTTGTCGAAGAGAACGACAAATTTTTAACAACAAAGAACATAAAATTCGGCGCAGCCTATTGAATACCACGTGGAAAAACACGTGTATAATGTTTCACACAGTTGTCGAACAGAACGACAACTTTTTAACAATAAAAACATAAAAATACGGCACATCCTAACGAATGCCACATGGCAGAACACGGGTACAAAGTACTTTTACACGCAAGCCTACACTGTGGTGTTGTTCCTATAATTTTACACAAATAAATTCCCATCCAGAAGTACCTAATATTCTATGATCTTCCGTTTCGCACATAATTCTGAAAACATAATATTTCGCTGCAAAATAATTCTGAACAAATAAAACACAAGATATTGCAGTGAAAAACTAATCTCTTACACACACTCATACATGCAGGTTGAAATCTTTACTGTTACAGTTTGCTTGACTGTAGCACTGCACGAGATTTGGTGGGCACATAATTGTGAACAAAATTAGCTTTCTAATATCACAAGACTCGCCAGAAGGACGAATCCTGGAGGGGAATCGCCAGATAAAAGCGGCTTGCTAATTTTAAATAACTGATCTTGGTGGGGAACTGCCAGGAACTGCCAGGACCCAGGCAGATAAGCCGAATGTGCCAAGTTACGATATTCATAACCACGTGCACACTGTTCTACTTCCAATACCCGGAAGGGGGCACTAAATGTCACGCAAACCTTACACACTAGTGAACTGATAAGAAGCCAGATGGATGCGGAAAGATATTACAGAAATAGTAAGAGGTAGCATTATTTCAACGCTTGAAGGGCTGAAAAACGTTGAACAAAGAATAGGTCTTTGTTCCACATACCGTAACAGACACCAAACTAAAACTCACTAGTCATCATTTACCTTTTTAACAGAAATCATAGTCACACTGGAAAACATACACGAGAGGAATACACCAAATTCCTGAGAATAACATAATTCACACACGCCTAAAGTACACGTAACTTATTACTACTACAAAGCGTAGCATGGACCTAGCTGTGGCTCACCATTTAGACCATACGAACATCTTACCTAAGCCTAAACCGGGGAGAAAGTGACGACGCCACACCGATACATACGAACCCTCGCCCCAAAGCTCCCAAAGAGCATAACGGAGACATACCCTACTCGCGCAAAGAGTACAGCTGCCTGTGCGAGGTCGATCAGTGCAACCGCGACTAATAGCAATGGCCCGAGAGAGAAGTGGCTGAACGAGGCAGGCGGAGAGCACACACCAACGCTCCTAGCGAACGACACACAGCAGAGCTCCCTGCAGCAAAACGAGGCAAGCGCAGAATGCAGTAGAAGCGTATCACTCATACATAGGGTAAATACAGTGTGGGGAGCATAACTACATGCCAATGCAAGTGAATACTTACTTATAGTCATTACTTAAAATCAATAACTCAATAAGTTTTTAAATTGAAAATAGATTGTAACAAGTTCGAAGCCTCTATTACTTCAAAGGGAGGTGAGGAAACATTGAGATAAATGAAAAGAGGCAGAGAGATGTCTTTCAATTGTATATGTAACTTTCAGTATCTTGATTACAAAACTCAATATTTGTATCGTATTTAGGTTTCATTACACCATAATGGAATTTATACATTTATTCTTTGGATAAATATATACTCATACCAATATAAATCGTGTTATTACATTTAATTTCAGTTTTATTCATATTAATTGCAAACCGATGTGTGTTATATTGTTCGATGTTTCACATTTGTTTTACCTATTACTTTAACACAATTTTTATTTACCATCTGACACTTACTTTATATTAACTCTATTATGCATACAGGGTGCATCAAAAATGAATACTCATTTTGAAGCATCATGGAAAATTTATTTCCCAGTCTACAATGTTAAATTTCTGGAAATGGAAAGCTTAAAGACCAATTTGAAATATAAATGTACTTTAAAAATGTGATTAATGTTTATACTGGTGGCCTTCAGCATCAATACATTTCTGAGTATGAGTCACTATTGATTCCGTACATAATACCAAAGTGTCCAATGCACCCACCGTTTGGATCTCATTCCAAAGTTTGTCCATGTTATGTGGTTTACGTTTGTACCCCTCATATTTTACTGTGCCAGATAAGATGACATCCAGCGGTGTGAGGTCTGGAGAGCATGCAAGAAACTCGATTGGTCCCTGTGCATACTTTCCACTGGCCTGCCACATTGTGATCCAAATATGCTCATACGTCCCTATGATAGTGCGGTGGGGCGCCATCTTGTTGGAAATAAAACTTATCATTACTGTATAAAGCACGAATGGCAGGGAATATGGAGTCAGCAAGCACTGTTAGGTACCTTTCTCCAGTAACAGTACCTTCAAAGTGGAAAGGCCCAATGAGTCCCTTTGCAGACAAACCACACCACATGTTTACACCAGGCAAATTCACAGCCCTTTCTACTGTAATGTAAGGATTATCTTCAGCCCAGTACACACAATTGTGCCTATTGACAGTTCCATTGAGTTTCAATTGGGCTTCATTCAATAAAATTATTTTACCCATAAATCCCTGTTCACATCTCACCATCTCCTGAACCCATTCACAAATTTCTAACCTTCAATCTGGATCGTCGTCATTTAGCTATTACACCAGTCTTGGAATGTACACATGAAACCTGCCTTTCTTCAGAATGCGTATTACACTACTAGTACTTATATTACTCTCATTTTCTGTCTTTGAAGAGGCGAAGGCTGAAACAACTCTGAGACTGCAGTTGTGGAATCATCACTTGTACCTCTATGAGGTAGTGCTGATAGACCTTTATGCACATCACACACTGTTCCATGAACTTCGAATTTGTCTCATAGATATATAATTGTTACCTTGAAGGTGGTTCTGTTCCACACTCATTTCTCCAGTGTCTTCGAATCGCAGCTACATTCTCAAACTTCCAGTACAACTTAATTATGTGCTTCCGCACTGCAAACCTCAAATGCACGTCCGCCATGTTGAAGTAACCTTCTTGGCACTGCTTCCAACTCTTTAAGAAACGTAACATTACTTTCTCACATATATTTAACTTTGTAATATGGGAAATAAATTTTCTATGACAGTTCAAATTGTGTATACATTTTTTGACACACCCTGTATTTTCCATTGTCTTACCAAAGACAGAATTATACATCAGTTTAAAGAAATCCTTTCTGAAATCATTTGTTGCATTCATTCTCATCTGAGTATTCACATCTAAATATTTCACTAACCAATGTGATATTTTAAGTTTTAACACTGTGTGTATTTTTGTTATTATCATTCCTAATGATAAACACTGTTTCTGTAGTGAACTAGATAATTATAACTGTCATTTCCATAGTCAACAACTTACTGTCTCTAGTTCCTCATACAATTTTATTTTCTTGTACTTATGGTAAATCGTTAAGTTTGTCTTATAACCCAATTGGATACTCTAAATCAACTTCATATATATATATATCCATATTCCGTATTATCTGATATTTTCATCACATCAGTATCTAAATTATGTTCCCTTTCAAATCCGCCATACGGCAAATATTGAGCCATTGCATATCCATATAAATAATTTGCATCCAGATACGTTAAATAATTTATGTATTTGAATCGTAATGCCTCATGTATTTATTATTTGCTTTAACATAACCTTTACAACATTGTACTATACCACCTCTAACACCCTTTTCCATCATGTCATATCATCATGTAATAATTCAAGTAGTAGTTTTAACATACCATCCCATGATAAACCAGGTGCTGTATAACACCAAGCAGAATCTAATTCATATGCTTTCATAGGTGGTCCTCTAAAATTTTGAATAATGAATTTTTATCCAAAGTAATTTTGCATGTAGATAATCTGCAGTATTTACACCTTATTCATTAAGTCTGCTGGAGAACGGTTTTATTCAGTATGGTGTTTCATTGATTCTATTTCAATTGTTCATATAATTGTATAAATAAACACATTTTTAATAACTGGATTCACTACAACATAGTTAAAGAATTGTCTAATATTAAGCATTTTACTTTTTGATAAACTGGATGATAACTAATCTACATCTATCAATTAATCTCGTTTATAAGTTATTTGTTTGTTTATGAAAGTTAATACATTTTTTTTCATTATTCAGTACCAACACAAATTATTTCTCATAATACCAAAGGGGTTTTATAAACAAATGGGAATAATAACAATTTAGATTATAAGATTATAAGTACAAATGTTACTTGTTGGACTTTAAAATTATACATATTACATAGTGGTGCTATATAATTTCCAGGTAATTATTATGATGATGTAACAGTTTATTTTTTGGTGTATAAGCTTCTTCATATAATGAACATTTTGTTAATTTAGAATGGATTGACTGCTGTTGTGGTGTTAACTTTCTCATTCCTTTTTTCATCATCTCAATAAATTTCTTATGTGCATTTGGTCCTCTATATACAACAGGGTCTTTATATTTGTCATGAATATATTTCACATTGTAACAAAATGCAGATTGTGCATGTTTTTCATATTTCATTGTATATGATTCCCATGCATTTGGTTCATATGTATCCATCTTATATAATAAGTTTTCAAGATCGGTATATATAACAAATGGGATATGCATTGTACGATTATAATTTTTAAATGTGATGCATTTACCTTTATTATGTGTATTTAGTTTATTTTATGAATTAAAGTGTTGTAGACACATTTCACATAGGTGAATGTTACCAGACCAGAAGAATAGTTTTTCGTTATTATTCTTAACATTTATACATTCTTTCTTTTGATATTTTAGGTAGCTCAATATATGGTTAAACATTAAGTGGTGTACAATTGTTAATTCCCACTTGTAAGTTAGTTATTATGTTTAACATCCATCCTTATCGTCTATCTTCAAAATCATGCATACATATACACATTTCATATTTTCGTTTTATATAAAATTTATTTAGATCTATATCATTTGTAATGATATAATTGTATGATGGGGATCTAAATTCTTATATTTTATTAGTACTATTCAATTTAAATACACAAATACAGTACTAAAATCACTCTTAATCCATTGTATATTTAGTGAATATCTCTTATTAGCTGATACATAATAGATTTAATTAATGTCATAGTGTGTTGTGTGTCTTTAAATTTATAGTTGTTATCATTATTATTTATTTGTAAGCTATTTTAAAATGTTTTGTCAGGTGAATGATAATTATGAAGTTTTCTTTCATTAGGTTCTTCAAATATGTCTGTAGAAAACGGAAATAGTGTTTGACTATTTTGAATCAACTGTTAAAATTTTTTTACATATTTTGAAGCACCAGTTGAGATATAAATGTTTATGTAATGCTTTAAGTTCGTTAATACTAATTGGTTATGGACCTATATGTTTGATATTATCCAAAAACACATTTTTGATTTTTGTTTGCCTTTATTACGGTTACAGTTACACATATCTATTTATATGTATAATCATTATTAACTATATTTAGTAGCCAAATTCCGTAATTAAAATATTATGTCCACTATGAAATGCTGTGGAAATAGAAACTTTAAGTAATTATAGTATAGAATATTTAATGATTCATTAATATATATAGTACTGAAATAAATTAAGTTCTATATCGTAAATTGAATTTTTTCGGTCATAAGTTGGTCTTGAATTAATGTCGTTTTAATACACTTTTAACTATTCATCTACCACATTTGCATGTACCATTTTCTAAAATTTTATCCTTATAATTTTCACAATATCTCAGTGTATGCCGACATGCATGCTGATTACAAATACTACAATGACCATCTTTTTTCAGTTGGTCTATTTGAAATTCATTAAAAACCTTTCATTCTAACATTGACCACACTTTTTCTCTCATCAACTTATTATATATAGACTTTTAACTATTTGTTGTCTATTGTGATATAAATTCTAACACATGTATTTTATCTACCATTCCATTAATTCAATATTCCAACCAGTGATAGTTGCAAAATCATGCCATCCTAATATTTTTCATATTTATCTGGTAATTTAATTTGAATTCATAATCGAGTTCCAAAAATCATTTAAACTACATTTGGTATTAATAATACCAACATTTGTAATTTGATACTCTGTATTCCCTTTCAACATCGCACAGAAAATGTTCAAGTTTTGAGATAACTCTAAATGCAATCAGTTAAATAGTATGCATACATAATTGATTGAGACACATCAGAATTCTCGAAACCTAATGTTTGACTAGTTTATGGTCTAACACCTTAGATAGATATGTTTTATACTGTGGTGTATTTGTACTAATTTTCAAATAACTGAAATCATCATCATCAACATTATGTATTTCTAGAAAATAATTATTCAATGTTGGGAAAAAGGCACGTCCTAACACATAACCTTTTCTGTCTAAATTTTTAGAACAATGCATATTTTTATCTCTTCTATATCTATGTGTTCGTCCTTTTTTTGTAATTAAGATGTCTGGATTATTGCTGTAACGATGAAACTGACTATCAGTTTGTTTATGCCCAATATTAAATAGTGCTTCCACTACATTTAATACTTTTAGTTGCACCTGTATAATATCATTTTATAATTTTCTTGTTCCATTTATTCATCCTGGTCTTATAGCTACCAGGTTCATCTTTAACGCCACATCTATGTATTTGCATAAAATTTAAAGAATCATCACTTAACTCACCATTTATCTAAGCTTGTATCTTAACTGAAATAGCATTAATGCTTCTCTAAATGTATCGTCACTCACTTGAGTGGTTGAATTATTGAGGAAATAGAAGTATCCATAATTATTAAAATTTTATTTTTATCCTTATCATTAGCTATTTCTATTTTCAGCAATAGTATCAATAAACATAGCTTTATTTGTATACATTTAAAATACAATTATGCAGCAGGCAGGTCTGACTTTGAAAACCACTCTATGAATTTTGAGACATGGTATTTATGGGTCTAAATAAAGCAATCTGTTTCCAAGTTGACCTGTATTTCTTCACACATGCTGTGTTATAAGACTTTGAAAAACACTACTCATAATTTTAAGAAACACAACTGAGAAAGTTGTTGAATAACTTTCAGTTTTCATATATTCATTCTCATTATTAAAATATAAATAAATAAATAATATGGTTATCTACTGTTGAGGAAACTTCCCATCCATCAACATCCTCAGATGCAGTTATTGATTCTTTAAAACATAGAAATATCTTTTCCTCATAATTATATGTAATGATCTTATAATTGATAACTATTTAACAAAACTAATTCATTTTATAACCATAAAAAAGGAATATAGTTTTAACTGGAATTGAACATTCATTTATTACGTCAGCAGCTTTATTTCATTTAACAATATTTGTTACTGATAAAATAAGTATGGAAAATTAAGAAAGACGAAATATGAAGAATTATATCCACTGGAAATGTTAGGTGGATTTTTGAAATTTATAAGGAAATTATTACTGAAGGTGACATTAAAGTAATTTTTACATGGAGTTCAAGTACAAGTGACTGTATTCCTAGATGGACTGACTGCAATAACTATGGTATTCAAATAAAAATACATTTTCAAAGAAGGTAAAATTGTAGTAGAATCTATAGAAATTTGTGTACCAGGTGTTGAATATGACTAATTATGAAGTAGAGTAATGAGAAAATATATTGTAAAAACCTAAAATACCCTAATCTCTTCTCTTCTTATCCCAATGTCTATCTCTTCCTCCTACCTCTACTTCTCCATCGCCTCCTCCCACCTTCCCTTGTCCATCTCCTCCTCTCCATATTTTCACACCAATCCCTCTTACCACACACAATATCCATCTGCCTCCCCCTCCTATCATCCTCCATTTTTAAATCCATTTCATTCCTCCATATTCTATATCCTTCCCTCCTTCTCTCTAATCTTATTTATTATTATTGCAATTGGGACCCGGAAGTGAAAAAGGATGGGTAAAACAAATCGAAACAGGTTATTACAGAGAACTTTCGAGCTGCTCTATATGTGGCGTAAGGAGCTTTAATGTATGTACTCTTAACGGTGTTATTGCGTTATCATACATATCATCAGCGAACTGATGAAACAATCTGTGACATTTCAGTGTGTGATTGTCCTTGTTTGGGTGAATCTTCAAACGGTAGGCATAAAATTCATACAGTTGACCATTTTGTTAGTTACTTTACCTGTAAGTGAATAATGAACTAGGAATCTAATTGAATCACAAGTAACAACATTGCTTCATACCAGTAATATTTTACATTTCGCAAAAGAAGCACCAGCTGTTGGATCGTGGGAATGATGCCGACAGATCGTGGCAATGCTTGAGTTAGCCAATGAAATTTTAATTCGTGACAGTTGTTTTCTCTTCATACTAAACGATATTATTTTGAGAATCCGCATAATAATTTAGTTTCAGACACATTAAACTCACTGAGGAAGATAATGTTTTTCATGCCTAAGAGTGAAATGGACTTCCCTTTTGGAAACAGTCTTACAATTGCTCATCACTAATGACCATGAGAACAATCAATAGTGTTTCCATGAACGAAAAACGTACTACTGGTAAGAAATTGGCAAATCTCAAATATATACTATCAACCAATTGGCCCTCCTTTCTTCTAACCTCCTTGGTGTACTTGTTTGCTCTGTTACAGCATATTTCTTTGAACAGCATATTTGGTCGCTAGGCTAGTAGCAAATGAATATGCTGATTGTTGGAGAATCTTGAAAATGATCCGAGTTGGAAGCGTACATTCAGTTATTCTCATATTGTATTATGATCGGTAGATTTTTAAAAATTTTCTTTCATACAAACCTCGTCCTGAGAATTACGAACAGAACAAAGAAAGGATGCGCTTTCATACATGCGGCAATTCATTTTTATTAATTTAGACAGATGTGTCATAGATAAAATATTAAATAAATAGGTATATAAAAACCTTCTGAAGTTCATCTCCTGCTTCTAAGCTACCTCCCACCTATTTTGAGCCAAATCGGTTCAGACATTCTTTAGTTGTAATTGTGTATCTAACACTACTTTCTTTTATATGTAGATAGATAGATAGGTAGATAGATCGATTTCGTGCTTCGTCTGCATATGATAATGTAATGTTACATACATTATATTTTAACATTGGAAGAAACAAAGTATTTCCTCAAGAACATTGGAATTTAGATCCGCCATATGATTATTTGAAAGCTTATGAAGCATTTCGTAATTTCAGACATGTTCCACAGCTGAAAGCAGAAGGTGATATAAATCCGTACAAGTTCATAACAAATTATCCTATCTGTGTGAACAATATGTGATGTAGAAAAAATGTTGCTGAAACACATAAAATAACGATGTAATTATGTGCTACATTTAACGATAATATATCAGCTCATACACTAGCATACATAGTCACTTAGTATACTAACAGAAAATTTTTAACTGTCTATAAATAATAAAAGTGAGAAAATGCGAAAATTATTTCATGTACTTATTGCATGCTTTGAAATTTTCGGAAAAAAACAGCACTCCATATAGTCTTTAATGATTTAATATGATCCATCAATATTTTGTAGTGTATATTCTTCTAATTGTACATATCTTCTAGTAGCTCTAATCTGTGCTTCCAAATAATATTCCAATTCCTTTTGCTTTTAAATAATGTCTTAAAATTGCTGCCATATTTCTTTGTTACGGTTTGTGTCATGTGTTTCTATCTTATGTTAAATATATTTAACAAATCAGCCGTCTTTGCAATAAAATACGTATATAGCAATGCTTAGCCTTTAAGATATTCATTAAATGCAGCAAATACGTCAGTCATTTAGTCATTATCAACGCCATTAGATGTAGATACAAATGCACCATTGCAATCAATTTTCATTAATTTATTTTTATTTTTCTCGATATTTAGGATTGTTGTGTGAGCTAACTTTATCAGGAAAACAATTAGATCATTGTATGCCATCATTACACCATTGTGTACAATTTTGACAGACCACAGGTTTATTATATTCAGGTAGAGGTACAGCAAACGCAATTGCTTTTTCGAACTGTATTATTTGGAATATAAAAAATACAACATTCTGAGTAGTAAATCATCAACTGAAATAGACATTCGATAGCGACTGGAAATATTATATGGCAAAGCTTTACCTTTGTAACATTTATTAAACACATCAAATTGTTCTATAATATTACTTGTATCAGAACCACTAAACAAGGATGCAAATACACCATTGGAATGAGTTATAATTAATTAATTTAGTTAATCCATAAATGTTTTATGATATTTACAATTGTTGTATGTTTTAACTATATCAGGATAACAATTATAACCTCTTGTACCATCACTACACCATTGTGAAGAATTTTGACATTAGTCATGTACATAATTCACAATCGCTTTTTCGAATTGTTGAAGTAGTTTATACACATTACTTTTTATTTCATAATTCAGATCATTCTGAAAGCTATTTATTTCATTTTGAATATTACTGATTCGAACGATATTTTTTCTTCGATTTTGATTTATGCATTTCTTACAAATCCATCCTGGTTTATCATCGTTCTTTGCAAATTCTGTTACATCTTTCAGCATTTCACATTAGTACATTTCTGTCAGGTGTCATTCTATTCCACGAGTACCAAAAGAAATCAACTAAACTTTGTGTACAAGATAAATCAATCAAAAATAAAGGCTGTAAACTCCACTACATACCTAGAAATTACTATTACTTCAGACTTAAATTGGAAAGAATATGTAGATAATGTCGAGGGAAAGGCGAACCAGAGACTGCGTATTATTGGCACAACCCTTAAAAGATGCAACAGAACTACAAAAGAACACACAACGCTTGTCCATCCTTTTTTGGAGTATTGCTGCCCAGTGTGGGATCCTTATCAGGTGTGTTTGACAGAGAACATCGAAAGAGCCCGAAGAAGGGCCGCTCGTTTCGTATTGTCACAATACGGGGGAGGCAGCATTCCGGAAATGATACAGGATCTGGGATGGGAATTATTACAACAACGGCACTTATAGCTTCGGCTTCTGTTACTTACGAAAATACAATTGCCAAAATTCTCTTCTAAATCGAAAGATATTGTTGACTGCCACTTACATAGGTAGAAATTATCAACACAATAAAATACGAGAAATCAGGTATTGAACGGAGAGATTCAGGTGTTCTTTCTTCCTGCACGCTATTCGAGAATGGAATGGGAGATAAAATAGTAGAATGCTGGTTTGATGAATGCTCTGCCAGGCATTTAAATATAATTTGCAGATTGTCCCATTAGACGGAGATATAGATGTAGACATGTCTGCCAACAGCATCGCAAAGGTAAATAGATTCTCTGGAAATGTCGAGTGACTTACAGCTCACTGCAGTTGACTCCTAAGTGATAACGTCCGCATATTTTCTACACATTCTCTCGATGAGGCGCATTTACTTTCCATCTGAGTATTTGGAATAAAATTAGCAAGGCTTTCTACAAGTGTGTGGAATGACATTAACTAGGCTTTCTACACAGATAGTGACAGGTTGCCTGTTTAGTATTTTTGGAATTTGTGTGGTTGAATTGTGTTGCAGATTCACAGATTCATCTATCAGGCACTGAAGTTAAGAATTTATCATTTTCGTAAGATACTTATAACGCATTTGTTTTATTTTTATTTTTCAGGTCTACACAGAATTTGCAATTTTGTAATATCACTCTAACTACAGATTCTCGTTATCATGAACTGTGTATTGTTAAGATAAACACAAAAGTTTCCTCTTAGTCCATTACTTTAACTATGCAAGTAATATGAAAAATTCTAAGGTGTATAAATTTTTCAGTAGTAAAAGGAGATTTAAATATTTGAAATGACACTTTAGTTACATGCACATATTCAATTGTTCGTTTCTCACCAGTTGTTTCTATGTTCCAGGCAAGCAGATGATAATGACAGAAGCAGGTCTGCAAGATGGGAGGCGCGCATAAAGTTAGTTACCAGAATTTCAGTATATAGCATTTAGCATAAGAGCTTGTATTTATATGCCTTACTGTTGAAACCCTGTGATGGAGTAATTAAATTCTGACATATGTTGACGGGTTGTGTCAATGGCTGTGTACGCAAGTTACAGAGTGCAATTGCTATGGTATAACATTCTGTCCTCATTTGACCATAAGATTGATATCTCATTGCTACAGTTTCTTTCCTTCCTTCAAATGTCTGAGGATAGCATACTTATACTTCATTTAGCATTAGAATGAACCCAATGGAAATGAATAGAATGAACAGAACGTCCGTTATTGGTGAACGGTCGCAGCAAATGGTTTTGTGTGTTCCTACTGTAAGGAGACAGCTTTGTGGGGAAACTTGAAGTCTACAGTTCTGAGATAAAATGCGCACATGCATGAGAATCGTGAGACTATATTGAGAAGCAGCCTACTGGTTCCAAGTGATATGCTTTGACAGCTACTGAGTCGTTGTACTTTAGGGGTTAGTCAATATTAATGATGGGACAACCGACTGTTTTTAACAACCGATTGGTCAATCGGTTGTTTTTTCGTTCAGTCGGTTTTTTCAGTCGAATGAAACAACCGAATGAAAATAGTCTCTGTGGCTGTATGAATGTTTTCACTCACTGGTGGGGTTTGAGTGGTTTCAGTCGATGTGAAACAATCGAATGAAACCAGTCTCTGTCGGTTGCAGCCACTATATGAATGTTTTCACTCATTCAGTGGGTTTGAGTGGTTTCAGTCGATGCGGGAGCACCGAAAGAAACAAGTCTCTGTCAATTATATGAATGTTCTCGGCATTGAGTGGTTTCACTTGATGCGATACAACCGACTGGAAAAAGTCTTTGTCGGTTTCTGCAGTTATATGGATGTTTTTATTAATTCATCGACTTTGTGTGACTTTATTTGCATACTCCTTCAGCCTTTTCGGGTATAAAATGAACCGTGATTCAGCATAAAACATTCTTAAAGAATTTTAAGAATATAGCAGTGTGTCCTTGTGTCTGTTTCTATTGCATGCAAATCTGCAGTTTTGTTCCAATCTTGATGAAATTTTGCACACTTGACCTTCAAAGCAAGAGAAACGTCACTCCGTGCATCAAATTTATTTCGGCGCATGGCGGAGGGTACTTTACATACTAACTTCGACAAAAACCACAATTTGGCTGCGATCTTGATGAAATTTTGCACACTAGACCTTTAAAACAAGGCGAAGGTAACTGTGTACAATAAATTTCGTAGGTGCATGGCGGAGGGTACTTTACCTACTAACTTCAACAAATTCTGTTTGTATTCGAATTTTAATGATATATTTCACTTTTCACCTTCGAAGAAAGAGAATGGTCACCGTCTACATCTACTTTAGTTCGATGCATGAGAGAAGGTATTCCAGAATTCGACGCCAATACAGAGTTTATTCCGATCCTGATGAAATTTAGCACACTTGACTTTCAAAACAAGTGGCATCTAAGATTTTGTATGGTACATGGCGCAGGGATGGAATAAACCTCCACACCGTTTCACCGATAACCACAGAAATATCTGTGACAAGAGTGAATAATTATGAAACTTGAGCTGAATGTTTTCATATACTGTTGACGAATACAGGCGCGCTGAAAGAAATTTACAGCACTGATAAATGTTGTATGTCTTCTCGTACTCCTTCAAATAAGATGGAATTAACAAAAATATTTTTATAAGAAACATTTTTATACCAAATACTTTAATAAACTTTTTTTTACAATATCTAATGTTTTAGTGATCTTCGAATTTGGATCTAGCAAATATGCTCAAAGTTAAAATACTTAACTCTGTCCTACTAGTACCTTAGATATCTATGAACAATAAGCCGCAAACCGCACGTTTCTACCTGTTCCCACTTCGGAGATACAGTATGCGAGATTAAACTTGTAGCGATCATTTTGGAACACCCTGTAGTTTCGACGCTTCTTTATTGAGACAGTAAGTAACCGACAACAATCGGCGATGGCACGCCCTGCGACGCCGCCAGGCTGCAGGCAGCAGGCTGCAGGCTGTCAGCAGTGAAAACGCAAGCGAGGCAGCACTCCCTCTCGAGTCCCCGCTCCCGCGAAAAACGTACTGCCTCTTTTCACTTTAAAAGAAAGAATGATAATTCAGTCAATGTACAAAACTGCAAAAGTGTCGCATGTTTTCATTCGGTTGTTCCCACAGACTACTTTCATTCGAAAAAAATAAAGTAAAACTACGACCGACTGACTCTTTCATTCGGTTGGCCCCATCGACTGATTTAACTCAAAAGAAAAGGAATGAGTGGTTCAACCGACTGCGTCGATTTTTTCATTCGGTTGATACCACCGACTGGTTTAACTCAGAAGAAAAGGAATGAGTGGTCCAACCGACTGCGTCGATTTTTTCATTCGGTTGATACCACCGACTGGTTTAACTCAAAAGAAAAGGAATGAGTGGTCCAACCGACTGCGTCGATTTTTTCATTCGGTTGATACCACCGACTGGTTTAACTCAAAAGAACGAATGAATAGTCCAACCGACTGAATCGGTTGTTTCATTCGGTTGGTCCCACCGACTGGTTTCACTCAGAAGAACGAATGAATAGTCCAACCGACTGAATCGGTTGTTTCATTCGGTTGGTCCCACCGACTGGTTTCACTCAGAAGAACGAATGAATAATTCAACCGATACGAGAAACTACAACCGAATGATCGATTTTTTTCCAACATCCGAATGAATCGATTGTTTTCATTCGATTGTTCCCATCACTAGTCAATATATAGTGGCATCTACCATCTGTCAAACGAGCGTCTGGCCGCTGGCAGAAAATGCAGTCGGCGGGAGAAGTCCCATTTGGCCTTGGAGAAATATGCAATTAATTATTTAAAAATTAAGAACTATTGATCCATATATGGTACTAAGAACTGAACAGGCTCATTTTAAAGCTGAAAATTAGATGGTTCTGCTCATACAAACGCGCCTCCTGCTACTTTAATAGCTTCTGAGTTATAGTAAATCAAAAATCATTGTAAAATAACAATTTGCTAAACGATATATCTTGGAAAAAGCTAACAAAATGTTACGCACAAGGCGTCAACTGAAAAATCTAAGTGAGTACTATTAACCCTTTAGCTGCTGCTGCCAAGCATCCAGTCTGTCATGTAGCACGCACCCTGGCAGCTGCCTAATCCTGCTACCTGCAGTAACGGGTGTCCCCACGGCCTGCTGCAGGCGGCTGAGCCAGCCGATTGGCCGACCTCGCCATGTGCTGCATATTCCGGAAGTGAAGGGCTGTCGCCCATGCCCCACCTTCTGAGTGTGATCCCAAAAACACGATGTATCTGGACACTTTTTTCTGTGGCTTTGAATCTGCAGATGTATTAATACACAGACATTATGCGCAATGATTCTGCTTATTGGCCATTCCATGTCAGTTGTCCTGATTTCGAAACATTTTGTCGCAGTATAATCACGGATGTCGAAATATATAAATATTAGTAAACTAAGGCAATCGTCGATCTAATACTGGATCAGATATAGGCACTTGTTTGATTTCATGCTTATAGTTTCGCCGAGTGTGTCGGAATTTCTGCCAACTTTGGGTTGTTCAATCTGGGGTAATATTTTATTAAAATAAATGAAATTTGGTAATCTACAATTAGTTGCGTTCTCTTAAGAATAAAAAAGGAAATAATTTTATGAGCATAGGAAATACTAGGTAAAAGCGCAAGAAAATATAGGTGGCCAACAAATTCTCTTAAGTTCGGCATCTTATTTTTAAGGGACTACAAGAAAGTATTAGGCCAATTTTCAGCCATTAAGACAACCGTTAGATTACTCTGCTTCGGAAAGCAAATGTCAACTCGCTAACGATCAATTATTCTTCCTGTTTTTGTGTTGCAGTTTGTAGCACTGATTGCAATATGTCGTCAAACCATGTTTTAAGTGCATTTTTGGCCGGAAAGATATTTTCTTGTCGGTTTTTCGATTTGGTGATCAAATGACTCATATTTCCGGGCATATAATCGATACAAGTAAGTGCGAAATGTCTTCCAAAACAGACAATTCTGTGTTTTGTTTGTGAAAACAGTAGAAAGTGTTATTGAGTGCCAGTAATATCTCATGCAGTTTGATGGTTGTTTTTTTTCCTACAGTTTGCACCAATACCAGTTGCTTTGGCACACATCTCGTGTGCAGTACGCAGTGCAAACACTATTTCTGAGACACCAAAAGCAAAATTTTACGTCTACTTGCATTTCGATCAAGTTTATAAATCGCGCTAGTGCTCAGATATTAATTTATTATGGACAAGTCAGCGTAATTGCATCTATACTCCTCAGTAGTAACTATAGTGAATAGGAATTCTTAAAGCGCGAACAGATGGCGTTCAAGAAACAATGCAGTAATAGTCACCATATTTATTTTTGTTACTTTTAGTTAGAGGATGCAGTACGCCTCCACCAACTTAATGGACCTTAAGATTAGTGAATTCAAATACCTAATAAGAGATAAATGACGGCAGTACTCACAATTGAATCATTTTTCTACATGTTTTGCTGAATAGCAGTTACCAAACAGAGCAAAAAGGTTGAAGAATTCCAAATTGAATACATAAATAAGTAGAAGAACGTCAAGGAAGGAAAGAACAATTGAATCATTTTTCTACATGTTTTGCTGAATAGCAGTTACCAAACAGAGCAAAAACGTTGAAGAATTCCAAATTGAATACATAAATAAGTAGAAGAACGTCAAGGAAGGAAAGAACGATAAACAGAATGACAATGCAGCACCGCTGTTCTCTAGTCGGCGGGACTATGACGCTTGGCGGACAGTGCCTTCAGTACATAGTATACTATTTCCCTTTCTCACCTTTTACTTTTCGTCGTCTTTTTGGCTCACTACCACCTGCCGGCTGGATGGAAAATGCAGGTTCGGATTACGAATGCAAGACAAGTAGCAAAGTAATAGGTTTGATTGTAAATGATTCAATATATTACAACAGATATACATTCATGTATAAAAGCAATATGAATACAGGCATGATGAATACAGACTATTATATACAATCTTGGCAGCCTATGCAGTCAGAGGAAGAAGGAGAGATGTTAACAGGTCTGAGGGAGGCTGCGGAATGAGAATGAGTATCGCTCCGTCGTTTTCCACATGCGCACGTTGCGACAAACTGCCACCAGAGCGAGTGCTCAAGCAATCTTCGTGTAACCGATGCAGATATCGATACTGACAAGGGAATAGTCAGACTTGTCATATATGTACTAATTTTTTTAGAACTGTTAGTTAACATTGAAGGAAGTCTGTATGCAGAATGTTAGCTGCTGACATGACCCAGAAGTCACCCAAAGAAAAAAATCATTAAATTGCCTGTTTTTCCAACTAGCCGCTTGTGGTGACGGCTGTCCACCCCTGAAAATGGCGAACTGGCCGTCTTATCGCGCCGTTCACTAAAGAGGAATATCGTTGCACGGTTTTTGTTGGAAAGAGGAAACGAATATTCGTTTCTGTGGTATGCACTTCCTTTTCATTTCTGGTACGTATTCCGAAATATCCCGTCCTGAAAATGAATAGAGATGTGAAAGATATTCTGTACATCTACATCTATACACCACAAGCCACTTTGCGGTGAACATTCAATCTCCCCTCACAGGTGATGGCAAACCCTGTAAATGTTTTGCTGCTTGCCAGGGAGATGTACCACAGACGCCAAATGAAGCAATCAACAGATACCACGCGTGAAGACTATGTGATGTGCGACATGGTAGTTAAACTTCTAGACGACCATGTAAATAGCGCAGTTATGTGGCTAGAAACGACTGAAACACTCGATGTAGCAGGCTCTGAATCCACAAACGGCGAAGAAACGGAAACAAGTTGCATTCATGAAGGCTCTTCGAGGGATAGTGCCAGGTATCATCATCATTTATCTCTGAAAGCAACATCAACAACTACAATTACATTATCAGAGAAGGAAAAAGCGGTGAAGTATTGGTTGAACGAGAGTGGTAAGAGACGCCTTCACGTCAGTACTGTTGAAAATAGGTATTGCTTTGTCCGTTCTGAACATCAATTGTATAGATGGAAAAATGAAGTCACTGGACGACATAAGAGTCGACTGGAAATTGCGAGGGAGATAAATACTCGACTTTTTGAGCAATTTACTCATACCAGACGACAGTCATAGAGTGTCAGCGACACAACTTTACGTGATTGGGCGTTAGAGATTGCCAACGCAAAAGGCGCTAAAGAATTTACAGCTTCTCAAAGTTGGATTAGTCGCTTCAAATTATCACATAAAATTGTGGCACGAAAAATAACAAAAGTTGTAACAAGAAACAGGTCGGAAAATGAAGTGGCTCAAATGCAAATGAAAGAAGCTTTTCTTCCGACTGCAAACAATAAGATCGCCAGTTTTAGTAAATCTTCCGTTTACAATGCATATCAGCTAGGTTTTCAAAAAGAAATGTGTGCGAAAAGAACATTGATATTCAAAGGGGAAAAACCTATTGAGGCAATTGCGCAGCCCACACTGCCCTCAACCATCCATACACTATAATGCCAAAACTTAGTCTGGATCGTTCATTGCTCCCTGAACTATATGTGTGTCTTCATGAACTATCTGGACATATTGGGCCACGTGTCAAATAATGTTCTATGCAGACAATCTTGTGGTAGATGCATCGAAGTCTGGGAAAATGGGAAATGATAGTATGCTTATTTTCCGTTCTGCGGGAACAAATCTCTTCTCCTTCTAGATTCGTGATCAGGTCATAAAAGTTCTGATTCATTAAAAGCTGTATTTCAAGCTCATCCTGACAAAGAAGTAAAGATATTTCAGATTCCACCTGGCACAACGAACGTAATTCAACCGATAGACAGAGAATTTTAGCGCCAGGTAAAGTATTTTACAGAAAATTAACAGAGAAAATTATTGTGTGCAAATGGCAACAGTTTACTATAACCGTGACAATGTTCTCGAGTTTCAATCAGAGTGGAATACTTAATTAGTAAAAGAATTAGGGAGAGTAATATACACTCACTGACAACAGACAGTTGGCAGTCAGAACACGATTTTATTGGTCATTAAGTTTATAAGCTTGGAAAGAGTTAAATAAAACCCAAGCAGCATTAAATGAAAATAAACTTTTAATTCCTAGCAAAAATCATGCAATGTCTCCTGTAAGTGCTTATGGTAACAACTTCAACGATCCATCAGGGGTAAATCTTTATAAACATCTACCAAAATTTAAACCAGAAGGGGAAGTTCATTATAACCACATGATTAGGCATGTATATAACGCTCAGAGAAATTAGCACTCTTTGCTAATTGGTGGTGTGACGTCCACTAAGTCTCGAGTCTTCTGCTCGGACTTTTCCTGTTCTTTCACCCTTAGATCAGATTTTATAATTTTTTCCTGTCGTTTAAGTGTGTATCTTTAACTATTCATTCTTAATAATCGCTATCAGAAATACTTAGCCGATATTGACGAATGTATGAGATATGTCTACTTGAAACCTAAAGAGGATATATTTAAAAAGAATACAGCTTGAGTCAACAGTTCCAAATTTGACAAAACCAAATCCTGATATGAGTTTTTATTACTTAAATATTTATGTGTTAAATCTCAAAAAATTATATGAACGGTGTTATGCATCACTAGTCCAAGTGCCATATGTCATAACTGACATAACGGAACCTAAATCTTACATGTGCTCAGATATATTTATTTATGAATGTTTCTCAACTTTTTGTACCAAAGAAAGGTTAGTGTTCTTTCAGTTAGTAGCGAAATCTCACAGCGAATAACTACTAAACAGCACTAATTGCGCTCACATCAGAAATGCATAACACGGTCCATATTATATTTAAAAGTTGAGCACTGTACGTCCTAACAGCTTCATTCTGCTGGTAGGAGGTTCCAACAGAAGAATTTACTGTTATAAAAAAAAAATAAAAAAAACAACAACAGAAAAGTGAAATAATATCAAAGATGGAAAATAAAAATTAAAACTAGGTCATGCTACCCGCATAAATGTTAAAGTTTCATGAGAAAGCTATTGAAGGAGTTTGTACAAAGCTCAGAGAGAATTACTGACAAAGACTGAGTGCATACTACAAGTTCAAAGAAGAACCAGCAGCATAAAAACTAGGTGGGGAGAGAAGATTGCAAAATGTTAGTGGAAATCAGAAGGATACATGGATAGTTACTTACCTGATGGACATGGAACATACAATAGTGGAAACTGAAGTCTTTGTTCTAAGAATCAACCACATGGAACACAAATATCACTCTTGGAAGGAAACGATAAGAAAGATTTTTACATGTACTATACAACAATGAACATATCATCTGTTAGAAATTGGGCCCCACCGAGCTAGAGAGAATTTACACAGACTTCGTACAGCACCACATAATCACAAAAGGTTTGAATATACCAGGCTGCTATCAAACTGCAACTAGTAACACATTCTCCGCACTTATCTGTTGGAAATCACTGGGCTCAAAAACTAGAACACATTTCCAAGCAAGATCGAAGAAAAATATTCCGAAAAATGAATCTACGCGCAAGAGTCTAAGTTAAACATGCTAGACAATGAATCGCTACCTTCTCCACAGACACAAGAGCAGAATCAACCTTACCTTACTGTGCTCTGAGGACAAAGTGAAGATCGAGCGCCCAGGACACGGGAAAGCAACCGGAAACTGGGCAAAACCCACCCAAAACTGTTCTAATACATCGTTATGATCATCCCATGATTGCTCAGCGTATGTGGTAACCCTTTTTCGTAACACGTCAAGCAAGATGCTGTAGAACCCCCTAATGAAAGCAGCTGAGCTGACATTTAGGTCAAAAGGTAATTTTTCGAATTGGTAACAAGTATCAAAGCACAAGAAGGCAGTGCAATACCTGCAACTCGGGTCTAGTTCTATCTGTCAGTAACTAGCACGCAAATCGATGGAAGAGAGTACAGTCACACCGTAAAAACGCTGTAACAGCTCAAGTGTCTGCGGACGGTCAGTTTCCGGCTCAATCACTGTGCTGATTTGCCGTGAATCGAGGACAAGCCTAATTGATTTGTCCCGCTTCAGGACAATGAATGATGGATTATTATAGGAGCTTGCAGCTCGCTCAATAACGCCTTCCGCCAACATGCTTTTAATCTCTTCCTCGACCTACTTCTTGTATGCCCATAGTATCGGATACTGCCGTACAACGAACCTCTTGTGTTGTCGTACTTGATATTTATAAAATCCTTTGATAGTGCCTGGGGACTCCGAAAACAGAATATCGGACAGTTTGGACTTGGCAGTACACGGCGCGTCGTCTACTATGTCGACCTTGTGACTGATTTCATCTAACACCTGGTTCTCCTACTCCATTACGCAAAAGAGAATAACTTGCTTTTCCCCATAGGATTCTAACGATCCGAGGGCGGTAGTCGGGCAATAGGCACTCAGAAATTGGTCATCCGAGTTTACCCTTGCAGTACACTCACCGAACTTCAATCCGATAGTTCAAAAATGTTCAAATGTTTGTAGAACTTATGGGACTTAACTACGGGGTCATCAGTCCCTAAGCTTACAAACTACTTATGAACTACTTAAGACTAAGGACGGCCCAAATATCCACGCTCGAGGGGAGATTCGAACCCTCGACCGTAGTGGCCGTGCAGATCGTGACTGAAGCGCCTCAGTCTCCTCGGCCACCGTGGCCGGCAATCCGATAGTGTTTGTACTCTTGTGTAAATGTACTATACCGTTACTAAAGTCAAACAAGAATTTTTGTTAATCAAAAATTATACACCAAGGAGCACAACAACTGCCAATGAGGAAACGACAATAAAATTCTCTCAGAACTCATGACCTTGACACAAAAATGTGAGTTCTGTCTGCTTCCTTACTTCGACACTTCGCCCAACGAGTGCACCCATCAGTTTAGTTCGCTGCAAGGGCAAGACCGTCAAGTGCCGACTGCTTTGCATCGTTCAAAAGCTTGTTCACTAATGACAGAAACGACACTGCCTGTGTCAAACACGCATTCCAAATGTATAGAAACGACATTAATATGCACTATAGGTTGTGCTGCAGGCTTTCCTACTGACGGTTCTTCATCTAAGAGAACCTCACGAAATCCTCCATGTCTTTTACCCTGTACTTTGCAGATTCCGTTTGGTGCATGTTGATCTTTGTGCAATCAACCTGAGAAAATTGTCATTTACTAGTGCTGTGCTGGGGCTCTGGCGGTTTGTTATGACGCGGATCACTGCCCGCACCTCAACCTGTTCAGTCGCATGGCTCCATGTGGTCTCTGTCCCCTGTTGCGGCAGTAGCGCTTTTCGCCATTCCCAAACCACTTATTTTTACCAAACTGGCGTTTCTGCCACTTATCCCTACCCTCGTTCGAATATGGTTGGTTTTTATGGGAGTGGCTTGGTTGGTTGTTACTATCATTGCTGTGTTTCTGATTGCTTTCCTCCGATCTGTTTGAACTGCTACTTGACTTTTTGGAGGAAGTATTTTGATTTCGACGAGGCTCAAACTGGACATCGAGTTCAAGGTCCTCCAAGTAGACCTGAAAGATTCCTGTGTCATCCTTACAGTTATCAGCAAGGCATTTCGTAAACTGCGAGGCTGCTTCGACAAGCAGATTTTAATCAACTCGCGCGAACAGTAAGGAGCATCCAAAAACTGGTTACATAAAACCATTCCTTGGAAGTACTCATTCGAACTACAGGAGATAGAGTTATTAAAATGCGGCATCATTAAGATGCTGCTTTTGAGTCTATCCTGCTGCCGTTCCGACCATTAGACAGAGAGGAAATGGTCACAGAAATCTCGGTAGTACTGGCAGTCTCTAAGTATAGTCTCTAAGTACATATTCCATCCTGTGCCCGTCTGACCAGTTCAGAGGCAAGGAATGTTGAAATCGCTCCAACCACGCTCGTAATGGATCCCATTCGCTGAGTTAAGAAAGTCTTGAAACTTCCGCACCGACAAGAAATGGTTATGGTCGAACGCCTGTCCGTGTTCCAGACTAGCTACAGCTGCGCGGGAATTTTGTTGTGCGCCATTCGAGGATCTTCCTCCTCAAATGCGGAATCATCCCCGTTTTCCGAACTGCATCGATTGCTAGCGCACACAACACGAGCCATGTGCGTTTCTGGGTGAGGGGCGGAGCGGTCAATGGCTTCTTCTAAGCGTGTAACACGCTTGCGGAGTACTTCCGTCACATCGCGCCTCCTCTTATTTATTTCCCCTTGCTGCAGCTGGAATTGAAGCAGGCCCTGAACTTCTTTCAGAGTCGACAGCGCCGATGGGATCCGTCCTGTCCGACGTCCCTTCTGAACGCTGCGACATCTGTTGAACTGCGGTGACTAATTTCGCCAGCCGCGACCCTACTTCCGTCAACACGCGTATTTGCTTCGTGTATTTAACTCGCGCGTCGACTTCCACAACGGCCTCAGGATTCGTCTCAACTCGCGTGTCGACGTTTTCGACACGCGAGAGTACATCGCCGATTGCCTCTACATTTTTGTGAATGCGCGAAGCGTTCCCCGAAATAGCGGACATCGCTATTTCATGTTGTTCCTGCAGATGATGGACTATTTCGTCACGTGCATTGTGTATTGCTAACTGCTTTGAAGTATTTTATTCCAAAATTTACTCTCACATACGAATTTCTATGTTAGCATCTTGCTCTTTCTGACTTTCCATGACAGAGAGTAGACTTCCTAGGATATCAGCAAATGCTGGTTCATCAATGGCGGACACGGGCTTCGCCATGTTGGCAGAGGCACTGGGCGAATTTGTACATTCCGCCATGTTGTTCGATAGCGCGACTTGAAGGCTGCCTTCTGGGCTACCGGATGCGGCTATATTCGAATTTGGCGCGCTTTGTAACGAATCTTCAACCACGCTGCCTGTTGCCGTAGCGTTGTCAATGGCTTCTCGCTCTAAAGACGGGTCTGATCGTGACGATTTTTCCCTGTCTTCACTGCGGTTCATACGCCTATTGCGAGTTACCACCGTTGAGTTCGAATTATTTTGCATGACTACCAGAACAACAAAATTTCCACACAAGAACGCAAACCGCACGGTCTATTAAGAAAATCCGCGTGAACTAAAACATGTATACTACAATTTCACACGTTTGTCGAAGAGAACGACAAATTTTTAACAACAAAGAACATAAAATTCGGCACAGCCCATCGAATACCACGTGGAAAAACACGTGTATAATGTTTCACACAGTTGTCGAACAGAACGACAACTTTTTAACAATAAAAACATAAAAATACGGCACATCCTAACGAATGCCACATGGCAGAACACGGGTACAAAGTAGTTTTACACGCAAGCCTACACTGTGGTGTTGTTCCTATAATTTTACACAAATAAATTCCCATCCAGAAGTACCTAATATTCTATGATCTTTCGTTTCGCACATAATTCTGAAAACACAATATTGCACTGCAAAATAATCCTGAAAAAATAAAATACAAGTTATTGCAGTGAAAAACTAATCTCTTACACACACTCATATATGCAGGGTGAAATCTTTACTGTTAAAGTTTGGTTGACTGTAGCACTGCACGAGATTTGGTGGGCACTTAATTGTGAACAAAATTAGTTTTCTAATATCACAAGACTCGCCAGAAGGACGAATCCTGGAGGGGAATCGCCAGATAAAAGCGGCTTGCTAATTTTAAATAACTGATCCTGGCGGGGAACTGCCAGGAACCAGGCAGATAAACCGAATCTGCCAAGTTACGATATTCATTACCACGCGCACACTGTTCTACTTCCAATACCCGGAGGGGCCACTAAATGTCACGCAAACCTTACACACTAGTGAACTGATAAGAAGCCAGAAGGACGCGGAAAGATATTACGAAAATAGTAAGAGGTAGCATTATTTCAACGCCTGAAGGGCTGAAAAACGTTGAACAATGAATAGGTCTTTGTTCCACATACCGTAACAGACACCAAACTAAAACTCACTAGTCATCATTTACCGTTTTAACAGAAATCATAGTCACACTGGAAAACATACACGAGAGGAATACACCACATTCCTGAGAATAACATAATTCACACACGCCTAAAGTACACGTAACTTATTACTACTACAAAGCGTAGCATGGACCTAGCTGTGGCTCACCATTTAGACCATACGAACATCTTACCTAAGCCTAAACCGGGGAGAAAGTGACGACGCCACACCAATACATACGAACCCTCGCCCCAAAGCTCCCAAAGAGCATAGCGGAGACATACCCTACTCGCGCAAAGAGTACAGCTGCCTGTGCGAGGTCGATCAGTGCAACCGCGACTAATAGCAATGGCCCGAGAGAGAAGTGGCTGAACGAGGCAGGTGGAGAGCACACACCAACGCTCCTAGCGAACGACACACAGCAGAGCTCCCTGCAGCAAAACGAGGCAAGCGCAGAATGCAGTAGAAGCGTATCACTCATACATAGGGTAAATACAGTGTGGGGAGCATAACTACATGCCAATGCAAGTGAATACTTACTTATAGTCATTACTTAAAGTCAATAACTCAATAAGTTTTTAAATTGAAAATAGATTGTAACAAGTTCGAAGCCTCTATTACTTCAAAGGGAGGTGAGGAAACATTGAGATAAATGAAAAGAGGCAGAGAGATGTCTTTCAATTGTATATGTAACTTTCAGTATCTTGATTACAAAACTCAATATTTGTATCGTATTTAGGTTTCATTACACCATAATGGAATTTATACATTTATTCTTTGGATAAATATATACTCATACCAATATAAATCGTGTTATTACATTTAATTTCAGTTTTATTCATATTAATTGCAAACCGATGTGTGTTATATTGTTCGATGTTTCACATTTGTTTTACCTATTACTTTAACACAATTTTTATTTACCATCTGACACTTACTTTATATTAACTCTATTATGCATACAGGGTGCATCAAAAATGAATACTCATTTTGAAGCATCATGGAAAATTTATTTCCCAGTCTACAATGTTAAATTTCTGGAAATGGAAAGCTTAAAGACCAATTTGAAATATAAATGTACTTTAAAAAATGTGATTAATGTTTATACTGGTGGCCTTCAGCATCAATACATTTCTGAGTATGAGTCACCATTGATTCCGTACATCATACCAAAGTGTCCAATGAGATTTCTGCACCCACCATTTGGATCTCATTCCAAATTTTGTCCAGGTTATGTGGTTTACGTTTGTACCCCTCATCTTTTACTGTGCCAGATAAGATGACATCCAGCGGTGTGAGGTCTGGAGAGCATGCAAGAAACTCGATTGGTCCCTGTGCATACTATCCACTGGCCTTCCACATTGTGATCCAAGTATGCTCATACGTCCCTATGATAGTGCGGTGGGGCGCCATCTTGTTGGAAATAAAACTTATCATTACTGTATAAAGCACGAATGGCAGGGGATATGGAGTCAGCAAGCACTGTTAGGTACCTTTCTCCAGTAACAGTACCTTCAAAGTGGAAAGGCCCAATGAGTCCCTTTGCAGACAAACCACACCACACGTTTACACCAGGCAAATTCACAGCCTTTTCAACTGTAATGTAAGGATTATCTTCAGCCCAGTACACACAATTGTGCCTATTGACAGTTCCATTGAGTTTCAATTGGCCTTCATCCGACAAAATTATGCTACCCATAAATCCCTGTTCACATCTCACCATCTCCTGAACCCATTCACAAATTTCTAACCTTCAATCTGGATCATCGTCACTTAGCTATTACACCAGTCTTGGAACGTACACACGAAACCTGCCTTTCTTCAGAATGCGTATTACACTACTAGTACTTATATTACTCTCATGTGCTGTCTTTGAAGAGACGAAGGCTGAAACAACTCTGAGACTGCAGTTGTGGAATCATCACTTGTACCTCTATGAGGTAGTGCTGATAGACCTTTATGCACATCACACACTGTTCCATGAACTTCGAATTTGTCTCATAGACATGTAATTGTTAACCTTGAAGGCGGTTCTGTACCACACTCACTTTTCCAGTGTTTTCGAACCGCAGCTACATTCTCAAACTTTCAGTACAACTTAATTATCTGCTTCCGCACTGAAAACCTCAAATGCACGTCCGCCATGTTGAAGTAACCTTCTTGGCACTGCTTCCAACTGTTGAAGAAACGTAACATTACTTTCTCACATATATTTAACTTTGTAATATGGGAAATAAATTTTCTATGACAGTTCAAATTGTGTATACATTTTTTGACACACCCTGTATTTTCCATTGTCTTACCAAAGACAGAATTATACATCAGTTTAAAGAAATCCTTTCTGAAATCATTTGTTGCATTCATTCTCATCTGAGTATTCACATCTAAATATTTCACTAACCAATGTGATTTTTTAAGTTTTAACACTGTATGTATTTTTGTTATTATCATTCCTAATGATAAACACTGTTTCTGTAGTGAACTAGATAATTATAACTGTCATTTCCATAGTCAACAACTTACTGTCTCTAGTTCCTCATACAATTTTATTTTCTTGTACTTATGGTAAATCGTTAAGTTTGTCTTATAACCCAATTGGATACTCTAAATCAACTTCATATATATATATCCATATTCCGTATTATCTGATATTTTCATCACATCAGTATCTAAATTATGTTCCCTTTCAAATCCGCCATACGGCAAATATTGAGCCATTGCATATCCATATACATAATTTGCATCCAGATACGTTAAATAATTTATGTATTTGAATCGTAATGCCTCATGTATTTATTATTTGCTTTAACATATCATTTACAACATTGTACTATACCACCTCTAACACCCTTTTCCATCATAATGTCATATCATCATGTAATAATTCAAGTAGTAGTTTTAACATATCATCCCATGATAAACCGGGTGCTGTATAACACCAAGCAGAACCTAATTCATATGCTTTTACTTTTACTTTTTGATAAACTGGATGATAACTAATCTAAATCTATCAATTAATCTCGTTTATAAGTTATTTGTTTGTTTATGAAAGTTAATACATTTTTTTCATTATTCGGTACCAACACAATTTATTTTTCATAATACCAAAGGGGTTTTATAAACAAATGGGAATAATAACAATTTAGATTATAAGATTATAAGTACAAATGTTACTTGTTGGACTTTAAGATTATACATATTATATAGTGGTGCTATATAATTTCCAGGTAATTATTATGATGATGTAACAGTTTATTTTTTGGTGTATAAGCTTCTTCATATAATGAACATTTTGTTAATTTAGAATGGATTGACTGCTGTTGTGGTGTTAACTTTCTCATTCCTTTTTTCGTCATCTCAATAAATTTCTTATGTGCATTTGGTCCTCTATATACAACAGGGTCTTTATATTTGTCATGAATATATTTCACATTGTAACAAAATGCAGATTGTGCATGTTTTTCATATTTCATTGTATATGATTCCCATGCATTTGGTTCATATGTATCCATCTTATATAATAAGTTTTCAAGATCGGTACATATAACAAATGGGATATGCATTGTACGATTATAATTTTTAAATGTGATGCATTTACCTTTATTATGTGTATTTAGTTTATTTTATGAATTAAAGTGTTGTAGACACATTTCACATAGGTGAATGTTACCAGACCAGAAGAATAGTTTTTCGTTATTATTCTTAACATTTATACATTCTTTCTTTTGATATTTTAGGTAGCTCAATATATGGTTAAACATTAAGTGGTGTACAATTGTTAATTCCCACTTGTAAGTTAGTTATTATGTTTAACATCCATCCTTATCGTCTATCTTCAAAATCATGCATACATATACACATTTCATATTTTCGTTTTATATAAAATTTATTTAGATCTATATCATTTGTAATGATATAATTGTATGTTGGGGATCTAAATTCTTATATTTTATTAGTACTATTCAATTTAAATACACAAATACAGTACTACAATCACTCTAACCCATTGTATATTTAGTGAATATCTCTTATTAGCTGATACATAATAGATTTAATTAATGTCATAGTGTGTTGTGTGTCTTTAAATTTAATGTTGTTATCATTATTATGTATTTGTAAGCTATTTTAAAATGTTTTGTCAGGTGAATGATAATTATGAAGTTTTCTTTCATTAGGTTCTTCAAATATGTCTGTAGAAAACGGAAATAGTGTTTGACTATTTTGAATCAATTGTTAAAATTTTTTTACATATTTTGAAGCACCAGTTGAGATATAAATGTTTATGTAATTCTTTAAGTTCGTTAATACTAATTGGTTATGGACCTATATGTTTGATATTATTCAAAAACACATTTTTGATTTTTGTTTGCCTTTATTACGGTTACAGTTACACATATCTATTTATATGTATAATCATTATTAACTATATTTAGTAGCCAAATTCCGTAATTAAAATATTATGTCCACTATGAAATGCTGTGGAAATAGAAACTTTAAGTAATTATAGTATAGAATATTTAATGATTCATTAATATATATAGTACTGAAATAAATTACGTTCTATATCGTAAATTGAATTTTTTCGGTCATAAGTTGGTCTTGAATTAATGTCGTTTTAATACACTTTTAACTATTCATCTACCACATTTGCATGTACCATTTTCTAAAATTTTATCCTTATAATTTTCACAATATCTCAGTGTATGCCGACATGCATGCTGATTACAAATACTACAATGACCATCTTTTTTCAGTTGGTCTATTTGAAATTCATTAAAAACCTTTCATTCTAACATTGACCACACTTTTTCTCTCATCAACTTATTATAAATAGACTTTTAACTATTTGTTGTCTATTGTGATATAAATTCTAACACATGTATTTTATCTACCATTCCATTAATTCAATATTCCAACCAGTGATAGTTGCAAAATCATGCCATCATAATATTTTTCATATTTATCTGGTAATTTAATTTGAATTCATAATCGAGTTCCAAAAATCATTTAAACTACATTTGGTATTAATAATACCAACATTTGTAATTTGATACTCTGTATTCCCTTTCAACATCGCACAGAAAATGTTCAAGTTTTGAGATAACTCTAAATGCAATCAGTTAAATAGTATGCATACATCATTGATTGAGACACATCAGAATTCTCGAAACCTAATGTTTGACTAGTTTATGGTCTAACACCTTAGATAGATATGTTTTATACTGTGGTGTATTTGTACTAATTTTCAAATAACTGAAATCATCATCATCAACATTATGTATTTCTAGAAAATAATTATTCAATGTTGGGAAAAAGGCACGTCCTAACACATAACCTTTTCTGTCTAAATTTTTAGAACAATGCATATTTTTCTCTCTTCTATATCTATGTGTTCGTCCTTTTTTGTAATTAAGATGTCTGGATTATTGCTGTAACGATGAAACTGACTATCAGTTTGTTTTTGCCCAATATTAAATAGTGCTTCCACTACATTTAATACTTTTAGTTGCACCTGTATAATATCATTTTATAATTTTCTTGTTCCATTTATTCATCCTGGTCTTATAGCTACCAGGTTCATCTTTAACGCCACATCTATGTATTTGCATAAAATTTAAAGAATCATCACTTAACTCACCATTTATCTAAGCTTGTATCTTAACTGAAATAGCATTAATGCTTCTCTAAATGTATCGTCACTCACTTGAGTGGTTGAATTATTGAGGAAATAGAAGTATCCATAATTATTAAAATTTTATTTTTATCCTTATCATTAGCTATTTCTATTTTCAGCAATAGTATCAATAAACATAGCTTTATTTGTATACATTTAAAATACAATTATGCAGCAGGCAGGTCTGACTTTGAAAACCACTCTATGAATTTTGAGACATGGTATTTATGGGTCTAAATAAAGCAATCTGTTTCCAAGTTGACCTGTATTTCTTCACACATGCTGTGTTATAAGACTTTGAAAAACACTACTCATAATTTTAAGAAACACAACTGAGAAAGTTGTTGAATAACTTTCAGTTTTCATATATTCATTCTCATTATTAAAATATAAATAAATAAATAATATGGTTATCTACTGTTGAGGAAACTTCCCATCCATCAACATCTTCAGATGCAGTTATTGATTCTTTAAAACATAGAAATACCTTTTCCTCATAATTATATGTAATGATCTTATAATTGATAACTATTTAACAAAACTAATTCATTTTATAACCATAAAAGTTAGCCAATGAAATTTTAATTCGTGACAGTTGTTTTCTCTTCATACTAAACGATATTATTTTGAGAATCCGCATAACAATTTAGTTTCAGACACATTAAACTCACTGAGGAAGATAATGTTTTTCATGCCTAAGAGTGAAATGGACTTCCCTTTTGGAAACAGTCTTACAATTGCTCATCACTAATGACCATGTGAACATTCAATAGTGTTTCCATGAACGAAAAACGTACTACTGGTAAGAAATTGGCAAATCTCAAATATATACTATCAACCAATTGGCCCTCCTTTCTTCTAACCTCCTTGGTGTACTTGTTTGCTCTGTTACAGCATATTTCTTTGAACAGCATATTTGGTCGCTAGGCTAGTAGCAAATGAATATGCTGATTTTTGGAGAATCTTGAAAGTGATCCGATTTGGAAGCGTACATTCAGTTATTCTCATATTGTATTATGATCGGTAGATTTTTAAAAATTTTCTTTCATACAAACCTCGTCCTGAGAATTACGAACAGAACAAAGAAAGGATGCGCTTTCATACATGCGGCAATTCATTTTTATTAATTTAGACAGATGTGTCATAGATAAAATATTAAATAAATAGGTATATAAAAACCTTCTGAAGTTCGTCTCCTGCTTCTAAGCTACCTCCCACCTATTTTGAGCCAAATCGGTTCAGACATTCTTTAGTTGTAATTGTGTATCTAACACTACTTTCTTTTATATGTAGATAGATAGATAGGTAGATAGATCGATTTCGTGCTTCGTCTGCATATGATAATGTAATGTTACATACATTATATTTTAACATTGGAAGAAACAAAGTATTTCCTCAAGAACATTGGAATTTAGATCCGCCATATGATTATTTGAAAGCTTATGAAGCATTTCGTAATTTCAGACATGTTCCACAGCTGAAAGCAGAAGGTGATATAAATCCGTACAAGTTCATAACAAATTATCCTATCTGTGTGAACAATATGTGATGTAGAAAAAATGTTGCTGAAACACATAAAATAACGATGTAATTATGTGCTACATTTAACGATAATATATCAGCTCATACACTAGCATACATAGTCACTTAGTATACTAACAGAAAATTTTTAACTGTCTATAAATAATAAAAGTGAGAAAATGCGAAAATTATTTCATGTACTTATTGCATGCTTTGAAATTTTCGGAAAAAAAACAGCACTCCATATAGTCTTTAATGATTTAATATGATCCATCAATATTTTGTAGTGTATATTCTTCTAATTGTACATATCTTCTAGTAGCTCTAATCTGTGCTTCCAAATAATATTCCAATTCCTTTTGCTTTTAAATAATGTCTTAAAATTGCTGCCATATTTCTTTGTTACGGTTTGTGTCATGTGTTTCTATCTTATGTTAAATATATTTAACAAATCAGCCGTCTTTGCAATAAAATACGTATATAGCAATGCTTAGCCTTTAAGATATTCATTAAATGCAGCAAATACGTCAGTCATTTAGTCATTATCAACGCCATTAGATGTAGATACAAATGCACCATTGCAATCAATTTTCATTAATTTATTTTTATTTTTCTCGATATTTAGGATTGTTGTGTGAGCTAACTTTATCAGGAAAACAATTAGATCATTGTATGCCATCATTACACCATTGTGTACAATTTTGACAGACCACAGGTTTATTGTATTCAGGTAGAGGTACAGCAAACACAATTGCTTTTTCGAACTGTATTATTTGGAATATAAAAAATACAACATTCTGAGTAGTAAATCATCAACTGAAATAGACATTCGATAGCGACTGGAAATATTATATGGCAAAGCTTTACCTTTGTAACATTTATTAAACACATCAAATTGTTCTATAATATTACTTGTATCAGAACCACTAAACTAGGATGCAAATATACCATTGGAATGAGTTATAATTAATTAATTTAGTTAATCCATAAATGTTTTTATGATATTTACAATTGTTGTATGTTTTAACTATATCAGGATAACAATTATAACCTCTTGTACCATCACTACACCATTGTGAAGAATTTTGACATTAGTCATGTACATAATTCACAATCGCTTTTTCGAATTGTTGAAGTAGTTTATACACATTACTTTTTATTTCATAATTCAGATCATTCTGAAAGCTATTTATTTCATTTTGAATATTACTGGTTCGAACGATTTTTTTTTCGATTTTGATTTATGCATTTCTTACAAATCCATCCTGGTTTATCATCGTTCTTTGCAAATTCTGTTACATCTTTCAGCATTTCACATTAGTACATTTCTGTCAGGTGTCATTCTATTCCATGAGTACCAAAAGAAATCAACTAAACTTTGTGTACAAGATAAATCAATCAAAAATAAAGGCTGTAAACTCCACTACATACCTAGAAATTACTATTACTTCAGACTTAAATTGGAAAGAATATGTAGATAATGTCGAGGGAAAGGTGAACCAGAGACTGCGTATTATTGGCACAACCCTTAAAAGATGCAACAGAACTACAAAAGAACACACAACGCTTGTCCATCCTTTTTTGGAGTATTGCTGCCCAGTGTGGGATCCTTATCAGGTGTGTTTGACAGAGAACATCGAAAGAGCCCGAAGAAGGGCCGCTCGTTTCGTATTGTCACAATACGGGGGAGGCAGCATTCCGGAAATGATACAGGATCTGGGATGGGAATTATTACAACAACGGCACTTATAGCTTCGGCTTCTGTTACTTACGAAAATACAATTGCCAAAATTCTCTTCTAAATCGAAAGATATTGTTGACTTCCACTTACATAGGTAGAAATTATCAACACAATAAAATACGAGAAATCAGGTATTGAACGGAGAGATTCAGGTGTTCTTTCTTCCTGCACGATATTCGAGAATGGAATGGGAGATAAAATAGTAGAATGCTGGTTTGATGAATACTCTGCCAGGCATTTAAATATAATTTGCAGATTGTCCCATTAGACGGAGATATAGATGTAGACATGTCTGCCAACAACATCGCAAAGGTAAATAGATTCTCTGGAAATGTCGAGTGACTTACAGTTCACTGCAGTTGACTCCTAAGTGATAACGTCCGCATATTTTCTACACATTCTGTCGATGAGGCGCATTTACTTTCCATCTGAGTATTTGGAATAAAATTAGCAAGGCTTTCTACAAGTGTGTGGAATGACATTAACTAGGCTTTCTACACAGATAGTGACAGGTTGCCTGTTTAGTATTTTTGGAATTTGTGTGGTTGAATTGTGTTGCAGATTCACAGATTCATCTATCAGGCACTGAAGTTAAGAATTTATCATTTTCGTAAGATACTTACAACGCTTTTGTTTTCTTTTTATTTTTCAGGTCTACACAAAATTTGCAATTTTTATAAATTCACTGTAACTTTAGATTCTCGTTTTCATGAAGTGTGTATTGCTTAATATAAACACAAAGTATTACTCTTAGTCCATTACATTTACTATGCAAGTAATATGGAAAGAATCTAAAGTATATATATTTTCAGTAGTAAACGGAGATTTAAGGATTTGAAATGGCACTTTGGTTACATGCACATGTTTTATTTTCCGTTTCTCACCAATTGTTTCTATGTTCCAGATCCTTAGATCCTGGGGAAATTGACCACCAAGAGATTCCAAATTGCTCCAGTACTGGGAGCTCCTCTGAATGTTTGGACGAAAATGTCTTGGCGGATATGAAGTTAGTTATCTGAATTTCAGTATATAGCATTTAGCATCAGAGTTTGTATTTAAATTGTTACTGTCGAAATCCTGTGATGGAGTAATTAAATTGTGACATATATTGACTGATTGTGTCAATAATTGTGTAAGCAAGTAATTGCTTTGTTACAACATTCTGTCCTAATTTGACCATAAGATTAATTTCTCATTGCTACTTACGGTTTCTTTCTATCAGATATCTGTATTTCATTAAATTTAAAATTTAAAATTTATTTCCTAGTGTAATAAGTAAACTTTTACCTATTTTCTTATCTCTTTTCCTGTTTTGAACATCAGTTAAATTGATTTATGCTATGTAGTTGTTCATTACTAGCTTCAATTTTATGTGCTTTTGATTTAATTTTTCCACGAGGTAGCACAGTATAGTCTATACTGAATGTATTGATTTGTATAGATTTAAAAAAATTATAAGCGCTATCCGTTGTCATCAAGTCCCATTCCTAATCAACCTTTTCAATAATTTATTCCTCTTACTGCTGTTGCTGCAAATTTTTCACCAAATAATGAATCAGAAGCATACATTCTTTCTTTTGCAGCTAACTGAAGCTGTTTATCTGCTCTGTGTCTTTTTTCTAAATTTTTGTGATCATGTTAGGAAATGTCATGTTGTTTGCAAGCTTCAACAAATTTTTATTCCTGTGTCTCCATGTACTCATTTTTCTTCTAATTTGGTACCTGGGCCACACAATCTATTTCCTGGAAGATGCATTTGAAATGGTAATTTATTAATTAATGCACTTACTAATCCTTTTCCATAGTTTTCACTTCGCCAGAAACTATGTGGTAAATAATCAAAAAATTAAATCAAGTGCGGAATTCCTTTTTGTTTGTGGATGATGAATTCAATAAATTTATTTGTTAACATCTCTGTTTTGCCAACAATTTAAATATGATAAATTTGTTTCTGGGTAATTCTTATCCATGAATTCCTGCTAATCTATCGAGTAATTCACGAACTTTAATCATCCAAACGTATACAACTGGTTTTTCAGTATATATTTAATGAAAGTTTTCCTGTCTTTTTCAGGTGAATTATTTATATTTAATGTTCTTAAACTTGGGCAATAAACATAAACAATTTCTCTTATTAAATTATTGTATTAAATACCACTACATCACTTCATTTTTAAGGACTTTCATAAGAGTATAGTGCACATGATACATATAGTATATTTAAATAAATTGATAAATCAGTGAAATCGATTTTTTCATTCAAATCAACCATAGTAACATATTCTTTTGGTAAAAGTGACATCAGGCTATCGGTGTCTTCTTATTCTTTTCCATTGACAATTAATTTATTTCCATCAAATTTTACTGGTAAACTACCAATATACTTAAACATACCAACAGGCCTTAATCCAATGACTGTATCTTCACTATGTCATATGTACTTTAAAAAATCTTTAACAAACATTTATTTTTATAACATCATCAGATTGTGACTGTGAATTTAATTCCATTATTTTCAGTTGATTTTCCCTTCCTCATTGATTTTCAATGCACCAACTATTTCAGAATATAGTCATATTCTCCTGAAACGTCATCAGACCAAACATGCAACTGTGGTAAATCATCAAAGTGTTCTATATGTTGCCAAAATGCAATCATTTGTTTTTCGACTTCTCTATTTTCTTTGGTAGCTTTTAGTGCATTATCACCTACTGCTTCAAGTCCTTGTTTTACTTGTTCTGTAGCATCAAAAACAGGTTGGTCTTTTTTATTCATTTTTTTCATTTGCTTCACATGGTTGTTTTTTTCAATTTTTTTAAATTCTTTTTTCTATTCTTCATGTTCTTTTTATTTCGTTTAGATTATTTAACAACATCAGGATCGTATTTTGCAAACATTTATAGAATATGAAACAACGAAGTTTATGTTCACATTCAAGGTGTACAAATCATTCACCACATGTTTACTTTTATGTTTATCTTTGACTTTTGTGTTGACGTTTATGTTCACATTCAAGGTGTACGATTAGCTGACCCTATGTTTAACATCTATGATAATCGTTGATGTTGGAATTGATATTTGACATTTATGTTTACATTGTTATAAAATCTTATACTCTAGATCTGTATTTACCATCATTTGATTTACAAGTCATGTCTATAGTTACAAAACCAGAACCATAATCATTCCAACAATTATTGCAAATATTTCTCAATCATCATATCTTAAGTCACCACCAACAATTTCATGGTGATGTAGATTTGTGTCATCCTGTCTGAAGATATTTAAAAAAATAATTATCTCTCACTATCTGTTTTCAGATATTTGAGTATGTTATGGGCTAGATAAAAACAATCTATTCCATTATGTCTACCTCTAGTAAAGCTTGCTCTTACTACATCTTGATTTTCAAGAATGAAATCATCAAATACTACAACTGAATTGTCTTGACATTCATCTAACGGTATAACTTCATTATTGCTACTAATAAATTATGCCAAATCGTCCCATATTGATCATTCTATTGTACTACATTTTCTGACATTTTTGATATTTTGGCTAATACAAACTTTTAAAATTAACATACAAGTGATCCCTTTTATTCCAGTTTAACTCTCTTTGAGCTAAAATCTGATTATCAATCATTAATGTTGTTTTACCACATCTACTAGGTACAATAATATCACATCTAAAGGATTCAGGTAAAAGTTTACCATTTTTATACTTTGGTTTCTTTTCTGGAATTCGTGTTTTTGGTTCCCAATCTGTCTTCATTTAATTACCAATACATGAGTAGAATAATTCAACTATGTGGTAATTCATCAATACTCGATAAAAGATTAACCATTCCCATCCAAGATAGTTTTAAAAGTGTTGCATTGGTTGGATTGTATACTAAATTTTAACTCCAAACATTACAACAAAAACTAATAAATCACGTTGTAATGCTGAAACAATAATGATTCCTGAGTATCAGTATCCACATCGTAATTATTTTCTAGGACATGACCAGTTTTGGGACAGCTAGCCATCTTCAGATCAAATGTATGAAGTTACAGAGTAACCTGTCCTGTGATTACAGTTTTTACAATCGTTCATCACAGGGCAGATTACTCTGTAACTTCATACATTTGATCTGAAGATGGTCAGTTGGCACTTATATTGATTCAAATTCTGCTCCAGCACAAAGATTCTATGATTTTATGTAAAGCCCCAGGTAGAGCATACTGGACCACTAATGAAAAATAATTATTACTGTCTATTCATGCACTATCAATAATGAGAGGTGCAATTGTTTCTAGTTAGGCAGCCAAGCAACTTAATTCAGATTAACATTTGAGTTATAAAGAGTATTCTTCCACAGAAAGGACGTCGATAGGTTCGTTTCTCGAGTCTCGGTCATGTATTAAGCAATTACATGTCTCTGGTGGAGAAAAAATTCGACTACTACCATCTGGCTTACTTTTTTATCACCGAATTAAAGTTCAATTTTGCAAACTGATTCTTGTGGTGAAATTTCCGATATTTTAGACATCTTTATGACTAGTCAGCTATTACAATCTTTGTTATGACTGAGTATCGATAAGACACAAATGCTTACCCTACCACTATATCATTTCAAGTTAAAAACGTCTACAAGTATTGCTTCAGTCATTTTGCAGAACAATCTTTGGTGATAGCAATTGATACTGAAGTTCCCATAGATTGTTTGCTGCTGTTAATCGAGTTTTTATTATCTGGTTAGTTCAACAACCTTCAGTACAAAATTGCAGGCAACAGGAGTGAAGATTCGCATTTGTGAGGAAACGATTCATAGAGTAATATTACTGTGAATTCCTACAGAACTTAAGGAATTCCGATTTTGTCATAAACTCCGTTGTTGATAATAATATTATGTGTTGTCTAAGGGTTACTGAATATTTTACATCACAGATTTTTTTCTCTTGAACTGTTACCATGTATTTATTCTATGGTCTAACAGTACAATATTTTTCCGTATCAATAATTCTGAGATGTGAATATATGGTAGTTTGTTGGTTCCTCATACAGGGTCTGGCTAGTCCATGCATTGTGTTAAGGAAATAATTTTTGTAAATCAAATTATTCTCTAAAGATATCTCCATATCACCATTAGAACATCCGGAATTTACTTCTTATTTCAACTGATAAGGTATTAAATCTCGTTTCAGATCATAGAGAACTTTATTCCATTCATAACTAATACGTTAAATAGTCAATAATAATTACCATAACAGCTGCATATAAAACAAATGATAATTAACCAAAGATGTTATAGCCCTCTTTCTTTCTTGGAACTATGCAGTTCCTTCATTATGCAAAAGTGAGCTCCTATTTCCACGCCAAAACCCACAGAAATAAATTCAGTCTGGCAGTATTTGCTCACAAAGAGCCAAACTCCTTATATAATAAACCATTTGAATAACATATGTCGAGCTAGGATCCAATAGTGTACAATATAACGCCACAGATCCCCCCACTCAGTCACAAGATATGAAATTGTTTACTGTGAAACCTCCCAATACATTGTTTACATTACAAATATAATCTTTTATACGTAACAATAAGGTAGGTACTTTAACAATTCATCAATAATTGCTACTTATTTCGTGTTCAATATAGTATTCAAGTCTATCAGGAAATTTATCCTCTAATGGATGTGTATCTTGATGTAAAGTTAGGTTCAAATCTGAATTAGTATTATTTCTTCAAATTCTTCCTCTCTAAAATCACACTGATACCTCGTTCAGGATAATGAATAATCACTATAAATTCTTTCTCTAGAGACTTGAAATTTATTCTGGGTAACCTCTCTAATTGGGAACTTCAAGTTTCATTTCAGTAGAAAGATACATAGCCCTTTGCTGCCTAGAGCAAAACAAAACAAAAAAAATCTACAAAAGAAGTTATTCACAGGAGCAAAACTCCCAAGCTGACAGGAAGTCTTTCCTAGACAGTAAACCCTCCTGGATCAGTCAGGTCCTTTCTTTTAGGTCCCTGACAGTTAGCAGCCTCTTTCTTGGGTCTGCTTACCATACTAGTAACCCAGAGCAACCATTCGCTTCACCTCTTCGTTCATTTAGGATAACTCCTTTCTCATTCACACCTCTTCTGTCCCTTACCTAAAATTATTTCTCTATTTTAGTTTCTTACTTTTCTGATGTGAAGTTGTAATTCTACTTATTACTTCTTCCCCACACCCGAACTGACTAAAGGAACCCAACATACCAATTCTACCAATTCTCATGCATACAATACTATGAGTATCCTGTTATGTCCTGATTATGTATGTTTTCTTGTGCACTACATCCCTACGACTATTGCCTGAACCTAAATCTCATGTATGTGTCTGTAATGTTATATGCTGTTGTATTATAAGTGTGAATATGTCAGATGTGTGTCTAAAATGTTTGTGTGAATGGATGTGTATGTGTGTAGTTTTGTGAAAGAGTAGTGTGTTATTTCTCAGGCGGACCCTCAGGGTAATCACTGCAGTTGTAGTCAGACAAAATGAAGATGAAAAGAAATTTCTGAAATAGTAACTGCAGAGTATCTCCTCTGAGATCTACGTGTGTTGTGGTAAAAGGGAGAAAAACCTTGAGAAAATAAGCAAAAGTAGAAAATCTGGATGTTGGAGCGAAGAAAGAGCGATAGATAGATCCCATAGATTTAAAACAGCCCCCCCCCCACCCCACCCCACCTCAGGAAACCCCTGGTCCCTTTAGTCCTTCACAATGGCACCAGAGGGCAAAATAAAGCATGTTAGGAGTGAGCAGCCTCACTACAGAACGGACGCCATAGCTTCACTTCTAGGACCCCCTGAAGAAAAGCTCGAATCTCACTATTGCAATGCCATGGGGAGTGCAAACCGCCATTCATTTATGCATTGTAACTGTATATTTGTATCTGTGTGTGGTTCGTATGTCTATAAGTGTATACCTACCCTCAACTGCAGCACACTGGGCTGTAACTAAATATCATGCAGTGAAGGCTTTCACGACCAGCTGAAATAATTGCTGTTGAATCTTCCGGGTTTTGTGGTTGTAGTCGAAGAAACATATCTGCTTCTGACGTTTCGTCCAGAGCTGCACTGGACATCCTCAGAGGTGCTATTGGTAGCGGTGAGTCTTGCCGACTGACGAGTCGGGCGTCAGAGAGCGGTATAAATACTGTCCAAAAGGGGGCGTGGTCAAGTGTTCACGTGTGTAGCAGAGATAAACCTTGTCAAAGGTAAAACAAATTTCGATAGTCGATGGTCAAAGATAAAAGCGTAACTACTACCTCTGAAGAACCACAGTCCGTATGTCATTAAGTTTCATTGCTGCTTCCTTTCTATTAAAATTATCGAAATTATCGAAAATTATGAAAATATACAAACGTGGGGATGATTTTAATAGAAAGGAAGAAGCAATGAAATTTAATGACATGTGGACTGTGGCTCTTCAGAGTAGGTAGTTACGCTTTTATCTTTGACAATCGAGTATCGAAAGATATGTTTTATCTTTGACAAGGCTTATCTCTGCTTCACACGTAAACACTTGACCATGCCTCCTTTTGGACAGTATTTATACCGGTCTCCGACGCCCGATTCGTCAGTTGGCAAGTCTTACCGCTACCAGTAGCACCTCTGAGGATGTCCAGCGCAGCTCTGGACGAAACGTCAGGAGCAGATATGTTTCTTCGACCACGACCACAAAAATCCAGAAGATTCAACAGCAATTGTAACTTAATACCTCCCCAATTTCAAAATCCATACAAACACACTCCAGTTTGCATTCATTGATGTATTATAAAAGGTATAAAACTCTATTAAAAATCTTAATTTCTAGTTGAGTGAATTATTATTCAGTCAGCCTCCTCCTTTTAGAGACAGTCATGGTATTCTGGACCATAAACACATCTCTGTGTATAAAAAAAACACATGTAGAAACATAATTCTGAAAATTTAACTGTCATATATGGAAGGTAGTCCAACACATGTTTATAATTTCTATTAAAATAGTAATACTACTGTCCTGCTATGTCAGAATTCTGCTTAGTGTCATATTCAGGTTGAAAGAAAATGATTTCCAGACTAAAGGATAGTTAAAGAGTGATAGGTATGCTTGGAAGAAAACTATAAAATCGAAATATCCACACATAAGGCTAAGGCCTGATGGTTGTCACTCCATCAAATAAACACAGATGTCAATTCCCATAATGGTACTTTATTAGCCTTTATGGCGTTCACACTATATAATTATTTGTCAGTACCTAAATCCGGGTGCTTCAAACGTACTGCTCTCACATGAGGACTATGTGTAATAATATATGGACAACACCACTTAGGAAATAATTTACTAGTTTACTTCGCTTGAGCTTAATTGACAATTTTTCAATAGTACCAGGTCACATATGTTAAAAAAGGTAAAGCAGTCAACAATCCGAAGATTGGTTTGAACACCACAGTGCTTTACTAGGCATGGTCCTGTTTGGAGGTGGTATGCCGTTGCCTTCCTCCGACCTTCGAACTGACTTACCCAGCCAGTTATAGGGGGACCTACAGTTTAACGTGGGTTTCGAACCACGGTGCTACTCGGTATTTTTCACATGAGCAATACTGCCAGAGGTGAAAGAAGTGGAAAGAATCCCAAGACCTGGCGGGGATCGAACCCGCGACTTTTGGATTTATAGTCTGACACTCTACCACTGTGCAATCGAGGCGCACTCACATAATGTTATACTTCGGTATTTTTGCTTTCTCGTTGATCTTTCTTAGTCGGTTGTTAGCTGGATTTATAAGATTATCTTACACTTGATCTTGAATCGAATCTGAATTTCTTTTGGTATGTTGCCATGCGAAATATTTCAATAAGGGTTCACCAACAAACTTCCCATCAAGTATTTCCAACAAGTGTCAAACCAATGGACAGATGTGGTTACTCATTAAGTATTATTTGGAATTCTGGTATTAAGATATGTGTTTATCTGAACAATAAGTCTTACACATTCTTTCTAATTCCAGCATTACCCTTTCACTAGGGTTTGACTGGTGTTTATATTTAGAGATTGCTATATGCTTAGTGTTATTCCAAGCTAAAAGTTCTTTAAATTCTATACTTAGAACTGTGGACCATGATTTGATAGGATACATTTGGGTATCCCACGATCCTTGAAGTAATCATTAAAAAATTAATTACAGCATTGGTGTTGGTCGCTTTAATGGAATATAATCTTAACATACATGGACCAACACTCTAAAATCACCAAAATATGCTCTACTCCCCTTCTACTTGCTAGAAGTGTTTCAAATAAATCACAAGCTGATAGATCCAGTAATCCTTTAGGTATTACAAGGTATAATCGAAAAAAGATTGTCTATCATAATCCTTTACCTTCTGACACACAATACAAGACCTCAGGTTTATTATAACTATCTGGCTAAGATTTTTAAAGAAATAAAATCTCATCATATGAGTTACACATTTTCTAATTCCATAGTGCCCGTATTCCTTATGAAGAAACCATATTGAGTCCTCCTGTGCTTGTTTAGATATTCATAATTACCAACAACAATTATCCGCATTTTTACATCAAAAAGACCTCCATCATTAATTTTAAAATTAGTTCCATCTCCCTTTGCACAATTCTCAAACTTCCCTTTAAAATACTCATTGTCCCTTATTAAGACTCTTATATTGTTTGCGAGTTTTCGTACCTTTCATCGGTATAAGTTAACCACCAACAATGCATTCCAAACATAATACTTTTTTCCTCATTAATGGTAATTTTATCCATTCCTACAGGTAAGCGAAAAAAGAGTGTCGGATACTGTATTAGTTCAAGCATTTATGTATTCCATTTCTATTTAAACTTTTGTAAAAATGATACCCAGTACATAAGTAAACTATTAAGTAATCGACTCTGCAACAGAATGGATAAGGCTTCATGTTCAATATAGATAATAATTTTTGACCCTTACATAAAGTTCTGAAACTTTCATATGCTCCATATAATAGCCAACAACTCCTTTTGTGTAGTAGTGTAATTTCTTTCGTGACCATTTAAGCATCTACTTGTGAAGGAAATACTATTATGTTCCCCTTCACTAGCATCTCATATTCCTTAGAACAATTCTTTGGCAATGCCATATGATGAGGCGTCTGTTGCTAGTTTATAAAGTATATACATTGCAGGGTGTTTAAGTATGGTTGGATTTAGCAATGCCTGCTTTATACTTTGGAAAGCTACGTAAGTTATTTCATCCCACTTCCAAATTGTGATTTTGTTAATACATCTAATAATACATTATAGTCGTATGATTAAACTGATAAATATCTATGGCAGAACCCCACGGGACCTAAAATAATATTTCAACTGTTTAACACTTCGTGGCTCTGGACATTTTTCAATAGGCTCTATTCTGTCTTGGTTAGGTCTTATTCCTTTAATACCAACGAAATGACCTATAAATTTAACAACTGCTCGTCCAAAAGTTGACTTACTTAAGTGAAGTGTAATTTCTTTTTCTATACATTTTGATAATGATTTTTGTAGTAAATGACAGTGATCTTCCCAAGTTTCAGATATTAATAAAATGTCGTCCACATAAACGATTAATTTCTGTAGTAATGCTCTACCTAAGCCATCATCTAAAGCTCTATTAATACTGACACCAAGATGATCAGACCAAATGGTAATACTTCATATTGTTAAGCCTTACCTTCAAAGAGGAAAGATGTTTATTTCCTTGAATCTTAATGTATAAGAACCTGATGATATCCTAAAGTTAGATCGACTGAACTAAAAACGTGGCCCTTTCAAATTTTATTAATAGGTCTTCTATACTAAAAAGTCTGTCTCGATCAGATTCCATGTGTTTGTTCAAGGTACAAGCACCTAAAACTATGCATACTCCTCTAGAGGATTTTTTAACCACAGCCAATGGATTGTTAAAAGCACTGTTATATCTTTCAATAATTCCAGTTTCAAACAATTTAAAAGTTTCCTCTCGTGCCATTTTCCGAATATTCAAAGGTATTTAGTATGGTGTGCAATAAATTGGTTTTATATCTTTCATCTTAAAATAACAAACATAACGTCCTAGATTCCCTGATTTATTAGAAAAGGCTTCTTTATACTTACTGAGGATAGTAAATAAACTTTCTTACTGATATTCTGGAAGTAAAAATGATTCATAAGCTTTTAGCTTAATGTCGTCTATTGTATACATGTCAGGTGTTTTACTTGATAATATCGTTTGTGTAGTCGACACTAAATGTATCGAGTTTAATATATCAAAATAGCTGTCTTTTATTACAAAGAGCAAACAAAATTTTTTGTCAGTAATATTACCTGTAACAATATTACACTTGAAGTTGAGTACGAATTCATATTTGTTTATTTGGGTAGCATACATATCACATAGAACGCAAATCATTTCATTCGAATATTTTTGCGCATGATAATATGTATACATACATATAGAGCTATTACTATTTCAGAAAAAAATGGATGATTTATCCAAGAGAAAGACTTAAGAAATTAAAGATGTTAATAATGCATGGGACTAATTCTGACACCTTTGAAAGCAGTAATAAGGTTGGCACTGATTGACTCGTTTTTTAGACGTTCTCTGGAGGAGTATCATCAAAATACCGAACTAGAAAGAGGACCTTGCAGTGTAATTTTTATCAGTTGGCCAGAGATTAAACATTTTGTTGTTGAAGGTGCCGCTTGGCAACCACGATGATAATAAGTAGAAATTCTCCTCCAAACACATCGTTTGGTTTACTGGAGACAATAAAAGCTGCCACAATGGGCACATAGACATCAGACTGGCTATTGATGGTCATTGTTCCCACTGATTCACCACATAAGTCCTAGCATTATTTCATCTCTGTAGGTCGATCACTACAGGACGATGTTTATCGCCATTGTTCACCCATTAAACTACAGACCTCTTGTATTGATATCAATTTACAATAGCGTTTTTCAACATATCATGTATTAAAATATTATGAATTACCTCGAGCAGAATTATCGATTGACCCAGGTCGACACAGATTTAGAAAATGTCGTTCATGCGAAATACAACTAGCTCTTTACTCACACAAAGTGACGCGTGCTATCGACAAAGGTTCGGAAATTGATTCCATATTTCTTGATTTCCAGAAGGCTTTTGACACCATACCCCACAAATGGTTATTAATCAAATTGCATGGTTATGGTATATCGCCCCAAATTTGCGACTGGATAGGAGATTTCTTGTCAGAGAGGACACAGTTTGATGGTAAGGCATAAACTAAAACAGAGGTGATATCGGGCGCTCCACAGGTTTGTGTTATTTGACGTGTGCTGTTCCTTATTTACATAAACAATTTAGGGGAAAATCCAAGAAGGTCACTTAGGTTGTTTGCAGATGACGCCAGCATTTACCGTCCAATTAAATCATCTAAAGATCACAACCAACAGCAGAACGATCTGAATAAGATATCACTATGGTGTAAAATTTGGCAATTGACTCTAAATAATGAGAAGTGTGAAGTCGTCCACATGAGTACCAAAAGAAATCCATTGAACTTTGTTTACAAGATACATCAATCAAAAGTAAAGGCCGTAAACTGCATTAAATACGTAGGAATTACTATTACTTCAGACTTAAATTGGTAAGAACACATAGATAATCCCATGGGAAAGGCGGACCAAAAACTGCGTTTTATTGGCAGAACCCTTAAAAGATGCATCAGAACTATGAAAGAAGCTGCATACACTATGCTTGTCCGTCCTTTTTGGAGAATTGGTATTGCTCCCCAGTATGGGATTCTAATCAGGTGGGTTTGACAGAGGACATAGAAAGAGTCCAAAGAAGGGCAGCTCGTTTCGTATTGTGACGATACAGGAGAGACAGCGTTACGGAAATGATACACGATCTGGGATGGGATCATTACAACATCGGCGCTTATCGCTGTGGCGTTGGCTACTTACGGAACTCCAATCGCCAACATTGAATGCGAAAGATATTGTTAACTGCCATTTATATAGGTAGAAATTATCACCAGAAAAAAATACAAGAAATCAGAGCTCCATCGGAGAGTTTCAGGTGTTCTTTCTTCCTATGTGCTATTTGAGAATAGAATGGGAGATAAAATAGTATAACTGTAGTTCGATGAACCCTCTGCCAGGCACTTAAATGTAATTTTCCAAGTATCCCATTAGACGCATATGTAGATGTAGTTATGTCTGCCAACATCATCGCAAAGTGAAATAGAATCTCTGGAAATGTCCTGTGATTTGCACCTTACTGCAGTTGACTTCTAAGTGATGACGTATGCATATTTTCTACACATTCTGTCTATGAGATGCATTTACTGTCCATCTGAGTATTTGGAATAAAATTGGCAAGGCATTCTACAAGTATGTGGAATAACATTAAATATGCTTTCTTCACTGATAGTGACAGGTTGCCTGTTTACTATCTTTGAGAGTTGTGTGGTAAAATTGTGTTGCAGATTCACAGATTCATCTATCAGGCACTGAAGTTAAGAATTTGTCATTTTCATAAGATACTTATAACGCCTTTGTTTTATTTTTATTTTTCAGGTCTACACAGAATTTGCAATTTTTTAATATCACTCTAACTACAGATTCTCGTTATCATGAAGTGTGTATTGTTAAAATAAACACAAAAGTTTCCTCTTAGTCAATTACTTTAACTAAGTAATATGAAAAATTCTAAGGTATATACATTTTTCAGTAGTAAATGGAGATTTAAATATTTGAAATGACACTTTAGTTTCATGCACATATTCAATTGTTCGTTTCTCACCAGTTGTTTCTATGTTCCAGGCAAGCAGAAGATAACAAGAGAAATTGGTGAGATATGATGGAAATCTTACTACATCTAATAATAAGTTATAGTTCAATGATTAAACTGATAAATATCTATGGCAGAACCCCACGGGACCTAAAATAATATTTCAACTGTTTAACACTTTGTGGCTCTGGACATTTTTCAATAGGCTCTATTCTGTCTTGGTTAGGTCTTATTCCTTTAATACCAACGAAATGACCTATAAATTTAACAACTGCTCGTCCAAAAGTTGACTTACTTAATTGAAGTATAATTTCTTTTTCTATACATTTTCATAATGATTTTTGTAGTAAATGACAGTGATCTTCCCAAGTTTCAGATATTAATAAAATGTCGCCCACATAAACGATTAAAATCTGTAGTAATGCTCTACCTAAGCCATCATCTAAAGCTCTATTAATACTGACACCAAGATGATCAGACCAAATGGTAATATTTCATATTGTTAAGCCTTACCTTCAAAGAGGAAAGATGTTTATTTCCTTGAATCTTACTGTATAAGAACCTGATGATATCCTAAAGTTAGATCGACTGAACTAAAAACGTGGCCCTTTCAAATTTTATTAATAGGTCTTCTATACTAAAAAGTCTGTCTCGATCAGATTCCATGTGTTTGTTCAAGGTACAAGCACCTAATACTATGCATACTCCTCTAGAGGATTTTTTAACCACAGCCAATGGATTGTTAAAAGCACTGTTATATCTTTCAATAATTCCAGTTTCAAACAATTTAAAAGTTTCCTCTCGTGCCATTTTCCGAATATTCAAAGGTATTTGGTATGGTGTGCAATAAATTGGTTTTATATCTTTCATCTTAAAATAACAAACATAACGTCCTAGATTCCCTGATTTATTAGAAAAGGCTTCTTTATACTTACTGAGGATAGTAAATAAACTTTCTTACTGATATTCTGGAAGTAAAAATGATTCATAAGCTTTTAGCTTAATGTCGTCTATTGTATACATGTCAGGTGTTTTACTTGATAATATCGTTTGTGTAGTCGACACTAAATGTATCGAGTTTAATATATCAAAATAGCTGTCTTTTATTACAAAGAGCAAACAAAATTTTTTGTCAGTAATATTACCTGTAACAATATTACACTTGAAGTTGAGTACGAATTCATATTTGTGTAACCAATCGACATCAAACAAAATTACAATACAAATTTTTAGAATCGCCAATAATGCTAATGTACACACTACATCATCACGTTTTACACGGATCTATGTCTATATTCTTACTGGTTGACCTTTTATACTGGTAATAACTAAAACATTTATGCCACTAATAGGCTACTGTAAGAAGTCAATGGTATTTCGATATTTCCTCGTATAATTGGTGAGATATGATGGAAATTTTACTACTACCGTTTACTAAAATTTCTACTGGCAAGTCGAATACAGGACTGTTTATCACAGGCTTTCTATGCAAGATTTGCTAGATATTTCTTCTTGCAGTAATCAATCCTTGGTAGGTACTTTGTGTCTAAAATGGGTTTGGAAATTGACTCGTATGTACCAAATTAATGAATCTTGAGAATGGACCCCCTACCTACATATCCCTTGTTTTCCATCAATACATTTGCAACCATTTTACTTTGATGAATACAGTTACTATTTTCAGTTTGTGTGGAACTTTGCACAAAATTAGTTTTATAATGACTATAGGAATGTCTGTCAATATTGTTGTTAAAGAATTTTCTGTTCTTCTACTTCTTATTATAGTTTTTGCACTGTTCTTGTTTATGATGAAACTCACAGAGAAAAACTTGCTTCTGTGTTTGTTCCCAATTAGAATTATATTTACTATGCCCATCTTGGTTGAAAGGATATATTCTTTTGCAGCATGTAAAAGTTCCTTAATATTTTTCCACCCTTTATACCAAATTCCACACAGTACATAAGGAGGAAGCCTCCTTTACTGAAACGTTGGGTAAATACTCTTCATCTATAGGCTTGTCAAGGAATTTGGCTTTCATACGATAATCCTGGATATATAATTCATGTGAGAAGTCATTAAACTTATCAGACTATTCCCTGAATTTATTTGGCATTTGTTGGAAATGTTTTAATAAAGCAGGGGAAATTTCCTCCGTTTGTGACATTTCTGGTCTATTTAAACTTCTGGCTCATGACAACATCGTGAGGCGGCAACGTCGAACTCATACTCCTACATCTCGTCGGCTGGTTGAAGCGTTGACTTTAAACAACAGCAGCTGTCTATTCCCGTCCTTACCGCGTGTTTTTCTCGTCTTCCCAATATTTATAATCGCCATTCTGGTCTTTGAAGTTGACGATTTGATCGTTGTTGATTTCGGTAACCATAAGCAACGAATTTGAATACTGAAATTCAGTATTAAATCTTCAGTACTTTCGTTTTCACAGTCGCCTCCAATTTCCAGGTTGTCCCTTTCTTCTTAGGTTCTAGTCCTTTCACTTAGGGCGAAATCTTGTCCTGTTTTCATGTATTTCTTCTATGATCTGACAGTTCCGTATTCTATTGTATGATTGATTGTCAGATGTGGTTCCTTGTACAAGCTCCGGCTTGTCCATGCCTTGTGTAAAAGGAAATAATTTTATTTTTGTGAAGCAGATTCTTCATATCACCATTATAACACCTGGAAATTTACTTCTTAATTCCACTGATAAAGTACAATCTCTTCTTTTAGATGATACAGAACTTTAATCCGTTCATAACTAATACATTAAAGGGATATTCATACTTCTGATGTATATCTAACGGAATCATAGTCAATAATAATTACGATAGCAGCTGTATATAAAAGAACTGATAATTAATCACAGATGTTATAGTCTTCTTTCATCCTTGACACTATGCAGTTCCTTTATTCTTTACTAGTGAGTTCCTATTCCCACGCCAAAACGTACGGAAACTAATTCCGTCTGGCAGTATTTGCTCACAAAATGCCAAACCCCTTATTTATTAAACCATTTGAATATCTTTGGTCGAGCTAGGAACCAGTAATGTACAATGTTACACTACGATATCTAACTCTAATTAGTGTTGGTAATACTTTTCATACATCAATGATTTTAATAACGTGGAGTTTCCTTTTATGTAAAACATCCTGGTGTTTCCTTACATCTGGAATGGTTGCACAAAGAGCCGCTTTCTCTAGGTATGTACGTTATTTGGGTAGCATACACATCACATAGAACGCAAATCATTTCATTCGAATATTTTTGCGCATGATAATATGTATACATACATATAGAGCTATTACTATTTCAGAAAAAATTGATGATTTATCCAAGAGAAAGACTTAAGAAGTTAAAGATGTTAATAACGCATGGGACTAATTCTGACACCTATGAAAGCAGTAATAAGGTTGGCACTGATTGACTCGTTTTTTAGACGTTCTCTGGAGGAGTATCATCAAAATACCGAACTGGAAAGAGGACCTTGCAGTGTAATTTTTATCAGTTGGCCAGAGATTAAGCAATTTTGTTGGTGAAGGTGCCGCTTGGCAACCACGATGATAATAAGTAGAAATTCTCCTCCAAACATATCGTTTGGTTTACTGGAGACAATAAAAGCTGTCACAATGGGCACATAGACATCAGACTGGCTATTGATGGTCATTGTTCCCACTGATTCACCACATAAGTCCTAGCATTATTTCATCTCTGTAGGTCGATCACTACAGGACGATGTTTATCGCCATTGTTCACCCATTAAACTACAGACCTCTTGTATTCATATCAATTTACAGCAGGGTTTTTCAACATATCCTGTATTAAAATATTATGAATTACATCGAGCAGAATGATCTATTGACCCAGGGTCGACACAGATTTAGAAAATGTCGTTCATACGAAATACAACTAGCTCTTTACTCACACGAAGTGATGCGTGCTATCGACAAGGGTTCGGAAATTGATTCCATATTTCTTGATTTCCAGAAGGCTTTTGACACCATACCCCACAAATGGTTATTAATCAAATTGCATGGTTATGGTATATCGCCCCAAATTTGCGACTGGATAGGAGATTTCTTGTCAGAGAGGACACAGTTTGATGGTAAGGCATAAACTAAAACAGAGGTGATATCGGGCGCTCCACAGGTTTGTGTTATTTGACGTGTGCTGTTCCTTATTTACATAAACAATTTAGGGGAAAATCCAAGAAGGTCACTTAGGTTGTTTGCAGATGACGCCAGCATTTACCGTCCAATTAAATCATCTAAAGATCACAACCAACAGCAGAACGATCTGAATAAGATATCACTATGGTGTAAAATTTGGCAATTGACTCTAAATAATGAGAAGTGTGAAGTCGTCCACATGAGTACCAAAAGAAATCCATTGAACTTTGTTTACAAGATACATCAATCAAAAGTAAAGGCCGTAAACTGCATTAAATACGTAGGAATTACTATTACTTCAGACTTAAATTGGTAAGAACACATAGATAATCCCATGGGAAAGGCGGACCAAAAACTGCGTTTTATTGGCAGAACCCTTAAAAGATGCATCAGAACTATGAAAGAAGCTGCATACACTATGCTTGTCCGTCCTTTTTGGAGAATTGGTATTGCTCCCCAGTATGGGATTCTAATCAGGTGGGTTTGACAGAGGACATAGAAAGAGTCCAAAGAAGGGCAGCTCGTTTCGTATTGTGACGATACAGGAGAGACAGCGTTACGGAAATGATACACGATCTGGGATGGGATCATTACAACATCGGCGCTTATCGCTGTGGCGTTGGCTACTTACGGAACTCCAATCGCCAACATTGAATGCGAAAGATATTGTTAACTGCCATTTATATAGGTAGAAATTACTATCAGAATAAAATACAAGAAATCAGAGCTCCATCGGAGAGTTTCAGGTGTTCTTTCTTCCTATGTGCTATTTGAGAATAGAATGGGAGATAAAATAGTATAACTGTAGTTCGATGAACCCTCTGCCAGGCACTTAAATGTAATTTTCCAAGTATCCCATTAGACGCATATGTAGATGTAGTTATGTCTGCCAACATCATCGCAAAGTGAAATAGAATCTCTGGAAATGTCCTGTGATTTGCACCTTACTGCAGTTGACTTCTAAGTGATGACGTATGCATATTTTCTACACATTCTGTCTATGAGATGCATTTACTGTCCATCTGAGTATTTGGAATAAAATTGGCAAGGCATTCTACAAGTATGTGGAATAACATTAAATATGCTTTCTTCACTGATAGTGACAGGTTGCCTGTTTACTATCTTTGAGAGTTGTGTGGTAAAATTGTGTTGCAGATTCACAGATTCATCTATCAGGCACTGAAGTTAAGAATTTGTCATTTTCATAAGATACTTATAACGCCTTTGTTTTATTTTTCTTTTTCAGGTCTACACAGAATTTGCAATTTTTTAATATCACTCTAACTACAGATTCTCGTTATCATGAAGTGTGTATTGTTAAGATAAACACAAAAGTTTCCTCTTAGTCCATTACTTTAACTATGCAAGTAATATAAAAAATTCTAAGGTATATAGATTTTTCAGTAGTAAATGGAGATTTAAATATTTGAAATAACACTTTACTTTCATGCACATATTCAACTGTTCGTTTCTCACCAGTTGTTTCTATGTTCCAGGCAAGCAGAAGATGAAGTGAGAATAATGACAGAAACGCCTGCAAGATGGGAGGCGCGCATAAAGTTAGTTACCAGAATTTCAGTATATAGCATTTAGCATAAGAACTTGTATTTATATGCCTTACTGTTGAAACCCTGTGATGGAGTAATTAAATTGTGACATATGTTAACGGGTTGTGTCAATGACTCTGTACGCAATTTACAGAGTGCAATTGCTATGGTACAACATTCTGTCCTCATTTGACCATGAGATTGATTTCTCATTGCTAATTACAGATTCTTTTCTTCTTTCAAATGTCTGAGGATAGCATGCTTATACTTCATTTAGCATTAGAATGAACCCAATGGAAATTAATAAAATGAACAGAAAGTCCGTTATTGGTGAACGGTCACAGGAAATGTTTTTGTGTGTTCCTACTGTAAGGGAACAGCTTTGTAGGGAAACTTGAAGTCTGCAATTCTGAGATAAAATGCGCACATACATGAGAATCGTGATAGTATATTGAGAAACAGCCTACTGGCTCCAAGTGGTATGGTTTGACAGCTACTGAGTCGTCGTAGCTTAGGGGTTAGTCAATATATAGTACAATGTTTGGTTCTTGTGCAATAAATAATTGGAAGTGTTGCCGGACTTTATGTACAGTACTCCCACGAACCAAAGACATTACCAAGCTGGGGTGGCTTGCGTGCCTCAACGATACAGATAGCTGTACCGTAGGTGCTACCACAGTGGAGGGGTATCTGTGGAGAGGCCAGACAAACGTGTGGTTCCTGAAGAGGTGCAGCAGTCTGGATTAATGACTGAGCTGGCCTTGTAACATCAGCAAATGTGGCTTTGCCACACATTTACTGCGAACGCCTGAAAGCAAGGGGAAACTACAGCCGTTACTTGCCCGAGGACATGCAGCTCTACTGTGTGAACATATGATGATGGCATCATCTTGGGTGAAATATTCCAGAGGTAAAATAGTCCCCCATTCGGATCTCTGGGCGAGGACTACTCAGGAGGATGCGATCACCAGGAAAGACAACACTGGCATTCTACGGATCGGAGCGTGGAATGTTAGATCCCTTAATCGAGTAGGGAAGCTAGAAAATTTGAAAAGAGAAATGGATAGGTTGAAGTTAGATATTGTGGGGATAGTGAAGTTCGGTGGAAAGAGGAACGGGATTTCTGGTCAGGCCAGTACAAGATTATAAATACAAAATCAGTTGGGGGTATTCAGGGATAGGTCTGATAATGAATAAGAAAATGGGAATGCGGGTAAACTACTATGAACAACACAGTGATCGCATTATCGTAGTCAAGATAGATACAAAGCCAACACTGACCACAGTAGTACAGGTTTATATGCCAACTAGCTCTGCCAATGACGTGGACATCGAAGAAATATATGAGGAACTAAAGGAAATTATTCAGACAATTAAGGGAGGGGAAAACTTAATTGTTATGGGAGACTGGAACTCGGTCATAGGACAAGGAAGGAAAGGGAAGGGAAGATAGTAGGTGAATATGGTCTAGTCAAAAGGAATGAAAGAGGAAGCCACCTGGTAGAATTTTGCACGGAACATAATTTAGTTATAACAAGCACCTGGTTTAAGCATCACAAAAGAAGGTTGTATACGTGGAAGAGACCAGGAGACACCGGGAGATACGAGATAGATTTTATAATGGTAAGACATAGATTTCAGAACCAGGTTTTAAACTGTAGGACATACCCAGGGGCAGATATAGACTCTGACCATAACTTGTTGGTTATGAACTGTAGGCTGAAACTGAAGAAACCACAAAAAGGTAGGAAAATAAGGAGATGGGACCTGGATAAATGGAAGGAACCTGAAATTCTTAGGAAATTCAGAGGAACATTTAGCCATCAATTAACAGAATCAGGGGAAAATAAAACAGTAAAGGAGGAATGGGTAGCATTGAGAGATGAGATAATGAAGACAGCAGAGGACAAAATAGGTAGGAAGGCAAGACCTGCAAAAAATCCTTGGATATCACTGAAGATATGAGATTTAATCGATGAAAGGAGGAAATATAAAAATGCAGTAAATGCAACAGGCAAAATGGAGTACAGACGACTAAGAAATGAGATTGACAGGAAGTGCAAAATGGCTAAGCAGGAGTGGCTAGAAGACAAATGCAAGGATGTAGAAGAATGTATAAATAGGGGAAAAATAGATACAGCCTACAGGAAAATAAAAAAAAACATTGGACATAAGAAAAACAGCTCTATGAATATCAAGGACACTGATGGAAAACCGGTTCTCAGCAAAATTGTTTCACCTGGTGTGTAAGATGTACGAGACAGGTGAAGTACCCTCAGATTATAAGAAAAATGTTATAATCCCTATTCCAAAGAAAGCAGGTGCAGACAGGTGTGAAAACTACAGAACCATCAGTTTAATAAATCATAGTTGCAAAACATTAACACGAATTATGTACAGAAGATTGGAAAAGCTGGCAGAAGCCGACCTCGGAGAAGATCTGTTTGGGTTCAAGAGAAATGTAGGAGCACAGGAGACAATACACACTTAACGGCTTATCCTAGAAGATAGATTAAGAAAATGCAAACCTACATTTCTAGCTTTTGTAGATTTGGAGAAGGCTTTTGACAATGTTGATTGGAATAAACTCTTTCAAGTTCTGAAGCAAGCAGGAGTAAAATATAGGGAGCGTAAGGTTATTTACAACTTGTACAATAACTGGACAGCGGTTGTCAGAGTTGAAGGATATGAAAGGGATGCAGTGGTTGGGAAGGGAGTGAGACAGGGTTGTAGCCTTTCTCCAATGTTATTCATTTTGTACACTGAGCAAGCTATAAAGGAAAGCAAGGAGAAATTTGGAGAAGGAATTAAAGTTCAGGGTGAAGAATTAAAAACATTGTGTTTGGCCGACGACATAGTAATTCTATCAGAGACAGCAAAGGATCTGGAAGAGCAATTGAACGGAATGGACAGTGTGCTGAAAGGTGCATATAAGATGAACATTAACAAGAGCAAAACTAGGGTAATGGAGTGCAGTCTAAGAAAATCAGGTGATGCTGAAGGAATTAGGTTAGGTAACGAAGCAATAAAGGAGGTAGATGAGTATGGTTACTTGGGTAGTAAAATAACAAATGATGGTCGCAGTGCAGAGGATATAAAATGCAGAATGGGTAGAAAAGCGTCCTTGAAAAAGAGAAATTTGTTAACATCGAATATTGATTTAAGCATAAGCAAGTCCTATCTGAAGGCATTTGTATGGAGTGTTGCCTTGTATGGGAATGAAACATGGACGATAAACAGTGCGGACAGGAAGAGGATAGAGGCTTTTGAAATATGGTGCTGCAGAAGACTGCTGAAGATTAGGTGGGTGGATCGTGTAACTAATGAGGAGGTACTGAACAGAATTGGGGAAAGAAGAAATTTCTGGCATACCTTGACTAAAAGAAGGGATAAATTGGTAGGACACATTCTTCAACATCAAGGAATTGTGAATTTAACGTTGGATGGAAGTATGTGGGGTAAAAACCGCAGAGTAAGACCAAGAGATGGATACAGTAAACAGATTCAGACAGATGTAGGTTGCCGTTCTTATGTGGAGTTGAAGAGGCTTGCTCAGGATGGGGTATTGTGGGGGGGCTGCATCAAACCAGTCTCCGGACTGAAGACCACAATAACAACAACATGTCTCTATTCTTACTGTTTGACTTTTTTATACTGGTAATACCTAAAACATATATGTCACTAACAGGCTAACACAAGAAGTGAATGGTATTTTTAAATTTCTACGTATAATTGGTGAGGTATGAATGAAATTTTACTACTACTGTCTACTAAAATTTCTACTGGCAAGTCAAATACACTACTTTTTACTATAGGTTTCCTAATGCAAGATTTACTAGATGCTTCTTCTTGAAGTAACCAATCCTTGGTGGGTACTTTGTGCAGAAAATAGGTTTGTAAATTGACTTGTGTGTCCCAAACTAATGATTTACATCTTGAGAATATACTCTCTTCCCAAGCTGTCCCTTGTTTTCTATCGATATATTTTTTACTTTGATGAAAACAGTTAGTATTTTCAGTTTGTGTGGAACTTTGCACTGAATTAGTTTTATAATGACTTCTTCTTCAACTTCGTATTGAGGTTTTTGCCCTGTTCTTGTTTATGATGAACCTCACAGAGAAAAACTTCCTCTGTGTTTGTTCCTAATTAGAATTGTATTTACTATCCCCATCTTTCGTGAAAGGATATATTCCTTTGCAGCATCTAAAAGTTCCTTAATATTTTCCATCCTTTATACCAGATTCCACACAGTGCATCAAGGAGAGGCCTCCTTACTGAAACGTTGGCTAAATACTCTTCATCTATAGCCTTGTCAAGGAATTTGGCTTTCATAAGATAATTCAGGATATATTGTTTAATACTACCTAAACTCTTATTATAAGGTTTAGGATCAGATAGTCAAACTTAAAGTTTTCCTGAGTAGTATCTGATCAATACTGTTTCTTCAATTTTTTCTTAAAATCTTCCCAGCATGTAAGATTAGATTACATTAATACTGTTCCATAGACCATATATATGACATATGGTAATGACGTGGAACGTGTCAGTCTAGTAAATGTTGTCTACTCTTGACAATCAATATTTTAAGAGTTTATATTGCATTTTTTGTTGTTTTTTATTTTTTATTTCTTTATTTTTTAAAATTTTTAAGTTTTATCTAAAAATTCATCTACATTGTAGAAGGAGTTGTTATTCAGAAATTCCTTTAATTTCTTTTTAAATACTACTTGGCTATCTGTCAGACTATTGATCCTACTTCGTTTGTGACCAAAGACTTTTGTGGCAGCATATTTCACCCCTTTCTGAGCCAAAGCTAGATTTAACCTTGAATAGTGAATATCATCCTTTCTCCTAGTTGGTTTTTTTATCTTTCATCTTAAAATAACAAACATAACCTCCTAGATTTCCTGTGTTATTAGAAAAGGCTTCTTTATACTCACTGAGGATAGTAAATAAACTTCCTTTCTGATATTCTGAAAGTAAAAATAATTCATTAGCTTTTAGCTTAATGTCGTCTATCGTATACATGTCAGGTGTTTTACTTGATAATATCGTTTGTGTAGTCGACACTAAATGTATCGAGTTTAATATATCAAAATAGCTGTCTTTTATTACAAAGAGGAAACAAAATTTTTTGTCAGTAATATTACTTGTAACAATATTACACTTGAAGTTGAGTACGACTTCATATTTGTGTAACCAATCGACACCAAACAAAATTACAAAATAAATTTTTGGAATTGCCAATAACGCTAATGTACACACCACATCATAATGTTTTACAGGGATCTATGTCTCTATTCTTACTGGTTGACCATTTATACTGGTAATAACTAAAACATGTATGCCACTAATAGGGTAACGTAAGAAGTGATTGATATCTCGATATTTCCTCGTATAATTGGTGAGATATGGTGGAAATTTCACTACTGCGGTCTACTACATTTTTTTACTGGCAAGTCGAATACACGACCGTTTATCACAGGTTTCCTATGCAAGATTTACTAGATGTTTCTTCTTGAAGTAATCAATCCTTGGTGGGTACTTTGTGCATAAAATGTGTTTGGAAATTGACTCGTATGTACCAAATTAATGTATTACATCTTGAGAATACCTAGATATGCCCTGCTTTCCATCCATAAATTTGCAACCATTTTACTTTGATGAAAACAGTTACTATTTTCAGTTTGTGTGGAACTTTGCACAAAATTAGTTTTATAATGACTATCGGAATGACTGTCAATATTGTTGTTAAAGAATTTTCTGTTCTTCTATCTCTTATTAGAGATTTTGCACTGTTCTTGTTTATGATGAACCTCACAGATAAAAACTTGCTTCTGTGTTTGCTACTAATTAGAATTATATTTACTATCCCCATCTTTGTTGAAAGGATATATTATTTTGCAGCATGTAAAAGTTCCTTAACATTTTTCCATCCTTTATACCAAATTCCAAATCTGTTGTTAATTTGCGACATCAGAGAGAGAGATATGCTCTCTGAAACTTCGGTTCTACTACATCTAGATTGTATATCTTGGTCTAACAACGAAAATTTTGAGTTAACTCCTCTTTAAACGAATCTGCATATTCTTGTGTTACCTTGAAATTTTATAATATTTTCTCTTTCAGATCTGCCCAATAAGATTGGGCAATTCAGTTTTTTCCTAGGAACAATCAGTTTCCTTAAGGTACTAACATCCTGTATAATCGTAGTTTAATTATCATGACAGTCATTAATATGCTTGTCTAACTTAACATTGGAAGATTCTAACTTAATATTTTGTTCAGTAAAGTTTCTCCTTGATTCTTTTGACGATGAATTAAACTTATCAGATTTTAACTGAAATTGTCTGATAACTGGTCATTGATGTTTTTCCTTGATTCATTTGAGAAGTCATTAAACTTACTAGACTATTCCCTGAATTTATTTACCATTTGTTGGAAAAGTTGTAGTAAAGCTGGGAAAATTTCCTCCATTTGTGACATTTCTGGTCTATTTAAACTTCTGGCTCACGACAATATTAACTATAAAATGATCAATCTCTGTCTCAACAATTAAAATTCAACACTATATGTAACAAGACTGGTTACGCTCATCACAGGATCTCAGCGCACATCAGCTCGGCAGGTTTGGGTCAACTACTACGGCGATCATCGTGAGGCGGCAACGTCGAACTCATAGTCCCACATCTCGTCGGCTGGTTGAAGCGTTGACTTTAAACAACAGCAGCTGCTTATTCCCGTCCTTGCGGCGTGTTTTTCTCGTCTTCCCAATATTTATAATCGCTGTTCTGGTTTTTGAAGTTGACGATTTCATCGTTGTTGATTTCAGTGATCATAAGCAACGAATTTGAATACCGAAATTCAGTATTAAATCTTCAAAACTTTCGTTTTCACAGTCCCCTCCAATTTACTGGTTGTCCCTTTCTTGTTAGGTTCTAGTCCTGTCACTTAGGGCGAAATCTTGTGCTGTTATCATGTATTTCTACTATGTTCGCACAATACCATATTCTACCATATTATTAATTCTCAGATGTGATTATACGGAAGTTTCTTGGTTCCTTGTACAAGCTCCGGCTAGTCCATGCCTTGTGTAAAAGGAAATAATTTTATTTTTGTGAAGCACATTGTTCTCTGAAGATATCTTCATATCACCATTAGAACAGCTGGAAGTTTACTTCTTAATTCCACTGATGAAGTACTATCTCTTCTTTTAGATCATAAACAACTTTATTCCGTTCATAACTAATACACCACCCCAGTGAACCACAGACATTGCCAAGGTGGGGTGGCTTGCGTGCCTCAATGATGCAGATAGCCGTACTGCAGGTGCAACCACAGCGGAGGGGTATCTGTGGAGAGGCCGGACAAACGTGTGGTTCCTGAAGAGGGGTAGCAGCCGTTTCAGTAGTTACAGTGGCAACAGTCTGGATGATTGACTGAGCTGGCCTTGTAACATCAGCTAATGTCGCCTTGCCGCACAGCTACTGCGAACGGCTGAATGCCAGGGGAAACTACAACCGTTACTTTCCCCAAGGACATGCAGCTCTACTGTATGAACATATGATGATGGCATCCTCTCGGGTAAAATATTCCGGAGGTAAAATAGTCCTCCATTCGGATCTCTGGGCGGGGACTACTCAGGAGGATGTTGTCATCAGGAAAGACAATACTGGCATTCTACGGATCGGAGCATGGAATGTTAGATCCCTTAATCGGGTAGGAAAATTAGAAAATTTAAAAAGGGAAATGGATAGGTTGAATTTAGATATAGTGGGGACTAGTGAAGTTAGGTGGCAGGATGAACAGTATTTTTGGTCAGGTGAGTACAGGATTATAAATACAAAATCAGTTTGGGGTATCACAGGCATAGGACTGATAATGAGTAAGAAAATAGGAATGCGGATAAACTACTATGAGCAGTACAGTGATCGCATTATCAAGATAGATACTAAGCCAACACCGACAACAGTAGTACAGGTTTATATGCCAACTAGCTCTGCCGATGATGAGGAGATCGAAGAAATATATGAGGAGCTAAAGGAAATTATTGAGACAGTTAAGGGAGAGGAAAACTTAATTGTGATGGGAGACTGGAATTCAGTAGTAGGAAAAGGAAGAGAAGAAAAATAATAGGTGAATGTGGACTGGGTAGCAGGAATGAAAGAGGAAGCCGCCTGGTAGAATTTTGCACGGAACATAATTTAGTTATAACAAACACGTGGTTTAAGAATCACAAAACAAGGTTGTATATGTGGAAGAGACCAGGAGACACCAGAATGTATCAGATAGATTTTATAACGGTAAGACATAGATTCTGGAACTAGGTTATAAACTGTAAGACATACCCAGGGGCAGATATAGACTCTGACCATAACTTGTTAGTCATGAACTGTAGGCTGAAACTGAAAATACTGCAGAAAGGTAGGAAAATAAGGAGATGGGACTTAGATAAATTGAAGGAACGTGAAGATCTGGAGAATTTCAGAGGGAGTTTTAGGCAACAATTGACAGAAACAGGGGGAAATAAAACAGTAGAAGAGGAATGGGTGGCATTGAGAGATGAAATAGTGAAGGCAGCAGAGGACAAAATAGGTAGAAAGGCAAGACCTACAAAAAATCTTTGGATATCACAGGAAATACTAAATTTAATTGATGAAAGGAGAAAATATAAAAATGCAGTAAATGAAACAGGCAAAATGGAGTACAGACGACTAAGAAATGAGATTGACAGGAAGTGCAAAATGACTAAGCAGGAGTGGCTAGAAGCCAAATGCAAATCTGTAGGAGAATGTATAAGAAGGGGAAAAGTAGATACCGCCTAAAGGAAAATAAGAGAGACATTTGGGGACAAGAAAAGCAACTCTGCAAATATCAAGAACTCGGATGGGAATCCAGTTCTCAGCAAAGAAGGGAAAGCTGAAAGGTGGAAAGAGTACATAGAGCAGCTCTGCAAAGGAAATGAACTTAGAGACGATGTTGTAGGAAGGGAAGAGAAAATAGATCAAGATGAAATAGGTGATATTATACTGAGAGATGAACTAGACCTACCCTTGAAAGACCTAGGTCGGAACAAGGCCCCAGGAGGAGATGACATACCCTCAGCGCTATTAAAGTCTCTGGGAGAGCCAGCCATGACAAGACTATTTGAACTGGTGTATAGGATGTTTGAGACAGGCGAAATACCCTCAGACTTTAAGAAAAATGTAATAATCCCCATTCCAAAGAAATCAGGCGCAGACAGGTGTGAAAATTATAGAACCATCAGTTTGATAAGTCATGGTTGCAAACTTTTAACACGAATTATCTACAGGAGAATGGAAAATCTGGTGGAAGCTGACCTTGGGGACGATCAGTTTGGATTCAGGAGGAACGTAGGAACCTGGGAGGCAATACTCACTGTACATCTTATCTTAGAAGCTTTTGTAGATTTGGAGAAAGCATTTGACAATATTGACTGGAATACACTCTTTCAAATTCTGAAGTCAGCGGGGATAAAATATAGGGAAAGGAGAGTTATTTACAACTTGTACAAAAGCCAGACCGCCGTTATTAGACTCGAAGGACATGAAAGGGAAGCATCAGTTGGGAAGGGAGTAAGACAGGGTTGTAGCCTTTCTCGAATGTTATTCAATTTGTACATCGAGCAGCAGGTGAAGGAAAGTACGGAAAAATTTGGAATAGGGATTAAAGTTCAGGTGGAAGAAATAAAAACATTGCGTTTTGCTGATGACATTGTAATTCTGTAAGAGACAGCAAAGGATCTAGAAGAGCAGTTGAATGGAATTGACAGTGTGTTGAAGAGAGCATATAAAATGAACATTAACAAGAGCAAAACAAAAATAATGGAATGCGGTCTTAGAAAATCAGGCGAAGCTGAAGGAATTAGATTAGGTAACGAAAACAATGAAGGTGGTAGATGAGCATTGTTATGTGGGTAGTAAAATAACATGCAATGGTCTTAGTACAGAGGATATAAAATGCAGAATGGCAATGGGAAGAAAAGCATTTTTGAAAAAGAGAAATTTGCTAACATCATTTTAATTTAAGTGTAAGGAAGTCTTTTCTGAAGGCATTTGTGTGGAATGTTGCCTTGTATGGGAGTGAAACATGGACAATAAACAGTGCGGACAGGAAGAGAATAGAGGCTTTTGAAATGTGATGCTACAGAAGAATGCTGAAGATTAGGTGGGTAGATCGCATAACTAATGAAGAAGTACTGAACAGAATTGGTGAGAAAAAGAATTTTTGGCATACCCTGGCTAAAAGAAGAGATTGATTGATAGGACACATTCTTAGACATCGGGAAATCGTAAATTTAGCATTGGAGGGAAGTGTGTGGGGCAAAAATCGCAGAGGGAGACCAAGAGCAGATTCAAATGGATGTGGGTTGTCGTTCTTATGAGAAGATGAAAAGGCTTGCTCAGGATAGAGTAGGGTGGATAGCTACATCAAACCAGTCTCTGGACTGAAGACCATAACAACAACAACTAATACGTTAAAGGGATATTAAAAGTTCTGATGTATTTCTAATGGAATCATAGTCACTAATAATTACAATAACGGCTACATATAAATAAATAATAATTAATCACAGATGTTATAGTCTTCTTTCTTCCTTGGGACTATGCAGTTCCTTTATTCTTTACTAGTGAGTTCCTATTCCCACGCCAAAACGTGTGGAAACTAATTCCGTCTGGCAGTATTTACTCACAAAATACCAAACTCCTTATATATTAAACCATTTGAATATCTTTGGTCAAGCTAGGAACCAGTAGTGTACAATGTTACACTACAATATCTAACTTTAATTAGTGTGGTAATACTTTTAACACATCAATGATTTTAATAACGTGGAGTTTCCTTTTATATAAAACATCCTGGTGTTTCCTTACATCTAGAATGATTGTACAAAGAGCCGTTTTCTCTAGTTATGTACGTTATTTGGGTGGCATAACATCACATGGAATGCAAATCATTTCATTCGGATATTTCTGTGCATGATAGTATGTATACAAACATATAAAGCTATTACTATTTCAGAAACAAATGGATGATTTATCCAAGAGAATGACTTGAGAAGTTAAATATGTTAATAACGCATGGCACTAATTCTGACACCTATGAAAGCAGTAATAAGTTTTGGCACTGAATGACACGTTTTTTAGACGTTCTCTGTAGGAGTATCATCAAAATACCGAACTAGTAAGAGGACCTTGCAGTGTAAATTTTATCAGTTGGCCAGATATTAAGCAAATTTGTTGGTGAAGGTGCCGCTTGGCAACCACGATGATAATAAGTAGATATTCTCCTCCTGTTCGGTCCAAAATATTTTCCCTAGCCACGGTGGATTAACCGTGCACCCTGGGGCGCCATGTTGCAGTGCGTGCGGCCGTTCACCATTGGGGGTTCGAGTCCCAATTCGGACATGGGTGTTAGTGTTGTTCTTATGATAGTTTACTGTAGTTTACATAGTTGGTAAGCTATGGACTGATAACCATGAATTTGAATCTGGTAGATTTAAAAAACATTTGATTTTATTAGCACGACATTACTTGCAATGTAAGGCAATATTGGTTAAAGAATAATGCTGATATATCACTGCACAGAAAGAGTGACGTATATGCCGACCACAGAAGGACTCCTACTGTTTTCAATGACATGACTTGCTCATCACCCATGAGTGACAGGCTTTTTGGTCGTTGACAGTCACTTTGGTACCCCCATCTCTGTCTGGGGATTTTTCAGACTATTCAAATCCTCCTTAGGACACAGATGTTTGTGTTGTCTTTAGTATAGGTTTTTAACTCTTAGGATTAACGTCCCCACAGTTAAGAAACATTTGCACTCATAAGTGCAGGTCATTTTATTCCATTCACCGAGTTGCTGGGCGAATGTACATGACAGCGCTGTTAACATATCGTTTGGTTAACTGGAGACAATAAAAGTTGCTTATCGCTGTGACGTTGGCTACTTACGGAACTCCAATCGCCAACATTGAATGCGAAAGATATTGTTAACTGCCATTTATATAGGTAGAAATTATCACCAGAATAAAATACAAGAAATCAGAGCTCCATCGGAATGTTTCAGGTGTTCTTTCTTCCTATGTGCTATTCGATAATAGAATGGGAGATAAAATAGTATAACTGTGGTTCGATGAACCCTCTGCCAGGCACTTAAATGTAATTTTCCGAGTATCCCATTAGACGCAGATGTAGATGTTGTTATGTTTGCCAACATCATCACAAAGTGAAATAGAATCTCTGGAAATGTCCTGTGATTTACAGCTTTCTGCAGTTGACTTGTAAGTGATGACGTCTGCATATTTTCCAGACCTTCTGTCTATGAGATGCATTTACTGTCCATCTGTGTATTTGGAATAAAATCGGCAAGGCATTCTACAAGTATGTGGAATGACATTAAATAGGCTTTCTACACTGATAGTGACAGGTTGCCTGTTTACTATCTTTGAGAGTTGTGTGGTAAAATTGTGTTGCAGATTCACAGATTCATCTATCAGGCACTGAAGTTAAGAATTTGTCATTTTCGTAAGATACTTATAACGCATTTGTTTTATTTTTATTTTTCAGGTCTACACAGAATTTGCAATTTTGTAATATCACTCTAACTACAGATTCTCGTTATCATGAACTGTGTATTGTTAAGATAAACACAAAAGTTTCCTCTTAGTCCATTACTTTAACTATGCAAGTAATATGAAAAATTCTAAGGTGTATAAATTTTTCAGTAGTAAAAGGAGATTTAAATATTTGAAATGACACTTTAGTTTCATGCACATATTCAATTGTTCGTTTCTCACCAGTTGTTTCTATGTTCCAGGCAAGCAGATGATAATGACAGAAGCAGGTCTGCAAGATGGGCTGCGCGCATAAAGTTAGTTACCAGAATTTCAGTATATAGCATTTAGCATAAGAGCTTGTATTTATATGCCTTACTGTTGAAACCCTGTGATGGAGTAATTAAATTCTGACATATGTTGACGGGTTGTGTCAATGGCTGCGTACGCAAGTTACAGAGTGCAATTGCTATGGTATAACATTCTGTCCTCATTTGACCATAAGATTGATATCTCATTGCTACAGTTTCTTTCCTTCCTTCAAATGTCTGAGGATAGCATACTTATACTTCATTTAGCATTAGAATGAACCCAATGGAAATGAATAGATTGAACAGAACGTCCGTTATTTGTGAACGGTCGCAGCAAATGGTTTTGTGTGTTCCTATTGTAAGGGGACAGCTTTGTGGGGAAACTTGAAGTCTACAATTCTGAGATAAAATGCGCACATACATGAGAATCGTGAGACTATATTGAGAAGCAGCCTACTGGTTCCAAGTGATATGCTTTGACAGCTACTGAGTCGTTGTAGTTTAGGGGTTAGTCAATATATAGTGGCATCTCCCATCTGTCAAACGAGCGTCTGGCCGCTGGCAGAAAATGCCCTCGGCTGGAGAAGTCCCATTTGGCCTTGGAGAAATATGCAATTAATTATTTAAAAATTAAGAACTATTGATCCATATATGGTACTAAGAACTGAACAGGCTCATTTTAAAGCTGAAAATTAGATGGTTCTGCTCATACAAACGTGCCTCCTGCTACTTTAATAGCTTCTGAGTTATAGTAAATCAAAATCATTGTAAAATAACAATTTGCTAAACGATATATCTTGGAAACGGCTAACAAAATGTTACACACAAGGCGTCAACTGAAAGATCTAAGTGAGTACTATTAACCCTTTAGCTGCTGCTGCCAAGCATCCAGTCTGTCATCCAGCACGCACCCTGGCGGCTGCCTAATCCTGCTACCTGCAGTAACGGGTGTCCCCACGGCCTGCTGCAGGCGGCTGAGCCAGCCGATTGGCCGACCTCGCCATGTGCTGCATATTCCGGAAGTGAAGGGCTGTCGCCCATGCCCCACCTTCTGAGTGTGTATCTGGACACTTTTTTCTGTGGCTTTGAATCTGCAGATGTATTAATACACAGACATTATGCGCAATGATTCTGCTTATTGGCCATTCCATGTCAGTTGTCCTGATTTCGAAACATTTTGTCGCAATATAATCACGGATGTCGAAATATATAAATATTAGTAAACTAAGGCAATCGTCGATCTAATACTGGATCAGATATAGGCACTTGTTTGATTTCATGCTTATAGTTTTGCCGAGTGTGTCGGAATTTCTGCCAACTTTGGGTTGTTCAATCTGGGGTAATATTTTATTAAAATAAATGAAATTTGGTAATCTACAATTAGTTGCGTTCTCTTAAGAATAAAAAAGGAAATAATTTTATGAGCATAGGAAATACTAGGTAAAAGTGCAAGAAAATATAGGTGCCCAACAAATTCTCTTAAGTTCGGCATCTTATTTTTAAGGGACTACAAGAAAGTATTAGGCCAATTTTCAGCCATTAAGACAACCGTTAGATTACTCTGCTTCGGAAAGCAAATGTCAATTATTCTTCCTGTTTTTGTGTTGCAGTTTGTAGCACTGATTGCAATATGTCGTCAAACCATGTTTTAAGTGCATTTTTGGCCGGAAAGATATTTTCTTGTCGGTTTTTCGATTTGGTGATCAAATGACTCATATTTCCGGGCATATAATCGATACAAGTAAGTGCGAAATGTCTTCCAAAACAGACAATTCTGTGTTTTGTTTGTGAAAACAGTAGAAAGTGTTATTGAGTGCCAGTAATATCTCATGCAGTTTGATGGTTGTTTTTTTTCCTACAGTTTGCACCAATACCAGTTGCTTTGGCACACATCTCGTGTGCAGTACGCAGTGCAAACACTATTTCTGAGACACCAAAAGCAAAATATTACGTCTACTTGCATTTCGATCAAGTTTATAAATCGCGCTAGTGCTCAGATATTAATTTATTATGGACAAGTCAGCGCAATTGCATCTATACTCGTCAGTAGTAACTATAGTGAATAGGAATTCTTAAAGCGCGAACAGATGGCGTTCAAGAAACAATGCAGTAATTGTCACCATATTTATTTTTGTTACTTTTAGTTAGAGGATGCAGTACGCCTCCACCAACTTAATGGACCTTAAGATTAGTGAATTCAAATACCACATAAGAGATAAATGACAGCAGTACTCACAATTGAATCATTTTTCTACATGTTTTGCTGAATAGCAGTTACCAAACAGAGCAAAAAGGTTGAAGAATTCCAAATTAAATACATAAATAAGTAGAAGAACGTCAAGGAAGGAAAGAACGATAAACAGAATGACAATGCAGCACCGCTGTTCTCTAGTCGGCAGGACTATGACGCTTGGCGGACAGTGCCTTCAGTACATAGTATACTATTTCCCTTTCTCACCTTTTACTTTTCGTCGTCTTTTTGGCTCACTACCACCTGCGGGCTTGATGGAAAATGCAGGTTCGGATTACGAATGCAAGACAAGTAGCAGAAGGTCGATGATAGGAGTAAGTACAAAACTGGTTAGTTGACTTCGTCCCCAAAAATATAAAAGTAATAGGTTTGATTGTAAATGATTCAATATATTACAACAGATATACATTCATGTATAAAAGCAATATGAATACAGGCATGATGAATACAGACTATTATATACAATCTTGGCAGCCTATGCAGTCAGAGGAAGAAGGAGAGATGTTAACAGGTCTGAGGGAGGCTGCGGAATGAGAATGAGTATCGCTCCGTCGTTTTCCACATGCGCACGTTGCGACAAACTGCCACCAGAGCGAGTGCTCAAGCAATCTTCGTGTAACCGATGCAGATATCGATACTGACAAGGGAATAGTCAGACTTGTCATATATGTACTAATTTTTTTAGAACTGTTAGTTAACATTGAAGGAAGTCTGTATGCAGAACGTTAGCTGCTGACATGACCCAGAAGTCACCCAAAGAAAAAAATCACTAAAATGGCTGTTTTTCCAATTAGCCGCTTGTGGTGACGGCTGGCCACCCCTGGAAATGGCGAACTGGCCGTCTTATCGCGCCGTTCACTGCTTGCCAGGGAGATGTACCACAGACGCCAAATGAAGCAATCAACAGATACCACGCGTGAAGACTATGTGATGTGCAACATGGTAGTTAAACTTCTAGACGACCATGTAAATAGCGCAGATATGTGGCTAGAAACGACTGAAACACTCGATGTAGCAGGCTCTGAATCTACAAACGGCGAAGAAACGGAAACAAGTTGCATTCATGAAGGCTCTTTGAGGGATAGTGCCAGGTATCATCATCATTTATCTCCGAAAGCAACATCAACAACTACAATTACATTATCAGAGAAGGAAAAAGCGGTGAAGTATTGGTTGAACGAGAGTGGTAAGAGACGCCTTCACGTCAGTACTGTTGAAAATAGGTATTGCTTTGTCCGTTCTGAACATCAATTGTATAGACGGAAAAATGAAGTCACTGGACGACATAAGAGTCGACTGGAAATTGCGAGGGAGATAAATACTCGACTTTTTGAGCAATTTACTCATACCAGACGACAGTCATAGAGTGTCAGCGACACAACTTTATGTGATTGGGCGTTAGAGATTGCCAACGCAAAAGGCGCTAAAGAATTTAAAGCTTCTCAAAGTTGGATTAGTCGCTTCAAATTATCACATAAAATTGTGGCACGAAAAATAACAAAATTTGTAACAAGAAACAGGTCGGAAAATGAAGTGGCTCAAATGCAAATGATAGAAGCTTTTCTTCCAACTGCAAACAATAAGATCGCCAGTTTTAGTAAATCTTCCGTTTACAATGCATATCAGCTAGGTTTTCAAAAAGAAATGTGTGTGAAAAGAACATTGATATTCAAAGGGGAAAAACCTATTGAGGCAATTGCGCAGCCCACACTGCCCTCAACCATCCATACACTATAATGCCAAAACTTAGTCTGGATCGTTCATTGCTCCCTGAACTATATGTGTGTCTTCATGAACTATCTGGACATATTGGGCCACGTGTCAAATAATGTTCTATGCAGACAATCTTGTGGTAGATGCATCGAAGTCTGGGAAAATGGGAAATGATAGTATGCTTATTTTCCGTTCTGCGGGAACAAATCTCTTCTCCTTCTAGATTCGTGATCAGGTCATAAAAGTTCTGATTCATTAAAAGCTGTATTTCAAGCTCATCCTGACAAAGAAGTAAAGATATTTCAGATTCCACCTGGCACAACGAACGTAATTCAACCGATAGACAGAGAATTTTAGCGCCAGGTAAAGTATTTTACAGAAAATTAACAGAGAAAATTATTGTGTGCAAATGGCAACAGTTTACTATAACCGTGACAATGTTCTCGAGTTTCAATCAGAGTGGAATACTTAATTAGTAAAAGAATTAGGGAGAGTAATATACACTCACTGACAACAGACAGTTGGCAGTCAGAACACGATTTTATTGGTCATTAAGTTTATAAGCTTGGAAAGAGTTAAATAAAACCCAAGCAGCATTAAATGAAAATAAACTTTTAATTCCTAGCAAAAATCATGCAATGTCTCCTGTAAGTGCTTATGGTAACAACTTCAACGATCCATCAGGGGTAAATCTTTATAAACATCTACCAAAATTTAAACCAGAAGGGGAAGTTCATTATAACCACATGATTAGGCATGTATATAACGCTCAGAGAAATTAGCACTCTTTGCTAATTGGTGGTGTGACGTCCACTAAGTCTCGAGTCTTCTGCTCGGACTTTTCCTGTTCTTTCACCCTTAGATCAGATTTTATAATTTTTTCCTGTCGTTTAAGTGTGTATCTTTAACTATTCATTCTTAATAATCGCTATCAGAAATACTTAGCCGATATTGACGAATATATGAGATATGTCTACTTGAAACCTAAAGAGGATATATTTAAAAAGAATACAGCTTGAGTCAACAGTTCCAAATTTGACAAAACCAAATCCTGATATGAGTTTTTATTACTTATATATTTATGTGTTAAATCTCAAAAAATTATATGAACGGTGTTATGCATCACTAGTCCAAGTGCCATATGTCATAACTGACATAACGGAACCTAAATCTTACATGTGCTCAGATATATTTATTTATGAATGTTTCTCAACTTTTTGTACCAATGAAAGGTTAGTGTTCTTTCAGTTAGTAGCGAAATCTCACAGCGAATAACTACTAAACAGCACTAATTGCGCTCACATCAGAAATGCATAACACGGTCCATATTATATTTAAAAGTTGAGCACTGTACGTCCTAACAGCTTCATTCTGCTGGTAGGAGGTTCCAACAGAAGAATTTACTGTTACAAAAAAAAAAAAAAAAATAAAAAAACAACAAAAGAAAAGTGAAATAATATCAAAGATGGAAAATAAAAATTAAAACTAGGTCATGCTACCCGCATAAATGTTAAAGTTTCATGAGAAAGCTATTGAAGGAGTTTGTACAAAGCTCAGAGAGAATTACTGACAAAGACTGAGTGCATACTACAAGTTCAAAGAAGAACCAGCAGCATAAAAACTAGGTGGGGAGAGAAGATTGCAAAATGTTAGTGGAAATCAGAAGGATACATGGATAGTTACTTACCTGATGGACATGGAACATACAATAGTGGAAACTGAAGTCTTTGTTCTAAGAATCAACCACATGGAACACAAATATCACTCTTGGAAGGAAACGATAAGAAAGATTTTTACATGTACTATACAACAATGAACATATCATCTGTTAGAAATTGGGCCCCACCGAGCTAGAGAGAATTTACACAGACTTCGTACAGCACCACATAATCACAAAAGGTTTGAATATACCAGGCTGCTATCAAACTGCAACTAGTAACACATTCTCCGCACTTATCTGTTGGAAATCACTGGGCTCAAAAACTAGAACACATTTCCAAGCAAGATCGAAGAAAAATATTCCGAAAAATGAATCTACGTGCAAGAGTCTAAGTTAAACATGCTAGACAATGAATCGCTACCTTCTCCACAGACACAAGAGCAGAATCAACCTTACCTTACTGTGCTCTGAGGACAAAGTGAAGATCGAGCGCCCAGGACACGGGAAAGCAACCGGAAACTGGGCAAAACCCACCCAAAACTGTTCTAATACATCGTTATGATCATCCCATGATTGCTCAGCAATCAGTACATCGTCCACGTATGTGGTAACCCTTTTTCGTAACACGTCAAGCAAGATGCTGTAGAACCCCCTAATGAAAGCAGCTGAGCTGACATTTAGGTCAAAAGGTAATTTTTCGAATTGGTAACAAGTATCAAAGCACAAGAAGGCAGTGCAATACCTGCAACTCGGGTCTAGTTCTATCTGTCAGTAACTAGCACGCAAATCGATGGAAGAGAGTACAGTCACACCGTAAAAACGCTGTAACAGCTCAAGTGTCTGCGGACGGTCAGTTTCCGGCTCAATCACTGTGCTGATTTGCCGTGAATCGAGGACAAGCCTAATTGATTTGTCCCGCTTCAGGACAATGAATGATGGATTATTATAGGAGCTTGCAGCTCGCTCAATAACGCCTTCCGCCAACATGCTTTTAATCTCTTCCTCGACCTACTTCTTGTATACCCACAGTATCGGATACTGCCGCACAACGAACCTCTTGTGTTGTCGTACTTGAAATTTATAAAATCCTTTGATAGTGCCTGGGGACTCCGAAAACAGAATATCGGACAGTTTGGACTTGGCAGTACACGGCGCGTCGTCTACTATGTCAACCTTGTGACTGATTTCATCTAACACCTGGTTCTCCTACTCCATTACGCAAAAGAGAATAACTTGCTTTTCCCCATAGGATTCTAACGATCCGAGGGCGGTAGTCGGGCAATAGGCACTCAGAAATTGGTCATCCGAGTTTACCCTTGCAGTACACTCACCGAACTTCAATCCGATAGTTCAAAAATGTTCAAATGTTTGTAGAACTTATGGGACTTAACTACGGGGTCATCAGTCCCTAAGCTTACAAACTACTTATGAACTACTTAAGACTAAGGACGGCCCAAATATCCACGCTCGAGGGGAGATTCGAACCCTCGACCGTAGTGGCCGTGCAGACCGTGACTGAATCGCCTCAGTCTCCTCGGCCACCGCGGCCGGCAATCCGATAGTGTTTGTACTCTTGTGTAAATGTACTATACCGTTACTAAAGTCAAACAAGAATTTTTGTTAATCAAAAATTATACACCAAGGAGCACAACAACTGCCAATGAGGAAACGACAATAAAATTCTCTCAGAACTCATGACCTTGACACAAAAATGTGAGTTCTGTCTGCTTCCTTACTTCAACACTTCGCCCAACGAGTACTTCAGTTTAGTTCGCTGCAAGGGCAAGACCGTCAAGTGCCGACTGCTTTGCATCGTTCAAAAGCTTGGTCACTAATGACAGAAACGACACTGCCTGTGTCAAACACGCATTCCAAATGTATAGAAACGACATTAATGTGCACTATAGGTTGTGCTGCAGGCTTTCCTACTGACGGTTCTTCATCTAAGAGAACCTCACGAATATCATCCTTTTTTTTTACCCTGTACTTTGCAGATTCCGTTTGCTGCATGTTGATCTTTGTGCAATCAACCTGAGAAAATTGTCATTTACTAGTGCTGTGCTGGGGCTCTGGTGGTTCGTTATGACGCGGATCACTGCCCGCACCTCAACCTGTTCAGTCGCATGGCTCCATGTGGTTTCTGTCCCCTGTTGCGGCAGTAGCGCTTTTCGCCATTCCCAAACCACTTATTTTTACCAAACTGGCGTTTCTGCCACTTATTCCTACCCTCGTTCGAATATGGTTGGTTTTTATGGGAGTGGCTTGGTTGGTTGTTACTATCATTGCTGTGTTTCTGATCGCTTTCCTCCGATCTGTTTGAACTGCTACTTGACTTTTTGGAGGAAGTATTTTGATTTCGACGAGGCTCAAACTGGACATCGAGTTCAAGGTCCTCCAAGTAGACCTGAAAGATTCCTGTATCATCCTTACAGTTATCAGCAAGGCATTTCGTAAACTACGAGGCTGCTTCGACAAGCAGATTTTAATCAACTCGCGCGAACAGTAAGGAGCATCCAAAAACTGGTTACATAAAACCATTCCTTGGAAGTACTCATTCGAACTACAGGAGATAGAGTTATTAAAATGCGGCATCATTAAGATGCTGCTTTTGAGTCTATCCTGCTGCCGTTCTGATCATTAGACAGAGAGGAAATGGTCACAGAAGTCTTGGTAGTACTGGCAGTCTCTAAGTACATATTCCATCCTGTGCCCGTCTGACCAGTTTGGAGGCAAGGAATGTTGAAATCGCTCCAACCACGCTCGTAATGGATCCCATTCGCTGAGTTAAGAAAGTCTTGAAACTTCCGCACCGACAAGAAATGGTTATGGTCGAACGCCTGTCCGTGTTCCAGACTAGCTACAGCTGCGCGGGAATTGAGCTGTGCGCCATTCGAGGATCTTCCTCCTCAAATGCGGAATCATCCCCGTTTTCCGAACTGCATCGATTGCTAGCGCACACAACACGAGCCATGTGCGTTTCTGGGTGAGGGGCGGAGCGGTCAATGGCTTCTTCTAAGCGTGTAACACGCTTTCGGAGTACTTCCGTCACATCGCGCCTCCTCTTATTTATTTCCCCTTGCTGCAGCTGGAATTGAAGCAGGCCCTGAACTTCTTTCAGAGTCGACAGCGCCGATGGGATCCGTCCTGTCCGACGTCCCTTCTGAACGCTACGACATCTGTTGAACTGCGGTGACTAATTTCGCCAGCCGCGACCCTACTTCCGTCAACACGCGTATTTGCTTCGTGTATTTAACTCGCGCGTCGACTTCCACAACGGCCTCAGGATTCGTCTCAACTCGCGTGTCGACGTTTTCAACACGCGAGAGTACATCGCCGATTGCCTCTACATTTTTGTGAATGCGCGAAGCGTTCCCCGAAATAGCGGACATCGCCATTTCATGTTGTTCCTGCAGATGACGGACTATTTCGTCACGTGCATTGTGTATTGCTAACTGCTTTGAAGTATTTTATTCCACAATTTACTCTCACATACGAATTTCTATGTTAGCATCTTGCTCTTTCTGACTTTCCATGACAGAGAGTAGACTTCCTAGGATATCAGCAAATGCTGGTTCATCAATGGCGGACACGGGCTTCGCCATGTTGGCAGAGGCACTAGGCGAATTTGTACATTCCGCCATGTTGTTCGATAGCGCGACTTGCAGGCTGCCTTCTGGGCTACCGGATGCGGCTATATTCGAATTTGGCGCGCTTTGTAACGAATCTTCAACCACGCTGCCTGTTGCCGTAGCGTTGTCAATGGCTTCTCGCTCTAAAGACGGGTCTGATCGTGACGATTTTTCCCTGTCTTCACTGCGGTTCATACGCCTATTGCGAGTTACCACCGTTGAGTTCGAATTATTTTGCATGACTACCAGAACAACAAAATTTCCACACAAGAACGCAAACCGCACGGTCTATTAAGAAAATCCGCGTGAACTAAAACACGTATACTACAATTTCACACGTTTGTCGAAGAGAACGACGAATTTTTAACAACAAAGAACATAAAATTCGGCACAGCCCATCGAATACCACGTGGAAAAACACGGGTATAATGTTTCACACAGTTGTCGAACAGAACGATAACTTTTTAACAATAAAAACATAATAATACGGCACATCCTAACGAATCCCACATGGCAGAACACGGGTACAAAGTAGTTTTACACGCAAGCCTACACTGTGGTGTTGTTCCTATAATTTTACACAAATAAATTCCCATCCAGAAGTACCTAATATTCTATGATCTTTCGTTTCGCACTTAATTCTGAAAACACAATATTGCACTGCAAAATAATCCTGAAAAAATAAAATACACGATATTGCAGTGAAAAACTAATCTCTTACACACACTCATACATGCAGGGTGAAATCTTTACTGTTAAAGTTTGGTTGACTGTAGCACTGCACGAGATTTGGTGGGCACTTAATTGTGAACAAAATTAGTTTTCTAATATCACAAGACTCGCCAGAAGGACGAATCCTGGAGGGGAATCGCCAGATAAAAGCAGCTTGCTCATTTTAAATAACTAATCCTGAACTGCCAGTAACCAGACAGATAAACCGAATCTGCCAAGTTACGATATTCATAACCACGTGCACACTGTTCTACTTCCAATACCCGGAGGTGCCACTAATTGTCACGCAAACCTTACACACTAGTGAACTGATAAGAAGCCAGAAGGACGCGGAAAGATATTACGAAAATAGTAAGAGGTAGCATTATTTCAACGCTTGAAGGGCTGAAAAACGTTGAACAAAGAATAGGTCTTTGTTCCACATACCATAACAGACACCAAACTAAAACTCACTAGTCATCATTTACCGTTTTAACAGAAATCATAGTCACACTGGAAAACATACACGAGAGGAATACACCACATTCCTGAGAATAACATAATTCACACACGCCTAGAGTACACGTAACGTATTACTACTACAAAGCGTAGCATGGACCTAGCTGTGGCTCACCATTTAGACCATACGAACATCTTACCTAAGCCTAAACCGGGGAGAAAGTGACGACGCCACACCGATACATACGAATCCTCGCCCCAAAGCTCCCAAAGAGCATAGCGGAGACATACCCTACTCGCGCAAAGAGTACAGCTGCCTGTGCGAGGTCGATCAGTGCAACCGCGACTAATAGCAATGGCCCGAGAGAGAAGTGGCTGAACGAGGCAGGCGGAGAGCACACACCAACGCTCCTAGCGAACGACACACAGCAGAGCTCCCTGCAGCAAAACGAGGCAAGCGCAGAATGCAGTAGAAGCGTATCACTCATACATAGGGTAAATACAGTGTGGGGAGCATAACTACATGCCAATGCAAGTGAATACTTACTTATAGTCATTACTTAAAGTCAATAACTCAATAAGTTTTTAAATTGAAAATAGATTGTAACAAGTTCGAAGCCTCTATTACTTCAAAGGGAGGTGAGGAAACATTGAGATAAATGAAAAGAGGCAGAGAGATGTCTTTCAATTGTATATGTAACTTTCAGTATCTTGATTACAAAACTCAATATTTGTATCGTATTTAGGTTTCATTACACCATAATGGAATTTATACATTTATTCTTTGGATAAATATATACTCTTACCAATATAAATCGTGTTATTACATTTAATTTCAGTTTTATTCATATTTAATGCAAACCGATGTGTGTTATATTGTTCGATGTTTCACATTTGTTTTACCTATTACTTTAACACAATTTTTATTTACCATCTGACACTTACTTTATATTAACTCTATTATGCATACAGGGTGCATCAAAAATGAATACTCATTTTGAAGCATCATGGAAAATTTATTTCCCAGTCTACAATGTTAAATTTCTGGAAATGGAAAGCTTAAAGACCAATTTGAAATATAAATGTACTTTAAAAATGTGATTAATGTTTATACTGGTGGCCTTCAGCATCAATACATTTCTGAGTATGAGTCACCATTGATTCCGTACATCATACCAAAGTGTCCAATGAGATTTCTGCACCCACCATTTGGATCTCATTCCAAATTTTGTCCAGGTTATGTGGTTTACGTTTGTACCCCTCATCTTTTACTGTGCCAGATAAGATGACATCCAGCGGTGTGAGGTCTGGAGAGCATGCAAGAAACTCGATTGGTCCCTGTGCATACTATCCACTGGCCTTCCACATTGTGATCCAAGTATGCTCATACGTCCCTATGATAGTGCGGTGGGGCGCCATCTTGTTGGAAATAAAACTTATCATTACTGTATAAAGCACGAATGGCAGGGAATATGGAGTCAGCAAGCACTGTTAGGTACCTTTCTCCAGTAACAGTACCTTCAAAGTGGAAAGGCCCAATGAGTCCCTTTGCAGACAAACCACACCACACGTTTACACCAGGCAAATTCACGGCCTTTTCAACTGTAATGTAAGGATTATCTTCAGCCCAGTACACACAATTGTGCCTATTGACAGTTCCATTGAGTTTCAATTGGCCTTCATCCGACAAAATTATGCCACCCATAAATCCCTGTTCACATCTCACCATCTCCTGAACCCATTCACAAATTTCTAACCTTCAATCTGGATCATCATCACTTAGCTATTACACCAGTCTTGGAACGTACACACGAAACCTGCCTTTCTTCAGAATGCGTATTACACTACTAGTACTTATATTACTCTCATTTTCTGTCTTTGAAGAGGCGAAGGCTGAAACAACTCTGAGACTGCAGTTGTGGAATCATCACTTGTACCTCTATGAGGTAGTGCTGATAGACCTTTATACACATCACACACTGTTCCATGAACTTCGAATTTGTCTCATAGACATATAATTGTTAACCTTGAAGGCGGTTCTGTACCACACTCACTTTTCCAGTGTTTTCGAACCGCAGCTACATTCTCAAACTTTCAGTACAACTTAATTATCTGCTTCCGCACTGAAAACCTCAAATGCACGTCCGCCATGTTGAAGTAACCTTCTTGGCACTGCTTCCAACTGTTGAAGAAACGTAACATTACTTTCTCACATATATTTAACTTTGTAATATGGGAAATAAATTTTCTATGACAGTTCAAATTGTGTATACATTTTTTGACACACCCTATATTTTCCATTGTCTTACCAAAGACAGAATTATACATCAGTTTAAAGAAATCCTTTCTAAAATCATTTGTTGCATTCATTCTCATCTGAGTATTCACATCTAAATATATCACTAACCAATGTGATTTTTTAAGTTTTAACACTGTATGTATTTTTGTTATTATCATTCCTAATGATAAACACTGTTTCTGTAGTGAACTAGATAATTATAACTGTCATTTCCATAGTCAACAACTTACTGTCTCTAGTTCCTCATACAATTTTATTTTCTTGTACTTACGGTAAATCGTTAAGTTTGTCTTATAAACCAATTGGATACTCTAAATCAACTTCATATATATATATATATATCCATATTCCGTATTATCTGATATTTTCATCACATCAGTATCTAAATTATTTTCCCTTTCAAATCTGCCATACGGCAAATATTGAGCTATTGCATATCCATATAAATAATTTGCATCCAGATATATTAAATAATTTATGTATTTGAATTGTAATGCCTCATGTATTTATTATTTGTTTTAACATATCATTTACAAAATTGTACTATACCACCTCTAACACCCTTTTCCATCATAATGTCATATCATCATGTAATAATTCAAGTAGTAGTTTTAACATATCATCCCATGATAAACCGGGTGCTGTATAACACCAAGCAGAACCTAATTCATATGCTTTTACTTTTACTTTTTGATAAACTGGATGATAACTAATCTAAATCTATCAATTAATCTCGTTTATAAGTTATTTGTTTGTTTATGAAAGTTAATACATTTTTTCATTATTCGGTACCAACACAATTTATTTTTTATATTACCAAAGGGGTTTTATAAACAAATGGGAATAATAACAATTTAGATTATAAGATTATAAATACAAATGTTACTTGTTGGACTTTAAGATTATACATATTATATAGTGGTGCTATATAATTTCCAGGTAATTATTATGATGATGTAACAGTTTATTTTTTGGTGTATAAGCTTCTTCATATAATGAACATTTTGTTAATTTAGAATGGATTGACTGCTGTTGTGGTGTTAACTTTCTCATTTTTTTTCATCATCTCAATAAATTTCTTATGTGCATTTGGTCCTCTATATACAACAGGGTCTTTATATTTGTCATGAATATATTTCACATTGTAACAAAATGCAGATTGTGCATGTTTTTCATATTTCATTGTATATGATTCCCATGCATTTGGTTCATATGTATCCATCTTATATAATAAGTTTTCAAGATCGGTATATATAACAAATGGGATATGCATTGTACGATTATAATTTTTAAATGTGATGCATTTACCTTTATTATGTGTATTTAGTTTATTTTATGAATTAAAGTGTTGTAGACACATTTCACATAGGTGAATGTTACCAGACCAGAAGAATAGTTTTTCGTTATTATTCTTAACATTTATACATTCTTTCTTTTGATATTTTAGGTAGCTCAATATATGGTTAAACATTAAGTGGTGTACAATTGTTAATTCCCACTTGTAAGTTAGTTATTATGTTTAACATCCATCCTTATCGTCTATCTTCAAAATCATGCATACATATACACATTTCATATTTTCGTTTTATATAAAATTTATTTAGATCTATATCATTTGTAATGATGTAATTGTATGTTGGGGATCTAGATTCTTATATTTTATTAGTACTATTCAATTTAAATACAGAAATACAGTACTAAAATCACTCTTAATCCATTGTATATTTAGTGAATATCTCTTATTAGCTGATACATAATAGATTTAATTAATGTCATAGTGTGTTGTGTGTCTTTAAATTTAATGTTGTTATCATTATTATGTATTTGTAAGCTATTTTAAAATGTTTTGTCAGTTGAATGATAATGATGAAGTTTTCTTTCATTAGGTTCTTCAAATATGTCTGTAGAAAACGGAAATAGTGTTTGACTATTTTGAATCAACTGTTAAAATTTTTTTACATATTTTGAAGCACCAGTTGAGATATAAAAGTTTATGTAATGCTTTAAGTTCGTTAATACTATTTGGTTATGGACCTACATGTTTGATATTATCCAAAAACACATTTTTGATTTTTGTTTGCCTTTATTACGGTTAGTTACACATATCTATTTATATGTATAATCATTATTAACTATATTTAGTAGCCAAATTCCGTAATTAAAATATTATGTCCACTATGAAATGCTGTGGAAATAGAAACTTTAAGTAATTATAGTATAGAATATTTAATGATTCATTAATATATATAGTACTGAAATAAATTACGTTCTATATCGTAAATTGAATTTTTTCGGTCATAAGTTGGTCTTGAATTAATGTCGTTTTAATACACTTTTAACTATTCATCTACCACATTTGCATGTACCATTTTCTAAAATTTTATCCTTATAATTTCCACAATATCTCAGTGTATGCCGACATCCATGCTGATTACAAATACTACAATGACCATCTTTTTTCAGTTGGTCTATTTGAAATTCATTAAAAACCATTCATTCTAACATTGACCACACTTTTTCTCTCATCAACTTATTATAAATAGACTTTTAACTATTTGTTGTCTATTGTGATATAAATTCTAACACATGCATTTCATCTACCATTCCATTAATTCAATATTCCAACCAGTGATAGTTGCAAAATCATGCCATCCTAATATTTTTCATATTTATCTGGTAATTTAATTTGAATTCATAATCGAGTTCCAAAAATCATTTAAACTACATTTTGTATTAATAATACCAACATTTGTAATTTGATACTCTGTATTCCCTTTCAACATCGCACAGAAAATGTTCAAGTTTTGAGATAACTCTAAATGCAATCAGTTAAATAGTATGCATACATCATTGATTGAGACACATCAGAATTCTCGAAACCTAATGTTTGACTAGTTTATGGTCTAACACCTTAGATAGATATGTTTTATACTGTGGTGTATTTGTACTAATTTTCAAATAACTGAAATCATCATCATCAACATTATGTATTTCTAGAAAATAATTATTCAATGTTGGGAAAAAGGCACGTCCTAACACATAACCTTTTCTGTCTAAATTTTTAGAACAATGCATATTTTTCTCTCTTCTATATCTATGTGTTCGTCCTTTTTTTGTAATTAAGATGTCTGGATTATTGCTGTAACGATGAAACTGACTATCAGTTTGTTTTTGCCCAATATTAAATAGTGCTTCCACTACATTTAATACTTTTAGTTGCACCTGTATAATATCATTTTATAATTTTCTTGTTCCATTTATTCATGTTGGTCTTATAGCTACCAGGTTCATCTTTAACGCCACATCTATGTATTTGCATAAAATTTAAAGAATCATCACTTAACTCACCATTTATCTAAGCTTGTATCTTAACTGAAATAGCATTAATGCTTCTCTAAATGTATCGTCACTCACTTGAGTGGTTGAATTATTGAGGAAATAGAAGTATCCATAATTATTAAAATTTTATTTTTATCCTTATCATTAGCTATTTCTATTTTCAGCAATAGTAACAATAAACATAGCTTTATTTGTATAATTTAAAATACAATTATGCAGCAGGAATTTTGAGACATGGTATTTATGGGTCTAAATAAAGCAATCTGTTTCCATGTTGACCTGTATTTCTTCACACATGCTGTGTTATAAGACTTTGAAAAACACTACTCATAATTTTAAGAAACACAACTGAGAAAGTTGTTGAATAACTTTCAGTTTTCATATATTCATTCTCATTATTAAAATATAAATAAATAAATAATATGGTTATCTACTGTTGAGGAAACTTCCCATCCATCAACATCCTCAGATGCAGTTATTGATTCTTTAAAACATAGAAATATCTTTTCCTCATAATTATATGTAATGATCTTATAATTGATAACTATTTAACAAAACTAATTCATTTTATAACCATAAAAAAGGAATATAGTTTTAACTGGAATTGAACATTCATTTATTACGTCAACAGCTTTATTTCATTTAAGAATATTTGTTACTGATAAAATAAGTATGGAAAATTAAGAAAAACGAAATATGAAGAATTATATCCACTGGAAATGTTAGGTGGATTTTTGAAATTTATAAGGAAATTATTACTGAAGGTGACATTAAAGTAATTTTTACATGGAGTTCAAGTACAAGTGACTGTATTCCTAGATGGACTGACTGCAATAACTATGGTATTCAAATAAAAATACATTTTCAAAGAAGGTAAAATTGTAGTAGAATCTATAGAAATTTGTGTACCAGGTGTTGAATATGACTAATTATGAAGTAGATTAATGAGAAAATATATTGTAAAAACCTAAAATACCCTAATCTCTTCTCTTCTTATCCCAATGTCTATCTCTTCCTCCTACCTCTACTTCTCCATCGCCTCCTCCCACCTTCCCTTGTCCATCTCCTCCTCTCCATATTTTCACACCAATCCCTCTTACCACACACAATATCCATCTGCCTCCCCCTCCTATCATCCTCCATTTTTAAATCCATTTCATTCCTCCATATTCTATATCCTTCCCTCCTTCTCTCTAATCTTATTTATTATTATTGCAATTGGGACCCGGAAGTGAAAAAGGATGGGTAAAACAAATCGAAACAGGTTATTACAGAGAACTTTCGAGCTGCTCTATATGTGGCGTAAGGAGCTTTAATGTATGTACTCTTAACGGTGTTATTGCGTTATCATACATATCATCAGCGAACTGATGAAACAATCTGTGACATTTCAGTGTGTGATTGTCCTTGTTTGGGTGAATCTTCAAACGGTAGGCATAAAATTCATACAGTTGACCATTTTGTTAGTTACTTTACCTGTAAGTGAATAATGAACTAGGAATCTAATTGAATCACAAGTAACAACATTGCTTCATACCAGTAATATTTTACATTTCGCAAAAGAAGCACCAGCTGTTGGATCGTGGGAATGATGCCGACAGATCGTGGCAATGCTTGAGTTAGCCAATGAAATTTTAATTCGTGACAGTTGTTTTCTCTTCATACTAAACGATATTATTTTGAGAATCCGCATAATAATTTAGTTTCAGACACATTAAACTCACTGAGGAAGATAATGTTTTTCATGCATAAGAGTGAAATGGACTTCCCTTTTGGAAACAGTCTTACAATTGCTCATCACTAATGACCATGAGAACAATCAATAGTGTTTCCTTGAACGAAAACCGTACTACTGGTAAGAAATTGGCAAATCTCAAATATATACTATCAACCAATTGGCCCTCCTTTCTTCTAACCTCCTTGGTGTACTTGTTTGGTCTGTTACAGCATATTTCTTTGAACAGCATATTTGGTCGCTAGGCTAGTAGCAAATGAATATGCTGATTTTTGGAGAATCTTGAAAATGATCCGAGTTGGAAGTGTACATTCAGTTATTCTCATATTGTATTATGATCGGTAGATTTTTAAAAATTTTCTTTCATACAAACCTCGTCCTGAGAATTACGAACAGAACAAAGAAAGGATGCGCTTTCATACATGCGGCAATTCATTTTTATTAATTTAGACAGATGTGTCATAGATAAAATATTAAATAAATAGGTATATAAAAACCTTCTGAAGTTCGTCTCCTGCTTCTAAGCTACCTCCCACCTATTTTGAGCCAAATCGGTTCAGACATTCTTTAGTTGTAATTGTGTATCTAACACTACTTTCTTTTATATGTAGATAGATAGATAGGTAGATAGATCGATTTCGTGCTTCGTCTGCATATGAAAATGTAATGTTACATACATTATATTTTAACATTGGAAGAAACAAAGTATTTCCTCAAGAACATTGGAATTTAGATCCGCCATAAGATTATTTGAAAGCTTATGAAGCATTTCGTAATTTCAGACATGTTCCACAGCTGAAAGCAGAAGGTGATATAAATCTGTACAAGTTCATAACAAATTATCCTATCTGTGTGAACAATATGTGATGTAGAAAAAATGTTGCTGAAACACATAAAATAACGATGTAATTATGTGCTACATTTAACGATAATATATCAGCTCATACACTAGCATACATAGTCACTTAGTATACTAACAGAAAATTTTTAACTGTCTATAAATAATAAAAGTGAGAAAATTCGAAAATTATTTCATGTACTTATTGCATGCTTTGAAATTTTCGGAAAAAACAGCACTCCATATAGTCTTTAATGATTTAATATGATCCATCAATATTTTGTAGTGTATATTCTTCTAATTGTACATATCTTCTAGTAGCTCTAATCTGTGCTTCCAAATAATATTCCAATTCCTTTTGCTTTTAAATAATGTCTTAAAATTGCTGCCATATTTCTTTGTTACGGTTTGTGTCATGTGTTTCTATCTTATGTTAAATATATTTAACAAATCAGCCGTCTTTGCAATAAAATACGTATATAGCAATGCTTAGCCTTTAAGATATTCATTAAATGCAGCAAATACGTCAGTCATTTAGTCATTATCAACGCCATTAGATGTAGATACAAATGCACCATTGCAATCAATTTTCATTAATTTATTTTTATTTTTCTCGATATTTAGGATTGTTGTGTGAGCTAACTTTATCAGGAAAACAATTAGATCATTGTATGCCATCATTACACCATTGTGTACAATTTTGACAGACCACAGGTTTATTATATTCAGGTAGAGGTACAGCAAACGCAATTGCTTTTTCGAACTGTATTATTTGGAATATAAAAAATACAACATTCTGAGTAGTAAATCATCAACTGAAATAGACATTCGATAGCGACTGGAAATATTATATGGCAAAGCTTTACCTTTGTAACATTTATTAAACACATCAAATTGTTCTATAATATTACTTGTATCAGAACCACTAAACAAGGATGCAAATACACCATTGGAATGAGTTATAATTAATTAATTTAGTTAATCCATAAATGTTTTATGATATTTACAATTGTTGTATGTTTTAACTATATCAGGATAACAATTATAACCTCTTGTACCATCACTACACCATTGTGAAGAATTTTGACATTAGTCATGTACATAATTCACAATCGCTTTTTCGAATTGTTGAAGTAGTTTATACACATTACTTTTTATTTCATAATTCAGATCATTCTGAAAGCTATTTATTTCATTTTGAATATTACTGGTTCGAACGATTTTTTTTTTCGATTTTGATTTATGCATTTCTTACAAATCCATCCTGGTTTATCATCGTTCTTTGCAAATTCTGTTACATCTTTCAGCATTTCACATTAGTACATTTCTGTCAGGTGTCATTCTATTCCATGAGTACCAAAAGAAATCAACTAAACTTTGTGTACAAGATAAATCAATCAAAAATAAAGGCTGTAAACTCCACTACATACCTAGAAATTACTATTACTTCAGACTTAAATTGGAAAGAATATGTAGATAATGTCGAGGGAAAGGTGAACCAGAGACTGCGTATTATTGGCACAACCCTTAAAAGATGCAACAGAACTACAAAAGAACACACAACGCTTGTCCATCCTTTTTTGGAGTATTGCTGCCCAGTGTGGGATCCTTATCAGGTGTGTTTGACAGAGAACATCGAAAGAGCCCGAAGAAGGGCCGCTCGTTTCGTATTGTCACAATACGGGGGAGGCAGCATTCCGGAAATGATACAGGATCTGGGATGGGAATTATTACAACAACGGCACTTATAGCTTCGGCTTCTGTTACTTACGAAAATACAATTGCCAAAATTCTCTTCTAAATCGAAAGATATTGTTGACTTCCACTTACATAGGTAGAAATTATCAACACAATAAAATACGAGAAATCAGGTATTGAACGGAGAGATTCAGGTGTTCTTTCTTCCTGCACGCTATTCGAGAATGGAATGGGAGATAAAATAGTAGAATGCTGGTTTGATGAATGCTCTGCCAGGCATTTAAATATAATTTGCAGATTGTCCCATTAGACGGAGATATAGATGTAGACATGTCTGCCAACAACATCGCAAAGGTAAATAGATTCTCTGGAAATGTCGAGTGACTTACAGCTCACTGCAGTTGACTCCTAAGTGATAACGTCCGCATATTTTCTACACATTCTGTCGATGAGGCGCATTTACTTTCCATCTGAGTATTTGGAATAAAATTAGCAAGGCTTTCTACAAGTGTGTGGAATGACATTAACTAGGCTTTCTACACAGATAGTGACAGGTTGCCTGTTTAGTATTTTCGGAATTTGTGTGGTTGAATTGTGTTGCAGATTCACAGATTCATCTATCAGGCACTGAAGTTAAGAATTTATCATTTTCGTAAGATACTTACAACGCTTTTGTTTTCTTTTTATTTTTCAGGTCTACACAAAATTTGCAATTTTTATAAATTCACTGTAACTTTAGATTCTCGTTTTCATGAAGTGTGTATTGCTTAATATAAACACAAAGTATTACTCTTAGTCCATTGCATTTACTATGCAAGTAATATGGAAAGAATCTAAAGTATATATATTTTCAGTAGTAAACGGAGAGCCGGCCGCGGTGGCCGAGGTGACTGAGGCGCTCCAGTCACGGTCAGCAAGGCCACTACGGTCGGGGGTTCGAATCCCCCCTCGGGCATGGATATTTGTGCCGTCCTAGTTCGTAAGTAGTTGATAAGTAGTTTGTAAGTTTAGGGACTGATAACCCCGTAGTTAAGTCCCATAAGCTTAACAAACATTTGAACATTTGTAAACGGAGATTTAAGGATTTGAAATGGCACTTTGGTTACATGCACATGTTTTATTTTTCGTTTCTCACCAATTGTTTCTATGTTCCAGATCCTTAGATCCTGGGGAAATTGACCACCAAGAGATTCCAAATTGCTCCAGTACTGGGAGCTCCTCTGAATGTTTGGACGAAAATGTCTTGGCGGATATGAAGTTAGTTATCTGAATTTCAGTATATAGCATTTAGCATCAGAGTTTATATTTAAATTGTTACTGTCGGATTCCTGTGATGGAATAATTAAATTGTGACATATATTGACTGATTGTGTCAATAATTGTGTAAGCAAGTAATTGCTTTGTTACAACATTCTGTCCTAATTTGACCATAAGATTAATTTTTCATTGCTACTTACGGTTTCTTTCTATCAGATATCTGTATTTCATTAAATTTAAAATTTATTACCTAGTGTAATAAGTAAACTTTTACCTGTTTTCTTATCTCTTTTCCTATTTTGAACATCAGTTAAATTGATTTATGCTATGTAGTTGTTCATTACTAGCTTCAATTTTATGTGCTTTTGATTTAATTTTTCCACGAGGTAGCACAGTATAGTCTATACTGAATGTATTGATTTGTATAGATTTAAAAAAAATTATAAGCGCTATCCATTGTCATCAAGTCCCATTCCTAATCAACCTTTTCAATAATTTATTCCTCTTACTGCTGTTGCTGCAAATTTTTCACCAAATAATGAATCAGAAGCATACATTCTTTCTTTTGCAGCTAACTGAAGCTGTTTATCTGCTCTGTGTCTTTTTTCTAAATTTTTGTGATCATGTTAGGAAATGTCATGTTGTTTGCAAGCTTCAACAAATTTTTATTCCTGTGTCTCCATGTACTCATTTTTCTTCTAATTTGGTACCTGGGCCACACAATCTATTTCCTGGAAGATGCATTTGAAATGGTAATTTATTAATTAATGCACTTACTAATCCTTTTCCATAGTTTTCACTTTGCCAGAAACTATGTGGTAAATAATCAAAAAATTAAATCAAGTGCGGAATTCCTTTTTGTTTGTGGATGATGAATTCAATAAATTTATTTGTTAACATCTGTGTTATGCCAACAATTTAAATATGATAAATTTGTTTCTGGGTAATTCTTATCCATGAATTCCTGCTAATCTATCGAGTAATTCACGAACTTTAATCATCCAAACGTATACAACTGGTTTTTCAGTATATATTTAATGAAAGTTTTCCTGTCTTTTTCAGGTGAATTATTTATATTTAATGTTCTTAAACTTGGGCAATAAACATAAACAATTTCTCTTATTAAATTATTGTATTAAATACCACTACATCACTTCATTTTAAGGACTTTCATAAGAGTATAGTGCACATGATACATATAGTATATTTAAATAAATTGATAAATCAGTGAAATCGATTTTTTCATTCAAATCAACCATAGTAACATATTATTTTGGTAAAAGTGACATCAGGCTATCGGTGTCTTCTTATTCTTTTCCATTGACAATTAATTTATTTCCATCAAATTTTACTGGTAAACTACCAATATACTTAAACATACCAACAGGCCTTAATCCAATGACTGTATCTTCACTATGTCATATGTACTTTAAAAAATCTTTAACAAACATTTATTTTTATAACATCATCAGATTGTGACTGTGAATTTAATTCCATTATTTTCAGTTGATTTTCCCTTCCTCATTGATTTTCAATGCACCAACTATTTCAGAATATAGTCATATTCTCCTGAAACGTCATCAGACCAAACATGCAACTGTGGTAAATCATCAAAGTGTTCTATATGTTGCCAAAATGCAATCATTTGTTTTTCGACTTCTCTATTTTCTTTGGTAGCTTTTAGTGCATTATCACCTACTGCTTCAAGTCCTTGTTTTACATGTTCTGTAGCATCAAAAACAGGTTGGTCTTTTTTATTCATTTTTTTCATTTGCTTCACATGGTTGTTTTTTTTCAATTTTTTTAAATTCTTTTTTCTATTCTTCATGTTCTTTTTATTTCGTTTAGATTATTTAACAACATCAGGATCGTATTTTGCGAACATTTATAGAATATGAAACAACGAAGTTTATGTTCACATTCAAGGTGTACAAATCATTCACCACATGTTTACTTTTATGTTTATCTTTGACTTTTGTGTTGATGTTTATGTTCACATTCAAGGTGTACGATTAGCTGACCCTATGTTTAACATCTATGATAATCGTTGATGTTGGAATTGATATTTGACATTTATGTTTACATTGTTATAAAATCTTATACTCTAGATCTGTATTTACCATCATTTGATTTACAAGTCATGTCTATAGTTACAAAACCAGAACCATAATCATTCCAACAATTATTGCAAATATTTCTCAATCATCATATCTTAAGTCACCACCAACAATTTCATGGTGATGTAGATTTGTGTCATCCTGTCTGAAGATATTTAAAAAAATTATTATCTCTCACTATCTGTTTTCAGATATTTGAGTAAGTTATGGGCTAGATAAAAACAATCTATTCCATTATGTCTACCTCTAGTAAAGCTTGCTCTTACTACATCTTGATTTTCAAGAATGAAATCATCAAATACTACAACTGAATTGTCTTGACATTCATCTAACGGTATAACTTCATTATTGCTACTAATAAATTATGCCAAATTGTCCCATATTGATCATTCTATTGTACTACATTTTCTGACATTTTTGATATTTTGGCTAATACAAACTTTTAAAATAAACATACAAGTGATCCCTTTTATTCCAGTTTAACTCTCTTTGAGCTAAAATCTGATTATCAATCATTAATGTTGTTTTACCACATCTACTAGGTACAATAATATCACATCTAAAGGATTCAGGTAAAAGTTTACCATGTTTATACTTTGGTTTCTTTTCTGGAATTCGTGTTTTTGGTTCCCAATCTGTCTTCATTTAATTACCAATACATGAGTAGAATAATTCAACTATGTGGTAATTCATCAATACTCGATAAAAGATTAACCATTCCCATCCAAGATAGTTTTAAAAGTGTTGCATTGGTTGGATTGTATACTAAATTTTAACTCCAAACATTACAACAAAAACTAATAAATCACGTTGTAATGCTGAAACAATAATGATTCCTGAGTATCAGTATCCACATCGTAATTATTTTCTAGGACATGACCAATTTTGGGACAGCTAGCCATCTTCAGATCAAATGTATGAAGTTACAGAGTAACCTGTCCTGTGATGAACGAATGTTCACAGTGGTTACAGTTTTTACAATCGTTCATCACAGGGCAGATTACTCTGTAACTTCATACATTTGATCTGAAGATGGTCAGTTGGCACTTATATTGATTCAAATTCTGCTCCAGCACAAAGATTCTATGATTTTATGTAAAGCCCCAGGTAGAGCATACTGGACCACTAATGAAAAATAATTATTACTGTCTATTCATGCACTATCAATAATGAGAGGTGCCATTGTTTCTAGTTAGGCAGCCAAGCAACTTAATTCAGATTAACATTTGAGTTATAAAGAGTATTCTTCCACAGAAAGGACGTCGATAGGTTCGTTTCTCGAGTCTCGGTCATGTATTAAGCAATTACATGTCTCTGGTGGAGAAAAAATTCGACTACTACCATCTGGCTTACTTTTTTATCACCGAATTAAAGTTCAATTTTGCAAACTGATTCTTTTGGTGAAATTTCCGATATTTTAGACATCTTTATGACTAGTCAGCTATTACAATCTTTGTTATGACTGAGTATCGATAAGACACAAATGCTTACCTTCGTGAGCGAAGACTACAGGTGATAGGTCTGCTTCCAGAATAAGTTAAAAACGTGTACAAGTATTGCTTGAGTCATTTTGCAGAACAATCTTTGGTGATAGCAATTGATACTGAAGTTCCCATAGATTGTTTGCTGCTGTTAATCGAGTTTTTATTATCTGGTTAGTTCAACAACCTTCAGTACAAAATTGCAGGCAACAGGAGTGAAGATTCGCATTTGTGAGGAAACGATTCATAGAGTAATATTACTGTGAATTCCTACAGAACTTAAGGAATTCCGATTTTGTCATAAACTCCGTTGTTGATAATAATATTATGTGTTGTCTAAGGGTTACTGAATATTTTACATCATAGATTTTTTTCTCTTGAACTGTTACCATGTATTTATTCTATGGTCTAACAGTACAATATTTTTCCGTGTGAATAATTCTGAGATGTGAATATATGGTAGTTTGTTGGTTCCTCGTACAGGGTCTGGCTAATCCGTGCATTATGTTAAGGAAATAATTTTTGTAAATCAAATTATTCTCTAAAGATATCTCCATATCACCATTAGAACATCCGGAATTTACTTCTTATTTCAACTGATAAGGTATTAAATCTCCTTTCAGATCATAGAGAACTTTATTCCATTCATAACTAATACGTTAAATAGTCAATAATAATTACCATAACAGCTGCATATAAAACAAATGATAATTAACCAAAGATGTTATAGCCCTCTTTCTTCCTTGGAACTATGCAGTTCCTTCATTATGCAAAAGTGAGCTCCTATTTCCACGCCAAAACCCACAGAAATAAATTCAGTCTGGCAGTATTTGCTCACAAAGAGCCAAACTCCTTATATAATAAACCATTTGAATAACATATGTCGAGCTAGGATCCAATAGTGTACAATATAACGCCACAGATCCCCCCACTCAGTCACAAGATATGAAATCGTTTACTGTGAAACCTCCCAATACATTGTTTACATTACAAATATAATCTTTTATACGTAACAATAAGGTAGGTACTTTAACAATGCATCAATAATTGCTACTTATTTCGTGTTCAATATAGTATTCAAGTCTATCAGGAAATTTATCCTCTAATGGATGTGTACCTTGATGTAAAGTTAGGTTCAAATCTGAATTAGTATTATTTCTTCAAATTCTTCCTCTCTAAAATACACTGATACCTCGTTCAGGATAATGAATAATCACTATAAATTCTTTCTCTAGAGACTTGAAATTTATTCTGGGTAACCTCTCTAATTGGGAACTTCAAGTTTCATTTCAGTATAAAGATACATAGCCCATTGCTGCCTAGAGCAAAAGAAAACAAAAAAAAAATCTACAAAAGAAGTTATTCACAGGAGCAAAACTCCCAAGCTGACAGGAAGTCTTTCCTAGACAGTAAACCCTCCTGGATCAGTCAGGTCCTTTCTTTTAGGTCCCTGACAGCTTAGCAGCCTCTTTCTTGGGTCTGCTTACCATACTAGTAACCCAGAGCAACCATTCACTTCACCCCTTCGTTCATTTAGGATAACTCCTTTCTCATTCACACCTCTTCTGTCCCTTACCTAAAATTATTTCTCTATTTTAGTTTCTTACTTTTCTGATGTGAAGTTGTAATTCTACTTATTACTTCTTCCCCACACCCGAACTGACTAAAGGAACCCAACATACCAATTCTACCAATTCTCATGCATACAATACTATGAGTATCCTGTTATGTCCTGATCATGTATGTTTTCTTGTGCACTACATCCCTACGACTATTGCCTGAACCTAAATCTCATGTATGTGTCTGTAATGTTATATGCTGTTGTATTATAAGTGTGAATATGTCAGATGTGTGTCTAAAATGTTTGTGTGAATGGATGTGTATGTGTGTAGTTTTGTGAAAGAGTAGTGTGTTATTTCTCAGGCGGACCCTCAGGGTAATCACTGCAGTTGTAGTCAGACAAAATGAAGATGAAAAGAAATTTCTGACATAGTAACTGCAGAGTATCTCCTCTGAGATCAACGTGTGTTGTGGTAAAAGGGAGAAAAACCTTGAGAAAATAAGCAAAAGTAGAAAATCTGGATGTTGGAGCGAAGAAAGAGCGATAGATAGACCCCCATAGACTGAAAACACCCCCCACCCCACCCCACCTCAGGAAACCCCTGGTCCCTTTAGTTCTTCACAATGGCACCAGAGGGCAAAATAAAGCATGTTAGGAGTGAGCAGCCTCACTACAGAACGGACGCCATAGCTTCACTTCTAGGACCCCCTGAAGAAAAGCTCGAATCCCACTATTGCAATGCCATGGGGAGTGAAAACCGCCATTCATTTATCCATTGTAACTGAATATTTGTATCTGTGTGTGGTCCGTGTGTCTATAAGTGTATACCTACCCTCAGCTGCAGCACACTGGGGTGTAACTAAATATCATGCAGTGAAGGATTTCACGACCAGCTGAAATAATTGCTGTTGAATCTTCTGGATTTTTGTGGTCGTGGTCGAAGAAACATATCTGCTCCTGACGTTTCGTCCAGAGCTGCGCTGGACATCCTCAGAGGTGCTACTGGTAGCGGTGAGTCTTGCCGACTGACGAGTCGGGCGTCAGAGAGCGGTATAAATACTGTCCAAAAGAGGGCGTGGTCAAGGGTTCACGTGTGTAGCAGAGATAAACCTTGTCAAAGGTAAAACAAATTTCGACAGTCGATGGTCAAAGATAAAAGCGTAACTACTACCTCTGAAGAGCCACAGTCCATATGTCATTAAGTTTCATTGCTGCTTCCTTTCTATTAAAATTATCGAAATTATCGAAAATTATCGAAATATACAAACGTGGGGATGATTTTAATAGAACGGAAGAAGCAATGAAATTTAATGACATATGGACTGTGGCTCTTCAGAGTAGGTAGTTACGCTTTTATCTTTGACAATCGAGTATCGAAAGATATGTTTTATCTTTGACAAGGCTTATCTCTGATGCACACGTGAACACTTGACCATGCCTCCTTTTGGACAGTATTTATACCGGTCTCCGACGCCCAACTCGTCAGTTGGCAAGACTTACCGCTACCAGTAGCACCTCTGAGGATGTCCAGCGCAGCTCTGGACGAAACGTCAGGAGCAGATATGTTTCTTCGACCACGACCACAAAAACCCAGAAGATTCAACAGCAATTGTAACTTAATACCTCCCTAATTTCAAAATTCATACGAACCCACTCCAGTTTGCATTCAATGATGTATTATAAAAGGTATAAAGCTCTATTAAAAATCTTAATTTCTAGTTGAGTGAATTATTATTCAGTCAGTCTCCTCTTTTAGAGACAGTCATGGTATTCTGGACCATAAACACATCTCTGTGTATAAAAAAAGACACATGTAGAAACATAATTCTGAACATTTAACTGTCATATATGGAAGGTAGTCCAACAAATGTTTATAATTTCTATTAAAATAGTAATACTACTGTCCTGCTATGTCAGAATTCTGCATAGTGTCATATTCAGGTTGAAAGAAAATGATTTCTAGACTAAAGGATAGTTAAAGAGTGATAGTTATGCTTGGAAGAAAACTATAAAATCGAAATATCCACACATAAGGCTAAGGCCTGATGGTTGTCACTCCATCAAATTAACACAGATGTCAATTCCCATAAGGGTACTTTATTAGCTTTTATGGCGTTCCCATTACATAATTATTTGTCAGTACCTAAATCCGGGTGCTACAAACGAATTGCTCTCTCATGAGGACTATGTGAAATAATATATGGACAACACCACTTTGGAAAGAATTTACTAGTTTACTTTGCTTGAGCTTAATTGACAATTTATCAATAGTACCAGGTCACATATGTTATACTTTGGTACTTTTGCTTTCTCGTTTATTCATTCTTAATTGGTTGTTAGCTGGCTTTATAAGATTATCTTTCACTTAATCTTGAATCGAATCTGAATTTCTTTTTGGTATGTGGCCATGCGAAATATTTCAATAAGGGTTCACCAACAAACTTCCCATCAAATATTTCCAACAAGTGTCAAACCAATGGACAGATGTGGTAACTCATTAAGTATTATTTGGAATTCTGGTATTAATGAACCTCAAGATATGTGTTTATCTGAACAATAAGTCTTACACATTCTTTCTAATTCCAGCATTATCCTTTCACTAGGGTTTGACTGGTGTTTATGTTTAGAGATTGCTATATGCTTAGTGTTATTCCAAGCTAAAAGTTTTTTAAATTCTATACTTGTAAACTGTGGGCCATGATTTGATAGGATACATTTGGGTATCCCACCATCCTTGAAGTAATCATTAAAAAATTAAATACAGCATTGGTATTGGTCGTTTTAATGGAATATAATCTTAACAGACATGGACCAACACTCTAAAATCACCAAAATATGCTCTACTCCCCTTCTACTTGCTAGAAGTGTTCCAAATAAATCACAAGCTGATAGATCCAGTAATCCTTTAGGTATTACAAGGTATAATCGAAAAAAGATTGTCTATCAGAATCCTTTACCTTCTGACACACTACAAGACCTCAGGTTTATTATCACTATCTGGCTAAGATTTTTAAAGAAATAAAATCTCATCATATGAGTTACACACTTTCTAATTCCCGTATTCCTCATGAAGAAACCATATTGAGTCCTCCTGTGCTTAATTAGATTTTCATAATTTCCAACAATAATTAACCGCATTTTTACATCAAAAAGACCTCCATCATTAATTTTAAAATTAGTTCCATCTCCCTTTGCACAATTCTCAAACTTCCCTTTAAAATACTCATTGTCCCTTATTAAGACTCTTATATTGTTTGCAGGTTTTCATACCTTTTCATCGGTATAAGTTAACCACCAAAAATGCATTCCAAAAATAATACTTTTTTCCTCATTAATGGTAATTTTATCCATTACTACAGGTAAGCGAGAAAGAGTGTCTGATACTATATTAGTTCAAGCATTTATGTATTCAATTTCTATTTAAACTTTTGTAAAATGGTACCCAGTACATAAGTCAACTATTAAATAATCGACTCTGCAACAGAAAGGATAAGGCTTCATGTTCAATATAAATAATAATTTTTGACCCTCATATAAAGTTCTGAAACTTTCATATGCTCCATATAATAGCCAACAACTCCTTTTCTGTAGTAGTGTAATTTCTTTCGTGACTATTTAAGCATCTACTTGTGACGGAAATAATATTATGTTCCCCTTCACTAGCATCCCATATTCCTTAGAACAATTCTTTGGCAATGCCATATGATGAGGCGTCTGTTGCTAGTTTATAAAGTATATACATTGCAGGGTGTTTAAGTATGGTTGGATTTAGCAATGCCTGCTTCATACTTTGGAAAGCTACAGAAGTTTTTTCATCCCACTTCCAAATGGTGATTTTGTTAATACATCTAATAATAAGTTATAGTTCAATGATTAAACTGATAAATATCTATGGCAGAACCCCACGGGACCTAAAATAAGATTTCAACTGTTTAACACTTTGTGGCTCTGGACATTTTTCAATAGGCTCTATTCTGTCTTGGTTAGGTCTTATTCCTTTAATACCAACGAAATGACCTATAAATTTTACAACTGCTCGTCCAAAAGTTGACTTACTTAAGTGAAGTGTAATTTCTTTTTCTATACATTTTCATAATGATTTTTGTAGTAAATGACAGTGATCTTCCCAAGTTTCAGATATTAATAAAATGTCGCCCACATAAACGATTAAAATCTGTAGTAATGCTCTACCTAAGCCATCATCTAAAGCTCTATTAATACTGACACCAAGATGATCAGACCAAATGGTAATATTTCATATTGTTAAGCCTTACCTTCAAAGAGGAAAGATGTTTATTTCCTTGAATCTTACTGTATAAGAACCTGATGATATCCTAAAGTTAGATCGACTGAACTAAAAACGTGGCCCTTTCAAATTTTATTAATAGGTTGTCTATACTAAAAAGTCTGTCTCGATCAGATTCCATGTGTTTGTTCAAGGTACAAGCACCTAATACTATGCATACTCCTCTAGAGGATTTTTTAACCACAGCTAGTGGATTGTTAAAAGCACTGTTATATCTTTCAATAATTCCATTTTCAAACAATTTAAAAATTTCCTCTCGTGCCATTCTCCGAATATTCAAAGGTATTTGGTATGGTGTGCAATAAATTGGTTTTGTATCTTTCATCTTAAAATAACAAGCATAACGTCCTAGATTCGCTGGGTTATTAGAAAAGACTTCTTTATACTTACTGAGGATAGTAAATAAACTTTCTTACTGATATTCTGGAAGTAAAAATGATTCATGAGCTTTTAGCTTAATGTCGTCTATTGTATACATGTCAGGTGTTTTACTTGATAATATCGTTTGTGTAGTCGACACTAAATGTATCGAGTTTAATATATCAAAATAGCTGTCTTTTATTACAAAGAGCAAACAAAATTTTTTGTCAGTAATATTACCTGTAACAATATTACACTTGAAGTTGAGTACGAATTCATATTTGTGTAACCAATCGACATCAAACAAAATTACAATATAAATTTTTAGAATCGCTAATAATGCTAATGTACACACTACATCATCACGTTTTACACGGATCTATGTCTCTATTCTTACTGGTTGACCTTTTATACTGGTAATAACTAAAACATTTATGCCACTAATAGGCTACTGTAAGAAGTCAATGGTATTTCGATATTTCCTCGTATAATTGGTGAGATATGATGGAAATTTTACTACTACCGTTTACTAAAATTTCTACTGGCAAGTCGAATACAGGACTGTTTATCACAGGCTTTCTATGCAAGATTTGCTAGATATTTCTTCTTGCAGTAATCAATCCTTGGTAGGTACTTTGTGTCTAAAATGGGTTTGGAAATTGACTCGTATGTACCAAATTAATGAATCTTGAGAATGGACCCCCTACCTACGTACCCCTTGTTTTCCATCAATACATTTGCAACCATTTTACTTTGATGAATACAGTTACTATTTTCAGTTTGTGTGGAATTTTGCACAAAATTAGTTTTATAATGACTATAGGAATGTCTGTCAATATTGTTGTTAAAGAATTTTCTGTTCTTCTACTTCTTATTATAGTTTTTGCACTGTTCTTGTTTATGATGAAACTCACAGAGAAAAACTTGCTTCTGTGTTTGTTCCCAATTAGAATTATATTTACTATGCCCATCTTTGTTGAAAGGATATATTCTTTTGCAGCATGTAAAAGTTCCTTAATATTTTTCCACCCTTTATACCAAATTCCACACAGTACATAAGGAGGAAGCCTCCTTTACTGAAACGTTGGGTAAATACTCTTCATCTATAGGCTTGTCAAGGAATTTGGCTTTCATACGATAATCCTGGATATATAATTCATTTGAGAAGTCATTAAACTTATCAGACTATTCCCTGAATTTATTTGGCATTTGTTGGAAATGTTTTAATAAAGCAGGGGAAATTTCCTCCGTTTGTGACATTTCTGGTCTATTTAAACTTCTGGCTCATGACAACATCGTGAGGCGGCAACGCCGAACTCATACTCCTACATCTCGTCGCCTGGTTGAAGCGTTGACTTTAAACAACAGCAGCTATCTATTCCCGTCCTTACCGCGTGTTTTTCTCGTCTTCCCAATATTTATAATCGCCATTCTGGTCTTTGAAGTTGACGATTTGATCGTTGTTGATTTCGGTAACCATAAGCAACGAATTTGAATACTGAAATTCAGTATTAAATCTTCAGTACTTTCGTTTTCACAGTCGCCTCCAATTTCCAGGTTGTCCCTTTCTTCTTAGGTTCTAGTCCTTTCACTTAGGGCGAAATCTTGTCCTGTTTTCATGTATTTCTTCTATGATCTGACAGTTCCGTATTCTATTGTATGATTGATTGTCAGATGTGGTTCCTTGTACAAGCTCCGGCTTGTCCATGCCTTGTGTAAAAGGAAATAATTTTATTTTTGTGAAGTAGATTCTTCATATCACCATTATAACACCTGGAAATTTACTTCTTAATTCCACTGATAAAGTACAATCTCTTCTTTTAGATGATACAGAACTTTAATCCGTTCATAACTAATACATTAAAGGGATATTCATACTTCTGATGTATATCTAACGGAATCATAGTCAATAATAATTACGATAGCAGCTGTATATAAAAGAACTGATAATTAATCACAGATGTTATAGTCTTCTTTCATCCTTGACACTATGCAGTTCCTTTATTCTTTACTAGTGAGTTCCTATTCCCACGCCAAAACGTGCGGAAACTAATTCCGTCTGGCAGTATTTGCTCACAAAATGCCAAACCCCTTATTTATTAAACCATTTGAATATCTTTGGTCGAGCTAGGAACCAGTAATGTACAATGTTACACTACGATATCTAACTCTAATTAGTGTTGGTAATACTTTTCATACATCAATGATTTTAATAACGTGGAGTTTCCTTTTATGTAAAACATCCTGGTGTTTCCTTACATCTGGAATGGTTGCACAAAGAGCCGCTTTCTCTAGGTATGTACGTTATTTGGGTAGCATACACATCACATAGAACGCAAATCATTTCATTCGAATATTTTTGCGCATGATAATATGTATACATACATATAGAGCTATTACTATTTCAGAAAAAATTGATGATTTATCCAAGAGAAAGACTTAAGAAGTTAAAGATGTTAATAACGCATGGGACTAATTGTGACACCTATGAAAGCAGTAATAAGGTTGGCACTGATTGATTCGTTTTTTAGACGTTCTCTGGAGGAGTATCATCAAAATACCGAACTGGAAAGAGGACCTTGCAGTGTAATTTTTATCAGTTGGCCAGAGATTAAGCAATTTTGTTGGTGAAGGTGCCGCTTGGCAACCACGATGATAATAAGTAGAAATTCTCCTCCAAACATATCGTTTGGTTTACTGGAGACAATAAAAGCTGTCACAATGGGCACATAGACATCAGACTGGCTATTGATGGTCATTGTTCCCACTGATTCACCACATAAGTCCTAGCATTATTTCATCTCTGTAGGTCGATCACTACAGGACGATGTTTATCGCCATTGTTCACCCATTAAACTACAGACCTCTTGTATTCATATCAATTTACAGCAGGGTTTTTCAACATATCCTGTATTAAAATATTATGAATTACATCGAGCAGAATGATCTATTGACCCAGGGTCGACACAGATTTAAAAAATGTCGTTCATACGAAATACAACTAGCTCTTTACTCACACGAAGTGACGCGTGCTATCGACAAGGGTTCGGAAATTGATTCCGTATTTCTTGATTTCCAGAAGGCTTTTGACACCGTACCTCACAAATGGTTTTTAATCAAATTGTGTGGTTACAGTATATCGCCCCAAATTTGCGACTGGATAGGAGATTTCCTGTCAGAGAGGACACAGTTCGATGGTAATTCATAAACTAAAACAGAGGTGATATCAGGCATTCCACAGGTTTGTGTTATTTGACGTTTGCTGTTCCTTATTTACATAAACATTTTAGGGGAAATTCCAAGAAGGTCACTTAGGTTGTTTGCAGATGACGCCAGCATTTACCGTCAAATTAAATCATCTAAAGATCACAACCAACAGCAGAACGATCTGAATAAGATATCACTATGGTGTAAAATTTGGCAATTGACTCTAAATAATGAGAAGTGTGAAGTCGTCCACATGAGTACCAAAAGATATCCATTGAACTTTGTTTACAAGATAAATCAATCAAAAGTAATGGCCGTAAACTGCTCTAAATACGTAGGAATTACCATTACTTCAGACTTAAATTGGTATAAACACGTAGATAATCTCATGGGAAAGGTGGACCAAAAACTGCGTTTTATTGGCAGAACACTTAAAAGATGCATCAGAACTACGAAAGAAACTGCATACACTATGCTTGCCCGTCCTTTTTGGAGAATTGGTATTGCTGCCCAGTATGGGATTCTAATCAGGTGGGTTTGACAGAGGACATAGAAAGAGTCCAAAGAAGGGCAGCTCGTTTCGTATTGTGAAGATACAGGGGAGACAGCGTTACTTAAATGATACAGGATCTCGGATGGTATCATTACAACATCGGCGCTTATCGCTGTGGCGTTGGCTACTTACGGAACTCCAATCGCCAACATTGAATGCGAAAGATATTGTTAACTGCCATTTATATAGGTAGAAATTATCACCAGAAAAAAATACAAGAAATCAGAGCTCCATCGGAGAGTTTCAGGTGTTCTTTCTTCCTATGTGCTATTTGAGAATAGAATGGGAGATAAAATAGTATAACTGTAGTTCGATGAACCCTCTGCCAGGCACTTAAATGTAATTTTCCAAGTATCCCATTAGACGCATATGTAGATGTAGTTATGTCTGCCAACATCATCGCAAAGTGAAATAGAATCTCTGGAAATGTCCTGTGATTTGCACCTTACTGCAGTTGACTTCTAAGTGATGACGTATGCATATTTTCTACACATTCTGTCTATGAGATGCATTTACTGTCCATCTGAGTATTTGGAATAAAATTGGCAAGGCATTCTACAAGTATGTGGAATAACATTAAATATGCTTTCTTCACTGATAGTGACAGGTTGCCTGTTTACTATCTTTGAGAGTTGTGTGGTAAAATTGTGTTGCAGATTCACAGATTCATCTATCAGGCACTGAAGTTAAGAATTTGTCATTTTCATAAGATACTTATAACGCCTTTGTTTTATTTTTATTTTTCAGGTCTACACAGAATTTGCAATTTTTTAATATCACTCTAACTACAGATTCTCGTTATCATGAAGTGTGTATTGTTAAAATAAACACAAAAGTTTCCTCTTAGTCAATTACTTTAACTAAGTAATATGAAAAATTCTAAGGTATATAGATTTTTCAGTAGTAAATGGAGATTTAAATATTTGAAATGACACTTTAGTTTCATGCACATATTCAATTGTTCGTTTCTCACCAGTTGTTTCTATGTTCCAGGCAAGCAGAAGATAACAAGAGAAATTGGTGAGATATGATGGAAATCTTACTACAACTGTTTACTAAAATTTCTACTGGCAAGTCGAATACACGCCCGTTTATCACAGGTTTCCTATGCAAGATTTACGAGATATTTCTTCTTGAAGTAATCAATCCTTGGTGGGTACTTTGTGCATAAAATGTGTTTGGAAATTGACTCGTATGTACCAAATTAATGTATTACATCTTGAGAATGGACCCCCTACCTAGATATCCTCTGCTTTAAATCTCTACATTTGCAAACATTTTACTTTGATGAAAACAGTTACTGTTATCAGTTTGTGTGGAACGTTGCACAAAATTAGTTTTATAATGACTATTGGAATGACTGTCAATATTGTTGTTAAAGAATTTTCTGTTCTTCTATCTGTTATTAGAGATTTTGCACTGTTCTTGATTATGTTGTACCTCACAGATAAAAACTTGCTTTTGTGTTTGTTACTAATTAGAATTATATTTACTATCCCCATCCTTGTTGAAAGGTTATATTATTTTGCAGCATGTAAAAATTCCTTAATATTTATCCATCCTTTATACCAAATTCCACAAAGTACATATGGAGAAAGCTTCCTTACTGAAACGTTTTGTAAATACTCTTCATCTATAGGCTTGTCAAGGAATTTGGCTTTCATAAGATATTCCTGGATATATTGTTTAATAATACCTAGAGTGTTATTATAAGGTTTTCCTGAGTAGTATCTGACCAATACTGTTTCTCCATTTTTTCTTTAAAACTTTCCAGCATGTAAAATTGTCAACATTAGCATTACCCCAATCTGAATGTTCCCCCACTTTGAGATTCTGGCCATTAATTGGTAACATCCTACAGAAAATCTTATGAAATGGTCAAGATAAAGTTCTCCATTTGGTTTAAATTTAGGTAATTGTTTTTTTAGATTTATCCTTGAAGTAAAATTTGAACTTTTCCTATAAGAAATCTGAGTTGAACTGGCCTGGTTTTTATTAGGGTTAACAAACTTTTTAGAATTTAATTCTGAATTTGTACGCTCCAATTCAGCCCAAAGCTTATCAAATTGATATTTTGCTAATTCCGAATCGGAACATTTATGTTCTACCCCTTGCAAACTGTTACTATTCATGTATTAAATTTCTGTATCATGCAAGGCTAAATTTATATCTTTAATATTACGACACCTTCCAAGGTATCAAGTTTTTCATCAGCTAACATAAATCTTTTGTTAATATGCGACATTTCAGAGAGAGATATGCTCTCTAAAACTTCGGTTCTACTACATATAGATTGTATATTTTGGTCTAACAACGAAAATTTTGAGTTAACTCCTCTTTAAACGAATCTGCATACTCTTGTGTTACCTTGAAATTTTATAATATTTTCTCTTTCAGATCTGCCCAATATGATTGGACAATTCAATTTTTTCCTAGGAACAATCAGTTTCCTTAAGGTACTAACATCCTGTATAATCGTAGTTTAATTATCAAGACAGTCATTAATATGCTTGTCTAACTTAACATTGGAATATTCTAACTTAATATTTTGTTCAGTAATGTTTCTCCTTGATTCTTTGACAAGGAATTAAACTTATCAGATTTTTAACTGAAATTGTCTGATAACTGGTCATTGATGTTTTTCCTTAATTCATTTGCGAAGTCATTAAACTTGTCTGACTATTCCCTGAATTTATTTACCATTTGTTGGAAAAGTTGTAGTAAAGCTGGGCTAATTTCCTCCGTTTGTGATATTACTGGTCTATTTAAACTTCTGGCTCATGACAATATTAGCTATACAATGATCAATCTCTGCATCAACAATTAAAGTTCAACACTATATGTAACAAGACTGGTTACGCTCATCACAGGATCTCAGCGCACATCAGCTTGGCAGGTTTGGGTCAGCTACTGCGGCGATCATCGTGAGGCGGCAATGTCAAACTCATAGACCCACATCTCGTCAGCTGGTTGAAGCGTTGACTTTAAACAACAGCAGCTGTTTATTCCCGTCCTTGCGGCGTGTTTTTCTCGTCTTCCCAATATTTATAACCCCTGTTCTGGTCTTTGATCGTTGTTGATTTCGGTGATCATAAGCAACGAATTTGAATACCGAAATTCAGTATTAAATCTTCAAAACTTTCGTTTCCACAGTCGCCTCCAATTTACAGGTTGTTCCTTTCTTGTTAGGTTCTAGTCCTGTCACTTAGGGCGAAATCTTGTGCTATTACCACGTATTTCTACTATGTTCTTACAATACCATATTCTACCGTATTATTAATTCTCAGATGTGATTATACGGAAGTTTCTTGGTTCCTTGTACAAGCTCCAGCTAGTCCATGCCTTATGTAAAAGGAAATAATTTTATTTTTGTGAAGCAGATTGTTCTCTGAAGATATCTTCATATCACCATTAGAACAGCTGGAAGTTTACTTCTTAATTCCACTGATAAAGTACTATCTCTTCTTTTAGATCAGACAACTTTAGTCCGTTCATAACTAATACACCACCCCCGTGAACCACAGACATTGCCGAGGTGGGATGGCTTGCGTGCCTCAATGATGCAGATAGCCGTACCGTTGGTGCAACCACAGCGGAGGGGTATCTGTGGAGAGGCCAGACATAGGTGTGGTTCCTGAAGAGGGACACCAGCCATTTCAGTAGTTACAGTGGCAACAGTCTGGATGATTGACTGAGCTGGGCTTGTAACATCAGCTAATGTCGCCTTGCCACACAGCTACTGCGAACGGCTGAAAGCCAGGGGAAACTACAACCGTTACTTTTCCCAAGGACATGCAGCTCTACTGTAAGAACATATGATGATGGCATCCTCTCGGGTAAAATATTCAGGAGGATCTCCGGGCGGGGACTACTCAGGAGGATGTTGTCATCAGGAAAGACAATACTGGTATTCTACGGATCGGAGCGTGCAATGTTAGATCCCTTAATCGGGTAGGAAAATTAGAAAATTTAAAAAGGGAAATGGATAGATAGAAGTTAGATATAGTGGGGATTAGTGAAGTTCGGTGACAGGATGAAAAGTATTTCTGGTCAGGTGAGTACAGGATTATAAATACAAAATCAGTTTGGGGTGTCACAGGCGTAGGACTGATAATGAGTAAGAAAATAGGAATGCAGATAAACTACTATGAGCAGTACAGTGATCGCATTATCAAAATAGATACTTAGCCAACACTGACAACAGTAGTACAGGTTTATATGCCAACTAGCTCTGCCGATGATAATGAGATCGAAGAAATATATGAGGAGCTAAAGGAAATTATTGAGACAGTTAAGGGAGAGGAAAACTTAATTGTGATGGGAGACTGGAATTCGGTAGTAGGAAAAGGAAGAGAAGAAAAATAATTGGCGAATGTGGACTGGGCAGGAGGAATGAAAGGGGAAGCCGCTTGGTAGAATTTTGCACGGAACATAATTTAGTTATAACAAACACGTGGTTTAAGAATCACAAAAGAAGGTTGTATACATGGAAGAGACCAGGAGACACCAGAATGTATCAGATAGATTTTATAACGGTAAGACATAGATTCCGGAACTAGGTTATAAACTGTAAGACATACCCAGGGGCAGATATAGACTCTGACCATAACTTGTTAGTCATGAACTGTAGGCTGAAACTGAAAATACTGCAGAAAGGTAGGAAAATAAGGAGATGGGACTGAGATACATTGAAGGAACGTGAAGTTCTGGAGAATTTCAGAGGGAGTTTTAGGCAACAATTGACAGAAACAGGGGGAAATAAAACAGTAGAAGAGGAATGGGTGGCATTGAGAGATGAAATAGTGAAGGCGGCAGAGGACAAAATAGGTAGAAATGCAAGACCTACAAAAAATCCTTGGATATCACAGGAAATACTAAATTTAATTGATGAACGGAGAAAATATAAAAATGCAGTAAATGATACAGGCAAAATGGAGTAGAGACGACTAAGAAATGAGATTGACAGGAAGTGCAAAATTACTAAGCAGGAGTGGCTAGAAGCCAAATGCAAATCTGTAGGAGAATGTATAAGAAGGGGTAAAGTAGATACCACCTACAGGAAAATAAGAGAGACATTTGGGGACAAGAAAAGCAACTCTACGAATATCAAGAACTCGGATGGGAATCCAGTTCTCAGCAAAGAAGGGAAAGCTGAAAGGTGGAAAGAGTACATAGAGCAGCTCTGCAAAGGAAATGAACTTAGAGACGATGTTGTGGGAAAGGAAGAGAAAATAGATCAAGATGATATAGGTAATACTATACTGAGAGATGAACTTGACCTACCCTTGAAAGACCTAGGTCGGAACAAGGCCCCGGGAGTAGATGACATAGCCTCAGAGCTATTAAAGTCTCTGGGAGAGCCAGCCATGACAAGACTATTTGAAATGGTGTGTAGGATGTTTGAGACAGGCGAAATACCCTCAGACTTTAAGAAAAATGTAATAATCCCCATTCCAAAGAAATCAGGCGCAGACAGGTGTGAAAATTATAGAACCATCAGTTTGATAAGTCATGGTTGCAAACTTTTAACACGAATTATCTACAGGAGAATGGAAAATCTGGTGGAAGCTGACCTTGGGGAAGATCAGTTGGATTCAGGAGGAACATAGGAACCCGGGAGGCAATACTCACTGTACATCTTATCTTAGAAGCTTTTGTAGATTTGGAGAAAGCATTTGACAATGTTGACTGGAATACACTCTTTCAAATTCTGAAGTCAGCAGGGGTAAAATATAGGGAAAGGAGAGTTATTTACAACTTGTACAAAAGCCAGACTGCAGTTATTAGACTCGAAGGACATGAAAGGAAAGCATCAGTTGGGAAGGGAGTAAGACAGGGTTGTAGCCTTTCTCCAATGTTATTCAATTTGTACATCGAGCAGGCGGTGAAGGAAAGCACGGATAAATTTGGAATAGGGATTAAAGTTCAGGTAGAAGAAATAAAAACATTGCGTTTTGCTGATGACAATGTAATTCTGTCAGAGACAGCAAAGGATCTGGAAGAGCAGTTGAATGGAATGGACAGTGTGTTGAAGAGAGTGAAAAAATGAACATTAAAAACAAAAATAATGGAATGCAGTCTTAGAAAATCAGGGGAAGCTGAAGGAATTAGATTAGGTAACGAAACAATGAAGGTGGTATATGAGCTTTGTTATGTGGGTAGTAAAATAACATGCAATGGTCTTAGTACAGAGGATATAAAATGCAGAATGGCAATGGGAAGAAAAGCATTTTTGAAAAAGAGAAATTTGCTAACATCAATTTAATTTAAGTGTAAGGAAGTCTTTTCTGAATGCATTTGTGTGGAGTGTTGCATTGTACGGGAGTGAAACATGGACAGTAAGCAGTGCGGGCAGGAAGAGAATTGAGGCTTTTGAAATGTGGTGCTACAGAAGAATGCTGAAGGTTAGGTGGGTAGATCGCATAACTAATGAATAAGTACTGAACATAATTGGTGAGAAAAGGAATTTTTTGCATACCCTGGATAAAAAAAGGGATTGATTGATAGGGCACATTCTTAAACATCAGGGAATCGTAAATTTAGCATTGGAGGGAAGTGTGTGGGGTAAAAATCGCAGAGGGAGACCAAGAGCAGATTCAAATGGCTGTGGGTTGTCATTCTTATGAGAAGATGAAAAGGCTTGCTCAGGATAGAGTAGGGTGGATAGCTGCATCAAACCAGTCTCCGGACTGAAGACCATAACAACAACAACTAATACATTAAAGGGATATTAAAAGTTCTGATGTATTTCTAATGGAATCATAGTCACTAATAATTACCATAACGGCTACATTTAAATGAACTGATAATTAATCACAGATGTTATAGTCTTCTTTTTTCCTTGGGACTATGCAGTTCCTTTATTCTTTACTAGTGAGTTCCTATTGCTACGCCAAAACGTGCGGAAACTAATTCCGTCTGGCAGTATTTACTCACAAAATGCCAAACCCCTTATATATTAAACCATTTGAATATCTTTGGTCGAGCTAGGAACCAGTAGTGTACAATGTTACACTACAATATGTAACGTACCTCACAAATGGCTTTTAATCAAATTGCATGGTTATGGTATATCGCCCCAAATTTGCGACTGGATAGGAAATTTTTCTGTCAGAGAGGACACACTTCGTAGTAATCGATGGTAAGGCATAAAATAAAACAGAGGTGATATCGGGCGTTCCACAGGGTTGCGTTAATCACAACCAACTGCAGAACGATCTGAATAAGATATCACTATGGTGTAAAATTTGGCAATTGACTTTAAATAATGAGAACTGTGAAGTGGTCCACATGCGTACCAAAAGAAATTCATTAAACTTTGTTTACAATATAAGTCAATCAAAAGTAAAGGCTCTAAACTCCACTAAATATGTAGGAATTACTGTTACTTCAGACTTAAATTGGAAATAACACTTAGATAATCTCATGGGAAAGGCGAACCAGAGACAGCGTTTTATTGGCAGAACCCTTAAAAGAGGCAACAGAACTGAAGTATTGGTATTGCTGCCAAGTGTGGGAACTTAATCAGGTGGGTTTGATGGAGAACATAGAAAGAGTCCAGAGAAGGGCAGCTCGTTTCTTATTGTGACGATACAGGGGAGACAGCATTACGGAAATGATACAGGATCTGGTATGGGAATAATTAAAACTGTGGCGTGGCGTCGGCTACAATCGGCAACATTGTCTCCCGAATGTGAAAGATATTGTTGACTGCCACTTACATAGGTATACATTATCATCAGAATAAAATACAAAAAATCAGTGCTCGATCGGAGAGTTTCAGGTGTTATTCCTTCCTGTGTCTTTTCGAGAATGGAATGGGAGATAAATTAGTATAGCTGTGGTTCGATGAACCCTCTGCCAGGCACTTAAATTTTCTGAGTATCCCATTAGACACAGATGTAGATGTAGTTTTGTCTGTCAACATCATCGCAAAGTGAAATAGAATCTCTGGAAATGTCGAGTGTTTTGCAGCTTACTGCAGTTGACTCCTATGTGATGACGTATGCATGTTTTCTACACATTCTGTCTATGAGATACATTTACTGTCCATCTGAGTATTTGGAATAAAGTTGGCAAGGCATTCTACAAGCATGTGGAATGACATTAAATAGGCTTTCTACACTGATAGTGACAGGTTGCCTGTTTACTATCTTTGAGAGTTGTGTGGTAAAATTGTATTGGAGTAGTAAAATTGTGTGTTCATTAGTAAAAGGAGATTTAAATATTTGAAATGACACTTTAGTTTCATGCAAATATTCAATTTTTCGTGTCTCACAAGTTGTTTTTATGTTCCAAGCCACCAGAAGATCACATGCCAAATAATGACAGAATCGAGTACTTGTCTACATCTATGGAGAAAATGGCGCGCATAAAGTTAGTTACCAGAATTTCAGTATATAGCATTCAGCATAAGAGCTTGTATTTATATGCCTTACTGTTGAAACTCTGTGATGGAGTAATTAAATTGTGACATATGTTGACGGATTGTGTCAGTGGCTGTGTAGGCAAGTTACAGAGGGCAACTGCTATGGTATAACTTTCTGTCCTCATTTCACCATAAGATTGATATCTCATTGCTACTTACAGTTTCTTTCCTTCTTTCAACTGTCTATGGATAGCATGCTTATACTTCATTCAGCATTAGAATAAACCCGATGCAAGCAAATGGAATGAACCGAAAGTCCGTTATTGTCGAACGGTCGCAGCAAATGGTTTTGTGTGTTTCTTCTGTAAGGGGACAGCTTTGTGGGGAAACTTGAAGTCTACAATTCTGAGATAAAATGCGCACACACATGAGAATCGTGAGAATTTATTGAGAAGCAGCCTACTGGTTCCAAGTGATATGCTTTGACAGCTACTGAGTCGTTGTAGTTTAGGGGTTAGTCAATATATAGTGGCATCTCCCATCTGTCAAACGAGCATCTGGCCGCTGGCAGAAAATGCCGTCGGCGGGAGTAGTCCCATTAGGCCTTTGAGAAATATGCAATTAATTATTTAAAAATTAAGAACTATTGATCTGTATATGGTACTAAGAACTGAACAGGCTCATTTTAAAGCTGAAAATTAGATGGTTCTGCTCATTCAAACGCGCCTCCTGCCACTTTAATAGCTTGTGAGTTATAGTAAATCAAAAATCATTGTAAAATAACAATTTGCTAAACGATATATCTTGGAAACGGCTAACAAAATGTTACGCACAAGGCGTCAACTGAAAGATCTAAGTGAGTACTATTAACCCTTTAGCTGCTGCTGCCAAGCATCCAGTCTGTCATGTAGCGCGCACCCTGGCGTCTGCCTAATCCTGCTACCTGCAGTAACGGGTGTCCCCACGGCCTGCTGCAGGCGGCTGAGCCAGCCGATTGGCCGACCTCGCCATGTGCTGCATATTCCGGAAGTGAAGGGCTGTCGCCCATGCCCCGCCTTCTGAGTGTGATCCCAAAAACACGATGTATCTGGACACTTTTTTCTGTGGCTTTGAATCTGCAGATGTATTAATACACAGACATTATGCGCAATGAGTCTGCTTATTGGCCATTCCACGTCAGTTGTGCTGATTTCGAAACATTTTGTCGCAGTATAATCACGGATGTCGAAATATATAAATATTAGTAAACTAAGGCAATCGTCGATCTAATACTGGATCAGATATAGGCACTTGTTTGATTTCATGCTTATAGTTTCGCCGAGTGTGTCTGAATTTCTGACAACTTTGGGTTGTTCAATATGGGGTAATATTTTGTTAAAATAAATGAAATTTGGTAATCTACAATTGGTGCGTTCTCTTAAGAATAAAAAAGGAAATAACTTTGTGATCCTAGGAAATACTAGGTAAAAGCGCAAGAAAATATAGGTGCCCAAATTCTCTTAAGTTCGGCATCTTATTTCTAAGGGACTACAAGAAAGTGTTAGGCCAATTTTCAGCCATTAAGACAACCGTTAGATTACTCTGCTTCGGATAGCAAATGTCAACTCGCTAACGATCAATTATTCTGCCTGTTTTTGTGTTGGAGTTTGTAGCACTGATTGAAATATGTCGTCAAACCATGTTTTAAGTGCATTTTTGACCGAAAAGATATTTTCTTGTCAGGTTTTCGATTTGGTGATCAAATGACTCATATTTCCGGGCATATAATCGATACAAGTAAGTGCGAAATGTCTTCCAAAACAGACAATTTTGTGTTTTGCTTGTGAAAACAGTAGAAAGTGTTATTGAGTGCCAGTAATATCTCATGCAGTTTGATGGTTTTTTTTTCCTACAGTTTGCACCAATACCAGTTGCTTTCGCATACATCTCGTGTGCAGTACGCAGTGCAAACACTATTTCTGAGACACCAAAAGCAAAATATTACGTCTACTTGCATTTCGATCAAGTTTGTAAATCGGGTTAGTGCTCAGATATTAATTTATTACTAACAAGTCAGCGTAATTGCATCTATACTCGTCAGAAGTAACTCCAAATTGAATAGATAAATAAGTAGAAGAACGTCAAGGAAGGAGAAAACGATAAACAGAATGACAATGCAGCACCGCTGTTCTCTAGTCGGTAGGACTATGACGCTTGGCGGACAGTGCCTTCAGTACATAGTATACTATTTCCCTTTCTCACCTTTTACTTTTCGTCGTCTTTTAGGCTCACTACCTCCTGCAGGCTGGATGGAAAATGCAGGTTCGGATTACGGATGCAAGACAAGTAGCAGAAGGTCGATGATAGGAGTAAGTACAAAACTGGTTAGTTGACTTCGTCCCCGAAAATATAAAATCAACAGGTTTGATTGTAAATGATTCAATATATTACAACAGATATACATTCATGTATAAAGGCAATATGAATACAGGTATGATGAATACAGGCTATTATATACAATCTTGGCAGCCTATTCAGTCAGAGGAAGAAGGAGAGATGTTAACAGGTCTGAGGGAGGCTGCGGAATGAGAATGAGTATCGCTCCGTCGTTTTCCACATGCGCACGTTGCGACAAACTGCCACCAGAACGCGTGCTCAAGCGATCTTAACGTAAGCGATGCAGATATCGATACAGACAAGGGAACGGTCAGACTTGTCATGCCGAAATATGTATTAATTTTTTAGCAATATTAGTTAACATTGAAGGAAATCTGTATGCAGAATGTTAGCTGCTGACATGACCCAGAAGTCACCCAACGAAAAAAAAAGCACTAAAATGGCTGTTTTTCCAACTAGCCGCTTGTGGTGATAGCAGGCCACCCCTGGAAATGGCGAGTCGCGAGCTGTTTTTATGGTGAGCGTTGTGTGCATGGTCGTGAGGTGCGGCCGTCTTATCGCGCCGTTCACTAAAGAGGAATATCGTTGCACGGTTTTTGTTGGAAGGGGGAAGCGAAAATTCGTTTCTGTGGTATCCACTTTCTTTTCATTTCTGGTACGTATTTCAAAACATGCCGTCCTGATACAACAGACAATTAGACAAAACCAAATCCTGATATGAGTTTTTTTAATTAACTTATTTATGTGTTTAATCTTAAAAATATATATATGAACGGTTTTATGCATCTCTAGTCCAAGCGCCATATGTCATAACTGACATAAAGGAACCTAAATATTTCATGTTCTCAGATATATTTATTTATGAATATTTCTCAACTTTTTGTTCCAAAGAAAGGTTAGTGATCTTTCAGTTAGTAGCGAAATCTCACAGCGAATAACTAACAGCACTAATTGCGCTCACATCAGAAATATAAAGTGGCAGATTGGTCTTGTGATGCATAACATGGTCCAATATTTAAATGTTGACCACTGTACGTACTAAGAGCTTAATTCTCCTGGTAGGAGGTTCCAAGAGAAGAATTTACTGTTATAAAAAAGCTTAATTTTAGCACTATAATTGGCAACTGATCCCTATAAACTACCATCTACTCCCTGTTGTAAATCCTTGTTATACAAAATCATGGCGGACTCTTAAGTTATAATGTGAGAGTAAACTATCTATGCACAAGCTGCAAACCCCTGCTGTCGAAGTTCGCAGCCATGTTGTTCCGAAAACCGATAAAAATATTTAAATTCAATTTCCGAAAAATAAAGAAAATTTACTATGACATCGAACCCTTAGAAATGTTTAGAATTACATAAGAAAGCGAATGAAATGCAGCTACAAGCGATAGGGAGCGATTACAGAGACAGATGAAGTCCAGCCTAAAAAAAAAAAAAAAAAAAAAAAAAAAAAGGAAAGTGAAATAATCAGAAGGATACATGGATAGTTACTTACCTGATGGGCATGGAACAGACAATAGTGGAAACTGAAGGCTTTGTTCTAAGAACCAACCATGTGGAACACAAATATCACTCATGGATGGATAAGAAAGATTTTTACATGTACTGTATAAAAATGAACATATTGTCTGTTAGAAATCGGGCCCCACCAAGCTAGAGAGAATTTACACAGACTTCATACACCGCCATCACAAAAAGTTTGAATATACCAGGCTGTTATCAAACTGCAACTAGTAACACATACACCGCACTTATCTGTTGAAAATCACTGGGCTCAAAAACTAGAAAACATTTCCAAGCAAGATCGAAGGAAAGTATTCTGAAAAATGAATCTAAGCGCAAGAGTCTAAGTTAAACATGCTAGACAATGAATCGCAACCATCTCCACAGGCACAAGAGCAGAACGAACCTTACATCACCGTAGTCTGAGCACATAGTGAAGATCGAGCGGCCAGGGGATGGGGAAGCTACCAGAAACAATGAAGGTGAGGAGAGAAGATCGGGAGACGCAACCCTGGAGAAGGCTCGTCGACTAGCTTGTAACCAAAGGGTGTAGAAACCACTTTGGCTGCATCAGCAGCAGGGGTTGGTAACGACTAACTATCGACTCTGAGCCAGAGACAACCATGCAAAGCGAGCTATTACCACCCCCATTCAGACAGTCATTAGATCCGTACACATCCACTTAAAAGTAACACAAGTACACATTCTCACAGGGACAGTGGTGTAGCGGAGAAGCCATACTTATTGCCACATTCATAACCACAATAATAAATTATTTAAATAACAAAATCCTAGCAATGTTAACCAACATTTCAGAAACTAATATTTTAAAACATGAAATAACATGCTATTCCTCATGCCTTGAAAAGTTTTAACAAAATGCTAACGTAGCGACACCAAATAAATTACAATTTTATAAAAAAATATATGGAAGACGAGAGATGGTAAAGAGTTACTACTTTATTTTCTAGGGGAGGTTTCTTTAGGTTGTAGTGGGGATGGCTACAAAGTATGCACACTTACAAATACAAATAACTATACACAATATATACCCACAATCACACAAAATTTTTGGTTAATTTGTGTCTCTGTATGTCATAGTTTGTTCAATCCTATAACAGAGGAGACAGCCGCATATAGAGAAATAAGTGACTGTTCATAAAAGGATAACATAAGATCTAGCCATTTTCGACAATTATTGTTCCCTTTAGTTAGAGGTGTTTCCTTTGTACACCCGCTTCGAGTCTGGGAATAAAGGGAGACACACGTTACATATGAGTGCATGTATGACACATGTTAGGGGCGATTGCATGTTCCAGGGAGGAATTAATAGGAAGTGAGTATCCTGTGTGGCTAAGGAACAAGGAAGTACTAGAGGAGGAGAGATAGAGGCTCATAGAATGAAGTAGTCATCAGTAGACAAGAAATGGGGAGACTTGGTGGTTATTATTAGGAGTAGTAAGCTTAATGGAATATCTACTATGTCTTGTTAAGTAGCCATGTTGAGGACCTAACTACTGCCAGTTGCTGTTAAGTGGGTGTGCAGCACCAAAAGAAAGTTGCTCGCATCTGTGAGTATGCAGGTAAATGGATGGCTTGATACTCAAAATTTTTTTGTTTGGTAGAGGCAAGTAAAGACTTAATGGTCGATTCTTTCAAGTCTTAAACCTTGGTTCCCACTTGGAATTGTTAATTGCAAAGAATTAAATTTTTGCCGGTGGCCTCAGTCATATTCGTATTGACTATGTTACACAAGGCCAAAGCATTCTGTTTGTATGACTGTGTCGGCTCACCATGTTGTTGAGCTCGGTTCTTCACTTGTTCTTCCGCCTAGAGGATTTGTCGCTGGCTGGCTCCAAACCTCTTCTTAAGTTCCGCCTGGAACGTTTCGTCATTCATTTTCTCTTCGTTGTTTTCAAACTATTGCAGGGCAGTTTCGCCCAGGTAGAAACAAAAGTTGGCCAAAGACATTGTATGATCCCACCTGTTGTACTTGGGCGACCCAGTCGAAGCTTTTAGCCATTTGTTGAGGTCCGGTCCAGCATCTCAAGAGAACACCGATGGGTGTCTGATGTGCATCTGGCTTACTGCTGGTTTTGTGTCCATGGTTCTTCTGTTGATACGGACTTTCGGAAGGATGTACTCGGTATATCCTTTGTATTCCGGCTCTTGTCCGTGTAAGCGACGGCTTTTACATTGCCTAATTGGAGCTACGGTGATGCAGCTGTTGCACAGGATACCCGGCGCCTCCACCACAGAATGTCGCGTTGAAATGGAAGCAGGCTTGACATCGAATGCAACTGAACACAGCACTTATACTGAAAGCAGGTTTATTACGAACATAACATATACGCAGCACTAACTGTCTCATGGGCAGAGTGCTCTGGTATTTGTACACAGACAGAATGGCCAGCCGCGCTGGCCGAGGGGACTGAGGCGCTCCAGTCACGGTCTGCACAGTTACTATGGCTGGGGGTTCATATCCCCCCTCGGGCATGCATATTTGTGCCGTCCTTAGTCTTAGCTAGTTCATAAGTATTTTGTAAGCTTAAGGACTGATGACTCCGTAGTTAATCCCCATAAGTATGTAGAATATTCTGGATTTATTCATTCCAAAGACATAAATATTTGCCTGTGGGTGGGACTGAACAGGCGACTTTCAGCACTGTAATCAGTGACCCTATCCTCGGCGCCACACCGGCAGTCGGTTTACATGGTGTCTTGTGGCAATATGAGCCAACAAAAAAAGAAAAAAAAGAAAAAAAAAAATAGATAAGCATACTTACCTGTAGTTGAAGAGCTGTGGTTCTCCTGACAAGGATAGTTTGTCACCATTATGCAGAAAAGGGTGTTACAAAAAGGTACGGTCAAGCTTTCAGGAAATATGCCTCACAAACAAAGAAAGATAGTATGTTACATGGACATATGTCCGGAAATGCTTAATTTCCATGTTAGAGCTCATTTTATTACTTCTCTTCAAATCATATTAATCATGGAATGGAAACACACAGGAACAGAACGTACCAGCGTGACTTCATACACTTTGTTACCGGAAATGTTCAAATGTCCTCCGATAACGAGGATACATGCAGCCACCCTCCGTTGCATGGAATCCCTGATGCGCTGATGAAGCCCTGGAGAATGGCCCAAATGTTCACAGAAAATCTGTGTTGATGACGTGATTGCACAATTGCGTGTGGACTCTTGTCAGCCCACACATGTTGACTGTGAAAATTTACAATTTTATCACGTTGGAATGAAGCCTAATTCGTAAATAGAACATTTAAAGGGAAATACTAAAATGAACTCTAACATCGTAATTAAGCGTTTCCAGACACATGTCCACATAACCTATTTTCTTTCTTTGTGTGTGAGGAATGTTTCCTGAAGGTTTGGCCATAACTTTTTGTAACACCTAGTATAAAAATTGAAGAAGGTTGGCCTTAAAAGAATATGGTTTAAGGTGAAGTGATGTATATTAGTATTAAGAACTGATGATTGTGTTATTAAGGCTTGAAAACTCAAGTCTGAGTGGAGGAATATGTAGTGTTACAAAATTACAACATCTCCTTCCTGATCGACTTGAGTTTACCAAGGCTTTCATTGCATACGGGCGGCCTAGCATTGTAATAGCTACTGCAAGAATCTGTCTTTGCTACAGATGTGATGAGCAGTCGGTCACTGCACAGTGGATGCTAGAAGGCAGAGAAAATCCACAGAATAAGCTAATATGTGATCTCTGTTTTTGTTTAAATTATTATTACGATTGTTGTTAATGAGATTGATTCCCTTGGAAGTTCTGTAGAATCAAACACAATGAAACATAAATGAAGAATTTACACAAATGTTTTAGCGTGATGATATATTTCAACATGACTTTCACTTTCGTTGGATATATATATATATCCAATTGAAATGAGGTAAAGTTCCAGATACAATTAGGGCTCTTTACACCCATGTCATCTTGCAATAATGCAATTATTGCATACTTATGGAATATCACTCCAATTGTGCGATTGGATTCGCAATTTCCTATCAGAAAGGACATTTTCACTTTCATTGTTAAGAAAACTACTACCAGCAGTTACACTTCAATTGTTATGAGTGGACGATACTTTTCATCACCTCAAAAGAAGCAGTTTTCATACGGCAGAAAAGCAAAATTATCTCTGACAGCTATTGAACAGGAATGGCACACAAATAAATTCTGAAACTCTTTAATTTGTATATTCTAGTAGCAGTCATAACATCTTTGCTATTCTGTCGACACAGCTTACAGCTAATGACATCTGATTAAAACATATTGGTTTGTGCTACATATTTCTCTTCCCAGTTTACATGGTAGCAGGTTGGAGCAGCACTTTCGAAGTTGTGATCTCTGTCAGTGCTATGCAATGGGAGGAACTCTCATAGACGTTTGGAAACAATCTAGAGAATGTTTGAAACTCTGTGAAGGATCAGAGTAGATGAGTCATGAGCATTATAACACAAAGTCATATAAACCCTAATTTATATTATTTTAGGTCATTTAACATCATAATCAGCTTTTGTCCATATTTTTACCTTAACAGAACCACAAATATAGGAAACTGCATATATGAGACACTTTGATCAATTATATACTCATCTTGTAATGATTAAATAATTATATACAATATCCACAACATACAGACATAATATTTATTATAAACTATAATGTCCATATAGTAGTGTTTTTATTCCATCATTCATAATGTGTCTTTTATCAACGTTGCCACTTAGCACTATTTTGTTTAATTTAACTGTATACATTTTATGTTTGTTAAAACCATTCATTTATAAAATTCATTATGATGAATAAGCATTATATACAAACGTCAATTGATATTTTATTCTTTACAATTGATCTTTTAACACCCTTAGATTTTTTCTTTATTTTATCAGTAACTTCATAAGCATACGTTTAACACTCAGTCCAACAAATTAAGTCATTATTTAACATTATATTCATGTTTCATTTCTCCCAATACCTTTTTTATAATAGTCATCCATTTTTATATCGTAAATGTGGCTTGTTGATTACACACAAAATTTAACCTTCCCTAAGTGGAGAATTGTGTTACATGGTTGGCAGACAGCCATAAACACCTACATTCTCACTGAACAATCAAAACCATATATAAACAATATATTAGTATCCCAGGACAAAACAACCATATCGTATCTTGACGCATGAAACTATTTCTATGAATCATGGCGTTTGTCCCTAGTATAGTGACTTATTTAGCCTTATGGGGAAATCGTCGTTGCGAGAAGCTCAAGGCCCATTATTTGCGGTACACATCAAAGCAGGACAGAGTAGCCTTCCACCTTCCACCCTCGGGACAATAAGGTGGCACATACATTATGGAATGTAGTGTACTATTTATCAACAACAAATTACAGGACCATTAAACAGCATAACTTAAATTATATAGTACTTAATTTTCACACATCCACAAATTGGTATAGCAGACTACTTCATGTGATCGTTTTGTTCACCAGTAATTTTAGGCATACCAAGGTACCACTTCTGGTTTGCTTGGCCACATACACTTGTGTTGCACACACACAACAGCTGACTGGCCGTCACTACTCCACTGATATACACAATGGTTGTAACAAGTGGATGGATTTGAGACACGCAACACTGAAGTTACACATTCAAAATACCCTGACACACAAGAAAATACACACAGATAACCCCCAAAATACACTCAAAGTACACAAAAATACACTCAAAATACACAAAATACACTCCAAGTACACAAAATACACTCAAAGTACAGAAAAGACACTTGTGAAAAAATTACACAAATTTATCACAATTTATACAAAAACTAAACTAAGACACAATCCACCTGAAGAACGCATCTGGAATCTTGCCTATATGGAGGTTACTTAGTACTTCGCCTGGAAATATAAGTCAAAAACCATAATTTGGAGAACGTCCTGGAGTCTTACTAGGGGATAATCCGCTGGTTCTGGTGTGAATTTTGTGATCCGTGACCTGATTTACCCTAAAAAGAGTGATAGAGGTACATTTACTGCATTTGAGGACTTACTTCATCGCTGGCTCGAGAACAGGGGTATTACAATATACGATTACCGGATGGATAGTGATTTTGATCTCGTGCAAGACTGTTTAAGCCATCCCCAATTAAAGACATTACATCGCTACGTGCAGTTAATGCCTTATGTGTGCGAAAAGAAAACTGGAAATGGAGGATATCGAGACAAAGAGAAGGAAGCTAGAATATATGGCTAAAGCAACTGCCATAAAGGACATGTAAAACTAATGCTGGAGGAAGACGAAGCTATGGCATATGTGTAAGCTAGGCTTAAACAGAGGTTGTGGAGATATCTGGTTACGATTGGGACTTATAAAATATTTGCTTTTTACAATAAACAGTCAGGGAGAATGGTCACGCATTCGTGTACTGACCATAAATAGCATAACACATGAAAAATGTATAGAATTCTCGTTTGGGGAATTGTATCCAAATGTGGAGGACTGGGGGCAGTCATTTGCAGAGTTAAAATGGATGGAATAACAAGCAATCGTTTGCAAACCTAGTGTTCCATACGGAAATTACCACAGGAGTTGGTAACGTACACACATAGGGACGCATAGGGAACCTATAACCAGGAAAAATTGGCAAGAGTTAAAATTCCCGATTGTTCTCGTCTAGAAGCATTGTAGTAAAACTTGTGTTCTTATTTACTATCTACGGAAGCATAAGATTAAAGGTACTAGCTCTGTTGTGCGAGAGGATTACTGTAGGATGTACGAAACTCCCAGTTTTTGCTTAGTACGAGCCTCATTTGGACATCAATCGAGTACAAGGACAAGTGGTTAGGGTTAAAGAGTTTACAATATTTGTCAGTAATACGCATGTGTGCGGTTGTCTCTTTATGGCTTGTAAAGGCTGTCTTTATTGGGATGATGGTGTATTAAGAGCTATGGTATAGCTGTAGCATTTCTATGTCTGTTGTTACAATCAATGTAATTCTATCTTCGTAAAAATAGCTATCGTGTATTCGGAATCTGGTGTGGCCAGGAAAAATTAAACCGATAACTTCTCCAGGTCAGGTGCGAGTGTGGATAGGTATGTTTACATGTATGGGACGTACACATGCTCCAAACTGGAGTCTTCGATGACTCAACAGGTCCTCAATCGCCCACAGCCAGAATCAACAAGGAATGTGAGTATGCATGCATTTATTTCGGTAGTTCAGACCGAACAGCTGGATTGGTTCCTTTTCTCTAAAAATGGCTAGATACGTATCCGTTGTGCTGTAAACGGCAAAACAAATCTGTAACAGCTATTTCTCGTAGAGACAGGGATTAGGAGAAAAAATACCAGAAGACAGGTTGTCATATAGAAGTGATCTCTCTCTCTCTCTCTCTCTCTCTTTCTTTCTCTCTCTCTCTCTCTCTCTCTCTCTCTCTCTCTCTCTCTATATATATATATATATATATATATAAATTTGCGCACATCCTACTGGTTATGTATAACGACCGCTGTACTCGTCTTGTATGGTAAAAAGAACACGTGTTTGTGCCAGTTGCGAGGGTAATACATGGAAATGTTGCAATATATGTCGGTAATACGCATGTGTGTGTATGGTTGTAAATTCCGGAAAATTGTCTTGAATGTGCTAAAAATACCGATTTTTTCGAATGCACTTGTATAAATTTCAAGCTCTTCTACAGAAAAATAGCGTGACTTACCTATTTCGGATGCAATTTCTTTAAAAATTAAGTAATTTTCAACCTCTTCTCCAGAAAAAATATCAATTCGTTGCAATACAGCATGGAATGCTGTTGGAGTAGAATAGACTTAATAGTTGTATTATTACTTAGGATACATAGTTAAAATCCTGAAAGCTGCTTATTGACGGTTGTGTATGCGAGTATTTCGATAGCTCAAACCGAACAGTTGGATGGTTTCCTCTGTCCACAAAAAGGCCGGTTAGTCATACGATTCATTGCAATATAAAGGTGATCATCTTTCCCGGAAAAAATAAAAAACAGTATCTCAGCCTCTTACATAGAGCTGAGTTGTAGATGCGCACATAGAGACAGAGTGTAATGGTTGTACTGGGGATGTGGTGTATTCACCTCATCGGTTAGTGTTGCTTACTATGTGAATGGATGCCTCCTGCTAACGTTGTGGCGATGTTTGTGGTTGAAAATTATTGTTCTTCGGTCGAGAATCACAGCGTTGTGGTGGTGTTTGCGGTGGTAAATTATTGTCCTTCGGTCGAGAAGCATCGAATTCAATAAACCCTATGGTTAGGTGATTTAAGGCTGGGTAGTTACCTTCTCTTGGAGGTGTGTTTAATCGTTTGTTTAGTCTCTAAAGGACTGCTCTTGGAGTTCGATAAAATATTTTCGGGTGTTGTATTAGCAGATATATAAATATAAGAAAAGAGCTTGTTGTTGATCTGAATCGTTCCTTGTTAGCTGTTCTACGTGTGTCACTCACTTTTACGATGTAATTTGGTGTGTTACAAATGCTTATCGAGAGTATTGATTTGTTAGAAGGTGGAATACGGCGACTGTTTGTGCTCGAATACTCGAGGTATGTTGTCTATTGACTGACAGAAAACGTTCCAGAAATACTGTCTGGTGGAGTATGGAATGCAAAAGAGGTGCATGATCAATCGGTTAGATGTTCGGAAAGGATGTACCAACGACACAGAGTTACCGAGTTGTCGTTTGCTAGTTAGTTTAGAACTTAAGTAGGAAAGAGCAGGGTTGGAGATGGTTGTTGTTACATAGAGTGCCGTATGCTAGTTGGGGTAGAACTTAAGTAAAAGTGTTTGAAATATGCGGTACAGTTGTGTTGCGATTGAGCTCTAAATAAATCGCTTTAGGATTATGTTCTTAAAACATTGCGCTTTGTACGTTCCGAAGTATTGCCTCTTTGATTGTAGTGTTGTCTATTTTATGGCTGGTGTGCATTACGTTACGTAGCGGATGTGCCTACTGTGGTAAATCATAATTCTCTCGTCAAAAATTAACGTGTTTTATACAACTCCTATAGCTTGGTAACTTAAAGTGCGCTAGTTGTAGTCAATGGAGTACGTGTGTGCGGATCTACATGCGTAGTAAATTCAGTAAGTTCGATACTGCAAACGCTGGAGATAAGACGAAGCTACTGTTTCTGGAATAAAGTGGGGAAATATGTACGTCATGTGGGTATATATCTTGTAAAGTGTAACTAATCGATGTTTTTTTAATGGAGGTGCCCCCATCTATACTACAGCAGCATCTTCGTGTAGATGGCTCTGTCTCCTGGATTTTTGGGCGACACACAAGATTTCGCAGTTTTTCTTTTTAAACCGAGCATTAATTTCGGATGGAAGGAGCAACTGCAACGTGGTTGCAGGCAAGGATAAGACAATTGGAAACGACTGTTTAACGTGATTGGCGTCGAATTGTAGAACCAAAATAAATCTGTCGAAAAATCACGAGGCCTGGTGTAAGCAAAGTTATCGATTTTATAAAGCGTCCAGACAGGCGATTGTGAGGACTTTTATTTTTTCGCTGGGTCGAGAAGATGGCATATCCAAGATGGACGAATGTGCAAGAAGAACATGGTAAAAATACCGTATCTTGTGTTTTAGAACAATTAAACAAAGTGCTCTGTTGTACTGTGCATCGTTCCCAGCTAACATACACTTTTAAAGATCAGTTGGAGAGATTTCTTGGCGAGTCGAGCAAGGAGCTATATTTTTTTTTTTTTTTTAGCATTCCAGGACTTTATTCTCCGCGGACGTAGATATCGCCTACGTTATTCCACAACTCCTAAGAAGAAGGGTAAACGAAAACTGGGTTATATGGCGAAGACACAGGCTTTGAAGGATGCCATTGCATATGTGCAAGCCCGGTTTAAACAGATAGTGTGGAGAAAAATATTTGCTTTTACACTAAACATCCAGGGGGGATTGGTCTCGTGTCATTGTATTGACCAAAAAATTAACGGAACACACGTAAAACGTTTTACAATCCTTGTTTGGAGAAGGGTTGCTTTGTATCTAAATGCTGGAGCAGCCGCATTCAGAATTTAAAAAAAAGAAAAGAAAACTTATGGAATTATAATTACAGTTAGCAAGCGGTCGTTTTAAGCATAACCTAGTGCTCCATTCTGAAATGTAGGTATCATAAGAGTCGGTGGCGTACACGCAGAGTGTTATAACCAGGAAATAAGGGACAAAGTTAAAAAATACTACAGTCTTTAGAAGAATATTGATGGAAGGCGTAGAACTGGTTTGGGGATAACGGTAAATTGATCTAGGTTTAAGAATGGATTGGTGAAATGCAGAGGAAAAAAAACTAATTTTTGGTAAGTGTCCGAAATCCAGAAATTCTCGCAAAGTATGGGTGATCTGAGCTCTAATGGAGAGGTGCTGTCAGAAATCTGTGGAATATGACGTATGTAATAAGCCTAACGCGTTTTTCCCTACACAAAACTGGTTCCAGAAAGGGCGACATAAGTTACATTAAAAAACATATTTCTAGCATTCTCTGCTGAACATCTATTTATTTTAGAGGAATAGGTAATATTGAGACAGGTTCGTAAAAAAGCATGATTCGGTCGTTGCTGTCACTGTTTTTTAAAAGCGATATACGTTTGATAATTTTTAAGGTTTCTCCGCAGAGTGCAGTGACGAGCGCTTCTTCTTCTTCACATGTGTGGGTGGAACTATTTGCTTAGCCTTTACAGGTAACACTTGGCCAGAGCATGTGTGTGATTCACAGCCGCCTGTCGGCTACAACGGGGCCGTGCGCGTTGATTTGAAAGGCTGAGGGGGAGCAGGTATCAGCAAGGGGTTGAATGGAGAGGACGGCCACTATAGTCCATCTGAGTTCTGCTTTTATCGCCAGGAGAGACACAGCAAATTGTTTTCTTGCGCGTGGACTGTTCCACTGCAAATTAGAACCACGAGGACGTTGGTGTAGAGACAGTACAAGGAGCTATAAAGTTAGTAGAAAAAAATTGTAATGCAAAATAAAATAATAATCGGGGCGGTCGGATCGCTAGTGCTGCGGTTAAATAATAATTTTCGGCGTGGGCCACGTGGGAATTCTTTTGCGTGGTGCAGGGGTCATGCTGAGGTCAACTGGAAAAATTGCGTACGCGCCATGGAGGCCTCGGTAAGTGCACTATGGTAGTTTTTTCTCATATGTACATGACTGTCAAGGGGCTAAAGCTAGGTGAGCGGACAGTCGGCCTCTGTGTCACGTCTCCGCGGTCACAGCAGCTATGGCCGGCAGACTGAGGCACACAATAGAGACTGGTCGGCTCCAGAGGTGGATGCTGCTTCATTGTATAGGCGCTGGGTGGGGGGAGGGGAGGAGAGCCATCTGTTGTCAGCGGTTGGAACTGCTGCTTTCAGTGAGACAGCATTGCAAACGATTTCAATGACCATGGATTGAAAATTCGATATAATTACTAGAGTAATGGAAGTACATATGTATGGCACTACAGATGATCTTATATATGATTCATCTACATGCACATCTAATTTTGGATGCAATATGAGCTCTAATTAAGGCTCTTTCTATCATGTTACCGAACAGAATGCTCTGATTTGCTTTTATATATAGAAACAGGTGCAGACTGAGGGTGCTCCACCGGATCGGAGCAGTGAAAGACTTCCATGGCATCCAGAAATTGGTCTTCCCGCCAATTTGTGGCTGCACCAGGACCTCTCAATTACACGAGTCAAATGTAATTACCGTAATTGCATCCTTCCTATGCTGCTGATGTCCCTCTGACACTCTGTGTCTGAATGACTGCAGAATATCAGTTGGGGATGGTCACGTGGTAGGGTGGGGGAGGGGGTGGCCATGTGCTGTGCTCTCATTGATCGACAGCATTGTAGGGTAGGAGTCGGCCAATTGGGTAACTGAGGTGGTGAGGGAATTCTGGAAAGTAGGGAATTCCGAAAATGATGATTATGTCAATGGAGAATTTCGCCATTTTGAATTTCCCGCCAAACTATGATGTCATCTCTTACGGCAACCATCTTGGATGATGTCACTTCCGGATTCTTGGCGTGAAGCTCTCCTTACCTCCCTACTATCATCACTCTGTGTTGTTGAAATACGGACAACAACTGTTCTAATACATCGTTGTGATCATCCCATGATTCCTCAGCAATCAGTACATCGTCCACATGTGGTAACCCTTTCTATTAACACGTCAGGCAAGATGCTGTTGAACCCCCTAATGAAAGCAGCTGAGCTGACATTGAGGTCAAAAGGTAATTTCTTTGAACTGGTAACAAGTATGCTCAACTGTCTGCAGACGGTCAGTTTCTGGCTCAATCACTGTGTTGATTTGCCGTGAATTGAGGACAAGCCTAATTCATTTGACCCGCTTCAGGACAATCAACAGAGGATTATTATAGGAGCTTGCTTCTCGCTCAATGACACCTTCCGCCAACATGCTTTTAATCTCTTCCTCGACCTGCTCCTTGTATACCCACGGTATCGGATATGGCCGCAAAGCAACCTCTTGTGTTCCCGTACTTGAAATTTATATAAAAATCCTTTGATAGTGCCTGGGGACTCCGAAAACACTGACGAATACGTGTGCAGTCGGGCACTCAGAAATTGGGAATACAGGTCAGCCGAGTTTACCGTCGCAGTACACACATTGAAATTCAATCTGATAGTGTTTGTACTCTTGTGGAAATGTACTATACCATTACTAAAGTCAAACAAGGATTTTGGTTAATCAAAAATTCTACACCAAGGAGCACATCAACAGCCAATGAGGGAAAGACAATAAATATCTCTCAGAACTCATGACCTTGACAGAAAAATGTGATTTCTGTCTGCTTCCTTACTTCGACACTTCGCCCAACGAGTGCACCTTAGTTTGCTGCAAGGGCAAGACCATCAAGTGCCGACTGCTTTGCATCATTCAACAGCTTGTTCACTAATGAGAGAAACAACACTGTCTGTGTCAAACACGCATTCCAAATGTATAGAAACAACATTAATAAGCACTATAGGTTGTGCTGCAGGCTTTCCTACTGATGTTTCTTCATCTAAGAGAACCTCACGTATATCCTCCATGTCTTTTACCCTGTTCTTTGCAGATTCCATTCCGAGCATGTTGATCGTTATGCAATCAACCTCAGAAAATTGTCATTGACCAGTGCTGGGCTGGGGTTTTGGCGGTTTGTATGACGTGTATCAGCTGACTGCACCTCAACCTGTCCAGGGGGCGTGGCTCCCTGCTGCCACTGTTTCTTGTTGGGGGTAGCTCTTTTTTCCATGCCCAAACCACTTATTTTTACTAAACTGGCGTTTCTGCCACTTATTCCTACCATCATTCGGATACGTATGCCTGAAAGAATTCTTTGTCACCCATACAGTTACCAGCAAGGACGGCATTTCGTAAACTGCGAGGCAGCTTCGACAAGCAGATTTTAATCAGCTTGCGCTAAGAGTAAGGAGCATCCAATAACTGGTTCTGTAAAACCATTCCTTGAAAGTACTCATTTGGACTAAGGGAGATCGAGTTATTAAAATGCGGCATCACTAAATGCTGCTTTTGATTCTATCCTGCTGCTGTTTTGACCAGTAGACAGAGAGGAAATGGCCACAGAAATTTTGATAGCACCAGCTGTACCTAAGTACATATCGCATCCGCATACCAGGTACCTCTTCAACATATCCGGACACATATTCCATCCTGTACCCATCTGACCAGGCAAGGAATATTCAAACTATTCCAACCATATCCGTGGATGGATCCCATTCGCCGAGTTAAGAAAGACTTGAAACTTCCGCACCGACAGGAAATGGTTGTAGTCGAACGCCTGTCTGTGTTTCCTACTAGTTACAGCTGCACGCCTCTCCCGCGCGGAAATTCTGCTGCGCGCCATTCGAGGATCTTCCTCCTCAAATGGGGAATCATCCCCATGTTCCGAACTGCATTGACTGCTAGCGCACACAACACGAGCCACGTGCGCTACTGGGGGAAGAGAGGAGCGGTCAATGGCTTCTTCTAAGCGTGTATTTATTTCCCCTTGCTGCTGCTGGAATTGAAGCAGGCCCTGAACTTCTTCAGAGTCGCCAGCGCCGACGGGAACCGTCCTGTCCGACGTCCCTTCTGAACGCTGCGACATCTGTTGAACTGCAGTGCCTAATTTCGCCAGCCGCGACCCTACTTCGTCAACACGCGTATTTGATTCTGCTATGGCATCGGCATTCGTTTTAATTCGCGCGTCGACTTTCACAATGGCCTTGGCATTAACTTTAACATGCTTGTCAACTTCCACAATGGCCTCAGCATTCGTCTTATCTCGCGTGTCGACGTTATCAACATGCGAGAGTACATAGCGGATTGCCTCTACATTTCCGCGAATGCGCGAAGCGTTCCCCAAAATAGCGGACATCGCTATTTCACGTGTTTCCTGCACGTGACGGACTATTTCATCACACGCATTGTGTATTGCTAACTGCATTGAAGTATTTTGTTCCACAATTTGCTCTCTCATACGAATTTCCATGTTAGAAACTTGCTCTTTCTGACTTTCCATGACAGAGAGTAAACTTGCTAGCATATCAGCAAATGCTGGTTCATCAATGGCGGGCACAAGCTTCGCCATGTAGGCAGAGGTACTGGGCGAATTTGTAAATTCAGCCATGTTGTCCGATAGCGCGTCTTGCACACTGCCTTCCGGGCTACCGGATGCGGCCATGTTCGAATTTGGCGCGCTTTGTAACGAATCTTCATCCACGCTGCCTGTTGCCGTAAGAATGGCAATGGCTTCTCACTCTAAAGACGGGTCTGATCGTGACGATTTTTCCTTGTCTTAACTGCGGTTCATATGTCTATTGCGAGTTACCACCGTTGAGTTCGAATTATTTTGCATGATTCGAAGTATAAGAACAACAAAATTTCCATGCAAGACCCAAAACGCACAGCCTATTAAGAAAATCCACGTGAACTAAAACACTCCATTCACAAAAATAATAAAGATTTAAATGCAAGCAGTAATTATTTAAATTATTGTAACGGTAAGACTCACCTCATCAGTTACTTTCTGTTACTATAGAATATAGCGTGGAATGCAGTACTGCAATGAAAATGGCACTCAGAAGCAAAGTTACTGAAAGGATTGTAATTAGTGGTAAAAAATAATGAAAATCTACTGATGTCATGGTCAGTGCTGTTGCTAATGTTCTTCCTAAATAAGTAAGAAATTGATTATGATTATGATCTACTAAAAGAACACTGACTGGTATACATCACATTGTTGAAAAGAATGAAATCTTTCTCCCTAACACGAAACTAATGATTTTTGTTACAGTTAACTACTTTTTTTAAAAATTAACACTTTGCTGAATAGATTCATCATTTAAATCTGCTGGCCTAGAATCTAGAATGGGGTCACTCAAACTGTACTGAAAATTTATAGTAACATAGAAGTTAATGTCTGAACTATTTCAATTATATGAACTGATTTAAATTAGTTATGTAGCAAAGCAGTAACTTATTCCAACCAATGTGTAAGAGCAATGAAATTTATAGTTGCAGCACTGCATATTGTACTAAGAAGATTCTCCAAAAATTTACATTATACAAATTGATTGCTGCTTTTAGAAAAAAAGGGTAACTCGGTTAATAATTCTTTACAGAAAGGATTCCTATTAGGTTACGTGACTTGGGATAAATTAGGGTTACATACACACTACTTTTAACAGAAATGTAACCTCTACTGAAAAGCATTCAAGACAAAAGTTAAATCTCTCAACGACCAATAACAATAAATATTGTGACCTGATATTAATGCAGAGTAGTGGCGAGGTGGCGGCACAGCGTACAGAGCTCAGATTTCATCTTTATACAGTTTGCGAGGTGACATTGTCACAGCGGTTTCCAGTAGCTTCTATTTAGCTCCATATGCAGACAGTATAAGTGTTGCCAATGCATCTGCACGTTCACCGTGGCATTGTACGTAGATTGGTCTTCTGCCTCTATGTCTTGCTGCTGTGCCCTCAGGTTCAGTACTGCTGTGAGCTTCCACGATAGACTGACTGCTGTGATTGCCAACCTTCGACTGACTACACTGTCTCCATCAGCTGTGCGGCAACACCACCTTTTCATTTACAACAGAATTGCATACACATTGGAATCACTACACCTTTCACTAATCATGCTGGTCGTGAGATATTACAAAATGACATACATAAAAGTATACAAAAATAAAACTGACATTATCGAAACAATTAAAATTACAAAAATATAATGCAAAAATAAACATGATATAGATATTCATAAAACATACAAAGCACATGAAGTACAGACTTCACATACCACACAATAGTGGAATCAATTGTAACATGAATGAAATTTAGTATCTAACGTACTATAAAAATGAAATATTATTATCAAAAAATGGTCAAAATTGGGCAACGGCATTATAACCTCCCTTACTTCAGAATGCGTAGTACACTACTAGTACTGACATTACTCTCACATGCTGCTTTCCTTGAAGATTTTAGAGGCAAAGGCTGAAATAGTACCTGTATGAGGTCGCCCTGATCGACCTTTATGCACATCACACACTGTTCCGTGAACTTCGAATTTGTCTCGTAGTCATATATTTGTTAACCTTGAAGGTGGTTCTGTACCACACTCACTTCTCCACTCTCTTCGAATCGCAGCTAGTTCCAATACCACTTCATTATTTGCTTCCGCACTTCAAAGCTCAAACGCACGTCTGCCATGTTAAAGTTACTTCCTTGCAGTGCAGCCACGTGTTGAAGAAACGTAACATTACTTTCTCATATATATTTAGGCTTGTAGATTGGGAAATAAATTGTCTATGACAGTTCAAAGTGTGTATACAATTATTGACGAACCATGTATTTTAAAGAAATCCTTTCCGAAATCATTTTTTGCCTTCATTCTCATCAGGGTATTCAAATATATATTTAATTAACCAATGAGATTTTTTAAGTTTTAAAATTGTATGTATTTCTGTCATTTTCATTTCTAAAGATAATTACTGTTTCTGTAGTGAACTACATAATTGTAATTGTAATTTCCAATAGTCAACAAGTTACTGTCTCTAATTCCTCATACTATTTTATTTTGTTGTGTTTATGGTAAGTCGTTATGTTTGTCATATAACACAATTTGATTCTCTGAATCAACTTCAAATATATATCCATATACAGCAATATATGATATTTTTATCACATCACTATCTAAATATCAATATAAATTATTTGCATCCAAATACATTAAATAATTTGATTATATATTTGAAACACAATGGTTCATATATATATTATTTCCTTTAACATATCATTTACAACATTGTACTATACCACCTCTAATACCTTTTTATATCATTATATCATATCATAATCACGTGTTAACCCAAGGGGTTGCTTAGGCATTTTTAACATACCATCCCATGATTAACCACGTGCTGTATAACACAAAGCATAATTTTATTCATACATTTTGCTCTAAAATTTTTAAATACAACAGCCAATAATGGAACATCTGTTTAAGAAAAAATATGATATTCACCCATATTCTATTCCAATTGTTCATATTAATGTATGGATAAACAAATTTTTAATAACTAGTTTCACTATGGCATGATAATTTTATTTAAATTTTAGGCGTTTTACATTTTGATAATTAGATGAAAACTAATTTAAATATATCAATAAATCTCATTTTTCAGTTATCTATTTGGTTACGAAAGCTAGTATATTTTTTTCATTATATGGTACTAACTCTATTTATTTTTCGTAATACCCGAGTTGTTTTAAAAACAAATGAGAATCATAACCAATTAGACTGTTTATAATATAGGTACAAATCGTAGTTGTTGAAGTTTAAGAATATATGTATTACATAGAGGTGCTATAAATTTTTATGATGATGTACCTGCTTATATTTTGGTGTACAAGCTTCTTCTCATTATAAATATTTTGTTGATTTAGAATGGATTGACTGTTGTTGTTGTGTTAACTTTGTCATTCGTTCTATTTGTGAATATATTTCACCAAATTCTTCAACTTCTTTTTTAATCATCTCAATTAATTTCGAATTGCATTTGGTCCGCTATATACAACAGGATCTTTATATTTGTTGACAGTATATTTCACATTTCAATAAAATGCAGATTCAGTTTCAGTCTACTTTTCATAACCAACAAGTTATTGTCAGAGTCTGTATCTGCCTCTGGGTATGTATTACAGTTTAAAACCTGGTTCCAAAATCTATGTTTTACCATTATAAAATCTATCTGGTATCTCCCAATGTATCTAAATTATTTTCCCATTCAATCTGTCATATGGCAAATATTGAGACATTGCATATCCATATAAATTATATGCATCCAAATTCAATAAATAATTTGATTATTTGTTTGAATCATAATGGTTCATTTATTTATTATTTGCTTTAACATATCTTTCACAATATTGTGCTATACCACCTATAATACCTTTTCCTATCATTATATCATATCATAATCATGTAATAATTCAAGTGGTTCTTTAGTCATTTTTAACACAGCATCCCATGATAAACCACGTGCTATATAATGCCAAGCATAATTTAATTCATATGCTTTCATACATGTTACTCAAAAATTTTTAAATACATCAGCCTATAATGGCACGTCACTTTTATGAGAAAAAAACATGATATTCACCCATATTCTATTCCAATTGTTCATAGAAATGAATGGATAAACATCTTATTAATAACTAGACTCACTACAGCATCATAAAATTATTTTTAATATTAAGCGTTTTACTTTTGATAAATTAGATGATAAGTAACTTGAATGTATCAATAAATCTCGTTTTTCAGTTATGTGTTTGTTTATGAAAGCCAATATATTTTCTTTCATTATTTGGTACCAACTCTATTTATTTCTCATTATACCCAAGTTGTTCTATAAACAAATGAGAATCATAACCATTTAGACTCTGTACGAATATAGGTACACATGTTAGTTGTTGAAGTTTAAGAATATATGTATTACATAGAGGTGCTATATAATTTCCAATTAAATTATTATGATGATGTACCTGTTTATTTTTAGGAGTACAAAATTCTTCTCTTAATAAACATTTTGTTGATTTAGAATGGATTGACTGTTATTGTGGTGTTAACTTCCTCATTCGCTCTATTCGTGAATATATTTCACCAATTTCGTCAACTTCTTTTTTAATGATCTCAATAAATTTCTTATCTGCATTTGGTCCTCTATATACAATAGGATCTTTATATTTTTTATGAATATATTTCACATTTCAACAAAATCCAGATTGTTCATGTTTTTGATATTTTATTGTTTGGATTTGGTTCATATCTAGCCATCTTTAATAATAAACTTTCAAAATCCCAATGTATTTTTAAATGTTATGCTTTCACCTTTATTAGGTACTATAATTTTAACTGATTTATTTATAGAACAATCTTCTTATGAGTATTTAGTTTATTTTCTGAATTAAAGTGTTGTAGACACATTTCACATAGGTGAATTTTACCAGACCAAAAGAATATTTTTTTACTACTAAACCAAAATGTTTTACATGCTCTCTTATCTTTTGATATTTTAGGTAGCTCAATATATGATTAACCATTAAGTGGTGTACATTTGTTAATTCCTAATTGTAAGCCAGTTATTATATTTAACAATCATCCTGATCCTCTATCTTGAAAATCATGCATTCATGTTTACATTTCACATTTACCTTATATAAAATAATTTAGATCTATATTATTTGTAATGATTTAGTTGTATGTTTAGAATCTTAATTGTTTTACTTTGTTAGTAGTATTCAATTTGAATTCACAAATACATTACTAAATTCACTTTCAATCCAACATATATTTTGCGATTATCTTTTATTAGTTGACATAGAATATATTTAATTGATGTCATGCCATGTGCCTTTAAATTTAATGTTATTTTCATTATTAAAAATTTGTAATCTATTTTGCGATGTTTCCTCAGCTGAATGATACTTATGACGTTTTCTTTCATTAGGTTCACTGATCACTGATTTAAATTTAATAGTCTGTATCAATTCAGGTTTACATAATTTCGAGTAACATTTCATTTTTAAGCTTTTAGGTGAAACTTTGAGTTCATTAATCTTCATCGACTGCAACTCCATTTATTGAAGTTAAAAATATTAATATTGTTGTCTGTATTTGTTGTCCATGTGTATAGACAATATTTAGCGTTAGATGTGTCTTTTTATGTATCTAATTTTTATTATGAATATTTAGTACCTGTATATACAAAGATATATCTATTTATTAAGGATAACAACAATTACTTTGGGTGTCTGTATTTAGTGCCTATTTACACCTACAACATTTACAGTTAGATTCCATACATAACATCTAGGGTCCACTATGCCATGCCCTGAAAATAGATTCTTTAAATAATTATGGAATATAATATATAATGATTCATTAATATATACAGTACTGAAAGAAATTACGTTATGATACATCATAAATTAGATTTTTTCATCATATGTTTGTTGTGAATTAATGTTGTTGAACGTCATTTTTATACACATTTACATATTCATTTGCCACATTTTCATGTACCCTTTTCTAAAATTTATTCTTGTGATTTTCACAATAACTGAGTGCATGCTGACATGCACATTGATTACAAATACTATGATGACCATCTTTTTTCAATTTGTCTATATGAAATTCATTAATGTCTTTTTCATTGTCACATTGACCACACTTTTCGTCTTATCCTATTTATTATAAAAACACTTTAAACTATTTGTTGCCTATTGTGATATAAAATTCAACACATGTGATTTATCTATCATAACTATTAAATGGGGCTATTATATACTTGTGCCAGTTATTTCTCTATTTTAGGTTCTTACTTTTCCGATGTGAAGTTGTAATTCTGCTTATTACTGCTTCCCCACAACCGAACTGACTAAAGAAACACAACATACCAATTCCACCAATTCTCATCCATACAATACTATGAGTATCCTGTTATGTCCTGAACATGTATGTTTTCTTGTGCACTACATCCATACATCTTGTATGTGTGTGTAATCTTATGTGCTGTTGTATTATAAGTGTGAATATGTCACATATGTGTCCAAAATGTTTGTGTGAATGGATGTGTATGTGTGTAGGTTTGTGAAAGAGTAGCGTGATATTTCTCAGGTGGACCCTCAGGATAATCACTGTGTTGTAGTGAGATAAAATGAAGATGAAAAAAATTTCTGATATAGTAACTGTGAAGTATCTCCTCGGAGATCTACGTGTGTTGTGGTAAGAGGGAGAAAAATCTTGAGAAAAAAAGCAAAAGTAGAAAATCAGGATGTTGGATCGAAGAAAGAGCGATAGATAGACCCCCATAGATTGGAAACACCCCGCCACCACACCCCACCTCTGGAAACCCCTGGTCCCTTCAGTCCTCCACTATGGCACCAGAGGGCAAAATAAAGCAGGTTAGGAATGAGCACCCTCACTTCAGTACGAACGCCATAGCTCGAATCCTACTATTGCAATGCCATGGAGAGTGAAAACCGCCATTGGGTTATGCATTGTAACTGTATATTTGTATCTGTGTCTGGTCTGTGTGTCTATAAGTTTACACCTACCCTCAGCTGCAGCACACTGGTCTGTAACTGAATACTTCCCCAATTTCAAAATCCATACAAACCCACTCCAGTTTGCATTCAATGATTTATTATTAAAGGTATAAAGCTCTATTAAAAGTCTTAATTTATAGTTGAGTAAATTATTATTCAGTCAGTCTTCTCCTTTTAGAGACAGTCATGGTATTCTGTACCATAAACACACCTCTGTGTATAAATAGACAACAAATGTAGAAACATAATTCTGAATATTTATCTGTCATATATGGAAGGTAGTACAACTCATGTTTATAATTTCTATTAAAATTGAAATACTACTGTCCTGCTATGTCAGAATTCTGCATAGTGTCATATTCAGGTTGAAAGAAAGTGATTCCCAGATTAAAGGATAGTTAAAGAGTGATAGTTATGCTTGGAAGAAAACTATAAAATAGAAATATCCACACATAAGGCTAAGGCCAGATGGTTGTCACTCCATCAAGTTGACATAGATGTCAATTCCCATAAGGGTACTTTATTAGCCTTTATGGCGTTCACATTATATAATTATTTGTCAGTACCTAAATCCGGGTGCTTCAAACGTACTGCTCTCACACGAGGACTATGTGAAATAATATATGGACAACACCACTTCGGAAAGAATTTACTAGTTTACTTAGCTTGAGCTTAACTGACAATTTTTCAATAGTAAAAGGCCACATATGTTATACTTTGGTATTTTTGCTTTCTCGTTGATCTTTCTTAGTCGGTTGTTAGCTGGCTTTATAAGATTATCTTTCACTTGATCTTGAATTGAATCTGAATTTCTTTTGCTATGTGGCCATGCGAAATAATTCAATAAGGGTTCACCAACAAACTTCCCATCAAGTATTTCCAACAAGTGTCAAACCAATGGACAGATGTGGTAATTCATTAAGTATTATTTGGAATTTTGGTATTAATGAACCTCAAGATATGTGTTTATCTGAACAATAAGTCTTACACATTCTTTCTAATTCCTGCATTACCCTTTCAGTAGGGTTTGACTGCTGTTTATATTTAGAGATTGCTATATGCTTAGTGTTATTCCAAGCTAAAAGTTCTTTAAATTCTATACTTGTAAACTGTGGGCCATTATTTGATAGGATACATTTTGGTATCCTACCATCCTTGAAGTAATCATTAAAAAATTAATTACAGCATTGGCATTGGTCTTTTTCATGGAATATAATCTTAACATACATGGACCAACACTCTAAAATCACCAAAATATGCTCTACTCCCCTTCTACTTGCTAGATGTGTTCCAAATAAATCACAAGCTGATAGATGCCGTAATCCTTTAGGTATTACAAGGTATAATCGAAAAAAGATTGTCTATCATAATCCTTTACCTTCTGACACACAATACAATACCTCAGGTTTATTATAACTATCCGGCTAAGGTTTTTAAAGAAATACAATCTCATCATATGAGTTACACACTTTTTAATTCCATAGTGCCTGTATTCCTCATGAAGAAACCATATTGAGTCCTCCTGTGCTTGTTTAGATATTCATAATTTCCAACAATAATTATCCGCATTTTTACATCAAAAAGACCTCCATCATTAATTTTAAAATTAGTTCCATCTGCCTTTGCACAATTCTCAAACTTCCCTTTAAAATACTCATTGTCCCTCATGGTGATCTTTGTCAATACATCTAATAATACTGTATAGTTTAATGATTAAACTGATAAATATCTCTGGTAGAACCCCACGGGACCTAAAATAAGATTTCAACTGTTTAACACTGTGGCTCTGGACATTTTTCAGTAGGCTCTATTCTGTCTTGGTTAGGTCTTATTCCTTTGATACCAACGAAATGACCTATAAATTTAACAACTTCTCGCCCAAAAGTTGACTTAATTAAGTGAAGTGTAATTTCTATTTATATACATTTTGATAATGATTCTTGTAGTAAATGACAGTGATCTTCCCAAGTTTGAGATATTAATAAAATATCGTCCACATAGATGATTAATTTCTGTAGTAATACTCTACCTAAGGCAGCATTTAAAGCTCTATTAATAATGACACCAAGAAGATCGGACCAAATGGTAATACTTCATATTGGTAAGCCTTACCTTCAAAGAGGAAAGATGTATATTTCCTTGAATCTTAATGTATAAGTACCTGATGATATCCCTAAGTTAGATCGACTGAACTAAAAACTTGGCCTTTTCAAATTTTATTAATAGGTCGACTATACTGAAAAGTCTGTCTCGATCAGATTCCATGTGTTTGTTCATGGTACAAGCACCTAAAACTATGCATACTCCTCTAGATGATTTGTTAACCACAGCCAATGGATTGTTAAAAGCACTGTTATATCTTTCAATAATTCCATTTTCAACCAATTTAAAAATTTCCTCTCATGCCATTTCCCCCATATTCAAAGGTATTTCGTATGGTGTGCAATAAATTGGTTTTTTATCTTTCATCTTAAAATAACTAACGTAACGTCCTAATTCCCTGTGTTATTAGAAAAGGCTTCTTTAGACTTACTAAGGATATTAAATAAACTATCTTTCTGATATTCTGAAAGTAAAAGCGATTCATTAGCTTTTACCTTAATCTCGTCTATCGTATGTATGTCAGGCGTTTTGCTTGATAATATCGTTTGTGTAGTCGATACTAAATGATCGAGTTCAATATATCTAAATTGCTGTCTTTTGTTACAAAGAGTAAACAAAATTCTTTGTCAGTAATATTACCTGTAACAATATTACACCTGAAGTTGTGTACGAATTAATATTTGTGTAACCAATCGATACCAAACAAAATTACAATATAAATTTTTAGAATCACCAATAATGCTAACATACACACTACATCATCAAGTTTTACAGGGATCTATGTCTCTATTCTTACTGGTTGACCTTTTATACTGGTAATAACTAAAACATTTATGCCACTAATAGGCTACCATAAGAAGTGAATGGTATTTCGATATTTCCTCTTATAATTGGTGAGATATGATGGAAATTGCACTACTACTGCCTACTAAAGTTTCTACTGGCAAGTCGAATACACGACCGTTTATCACAGGTACCCTACGCAAGATTTACTAGATATTTCTTCTTGAAGTAATCAATCCTTGGTGGGTACTTTGTGCCTAAAATGGGTTTGGAAATTGACTCGTATGTACCAAATTAATGTATTACATCTTGAGAATGGACCCCCTACCTAGATATCCCTTGTTTTCCATCAATACATTTGCAACCATTTTACTTTGATGAAAACAGTTACTATTTTCAGTTTTTGTGGAAATTTGCACAAAATTAGTTTTATAATGACTATAGGAATGACTGTCAATAATGTTATAGAATTTTCTGTTCTTCTACTTCTGATTATAATTTTTGCACTCTTCTTGTTTATGATGAAACTCACAGAGAAAAACTTGCTTCTGTGTTTGTTCCCAATTAGAATTATATTTACTATCCCCATCTTTGTTGAAAGGATATATTCTTTTGCAGCATATAAAAGTTCCTTAATGTTTCTCCATCCTTTATACCAAATTCCACACAGTACATAAGGAGGAAGCCTCCTTACAGAAATACTCTTCACCTACAGGCTTGTCAAGGCATTTGGCTTTCATACGATAATCCTGGATACATAATTCATTTGAGAAGTCATTAAACTTATCAGACTATTCCCTGAATTTATTTGGTTTTTATTGGAAAAGTTTTAATAAAGCAGGGGAAATATCCTCCGTTTGTGACATTTCTGGTCTATTTAAACTTCTGCCTCATGACAACATTAACTATACAATTATCAATCTCTGCCTCAACAATTAGAGTTCAACACTATATGTAACAAGACTGGTTATGCTCATCACAGGATCTCAGCGCACATTGCTCGGCATGTTTGGGTCAGCTACTACGGCGATCATCGTGAGGCGGCAATGTCGAACTAATAGTCACACATCTCGTCGGCTGGTTGAAGCGTTGACTTTAAACAACAGCAGCTGTCTATTCCCATCCTTGCGGCGTGTTTTTCTCGTCTTCCCAATATTTATAATCGCCATTCTGGTCTTTGAAGTTGACGATTTGATCGTTGCTGATTTCGGTAACCATAAGCAATGAATTTGAATACCGAAATTCAGTATTAAATCTTCAATACTTTCGTTTTCACAGTCGCCTCCAATTTCCAGGTTTTCCCTTTCTTCATAGGTTCTAGTCCTGTCACTTACAGCGAAATCTTGTGCTGTTTCCATGTATTTCTTCTATGTTCTGACAGTACCATATTCTATTGTATGATTCATTCTCAGACTTGAATATATGGAAGTGTCTTGGTTCCTTGTACAAGATCCGGCTAGTCCATGCCTTGTGTAAAAGGAAATAATTTTATTTTTGTGAAGCAGATTCTTCTCTGAAGATATCTTCATATCACCATTATAACACCTGGAAATTTACTTCTTAATTCCACTGATAAAGTACAATCTCTTCTTATAGATCATACAGAACTTTATTCCGTTCATAACTAATACATTAAAGGGATATTAATACTTCTGATGTATATCTAATGGAATCATAGTCAATAATAATGACAATAACGGCTGTATATAAAAGAACTAATAATTAATCACAGATGTTATAGTCTTCTTTCATCCTTGGCACTATGCAGTTCCTTTATTCTTTACTAGTGAGTTCCTATTCCCACGCCAAAACGTGCGGAAACTAATTCCGTCTGGCAGTATTTGCTCACAAAATGCCAAACCTCTTATATATTAAACCATTTGAATATATTTGGTCGAGCTAGGAACCAGTAGTGTACAATGTTACATTACAATATCTAACGCTAATTAGTGTGGTAATACATTTCACACATCAATGATTTTAATAACGTGGAGTTTCCTTTTATTTAAAACATCGTGGTGTGTCCTAACATCTGGAATGATTGCACAAAGAGCCGTTTTCTCGAGGCATGTACGTTATTTGGGTGGCATACACATCACATGGAACGCAAATCATTTCATTCGAATATTTTTGTGCATGATAATATGTATACATACATATAAAGCAATTACTATTTCAGAAAAAAATGGATGATTTATCCAAGAGAAAGACTTGGGAAGTTAAAGATGTTAATAACGCATGGGACTAATTCTGACACCTATGAAAGCAGTAATAAGGTTTGGCACTGATTGACACGTTTGTAGACGTTCTCTGGAGGAGTATCATCAAAATACCGAACTAGTAAGAGGACCTTGCAGTGTAGTTTTTATCAGTTGGCGAGAGATTAAGTGAATTTGTTGGTGAAGGTGCCGCTTGGCAACCACGATGATAATAAGTAGAAATTCTCCTCCTGTTCGGTCCAAAATATTTGCCCTAGCCGCGGTGGATTAACCGTGCACCCTGGGGCGCCATGTTGCAGTGCATGCGGGCATTCGCCATCGGGGATTCGAGTCCCACTTTGAGCATGGGTGTTTGTGTTGTTCTTATGTTAGTTTACTGCAGTTTAAATAGTTTGTAAGCTATGGACTGATAACCATGCAGTTGAGTTCGATAGATTTTTATTAGCACGACATTACTTGCCATAAAAGGCAATATTGGTTGAAAAATAATGCTGATATATTACTGCACAGAAAGATTGACGTAAATGCCGACCACAGACGGACTCCTACTGTTTTCAATGAGGTGACTTGCTCATCACCCATGAGTGACAGTTACTTTGGTACCCCCATCTCTGTCTGGAGATTTTTCAGACTGTTCAAATCCTAATTAGGACATAGATGTTTGTGTTGTCTTTAGTATATGTTTGTTTATAAGTCTTTTGTAACTCTTAGGATTAACGTCCCCACAGTTACGAAACATTTGCACTCATCATTGCAGGTGATTTTATTCCATTCACCGAGTTTCCGGGCTTATGTACATGGCAGCGTTGCAAACATATCATTTGATTTACTGGAGACAATAAAAGTTGTCGCAATAGGCACATAGATATCAGACTGGCTTTTGATAGTCATTGTTCTCACTGATTCACCACATAGTCCTAGAATTATTTCATGTCTGTAGGTAGATCAATACTTGAGGATCTGTTTCGCCAATGTTCACCCATTAAACTACAGACCTCTTGTATTAACGTCAATTTGCAGCAGGATTTTGGAACATATCCTATATTCAAATATTATGAATTATCTCGAGCAGAATGACCTATTGGCCCAGAGTCGACACAGATTTAGAAAATATCATTCATGCGAAACACAACTAGTTCTTTACTCACCCGAAGTGATGGGTGCTTTTGACAAGGGTTCGGAAATTGATTCCGTATTTCTTAATTTCCAGAAGGTTTTTGACACCGTACATCACAAATGGTTTTTAATCAAATTGCGTGGTTATGGTATATCACCCCTAATTTGCGACTGGATAGGAGATTTCCTGTCAGAGAGGACACAGTTCGATGTTAAGGCATAAACTAAAACAGAGGTGATATCGGGCGTTCCACAGTGTTGTGTTCTTGGTCGTGTGCTGTTCCTTATTTACATAAACAATTTAGGGGAAAATCCAAGAAGATCATTAAGGTTGTTTGCAGATGACGCCGGCATTTACCGTCCAGTAAAATCATCTAAAGATCACAACCAACAGCAGAACGATATGAATAAGATATCACTATGGTGTAAAATTTGGCAATTGACTCTAAATAATGAGAAGTGTGAAGTCGTCCACATGAGTACCAAAAGAAATCCATTGAACTTTATTTACAAGATCAATCAATCAAAAGTAAAGGCCGTAAACTCCACTAAATACGAAGGAATTACTGTTACTTCAGACTTAAATCGGTAAGAACACGTAGATAATCTCATGGGAAAGGCGGACCAGAAACTGCGTTTAATTGGCAGAACCCTTAAAAGATGCATCAGAACTACGAAAGAAACTGAATACACATGCTTGTCCATCGTTTTTGGAGTATTGGTACTGCTGCCCAGTATGGGATTCTAATCAGGTGGGTTTGACGGAGGACATAGAAAGAGTCCAAAGAAGAGCAGCTCGGTTTCGTATTGTGACGATACAGGGGAAACAGCATTACGGAAATGATACAGGATCTGGGATGGGAATCATTACAACATCGGCGCTTATCTCTGTGGCGTTGGCTGCTTACAGAACTCCAATCGCCAACATTGAATGCGACAGATATTGTTAACTGCCACTTATATAGGTAGAAATTATCATCAGAATAAAATACAAGAAATCAGAGCTCCATCGGACAGTTTCAGGTGTTCTTTCTTCCTGTGTGCTATTCATGAATAGAATGGGAGATAAAATAGTATAACTGTGGTTCGATGAACCCTCTGCCAGGCACTTAAATGAAATTTTCCAAGTATCCCATTAGACGCAGATGTCGATGTAGTTATGTCTGCCAACATCATCGCAAAGTGAAATAGAATCTCTGGAAATGTACTGTGATTTGCAGCTTACTGCAGTTGACTTCTAAGTGATGACGTCTGCATGTTTTCTACAATTTCTGTCTATGAGATGCATTTACTGTCCATCTGGGTATTTGGAATAAAATTGGCAAGGCATTCTACAAGTATGTGGAATGACATTAAATAGGCTTTCTACACTGATAGTGACAGGTTGCCTGTTTATTATCTTTGAGAGTTATGTGGTTTAATAGTTGTGTTGCTGATTCACAGATTCATCTATAAGGCACTGAAGTTAACAATTTGTCATTTTCATTTCACTTATTTGAATTGCAGTATATAGCATTTAGCATAAGAGCTTGTATTTATATGCCTTACTGTTGAAGCCCTGTGATGGAGAAATTAAATTGTGACGTATGTTGACGGGTTGTGTCATTGGCTGTGTACGCAAGTTATAGAGTGCAATTGCTATGGTACAATATTTTTATCCCATTCGACCATAAGATTGATATTTCATTGCTACTTACGGTTTCTTTCCTTCCTTCAAATGTCTGAGAATAGCATACTTGTACTTCATTCAGCATTAGAATGAACCCAATGGAAACGAATAGAATGAACAGAGAGTCCGTTATTGGTGTACGGTCGCAGCAAACGTTTTTGTGTGTTCCTACTGTAAGGGGACAGCTTTGTTGGTAAACTTTAAGTCTGCAATTCTGAGATAAAATGCGCACACACATGAGAATCGTGAGAATATATTGAGAAGCAGCCTACTGGTTGCAAGTGATATGCTTTGACAGCTACTGAGTTGTCGTAGTTTAGGGGTTAGTCAATATATAGTGGCATCTCCCATCGGTCAAACGAGCGTCTGGCCGCTGGCAGAAAATGCCGTCGGCAGTCGACGGGAGAAGTCCCATTTGGCCTTGGAGAAATATGAAATTAACTATTTAAACAGTAAGAACTATTGATCCATATATGGTACTAAGAACTGAACAGGCTCATTTTAAAGCTGAAAATTAGATGGTTCTGCTCATTCAAACGCGCCTCCTGCCACTTTAATAGCTTGTGAGTTATAGTAAATCAAAAATCATTGTAAAATAACAATTTGCTAAACGATATATCTTGGAAACGGCTAACAAAATGTTACGCACAAGGCGTCAACTGAAAGATCTAAGTGAGTACTATTAACCCTTTAGCTGCTGCTGCCAAGCATCCAGTCTGTCATGTAGCGCGCACCCTGGTGGCTGTCTAATCCTGCTACCTGCAGTAACGGGTGTCCCCACGGCCTGCTGCAGGCGGCTGAGCCAGCCGATTGGCCGACCTCGCCATGTGCTGCATATTACGGAAGTGAAGGGCTGTCGCCCATGCCCCACCTTCTGAGTGTGATCCCAAAAACACGATGTATCTGGACACTTTTTTCTATGGCTTTGAATCTGCAGATGTATTAATACACAGACATTATGCGCAATGAGTCTGCTTATTGGCCATTCCACGTCAGTTGTCCTGATTTCGAAACATTTTGTCGCAGTATAATCACGGATGTCGAAACATATAAATATTAGTAAACTAAGGCAATCGTCGAACTAATACTGGATCAGATATAGGCACTTGTTTGATTACATGTTTATAGTTGCGCCGAATGTGTCTAAATTTCTGCCAACTTTGGGTTGTTCAATCTGGGGTAATATTTTGTTAAAATAAATGAAATTTGGTAATCTACAATTAGTTCCGTTGTATTAAGAATAAAAAAGGAAATAATTTTGTGAGCCTAGGAAATACTAGGTAAAAGCGCAAGAAAATATAGGTGCCCAACAAATTCTCTTAAGTTCGGCATCTTATTTCTAAGGGGCTACAAGAAAGTGTTAGGCCAATTTTCAGCCATTAAGACATCCGTTAGATTACTCTGCTTCGGAAAGCAAATGTCAACTCGCTAACGATCAATTATTCTGCCTATTTTTGTGTTGCAGTTTGTAGCACTGATTGCAATATGTCGTCAAACCATGTTTTAAGTGCATTTTTGGCCGGAAAGATATTTTCTTGTCGGTTTTTCGATTTGGTGATCAAATGACTCATATTTCCGGGCATATACTCGATACAAGTAAGTGCGAAATGTCTTCCAAAACAGACAATTCTGTGTTTTGTTTGTGAAAACAATAGAAAGTGTTATTGAGTGCCAGTAATATCTCATGCAGTTTGATGGTTGTTTTTTTTTCCTACAGTTTGCACCAATACCAGTTGCTTTGGCACACATCTCGTGTGCAGTACGCAGTGCAAACACTATTTCTGAGACACCAAAAGCAAAATTTTACGTCTACTTGCATTTTGATCAAGTTTATAAATCGCGCTAGTGCTCAGATATTAATTTATTACTAACAAGTCAGCGTAAATGCATCTATACTCGTCAGTAGTAACTATAGTGAATATGAATTCTTAAAGCGCCAACAGATGGCGTTCAAGAAACAATGCACTAATATTCTCCACATTTATTTTGGTTACTTTTAGTTAGAGCATGCAGTACGCCTCCACCAACTTAATGGACCTTAAGATTAGTGAATTCAAATACCACATAAGAGATAAATGACAGCAGTACTCACAACTGAATCATTTTTCTACATGTTTTGCTGAATATCAGTCACCAAACAGAGCAAAAAGGCTGAAGAATTTCAAATTGAATAGATAAATAAGTAGAAGAACGTCAAGGAAGGAAAGAACGATAAACAGAATGACAATGCAGCACCACTGTTCTCTAGTCGGTAGGACTATGACGCTTGGCGGACAGTGCCTTCAGTACATAGTATACTATTTCCCTTTCTCACCTTTTACTTTTCGTCGTCTTTTAGGCTCACTACCTCATGCGGGCTGGTTGGAAAAAGAAAGGTTAGTGTTCTTTCAGTTAGTAGCGAAGTCTCACAGCGAATAACTACTAAACGGCACTAATTGCGCTCACATCAGAAATATAAAGTGGCAGATTGGTCTTGTGATGCATAACACGGTCCAATATTTAAAAGTTGACCACTGTACGTACTAAGAGCTTAATTCTCCATGTAGGAGGTTCCAAGAGAAGAATTTACTGTTATAAAAAAGCTTAATTTCAGCACTAAAATTAGCAACAGATCCCTATAAACTACCACCTACTCCTTGCTGTAAATCCTTGTTATACAAAATCACGGCGGACTCTTAAGTTGCAATGTGAGAGTAAACTATCTATGCACTAGCTGAAGTGAGTATGATGTGTGGCTAAGGAACAAGGAAGTACTACAGGAGGAGAGATAGAGGCTCATAGAATGAAGTTGCCCTCAGTAGACAAGAAATGGGGAGACTTAATGTTTTTTATTAGGAGTTGTAAGCTTAATGGAATAGCTACTATGTCTTCTTAAGTAGCCATATTGAGGACCTAATTACTTCCAGTTGCTGTTAAGTGGGTGTGCAGCACCAAAAGAAAGTTGCTCGCATCTATGAGTATGCAGGTAAATGGATGGCTTGATACTCAATATTTTTTTGTTTGGTAGAGGCAATAAAGACTTAATGATCGCTTCTTTCAAGTCTTAAACCTTGGTTCCGACTTGTAGATTAGCCTTAGGATGTGGGCTTCACTATTTTACTGCAATGTCCCATTGTATTAAAGTGCTGATTTTTCCCCTGTCATATTTTAAATCGAAAGAAAATGTAAGAACTATGGCTTCACTTACAATATTGTCACATGGAAATGGAAGCAGGCTTGACTTTGGAGGCAACTGAACATAATACTTATATTGAAAGTAGGCTTATTACGAACTTAACATACACGCAGCACTAACTGCCTCTCGGGCAGAGTGTTCTGCTAGTTATACACAGATAGAATCTATCACAAATTAGAAGAACAGTTAACATAAGAAACAAGTGGAATTTACAGGTGAACATAAGAAACATTCTGGAACTGTTAATTGTAAAGAATTAAATTTTTGCTGGTGACCTCAGTCATAGTCGGATTGATTATGTTACACAGGGCCAAAGCTTTCTGTTTGTATGACTGTGTCGGCTCACTATGTCGTTGAGCTCGGTTCTTCACTTGTTCTTCCGCCTAGAGGATTTGTCGCTGGCTGGCTCCAAACCTCTTCTTAAGTTCCGCCTGGAACGTTTCGTCATTCATTTTCTCTTCGTTGTTTTCAAACTATTGCAGGGCTGTTTCGCCCAGGTAGAAACAAAAGTTGGCCAAAGACATTGTATGATCCCATCTGTTGTACTTGGGCGACCCAGTCGAATCTTTTAGCCATTTGTTGGGGTCCGGTCCAGCATCTCAAGAGAACACCGATGGGTGTCTGATGTGCATCTGGCTTACTGCTGGTTTTGTGTCCATGGTTCTTCTGTTGATACGGACTTTCGGAAGGATGTACTCGGTATATCCTTTGTATTCCGGCTCTTGTCCGTGTAAGCGACGGCTTTTACGTTGCCTACTTGGAGCTACGGTGATGCAGCTGTTGCACAGGATACCCGGCGCCTCCACCACAGAATGTCACGTTGAAATGGAAGCAGGCTTGACTTCGAATGCAACTGACACAGCACTTATACTGAAAGCAGGTTTATTACGAACATAACATATACGCAGCACTAACTGTCTCTTGGGCGGAGTGCTCTGGTATTTGTACACAGATTGAATAACCAGCCGCGATGGCCGAAGGGACTGAGGCGCTCCAGTCACGGTCTGCACAGCCACTATGGCTGGGGGTTCGAATCCCCCCTCGGGCATGGATATTTGTGCCGTCCTTAGTCTTAGCTAGTTCATAAGTACTTTGTAAGCTTAGGGACTGATTACCCTGTAGTTAAGTTCCATAAGTAAAAACAAAAAAAGAGAGAGAGAATTTACCAGAAATTAGAAGAACAGTTAACAAAAGAAACAAGTAGAATTTATAAGTGAACATAAGAGAGATGTAGAATATTCTGGATTTATTCATTGCAAAGACATAAATATTTGCCTTTGGGTGGGACTGAACCGGCGACCTTCAGCACCGCAGTCAGTGACCCTATCCCCTGAGCCACACCAGCAGTCGGTTTACATGGTGTCTTGTGGCAATATGATCCAACTCAAAAAAAAAAAAAAAAAAAAAAAATAGAAAAGCGTACTTACCTGCAGTTGCAGAGTTGTGGTTCTCCTGACAAGGATAGTTTGTCACCATTATGAAGAAAAGGGTGTTACAAAAACGTACGGTCAAACTTTCAGGAAACATGCCTCACACACAAAGAAAGATAATATGTTACGTGGACATGCTTAATTTCCATGTTAGAGCTCATTTTATTACTTCTCTACCAATCACATTAATCATGGAATGGAAACACACAGGAACAGAACGTACCAGCATGACTTCATACACTTTGTTACAGGAAATGTTCAAAATGTCCTCCGATAACAAGGATACATGCAGCCTCTCTCCCTGATGCGCTGATGCAGCCCTGGAGAATGGCGTATTGTATCACAGCCGTCCACAATACGAGCAGGAAGACTCTCTACATTTCGTACCAGGGTTGTGTAGACAAGAGCTTTCAAATGCCCCCATAAATGAAAGTCAAGAGGGTTGTCACAGGAGAGTCAGGAGAGCTGGAGGCCATGAAATTGGTCCGCCTCTACCAATCCATTGGTCACCGAATCTGTTATTGAGAAACGTACGAACACGTCGACTGAAATGTGCAGAAGCTACATCGTGCATGAAACACATGTTGTGTCGTACTTGTAAAGGCACATGTTCTACAAGCACAGGTAGAGTATCCCATATGAAGTCATGATAATGTGCTCCAGTGAGCGTAGGTGGAAGAACTTGAGGCCCAATCAAGACATCACCAAAAATTCCTGCCCAAATGTTCACAGAAAATCTGTGTTGATGACGTGATTGCACAATTGCGTGCGGATTCTCGTCAGCCCACACATGCTGGTTGTGAAAATTTACAATTTGATCACGTTGGAATGAAGCCTAATTCGTAAATAGAACATTTAAAGGGAAATACTAAAATGAACTCTAACATCGTAATTAAGCGTTTCCAGACACATGTCCACCTAACCTATTTTCTTTCTTTGTGTGTGAGGAATGTTTCCTGAAGGTTTGGCCGTACCTTTTTGTAACACCTTGTATAAAAATTGAAGAAGGTTGACCTTAAAAGAATATGGTTTAAGGTGAAGTGATGTATATTAGTATTAAGAACTGATGATTGTGTTATTGAGGCTTGAAAACTCATGTCTGAGTGGAGGAATATGTAGTGTTACAAAATTACAACATCTCCTTCTGATCGCTTGAGTTTACCAAGGCTTTCATTGCATATGGGCGGCCTAGCATTGTAATAGCTACTGCAAGAATCTGTCTTTGTTACAGATGTGATGAGCAGTCGGTCACTGCACAGTGGATGCTAGAAGGCAGAGAAAATCCACAGAATAAGCTAATATGTGATCTCTGTTTTTGTGTATAAACTCCATGTACATTATTTTTGTTTAAATTATTATTACGATTGTTGTTAATGAGATTGATTCCCTTGGAAGTTCTGTAGAATCAAACACAATGAAACATAAATGAAGAATTTACACAAATGTTTTAACGTGACAAGATATTTCAACATGACTTTTACTTTCATTGGAATATATAAAGGAAATGAAGTCTGTTAGCCTTAGTGGCAAAAGAATTTGAAGGTGTTGGGAGGCAAACATAGGTGGACCTCAATTCACAAATATCTTGTTACACAAGACATATTGAACGTCTACAACGAAATTTCACTAGCTGCATGCTCTGGCTGTAACTGCATTTTCCCTGGTAAATAGTAAACAACTTGGTATCCAATTGAAATGAGGTAAAGTTGCAGATACAATTAGGGCTCTTTACACCCATGTCATCTTGCAATAATGCAATAATTGCGTACCTATGGAATATCGCTCCAATTGTGCGATTGGATTCGCGATTTCCTATCAGAAAGGACATTTTCACTTTCATTGTTAAAAAAAACTACTACCAGCAGTTACACTTCAATTGTTATGAGTGGACGATACTTTTCATCCCCTCAAAAGAAGCAGTTTGCATACAGCAGAAAAGCAAAATTACCTCTGACAGCTATTGAACAGGAGTGCCACACAAATAAATTCTGAAACTATTTAATTTGTATATTCTAGTAGCAGTCATAACACCTTTATATTATGTCGACACAGCTTACAGCTAATGACATCCGATGAAAACATATTGGTTTCTGCTACATATTTCTCTTCCCAGTTTACATGGTAGCAGGTTGGAGCAGCACTTTCGAAGTTGTGATCTCTGTCAGTGCTATGCCTTGGGAGGAACATATACACCGAGCAAATGTATTCTGCCTGTCGCTACTCTCATAGAGATTTGGAAACAATCTAGAGAATGTTTGAAACTCTGTGAGGGATGAGAGTAGATGAGTCATGCGCATTATAACAAAAAGTCATATAAACCCTAATTTATATTATTTTACGTTATTTAACATCGTAATCAGTTTTTGTCCATATTTTTACCATATTGGTAGCACAAAGATAGGGAACTCCATATATGAGACACTTTGATCAATTATATATTCATCTTGTAATGATTAAATAATTATATACAATATCCACAACATACAGACATAATATTTATTATAAACTGTAATGTCCATGTAGTAGTGTTTTTATTCCATCATTCATAATGTGTCTTTTATCAACGTTGCCACTTAAGACTATTTCGTTTAATTTCACTGTATACATTTTATGTTCATTAAAATCTCTGATTTATAAAATTCATTATCATGAATAAGCATTCTATAAATCGTCAATTGATATTTTATTCTTTACAATTGATCTTTTAACACCCTTGGATTTTTTCGTTATTTTATCAATAACTTCATAAGCATACGTTTAACGCTCAGTCCAACAAATTAAGTCATTATTTAACATTACATTCATGTTTCATTTCTCCCAATACCGTTTTATTCATATGTCGTATATTATATATATTCTCGCTTGTATCAAGGCATTCACATTTTTATAGTAGTCATACATTTTTATATCGTAAATGTGGCTGGATTTTTGCGCGACACACAAGATTTTGCAGGTTTTTTTTTTTTTATTTTTTTTTTTTAAACCGAGCATAACTTTCGGATGGAAGGGGCAACAGCAGGTTCGTTGCAGGCAAGGATAAGACAATTGGAAACGACTGCTTAACGTGATTGGCGTCGAATTGTAGAACCAAAATAAATTTGTCGAAAAATCACGAGCCCTGGTGTAAGCAAAGTTATCGATATTATAAAGCGTCCAGACAGGCGATTGTGAGGACTTTTATTTTTTCGCTGGGTCTAGAAGATGGCATAACCAAGATGGACGAATGTGCAAGAAGAAGATTGTAAAAATACCGTATCTTCTCTTTTAGAACAATTAAACAAAGTGCGCCGTTGTACTGTGCATCGCTCCCGGCTAACATACGCTAACACACGTCAAAAGTTTTACAATCCTCGTTTGGAGAAGGGTTGCATTGTATCTAAATGCTGGAACAACGGTATGCAGATTTAAAAAAACTATGGAATTATAATCACAGTAAGCAAGCGGTCGTTTTGTGCATAACCTAGTTGCTCCATACGGAATTGCAGGTATCATAAAAGTCGGTGGCGTACACGCAGAGTGTTATAATCAGGAAATAAGGGGCAAAGTTAAAAAAAAAATACTACAGTGTTTAGAAGAATATTTTCGGAAGGCGTAGAACTGGTTGGGGGATAATGATAAATTGATCTAGGTTTAAGAATGGATGGGTGAAATGCAGAGGAAAACAAATCTAATTTTCGGTAAGTGTTCGAAATCCAGACATTGTCGCAAAGTACGGGTGATCTGAGCTCCAATGAAGGGGTGCTGTCAGAAATCTGTGGAATATGACGTGTGCAATAAGCCTAACCCGTTTTTCCCTAAGCAATACTGGTTCCGTAAAGGGCGACATAACTTACATTAAAAAACATATATCTCGCATTCTCTGCTGTACATTTATTTATTTTAGGGGAATAGGAAAGAGAGAGAGAGGTTTGTAAAAAAGCATGATTCGGTCGTTGCTGTCACTGTTTTTGAGAAGCGATATACTTTTGATAATTTTTAAGGTTTCTCCGCAGAGTGCAGTGATGAGCGCTTCTTCTTCTTCACGTGTGTGGGAGGAACTATTTGCTTAGCCTTTACAGGTAACACTTGGCCAGAGCAGGTGTGTGATTCACAGCCGCCTGTCGGCTACAACGGGGCCGTGCTCTTTGATTTGAAAGGCTGAGGGTGAGCAGGTATCAGCAAGGGGTTGAATGGAGAGGACATCCACTATTGTCCGTCTGATTTCTGCTTTTCTCGTTAGGAGAGACACAGCAAATTTTTTTCTTGCGGGCGGACTCTTCCACTGCAAATTAGAACCACGAGGACGTTGGTGTAGAGACAGTACAAGGAGCTATAAAGTTCGTAGAAAAAAATTGTAATGCAAAATAAAATAATAATCGGGGCGGTCGGATCGCTAGTGCTGCGGTTAAATAATAATTTTCGGCGTGGGCCACGTGGGAATTCTTTTGTGTGGTGCAGGGGTCATGCTGGGGTCAACTGGAAAAATTGCGTACGCGCCATGGAGGCCTCGGTAAGTGCACTATGGTAGTTTTTTCTCATATGTACATGACTGTCAAGGGGCTGAAGCTGGATGAGCGGACAGTCGGCCTCTGTGTCACGTCTCCGCGGTCACAGCAGCTATGGCCGGCAGACTGAGGCACACAATAGAGACTGGTCGGCTCCAGAGGTGGATGCTGCTTCAGTGTATAGGCGCTGGGTGGGGGGAGGGGAGGAGAGCCATCTGTTGTCAGCGGTTGGAACTGCTGCTTTCAGTGAGACAGCATTGCAAACGATTTCAATGACCATGAATTGAAAATTCGGTATAATTACTAGAGTAATGGAAGTACATACATATGGCATTACAGATAATCTTATATATGATTCATCTATATGCACATCTAATTTTGGATGCAATATGAGCTCTAATTAAGGCTCTTTCTATCATGTTATGGAACAGAATGCTCTGATTTGCTTTTATATATTGAAACAGGTGCAGTCTGAGGGTGCTCCACTGGATCGGAGGGGTGAAAGGCTTCCAGGGCAACCAGAAATTGGTCTTCCCGCCAATTTGTGGCTGCACCAGGACCTCTCAACTACACGAGTCAAATGTAATTACCGTAAATGCATCCTTCCTATGCTGCTGATGTCCCTCTAACACTCTGAGTCTGAATGATTGCAGAATATTGTTTGGGGATGGGTACGTGCTAGGGTGGGGGAGGGAGCCATTTTGGATTATGTCACTTCCGGGTTGTTGGCGTGAAGCCCTCCTTACCTCCCTACTATCGTACCTCCGTGTTGATGAAATATGCGCAACAACTGTTCTAATACATCATTGTGATCATCCCATGGTTCCTCAGCAATCAGTACATCGTCCACATATGTGGTAACCCTTTCTAGTAACACGCAGCTGAGCTGACATTTAGGTCAAAAGGTAATTTTTTTGAGCTGGTAACAAGTACCAAAGCACAAGAAGGCAGTAAGCGGCCTGCAACTCAGGTCTAGTTCTATTTGGGAGTAACTAGCCCGCAAATCGATGGAACAGAGTACACGCACACCATGAAAACGCTGTAACAGCTCAAGTGTATTCGGACGGTCAGTTTCCGGCTCAATCACCGTGTTGATTTGCCATGAAGCCTAATTGATTTATCCCGCTTCGCGACAATCAACAGAGGATTATTATAGGAGCTTGCGGCTTGCTCAATAACGCCTTCCACCAACATACTTTTAATCTCTTCCTCGACCTGCCTCTTGTATATCCACGGTATCGGATATGGCCGCACAAAGAACCTATTGTGTTCCTGTACTTGAAATTTATATAAAAATCCTTTGATAGTGCCTGGGGACTCCGAAAACACTGACGAGTACGTGTGCAGAATATCGGACAGTTTGGACTTGGCAGTACACAGCGCGTCGTCTACAATGTGGACCTTGTGATTGACTTCATCTAACACCTGGGTCTCCTCCTCCATTCCGCAAAAGAGAACAACTTGCTTTTCCTCATAGGGTTCTAACCATCCAAAGGCGGTAGTCGGGCAATAGGCACTCCGAAATTGGCAATACAGGTCAGCTGAGTTTACCCTCGCAGTACACTCATTGAACTTCAATCTGATAGTGTTTGTTCTCTTGTGTAAATGTACTATACCATTAATAAAGTCAAACAAGGATTTTGGTTAATCAAAAATTCTACACAAAGGAGCACATCAACTACCAATGTGGGACCGACAATAGAATTCTCTCAGAACTCATGACCTTGACAGAAAAATGTGAGTTATGTCTGCTTCCTTACTTCGAAACTTCGCCCAACGAGTGCAACCTTCATTTTAGTTCGCTGCAAGAGCAAGACCAGCCAAATGCCGACTGCTTTGCATCATAATGACAGAAACAACACTGTCTGTGTCAAATACGCATTCCATATCTATAGAAACGACATTAATATGCACTATATATTGTGCTGCAGGCTTTCCTACTGTTGTTTCTTCATATAATAGAACCTCACGAATATCCTCCATGTCTTTTACCCTGTTCTTTGCAGATTCCGTTCCGAGCATGTTGATCGTTATGCAATCAACCTCAGAAAATTGTCACTGACTAGTGCTGGGCTGCAGTTCTGGCGGTTTGTTGTGACGTGTATCAGCTTACTGCACCTCAACCTGTCCAGGCGGAGTGGCTCCCTGCTGCCATTGTTTCTTGTTGGGGCGGTAGCGCTTTTCGCCATGCCAAAACCACTTATTTTTACCAAACTGGCATTTCTGCCACTTATTCCTAGCATCATTCGAATACGTATGCCTGAAAGAATTCATTGTCATCCTTACAGTTACCAGCAAGGACGGCATTTCGTAAAGTGTGAGGCAGCTTCGACAAGCAGATTTTAATCAGCTTGTGATAAGAGTAAGGAGCATCCAATAACTGGTTCCGTAAAACCATTCCTTGGAAGTACTCATTCGGACTACGGCAGATCGAGTTATTAAAATGCGGTATTATTAAGATGCTGCTTTTGATTCAATAGTGCTGCCGTTATGATCAGTAGACAGAGAGGAAATTGGTCACAGAAATCTTGATAGTACCGGGAGTACCTAAGTACAGATCGCATCCGCGTACCAGGTTCCTCTTCAACATATCCGGACACATATTTCATCCTGTGTCCATCTGACCAGCTAGGAGGCAAGGAATGTTCAAACTATTCCAACTATATCCGTGGATGGATCCCATTCGCCGAGTTAGGAAAGACTTGAAACGTCCGCACCGACAAGAAATGGTTATGGTCGAACGCCTGTTTGTGTTCCCGACTAGTTACAGCTGCGCGCCTCTCCTGCGTGCCATTCGAGGATCTTCCTCCTCATATGCGGAATCATCCCCGTCTTCCGAACTGCATTGATTGCTAGCGCACACAACACGAGCCACGTGCGCTACTGGGGGACGGGAGGAGCGGAAAATGGCTTCTTCTAAGCGTGTAACACGCTCGGGAGTTCTTCCGTTACATCGCGCCTCCTCTTATTTATTTCCCCTTGCTGCTGCTGGAATTGAAGCAGGCCCTGAACTTGTTCAGAGTCGACAGCGCCGACGGAAACCGTTCTGTCCGACGTCCCTTCTGAACGCTGTTCAACTGTGGTGGCTAATTCCGCCAGCCGCGACCCTACTTCGTCAACACGCGTATTTGCTTCGGCTATGGCATCGGCATTCGTTTTAATTGGCGCGTCGACGTTATCAACACGCGAGAGTAAATCGCGCATTGCCTCTACATTTTCGCGAATGCGCGAAGCATTCCCCAAAATAGCGGACATTGCTATTTCATGTTTTTCCGGCACGTGACGGACTATTTCGTCACGTGCATTGTGTATTCCTAACTGCATTGAAGTATTTTGTTCCACAGTTTGCTCTCTCATTCGAAAATCCATGTTAGCAACTTGCTCTTTCTGACTTTCCATGACAGAGAATAGACTTGCTAGCACATCAGCAAATGCTGGTTCATCAATGGCGGACACAGGCTTCGTCATGTTGGCAGAGGCACTGGGCGAATTTTTAAATTCCGCCATGGTGTTCGATAGCGCGTCTTTCACGCTGCCTTCCAGGATACCGGATGTGGCCATGTTCGAATTTGGCGCGCTTTGTAACGAATCTTCAACCATGCCTGTTGCCGTAAGATTGGCAATGGCTTCTCACTCTAAAGACGGTTCTGATCGTGACGATTTTTCCCTGTCTTCACTGCGGTTCATATGCCTATTGCGATTTACCACCGTTGAGTTCGAATTATTTTGCATGATTCGAAGTACCAGAACAACAAAATTTCCACGCAAGGCCCAAAACGCGCAGCCTATTAAGAAAATCCGCGTGAACTAAAACACGTATACTACAATTTCACACGTTTGTCAAACAGAACGACAAATTTGTAACAACAAAAAACATAAAATTCGACACAGCCTATTGAATACCACATGGCAAAACATGGGTATAATGTTTGACACTGTTGTCGGACAGAACAACTTTTTAACAATAAAAACATAGAAATACGGCACAGCCTAACGAATACCACGTTGCACAACACGGGTACAAAGTTTCACATGCAAGCCTACACTATGGTGTTGTTCCTATAATTTTACACAAATAAATTCCCATCCAAAAATACCTAATATTCTACGATCTTTCGTTTCGCACATAATTCTGAAAACACAATATAGCGCTGCAAAATAATCCTGAAAAAATAAAACACAAGATACTCCACTGCAAAACTTATCTCTCACACACACTCATACAGGTAGGGTGAAATCTATACTGTTAAAGTTTTCTTTACTGTAGCACTGCACGAGTTTTGGTGGTCACTTAATTGTGAACAAAATTAGCATTCTAATATCACAAGACTTGCCAGAAGGAAGAATCCTGGAAGGGAATCGCCAGATAAGAGCGGCTTGTTAATTTCAAATAACTGATCCTGGGAGGGTACTGCCAGATAAAAGACGCTTGTTAAATTTCAAATAACGAATCCTGGCTGGAAACGGCCAGATAAAAGAGCTCCAGTTATTTAAAACTAACAAGTCCTAGCAAAAGGGATCCAAGATATGAGATTTGCGCAACGGAATACATGAGGTTTCCTCCGGGAAGCAGAAGGAAACTATAATATTAAAACGCATCTGGGGTTAAATTACAAACAAGGGTTTGTTGCCAGTTTACATGGAAATGGGGGCAACACCGATTTTAAACACACAATAAAAGTGCATCCCACTGTAATTTATTACGTACTAATTTTGTTCACACACCAAGAGGGGTCAGATAAGCACAAACGAGGATGTAAAACATATAAGAAACAGGAGGATTGGTAGGACATGGGACACAATCACTCACAAGCGCGTAGCTGCGACACTCTCACAGAAGACTGCGACATGAAATACAGCACAATGCAGAACCAGGCAGATAAGCCGAATCTGCCAAGTTCCGATATACATAACAACGTGCACACTGTTCCACTTCCAATACCCGGAAGGGGCCACTAAATTTCACACAAACTTTACACACGAGTGACCTGATAAGAAGTCAGAAGGACGCGGAAAGATATTACGGAAATAGTAAGAGGTAGCATTATTTCAACGCCTGAAGGGCTGGAAAACGTTGAACAGAGAATAGGTCTTTGTTCCACATGCCGTAACGGGCACCAAACTAAAACTCACTAGTCATCATTTACCGTTTTAACAAAAATTATGGACACACCGGAAAACATACACGAGAGGAATACGCCACATTCCTGAGACTAACATGATTCACACATGCCTAAAGCCCACATAACTTATTACTACTACCAAGTGTAGCATGGACCTAGCTGTGGCTCACCATTTAGATCATACGAACATCTTACCTAAGCCAAAACTGGAGAGAGAGTGACGACACCACTCCGATACGTACGAATCCTCGCGCCAAAGCTCCCAAAGACCATGGCGGAGACATACCGTACTTGCGCATAGAGTCTAGCTACCTGTGCGAGGTCGATCGGTGCATGCGCGACTAATAGCAGCGCCCATAGTGAGAAGTGGCTGAATGAAGCAGCCGCAGAGCACATACCAACGCTCCTAGCGTTAGTGACTGGAAACAAGGCATAAGCGAACGACACAAAGCAGAGCTCCCTGCGGTGATACGAGGTAAGCACAGAACGCAGTAGAAACGTATCACTCACACATAGGGTAAATACAGAGTGGGGAGGATAACTACATGTCGATGCAAGTTAATAATTACTTATAGTCAATAAATCAATAAGTTTTTGAATTTAAAATAGATTCTAATAAGTGCAAAGCCTCTATAACTTCAAAGGGGCGTGAGCAAACATTGAGATAAATGAAAAGAGGCAGAGAGCCGTCTTTCAATTGTATATGTAACTTTCAGTATCTTGATTACCATCTGACACTTATTTATATTAACTGAATTATGTATACATGGTGCATCAAAAATGAATACTCATTTTTAAGCATCATGGAAAATTTATTTCCAATTCTACAATGTTAAATTTCTGGAAATGGAAAGCTTAAAGTCCAATTTGAAATATAAATGCCCTTTAAAAATGTGATTAATATTTATACTGGTGGCTTTCAGCATCAATACATTTCTGAGTAAGATTCACCAATGATTCCGTACTTCATACCATAGTGTCCAATGAGACTTCTGCACACACCGTTTGGATCTCATTCCAAAGTTTCCTTTCTTCAGAATGCATAGCACATTACTAGCACTTACATTACTCTCACATGCTGCTGACCTTGAAGATTATTGAGGGGAACGCTGAAATAATACCTGTATGAGGTCGCCCTGGTCGACCTTTATGCGCATCACACACCATTCCATGAACTTCCAATTTGTCTCATAGACATATAATTGTTAACCTTGAAGGTGTTTCAGTACCACACTCTCTTCTCCACTGTCTTCGAACCACAGCTACATTCTCAAACTTCCAGTACCACTTGCAGTGTAACGAGTTGCACTGCAAACCTACGACTCGACATACGAAAGTCAAATATATTTATTTAGGAAATATTTGCGGTCAGATCTTTCTTTCCGATACTTTTTTTTTTGTTTACTTCCAGATAAATAGTGGATGGGTTTCACTTGCTACAGCGATCTGAAGGTTCCCTGGACTACTAAACAGAGACTTTAATTATTCCTTGTTGAAGTTAATATATGATCTTTGCTTGGCATTATTATCTGGAAATGTGCTAGAAGATTGATGGACATTCATATTGTATCAGCTTCTGTGAAACTACGGAAATGCCTCTGTGTATTTACTGGAGAGAATAAATATTTGTTAAATATTAAACCTCGAGTTGCAGACAATTATTTGAAAAGTAGCCGTCTCTCTCTATTTTCTCATGCTGAAACAATTTTGGAGAAGAAAGTCTGATGTTTTATTTAGGTAAAGAACACTAAAACTAAATGCTTGGGGTACAGACTAGCTGGACCTCTTATGGCATTTCTTCATATAGGAAAGAAATAAGATAATAAGAAGACTCAATCGTAATCCTGACTAGTGACGAAATACTGATTTCATGGTCATTCACCCTAAGAACATTCAACAACCAAAAAAAAAAAAAAAAAACTCTCCCAGTAACACTACACACTTCATCATCTGCTTCCGCAATTCAAAGCTCAGACACATGTCTGCCATGTTGAAGTTACTGCCTTGACAGTGCTGCCACCTTTTGAAGAAACGTAACATCACTTTCTCTCATAAATTTAACCTTGTAGATTGGGAAATAAGTTTTCTACGACAATTCAAACTGTGTATACAATCAATGACGGACCCTGTATTGTCTGTTGTCTTAATAAAGACAGAATTAGCCATCAGTTTAAAGAAATCGTTTCTGAAATCATTTGTTGCCTTCATTCTCAACAGGGTATTCAAATCTATATATTTCTTAACCAATAAGATTTTTTTAAGTTTTAAAATTTATGTATTTTTGTCATTTTCATACCTAAAGATAACTACTGTTTCTGTAGTGAACTAGATAATTATAATTGTCATTTCCAGTAGTCAACAACTTACTGTCTCTAGTTCCTCATACAATTTATTTTCTTGTGCTTATGGAAAATTGTAATGTTTGTCATATAACCTAATTGGATTCTCTAAATTAACTTCAAATATATATCCATATTTAGTATTATCTGATATTATTGTCACATCAATGTTGTTATTATGGTCTTCAGTCCGGAGTCTCGTTTGATGCAGCTCTCCACAATACCCTATCCTGAGCAAACCTCTTCATCTCCACATAAGAACAGCAACCTACATCTGTCTGAATCTGCTTATTGTGTCCATCTCTTGGTCTTCCTCTGCGGTTATTACCCCACACACTTCCCTCCAACGCTATATCCACAATTCCTTGATGTCCTAGCAATCTTTTAGTTAACGTATGCTAGAAATTTCTTTTCTCCCCAATTCTGTTCAGTACCTCCTCATTAGTTACGCAATCCACCCACCTAATCTTCAGAATTCTTCTATACCACCACATTTCAAAAGCATCAATCTTCTTACTGTCCGCACTGTTTATCGTCCATTTCTCACTCCCATACAAGGCAACACTCCATAGAAATGCCTTCAGGAAGCACTTCCTTAGGCTTAAATCAATATTCGATGTTAACAAATTTCTCTTTTTCAAGAACGCTTTTCTACCCATTGCCATTCTGCATTTTATATCCTCTGTACTGCGACCATCATTTGTTATTTTACTGCCCAAGTAACAAAACTCATCTACCTTCTGTATTTCTTCGTTACCTAATATAATTCCTTCTGCATCACCTGATTTTCTTACACTGCACTCCATTACCCTAGTTTTCCTCTTGTTAATGTTCATCTTATTTGCACCTTACAGCACACTGTCCATTCCGTTCAATTGCTCTTCCAAGTCCTTTGCTGTATCTCACAGAACTACTGTGTCATCGGCAAAATGCAGTGTTTTTAATTCTTCACCCTGAATTTTAATTCCTTCTCAAAATTTCTCCTTGCTTTCCTTTATAGCTTGCTCAATGTACAAATTGAATAACATTGGAGAAAGGCTACAACCCTGTCTCACTCCCTTCCCAACCACTGCATCCCTTTCATACCCTTCAGGTCTGACAACCGCTGTCTGGTTTTTGTACAAGTTGTAAATAACCTTACGCTCCCTATATTTTACTCCAGCTTGCTTCAGAACTTGAAAGAGTTTATTCCAATCAACATTGTCAAAAGCCTTCTCCAAATCTACAAAAGCTAGAAATGTAGATTTGCCTTTTCTTAATCTATCCTCTAGGATAAGCCATGTATTGCCTCCCGTGTTCCTACATTTCTCCTAAACCCAAACTGATCTTCCCCGAGGTCGGCTTCTACCAGCTTTTCCATCCTTCTGTATATAATTCGTGTTAATATTTTGCTACCATGACTTATTAAACTGATGGTTCTGTAGCTTTCACACCTGTCTGCACATGCTTTCTTTGGAATGGGTATTATAGCATTTTTCTTAAAGTCTGAGGTTACTTCACCTGTCTCATACATCTTACACACCAGGTGAAACAATTTTGTCATGGCTGGTTCTCCCAGACACTTCAGTAGCCCTGAGGGAATATCATCTACTCCAGGGGCTTGTTTCAACTTAGGTCTTTCAGTGCTCTGTCAAATTCATCTCTCAGTACAGTATTTCCTATTTTATCCTCATCTACTTCTTCTCCACTTTCTACAATATTGCCACTAAGTTCATTTCCTTCATAGAGCCTCACTATCTACTCTTTCCACCTTTCAGCTTTCCCTTCTTTGCTGAGAACCGGTTTTCCATTAGTGTCCTTGATATTCGTAGAGCTGTTTTTCTTATCTCCAAATGTTTCTTTTATTTTCCTGTAGGCTGTATCTATTTTACCCCTATTTATACATTCTTCTACATCCTTGCATTTTTCTTCTAGCCACTCCTGCTTAGCCATTTTGCACTTATGGGACTTAACTACGGGGTCATCAGTCCCTAAGCTTACAAACAACTTATGAACTAGCTAAGACTATGGACGGCACAAATATCCATGCCCGAGGGCGGATTCGAACCCAGACTGCAGTGGCCATGCAGACCGTGACTGAAGCGCCTCAGTCCCCTTGGCCACCGTGGCTGTACTCTATTTTGCCTGTTGCATTTACTGCATTTTTATATTTTCTCCTTTCATCGATTAAATCTCGTATCTCCAGTGATATCCATGGTTATTTTGCAGTTCTTGCCTTCCTACCTATTTTGTCCTCTGCTGCCTTCACTATTTCATATCTCAATGCTACCCACTCCTCCTCTACTGTTTTATTTTCCCCCGTTTCTATCAATTGCTGGCTAAAGGTCCATCTGAATTTCCTAGGATTTCAGGTTCCTTACATTTATCCAGGTCTCATCCCCTTATTTTCCTACCTTTTTGTAGTTTCTTCAGTTTCAGCCTACAGTTCATAAACAACAAGTTATGGTCAGAGTCTGTATCTGCCCCTGGGTATGTATTACAGTTTAAAACCTAGTTCCAAAATCTATGTTTTACCATTATAAAATCTATCTGGTATCTCCCAATGTATCTAATTTATTTTCCCATTCAATCTGTCATATGACAAATATTGAGACATTGCCTATCCATATAAATTATATGCATCCAAATTCATTAAATAATTTGATTATTTGTTTGAATCATAATGGTTCATTTATTTATTATTTGCTTTAACATATCTTTCACAACATTGTGCTATACCACCTATAATACATTTTCCTATCATTATATCATATCATAATCATGTAATAATTCAAGTGGTTCTTTAGTCATTTTTAACATAGCATCCCATGATAAAACACGTGCTGTATAACGCCAAGCATAATTTAATTCATATGCTTTCATACATGTTACTCAAAATTTTTTAAATACATCAGCCTATAATGGCACATTACGTTTAAGAGGAAAAAAAACATGATATTTACCCATATTCTATGCCAATTGTTCATAGAAATGAATGGATAAACATCTTTTTAATAACTAGAGTCACTAAAACTTCATAAAATTATTTTTAAATTTAGTGTTTTACTTTTGATAAATTAGATGATAACTAACTTGAATGTATCAATAAACCTCGTTTTTCAGTTATGTGTTTGTTTATGAAAGCCAATATATTTTTTTCAGTATTTGGTACCAACTCTATTTAATTTTCATTATCCCCAAGTTGTTATATAAACAAACCATTTAGACTCTGTAAGAATATAGGTACAAATGTTAGTTGTATTACATAGAAGTGCTATATAATTTCCAAATAATTATTATGATGATGTACCTGTTTATTTTCAGGAGTACAAAATTATTCTCATAATAAACATTTTGTTGATTTAGAATGGCTTGACTGTTGTTGTGGTGTTACCTTCCTCATTCGTTATATTTGTGAATATATTTCACCAATTTCTTCAACTTCTTTTTTACTGACCTCAATAAATTTATTATCTGCAATTTGGTCCTCTATATACAATAGGATTGTCATATTTCTTATGAATATATTTCACATTTCAACAAAATCCAGATTGTTCATGTTTTTGACATTTCATTCTTTGTGATTGCCCTGGATTTGGTTCATATCTAGCCATCTTCAATAATAAACTATAAAAACCGCAGGTATTTTCAAATGTTATGCTTTCACCTTTATTAGGTACTATAATTTTAACTGATTTATTTATTGAATAATCTTCTTTGTGTGTGTTTAGTTTATTTTCTGAATTAAAGTGTTGTAGACACATTTCACATATGTGAATTTTATCAGACCACAAGAATAGTTTTACATTACTATTCATTACATTTTTACGTGCTCTCTTATCTTTCGATATTTTAGGTAGCTCAAAATAACATTCATACTTAAGTGGTGTACATCTGTTAATTCCTAATTGTAACCCAGGTATTCAATTTCAATGATATAGTTGTATGTTGTGAATCTAAATTCTTTTACTTTATTAGTATTTTTCAATTTGAATTCACAAATACAATACTAAATTCACTTTTCATCTATTGTATAGTTTGCGATTATCTTTTATTACCTGATATATAATTGTTGTAATTGATGTCATAATGTATAGTAGGTCTTTAAATTTAATGTTGTTTTCATTATTATATATTTGTAATATATTTTGCAATGGTTCCTCAGTTGAATGATAATCATGAAGTTTTCTTTCATTATGTTCCTCAAATATGTCTGTAGAAATTGAAATAGTATTTGATTATTTTGAATCAACTGGAAGAAATTTGTTATACATATTTTATAACATCAGTTGAAATATAAATGTTTATCTAATGCTTTATGTTAGTTAATATTCGTTGGTTATGGACCTACATTTTCGATATTAACCTAAGACATATTTTTAATTTATCTTTTTCTTTATTAAGATTACAGTTAGATGTATCTATTTATATGTATAGTAATTATTAACAATAATTAGTAGCCAAATTCTGTACATAACATATATGTTTTCATCCTTTATTTGCAATTAAGATGTATGGATTATTGCTGCAATGATGAAATTGAATACCAAAAAATTAAATGCTGCTTCTGCTACATTTAATACTTTTGAGTTGCACCTGTATAATACCATTTTATAGTTTTCTTATTCCATTTATACATGCTAGTTCTATAGCTACCATATTCATCATTTACGAATCATCTATGCATTAGCATGAAATTTAAATTTTTATCATATAACTCACCATTCATCTCAAGATTGTGTGTTAACTGAAATAGCATTAATGCTTCTCTATATGCATCTTCACTCACTTGACTGTTTTGATTATTGGAAAAATCCAAGTACCCATAATTATTTAATAATTTTTTACTCTTATGATTAGCTATTACTTTCTTCAACAATAGTAGCAATAAACATAGCTTTATTTGTATACATTTAAAATGATAATAGCCCCACCTGGCAGGTGGGTCTGACTTTGTGAAACATTATGAATTTTGACCCATGGTCTTTATGGGTCTAAAAATAACAATATGTTTCCAAGTTTACCTGTATTTCTTCATACATGCTGTGTTATATGACATTGAAGTACTTTACACATGAGTCAAAAAACACAACTGATTAAGTTGTTGAATAACATTTAGTCTTCGTATATTCATTCTCATAATTGAAATATAAACAATTATTATGGTAATATACTGTTGAAGAAAATTCCCATCCATCATCATCCTCAGATGTAGTTATTGATTCTTTAAAATATAGAAATATCTTTTCCTCATAAATATATAATGATCTTATATGTTGTATAAAACATTTTTTCACATTCTATATAAGGAATCCCGAGATTGTATTGTAAATTGAAATGTATGTTACACTTTTCAAGTTCATATGTATGTATCGATCTCATTTATTAAATTCAAAGTAAATTTGGTTATGGATATATGCCTTTATTCTGCCTTTAACGAATAAAACTGAAGTATTAATGTATAATGGAATATAATATTTAGTGGGTAGCCACTAATTATTATCGTGTCTTTGTTTATTCACTGCGGTGTTTCTGGATCTGTGAATCTACACTCTCTCTATGTTAATCAAATAAAATTTTATTTTAGTATTCAGGTAATTACATAATTTTTAACTATTTAGCTTAACATGTTACATATACTTTGTCACCTTTTTCTAATCGCTTTTTCAGCAAGGTTTACATATGGATAATTTTTTTCCTTAGTTCATATTCATAAGATGTTCCTCAGATATCTTTCAATTTATATGAGATTGGATCTGAAAGTATAAAGTCTTCAATTTCAAAAATTCTGTAAGCCAATTAGCAGTATATCCTTTCTCAAATATATCTTTCAATTTAATTATTCGAAGTTTATCACCATTAGAGTACTTTTGCTAAATTGGCATAACAAAATTTGCATTAGCCAGAATGGCAGGAAGTTTCATATCAGTGCACACTCAGCTGCAGAGTGAAAGTTTCATTAAAATCATCAACCACAAATCACACTTCTGTTGTAATTTTTTCTCATTTGTATAAGTAATTCATTAACTATGCCTTCACAAACATTAGGTTTGATTCCATAACATACAATTTTTTAAATATCTTTACTCTCTTTATTCCTGCAAATTGTACAAAGACCTTCAATTTTTTGCCATCTACTTTTGTTTCTTACTCCATGAGGATTATGTGTTTCAGTCAACGTTTTACACATGAAACAGTAAATGTGATTCATTTATATAGCATAAAATATAAAATTATTTCGACAAGGCAATTAACTTTACATAAACAGGTATAGTTTTTACTGCATTTCAATGTCTGGTTTGTGTACTATTAATAATTAATTGCTGTTATTTAATTCATATTTTTTAACAGGTGAACTTAGTGTAATTTCAAAATCGTTAAATGTCATGTCTTTACCAACAACAATAATTCTTTTAAGTCTAAGATTATAAAAAACATTATGCTTTTTTCGTTCATTTACAGTTATGAAAGTAAATTTCTTGATTTGTCTATGGTGTACTAAGTTTACACCTTTCTAAATAAATGTGTGCACGCTTTCTAAATTTTGAGCAAGACATACTGCAGTGTTAAACATACTTCATGAATTTGCATATCTTTTCTTATTAAATGCTATTTAACTGATATAATCACTAAACTGTGTTAAATACTCGTATATTAAGGTTTTGTACTGTATTATTTTTCTATGTATTGTTTAGTGACATCAATGTTGCTTATTTGGCCCTATGCATTAACTAATCTCCGTCCTTTAAAATCTACATAGTTTGTTGTTGTTTTCAAAATGTTGCAAAGGCCCTTATGGAATTGTGTAGTCATATTTTCTGTTTTTGGTCCTAATGATTCGAATTTATTTCAAAAAATTTCCATTTATTACATTCAAAACAGCATTGAAATTATAACCATCTGAAAGCAGCTTTTCCATAAATATACACAAATGTTCACATACTACATTGTTACTACTTTGGATTGTTTGATCACTGTAGTATCGATTATCTTTCCCCAAATATTTAACTCATTGCTTACTTATATTGCCTCGAATGAATGAGACACAAATTTATTATTATTATTTTTACAGTAACAAGTCCAGTATTTAGCAACATGATCAGAAGTATCTAAATTGACTATTCCACATTCAGATATGTGTGGTGTACTTGGTAATTCATCAGACATGAAGTCACCTCTAAAATGTTTAAATTTTAACTTTGTAGCAAGTTTTTCTATATCAAAATTACTTAGTGCATTAGGATACGATTACTTCTTGGAATGTTTTTTTTTTAACTATGTACCTCTCTTTTCCATTAATAAATTGTGTCCTTTCTGTTCTTGCAATTTCGTATGTGCTTTCTTCTCCTTTATAACAGCATTTGCAATTGCTGCTGATCCACCAGCTAGTGAACCAATTGTTGCAAGACATGGTAATGCTGCCAATAATAATGGTAAAAATCTTCCTACATGTTGTGTTAATCGTTTAACTTCTTTCTCTTTTGTTAGATATTCAGCAGTCCTTTTCAAAACTGTTTACCTGCTCGGTGTCTTTTTCATTAATTTTTTTTATTCTGTGTCACCATGTGCTACTCTTTCTTCTAATTTGGTACGTGGATCACACAATCTATATCTGGAAGATGCATTTCCAATGGTAATTTATTATTTAATACTTTTACTTACTAATCCTTTTCCACATTTTTCACTTTGCGAGAAACTATATGGTAAATAATTAAAAAATCTTATCAAATATGGAATTCCTTTTGGTTTGTCGATGATTAATTCACTAAATTTATTTGTTAACATCTGTGTTATGCCAATATTTTAATTATGATAATTTTTATTTTTGAGTATTCCTCCTCCATGAATTACTGCTATTCTATCGATTAATTCATGTACTTCATTCATCCAAACGTATTCAACTGGTTTAATGACCCCTTGCCTTTCTTTTTCGGGTGAACTATTTATATGTGGTGTTTTTCAACTTGGGAATAAACATCAACAATTTCTTTTATTAAATTATTGTATTTAACACCATACTTGACTTTATTTTTTAAGGACTTTCATAAGAATATAGTGCACCTGATGTGTACAGTATATGTGAATAAATTAATGAATCAGGGCAATCGATTATCTCATTCAAATCATCCATAGTAACATGTTATTTAGTTAAAAGTGTCATCAGGCTATCTGTTTCTTCTTACTCCTATCCACTGAAAATTAATTTATTTCCATCAAATTTTACTGGTAAACTACCAATATACTTGAACATACCAACAGGCCTTAATCCAACGACTGTACCTTCACTACGTCATATCTACTGAAAAAATCTTTAACTAACATTTTTATAACTATTCAGATTGCTACTGTGAATTTCATTGCTTTATTTTCAGTTGATTTTCCCTTCCTCATTGATTTTCAATGCAACTACTATTTCTGATTCACTCAACGTATAGCCATATTCTCCTGGCATATCATCAGACCAATCACACCACTGTGATAAATCATGAAAGTTTTCTATATGTTGACGTAATGCATTCATTTGATTTTCGACTTCTCTGTTTTCTGCAGTAGCTTTTAGTGCCTTATCACCTACTGCTTCAAGTCCTTGTTTTACTTGTTCTGCAGCATCAATAACAGGTTGATCTTCTTTTTTATTATTTTTTCATATTCTGTACATTATTGTTTTTTTCAATTTTTTAAATGAGTATTTCAGTTATTCATATTTCTTCTTATTTCGTTTAACAACATCTGGATTGTATTTTGAAAACATTTATAAAATACGAAAATAGAAGTTTATGTTCACATTCAAGGTGTACAAATCAATCACCTTATGTTTACTTTTATGTTTATGTTTGATTTTTATGTTAATGTTCATGTTGACTTTCAAGGTGGATGATTAGCCAACCATATATTTGAGATCCATGATACTCTTTGATGTTTCCATTTATTTTTGACATTTATGTTTACATTGTTATAAAATCTTTTACTCTACATCTATATTTACCATCATTTGATTTACAAGTTAAGTCTACAGTTGCAAAACCTAAACATAATGATTCCAACAATTATTGCACATATTTCTCAATTCATCATATCTTAAGTCACCACCAACAAATTCACGATAAATGTGTTGTAGATTTGTGTCATCCTGTCTGAAGATATTTAAAAAAATTTAAATTATTTCTGACTAGTTGTTTTGACAATTTTAAGTACGTTTGGGCTAGATAAAAACAATCTATTCCATTATATCTACCTCTAGTAAACCATGCACTTACTACATCTTGATTTTCAATAATGAAGTCATACTAAACTGAATTGTCTTGACATTCATCTAACGGTATAACTTCATTATTGCTACTAATAAATTATGTCCAAGTGTTACATATTGATTATTCTATTTTATTACATTTTCTAACACATTCTTGATATTCTGACTAATACAAACTTTTAAATTAAACATGTTGTTGTGGTCTTCAGTCCGGAGATTGGTTTGATGCAGCTCTCCACAATACCCTATCCTGAGCAAGCCTCTTCATCTCCACATAAGAGCGACAACCTACATCTGTCTGAATCTGCTTACTGTATCCATCTCTTAGTCTTCCCCTGCGATTTTTTCCCCATACACTTCCCTCCAACGCTAAATTCACAATTCCTTGATGTCTAAGAATGTGTCCTACCAATCTATCCCTTCTTTTAGTCAAGGTATGCCAGAAATTCCTTTTCTCCCCAATTCTGTTCAGTACCTCCTCATTAGTTACGCGATCCACCCACCTAATCTTCAGCATTCTTCTGTAGCACCACATTTCAAAAGCCTCTATCCTCTTTCTGTCCACACTGCTTATCGTCCATGTTTCACTCCCATACAAGGCAACACTCCATACAAATGCCTTCAGAAAGGCCTTCCTTAGGCTTAAATCAATATTCGATGTTAACAAATTTCTCTTTTTCAAAAACGCCTTTCTACCCATTGCCATTCTGTATTTTATATCATCTGTACTGCGACCATCATTTGTTATTTTACTGCCCAAGTAACAAAACTCATCTACCTCCTTTATTGCCTCATTTCCCAATCTAATTCCTTCAGCATCACCTGATTTTCTTACACTGCACTCCATTACCCTAGTTTTGCTCTTGTTAATGTTCATCTTATATGCACCTTTCAGCACACTGTCCATTCCGTTCAATTGCTCTTCCAGGTCCTTTGCTGTATCTGACAGAATTACAATGTCGTCGGCAAAACGCAATGTTTTTAATTCTTCCCCCTGAACTTTAATTCCTTCTCCAAATTTCTCCTTGCTTTCCTTTATGGCTTGCTCAATGTACAAATTGAATAACATCGGAGAAAGGCTACAACCCTGTCTTACTCCCTTTCCAACCACTGCATCCCTTTCATGCCCTTCAACTCTGACAACCGCTGTCTGGTTTTTGTACAAGTTGTAAATAACCTTACACTCCCTATATTTTACTCCTGCTTGCTTCAGAACTTGAAAGAGTTTATTCCAATCAACATTGTCAAAAGCCTTCTCCAAATCTACAAAAGCTAGAAATGTAGGTTTGCCTTTTCTTAATCTATCTTCTAGGATAAGCCGTAAAGCGAGTATTGCCTCCCGAGTTCCTACATTTCTCCTAAACCCAAACTGATCTTCCCCGAGGTCAGATTCTACCAGCTTTTCCATTCTCCTGTAGATAATTCGCGTTAATATTTTGCAACCATGACTTATTAAACTGATGGTTCTGTAGTTTTCACACCTGTCTGCACCTGCTTTCTTAGGGATGGGGATTATAACATTTTTCTTAAAGTCAGAGGGTATTTCACCTGTCTCATACATCTTACACACCAGTTGAAACAATTTTGTCATGGCTGGTTCTCCCAGAGACTTCAGTAGCTCTGAGGGAATATCATCTACTCCAGGGGCCTTGTTTCGACTTAGGTCTTTCAGGGCTCTGTCAAATTCTTCTCTCAGTACAGTATCTCCTATTTCATCTTCATCTACATCCTCTTCCCTTCCTACAATATTGTCTCGAAGTTCACTTCCTTTGTAGAACCCCTCTATATACTCTTTCCACCTTTCAGCTTTCCCTTCTTTGCTGAGAACTGGTTTTCCATCAGTGTCCTTGATATTCATAGAGCTGTTTTTCTTATCTCCAAATGTTTCTTTTATTTTCCTGTAGGCTGTATCTATTTTTCCCCTATCTATACATTCTTCTACATCCTTGCATTTGCCTTCTAGCCACTCCTGCTTAGCCATTTTGCACTTCCTGTCAATCTCATTTCTTAGTCGTCTGTACTCCATTTTGCCTGTTTCATTTACTGCATTTTTATATTTTCTCCTTTCATCGATTAAATTTAGTATCTCCTGTGATATCCAAGGATTTTTTGTAGGTCTTTCCTTCCTACCTATTTTGTCCTCTACTACCTTCACTATTTCATCTCTCAATTTTACCCATTCCTCCTCTACTGTTTTATTTTCCAATGTTTCTGTCAATTGTTGCCTAAAGCTCCCTCTGAAATTCTTAAGAACCTCAGGGTCCTTCAATTTATCCAGGTCCCATCTCTTTATTTTCCTACCTTTTTGTAGTTTCTTTAGTTTCAGCCTACAGTTCATAACCAACAAGTTATGGTCAGAGTCAATATCTGCCCCTGGGTATGTCCTACACTGTAGAACCTGGTTCCGAAATCTATGTCTTACCATTATAAAATCTATCTGGTATCTTCCGGTGTCTCCTGGTCTCTTCCACGTATACAACCTTCTTTTGTGATTCTTGAACCAAATGTTTGTTATAACTAAATTATGTTCTGTGCAAAATTCTATGAGGCGGCTTCCTCTTTCATTCCTTTTGCCCAGACCATATTCACCTACTATCCTCCCTTCCCTTCCTTGTCCTACTACCGAATTCCAGTCACCCATAACAATTAAGTTTTCCTCTCCCTTAATTGTCTGAATAATTTCCTTTAGCTCCTCATATATTTCTTCGATTTCCTCATCATCGGCAGAGCTTGTTGGCATATAAACCTGTACTACTGTTGTCGGTGTTGGCTTCGTATCTATCTTGACAATGATAATGCGATCACTGTGCTGGTCATAGTAGTTTACCCGCATTCCTATTTTCTTATTCATTATCAATCCTACTCCTGTGATACCCCCAATTGATTTTGAATTTATAATCCTGTACTCACCTGACCAGAAATCCTGTTCATCCTGCCACCGAACTTCACTAATCCCCACTATAACTAATTTCAACCTATCCATTTTCCGTTTTAAATTTTCTAATTTTCCTACTCGGTTAAGGGATCTAACATTCCACGCTCCGACCCGTAGAATGCCAGTATTGTCTTTCCTGATGATCACATCCTCCTGAGTAGTCCCCGCCCGGAGATCCGAATGGGGGACTATTTTACCTCCAGAATATTTTACCCGAGAGGATGCCATCATCATATGTTCATACAGTAGAGCTGCATGTCCTCGGGAAAATTAACGGCTGTAGTTTCCCCTTGCTTTCAGCCGTTTGCAGTAGCTGTGTGGCAAAGCCACATTAGCTGATGTTACAAGGCCAGCTCAGTCAATCATCCAGACTGTTGCCCCTGTAACTACTGAAAAGGCTGCTGCCCCTCTTCAGGAACCACACGTTTGTCTGGCCTCTCCACAGATACCCCTCCGCTGTGGTTGCACCTACGGTACGGCTATCTGTATCGTTGAGGCACGCAAGCCACCCCACCTCGGCAATGTCTGTGGTTCTTGGGGGTGGAAATTAAACATACAGTTGATAAATTATATTCAGTTTAACCATATTGGAGCTAGAATTCGTATTTTTGGTTCCCGGTCTGTCTTCATTTAATTACCAATAAATGAGTAGAATTATATAACTATGTGGTAATTCCTCAATACTGAATAAAAGATTAACCATTCCTATACAAGATAGTATTAAAAGTGTAGCATTGGTTGGATTGTATACTACACTTTTTACCCCAAACGATACAAAAAATTCTAATAAATCACTCTGTAATGGTGAAACAATAATAATTCCTGAATATCAGTCTCCACAGCGCTTTTATTTTCTAGGACATTACCAGTTTTGTGACAGCTGCCCATCTTCAGATCAAATTTATGAAGTTACAAAGTAACCTGTCCTGTGATGAACGAATGTTCACAGTGGTTACAGTCGTTACATTCGTTCATCACAGGACAGGTTACTCTGTGACTTCATAAATTTGATATGAAAGTTAGCAGCTGTCCCAAAACCGGTAATGTTCTGGAAAATAAAAGCGGTCTAGAGACTGACATTAAAGAATTATATTCATATCATGATTGCAGAAACTCCCTCGAGAACCAAAACTCTCGCTTTGATAAAAATAATATTTCCAACTGGTCAATATACTCTGAAAAGTTTGGAAAAATGTTTCATTTGCAGAAGCCTAATATACATATTAAAGCAGTTGAAAATTTAAATATAGTTACTATTGAGAGTGATGTTAAGCTGTACATGGATATAAAATAAGATGATAATGTAACAAGTTTGTTAGGGTTTCGAAATCAGACTTTTAATATGAACGAAAAGAGTATTGCTAACGATGTTCCTAAGATTATTCCATTGAATTAATAAATGTAAATTTTGATCCATCTGATGGAATGTATGTAAAGCATACTGATCATTATCATTGTAAAACAAACACTAGTGCTTCATTTAAATCAAAGGTAAATATGGTGCACCGATAATTTATTAACCTTATCAATCTTTACTTGTTCCAATTCATAAAAATTTCAGGATTTATTAGTTGCTATAACTGATAAGAATGACAATCTAATCGATTTCAGTGGTGCTACTGTAACTGTAATTTTATACTTTTTTGTTTCATTTAACATCATTTGTTACTGATAAGGTAAGTATGGAAGAAAATATAGTAAATAATGGAAAATTAAGAAAGAAGAAACGTGAAGGATTATATCCACTGGATTTGTTAGGTGGATTTTTGGAAGATAATAAGGAAATTATGATTGAAGGTGATATTACAGTAATTTTTACAAGGAGTTCAAATGCAAGTGACTATATTCCTAGATGGCCTCACTACAATAAGTTATTGTGTTAAAATAAAAAATACATTATCAAAAGAAGCTACAATTGTAGTGGGAACTACAGAAATTTATGTACCAATTGTTAAATATGAACCTAACATGAATTAGAGCAATGAGAAAATATACTGAAAAAATCTGAAATATTGATATTATTTTATGAATTACAAACCACAGAAGTATTACATATAAGTGGTTGAAAAAATTTCGAATTGGACATCACTAATTAGTATAACTCAATCGAATTTGATATGCCTTACTTTATATTCATTGTATTTAAAAGTAATGTAAAATAATTACTATAATCAACTAGCAAACCTAACAAGTTTATCACAGTCACTAATGTGTATGGGATATATACCTTAATCTCTTCTTTTCTTCTCCCCATGTCTATCCCTTCCTACCTCCTCTACTTCTCCATCGCCTCCTCCCACCTTCCTTCGTCCATATATTCACACCACTCCCTGTTAACCCACACTATGTCCATCTCCTCCCCCTCTTATCGTCCTACCTTCTTAAATCCATGTCATTTCCCCATTTTCTATCTCCTCATCTCTCTCTCTCTGATCTTATTTATTATTATTGCAATTAGGACCCGGAATTGGAATAGAGGTGAAAAAGGATGGGTATAACAAATCGAAATGGGTTATTAGAGAGAAATTTCGAACTGGTCTATCTGGGAGGTTTAGTAGCTTTAATGTCAGTACTCTTAATGGTTTCATTGCATGATCAATCATATCAACAGCGAACTGATGAAACAATCTGTGGCAGTTCAGTATGTGATTTTCCTCATTTTGGTGAGTCATCAAATGGTAGGCATATAATTCATACAGTTGACCTTCTTGTTAGTTACTTTACTTGTAAGTGATTAATGAAGTCTTATTAGGAATCTAATTAAAACACAATTAACAACATTGCTACATACCAGTAGAATTTTACATTCTGCAACACAGGTGACAGCTGTTGGATCGTGGGAATGAAGCCGACCAATCGTGGGAAAGCTTGAGACAGCCAATGAAATTTTAATTGGCGTGAGCTGTTTTCTCTTCACACTAAATAAAATTCTTATGAGACTCTGCATAATAATTTAGTTTCAGACACATGAAACTTACTGAGGGCTTCTCTTATGGAAACAGTCTTAGAAATACTAATCAATTATAACCACGAAAACAATCAATAGAGTTTCCAGGAACGAGAAACGTAGACCTGGTAAGAAATCGGCAAATCACAATGGATATTGTCGAATATCATCTGATTGGGTAACAGCAACGTAACGCAATTTCCTGGAAACATCAGCTGTTGCCAACATTACCCGCTAGGTCTGTGTAGTAGATTTACAATAAAACGTACATACGTTTCCGTGTATCGTACTTTATAGAGCCAGAAAAAAAAGGATATATGGATGCGATCGACTCAGGTAACGGGAAAGGAATGTACAAATAACAACGCAAAGCGGTATTAAGAAGACAACAAAAGGTAGGAGAAGATAATCTATTATATATATATACTGGTGCTTCCATGGTGGAAGAGGTGTCCTATCTATACTCCAACTCGAAAGAAATTTTCATTATCAATCTTTTTGGTAGTAAAAAAAACTAACAATATTTTGAAATTTCTCTTTACACCTAGCTTCAATAGTTACTCAGAATTAACGTAGTTGGATGGAGTAACATCACGTAGTTGCTGATGTAGCTTGAGTGTTAATCTAAATTTATTCTAAAATTAATTTCTTGTGGGATATAAGGCATGAAATTCGTTTTAAGTGTTCAATTGTGAGTGTTGAAGCGGTTTTTTTAAATAGTGGTTTGAGGAAGGGAATGGTCATTGTTACTGAGGCCTTAAGTGAAAGTTCAGGAGTTCATTGCATGATTTTGGTCACAGTCTGTACAAGAACATCTACGATGGCAAGTTTTTAGTCTGGAGCTGTATAACAGACGCTCGGGCATCCTACGTAAATATTTCGAAAAATATATGAATAAAACCTTCTGTTGGATGACACCAATGTCACACGTGGACGTAATTAGGATACTCAAATCAAAATTACCCACTGATATTGCTGAAAATATTATGTGGGTGCCTGAATATAATTTGCCAAATTTTTTGGATGCTTTAGGCGATTACGACCTGATCCATGAAGGGGAGAGAAGTTTTGTTCGCAATTCTAACAGGGATAATTTTGGTGACAATGTGAACCATGGGAATTCTAATCGAAACTCACCGCCTAGGCAAAATGTAACGAGTAATTACAATGGTGGTAGTCACAATAATAATAACATTTACCGAATGCGGAACGACAATAGGAGGAGGAATGATAATAGGTATAACCCGGTCTACCAGAATGGGCAACAGCGTAATAATTTTCGCAATGGACAAAACCAGAATAATTCGAATCAGTCACGCGATAATTACAGAAGGCAGCCACACCACCACCATCACCAACAACAACAAAGATCCCAGGCACAGCCAGGTGGTAGATCGTGGGGTAATGCGAATAGGCAAAGGGAACAAAACAACCATCCGCGATCAAACAATGACTGGCCCCCAGACGGATATCAGATTCAGATTATAGAAATAGAACTGGATACTGAGGCTAGCACACAGACCCAGGAAAACTTGAATCAGTCGGGTTAAACCCCAGTACCCCGACAATGCCTGCTAGTGAGGGAGAAAATTATTCACAAATCAATTTTATGAGATATCCCTATGCAGGTGGGAAAGCTTGACAAGATGAATTAATTAATGACCAATCTGTGGGAACAACAAAAACCGTTGATGTTGTTCAGGCTATGGTAAAGGGGCATGTAGGAGAAGTACCAGTATATGTGGTATTGCACACAGGGGCGACCGTTAGCGTCATTTCTAACAAACTTCTCAAAGAAGTGTCAAAAGTTATGCAAGTTCCTTCTCTTCCAGTACAAAATTGCAAAATACTTATGGCAGTGGGTCGGAAGGCACAACCTGTGAAAAGACAATTACGTCTTCCGTTAAAATTCGGAGAGAACACAACTACGTGTAATTTTTTGGTCTTAGAAGGGTTAATTGTTGATTGTATTCTTGGTATGGATTACTTTCGCCAGGTGAAGGCAAAAATAAATATCGAAAAGGGAGATTGTTATTTTGAATTTCAAGAAGGAACAATTGTTCTGGATCTGGTTAGGACGAGAGAAAGTATGAGAGAAATGTCGAATTCTGTTAGCTTGCAAATAATTTGTCCTGAAGTTTTGTTTATAAAGGAACAAGTAAACATTGTTAACGAAAGCGAAGCGTTTGTGCATTATGACACAAATAAAGGTGCAGGTATTGTTAGAGCAATTTCCGGAAGTTGCATAGAAGACTGGCCAGTTGGATACTTTTTTGCAAGAATTTAGCTATGAAGTGATTTACATTAAAGGGGAACATAATGTAATCGCGAATTGTCTTTCACGTTTGCCAGTAGGAATACAAGAATTACAAGAAATTTCGGACCAATTTGCCAACTAGCGCATTCTCTTAATGCATGATGGCACTTTCCGCCCATATTATTTGAAAATGTGCAGAGAAATGGATGCTTTGCAAGAAGCAGATGAGAAGTGGAAAGGGGTTAGACTAAAACTTAAGGAAGACAATACTTCACTGTTAAGGGATCATTACAAGATACACGAAGGTGTTTTGTTCTATAGAAGAAAACCTAATTTAAATTTATGGAAGCTGTGTATACCTAGTACTTGTGTGGAAAACCTAATTAGGTACATGCATAATGCTTGGGGGCACTTCGGAGTAACAAAATGTGTGGGAAAAATCAGTTCTTATTGTTACGTACCCAATCTTTTCCGACAAGCATATAAAATAATACGAGCCTGTCCGGTTTGCCAAAAGGTAAAATACTCAAACATCTCTAAATTGACTAATTTGCACCCTATTGTTCCAAAAGGCCCTCTCGCGTTGGTTTCCATGGATACAGCAGGACCAACACCAAGAGCAAGAGGTGGTGCAAAATATGTAGTGGCAGTGTATGACCTACTTAGTAAATACGTATGCATGTACGTCACGAAAACAATTACATCAGGTCCCATTATAAAAAGGTTAATAGATGACTATTTTGTAAAAGTTATAATCACTGACAATGCAACTAATTTCACTAGTGGTAAGTGGAAAGATTTTCTAAAGGAACAGGGGATTAAACACATTTTAGTCTCACTATATCACCCAGAAGCTAGCCTGGTAGAAAGGATATTTAAGGAATTTAATCAGTTCATGCGAACATACGCGCCCAATAAACAGACAAAATGGGTAGAGTTGATAACACCATTCTGACAGATAATAAACAACCTTCCCCATCTGTCGACTGGACTAACGCCATCTGAACTAATTTATACTGAAAGAAAGGAAGACGAATGGGTGAAGCCCTTACCAAAGATACCTACACCAATTGTTCCTATGGAAGACCGAATAAGACAAGCTCTTAATGTATTGAATGAGGAGGCACAGAGAAGAAAGCGTAGTTATGACAACAAGCTAGGTCGTATTCACAAATCTGAAGAGGGAAATATGGTACGTCTGAAAAGCCATCCAATGGCCGAAAAATTAAATAAATTGTATGCAAAGTGGCAGGTGGTATACACAGGACCATTTGTTATTGTGAAGATACCACACCCAGGTAGATATCTGTTAGCATATCCCGGATTGGGAAAAATAAAATGACTGCACCCGCATAAGGATCTGAAACCTTATATCCAATAACACTCAGACAAGATACATTCACCTAATTTGATAAAGATGTTTATATGACGGTGTTAAGTATGCGTACGCCCACCGCTATGCACTTGAAAAACATATGTAGGGGCGTGCTCAGTTTGAACCGGTTCATATAAACAGGATAAACACCGAGATAGAAATAAAGATATATATATATATATATACACACACAGAAATAAAACATACCATGTACACAAGAGAAAACGAACTATGCACACGCGACATTAAATGCAATAATTAAATATATATATATATACAAACGAAATTTAAAATTGTTTAGAAACAACAATACCTTGCACCTAGCCGGATATATACAAATCTAAACGACACTACTAACTACAGTTTAAATACTCAAACTACCCTATTGACAGCCTAATTCCTCTAACTACAATTTAACTAATTCAGATAAAAAAAGAATCAACTATACTGCTCACTAACAAATAAAAGCTCTGCGGAAATTTCTAAAGCTAATAAGGAAAGCTGCAATAAGTATTAATGTATATGTAAATGTGAAATTTATTAGGCATAGGTTACATTTTACGCACTTCATGTCAATAATAATAATGAGAATGTATTTGTGGAAGGCGTATTGCCTGACAAAAGAAATTGTGGCTACATTGTACTTTGAGATAGGGATTATTGAAATGTTTTGTGCTAAGGCACGTGGCGCTTATTTACGCTTTCGGTCGGATATTTGCGCAATGGTATCTAAAATGAATGATTGTGGCCTCTGCAACTCCGATTTTTCTTTTCTCTTAACCCTATTCTACGAAGACGAATATGGAAGGATGAATGAATGCGAAGTGTCTTAAAACGGACTTCATGCCTATTGATTTACATTGTGCTGAATTATTAAATATTGATTGAGAAAAACAAGAAATAACTGAGTAACATATTGTAGCAGGGGTTACAATGATACAGATACAGAAGGCAGGAAACACACTTGTAATTCTGATTCATCGAACTTAATGGTTAACAGGTGAAACCATCCATATATAAATCAGTAGGTGAATGAATTTTGGGTTGGAATAATATTCCATTTATAGAAGTAAGTTGAGATTAATATTGCTATAAAGTTCTTCCGAACACGGACTTAGCCTCACACGGTTAGTGTTTATAAACAGGATGAATGTTTTATGGCAGTTCAGTCAATTGAAGTCTAGAAAGTCCATATATATTAACAGAGAGTTCTTTCCCAATTATGATTTATGCATATAGTAATTGCTTATCCATTGGAACACGAGTAGACAACGTTCTCACCGCTATTCTCTACTACACAACTAACCACATTACATACGATAAATGATGTAGGATTCCTTCCTTCTATCGTGGTTGGAGGATAGTGTGGGCCGCTTTCTTGTTCCCTTGGAGGATATATATATATGTCTTTATACCTTCATGAGACGTTTACAAGTCTGAAAAAAAGGGGAAAAAATTTCAATAAAAGCAAGACCAGAAACCTGGCCTGATCTCATTTTTATATCCGAATAAATAGAACTGAACATAAATAGATTAAGTAAATCCATGGATGGCATATAAATGTATAAGGAAAGATTTTTATGAGAGGTATATATAAAGTTGGAATACTATAGGTAGTAAAAGAGTGGAATGTATGTTTTCTTCTGGTTATGTATAATTTATGATGTAAAAAAAAAGCAATAATATTATAGTTGTTTTAAGGATGAAATATATGTAAAATTCATAATTTAACAGTTGTGAAAATAAAACAACCATGTAGACTATTAAATGTAGGAAGTATAAACCAAGATCGATGGTACGATATGTATTGTAGAACAAATGTCTTGGTAAAATACTAATTATAACGAAAACTATAGTGCCAAGATGACAAAACGAGCAGACGAGGATTTAAATTCATTAATGAAAAATGGGTGATTCGTGTGACTGTGAGGGGATAGCAGATCGATGTTGTGCCATCACACAAGAGCACGAACTACAATATGCTCTCAACAGTGCAAGCTACTGAACTGAGTGCCAAGCTATCGAGCAAGATAACAAAGACTAAGGGACAGGTATTGTTAACTGCCGAGCAGAGAAGTAACTGATCGCATTTTCTTTGCATGACAATGCAATATCGCTGGACACTTGTTGGACGTAGCGGGACATCTGAGTTGAAAAAATGGACGATCACAAGTGACGATAAATAATTTAAACATACAATGGACCTGAAAAGGAAAAGAAAGAGACTAAAAGGTTACAACGCCCGTGGCGTGGAAAATTTGTAAGTTTTTTGCTTCTAAACAATACTTTGTATAGGTATTGATCTATGTAATTTATGTGTAGATGTATATTTCTGTGTAAATTTCTTATATGTGTGCTTTGATGATTTTTTTTCTTACCAGATTCTAAATTATGTCTGTGAAAGGGTAGATAAACAGCCTCTCAATTAGATTAGCAGCTAGTGAGCCAATCCATGGACAAATATTTCTTATTCAAGGTTAATCTTTTGCCAACAAGGAAAGCTATCTTACTGTTCTGATATATAACATACTTCTGCCTCATGTAACGGAGTGCATTCGCCAAAAGTATGGGGGCAGATGTGCTGTTAGCAGGAATGGAGTGTTGGGGTATCAGAACAGTAAGAAGCGAATTTCTGTTTTAATTTCATTTTAATTTCATTTTCTATTATTATTAAAAAAAGAAAGTAAAATTAATAATTATAATAATAACAATAATAGACAATTATTAATTAATGTTGTGAAAAAAATCCATCTGTGGAACTAAAAGAAAAAAAAGTGGAAGAGCAGTATCATTGCTTTTTAAATAGCAGTCAGTCTTGTCTTGTCTTCTCGAGCAGTTAGAAGTGATGAGCTGTCTCGGTTTTTTTTATTGTAAACTTTCAGTTGTAATGTAAATGTTTTTTAGAAAATACAAATCGTTCTCAAGAATGAAAATGTTTCGTCTTAGTTCATTACTTAGGTCTTAAAGTGAACCACATAATGACCCTGAGATGTGATGAAGTAATCAACAATAAGAAGACACTCTTAAAACTGTCGGTATTTTTTTTTTACATTAGTTTATTCTAAGGTGTCTCTGAAGTTTATTAATATTGACTGCAGTTCTTCTTTCCTAAGTTTCATTATATATATATATATATATATATATATATATATATATATATATATATATATATATATATATATATATATTCCACAATATAAAGATATTTCAATTTGTATGCTTTGTTACAGCGTATTTTGTCGCTAGGCGAGTAGCAAATGATGATGATTGTGTACAGGATAGGAGCGGTTCAATAGTGGGCATCCATGGTTACTTAAAGAACAGCTAAATAAGAAGTCAGGAATGTGGTTAAAACGTAGCGGTTGCCACATTTTTATTAGAAAAAGTTCATTTCCAACGGGGTACAATTATGGGAAAAAACGAAGTGATACGCCGGGAGGTCCCCGACAGTTTGGGCTGCAGGAGCAGGGAGGGGGCACGTCTGAACGGTCTGGAGGCTGGCTCGCAAGAGAGCGATCGCCGTTGCTGGTCGGCCCTTGCCAGCCCGCCCTGCAGTGGCCACGTGCCCACACCCTACCTTCTGATTGGCTGGTTGGCTGGTTTCTTCCACAGCCAACGCGTTACCTCGTCAGTACGGCGTCCCACACACGGGCAGCACGTGAACACAGCCTGCCAGGAGGTGCTGACAACCAAATTCCCAGCACATCCGGCGAAGCCGGCTCCGTGGCCGCCTGCGTGTAGCCACGCCGGCCGTGTATTGAAACGGAAGAATAAAAAATTTTCATCCCGATTACTCTAATTTTCCCCAACCTGTCGGTCAACCATGCACACCCCTCCCCCTTCCGCAGGAGCCGGTTACGGATTCAAAGGTTTTTTACAAGGATTCGTAGTGGGGGGGGGGGGGGTAAATACTACAGCAAGGCTCCTTTGGACAGGTGCGTAATTGAATTAATTAAGTTAGTTGATAGGGCATAGGGGTACAATTTTATAATTGCAATCTTCCTCATTCTTCTTTAACATAAGTCTGAACAATATTATGCCTTGACACAATACAGCGGCCCTTGGCGCCGGCGTGTAGGAGGTGGTTGGCTGAGGCGGCGCCCAGCTGATGCAGGCGGCGGCGGCGGCCAGCCGTGCAGGCGAGTCGCGCTCTGCAATACTTCCACCGGCACGACAGCAACGGCTCTCCACATAGCAAAGATGCTGCCACTTGTATTGTGTAAAGGGGAGGGAATAGATCCACTACTATGTACTAATATAGGTTGCTAACCCGTATTTACTACAATATACCCGTCAAAATACCGGTAATCACTTTTAGTCCAAGGGGTATGTATCACCCGCATGTGAATAAGGATGGCACACTATTTACATTAAGAGTGAACAAATGACACTATGTTGTCTACAAAATTGATATTAACTCACATCAAAGTAAATAAATGAATGAAATTCGAACAAATAAAGGGATCTTTCCAATCTGACTGCTAACTATCCTTCAACTTATTCTATAGGGGGGCCATGTCTTCTGTGTGTGTGTGCGTGTTGGGTGTTTGTGTGATAACCACCAGAGGATGGTGATTTGGGTACAGTCGGCTTGGGAGCCTTACACTTTTGAAAACACTTGTTTTTGTGCAGAAGCCCTAGGACTACTACAAAAAAATGCGCTAGGAATAACTACAACATTTCTAGTAGGACAAGGTCCCCACTTTAGTGACAAATTACAAAACAATGCGTCTGGACGCCATTTCTCACAAAGGTACAGTTTGCAATCTATTCCCAGGCTGTATGCGGCTAGGCAGCAGAGCGGTTTCGCCGGAGTTGAACACAATCACGAAAAGGCAGCGATCAGATATTAATCCACCATTTAGTTCCTACTATAGTTTCCCATCTAACTAGGGGACCGGAGTCGACGTTCCCACCCCAGGGCAAACATTTATGGAGCATACTGCGACAAGGGAGGAGCGATACCTCAGTGATAATGGATGGACAGAGTCATAAGGCCGGTACTGTCGGAGCCGTTACAGCAATGCCGCTCGCTCATCGACAGAAGAAGAGAAGAACAGAATAGATCCAACAATTCAGCAGTAGGGTAAGAGATAAAAGGGGAGGGCTTCAAAAAATCAACTGCGTAGCATCCAAGGAGTACCCGCCCACCATCTTGTGGCAGCCCGGACGGGTATCGTTGTGCCTCGTCAGTAGCATAAGGAACCGAATTGTTGGTGCTCATGTTCGCCGGAAAGTAAAACGCCATCTCTTTAATTCCCCAGCCAGCGGTCAGCTGATAGTTAGGCCTATGGTGACTTGACAGTAAGTCCTTTAGTGAAAATTCGAGCAAACTCAAAGACTGGTTCAAGCATGAAGCTGGTGGTAAAGCGCAACAAAAGTAGCGTGATGGGCAATAGCTTGTGGAGCATAAATCGTCCATAAACTGAACAGTGAAAAGTTCATGTAAAAACTTGAGTAATCAGACACATTAATCGTGATTAAACAGGAAGTGCCTTTCCTATGAGAGTGGTTAAAACGCTCTTAACAATTCAGGGGGTAACCACAACATATTAGGAAACAAATTATTCTCTTCAATCTAGTCACACATTTAGGGTTTTTAAAATGGCCCCAACAACTATTTCCCTAGGTCCTATTTGACCATCTAAAGCATTGTATAATACATCAAATCTAATACATCGAATAATAAGAAATGCATGTTAACATGTAGCCCATATATTAACTACCTACAAAATCTTTGCAGCTAATGAACATCCAATAATGACTAATCACATATAGACTGGTTACAACTCTATTTGCTTAATCAGGGTTGGCTCGGCTCAAAGGGGTGTCAGTCAGTCAGCAAATATCTCTCAAATATAAAGCATTCAAAGTACACAAGACATAAAAATACACGTATTATATGAAACTCATTTTGTGGCAGCATCTTTTAAAATCATAATCTTATTACATACTATGTAGTGCAGTTACAGGAGCAGCAGTGATAATTGTCTTTTAAATTGAGTGCTTAGCACTTCTTACTTCCTGAGCGTCTTTATCATTACACGTATTCGCGCGTAGTATTAGGCAGGAACTCTTGAAAATATGCACGACATTTTATCGCGGTAAAGCCACAGGGTGGTGCCGTACTATAAGGAGCAGCACTGTTCTGGGTTGGAGTTAGGATTGCTTCCGTGTCTAGGTGCACCCCTAGTAGATGAAGACAACGAAATGTTTCATGCATGCGGTTAGGCGGGCATTTTATACGTAAAAGTGTGTATCTTGTGATGTTGCGGTTGCACCGATTAGTGTCTGTATAGTGTGTAAGTGACGGTGTATGTTAACAATAACAATGGTGCGAGCATCCATAGAAGTACAAAAGCGAACAGTTTTGTATCAGAGTTGGATGAACTTTTACTGTTTCTAATCTGCTACTCCGGCTTATTGACCTCACTGACTTACTTTCCGCAGCAGGCATTTTTAAGTGACAAAGCCACCGATTCCAATACCTTCTTCTTCTTCTCCTCTATGAGATGTAATACCGGTCTCCACAGGTAACTGCTCAGTTTTAGTCAAACAATGCAAATTACACACTTCACTACTTAAAATATTTCACATGATAATAAGCTGAATTCGCACTGCACTTGTAAAAATGTGTTTACAACCGTGTCTGTGTTCGGAATGAAATCAATAACCCTACAGAGGCAGCTTGGTGTGAGTCATCCGTGGAAGTGTGCGCAGTAGCAGAACGTGTAGTATTGGAAAACTGTAACCCCTAAGCAGTTAATGTTGCTGATACGGAAAAACCATCTACGAAGTTTGCAGTTGTCATTAGTGACAGGGAAAACCCAACTGATGTGTTTGTTGCTTTGGTTTCCATTGAAAGGCGTCCTGTGAGCGAAAGCAGTGAAGTTTTGACAATTGGAAACCAAGAGTGCATACTTCTCCAACACATCCTATATGCAACGCAACTATCGTAACACGTTACTTGATCATGAATTATCAATTAAGATGTGCTCCAGTCACTCATAATATATGTTTTTGTCAGATTCATTAGTGTGTAATGTGTGTAAATGTATGTAAATAAAGGAACAAAATAGAGTAATCATTTCATTTACAAACGAAGTGGTACATGGCGAGTGTTTTGTACGAGAAAATGGTAAATGTTTTAAATTGTGTCAGTTTTTCAAGACGGAATACAGCTAAATAGAGCTTGGGCATGCACATGACACTTCCGGTCGTGCTAGGAATAAATTCTAGTTTACTGTTATAGTCGTGATGTTTGTTTTCGTTCAAATCCCTTAATATTGTGCTTCGTAAGCTTGACTTCTTAGTAGCGTCAGTGAACGGAAACTTCTTGTTGGTTCAATAATAATAAAAAATGTATGTGTTTACATCTAATTCCTACACTGTTTCCAGGCCATTTCTCGAAACCTACCTGCAGTGCCCTAATCTTTTTCATGACGATGAGTCTCGTAGTGCAGCTGTAGACACTCGTGGAGAACCTACCTGCATGATCACCTCGACGATAATTGTTAGGTTTTCGGCGATGTAATATGGCCAGAAAACATATATGAGTTGATTTCAGTATATTTATTTGAAAGTAATGCACATAACATTGATGTAATGTGAGGAATTTGTATGTGGTAGACTATAGTTCAGTATTATGCTTCCGTGTTGATTGTGCGGAATGTGCAATTATATAATGTGTTTGGTGAGTGCGTCTCGTTAATTTTTTTCCGAGCCCAACAGTTTACGTTCCTTTTCTGAAGTATTAAATACTTGTCCGTGTCACTTTAATTTTGATTGTGATAAATTGTGTTTGCTAAAGTCTGTGGTGTTGAAATTAAAATTGCTAATTGCGTACCTCTGTTTACTGTTATAGCGACGTATTATCGGTAATTTTTGACAATTATATTGCATAAATATCCTCAGCTTAACATCATCTTTGTAAAATATAACAACTTATTCGTCAAGATAATTTTGGAACTACTTTTATAACTCTGGCCGGTCGCGGTGGCCGAGGGGACTGTTGCGCTCCAGTCACAGTCTGCACGGCCACTACGGTCGGGGGTTCGAATCCCCCCTCGGGCATGGATATTTGTGCCGTCCTAGTTCATAAGTAGTTCATAAGTAGTTTGCAAGTTTAGGGACTGATGACCCCGTAGTTAAGTCCCATAAGCTTAACAAACATTTGAACATTTATAACTCTGAGTCATTATTTTTGAAGTTTCCTGTACCCATGAAATTGTAAGTACGTGTGTGCTTCTGCGACTACGCTTTGATATCTCATAGAGGAAGACTTATGGTTAAATTATTGAAATTTTCTGATTCCAGTGGCAAACAATTTGTGGCGACACTCTTAGGCGAAAATAGATATGTTTCGTGTACTTGGGGTAAGTGGAAGATCTGCTATTCATGCGTAATAAAGGCTCGTTACTGAAGAAAGGTAGTGCGTAATTTAGCGGCTTAGCTGCGTGCAGCCCGCGGCTGGCAGCGAGGCTTGGCGCGCCGGACACCCGACACCAGCGTCCGCTGTTATCTCCGCGTGCCTGCGTTGGCGGCGCAGGCCGCCTGCGGCGTCGCGGCCTGGGTGCGTCCATTCATGCCGAGAAAATTTATGTGTTGTATTAGGTCGGCCGCTCCCTGCAAGGGAGGCCATGTGTGCCTTTCGTTGCGGCTGCTTCCGAAGGGGGGCGGCGGACAGTCCCTCCGAATACCAATGTGGCTTCTCATCGACCGCAAAAAATACCTCAGTACCGTTCAAGTCAAGGATGAAATAAGGAAGATCGGCTATTTGCGTTAACGTATTTACGTTTTTAACAATTACATATTATTCACTGAACCTTTCTCTTATCAGGTTTTTCTGAGGTACTCTTCCACAAGGAGTAGGACGGACAGATAAATGTACAAAAGCGTCAATAAATTCTATAAGGCGTACCGTGGTAGTAGCATTGGAAGTTTCTTATATGGTTGACAATTATAGTTAATAATTACTGCGGAGCAACTTTGCTTAGAACGGAGAATGACTCTGGCAATTTCCGATAAGTATCGTCGCCGTCACGATCGTTCACGGGTTCCGATCTCTTCCCAATGTATAACGGTTTGCCACGGAAAAGCATATGGTAGCGGGCGGCTACGCTAAGATATGAGTCTCCGTTACTTAAAACCGATTACATTGGTACGAGTCGCCGCGGTCACGACGCGAGTTGACGGACATCTTCCGAAAAATTTAGTGGGTGTAATAAAATAAATTGAATTTTCTTTAACGTTTGGCTAAACAAAATACTCAAGGAGAGTTAATCAGAATCTCCGTCGTAGATAATCAGTTATAGAGCTGAAGCGCCTCGCTCGGCTATGTGCAGCGTGTAGAGGGGCGGGGAAGCCCGCACGAGAGGGAGAGAGAGAGAGAGAGAGAGAGAGAGAGAGAGAGAGATAGAGAGAGAAGGATGGCAGCTGCGGATGAGAGATGGGAGGGCGAGGAGGCGGGGGTCCGCGTCACATCGCGTCCTCCTCCTCGCCAACCACGCTTGCAAGATGGCCGCTGTCTACAGCTGACTTTCACAGCGCGCACATTTCAATTTGCCGTACAGCCCGGCACGACGCGGCGTGTGCTTTCTGACATAATACAAGTTTTGTTCGTTCGGCTACCGATATGCTTCTACGAAGGAAGGTTATTTGCACCAATTAAGGTGGCTTGACTTACCTTTTGCCCTTAACATCATAGTTATGTTTCATAGTGGCTCAATCAATGACCGACGAAAGAAATATTAGATACTAAAAAAAATCCCCCAATAAACGGTACATAAATTTTAACATTGTAGAGTGTGTGTGTACTAAATAATTTGAAATGCACAATTCCTCTTCTTCCCATGTATTGCATTCATATGTTATCACTGTGTAAGAACTGACTGCAGTTTTCTTGATAATGTTATGAAAATTAAAACACAAATGAACCTTCAGAGTGGTTCTCACATCAGGTTGGCTATGGATTGCGAATGCAGAGTCCATGCTTAATAGTGTCATCCCTCTGTGTTCATATAATTTCTATAATCTACTCTCTGGTGTGAGTAACATATTCTTTATAAATGTGTGTATATGTGTGTGTGTGTGGATCTTTACCTTGTCCGGCAAGCTGTGCCGAATCCATATTATGTAAATCAAATTTCTTTCTCTTCTCCTACCCATCTTATTACTTTCTACACCTCTTTCTTCACATTTCCAATGAAGTACATTGTAATATTTGCAAGGGATTTGAAAGAAAACATCACATTTTGCTAGCATTTAAAATCGCATAACAATCAGACCAGACACTATTCAAAGAATCAGAAATAACATCGTCTGAGACAACAAGGTGCAATGGTGTAGCATGCTTCGTGTTAAAATGATATAAAACGTTATAGTGTAGTGAACTTTGCAAAAGATTGACGTGGCAGGCACTTTCGCCTTATTTATGAAAGAATGAACCTACTGTAGTCCGCGTAATTCAAGTGTAGTTGAGATTGTCTTATTATCCAGTTTCTACTGGGTCTGATTTTAACAACACAAAATCATTATTCCACGACACGGTTTGCATTCACTGCTTCTGTAACGTGCACTTACTAATCTACCACTTAGACTAACGCATAGCGCCTTATACTATGCAGCACATTCAGCATAAACAGCAAAACACAATAAAACATGATAAAGCAACTAAACTATTTCTGACTCCTAACATGTCCTCCATGTCTTACTATACATCTTCCATTAAGACAACAAATAATCTTATCTACATGTATTATCATTAGTGTTGCAGCAAATTCATGGATAAATTTACAATATAGCTACCCTCAACTTCTTTTCCCACTAGACACTAACAAAATGAAACATAAAAAAGGAATATACTGATTTTACCCTAGTCTCTGGATCTTAGAGCATACTGATGCTTGTTTCTTAAGGCGTAACGAGGACGAGCTCGCTCTGGTAGAATTTTCTTTTTCTTTTTTACCTTCGGCAGCACCTTAGGCTGCGGAGGGCAGGGCAGAAGCGGGGGCGGCGGAGCTGCCCCGTGATACGGTTTTAACCGATCGAAATGAACAATTACAGTTCGTTCAGGCAACTGAAGTTCTGCATTAACAGGTGAAGTTAAGCGCAGGATGGGGTAGGGCCCTTCATACTGTGGTGTGAACTTTTTTGTTCTGCCCTTCTTAATAGCAGGATTTCGTAAGAGCACCAAATCGCCTGGTTTATACTGAGGCATAACAGAGCCTTTATTGAACCTCTGGCGTTGTTTGCTGGCAGCATTGGCATTGTTGCTTTTTGCCCGCTTCCAGATGGACTTTAAACGGTGTGCTAAGCCCTTTACTTTCTTCAAATCAACTCCGGGTGGAAGCTTGTCTAGCTCGAATGGGGAGCTCATAGGTCTGCCAAAGACAGCTTCGTAAGGTGAATAACCCGTTGACTCGTGTACACGACTATTATAGGCTGAAGCTACATATGGAACATACCGATCCCAGTCGGTATGAAGGCGGTTTACATAATAAGACAACATTTTCCCAATAGTTTTGTGGGCGCGTTCTAATCGACCATTTGCCTGAGGGTGATAAGGAGTAGTTCGCCATTTTTTGATGCGTAACAATTTGCATACTTGCACAAATAAAGAAGATAAAAAGTTCTGTCCTTGAACTGTCAGAATTGCATCTGGACTTCCAAAGGGAAGTACCAAGTGTTTAACGAAAGCGTTTGCTATCGTTTTAGCTGTCGTATCAGCTGTGGGTAGCAAAATTAAATATCGGGAGAAATGATCCATGATTGACAATATATATTTGTTGTTTTGTGTACTTTGCGTATATGGGCCCATTACGTCAAGTGAGACGATACTAAATGGGGTTTTTGCTTCAGGAACAGCTTGTAAAGGGACTCTATTTCGCGGGGGCGGCGCCCTTTGTGCACAAGGCAAACAATTTTGAATGTACCTTCGGACTGCTGTTTGTCTACCTCTCCACCAGTATGTGGCAGCTATTCGAGCATTAGTGACTCGCCGGCCACTGTGACAAGCTTGTAAACTGTCGTGACATTGTGCAATTACACGCTGTTGTAGCTCCTTAGGTATTACAATTCTATTGCCTAAAGGAGTTTTTCGGTACAAGACTTCTTCTTCTGTAACGAATTCTGGAAAAGTAGCGTACTGATTGCATTCTACATCTCTTTGTTGAGCCTCACTCAGCTCTTCGATGCAAACATCATTTGTTTGCACTATTCTGACTTTACGACTTAGAGCGTCTGCATTTTGGTGTAAGCGTTCGGGTTTTTTGATGGACCTCGTAATCGTATTCTGACAGCTTTAATGCCCAGCGTGTTAAACGGCTGCCTGGGTCTTTTAAACTCAGCATCCATTGTAAAGCAGCGTGATCAGTGACCACGGTGAACTTCCTGCCGTAGAGGTAACATCTGAAATAATTGACTCCAAACATGAGTGCTAAAAGTTCTTTCTCCGTCGTAGTGTAATTTATCTCTGCCTGATTTAACTGTCTCGAAGCATACCCAATCGGTTTCTCTTCTCCATTACACTCTTGGCTTAAAACTGCCCCTACTGCATAATCTGAAGCATCTGTAGAAAGTATAAAAGGTTTCTCAAAATCTGGATATATTAAAAGAGGTGAACTAGCCAAAATATCCTTCACAAAATGCCTATAATAATTGGTTAACCCGAGCAGACTTTGCAATTCTTTGACATTTACAGGTGTAGGAAATTCCCTAACAGCTTCAGTTAACCTTGGACCAGGTTTAACCCCATCAGAAGTGATAATATGCCCCAGGTACTGAACTTGTGACTTAGCAAAAGTACATTTCTCAATCTTTAGACTCAAATTAGCATCTTTTAATCGTGACAAATCACTCCGTAATCTTTCTGCGTGTTCTTCAACAGTTCTTGAAAAAATAATGATATCATCTAAATAAACCAAGCACATTGTAGGTTTCAGCCTTCTTAAAAGGAGATCTGCAAATCTCTGAAACGTTGCTGGAGCGTTTCGGAGACCAAAAGGCATGCGCAAAAATTCATATAGCCCAGAAGGAACCACAAAAGCTGTTTTCGGCCTATCCGCTGGAGCGATCGGGATCTGGTGGTACCCAGATCGCATATCCAGTGTTGTAAAATACTTACAATTCCCTAGCCGGTCCAAAGTTTCGTCAATACGTGGTCGAGGGTAGGTGTCAGGTGTAATCACCTTGTTTACCGCTCTTAGATCTACACATAGGCGGTATGTTTTCTCGCCATTTATTGACTTTTTCGGAACCAGGACAGTGGGACTGGCCCAGGCACTAGCAGACGGCTGAATTACGCCTGCATCCAGCTGTTGCTGTATGGTTTCTTCTACAACTGATTGCAGATGATAAGGCAATCTGTATGGTTTTTGGGAGATAGGTCTGGCATCTACGGTAGAAATTTCGTGCTGCACGTGGTTAGTAGCTGGCAAATATTGCCTTTCCTCGAACAACCACGAGAACTCCTCCAATAAAGGGTACAACAAATTTTGCTCTGCCTCTGATAAGTGCACCAACTTTTTTTTTTTTTTTTTTTTTTTTTTTTTTTTTTTTTTTTTTTTTTTTTTAGAGAAGTCTATGGGACTTAACTGCGGGGTCATCAGTCCCTAAACTTACAAACTACTTATGAACTACTTACAAACTACGACGGCACAAATATCCATGCCCGAGGGGGGATTCGAACCCCCGACCGTAGTGACCGTGTAGACCGTGACTGAAGCGCCTCAGTCTCCTCGGCCACCGCGGCCGGCACACCAACTTTTCGCGTAATTGCGTTCTCAACACAGGGGTTATTCTATAAACATTTTTCACTGAAACGTTACCTCTCTTTCTTACTCTCTCAACGCCTTTCTTACACTGAAATACCTCTGGTTCTACCTCCTGACCTCTTGCAAGGATCGTTCCACGTGGAATCTCTACTGCTCTTTGCCCAAAATTATCTACACAAACTGGAACATAAAACTTCTTCTCTTTACATTCGACCACACTCACACTTCTCTTAACATGCACTTGTAACCGCTCGAGAACGTCGTTTTGGCTGAGCGGATCAACCAAAAACGTCTATCTTGACTGCACCGGAGCTTTGACGCTTAACCATAGGATACGACCCGTTCCGCCGTTTATCGTAACAGACGTGTTCGTTTTCAGAGCCAAAGTACGCGGTTCAGATGGTTCTTGTGAAAGCGGCCGTCATTCACAAGATCCTCGCGTCTGTGCGGCTCCAGTACCTCCGAAACAATGAGTATTTTCATTGAGTCGGATAGTACCTATTCTGTAATCGATCAAAGCCTGTTACTGACGTACTTCCATAAGAAACAAGTAGTATCAAGTATTTTCCATATATATTTAAAATAAAACAGCATGAACTATTTTGTATCCCACCATACACAATCCATTTAGGTTACAGACGGTTAATTTATTTCGAAATCAGAAAAATGTTCGACAATACACATCATTGAAAGAGCATGCTCCACATAAAATTCACGACTCTATGTTGTAGGAAAGAAAGATGGTAGTATTCTGTTAGTTTTGGATACAAGGCAAATCAATACTATTGTTATTTTTGAAACTAATCGTCCAGAAAACTGGAAGAACTGAGTTTATTTTCATCTATCGACCTTTGCTCCAGTTTTTTGCATATCTAATTGGATCCATAGTGTAAGAAGTATACAGCGTTCATAGTTTTTGGTAGATGTTATCAGATGAAACGCCTCCTGCGTGGTTTTAAAATTTTATTTGCTGCCTTCATTCAGGGGTTAAATACTATTTTGAATTCAGATATTTTAGAAAGAACTATGTGTTTTGTGGATAATGTCCTAAATGCAGAACCTAATTGGGTGCAACTTAACTACATACTGAAACAATTTGTGCAGATAATGCAAGAACTTGGAGTGACAGTTAACATCACCAAGTCTCAATTTAGGGTAAACAGACAAAATATCTAGACATATCATTTCAGCAGAGGGCATTGCCCAAGATCAGAAAAAAATTATTGCAATTCGAAACTTCGGAACTCCCAATAATAAAAAGACATTAAGATGATTCCTCAGCTTAATTCATTTTTATATAATGTTTATATGGATAGATACTCTAGCTACTCGAAGATTATGCGTAAAAGGTAAAAAGACACCCTGGATATGGAATAAAACAGTAGACAAAGAATTCATAAATTAAAGGAGGCCTAGCCTGAAGTATATATGTTGGCTCACCCTGATCTGAATCAATGTTTTTGAATGGTCACAGATAGTGTCGTAAATTTTATGTGGGGCATGCTGCTTCAATGGTGTGTATTGTCGAACATTTTTCTGATTTCGAAATAAATTAACCGTCTGTAACCTAAAGGGATTGTGTATGGTGGGATACAAAATAGTTTATGCTGTTTTATTTTAAATATATATGGAAAATACTTGATACTACTTGTTTCTTATGGAAGTACTTCGACTTTATCATTTAAAATTTTTTTGTAATCCGCTTCCTTGCTCTTGAATATTGCTTTAAGTTTGTACCTTTTCTTCAGTCTCTCTATAAATTTCCAGAAGTGGTTGAAAGACGACCGTCCATCGTCTTCCATATATTTTTTATAAAATTGTAATGTATTTGATGTCCCTAGGAGGAACAAAAACTTTATTTCATGTTTTAAAATATTAGTTTCTGAAATGTTACTTAATATTGCTATGATTTTGTTATTTTAATAATTTATTATTGTGGTTATCAATGTGGAAATAAGTAAGGTTTCCCTGCTATGCCACTGTCTCTTTGAGAATGTGTACTTGATTTACTTTTCAGTGGATGTGCGAGAATCTAATGGCTGTCTGAATGTGGCTAGTGATAGCTCTATTGCATGGTTCTCTCTGGCTCAGAGTCGATAGTTAGTCGTTACCAACCCCTGCTGCTGATGCGACCAAAGGGGTTTTGATTACAAGCTAGTCGACGAGCCTTCTCCAGCGCGAATCTTATAATCTTCTCTCGCCACCACCGCTGTTATCATTGGTTTTGTGCACAGTTTCCGGTAGCTTCTCTGTCTCCTGGCCACACGATCTTCACTTTGTACTCGGACTGTGGTGTGGTAAGGTTGGTCCTGCTCTTGTCCCTGTGGAGAAGGTAGCGATTTGCTGTCTAGCATGTTTAACTTAGAATCTTGAACTTACATTCATTTTTTTAATACTCCTTCCAATCGTGGGCGGAAATGTGTTCTAGTTTTTCAATCCAGTGTTTTCCAACAGGTAAATGCGGTGTATGTGTTACTAGTTACGGTTTGATAACGGCCTGGTACATTAAAACCTTTTGTGATTATGTGGTGGTGTACGAACTCTGTGTAAATTCTTTCTAGCTTTATGTGGTCTGGTTTCTAATAGACGATGTGTTCAGTTTTGTACATTGCATGTAAAAGCTTTCACATCGTTTCCTGCCGTGAGTAATATGTCTTGCACGTGGTTGGTTCTTAGAACAAAGCCTTCAGCTTCCACTATTGTTTTCTCCATGCCCATCAGGCAAGTAACTATGCATGTGTCCTTCTGATTTCTTCTTGCATTTTGCGATCTTCCCTCCCCGCCTATTCTAATTTTGCTATGTCTTCACTGAACTTGTAGTATGCAGTCAGTCTTTGTCAGTAATTCTCTCCGAGCCTTGTACAACCTCCTTCAATAGCTTGCTTATGAAAATCTATGTACTTCTAAGGGTTGCCTGTCGTAGTTTGCTTTCTCACTTTTCCAATCTTTGTAATTTATTTCATTTCTCTGGTTTTGAGACTGGACTTCATTCGTCCCTGTAATCGCTCCTATCGCGTTTAGCTGCATTTCATTGGTTTCCTTTTGTAATTCTAAAAATATCTATGGGTTGCATGCCCTAGTTAATTTTCTTTATTTTTCGGAAATTGGGTTTATACACTTCTATCGGTTTTCGGAACCATGTGGGTCCGAACTCCGACTTCAGGGGTTTGCAGCTAGTCCACGCAACTTCTCAAAAAACCAGTAACTAGATAGTTTACTCGCAAATTAAAACTTAAGAGTAGCCATGATTTTGTGTAATGAATCAGATTTTAACCACTTCACCTTCAGTGGGGTGTGATCCTGTAACATAGCCGTGTGTCGCCTGTAGCGTGCTGTATCGTGTTTGCTGGCGGTCTAATCTAGATGCAACTTAACTTTGCTATACTCACGCACCATCTCAAATCAGGCATGACAGACCAGAGTCTTCGGAGTTTTATTGTATACTATATTATATGCCCGTGCTTTGCAACGGTTGTTGAAAGAGGGCCTGTGTGTATCATGGCTTTTTAGGGTTCCGGACCTCAGTCAGCAAAAACAGAATCCTTGTTGGATCGCTCTGTCAATAAACTCAGTTGTCCTAGCCGAGATATCAAACGTAAGTAAAAAACATTGTCTGAAACGATATAATTTTATAAAGTTTTTGATACAAAAGGTGAAACGTGCCAAAATAAGCAAAGAAATTTTTTTAAGTATTTAATAGACTAAGCGAAATCAATAACAGTAAGATCAATGTTTGTTGGTATTTGTAGACATACGATTACTTAATTCTGTCACAGAAGTTCGCTTCCTTGTTGTACTACGCCATACTCTTAATGCAGTGGCGGTGTTTATTAGTTCTTTGGTGCACTACAGCGCCTCTATCGCTTGTTTTCTTTACTGCACAATCCATACTTCAAGCCAAAAACAGTTTCCCTGATTGCACTTTTGTGAAAGGAAGTAGTTTAGGAGATTAGGTATTTCTACTAGAGGAACATACAGTTAATGAAAACACTTAAAATTACGATGTATATTTTTTTCGTGATCTGATTTTCATGAAATCATGCCTATATGTTGCCCTAATCTTAGCTCAAACTTCTTGTGGAAACCGCATGAAAATGTGTCAGTTTTTTAATACGTTTGCGAAATGTGTTAGAAATAAGCATATCTTCATGAATATGATGTAGCTTACATCATACATAGTTATATTTGCCATTTAAACCATTTATTTCTTGATCATTCATATCTCTGGACAATGGGCTGAGGCATGGAAAGCTGAAATATAACAAGTAATAAGTATTTCCTTCATGAAGTAGAAATAACACTGAAAGCAATTGTTATTCTTACGGTTGGCTCTGTTTTCGTTAGATTCGCTATTGTTGCTCCATGCGTGAGACTCACACTTCCATAGCAGTTGTACATATACGTTATACTGTGATATCAATATGTAAGTATATGGATTAAACACGGCGAGGATTTTATTAGTTTTATATTCATATTTCGTAAAACATCAAGAAAACGATTTTCAGAAATATGATAAATTTGAAAAGTCAAAGAGTAAGTAGTATATTCAAAGGGTATTAATCCGATCGCTGCTCCAAACTTCACAAGAACACCCCAGCGCTTTTTATTAGTTCTTTGCTACATTAAGCCGTTTTTCTAAACATGAAATACATCTAAAACTTCAAATTACGATATATTTTACTTTCCTGGTCTGATTTTGATAAAATGAAGCCTACGTGTTGCCCCAGGATATTCTCTATTTATCCGTGATAACCCTCTGAATGTTCATTTAGTACTTTAGGAGATTACTCTCTACAAATATACATGCGATTTCTTTCAGAGAAATGTTTAAATTGTGATATCTTACTTTTTATAATCCGATTTTGTGAAATCAAGCGTTTCTGTAACCAGATGATACCATCACGTTTCCTGTGAATAACCCCTGAAAATTCGTCTATTGGTTTGGAGATGAAAGAGAAAGATAGACATGACGGTTGTCGATGAAAAATGTTAAATTGTTATGTTCTTCTTTCCGTGATCCGATTTTTATGAAACTGAGTATATGTATTGTTATCTTTTAAAACCCCATGTGAATTGTTGAAGTAGTTTTGGTGAAGTGGTTTCTAATAGATGAGCAGAGAGACACGATGGTCTATGAAAACACTTGGTGATTCTAGTTAGATGAAATCATGTCAAGATCCTGAACCAATATTCGCTCATGTTTCCTGTGAATACCGCATGAAAATTCTTCCAGTGGTTTTGAAGATAGAAGCGAACAGCGACAAGTCTACATTTACAGATTATTAGTATACAATTTTTCAGGAATATATTGATTTGTATAAGTGCTGTATGTCGGTAAAATCTGTTGGGAATACGTTTGGTAGTAAACATGATGCTTGATGGGGCGGTTTCCCATGAACATTACTCTTTACGTCCTCATGAACTACGTATCGAACGTGCATTCAGCTGTATATGTGTACTGTCTGTAAAATTTTCTGCGGCTACAACTTTGTAGTGTACAAATTATAAATTGTAACGTCATACAGAATGCCGTAGTTTTACTCCATAAACAGCAGAAAAGTATTAAGCGAGAAACTTATTTCCTTTCATCAATTTGCTATGGTTGTCAGCGAGAAAAAGTTTAATAAAGGTTTGAAATTATGTTTAAGGTTTGTTGCAAGTCGCTAAGTACTATCATTCTCATATAGTGTATTTATAAAATGTCGCCGAATTATGTGGCAGTTTCTTGCAACTTGTATTATTTATGAGGTTATACCTCCTGAATCATATGTCGTATGTGGTTTGTACTCCTAAAGCAATTGTTATGTTACATATGGAACATGTGTAGGAAATTTGGTTGAAATCAATCCATTGATTTAGGAGGAAATGTCCAGCATTGTGGTTCGACGCATTTTTTCGCGCATCTCATAGTTTATGACGTTATATCTCCCTACGTATGTGTCGTAGGTGATTTTTACCCCAACAACGATTGTTGCCTGATATTAAGGAACATGTGTACCAAGTTTGGTTGAAATCAGTCCAGTAGTTTAGGAGGAGATGTGGAACATAAATACATACATACATACATACGTAGAGCCTATTTTATAAGATGTAAGATAAGATTGTGTTGTGTGGTACCTAGGGTTTGCTGAATTTCACCTACGATAGCGGCACCTGCTTCTGCCTCGTTTCAGCATGCTGATTTGGGTGAGTTTCGTTGTTCCGTGGCTTGTGTGTGAGCGAGTGAGTTTTGTTTGCAAATCCTCACCCTCCCCCTCCCCCCCAGTAGCGTTCCATTCTGTGCAATTTATGTTAATTTCAATGCTAGGCCTCGTCAGTATAAATTGTATTTTTCGAGCACCTTCCCCCTTTTTATTTTACATTGTTTTTCACCAGTGCTGAGAACACGCTCAGATGGAATTTTTTTATGTTTAAGTTTCGATGCGCCATAAATAGCCACATTTATGAAATAACTTTAATTGTGGTTGGTTTGTTTATTAATGTATATGTGTAACTTCGTGTGAGCTGCTACTTATATTGGCCACTGTGTCGTTAACTTCCCGTTGTTAGAGTAATTTGAACCAAGTCAGTTCTCAATTAGGGCCAGGGAACAAGGTTTTACAGCAGAGAGTAGCCGGTAGTTGATACGTATCTCTCGTTTATTTTACTGTTAAAATAAAGCTTTTTTATAACAGAAAGTTCTTATCTGGATGCCTGCTCCCAGAAGTAAGCTTTTATCACGTACAGAGGCCTACTTTTATGTTTCAAGACTTCCGTCAATAAGATACCTTGGATATATCTCACCATTATAATTATTTTGCAGATGCAATCGTATATACCGCCGTGGCACTTCTTGCAGCAACGATGGAATGGAAAACAATTCAACATCGTCAGTCCTTAGAAATCCCTTCTCCAGATTGATTAGGGCCTTCCTTTCATTCAAAACTTCGGCGCCAATAATCAAGTCAACGTTTAACTTAAGTATAATTACAAAATTTGAATCAGCCTCATAGCCTTGATATCGAAATGTCAACCGAATTTGCCGATCGCCTTGTGCTGAACTTTTTCCTATCTGACATATCACTCTAATTTTCGTGATTTAAATACAGGAAAATCTTGCACTGTATTACATCTCTTACAGAAACGACTCGAAAATGCAGCCAGGCGATTACCACAGTCAATTATCGCATGCACTGTATATTTACCTATCTCCATTTTCAATAAGGGTTGAATCTCTTTGACTAGAACTATCTCCTTTTCTTGCAACAAATCGTCCACAGACGACTCGTAATTTAGAGGATTTACTACTACTATGTTCCCATTCGTTTCTGTTGTCACAGGTTCTAACATTTTCATAGGCTTAGCGAATACTGTAAACAACATATCAGCTATCTTCCTTTTCGTCTCTATCTCTTCTCTCTGTCCTGCGTCCTTTTCCCTACATTCTCTTTCATACTCCGTCTTTATTGTGTCATAATCGTTACTTAATTTGATTACTTAAACTATTCACATAAGTTCCTTCTACTAGCTGTACTATATTCTCAGGCACAGCTTCATAAAAAATGTTCAAATGTTTGTATAGCTTATGGGACTTAACTACGGGGTCATCAGTCCCTAAACTTACAAACTACTTCTGAAATAAGACTAAGGACGCCACAAATATCCATGCCCGAGGGGGGATTCGAACCCCCGACCGTAGTGGCCGTGCAGACCGTGACTGAAGCGCCTCAGTCCCTTCCTCCACCGCGGCCGGCACTGCTTCATCACTAGCAGTAGAATTGTTAAGTAAATTTATTAAACCTACAAAAAACTTCAACCTTATTTACTGGGCTTTGAATAAGAAGAGGTGGAAACTCATCATCACTATCTGCAGCCTCCCAGTCTATGTTGTCCCAACAAGATATGTCGGTTTTATTTACTCGTGTTTCTTCTTCATCTTCTGTTTGCAATAGATTAATTGATTGGATTGATTCTGATTCTATTAGGACCTTATTTTGGTGGACTTGTTTATCCCCAACTAGTCACTCCTTTCTGTTTTTTGGGCTAGGTGGCCGAATCTCCATCATTAGGAGACGAAGTGAACACTCTAGTATTCAATGCAAGAACAGCTGCCAGCATGCGAAACTTAGAAGTAGATGTTCCTGGAGTAGTAAAACAACATAACTCACTAAACAAAAACAAATCTTCCGGACCAGATTGTATACCAACTAGATTACTCTCAGAGTATGCTGATGCAATAGCTCCGTACTTAGCTATAATTTACAACCGATCACTCAGCGAAAGATCTGTACCCAAAGACTGGAAAGTTGCCCAAGTTACTCCAATATTCCAGAAAGGCAATAGGAGTGATCCCCAAAATTACAGGCCAATATCATTGACGTCGATTTGCAGTAGGATTTTGGAACATATACTTTGTTCGAATATTATGAACTACCTCGAAGAGAACGACCTATTAACAAATAGTCAACACGGATTCAGAAAGTATCGCTCTTGCGAAACACAGCTTGCCCTTTATTCACATGAAGTGTTAAGTGCCATCGACAAGGGATCTCAAATAGATTCCGTATTTCTGGATTCCCGGAAGGCTTTTGATACTGTACCCCACAAGCGGCTTCTAATGAAATTGCGTGCTTATGGAATATCTTCCCAATTGTGCGATTGGATTCACGATTTCCTATCAGAAAGGACACAGTTCGTTGTAATTGACGGTAAGTCGTGGAGTAAAACAGAAGTGATATCTGGCGTTCCACAGGGAAGCGTTATCGGTCCCGTACTCTTCCTCGTGTTTATAAACGATTTAGGAGACAATATGAATAGCTCCCTTAGACTGTTCGCGGATGATGCTGTCGTTTATCGGTTAGTGAAGTCAACAGAGGATCAAAAGCAACTGCAAAGCGATTTAGACAAAATTTCTACTTGGTGCGAAGATTGGCAATTGACACTAAATAAAGAAAAGTGTGAAGTAATACACATGACCACTAAAAGAAATCCGCTGAACTTCAATTACACTATAAATCAGTCAAACATTAAGTCGTAAATTCTACCAAATACCTAGGAGTTACAATTACGAACAACTTTGACTGGGGAGAACACATAGAAAATATTGTGTGGAAGGCGAATCAAAGGTTACGTTTCATTGGCAGAACGCTTCGAAGATGCACCAGCTCCACCAAAGAGACTGCCTACATCACACTTGTGCGTCCTCTCCTGGAGTACTGTTGCCCCTTGTGGGACCCTCACCAGGTGGGACTGACGGAAGATATTGAGAAGGTTCAGAGAAGGGCAGCTCGTTTTGTTTTATCACGTTATGGGGGGGGGGGGAACGTCACGGAAATGTTGCACGAATTGGGGTGGAAATCATTAAAAGAAAGACGTTATTCATTGTGGCGTGATCTGTTTGAAAAGTTTCAATCACCGACTTTTACTTCTGAATGTGAAAATATTTTGCTAGCACCCACCTACTTAGGGAGACATGAGCATCCCAATAAAATAAGAGAAATCAGATCGAAAACGGAACGATTCAGGTGTTCTTTCTTCCCGCGCGCCATTGGAGAATGGAACGGTAGAGAAAAGTTATCAAAGAGGTTAATGAACCCTCTGCCAGGCACTTAAATGTGATTTGCAGAGTATCTATGTAGATGTAGATAGATTTGAACACCTTGCCTAATATATTTTTTGTCTCTCTGTCGCTATCCTGGGTTTCCTTCCTGGAAATTTCCAGACTCATGAGCACGCCAATTTTGACTTATATCATTTGCACGCTAGAATTAACCTTGTTTCAGTCCACCTCCTCTATTCTGGAATCTGTACCCAGTCCTGTACGAATTACTACCGTTTCCATTACGAAATCCATCCTGTCGATGATTGAAACCGTAACATCCTCTAAGAAAGTTACCTCCGTTATTTCTGTGATTACAATTTACATTATGTGGGAAAAAGTTATAATTGTTCCCCCGAAAAATAATTTTTATTACTATTATTGTTTGGCCTGAAATTGTTGTTTTGATTGCCAGTGTTTTGTGTTTCATTCCTTGAACTGTCGTTTTTCTTGTCCTGCGTGTTATGCTCCTCCTGAGAAAAAAATGAATTCCAGTTCTTGAAGGACACCTTTGAACGCTTGAATATTGTCTCCACCTCGTAAAACCAAAGAGAAAGGGGAGCTTCATTATACATATACGAATTAATTCCCCATTACTATATGGTGTGTCAAAACACTGATTCTTTTTGACAATGTTTCGAAAAACTTTACTGGCCTCTTCTCTCCTGAGTATTGTACGTTCTGTAACAGTTCGTACTAAATAAGATTTTGTTCTTCCGTCGACCAGTACCTTGACAAAAATGCCGTCCGAAATTCCTGGTTGGACATGCCGGTAGCTGCAAACTTCTGCATACTCTCCGCTACAGCTCCTGACGTGTGTGCGCAAATAAAATAATTTGAGGACTTAACTCCAGTGCTCAAGTATACCAACTCTAAATTTGTCAATAAATGTTCTTACAAGTGTAGAATTTTCTTCTTCCTGTAGTGGCGCAATGTATGTACGGTCAGAAAATGGTCTGCGTCCTAATGCGTCATTGTACCATACCGTGGTTGCTCTACAAGTCCGTATTACTAGCAAACATCCCACCGTTTTGTTGTGCACTGCATGCACCACTCTGTGGCTGCGTCTCATTTATGCCTTGTTCTACCACTGTGTTCAAACGCTGTAAGGGCGTAGCACGTACAAAATCATTGTTCTGCAACATTTGGTTCCCGTGACAGTTGCGGCACCGAAAATGTTCCACTATGAAAATGTGTTTTTTGCATAACTGGTTGAGTATTCTGGTGTAAGATTGGTGTCGGTTGGTACGCTTCTGTTCTGTTCTGTTCTGTTCTGCATGATGCATCTGCAACGAAAATGAATCCACAGTCAGCACTGCCTGTGTACTTCTTTGTTTCTGCAGCATTTCCACGGGTGTTTTTGTTACCTAGGTTTGTGCTTCCAAAATGTTACTTGTAGACGGAACCATTTGTATACCTTTAATGCAAGACGAATCTGTGCTAGCACCCAGCACCGTCAGTTTCTGTTTTTTATACAATTAACTGTGCTAATTCTGTTCGTAATTTTTCGAAATGATCTTTATTTTCGTTCCAATCTCAATAATACGTTGGTCATATTATATTAATGGGAATTTCACGAAATGTTGTTATGTACTTTGTTCTTCACAGATCTGTTGTGCCACTGCTGCGGTGGCGTGGACGAGCGCATTGGGGAGCTATGCTACGATGCGCGGGGCCATTCCCCGTCGGGGGTTCGAATCCCCCCTCAGGCATGGATGTTTTTGATGTCTCTAGTATAAGGTATTTCATAATTAGTTTGCAAGTTTAGGGACTGATGACCCCGCAGTTAAGTCCCATAAGGTTAACAAGCAGTACGGCAGTACGTAACAGAATCAATAATGTCACAGGACTTTTTTGTGTCATTATTGATATGTTTGAATTGGTCTTCAATCTTAGTCATGCACATTCCATTTACGTACTACTGGAACACCTTTATATTGTGAAATATCATTATATATATATATATATATATATATATATATATATATATATATATATATATATATATATATATATATGTGTGTGTGTGTGTGTGTGTGTGTATGTATGTATGTATATATATATATATATATATATATATATATATATATATATATATATATATATATATTGTTTTTTTAATTGTTAATGAAACTTAGCAAAGAAGAACTGCAGTCAGTATTAATAAACTTCAGAGAAACCGTAGAATACACTCATGTAAAAAAATACCGATAGTTTTCAAAATGACTTCTTATTGTTGATTGCTTCATCACATCTCAGGGTCATTAAGTGGTTCACTTTAAGGTTGAAGTAATGAACTAAGACGAAACTTTTCTCTCTTGAAAAGGATTTGTATTTTTCTAAAAACATTTACATCTCAACTGAAAGTTTACACAGAAGAAAAAAAAAATGAGACATCTCATCACTTCTAACTGCTCCACTGCTCCACAGATGATTTTTTTTTCACAACATTAATTAATAATTGTCTATTATTGTTATTATTAATAATATTTTTTTTTTCTTTTTATGAAACTAATAATAGAAAATTAAATTAAATGAAATTAAAATAGAAATTCGCTTCTTACTGTCCTGATACTCCAACACTACATTCCTGGTAACAGCACATCCGCCAGCATACTTTTGGTGAATGTACTCCGTTACATGAGGCAGAAGTATGTTATATATCAGAACAGTAAGATAGCTTTCCTTGTTGGCAAAAGATCAACCTTGAATAAGAAATATTTGTCCATGGATTGGCTCACTAGTTGCTAATCTAATTGAGAGGCTGTTTATCTACCTTTTCATTGACATATTTTAGAATATGGTAAGAAAAAAAATCATCAAAGCACACATATAAGAAATTTACACAGAAATATACATCTACACATAAATTACATAGATCAATACCTATACAAAGTATTGTTTAGAAGCAAAAAACTTACAAATTTTCCACGCCACGGGCGTTGTAACCTTTTAGTCTCTTTCTTTTCCTTTTCAGGTCCATTGTATGTTTAAATTATTTATCGTCACTTGTGATCGTCCATTTTTTCAACTCAGATGTCCTGCTACGTCCAACAAGTGTCCAGCGATATTGCATTGTCATCCAAAGAAAATGCGATCAGTTACTTCTCTGCTCGGCAGTTAACAATACCGGTCCCTTAGTCTTTGTTATCTTGCTCGATAGCTTGGCGCTCAGTTCAGTAACTTGTACTGTTGAGAGCATATTGTAGTTCGTGCTCTTGTGTGAGGGAGGATCCAGATGCTGCTGGCGTCGTTGTTACATCCCGCTCTCGCCGTTTATGGTAAAGCGTCTATTGGGATATCATCACGACCACCGCCTGTGTACACCGTGCTGCTGATTTGCGGTAAGTATATTGAATCACTTCACCTCTTCGACTGCACACGCGGCACAACATCGATCTGCTATCCCCTCACAGTCACACGAATCACCCATTTTTCACCAATGAATTTAAATCCTCGTCTGCTCGTTTTGTCATCTTGGCACTACAGTTTTCGTTATAATTAGTATTTTACCAAGACATTTGTTCAACAATACATACCGTCCTGTCGACCTTGGTTTATACATCTTACATTTAATAGTCTTCATGGTTTTTTTATGTTCACAATTCTTAAATTATGAATTTTACATATATTTCATCCTTAAAACAACTATAATATTACTCCTTTTTTTCATCAGAAATTATACATAACCAGAAGAAAACATACATTCCACTCTTTTACAACCTATAGTATTCTAACTTTTTTTAATACCTCTCGTAAAAAATCTTTCCTTATACACCATCCATGGATTTACTTAATCTATTTATGTTCAGACCTATTTATTCGGATATAAATATGAGATGAGGCCAGGTTTCTGGTCTCGCTTTTATTGAAATTTTGTTTCCTTTTTTTTCAGACTCGTAAACGTCTCCTGAAGGTATAAAGACATATATATGTGTATATATATATATATATATATATATATATATATATATATATATATATATATATATATATATCTCCTCCAAGGAAACAAGAAATCGACCCACACTATCCTCCAACCACGATAGAAGGAAATAATCCTACATCATTTATCGTGTGTAATGTGGTTAGTTGTGTAGTGGAGAATAGCTGTGAGAACTTTGTCTACTCGTGTTTCAATGGATAAGCAATTACTATATGCATAGATCATAGTTGGGAAAGATCTCTGTTTATATAGTATACAGACTTTCTAGACTTCAGTTGACTGAACCTGTTTAAATAGTATATAGACTTTCTAGACTTCAATTGACTGAACTGCCATAAAATATTCATCTTGTTCATTAACACTAGCCATGTGAGGCTAAGTTCGTGTTCGGAAGAACTTTATAGCAATATTAATCTCCACTTTCTTGTATAAACGGATCCCAAAATTCATTTACCTACTGATTTATATATGGATGGTTTGATCTGTTAACCATTAAGTTTGATGAATCAGAATTTCAAGTGTGTTCCATGCCTTCTGTATCTGTATCATTGTAACCCCTGCTTCAATATGTTACTCAGTTATTTCTTGTTTTTCTCAATCAATATTTAATAATTCAGCAAAATCTAAATTAATAGGCATGAAGTTCGTTTTAAGACACTTTGCAGTCATTCATCATGACATTAATTCTTCCACATTCGTCTTCGTAGCATAGGGTTAAGAGAAAAAATAAGTCGGAGTTGCGGAGGCCACAATTATTCATTTTAGATACCATCGTGCAAATATCCGACCGAAAGTGCACATAAGCGCCACGTGCCTTGGCACAAAACAATAATCCCTATCTCAAAGTACAATGTATCCACTATTTTTTTATCAGGCAATACGTCTTCCACAAATACATTCTCATTATTATTATTATTATTGACATGAAGCGAGTAAGATGTAACCTATGCCTATTGAATTTCTCATTGACATATACTTTAATACTTATCGCAGCTTTCCTTATTATCTTTAGAAAATTTCCGCAGAGGTTTTAATTGTTAGTAACCAGTATGGTCGATTCTCTTTTTTATCTAATTTAGTTAAATTTTAGTTAGAGGAATTAGGCTGTCATGAGTGTAGTTCGAGTATTTAAACAGTAGTTAGTAGTGTAGTTTAGATTTGTATATATCCGGCTAGCTGTAAGGTATCGTTGTTTTATACAGTTTTAAATTTCATATATATATATATATATATATATATTTGTATTTAATTTTGCGTGTGCATAGTTCGTTTTCTCTCGTGTACATAGCATGTTTTATTTCCGTATATATACATATCTCTTTATATCTATCTCGGTGTTTATCCTGTTTATATGAACCGGTTCAAACTGAGCAAGCCCCTACATCTATTTGACACTCCCCCGTATAAGTCAACTTTGACAGCTGGCGGGCGTTGATCATCAGCTTTCTCAATGCTGTGTACCAGTGTTTATGATAGCCACGTAAAGTAGAATTCAACTTAGTGGCACAAATTTTTCGCGTGCATAGCGGTGGGCGTACGCATACTTAACACCGTCATATAAACATCTTTATGAAATTAGGTGAATGTATCTTGTCTGAGTGTTATTGGATATATGGTTTTAGATCCTTATGCAGATGCAGTCCTTTTATTTGTCCTGATCCGGGATATGCTAACAGATAGCTACCTGGGTGTGGTATCTTCACAATAACAAATGGTCCTGTGTATACCACCTGCCACTTTGCATTCAATTTCTTTAATTTATCGGCCCTTGGATGGCTTTTCAGAAGTACCATATTTCCCTCATAAAATTTGTGAATTCGACCTAGCTTGTTGTCATACCTACGCTTTCTTCTCTGTGCCTCCTCATTCAATACATTAAGAGCTTGTCTTATTCGGTCTTCCATAGGTACAATTGGTGTAGGTATCTTTGGTAAGGGCTTCACCCATTCGTCTTCCTATCTTTCAGTATAAATTAGTTCAGATGGCGTTAGTCCAGTCGACAGATGGGGAAGGTTGTTTATTATCTGTCAGAGTGGTGTTATCAACTCTACCCATTTTGTCTGTTTATTGGGCGCGTATTTTTGCATGAACCGATTAAATTCCTTAAATATCCTTTCCACCGGGCTAGCCTCTGGGTGATATAGTGAGACTAAAATGTGTTTAATCCCCTGTTCCTCTACTTGCCACTAGTGAAATTAGTTGCATTGTCGGTGATTATAACTTGCAGCTTTCCCTGATTGACAAAATAGTCATCTGTTAACCTTTTTATAATGGAACCTGATGTAATTGTTTTCGTGGCGTACATGCATACGTATTTACTAAATACGTCATACACTGCCACCACATATTTTGCACCACCTCTTGCTCTTGGCATTGGTCCTGCTGTATCCATGGAAAGCAACGCGAGGGGGCCTTTTGTAACAATGGGGTGCAAATTAGTCAATTTAGAGATGTTTGAGTATTTTACCTTTTGGCAAACTGGACAGGCTCGTATTATTTTATATCCTTGTCGGAAAAGATTGGGTACGTAACAATAAGAACTGATTTTTCCCACACATTTTGTTACTCCGTAGTGCCCCCAAGCATTGTGCATGTACCTAATTAGGTTTTCCACACAAGTACTAGGTATACACACCTTCCATAAATTCAAATTAGGTTTGCTTCTATAGAACAAAACACCCTCGTGTATCTTGTAATGTTCCCTTAACAGTGAAGTATTGTCTTCCTTAAGTTTTAGTCTAACCCCTTTCCATTTCTCGTCTGCTTCTTGCAGAGCATCCATTTCTCTGCACATTTTCAAATAATATGGGCGGAAAGTGCCGTCATGCATTACGAGAATGCGGTAGTCGGCAAATTGGTCCGAAATTTCTTGTAATTCTTGTATTCCTACTGGCAAACGTGAAAGACAATCCGCAATTACATTATGTTCCCCTTTTATGTATATCACTTCATAGCTAAATTCTTGCAAAAAAAGTATCCACCTGGCCAGTCATCTATGCAAGAGTTTGTAAGTTTGCAAGAAAGTGAGGGCTTGATGATCACAATATACACGAGTGTGTTTTCCCCATAGATAAAATTGAAATTCCCGGAAAGCCCACACTACTGCCAAGGCTTCCAACTCTGTTACCAAATAAGCTCTCTCACATTCTGTCAATGTCCTACTTGCAAAACTGATTATACGGGGTCTTGTTTCACAGTCTACTACTCTCCATTGGAAGAGACACGAACCAAGGCCCTGGAGGGACGAATCTGTCGGCAGACAAAACTTCTTCGACAGATCTGGATGGTATAGTATGTTAGCATTGACGAGAGCACGTTTTATTTCCTTAAAATCCCGTTCACATTCCGGTGACCATCTCCATAACTGTCCCTTTCTCAATAAATTTAACAAATTGTCACTATTTAATAACTGATCTGGCAGAAATTTGCGAAAAAAATGATGTCAACCCCAGAAAAGCTTTCAATTGTCTCTTATTCTGTGGTGAAGGAGCATGATTAATAGCACTAAGTTTCTCAGGGTCCAGAACAATACCATCCTGCGAAATCACGTGACCAAGAAACTTGATCTTTTCTTGTCCGAACAGGGATATGTTCAAATTTACAGTTACTCCGGATTGTTTAAATCGCTCAAGCACCTGTGTAATTAGCTTCATGTGTTCTGCCCACGTTGCTGTTGCAATTAATAGGTCGTCAACATATAATGTAATTTTGCTATGCAGCTCGGGTCCCAAAACTTTATCCAGAGCTGCTATAAAAATTCCAGCAGAAACATTTAGTCCAAAGGGTAGTACACAAAACTGATAACTACGTCCTAAACAAACAAAAGCTGTAAATTTTCGGCTTTCTTCATGTAGCTTTATCTGCCAATAGGAAGATCTCAAATCGAGGGCTGTAAAATACTTGACACCGTAAAATTTTAACAATTGTTCATCTAAATTTTCTGGTCTGGTCCGGACAGGTACTATGACTTGATTTATTTTCCTAGCATCCAAGACTAGTCTAACACTGCTATCCGCTTTATTCACTGCCAAGATGGGGCTGCAATAGGGTGAATTTGAGAGTTCTATAATATCCCACTTTTGCATTCTATTAATTTCTGTATTTACTGCTTCCCGTTTGGCCCATGGTATCGGATAAGAGTAGTTACAGTAGGTCTCATGAGGTATTGTTTCCATTTTGTATTCATACCCTTTTATTATTCCGGGTTTCTTGTAGAAAACTTCCAGAAATTGATCTAACAATACCTGCAATTCCTGTTGTTGGATTTCTGTGAGACACGGTGCACCTTTATTTGTGTCATAATGCACAAACGCTTCGCCTTCGGTAACAATGTTTACTTGTTCCGTTATAAACAAAACTTCACGACAAATTATTTGCAAGTTAACAGAATTCAACATTTCTCTCATACTTTCTCTCGTCCTAACCAGATCCAGAACAATTGTTCCTTCTTGAAATTCAAAATAACAATCTCCCTTTTCGATATCTATTTTTACCTTCGCCTGGCGAAAGTAATCCATACCAAGAATACAATCAATAATTAACCCTTCTAAGACCAAAAAATTACACATAGTTGTGTTCTCTCCGAATTTTAATGGAAGTCGTACTTGTCTTTTCACAGGTTGTGCCTTCCGACCCACTGCCATAAGTATTTTGCAATTTTGGACTGGAAGAGAAGGAACTTGCATAAATTTTGATACTTCTTTGAGAAGGTTGTTAGAAATTACGCTAACTGTCGCCCCTGTGTCCAATACCACATATACTGGTACTTCTCCTACATGTCCCTTTACCATAGCCTGAACAACATCAACGGTTTTTGTTGTTCCCTCAGATTGGTCATTAATTAATTCATCTTGTCAAGCTTTCCCACCTGCATAGGGATACCTCATAAAATTGATTTGTGAATAATTTTCCCCCTCACTAGCAGGCATTGTCGAGGTACGGGGGTTTAACCCGACTGATTCAAGTTTTCCTGGGTCTGTGTGCTAGCCTCAGTATCTGGTTCTATTTCTATAATCTGAATCTGATTTCCGTCTGGGGGCCAGTCATTGTTTGATCGCAGATGGTTGTTTTGTTCCCTTTGCCTATTCGCATTACCCCACGATCTACCACCTGGCTGTGCCTGGGATCTTTGTTGTTGTTGTTGGTGGTGGTGGTGTGGCTGCCTTCTGTAATTATCGCGTGACTGATTCGAATTATTCTGGTTTTGTCAATTGCGAAAATTATTACGCTGTTGCCCATTCTGGTAGACCGGGTTATACCTATTATCATTCCTCCTCCTATTGTCGTTCCACATTCGGTAACTGTTATTATTATTGTTACTACCACCGTTGTAATTACCATTTCGGCTAGAACTCTTTCCATTTTGCCTAGACGGTGAGTTCCGATCAGAATTCCCATGGTTCACATTGTCACCAAAATTATCCCTGTTAGAATTGCAAACAAAACTTCTCTCCCCTTCATGGATCAGGTCATAATCGTCTAAAGCATCCAAAAAAATTGGCAAATTATACTCAGGCACCCACATAATTTTTTCACCAATATCAGCGGGTAATTTTGATTTGAGTATCCTAATTACATCCACGTGTGACATTGGTGTCGTCCAATACAAGGTTTTATTCAGATATTTTTCGAAATATTTACGTAGGCTGCCTGAGCATCTGTTATACGGCTCCGGACTAAAAACTTGCCATCGTAGACGTTCTTGTACAGACTGTGACCAAAATCTTGCAATGAACTCCTGCTCAAATTGAGCATAGGTTTGGCACCTATTTATGGCGCTTGCAGCCCAAGCAGAGGCATTGCCTTCGATGTGACTAACTATTTCTTGAATTTTCCGGGCATCCGACCAAGAATGTGGCAATACATTTCGAAATATTTGCAAAAATATGATTGGATGACTCTTTTTGTTTTCTTCCGAAAATGTGGGAAATTTTCTCGATCCACCTAAACCGTCTTCAATAACAATATTGATAACCTGGTCCCCGTTTTTTGCTGATTGGGTGTGGGTTACAACTGTGGACAAACCGGGTACCGTATTTGTATGCGGCCCATTTGATTGTGTTGGCATAGTTAAATGTTCCAGAGGTGATCCATGACTTTGCTGCATATTAATGTGTTGGAAAATTGGCAGCGTCGTTTCCGACCTTGTAAACGATACAGACTCCCTATGCTCATTTACTAAATTATTTGCCGGTGGCACGGTATTACTTGTTAATGTGGATGATTGAGCCAGTGTGTTTTCTCCGTAAATCTGACGGGTCATACTGCCAACTTCCCTTTTTATTTCCCGTAGTATTTGTTCCCCTTTTTCACTTATCCATTTTTCCACTTCCTCTCTACAATTCCGATGCCCTGAAGTGCTACTGTCGCATTCATCGTCTTGCATTTGCTATTTTATCTCTTGTAATTCTATGTTGGAATTCTTTTGTTCTATCTTTAAAGATCCTACTTCAAGTGTTAGCTGTTCCATTTTAAGGCTAATGGATTGTAACCCTCGCTCAGCTCGTCTACTCTCTGCTCAATTGAGCTTATGGATCCTTTGACCATTTGTTTTGGTGCTTTTAAACTTTCACAATCCTTGGCAATGTGATCTGCTTGAGTGCTCAAACGGGTTTGCCTAACATTTAAAGCCTCAAATTTAACATTGATTTCATTTACTTCCTGTTGTATGTCAGCTCGCATTTGTGTAACATGTGTTTGTAAATTCTTAACAGACTCCTTGGTAACCTGTACTTCAGTTCGCAAATGTTGCATTTGTTCTAATTGTTTGTTTATTTGCTCTGATTGTTTGTCCATTTTCATTTGCAAACTTTGTGATTGTTTGTCTATTAGTTCCATTATTCGGTTAAAAAGAGTGTACATTTTTGACGAAGATTTATTTTCCGTCTCTACTCGGGTGTTATCTGAAATTTTCATTCCTGCCGGGTGCACGGTTTATGCCTTTGAAGAAGTGGGGGTCTGCCAGTTATTAAATTCAATTGTGTGGGCGTTTTGTGAAGCTTTATCATCAGCCCCATACAATTGCTCTGATATTCCAGAATAATCTATACTCTTTGAATCTAACAGAGGATTCATCATCGGGTCATTGTTTGATATGAAAGAGGTATTGTTATCACCATTGGATTCATAATTCAAGTCTGGGATCTGTAATTCGGGATTTTGGACTAACTGATTATCAAAACTAACTTCGCCATCACTGCTAGAAGATTTTCCTAATAGTTGACACTGTTTACGTTTATCGGACATTTTGGCAAACTTTCACTTAAGGCCTCGGCAACAATTTCATGCCTTATATCCCACAAGAAGTTAATTTTAGGATAAATTTAGATTAACACTCAAGCTACATCAGCAACTACGTGATGTTACACCATCCAACTACGTTAATTCTGAGTAACTGTTGAAGCTAGGTGGAAAGAGAAATTTCAAAATATTGTTAGGTTTTTTTATTACTACCAGATAGATTGTTAATGAAAATTTCTTTCGAGTTGGAGTATAGATAGGACACCTCTTCCACCATGGAAGCACCAGTATATATATAATAGATTATCTTCTCCTACCTTTTGTTGTCTTCTTAATACCACTTTGCGTTGTTATTTGTGTATTCCTTTCCCGTTACCTTAGTCGATGTCATCCTTATATCCTTTTTTTTCTGGCTCCATAAAGTACGATACATGGAAAAGTAAAAAAAAATTTACATCGATTAGTAATTAATACCATACTTGGCCACCCCGTTGGGCGCCATTGTGGAACACTTTTATATTGCGAATATATATATATATATATATATATATATATATATATATATATATATATATATATATATTGTTTTTTTAATTGTTAATGAAACTTAGCAAAGAAGAACTGCAGTCAATATTAATAAACTTCAGAGAAACCGTAGAATAAACTCATGTAAAAAAATACCGACAGTTTTCAAAATGTCTTCTTATTGTTGATTGCTTCATCACATCTCAGGGTAATTAAGTGGTTCACTTTAAGGCCGAAGTAATGAACTAAGACGAAACTTTTCACTCTTGAAAAGGATTTGTATTTTTCTAAAAATATTTACATCTCAACTGAAAGTTTACACAGAAAAAAAAATGAGACAGCTCATCACTTCTTACTGCTCGAGAAGTCAAAACAAGACTGACTGCTAATTAAAAAGCAAAGATACTGCTCTTCCACTTTTTTCTTTTAGTTCCACAGATGATTTTTTCCACAACATTAATTAATAATTGTCTATTATTGTTATTATTAATAATAATTTTCTCTCTCCTTTTTTTAAAATAATAATAGAAAATTAAATTAAATTAAAATAGAAATTCGCTTCTTACTGTCCTGATACCACAACACTCCATTCCTAGTAACAGCACACTACGTCCCCTTTTTGTTATTATCTTGTTACTCAGACTTTGCACTATTTTTTTCTATCTGTTGTAAAGCCTGACATTTGTTGAATTAACATCTGAAATATCTTTGTCGTATTTGTGGGCAAAACATCATCCCTTGTGTTCGCGACCTACTATTACTGGCTTTACCACTTACATCATTACAGAGCCATGCAATGGCACCTGCAAACTCGCGTATTGCGTCTGAACTTGTCCCATTGTTCCTTGTGTCTAGTGACAGTTGCGTCAAATACTGTGCCATTAAGTAGCTCAAATAATTCCGCTGTTAGAATCTGTCTGTAACTTTCACTGTTTAAAACATGTTTGATCGACTCTACATATTGCATCAGTGTGCTTTCCGTGTTTCCCACTATTGTATCCTCATCAGCTGCTCTCTTCATCGCGGCTATAACAGATGCATATTCTGTGTTTGGAAACGATGAACGTCATTCTCGGTATCTCGTTTCGCTTCTGTTCTATCAAATTCAGTCATGGAGGTGCCGATATCTGACTTGAACACGCCATCCTTGTAACTATGTGCCACGGAATCTACATATTCTCCCCTAACCTATATTCACCTGTCAAATTTACATCTATTTTATCCACTTCCGACGATAATGGTCACCCAGTACCTTCCCTATAGTCCACCATCTTGTCGACCAGTACTTTTAACTCACGTACCTTCTGTGCTTTCAATCTAGTCAATGTATGATCTTATCCTCCTCAATCAATTCCGTCAACCAATACCTATCCACAAATCTGACTACCCACTTACCAGTAGGATGAACCAAGAAAGCAGCGATGAATTACTGTGTCAGCTGCACCTGTGTTTTAACAATACACACAAGTCACTAAACAACACAGAAACTTATTTATTTACAAAAACTACTTTCCAACAGGATATCAACTGACTCCTACAATACTCACTTGGGATGCATATATGCTAACAATATTTGTTATTCAACTGAACTACAAAAAGAAAAAAAAAATCAAAAACTTAAAAAAATAGAAATTAATTCTTAGTTCTAACATAATGATGTGTAACCCTCACTAGCACTGCTTAGATTCATACAGACCTATCCTATACCAGCAGTGTCACCAATATCTGAGCCTCTAGGATCAGTTGACTGAATTGGTTTTATCGCACCTTGTATTTCACACAAAGATTGATCTGCTACGGGGCCTAAAATGATTGGCTCTGCAGGTGGAACAAATTTACCGTGACATGCAGGTTAAAATTCAGAAAGTAGTGCACGTTTCACTTGAAAACAGGTAAGTGATCCTCAACTGTGTTAAAAAATATCCGAACAACCACTCCTGTAAGTACAAAAAACAAAATAGTTACTACTAATTGACCTCACCTGGCACAGGAGTGGGGTATTGGCATTGTCTCAGTAAAGAAAAAGATTAACTATTTACTGTGAGATTAAAACGTATTTATTGCCTATAAAACTCATAAATAAATGAGAGTTATGAAATTATGCAAATTAAACAATACAAAAGAGGATGGAATACATCCATTAATAGTATCGCACTGATACTTGAAACCACACAGAAAGGAATTTAATAAATTTAATAATCAAAAGAAGAAAACTAGTTTGCGAGTGCCTGGGGAGTCCCGCCTACACGTGATCCTACCGTTAAATTCAAATACTGGACGAGAGGCTGTCACTATAATGTCAGTAATAATGTTGTACTGATGTTAGTGTGAACCTAATCTGCTCAAGAAATATTTTTAAATTAGTGCTACATGTGCACAAATACCCTTTGCCACATAGTTTCCCAGAGTCCACTGCATCTCTGACACCTATAAAAATTAGCTTCTTCTTATAACAGTTGAACTGAATCAACGAAAATTCATATTGTTCTTGGTGAAGCCAAGGTTCCCTACTTTTCTTCCCTAGTCGAAACAATAATTGGCAGGGTACGCTAATTCTGCAAGTTAGCCCTCCAAAAGTCGCTACTCAAAATCGTCCGCAGAAGTTTAAGTAACAAAATGGTGGACTGGAAAAATAGCTACCTCTCTGTGATAGTGCCTTACTCAATGGTTAAGCATGTGATTCATCAGTAAGCACCAACAAGTACGCCGTTGAATGCAGTTATGCGAAACCACAATGTGTCGCTTAAAATATCTCACAGAATGTTCCGTCGTCTCGCCCTTCACGGCGCGCACGGGGAAGACAGAAAGACGTCTCCATGGCTCTGCTGCTTGCCTCTATTTTTGCATTTCTCACGCAATCGCTAACAAGTCGCACCTATGATACAATAGCCAATAGGAGGCGCCATTAAAACATGAGGGTCCTACCACATTTTGCCATCAGCTAATGAAATCATTTCTCTTTTCCCAGCACGAGACCCTGTTCACACACACACGCTTAAAAAACATGGGTGGCGTGTGGTGTCGCCCAGGACGTCCCAAGTAGCAGGTAGTAAAACAAAAACATTCCACTGTATAGCTAACATCTCTTATGGTTGGCTCACCCTGTGGTGAGGCCACATCTGCTCATCTCTGTCGAAATGAATAGTGGCTTAGGCCACACAGTTAAAATGTTTGTAACCTGTGGACGCTTTTGACTTCTTCTACTACAATTACCGCTGACTGTCATTACTTTAACAAATATGATGTGAGGGGTATCAAGTTGATCGGAAAGACGAGTAGAATACGATTAAGCTTATAAAAACATGAAGAATATCTAAGATTCCTGACTCCCTCCAGTATGTAAATGAAAGACTGATATCATAAACTTCGCCATTTCCGGCAAAAGAATTATGATTGCGTCAGTGTATTCGCCCTGTGATGGTACAATTAAAGATCAGATGGCCAGATTTTACAATGCACGAAGTGATGTATTTGTTAGAGTGATGGACAAGGACAGTGTTTTTGCTCATGGGTGACTTCAATGCCTGAATAGGATATCGAACAGAGAATTTCTTGGAACTGTAGTTTGTAAAGGCAGGAAGAAGCATTCAGCTTGGTGAGATGACACAGTCAAGGCACCCTGTCAAAACAAAAGGAAGGCATTTCAAAAATGGCTCCATACTAGAAATAAGGCAGGAAAAGAACGTTGAGTTGAAGAAAGAAAGAAACCCAACCGGATAATTACAGAACCCAAGCAGAATTATTGGGAAGAGTTTGGAAATAAACTAGAGACTATGGGTCAAGTCACGAGAAAACCATTCTGTAAATAATAATCTTCGATAGGAAAGCTGCTAATGCCTTGTACTTATGGAGGGAAAATTTTGAAGAATTGCTCAATGTAGGTGAAACGTTCAGTGATGTGTCAGATTTTGATGTAGAATGGGAATGATGATGATGGAAATAGGATCACATTCTAGGAAGGGGCGAGAACTGTCAATAGGTTGCGGTGCAATAAAACTGCTTGGGTGGATGAAATTAATACAGTGGAACGTCAGTTCTCAAATGGTTCCACAGGATAACTGAAAAGACGTGGACTAGACTAGACGAAAGCGGTAATCACGCCAATTTTCAAAGGTGGAAATAGAAAAGGTTGTAACAACTATTGTTGTATCCCTTTAATTAGTGGTGTGAGCAAAATTTTCTCAGGTATCGTTGAAATGAGAGTACCATTATAAGTTGAAGGCAAGTTGGATGAAAATCAGTGTGGTTTAGGCCACTTAGAGACTGTCAGGACCAGATCTTTAGCTTAAAGCAGATAATAGAGAGATGCCATGAGTGGAACAGGTAGTTGTATTTACGTTTTATCGATCTATAAATCCTAGGAGAAGCCATTGACAGTTTTACAGGATTATGGAATAAGAGGCAAACGTCTGCAGGCAATTAAAGGTCTTGTGACGTTACATGAGGTAGAAAACAAGGAATAAGAAGAAATGTAGGGATGTTAGGATTTTTTCTCTCGATTTTTGCAGAATAATCCATTATATTTTCTAAATCATAATATATCTCAGTTTGATTTTTTAACTCAAGTGCATAGATATTAAGAACTTAATCACAGAGTACTTCCATGGTGTATATTAAGTAACTTTCACACCTTATTTCTTAATAACAATAATGATAATAGTATACAAATGATGCCCAAATGGGGGGCCAGATATTTTAATATAATATCTACTGTTTTTATTTTTACAAGCACTGGAATATTACCCAAGGAGAATTCAAACAATAACAAAGAAAAGAGAAATCATAAAGACAAGCCTGTAACTACATATACAATGAACAAAACAGCAATAGGGTAAAGTACCGTACATTGTTCCTGATGTGAAATTGAGTCTTACACTATCCTTTCTATTAAAAAACCCCCTTCCCAAAATTTCTCTTACTGTTGCTTGAGTTGGAAATATTTCGAAAATTTTATTTTTCAATATCTCATATAGTTAGTTGCATGAAATATTATTATGATTTATGTGTAATGGTTTGCATAATGTATAATGTCAACATTTAGGAAATTTTTCTTTGTTGTATCAAAATTCTTCAGTTTATGTGCATGTTTAATACTTCATGGGATTGTTTTCTTTGCTAATATAATTGTCTGCATAGTGTTTGTAAGTGTTCACTATAATTGCATGTTCAGATTTAGTCAATGTTGTCAAGGTCACATAAACTGCATTCAAAATTTCAGACGATGAAGTAAAGTAAAACAAATCATCTATTTCAGATAATGAAGTTACTTTCAACGATCATTCACTAAAACAAATGAAAAGGATCATCGCCTTGTGGCCTATGAAAGTAGTTCCAAGAACAACTTTCCACTTAAAAGAAATAATGATCCATTATTAATTCCCATTAAAGATATACTTATTTCATTACAATTTCAATCTTCCCAGGTGTCCAAACCCACATGTAAAAACATCGCAATAAAATGGCCAAATTCAAAGTTCTTCCCACCAAACTAGCTGGACACAACATAAGATCATATTCGAAATTTATATTTCGCTTAACACATCAGGTAGAATCTAAAGCAAAACGGTTTACATAGTAATTTCATAAATGTGATCAGACATGCAACCTTATTGCAAATTTCCAGAGCGGAAAGCAAAATTCACATCAACAATCAAGAGTATTGAATAGCGGTTGAAAAGAACTTTTAGCATGGACCCCTCATTTAACACCTGGATATGACACATGCACCAATATCAACACTAACACATTGCATGCCTATCTCACAATGGTACATGCCCTAGCAATGTTGTTCTGAGTTGTGAAATGTTAGGTAGTTTTTACTAATGATGATAAACATTGAGTCATGGGAACAAACAACTGATAGTGACTCATCCTGCAGCTGACAGATACAAAAATCATATGCCAGAAAAAAGTTTATTTTAATGTGGGGATGTGGCTATTATGACACAGGCCATGTAAGTAGTCCAGTTGAACAAACAACGTGGTACTGGAATTCAGATATGTTATTGCATTAATAAACAGAGGCAATATACATTATATGTAGAATGAAAATATAAGGGAACTGTAATAAACAATAACAAACAATAATACCCAAACCATTTACATTATATTTACAGACAGAAAAATATTTACACAATGCATATAGAAATAAAAACCTTAATCTAAGACGTGATCTATGACTAATTAAAACTAATAACAGCCTCATCAACTAGCGAAATATTCGCCTCAATAATATCTTTAAAAAATTAAACAAAAAAAAATGATTCCTTACAGTTAGCCTGAATGATTTACTGTAAAATCACAAATGGACTATGTGAGTAACAATAATTAAAAGACTAATCAGTAACAATATCCTAAACTATTTAAAAACTAATCTGATATAAACTGACCTAAATGTGACTTACAACTAAGAGAACTAAATCCTAAATAAAGAAATAAAATAAAACAAGAACAAACAGAATTACTTTAATTTATGGCAAGGGTATATATATACACTATTTATGCACAAAGTAATCTAGTTTGAAACAATGATAATGTTAGTAGTTAGAATAAGGAGAGAATAAAGGAGTAGTGGCTGTGGGTGGGAGGAGGAGATAAGTAACATATATGCTTACAATAATGATATATTTGGTGACACTGTGTAAGAGTTTCGAAACTTAACAAGAATGTGTGTGGTGCAGTGCCTGACAGTAAGGAGGCCCACGAACTATATTTTGATTTATTTGTGCTACAGAATGTGACCGCTATATGCGTCTTAGATGATGACAATAAGGTATTGAAAATTAATTATTATGGCCTCCGCAACTCTGACATTTCTTTTCTGTAATGTTATTCTGTTATTATGAGAGTATGAATGTGTGTGTGAAAGTCGTTACAAGTTCATGGGTACATCAAGTAAGAATGATACATTGCAGATAACTATGTACTATATTACGTCAAAGTTGAAGTGAATGATGATTAACGCATTTTATCGGTACAACAAGTACGACACAAAATACCTAAGCTATCCTAAGATCTACAGCAACAATTTTTTTTCTAAGGAGATTACATTTCAATCTTACATATATAATCTCTCCTGGAAACGAGATCACTTACCTTCTCAATTAAGTCATCCCTGCAAGTAAACGTAATGTTCCTTAATACCCCTATTGCTTAAAGACATGCCCTTTCATAAACATATTAGATCGAAAGGATCCTTACTACAAACATAAATAAGGAAGTAATTAAGTAGATTGTATAATATTTTACAGCACACAAAGGTACATTTGTGCAATGTTCTAGACCGAAACGTCCTAGATTAGTCAGTAAATTACACAAAATGTTGTTATTTCCACTATAGCTTCATTGATGAGTAGAAGTGGTGAGAAATGATTTTTGCAAAATTATGTGATCCTTCTTCAGACTTTCTCAGACAATGAGGCCAATTTCTGATAGAACATTCAAACCCTTCTCTGACTATATTTCGTTATACTAACCAGATATATCCCTTTAGTATAGATGTAGTTGGAAGGTTTTAGATTTCACCTCACATCAGATGATGTATAGTGCATTGTTTCTAATCAGATTTTTATGTATCCATATAAAATCCAGTAACAAAAAGAAAATAAAGAGGAAATTGTCTTGATTTCTCTAAAAAGGTGATGAAAATTATTTATTTATTTTTGTAAAAAACAGTCTTCATTACTGTTTTTAATAATAATTTAATTGAGCAATAATTTAGTAATAATTTAATTGTGTAATTGGATAATTAATAAAAGTCATAATCAACGAGATCAAAGGTTTCAAGGGGGTAAAGAAAAATAAATGGTTGGTTGGCTCATATTAAAGGTAAAGGATAGGTTGTTAACAAAAAGAAAGGAATTTTTAGATGCATACATGATCAAAGAAATGGAGGAATGTGGCAGAGTTCAATATTACTATAATTATGTATAGATGTTCGATAAATAGTAAAGTTATACGAAATATAGAATTCTTCACAAATGTATTATTGCTATTTTAACAACACTTTGTGCTGCTAAGATCTATTCTACATATTGCATATTTCTAATTATTGTTGAGAGAACATGAATAATTCTGAGTTAGCTGAAATTGTTATGAATGTATTCAAAGACTCCCATTATGGAGAGCATATTTGACTGCTAGAAACGAAGGTAGATAATGCATGGTGTTTAACCAAGTGAAAATATTGTTCTCCATTGTATTGAATGAAAAGTGTTGGTGAAATCACACTAGAAAAAGTGAAGTGAGAGTGATTAAGAACAGGAAAAACCTTTTAATTTATACAATCCTGTGGAGGCTTCCAAGTAATTTGAGAAATCTGTGAGGGAAGTATGAGTCAGGGGCCAGAAAGTGTGGCAGGCTAAGAAAATCCAAAAAGTGCTTAAATGTCCCGTGCATTATCCAACTACACATCAGTGTCCTGTATATTTTCCTCGGCTATCGTTATAGGCGATGAACCAAAGCGAGGAGAACTAACGAACAGCACCAGCCACACTCAGTGTCCACTTTCACTGCATCTCACAGTACCACCGGATTAAAACTCTTTTTACACAGTACTCAGCATGCCATGTGATTCAGGGTGGTCTGCCAATCTTTGCCCCTAGCAGGTGTGGGAGAGACAAAACCCTTCCCAGTGCTATCAAAGTAAGGTGGCAATACTTAGTACTTGGTGTTGTAGAGCACCACTGACAAATGAGGAGTGAACAAAAACTATACAAACTAGAACGCCCTGAGGTGAAAAATACAAACTTGAATAAATGCTCCATGGTGAGTCAAGAAAGAAACTTGTAATAGAAGCCCTGTGGTGGGTTATACGAATATGCGTGAAGCTGCCATAAGTATAATTATATATATGTCTACATGTTTTAAAATTTTAATGTGTGTATATGTGTTTAAATATGTGTCTCTTTCCAATGCCTTGATGGCTAAATATAAGTATGAGATTTTTTTAATCATTACAAATGTTATTCACCTTGTGTGTCAGTGTAAGAATACTGCAGATAGTGTTGGAAACATGGTAATGAACAATTTAATCTTCCAAGTAATGACCCAACCTAGGATACCTGATATATTGAAATATGTGTTTTCATTTCAAAGCCGGGCGCTGATGACCTTGCTGTTGAGTGCCCTAAAACGCCAATCATCATCTTCATTTCAAAGTCACTTAAAATATTCTTAACCTTTCGACGAATAATGAAGGAAACGTCAACCACTTGTCATTTAAAATACTTCTGCCATATGTGAGGCATATCCTCCGAAAGTATGGGGTCGGATGTGACGTTACATATGGTAGAAAACAGTGAATAAGAAGAACCGTAAGTGTGTTAAGATTGTCTTCTCTCTTCTACAGAATAATACTTCATATTTTCTAAATCATAATACATCTCAGTTTGATTTCTTAATTCAAGTGCATAGATCTAATAACTTAAGAACAGAATACCTGCAGGATGTATATTAAATAACATGTTACTTTCAGATTTCTTGAAAAAATTGAAGTTAGTTAGTTGTCTTTTGCCATTTGAACAAGGCTCTCAATTTGTAAGAAGTCTATACAAAAGAGCCTTCAATTGCATCAAATAGAGTTCTTCAAAACTTTAATCAGTGTAAAAGTTTTATTAATGAAATCATTATGTAATATTGATATAAATATCTCTGATCGCCATCCTTTGATGAGAATCTATAAGTAAGCTAAGTGATCAACATTTTAAAAATGACCGAAATATCGATCTTTCCTAAAGACTTATCTCAATAATAACATTAATTCTATTGAACTGTGCATATTACAACATTTTATTGATGGCAAAGTTCCATTCCAACATAATTAATAGAATTTCATAATATTTATTTATCATAATAATAATAATAGACTGTCACACAGCGTTTAAAGTAGATGGCAAATTGAGTTCATGGTTCAGCATAGTTTCAGTGGTAAAACAAGACTCTAACCTGTCACCAGTATACATTGATCGTACGCTGGAAACGGTAGAGTGGCAGTGTGGGATTAAAATGGATGAAAACAAAATAAGCATTCTCGCATATGCAGCTGACTTAATTTTAATGATAGATTCGATTGAAAGTTACAATCTAATTTTCGGAGCTCAATCAGAGGAGTAATGGTTCTGAAATAAAGGTCAACATCTCCAAAATAAAAATAATGTATGTGGAAAAGAAATATAAATAGATTGAATGCCAAATAGGAGGAACAAAAGGTAGACAGTTTCAAGTACCTAGTATGTATTTTCTCACAGGATGGCAACATAGTGAATTAACTTGCATCAAGGTGTATCGGAGCTAATGCAGTGAGTTTTCAGTTAAGATCTACTTTCTTCTGGGAGAAGGAAATCAGTACCAATACTTAGTTAATAGTGCACAGATCTATCTTTCGACCAACTTTGTTGTATGGGAGTGAAAGCTGGGTGGATACACGTTACCTAACTCATTAAGTTGAGGTTACAGATATGAAAATTGCAAGAATACTTGCAGGTACTGATATATAGGAACAATGGAAGTAGAGTACCCATAATGAGGAAATCAAAGAAAAACTGGGAATGAATACCATAAACAAAGCAATTAGAGTGAAGAAACTGAGATGGTGGGGTCATTTACACACATGGGAGAAGCAAGATTACCTAAGAGAGTCATGTGCTTGGCAGTGGAGGGTAAGAGGAGTGAAGATAGACCAAGGAGACACTACTTAGATTCGGTGAAGGATAATTTTGAAGTAAAGGGCTTAATATCAGAGGAAGCATCAATGTTACCATAGAATAGAAGTTCATGGAGGAATTCTATTAGGGGGAATATGCCCCAGACTGAACGCTGAGATTCATAATCAGTCTGTAATAGTGATAATGACGGTGTAATTTTGTGAGGTTTGGAAATACACAAAATACTCGGTGGTTTGAGATATGAGGAAAATATAACTTCTTATTAAACTACGGCGATGTGTTTCACTGGAAGTGCAGATTGGCTAAGCAGCAGAAGAATGTATAACTACGGGAAAGATAGACACCGCCAACCGAAAAACAAAAGAGACATTTGGAGATGAGAAAAGCAGCTGTATGAATATCAAGAACTCAAATGGAATAGCTGAAAGGAATACGTAGAGGTCCTATAAAAAGGAAATAAATTTGAAGACAGCATTCTACAAATTGAAGACAACATAGAGGAAGATGAGACAGGATACACGTTTCTGAAAGAAGAATTTGCCAGAGAATTGAATTATTTGAGTCGAAGCAAGGTCCCTCGGGTGGATGATGTTCCATCTGTTATCATTAGGAGAGCCAGTCATGAACAAAATGTTCCATGTGGTATGCAAGATGTGTGTGAGAGTCGACATACCCTCAGACTTCAAGAAGAATATACTGATTCTATTTCCGAAGAAAGCAAGTGCAGACAAAATTGAAAGTTACATAACTACCAGTGTAATATGTCATAGTTACAAAATACTGACACGAATTATTTACATACAAATAGAAAATCAGTGGAATGGAACCTTGGGGAAGATCAGTTCAGATTAAGGGAAAACATAGGAACACGGGGGGAGGGGGTCAATACTCAAATTACGTACTATCCTATAAGATAATTCAATGAAAGGCAAACCTACGTTTTTCGCAATTGTGGAGATAAAGAAAGCTTTTGGCAATATTGCCTGGAATACACACTTCCAAGTTCTGAAGATAATAGCGGTAAAATTTAGGAACGAAAAGTTATATTCAACTTGTACAAAACACAGACTGAAGTTATTAGAATCGAAGGGCATGAATGGCATACAGTTGTTGGGCAGGGAATAAGACAGGGTTGTAGTGTTTTAACAATGTTGTTCAATCTGTACATTGAGAAAGCTGTGAGGGAATGCAAGGAGAAATTTGAAGAGGGAATTAAAGTTCTGGGAGAAGAAATAAAAACTTTTTGATGTGCCAATGACATAATAATTCCATCAGCGACAGCAAACGCCTGGAAAATCAAGTGATGATGTGGACAATGTCCTGAAAGGAAGGTATAAGACAATAATTGACAAGAGTAAAACAAGGATAATGGATAATGTCAGAAAATCAGGCGGTGCTGAAGGAATTATATTAGGTAATGAAACCATAAAAGTACTGGGAGAGATTTGTTATTTGGGTAGCAAAATAACTTCTGATGGCTGAAGTAAAGAAGATATAAAATTTATAATATCTATGGAAAGAAAAGCTTTTATGAAGAAGCGAAATTTGTTGCTATCCAACATTAATTTAAATATCAGGAAATCCATTCTGAAAGCTTTTGTCTGGGGTATAGCATTGTATGAGAATGAAATGTGAACGATATGGAATTCAGACAAAAAGATGATTGAAGCTTTCCAATTGTGGTGCTACAGACAAATGATGAAGATTAAATTGGTAGATCACGTAACTAAATAGGAGGTGCTCAACAGAAATCAGGAGAAAAGTAGTTTATGGAATATCATGACTAAGAGAAGGGATAGATTGGAGGGATGCATTCTGAAACATCAAGGAATCGTAAACTTAGCAATAGAAGGAAATGTGTGGGGTAAGAATCGTAGAGGAAGACCAAGGGAAAAATACAGTAAGAAGATTCAAAAGGTTGTTAGTCGCCATTCTTATTCTAAAATGAATATTCTTGCACAAGTCAGGGTACTGTGGAGAGCTTGTTCTAAGCAGTCTACGAACTGAAGACTACAATACAAATATGGGTAACATACGTTACATGAGGTATTGCCAGCAGAAATCGAGGAAACTAATTGTTGTTTTTGGCGCAGTTAATTGAATATCATATTATGCACACATGACTTAGCCATCCACTATTAATAGCACTAGCTGCAACTGTTTGACGCATGCTGTGATTTTCTGTGTTACTGAGCTTGTAAACTTTCGAGGTTATTATGCAGATTGTGGCTACATTGCATTATTATTTAAAAAGCAGAACTGCCAGAGAAAACGCGCAGTAATTTTATATACATTTTCTTCAGAGTAATTCTTTCTCAACATTAATGTATCTGAAAGTACTTGATTTTCTACTGAGAGGCAAATTGAATCACTCAGACTTATTTAAAATGTTCCTTTTATCACAGAAACAACAAATTTCCAGACGTCCTACTTTTGCTGGGACGGTGCTGGTTTCTATATAAACGTTCCAGTGTCCCGATAAACTCGTTCGGTACATGTAAATGTCCCGGTTTTTAATCAAGAAACGAAATTCGATTGTAAAATGTGAGGTAATATTTTTTAAAAAAGAAAGAAAAAAAACGAATTTGCTTGAAGTAGAGCGCTACAGAGATATAGCTGTCTACCTTGGATTCCTTGTGGCTGTCTGTCTTAGTGCGCCCATGTTCAGAAGTCTCTTCGGTATTTATCTGTGTAATAGTCCTCTGCTTTGTGATTGGATGACTGTGAGCATGTTTTGGACATAATGGAACAGCATCTGAAATATTGGTTCCCAAAGGAACTAATTATAGAAGAAAAATGGACTTCAATATTTGTAATGTTCCTATGGAAAATGCGGAGAACATTTTGTGTCTGCCACGTACAAATGCTGCAGTAGAAACAATTTTCGGTTTGACATAATGAATAGTTCCCGCTACTCTTGGTACAATGAACGCTATTGTTATTATGAAAACTAATGGCCAACTCTTGATTTTTCTGATCCAGAATGTATTAGGTTTCGAGACCAGAGGGTGTCTTTCATTTTCCTTCTTCTACTATTATTGTCAACTGCTGCCTTATAATTAGAAGTGGGAACTTCAAAGTCTAAGGGAAGAAATCCCAACAGAAAATCGGTAGGCCTGGCTACTTAGAAGGCAGCTCCTTCATCAGGCTATGGGTGCTAAAGGCTAATAACCTACACGCCGGAGATTACACTATTACAGTAACATCAATAAATAGAAGCCGAATTAAAAGAAAGGATTTGACCTTTAGCATGAAAGACAATATGGCAGGTAGGAAGATAGCTGAAATATCCAGGGAGATGAAAAGATGCAGGTTGGACATACTATACTTAAGTGAGACGAGATGGACTGGGTTCAGGGAGAAAAACACCCAAGAAGGAGTCACGCTGCTGTATGCGGGAAGAGAGGATGAACATAGAGGGGGTGTTGGATTACCGATCACTCAAAAGACAAAGAAGAGTTTGATAGAATGGTATGCAGTCTCAGAAAGGATTGTAGTAGCTCGCTTTGCATCAAAAGTTAGACCAATTACAGTGATACAGTGTTATGCACCGATGGAGGCAGGAAACAAAGAAGAAAAAGAGCAATTTTATGGTCAGCTACATCCAACTCTGTTAAAGGCAAAGAAGAACGATATTATGGCCGTGATGGGAGACCTGAATGCGAAAGTTGGCAATGGTAAACAAGGATTAGAAATTATAATGGCAAAACATGGCATAGGTAATAGAAATTACCGATTGAATTTTTAGTAACCACAGGTTGGTGATAGGAGGCACTATCTTCCCTCACAAGATTTCGCACAAAGTGAAATAGGTTTCCCCTAACCATAGAACGGAAAACCAGATCGATCATTTCACTATTAGTAAGACATGGCGAACCTCCCTGCTGGATGTAAGGAACAGAAGGGGGGCAAATGTGGGAAGTGACCATCATTTAGTAATAGCTACACTCCAACTAAAGATTGGAAGTACTAGGAAACCACAGTAGAAGAGGAGAATAAAGTATAACGGGGATAAACTGAAAACTAAAGAGGTACAACAATGTTTTTCACTAGAATTGAGTAACCAATTCCAACAGCTAAGAGAGGATGAAGGACCGGATATTGTCGCGTTGAAATGGAAAGAGACTTGACTTCGAAGGCAACTAAACGCAGCACTTATACTGAAAGCACGTTTATTACGAACTCAACATACACGTAGCACTGACTGATTCTCAGGCAGAGTGCTCTGCTATTTATACACAGACAGAATTTACCAGAAATTAGAAGAACAGTTAACATAAGAAACAAGTAGAATTTACAAGTGAACATAAGAAAGATGTAGAACCTTCTGGAATTGTTAATTACAAAGAAATAAATTTTTGCTGGTGGGCGGGATTGAATCGGCGACCTTCTGCACCACAGTCCATGACGCTATCCCCTGCACCACGCCAGCAGTCGGTATTCGTGGTCTCTCGCGGCATTGCTCCCTCTCCTGGAAAAACAGCGACCCGCTGTTATGATTCCTGTGGAGCTAGCTGCAATGTCTTGAATCTTGACCGTGTCATGGATTATCTGAATGACAGTTCAAGAGAATCTTTCCCTTCTCCGCGATTATCGACGACGGACGTTCCTGTCGTGGCTTCATCAGAAACATTAGCGTCCTTAGAGTCCTTGAACATGAAGCCATTGTCGTCTACCTGCTCTTCAGGATCGTAGTAAGGCTTCATGCGCAGGACGTGAACAATATCTCTTCGTTTTTGACGTTTCGACGACGGCTCATAATCCTCAACTTCGTATGTCACATCTGACAGGCGGCGTATGAGACGATACGGACCAAAGTATCGTTTCAATAACTTTTCTGACAGTCCAACCTTCTTTACAGGGGTAAAAATCCACACCAGATCTCCTGGGCTTCTCGTTACACCGCTGACGATCCTTCTCTTGGGCGTCCAGTGTCCGTATGCGAGCCAGCTGTCTTGCTTCTTCGACACTGGTGATGAGCTGTTTAACATAGTCATCTTGAGTGTCGTCCGGTTGGAACGGGAACAGCGTATCCATTGTCGTCTCAGCTTCACGGCCGTGGTGCAGGAAAAACGGAGTGAAGCCTGTGGTGTCTTGTCTTGCGGTATTGTAAGCAAATGTCACGACTGGCAGATTTGTATCCCAATCCTTCTGCTCAACATCGACTACATCAACAGCATGTCGGCTAACGTCTTGTTAAAACGTTCCGTAAGACCATTTGTCTGAGGATGGAATGCAGTTATCATTCTGTGGACAATGTTGCACCGCGATACTAGTTTTGACTGGAATACTTTTCCACGATCAGATATCATGACACGTGGTGCTCCATGCTTCAAAATAATGTCTTCTACAAGGAATTTTGCGATCGCTGGAGCTTCTGCAGTCGGCACAGGTTTGGTGACAGCGTAGCGTGTGAGGTAGTCAGTGCAGACTATTATCCAACGGTTACCGGTTTTAGACTTTGGGAACCTCCCTAAAAGATCGATCCCAACTCGGTGGAATGGAGATGCTGCCGGCGAAATCGGTACGAGATGTCCTGGAGGCTATTGCGGCACATGCTTCCGTCGCTGGCACTCTTTACAGTGACTCACATAGTGCTTGACTGATCGGTAGAGACCTTTCCAGTAATACCTGCGTCTGATTCTGTCTAGGGTCTTCACGAATCCCAGATGACCGGATATTGGAGCATCGTAGAAATATTTGAGAATAGCTGGCTGGAGTTGAGCTGGAACAACCAGTAGCCATTTGGGGCCCAGTGGATCGTAGTTGCTCTTATACAATGTTCCGTTTATAAGTTGGAACTCTCCATCGGTCGGTTCTCCTTTCTCCAAGGCCTCTATCGTTTTTAATAGTGCTGGATCTTTCCTCTGTTCCGCTGTAACGTCATCTAATTCAGTGAGAGCTGAAATTTCGTTAATGCTGTTGTGATCCACTAATGGATTCCTCGAAAGGCAGTCGGCATCCTTGTGTTTGCTCCTGTTCTTGAAAACCACTGTGACATCGTACTCTTGGAGTCTCAGTGCCCATCTTGTTAGTCTACCTGATGGATCCTTCAAGCTAGTCAGCCAACACAAAGAATGGTGGTCTGTCACGACAGTGAATGGTTTGCCGAATAAATACGGCCGGAACTTGTTGATAGCGCAGATAACTCCGAGACATTCTTTTTCAGTTGTAGAGTAGTTTATCTCGGACTTTGAGAGTACTCTTGACTCATAGGCTATCACTTTTTCAGCACCTTCCTGAACTTGTACAAGCTCTGCACCAATCTCATAACCACTGGCGTCTGTGTGAAGTTCTCGTCGTACAAGGCTAGCACTGATCATAGAGAGTACCTGCATTGATATCTGTGAAAAGGTACTAGGCAAAATGGAGAGAGGAAGAGAAGAATGTATTACTTCTGAGACATGGGAAGCCGTAAACTAAAGGAAGGAATGAAAGAAAAGAATGAATACAGCAAGAACACAAGAAGAGAAAGTACAAGCTAGAACTGAATTTAATGAATTCAACAAAATGGCCAAAATACGATTTCGACGTAACAAACGAGCATTTTCAACACAAGCCGAGATGACAGCACAAAAAATGACAGTAGGACCCTTTACGACGTTACCAAGAGACTGACAGGAAATTGTTTTAGATCTATGAAAGTCAAAGATGGGAAACTATTAACTTCACAAAAGAAACAACTAGAAAGGTGGAGAGAACACTTCCTGGAGATCTTGAATTGTCAAACAGTCGAGAAAGAGGTGACAGAGGCAGTGACAGAAGAAGAGAAGTTCCCAAGAGATTGGAAAAAGGAACTCCTGATCAAGCTTTCGAAGAAAGTAGATTTATCAGAATGCGATAAGGGGAGAGGGTTTACCCTCATTTCAATTCCAAGTAAGGAGCTCTCAAGAGAAATTCTAGAAAGGATAAAAAAGAGAGTTAACTCAAGGCCGAGGGAAGTACCAGTAGGATTTAGATACCGTTATTCCTGTATAGACCAGATCAACACACTGCACATAATTTTAGAACATTCCACAAGGCTGCAATCATCATTTTATTCACTCTTTGTAGACTATGAAAAGGCGTTTGACGAGTAATGAGGAAGATGTGGAAAGCTATGCAAGAGTTTGGGATCCCTAAGAAAATTATAATGATAATTCTAGAAATGTATGAGAACTACACATGTCAAGTTTTACATCAACGGATGTTGTCAGAACCCATCCCTGTAGACACAGTAATTAAGCAAGGATGTTTGCTGTCACCTATTCTATTTCTGATGGTGCAGGATTTGTGATGCAAAAGGCAATGAATCGCCGAAAAGGAATTCAAGGGGGTTGACAGGCAGGTTAGAGGACTTGGACTCTGCAGATGACCTATGTCTGCTAGCCAAGGATATGGAAGCAGTGCTGAATGATCTAGAAACCGAAACATCAGAGGTGGGGTTGAAGATAAATGGGAAGAGAGCCAAGGAGATGCAATGTAATAAGCGAAATGAAGCACAATTTTTTTTCTTTCTTTTTCTTAGAAACCCAAGAGATCGAGAAAGTCAAGCAATTTTGCAATCTGGAAATCGAGGAAACTTAACAGCTATACAAGACAACGCATATTCAATGCAAATGTCTCTTTGGGTGTCAATCACGGAAAACCAACAAACAGGTGATTAGCAGACTTCAAATATTTGTCAATAGAAGTTTGAGGAATATCTTGAGGATATGGAGGCCACAAGTAATCTCTAACGAAGAACTATTGAGAAGAACTCATCAAACACCCATTGATATTCAGATACGCCGTAGGGAATGGAAGTGGATTGGGCATATATTAAGGTGTGGCAAAGACAACGTGGCAAGACAAGCCATAGAATAGCACACAAGGCAGCAGGATAAGAGGCAGACCAAGAAATACATGGAGGAAGAGTGTAATAGCAGAATGGACCGAGAAAGGAGGGAAGACCTGAACTGACTCCGACTCCAGTGGCGGAAGTTCGTTGATGCCCTTTGCTCAACTTAGGAGATACAGGAAATAATTCAAGTCACCTTTCGTGCCCGGCTGCTATATGTACAACAAATGTTATTTTATGAATTGGTTTAATTTACTTACACATCAAGATTTGTACCTTGACGAATGTCTGTCAGTAAGCTGCAAATTGGAATGTTCCATCCTTGCTCATTCCCTGGCTGGCATGGTCAAAATTTTTACTGAAACAGCGATCAGCGGACTCATGTAAGCGGTATGGAGATCGATGTGGTCGGCGCCCCACTCTCCTGACGGCTATGTCAGTTTTCTGGACCAAAGTCGGTACTTCTCAACCAAGTAGCTCCTCCATTGGTCTCACAAGAACTGAGTGTACCCCACTTGCCAACAGCTTTCGGCAGACCCTGACGGTAACCCATCCAAGTACTAGCCAACCCCGCAGTGTTTAACTTCGGTGATCTAACGGGAACCGGTGTATCCACTGCGGCACGGTCGTTGAAAGTGCGCAAAGCTACACATAAATTGGAAAACAAGCTTGAAATTTTAAACTTGTGCATCTTATTAAACATGTCGAATGCTTATAAAGTTACATGCTCAGTGTCTGAAATATCAATTGTTTTTAAATATTAAATTTCATCTTCTAATTCAGATATAACATCATTATCATATTCACTGATGAATAACTCGCATGTTTCAGCAACCAGATCGTTAGTCATTGTAGCGTATTTGCCCGAAAACCCCAATCTTTCTTCAATAACCTTAATTGTCCCAAACCGCGTTTCAAAGTTCCCAATACAGTATAAAATATGATATAAAAGTCATTAATCTCGAATATATCTTCTGAAATTATATCTGTCTCTTCTTTACTAGTTTCATCATGAAATTTTCCTCTTAGTACTTTAATTGTTCTTTATTGGTTCCATTTATAATCACTTCGTTAGAGAAACTGAGAACTAATAAACGGAGAAGCAAATGCGAAAATTCAACTGGCATTAGCATTTGTGCTAAAATTTGCAGTTTGAAAATAACATATTACTCTTGACAAAATTTCGGTTGTTTGCAAGTACAGGGTTATTAAAAACAAAATGAACCAAGATGGTCAGCTTTAGGAACGATCCCAAGCACGGTCACATGATGTTAGTAGAGGTACGTACAGCAATACTGAGCGAATCAGGCCTGCCGCGCAGTCACACAATGGGCAGAGCAGGGCAGGAGGACCTCTGACGAGTCAATCAGCGTGGCATAGCACGCCAAACCACTGCATGAGCACCACAAATCTCTTCATATAGTGGCATTTAGATTCTGCGTCAGTACTTGTTGTACAGAGCATAAAAGAAAAATGAAAGGTTTCTATGGACAGTACATACAGTAAATGCAATGTGAAAGACACGTGATGATTTAATTTTTTCTGTGAAATTTCCTGATGTCATATTGTGGTAAAGCTTCCAAATTAACAGAAGCTATTTCTGGGAGATTCACGCACTTAAAAATGATGAGGGAAATCATCAAATGTATGGGATCTTAAACCTACTAAAGAAGTACTAGCAACATGTTTAAAGTTGCTTTCCGAAGTGTTGTAATGCACGGGTGACCTGCAGGACAAGTGCGGCAGATGGTGAGGCGTGGGAAAGCGTTATGGCGGCGCTGGCGCCAGCCTATCCTGAGCTGTCCAGCCCCACCCGACTGCTGATACACTCTGCTACAGTAGGTGCGTATGACGTGCGGTGCTTCAGTGGGCCGTAGAGAGTGCCTTCAAACGCAGGACCATCTTTCCTCTATATCTGCTGTGTGTAGTATGATACAAATTTTATTTTCAACTAGCTAAAAACCCGGAATTGCCCGGATATTTATTTATTTATTCCTGCTTTAGTTAGTACTTCTCCAATCCCTTCTCTCTGTACATCTCCTTTTTTCTAAAAAACATGTTATGTTTATCGGAGAATATACAATAAATAACGCTGTCTTGCATAATGCACAAAATTCCACATGCAGTATCCAAAGAAAGAAAGATAGCAATCGAAATACAAATGGCATATACAATTCGAACGATCTCGTATTTATTGAGTTATATTTTCCCAAATTGAATAATTTTTCAGCTACATATTTGTATAAGTGCTATACGTCTGTAAAATCTGTTGCAAATTTAATTAGCAGTAAAGAAATAATATATTAAAACTTGAAGTGTGATAGGACGGTTCTCTAGGAACGTTACTTTTTAGGTGCACATATCTCATGAACTATGTGTTTTACTGTGATACAATTTCAAAGGTACATTCAGCTATACATATGTATACTACCTGCAATATTTCCTGTGGCTACAATTTGTAGTGTAGAAATTATAAATTGTAATGTGATACCGAATGCTATAGGTTTAATCCACGAACAGCGGAAAAGTAGTAAGCGTGAAACTTTTTTCCTTTCATAAGTTTGCTATGGTTGTCAGAGAGAAAAAGTTAAAGTTGATTGCAAGTCTCTAAGTACTGTCATTCTCATACAGTTTACAAGTTCATACCTGATGCGACAGTTTTACGGCATCTACAGCGAAACTGTTGTAATTTCTTTTAGTTTCATCATTTTGTAGGAGGGAATGGGAATCAGTTACAAAACGCTTCATAAACGTCTGAAATTATATGCAGTCTTTGTTGCAGGTCCCTAACTGCTCCCATTTTCCAATAATTGACGTATAAATCTGGGTATTTTCACGCGGTGGCCTCTTATTATTTATGACTTCTTATCTCCTGAGCTATTGTGTCATGCTCTTTTATTTTTTGTTCAGGAACATTTGTGGGCATACGGTGAACAGTTCACAAAAGTTTCACTGCAATCGAATGGGTGGTTGATGAACACAATAGAGGACACACAGACACTCATTTTTGTATATATAGATTGCATTCTAGTACTTTACATTCTCATGTTTTCCAATAGGCACCCCTAGAGGGCCCGAACTGTTATCTTTCGTGAGGTCCCCCATGAGGCTTGGGATCTGGGGAGTTTGTAAACCCAACTCCGCCAGCCGCGGTGGCCGAGGGGATTGAGGCGCTCCAGTCACGGTGTGCACGGCCACTACGGTCGGGGGTTCGAATCCCCCACGGGCATGGATATTTGTGCCGTCCTTAGTATTAGTTAGTTCATAAGTAGTTTGTAAGTATAGGAACTGATGACCCTGCAGTTAAGTCCCATATGCTATACAAACATTTGAACATTTTGAACCCCAACTCCCCCCTCTTTGTGCGCTCCTCTAGAATGCTCACTTATATAGTCCCAACAGTAGCCGTGTCACTAGCGACGCCATCTAGTAGCAACTTTTCTCACACTGGGCACTGGGAGTAATTTTACTTGTGTCACAACATAGTAATAATATGCTGTAGACTGATTAAATATATTCTTTGTCTAAATTTCCAAGTAGTTTGGCGTTTCATAGGATTGTATTAACAGTTAGCTCACCGAATAACCATCTGGGCGAAGCACTAGATTCTGCTAGTCGCTACTAGAAGCCGCCGGAAGTGACACAGGCAGGCAAAACATGGACGCATCAGACTGGCGCCACTCCATCAGCAACTGCTGCAGCAGCTTGTAGCAGCTGGCTATGTTTTGTATTAACGTTTACGAACCAGATAACATTTACCTAGCATGCGGGACATTATTATTGACAAATCTTATATTATATTAAAGTGACTTGAGCACAGCTTGCTCTTCAGTTAAGACGTCTCATGTGTGTACGTAATTTACCTGTTGTCGTTATTTATTTTTATAATTAAAATATTGCATGTAAAGCTTTTCTAAAGTACTATATGTAATCCCCATAGTTTCTTCGGGTTTGCTGCCGGATTTTGAAGTCGAACTGACCCAATATTTCGGCGGAACACCTGTCCGCCATCCTCAGGGGAACTGCAGCTGCTGGACTCGCCGACAACTGATGCCGAGGGCATGAAACGCCGTCCTATATAGGCCTGCGAGTGATGAAGGCGCATGCGCGGCCTGCCACAGGTACTGCACATAGAAAGGTCTTGCGGCGCCGCCGGTGGCGGAAAGGCGGTGCTCGCGATATATCGCAGTCATGGGTTGTCTTCCAGCAATCTGGTGGGTTGCATAAAAGATCGATGTTTTTTCATGTGTGATAAAACCGGGTTCCACGCCCTGCTAAGCGGAAAACCCTTGTCTCTATTAATTAAATTTTCGGACAGCCTGATTTCAATAGACTCTTTATACACATTGTCCCAAAAACCGGACGTGCTGGCCACAATACGAGTCTCATCGAACAACATCCTATGTTGCTCGTTAAGACAATGTTCCGCAACTGCTGACTTTTCGGGCTGTATAAGCCTGATGTGACGGCGATGTTCCACACATCTGTCATGAACAGTGCGGATCGACCTGCCAATGTACGCCTTCCCACATTCGCATGGAATCCTGTACACACCCTGTTTTTTAAGGCCCAAGTCGTCTTTAACGGATCCTAAAAGTGTCCCGATCTTGGGTGGTGGACGGAACACACTCTGGATGTTAAATTTCTTTAGGATTCTGCTAATTTTGTGAGATATGCCCCCTGCATACGGAATAAAAGCAACAGATCTTTCTTCCTCTTCATGTGCTTCCCGGGATGGTCCAAACTGCATAGCTCGAAGAATCTGCCTCTCGGAGTACCCATTTTCCTTAAACACAGATGTCAAGTGTGAAAGTTCCTGTGGTAGGCTTTCTGCATCGGAAACTGCATAAGCTCTGCGTACCAGAGTCTTAAGGACGCCACTGCGTTGGTGTGGTGGGTGGCAGCTTCTTGCATTGAGGTACAGATCTGTATGTGTGGGCTTCCGATGAACACTATGTCCCAGGGTACCATCCTGTTTCTTGTACACCATGACATCCAGGAACGGAAGCTTCCCATCGCTTTCAACCTCCATGGTGAATTTGATATTGGGATGGAGACAGTTGAAGTGGTCAAGAAATCGATTCAGAGAATCTCGTCCATGGGGCCACACAAAGAAAGTGTCATCAACATTTCTCCAGAAACACTTTGGTTGCAGAGCCGAAGTCCTCAGTGCCATATCCTCAAAATCCTCCATAAACAAATTGGCAACTACGGGTGATAAAGGACTTCCCATAGCCACTCCGTCAGTCTGTTCAAAAAGTGGTCATTAAATAAAAAATACGTGGATGTCAGCACATGACGACAAAGCTTGACCAAGTCATCATCCAGTTTTTCGCTAATCAGACACAGGGAATCTTCCAGTGGGACACGAGTGAACGGTGAAACCACATCGAAACTGACCAATAAGTCCGAAGACTCAAGCCTCAAAGATTGCAGTTGTCGAATAAAATCCACAGAATTGGAGATATGATGTTCACACTTGCCAACCAAGGGGCTAAGGATGGAAGTCAGATATTTTGCCAGATTATAGGTAGGTGCCCCGATGTTGCTAATAATTGGGCGTAAAGGAATGCCATCCTTATGTACCTTAGGCAATCCATATAGCCTTGGAGGAACAGCAGCTCCAGGATGAAGTTTCTTGCACAGGTCTTTTGACAACTTGCTCGATTTCAGAAGAGAAAGAGTCTTTCGTTTAATTCTTTCTGTGGATCGCAGCTCAACCTTCTGTATGCCGGGTCATTCAGTAAAAAATTCATTTTAAGGACATAATCATCCCGTGTCAAGTCAACCGTGGCATTACCCTTGTCAGCTGGTAAAACAATAATATCATCATCATTCCTAAGGGAACGAATGGCGGCTCTCTCCGCAGAAGAGACGTTGTCCCGCGGTGGATGGGCACGCCGCAATGTGTGGCAGACTTCTTGCCTAATTTCTTCTGCACGTTCTTCTGGGAGGCTGTATACTGATTGTTTACTGATTGTTCCACAGAGCAGATGAAGTCGGTAATAGGGAGTCTCCTAGGAGCAGGCGCAAAGTTAAGACCTTTCTCTAGTACCGCCAAGGTGGGCCCATCCAACTCCTTATTTGAAACATTAATTACGGTTCGTCGACGTATATGATCATCTGACGTCTCAGGATGAGAAAGCAGGCGTTCAAATTTGGACGCCTGTCTGTTAACGGCGCTCCTATGTGCCCAATCTGATAGCGCCCAAGTGGAACCATCAACCCAATCCCAAACATCTGCTGACAAAAGGGTGGAAAGATCCATATGCAGATAAAACAAATCTTTGGAGACAAAATCCAGCTCTCTACGTGTAAAACGGATGCGTTCCTTAATCAGTGCTAGACTAGCACGCACCTTGATCTTATTGGCCCTCCTACTATTAATAAAATGATTAATTCTAGCGAAATTAGGTATAATACCTTCGTCATTGCAACGCAGCAGGAAGGCGAGTGTACTCAGCAGCTTTGCTTTCTTCATACGAAGTTTATCAAACTTCTGTACACGTTTCACCATCTCCTCCCCGTAGAGGTACTTGATGTAGTTTCGTAGGCTTTCCCGGCGTAATAGTTTCGACTTCAAAATCCGGCAGCAAACCCGAAGAAACTATGAAGAACTATTACGCCGGGAAGCCTACGAAACTACATCAAGTACCTCTACGGGGAGGAGATGGTGAAACGTGTACAGAACTTTGATAAGCTTCGTATGAAGAAAGCAAAGCTGCTGAGTACACTCGCCTTCCTGCTGCGTTGCAATGACGAAGGTATTATACCTAATTTCGCTAGAATTAATCATTTTATTATTAGTAGGAGGGCCAATAAGATCAAGGTGCGTGCTAGTCTAGCACTGATTAAGGAACGCATCCGTTTTACACGTAGAGAGCTGGATTTTGTCTCCAAAGATTTGTTTTATCTGCATATGGATCTTTCCACCATTTTGTCAGCAGATGTTTGGGATTGGGTTGATGGTTCCACTTGGGCGCTATCAGATTGGGCACATAGGAGCGCCGTTAACAGACAGGCGTCCAAATTTGAACGCCTGCTTTCTCATCCTGAGACGTCAGATGATCATATACGTCGACGTACCGTACTTAATGTTTCAAATAAGGAGTTGGATGGGCCCACCTTGGCGGTACTAGAGAAAGGTCTTAACTTTGCGCCTGCTCCTAGGAGACTCCCTATTACCGACTTCATCTGCTCTGTGGAACAATCAGTATACAGCCTCCCAGAAGAACGTGCAGAAGAAATTAGGCAAGAAGTCTGCCACACATTGCGGCGTGCCCATCCACCGCGGGACAACGTCTCTTCTGCGGAGAGAGCCGCCATTCGTTCCCTTAGGAATGATGATGATATTATTGTTTTACCAGCTGACAAGGGTAATGCCTCGGTTGTCTTGACACGGGATCATTATGTCCTTAAAATGAATTTTTTACTGAATGACCCGGCATACAGAAGATTGAGCTGCGATCCACAGAAAGAATTAAACGAAAGACTCTTTCTCTTCTGAAATCGAGCAAGTTGTCAAAAGACATGTGCAAGAAACTTCATCCTGGAGCTGCTGTTCCTCCAAGGCTATATGGATTGCCTAAGGTACATAAGGATGGCATTCCTTTACGCCCAATTATTAGCAACATCGGGGCACCTACCTATAATCTGGCAAAATATCTGACTTCCATCCTTAGCCCCTTGGTTGGCAAGTGTGAACATCATATCTCCAATTCTGTGGATTTTATTCGACGACTGCAATCTTTGAGGCTTGAGTCTTCGGACTTATTGGTCAGTTTCGATGTGGTTTCACTGTTCACTCGTGTCCCACTGGAAGATTCCCTGTGTCTGATTAGCGAAAAACTGGATGATGACTTGGTCAAGCTTTGTCGTCATGTGCTGACATCCACGTATTTTTTATTTAATGACCACTTTTTTGAACAGACTGACGGAGTGGCTATGGGAAGTCCTTTATCACCCGTAGTTGCCAATTTGTTTATGGAGGATTTTGAGGATATGGCACTGAGGACTTCGGCTCTGCAACCAAAGTGTTTCTGGAGAAATGTTGATGACACTTTCTTTGTGTTGCCCCATGGACGAGATTCTCTGAATCGATTTCTTGACCACTTCAACTGTCTCCATCCCAATATCAAATTCACCATGGAGGTTGAAAGCGATGGGAAGCTTCCGTTCCTGGATGTCATGGTGTACAAGAAACAGGATGGTACCCTGGGACATAGTGTTCATCGGAAGCCCACACATACAGATCTGTACCTCAATGCAAGAAGCTGCCACCCACCACACCAACGCAGTGGCGTCCTTAAGACTCTGGTACGCAGAGCTTATGCAGTTTCCGATGCAGAAAGCCTACCACAGGAACTTTCACACTTGACATCTGTGTTTAAGGAAAATGGGTACTCCGAGAGGCAGATTCTTCGAGCTATGCAGTTTGGACCATCCCGGGAAGCACATGAAGAGGAAGAAAGATCTGTTGCTTTTATTCCGTATGCAGGGGGCATATCTCACAAAATTAGCAGAATCCTAAAGAAATTTAACATCCAGAGTGTGTTCCGTCCACCACCCAAGATCGGGACACTTTTAGGATCCGTTAAAGACGACTTGGGCCTTAAAAAACAGGGTGTGTACAGGATTCCATGCGAATGTGGGAAGGCGTACATTGGCAGGTCGATCCGCACTGTTCATGACAGATGTGTGGAACATCGCCGTCACATCAGGCTTATACAGCCCGAAAAGTCAGCAGTTGCGGAACATTGTCTTAACGAGCAACATAGGATGTTGTTCGATGAGACTCGTATTGTGGCCAGCACGTCCGGTTTTTGGGACAATGTGTATAAAGAGTCTATTGAAATCAGGCTGTCCGAAAATTTAATTAATAGAGACAAGGGTTTTCCGCTTAGCAGGGCGTGGAACCCGGTTTTATCACACATGAAGAAACATCGATCTTTTATGCAACCCACCAGATTGCTGGAAGACAACCCATGACTGCGATATATCGCGAGCACCGCCTTTCCGCCACCGGCGGCGCCGCAAGACCTGTCTATGTGCAGTACCTGTGGCAGGCCGCGCATGCGCCTTCATCACTCGCAGGCCTATATAGGACGGCGTTCCATGCCCTCGGCATCAGTTGTCGACGAGTCCAGCAGCAGCAGTTCCCCTGAGGATGGCGGACAGGTGTTCCGCCGAAATATTGGGTCAGTTCGACTTCAAAATCCGGCAGCAAACCCGAAGAAACTATGAAGAACTATTACGCCGGGAAAGCCTACGAAACTATATATGTAATCCTGTCTGCACTATAATTTTACCATCACTTGTGATGAATACACTCTTATTTGTTGTAGAAACCTTATAAAATGTGCTTAATGGGGCTGCTAATTTGTACTTGAAGTTACTAATCTTGAAAATTAAGTATTATTAGTATTTTTAATGTTATATGCCATCGTAAAATCCAAAAATTACCTACACCTGTTTGCATCATTGTGTGTTAGCTGGCTGGCAGCACAAAGACGCAGTTAACTTTTTTTTTTTTTTTTTAAATATTGAACTACTGACTGACAGCATCCGTCACACTGCAGAACGACAAACATTCTTATTATCTTACTTGACTGAACTTGCTGTGAGCCTATCTGGTAACAGGAAAAGCAAATGGTTACACAGAGTAATTTTTACAATCGGCATATTCTAATTATGATAAACATATAGTAAAACCTTGTGCTATCATAATCAACCTGAGAGTTGCTTACGGCCTTCTTCATTTTTTACTTTACATTCAAACTTTAAGAAAACAATTCATTGGCCTTTTAATCATAAGAATTATAGTAACAATTGTTGCATAAATGCGAATTGATAGTGGATAATGTGACATTTTGTCAAGTAATAATTTTAATAGGCTGACTGCTGTCTTTAATGCAATGTGAATGGCGAAGTGGGTTACTTACATGTGTTGATGAATTTGTGTGAAGGCTATTATACCTCAGTTCTATAGATACCTAAAGCAAAGGTAATTTAGAGATCATGGAGAGCAATACGGTTGAGTCATATGTTCTATCTACTTCCACAATTAGTTGAAAACTTTGACTTATTTTCGACGAAACCTAAATTACTGTGTACATCATATATGTCTTTGCGATGTCAGTGGTGTGGCCTACCATATAGTATGTGTACTTCGTTACTTTGCTCAGTGCGCATGCAATCCATCACTTTACATCAGAAATCAAGTATATGTTGTCTCATAATCCTTCTCCATCACTGAAGTCCCCCTTGAACTTGTGATACAACAGATACAGGTGGGAGCTGATTGTTTCCATGTGAAAGGTGGGTTTTTATCAGGGTGTTGGGTTCCCCGGCTGGCCGGCTACCAGTTTGTACCTAGTGAATGAGATACAGCAGATAGTCACGTCTCTTCTAATGTAGTCGGAAACCGGAAGCAACGCCCTTGAATGAGCGAGGGCGGCTACCCCAGAACGCAACTGTAATCCAATATAGCCACACACATTATTCTAAAAATCCATATAAAATCAGGAAATGATCATACGGCAGATATAATTATATGAATGGATTCATAAAACTTGAAAGAATCAAACGCCGTAATTACAATTTCAATATCCCTTACAGATAAAACGTCGATAAATTTCAGTACTGTAATAATAATACTATAAGACTTATATCTACAATTATTGTTATATAGTGTTTATCAGTAACAATTTAAGAAGCAAACGGGCAGCATTGTACTATGCTACCTATCTTAAAAGACATACCACGTTATTTCTGTACTCTTTCGATAAACTTTGTTTTACACTCCTGTTCTGCTTTCGTTGAGGTAATAATATTCTTGTGTCAGAATACAGATTCCACCACAGAAACACAAAACATGAACCCAGCATAACGCATTACATTTAAACATGTATTTTACTACATTTTATATTATTCTTAGTAACGTTCATGTTTTTTATGTTGCAAACTGCCATTAAAATATTTCATGGCCGACTAAAAATAGTAGATATGCAGCAAATCATGTATATATAAACAATTATAAGTATTTGCTAAATTAAATTTTAATTGTGTAACTATATTACGATGGAGGCAGTATATTTGAATATTGAGGTGCCATGCTTAATGATTATCTGAGCAAAGAGCTTCAGTCTCAACCGTTTTTAGTATTGTTAAATATATATTTGTTTGTTAATTTAAACAATATTTGTAGGGAGTTGGTCAAAGCATTTAATTCTGTGTTATTCAAATGTCTAAAATTTTGGAAGGGAAATTGCATTTTAAAGATGAGGCGTTAGGATGCGCGAAAGGATATAATTTTGGGAGCAGCAGGAGCACGCTTTCGAACGCTTCGGAGAGAGAATCGTAACTTGGACATGGTGGTGACAGGTTGTGACGCTGGACGGTCTCAAGCCATGTTACGAACTTGTGATTTGAAGAGATGGGCATGTGTGGACTTACAAAATTTACAGGACTGTGACTGCAGAACTTAGTCTCTGCTTGAAAAGTGATAAACTATGCATGGTATTACGTCTGTGGAACTGTGATAATTCTTCAATCGTGTACTCGTGTGATGACAAACTGTTTTATAACAAATACTTTTATCGCGGATTGTCTTGGAACTGCCATGTTTGATGGACTACTCTAACTTATGAGTGAACTTTTACTCTCTAGTGCGTGTTATACTTATTGTGCCTCTCGTGAACAATTAGTTGGGGAAATATTTAGTTATTTACCGATGTATAAAGTAGGAATACATCCGCGTTTCAAGTCTAATAAGAGTAATAACTCCACTTATAAAGAATTACTTCGTGATTCGCCAGCGACTACCAGAGTTCCAGGAGGCAGTCAACATACATCGGCGGCAGCGGCAGGGGCACCATGGGAGAAAACTATCTACCAACGTCCATGATGTAAATGTGAGTCTTGGGCTGGATCTTACATTAACGAAATGCCAGCAATTATGCAGTCACCATGTGTATGTGGCTCCGAAAATATTACCAGATGTGCTAGCCTGAGATCTGAGTGAGAAAATGTAAATGGGGAGGGCTATAAGGGGGCCAGTAGTCCAACTGCTGCAAATAAAGATGATGCGACAGGAAATTCATTGGAAAGCAAGCTTTAAATGTGGATAATGGGGTTAAAAGCAGATTTGGGTGCTATAAAATCGGAAGTGGGCTAAAGAAGGAATTGGGCTTTGGTTTGAACAAAGTTCAAGAAACCGTGGAAAGTATGAGGACAGAACTTAGTAACAATATTGCAATGAGTTCGAAAAATTTAAATCAGAAGTGAATGGAATGGTAGAATCAAAATTAAACAATATGAAGACAGAAGTGCGCAAAATAGGGGAGGATGTTGATTCTGTTAATAATAAAGTCAGTGCATTAGAGATAAATTTAGACAATAAAATGTAAAAGGTACAGCAAACATTGAACAGCGATGTAATTAAGATTGTGAAGCAACAAGAAAGTTCTGAAAAGACAATTAAAGCTGAAGTAAATAATTTAACGGATAGGATGGTGGGTATTGAAATGGGAATAAAAGAATGTAGTGGGAGAATTGATCAGCAAAAGGTGCAGCTACAGGAAAAAATTTAAATAGGTAATGCAAATGTTAGTCCACTTGTAAATAATCAGTGGTTCACAGCTGGAAATAATAAGTGTTTTTCTAACGATAGCAATTAACACCGAGTAGATTTTCTTGCCGCATGTAAGAATGGATTTGTTAAGGCGATGAGTGGCCAAGATAAAACTAAATTGGTAAAAAGAGAACTTGATGGTAGTGCACAGTCATGGGTTAAATTAAATAATTATTTGTTCGAGACCTATGACAATTTTAAGATTTGTTTCTTGAATCAGTACTGGAGTGAAACAAAGCAAACGCGGCTTCAAAATAAATTTCTTAACGGTCCAAATTTTAAGTATGGCAATGGCTCAATGCACGAATTTTGTGTGCGAGAACTGAATAAGTTAATGCACAGGAATCGGCCACTGGGAGTTCTGACGGAAATCACGATGTTAATGAGGCGATTACCGGATAAGTTGCAATGGGATTTGGTGAATAGTCCGACAAAATCGATCGATGAATTTATAAATTTTGTTGAATAGTTGGAACGAGCAATAAAGTTTAAACCAAATCATGGTAACAGACGAGGAAATGGTAGTCAGAATAGGAATCATAATAGTAATAATTGTAATTATGGGAACCATAGTAATAACGGAGAGAAATCCCAGAAGGGAACATAGTGATATGCGGTCGGGAAACTGAGAAATGCCGCGTCTCATGTGTGGGGATGGCGAAACGAAACGGCGATACATAAGACACTGTACTTTGATAAATTTGTGGGAAATAGATGTGATAGTGGGCAGAAGGAAGTGGTGAAAATGTGTGTGATAGATAAATCTGTTATTTAAAACAGCATGACCGTCAGAGAAATCAAAATTGTTTTGAGCAATCATTTGAATCAGATGAAGATATGGGATTACAAAAGTTATTTTGTGAGGAGAGAATGAGTGATGGAGTGAATGAATGTATGCTAAATAGTTCTAAGTCAAAGAAAGGGTATAAGGAAAATTGGAATTTGGTGGAGATGAGGTGTGCAGAAAATTTCGTGAAGTTATTGACCAGTAGCGATAAATGCTACTATATGTGTACTATGTTTTGTGAATTTCAGGCGCCGGATGTAAGTGGTGAAAATGTGAAGGCATAGTAGCTAGGGGCTCGCTATCTGGTAACAATTTAAGTGGTAAATCGGCGGATGTAATTCAAGTTGATAGGGAAAGCGGCATAGCATTGGTCTCGTCGGCTGGTAATGAATCATATTATGTATGTGGCATTGATAGGTGATTTATTGTTGAAGGGAAATTAAATAAGTGAGATATTTGGTAACTTTGAAGCTACTAAAATAGGTACTACTGAGGGAAGATTATACGCCTTTATTTCTGTTGATGAGGATAATCCAATAGCTCTTGATGGGATTATGAATTGTGAATGGAAGGAGACAGATGAATGTGTTGATGCTACATTAAAAGAACCAATATCTGTAGTGAAGAAAGGAAAGTTTTATATTGGTGAAACAGATAATATTTTGGGGGAAAATTTAATGTGGGTCACAGATGCAGATGTGAAACTGAAATCGTCAAATTACGAGTGTACTAAAGAGATGAATGAGAAGCGATGTAGTACATAGTGATTGATTGGAAATAGATTTTAATAACTCTGAGTTTAATAATAAATCGGCGGAGGTAAGTTATACGTGTAATAAGGTTTTAGGTGCATTGGCTGAAGTTGATAATGTTATTTGTGATTGTGAGGTATGTAGTAAAAAGATAATTTATGTGGGGAAGATATTGTATATTCTGAAAATAATTATGTGAATGAAGCAGCTAGTATAGTGACTTTTCCTTGTCATGAAAGCAATTTTGAGTTCGGCAAGGACAGAGATGCAGAGGAGTTAAATGAAAATAATTTGTGGGTTCACTTTATGAAGAAAAGAGAAAGTGACAGCGTTATTAATGGCAATTATTTTAAGTTAGGAGAAGTTGTAAACGTTGATTGGTTTGGCAAAAGTGAACGTGAATTTTCTGTTACTGACTGGCGGTGGTATGGAAGAAAAGGCTGAGATGGCAAAATTGGCTAATGAGCGACATAGACGGCATGGCGATTGCTATAAGCCGGTAAGGTACAAAGTACGTGACAGAGTTCTTGTGAGGACGAAGGAGCGTTCGAATGAGGTCAATGGTGAAATTAAGAAGCTTTTTGTACTGTACTATGGACCTTTTGTTGTGGCTGAGTGTCCTCATCCGAACCCCTAAAGGCTAAAATACCAAATTTCTGGAAAAGTATATAACAGAATTATGACTGAATGTAGAGAAGAAGAATTAGTGAAATCTTTGCTGTGGATGCTTATTTCAGTGTATTTATATTTACTATATAAGAATTTTGGGCGATATTTATGTGTTTATTGTATGTTGTCAAAAATAAGTTTAATACTGATGAGAAGAAACAGGAATTGTGTGGGCACATTTTGGTGCATGGAGGTCGGCAGTTTGATAGTATAATTTTGATAAAAACTATTTATTAAAAGTTTCTATAATTTGTGGTTTAAAAATTGTCAGAATTGTGGTATTATTTTAAAGAGTGTTAAAGCACAAATTTTGGTGTGAGGAGGTCAGATTAATTTATCAGTAAAAGAGAAGTAATACTATGAGAATTGTAGCAAATTGAAAATGATAAGAAGGATCTTAGTGACATGAGTGGTTTATATATGGAAATTTAATTTGTGTTTAATATTTGGGGATTAAAATGTGTTGTCATTAGGGTATAATTTAACAAGGAATGCTATTGAAGGGAAGTAATGGTTTGTTGCTTTGAGTTTATTTTTATATATCATCAGTCAGCAATGGGGGAGACTAGTCTTGCAGAAACAAAAATTACTGTATTATGGACATATTTTGTTGTGTGAACTTGGACAGACTGATGGCAAAAGCAAGAATGTTTTGTATGTTGATATTTTATTGCATTGCTATTGAAGAGTGTGTATCGATTCTACTGGGGTAAGGCGTTCAAAGCTAGACTCTTGAGGGATTCGGATGGGTTTCTATATATTGAAACTATACCTTAGTCAAATTTAGACAGGTCTTTTCATTTCGTCTGGGAGGAATCGGCTACAGAGTACCTCACATTCCGACAAGGTACGATGCTGACGGAGAGTTGGTGACAATGCGGCGGACGGTGGAACTAGATTGTCAGAACGATGAAGTAATGAGGCGCAAGGGCGCCAAAGCAACATATACTTTTCTGGGCATTTAATTAAAATGCCATAAAATTTAAAATTTATGTTACTTTATATTTAAATCTTATACATGATGCGCAAATGGTATGCTGGTTCATACACCACTACAGTTTTATACATTTTGGTCTGGCACAGTAGTAGGTAATAATTTTAATAAGTTTATTAATTTAAGAGAAAATGGTGAAAAAAATTTGGTGCTATTTGACATGATAAATTGGCAGGAATATATATCACATCAAGTGGAGGTGTGTGATATTACAGATACAGGGGGAAGCTGATTGTTTCCAAGTGAATGGCGGGTTTTGCCAGGGTGTTGGGTTGCCCAGCTGGCCAGCTACCAGTTTGTACCTAGTGAATGGGATACAGCAGGTAGTCAGGTTTTTCCTAATGTGGTCGGAAACCGAAAGCAACGCTCTTGAATGAGCGAGGGCGGCTAACCCAGAATGCAACTGTAATACAATATAGCGACACACATTATTCTAAAATTACATATAATTATATGAATGGTTTAGAAAACGCCATAATTACAATTTCAATATCCCTTACAGATAAAACGCCGATAAATTTCAGTACTGTAATAATAATACTATAAGACTTATATTTAAAATTATTGATACATAGTGTTCATCAGTAACAATTTAAGAAGCAAATGGGCAGCATTGTACCACGCAGCCTATCTTAAAAGACATACCATGTTATTTCCGTAATCTTTCAATTAACTTTGTTTTACACTCTTGTTCCACTTTTTATCCAGGTAATAATATTCTTGTGTCAGAACATAGATTCCACCACAGAAACACAAAACATGAATGCAGCAAAGCGATTTACATTTATATATGTATTTTATTATATTTTATATTATTCTAAGTAACATTCGTTTTTTCTATGTAGCAAACTGCCACATAAATATTTCATGCAGCAAATAATTTATATATAAACAATTACAAGTATTTGAGGACAATAACTGAATATATTTGTATAAAAAGCCATGATAAATAAAATATTAATTGTGTAACTCTATTTCGACGGTGGCATTAAATTAAAACAGTGAGATTCCAAGTTTAATGATTATCTGAGCAAAGAGCTCCAGTCTCAACCGTTTTTAGTATTGTTAAATATATATTTGTTTGTTAAATATAAACAATATTTGTAGGGAGTTGGTCAAAGCATTTAATTCTGTGTTATTCAAATGTCTAAAATTTTGGAAGGGAAATTGCATTTTAAAGATGAGGCATTAGGATGCGCGAAAGGATATAATTTTGGGAGCAGCAGGAACACACTTTCGAAAGCTTGGGAGGGGAATCGTAACTTTGACATGGTGGTGAAAGGTTGTGACCTTGGGCGGTCTGAAGCCGCGTTACGAACTTGTGATTTGAAGAGATAGGCATGTGTGGACTTAGAAAAATATGGGACTGTAACTGCTGAACTAAGTCTCTGTTTGAAATGTTATAAACTATGCATGGTAGTAGGGCTGTTGAACTGTGATAATTCATCAATCGTGAACTCATTTGAACACAAACTGTGTTTTATAACAAATACTTGTGTCACGGATTAACTTGGAACTGCCAAGTTCGATGGACTAATCTAACTTACGAGTGATAATTTGGAACTTTTGCTCTCGAGTGCATATGATACTCTGCCTCTCATGAACAATAGTTGGGGAAATATTTAGTTACTTACCTTATGACCACATCCACGTTTCATGTCTAATAAGAGTAATAAATTCCACTTATAATAAATTACTTCGTGATTGAATCACTTCTTTATCTTAGAATCCATTTTGTTCATCATTCAGAGCTTTAATTTATTATTGTTAAATATATTTTCACATCGTCATATGCAGACTGATAGACTGGCTAACTACACATTAATTATTGATCTTGTTTAAACACATTGGGTAGCTGCTTAGGGCATAGAGGCTGACATACTTAACTCACCCCTATGAACAGAGACATCAAGCCATAAAATTTTACTACCCGAGTTATGTATTGACCAAGTATTATTGGTGAGAACCGATAGGAAGATTGCAAACTCTGACGACCATTTACAACATCCAGAACCACATATAAATTATTATTTCTCAGTGAGTCACGCCGATTTTTGTCCCTAAATCATGACCACCAAAATTCAAAGTATCTTTCCATTATTGCAGCTGTCACCTATCGATCAATCATTTCCCGCCCTCTCTTACTACCAGGGGATCCATTTCATCCCTAAATATGTGTGCTTAGTGGTAGATTCAAATAAAATGTGCAAATGTTTGTAAATCTATCTGACCAAAGTGCATGCTCATCAGTCCGTAGCTTACGAACTACTTAAAATAAGGCAAACTAACCTAAGGACAAAATACACACACCCATGCCCTAGGGAGGACTGGTACCTCCGACGGCGAGTAACCGTGCACTCCGCAACGAGGCGCCTTAGACCGCTCGGCTATTCCACCGTGGCCTGGGAGATTCTCTCTTCCAGAAGTAGCCACATAATTCACAAACATTCACCAGGCACACCACGACAATATACTTTTTATACCTATATGATCTTAAGGACATTTCTTGTATCACATTACATTATCATTGTTTAGTTGGTTTTACCTTTCTATAATAATACCCACATGACCATTTTTGCCACCATTTAAAAAAAAAATATTTTCTCTTGTATTTTGATCCTTAGTCTAAGCAAATAATTTTTCCATTTTATCTCTCCAATCAGGTGCATAGCTTTCTGTACTTTTATTTATAGTCAGTTGTGAAATCTCGTTAGTGCTTATGTTTTTTGTAAATACAATTATGTTGAATATTCTCTCTGTGTGATTGAAAACAAATCAGAGACTGTTGCTCACCTAGTCTGTCAATCTAGTGACTGCTGCCCCAGTGTCACTGCAGAGAATTAAGTTTAGCGATTTTCTGCATTCTTGATTGTTAATCAATTGTTAAATTTCATTCTCGGTGATTTTGAATAAGTAACTTGGCAGAGATTGGAAGGGAATGCACCAATTGTGTATGGATTCTGGAGGAGATGACCGCAGTATGCGATCCGCTGGAGGCTGTCATGTCTAGGGTGAACAGTGTTCAGGATGCTGGCTGCTCTGGGCTGCAGTGTCACCCGTGCACACGTGCGGTTTTAACTGCATGAGCACGGCACATCTCCGCACGCACCTGGTTTCGCATAGATCTGTGGCGCTGAAGTATGTGTAGCCGAAATTAGAGGCACGTTCTTGACCGCGCGCAAGCCTACATTCAGGAGCGCCATGCACAGGAGTCTGCGTGTAAATGGCAAAACCAGCGCACAGGTATGCGTGTGAGCGTAGCGTGTGGAGGACTTTCGTCAGTTCTAAAATTTTGCGAGGCGCGCGCACAACTTGAAGTTAGTTGCAGCCATGTTTCGTGCGAAGGAAGATAGAATGCGTGTTGCTATTGGTATTACAATAACAGGCATTACCAATTTGCTGTTGATTTTATTTCACATTTATATATCTGTTTTTATAAGTCATATGTAAACCTAACATGCATTTTATTGTACTTTGATGTTCTATTTTATCAATGTAATTACTGATTCACTATCAGTTATTTCACTGATGAGTCTTGTAATCAAACTATATAAATTGTAAGACATAGGAATAGGTATTATTTCAACAATAAATTTAGACTTATTAATATATTAATGATCTGTCATTTATACCAAACTATGATACTGACTGCTAATTATGGTATACATAACTTCCACAATTATATGAATAGATCTGACCCACTTCGTCTATCCTACTTGCATACCACCGTAGATTTATATCATTTAGGATTGTAACAGTGTACTCCAAGAGCTTACGAATTACTTAATGACGCCCCCATCCTTTATTACCCTATGTATACTTTAAATGAATATGACACTTATATGCCAGAATAATTGTCCATGCTACATTATTTGTATATCAGGCTGCTGTATGGTGGTATGCATCACTTCACAATAATTTTTGTAAAAGTATACATATGATATGTAACATTTACTCTTAAACAATTGCCTCAATGTAAATATGTAAACTTTTGCATTTCACCTTGGTAACTCAATGAAATTTTACAGATATCCACAAATTATTATTGTTTTGCTTAAAGTATTTTAAAAATTATGTTGTCTTCACCATAAATTGATGATGGGCCTCCCACGCCTTACACCACTGCCTTGGAGCCCCCACCTCCACCACATAATAGTTATTGGTACCAATTGCATTTAGGCTCATTTTCTCATATTTTTCCATATTAATCTTGTATATATCCTATTCCCTGACTACCCCCCTCCTTCTCTCCTACCTTAGGGATTGCTCATGTTTGGGACATTATATCAGTACAGACGTAATTTGTGATGATGCACTGTTTATTTATTATTTAGACAGTATTTTATAATGTGTATTGCTTCTCAATGTGTATATATGCTGTATCTATATGATTGTGTTGTGATGGATTGACTTATAACTCTGTAGCTTGTCGGTAACCTAGACATGATAATCCATCTTTTCCTTGTAAAGAACAACACTGTACTTATCCCCCAAAGATAATCCATCTATCCAGCAATATATTCCCACAGATACCACTCCAAAAAAGAATGTGATGTCATACCTTTGCGGTTGGTTTTGTGATAATCTTTGATGTATCCATTGTCCTCATCAACCACCTGCCTTTGTGATTTTATGGTGAACACATACCTATTTTATTATTTTACATTAAGATGCAGTGACAAATAAGTCTCCCAGTCATTTTATAATTCCGACATGGACTCAACTCTGAATATTTTCATTGTTTTTAGTATTATGACCATGACCTAAGGAAACCTATCTGACAACACTTATGTAAATAGCTAACGTATATCACTGTAATGTGTTTTATATTTATATTTCATATTACTTTATATTAATTCTAATAATGTTTTTAAAATGATAGCACAATACTTGAAAATGTCCTAAGGCCGAAACCAGGTAGTGACAATAAACAAATCTTTCTGTCAAATGGAAGTCAGCTCTTTTAAAAAATCGTAAGAAACGACGCAGCAAAGGGACACTTTGTCGAGACTTCAATTTTGGCAAGCGCCAATGTGCGTCAATTTAAGAGCTTTTAAGTTATTCCGATTCCATTATGAAATTGTAACTGAATAGTGTGTGTAAATAAACTTGAAATTTTATGAATGTTAATAAATTTATGCGTCTGACTAAAATTTAAACTAGTTTGAACTGAATCTGTTTTCGTATTGTGTAATCGCTGTATGGACTTTTGCTACCATTCTCATAACACAGTTAAGGCATCCGTTATTCTAGTTTAAAAAAATTTATTTCCGTTTATTACTACTGTTTGTCTAGAATCACTTCCTACAGGTCAAATAATGCGTATGAATTAAAATTATTGAAATGAGTTTTTTGGCGTTGCCTACATCATTTTCAAGCATTAGAATAAAACCTCAATTATTAATTAACCATTTACCTTTATGTTATATTTCATTATTATTTCTCAAATGATAGATTGTGCATAGAGTGTTTCACAGTAAGATCACAATTACAAGATACTATTTGGAACTAATATTCTTGATGGGCATGAAAGCAGACGCATATGGTTCGATCCTGTAACGAGAGTGAGCCATATTGCTTGAAGAGAGTACAAGTTCTATATGACCAATGCAGTAAAGTTGAGTCACACACACAGATAAGGTAAAGTCATACGGTATTGTAGGACGTTGCTCGGCACTCGTCACACATGTTCAAGAATACAAAATGAAGTGAAATGTTCCTGGCGGATTAAAACTGTCTGTTGGAACAGGGATTCGAACCTGGGATCTTTGCCTTTCTCGGACAAGAGCTCTACTGACTGAGTTAACCCGTCACTCTTCTCGATCTGTTCTCCCAGTTTCACTTGCTCCATTTTCTCACCTCCCAGTTCTGCAAAGTTTCGAGAACGGACCTGAAGACTACCAGGATACCTCAGATGGCTATGTGCTTGCCGGCGAAAGGAAAAGGCCCCAGGTTCGAATCCCGGTTTCGGCAACACAGTTTTAATCCTGCAGGAAAGTTTCATATCAGTGCACACTCCACTTCAGAGTGAAAATATCATTCACGAAATGTACTCCGGTTGGGAGTTTAAAAAGTATATACACACTAATATAAACTTCTGGAATAATATTTATCAATTTATATAAAAAGATCTGGAACTCTAAATTAAAATTAAAATGTACAGATATCTTGAGTCTCGAGTATAGGATTCTCTACTTCAGAAGTCAACATTTTATCAACTACACCACACTGTTGCTGTCTATGAGACCGTCGTGATTTGGAACATATCTCCCTCCTAATAAGAATAGCGTTTCGATGTTGACATTCTTTTGGTTTGAAAATTAATATCCGTCCTGTATTCTGCAGCTCCCGATAAGTAGTTTCGTTTGTTGCGGTGGATCGTATCGAACTTTTGCCGACATTACCTCTTTCGTTACACTTTACCTTGTTGAGTCCTCCTAGAACTTTGAATTTATATCGAGCCGTGGGATTGTTTATAGCTTCATTCACGGAACATGGATTATATCCGTAACCAAACTTTGTCTCTGGTCGTGGTCACAATCTTCAGCTTCATAGGTAACGTCAAATAGCTGTTTTGTGACCTTGTATGGTCCATAGTAAGGTCTCAGTAGCTTCTCAGATAGTTGAAATCTCCAAATGGGAGTGAAGATGCAGACGAGGCCACCAGGCTCGAACAATAGAGGGCAGTGGCTTGCGTCATACCTTACGGAATCGACTGAACTGCTCCGGACAATAATTGACCGATGCATTGGCTGTCCACGTCGTCTCTTGTTGTTTCTCTACCGTGTTCCAAGAATAATAGAATAAATCCGGCTGTCTTTTGTTGATCAGTGTTGCAGGCATTTAATGAGCCATTAGTTTGATGGTGGTAAGCAGTCATCGTGTTATGTGTACTGTGGCAAATTCAAATGTTCAAATGTTTGTAAAGCTTATGGGACTTAACTACTGGGTCAGCAGTCCCTAAACTTACAAACTACTTATGAACTATTTACGAACTAGGACGGCACAAATATCCATGCCCGAGGGGAGATTCGAACCCCCGACCTTAGTGGCCGTGCAGACCGTGACTGAAGCGCCTCAGTCTCCTCGGCCACCGCGGCCGGCTGTACTGTGGCATTTACTGTTTATCTATGTCACAGGTCTCTATTGGAAAACCTTTCCTACATATGTTATTATAGATCTTGTGTTTCAATAAAAATCTTCAACGACCTTTCACAGCATTTGTAATGGGATATCAGGTTCAAATGTTCTGTTTGTTAAGTATATGGGACTTAACTGCAGCGTCATCAGTCCCTAAACTTACAAACAACTTATCAACTATCTTATACTAAAGACAACAGAAACATCCATGCCCAAGGGAGGAATCGAACCTCCAGCTGGGAACGACCCCGCGCATCGGAGCACAGCGCTTCAATGTGCTCAGCCACTCTGCCGCAACGATATCAGGTTAGATAATCAACACAAACTATAGTACACTATTTATCACTTGTAGAAATCGTAAATCGTCCGATAGATCAATCTCAACACAAACTATAATACACTTATTGTCACTTGTAGAAATTGTAAATCGTTCGAATAGATCAATCCCAATACAACGGAAAGGTGTCTCTGCTGGCGGAAGTTCTATGAGTCGTCATGGTGGTTTCTGACGAACAGCCTTCCTTCCCGGTATCTCTCGAAGTGCGACATATAGTGATGAAGACATTTAAATAATCGTGGCCAGAGAAACCTCTTGCATTTTCTTTAAAGTTTTTATAAACCCTAGATGACCAGCGTCAAGAGTATCATGGAATTTCAGCAGAACCTCTAACTGCATGTGTTGAGGAATCACTTTCAGCTACACTTTTCTAAAGGGTTCGAATTTCTTCTTGCAAAGTAATCCCCCGGTTATCTTCAATTCCCATTCTGCTTGCTCTGATCTATTAAATGCATGGGTAATAGATGATAGATACGAGTTCTTCTTCTGCTAATCAGAATGATCGTGTAGTAAGACAAACGCTCTCTTCATCATTCTCTTGCTGATGCTCCACTACATTTCTTAAGAGATAGTTAGCATCTTGACATTTTCTTCCACTCTTGTACACTGCAGTAATGTTACTCTTCAAAACGTAGTACCCACCTGGCAAGTCGTTCTGATTAGTCATTAGCATCTGTTAACGAACAAAGCAAATGATGATCTGTAACGATTGCGAATGACCTATTATAGAGACATAGTAGAAACTTTCTGATTGGCCGCCAGCCGCAGTGGCCGAGCCAGTCACAGTCTGGACGGCCGCTACGGTTGGGGGTTCGAATCCCCCCTCGGGCATGGATATTTGTGTCGTCCTTAGTATAAGCTAGTTCATAAGCAGTTTGTAAGTTTAGGGACTCATGACCCTGCAGTTAAGTCCCTTAAGCTTAACAAGCATTTGAACATTTGCTGATTGGCCAAACAACAGCAAGAAACTCCTGTTCTCTACTCAGTAGTTTCTTTCAACTTATGTAAGTATCCTGGAGGCATATACTATTACCGCCTCTTTTCCGTCAAAGATTTCTACCAAAAGAGAACCAATTCCATATACACAAGCATCTGTATGCAACTCAACTCATTATCAGTCTCATCGACTTCTATTTGCCAATATCCTGTGTACAAATCAATATATGAGGAAAAATTAGATTCTTCAAACGGTCCTGTGTATCGTCTATTCATGAAAGAGGGTAAACATATTTTTATAAACTTATTAAGTTTCCCGCAGTCGACAGAGAAACGCAAACTACAATCTCTCTTTTTGATTAGAGCTACCGGTGAAGACCATGACCTCTGAAACAGCTCAAGGATATCGTCCTTCATAATTTTTTCTTCCTATTCATGAATTATTCGACGCTCTCTTACAATCAAACAAACTATCTCGCTGATCGGCTGATGGTCGCCTAATTAACACATAAGATTTTAACCTTCGACTGATCTGACAGTCTCTTAATTTCTGGAGTGAAACAGCCCGAGAACTCCTGAAGAATAGCGCGGAACTTCCATCGTTAAGTCTTGCGACAGTCGAGAATGAAAATCTTGTATCGTAGTGGCAGCACTAATCTCACCGGCAAATTCGTCACAAGAGGCATCTATGACATTTAGCTGCCCTTCAGATAACGGCTGAGCGCTTGCAGTGCACATGCCACTTGGAAGGAGGTTTAATATGCATAGTTGAACGATCCCACTCTTGAATGAGACAAAAGAGGCTCGAAAGAATACATCTTTCTCTAGTGGTCAGCCTGTATTGTCTACTATGAGGTCCAGGGACTCCAGGGACTGATGTGTTGTAGCAATTCTGACAGTTACGTTTGAAGCACTGGCCGCAGGAAAGACTTCATCCAATACTCTTACTGCCTCCACATACCGGGATGCCTATCTTCCTCTTCATAGCATTTTATCTCGTCAAACATCATCTCTGTAATTGCTTGAGAAGACTTAGGAAATCCAATCTAAGAATGATACCATGTCCGCTTTCTTCTAAAACGAGGAACTCAAAGGCGTGCGTTTTGTCATTTATACTGACACGATAATGTATCTTCCTGTTTGATGTACACGCCTCTCCTTAGCCACATACAGCTCGGTATTTTTGCTGTTCAAAAAAGTAGTCTTATGCAATTGGAGGCGCTACTTCTCCTAATACCGAATATGATGCTCCCGAGTCGGCAAGAGGTTTTCCCGGTCGGTCATCAATCAGAATGATGTAGTTTCATACCAGTTTTTCAGTGACTGGTGAATGAGGATTTTTCCTCTCGGTAGCCACACGTCCAAGTATGGTCGCACCATTTACGTTTCCACGTTGGGTAGGTTTGATGATCGGCCGGAGTTCCGAACAGGCAATGATCACCATGATCGTCGTGTTGGGGAGCTTCCTCTCCAGCGAATACCTTGCGACGATGGTAGGCTGCGTTGTCATTCAGATACACCCTACCTGCAGGTGGGTTTTGGCGTAGGTCTGCTTGCAGCTTGCTGACTCGGGCTTCAGCAAACATTTGCCGCCGCTCTCGGCTGTGGCGTACTTGAAGACACGATCGCCTACGGTGAAAATACTGGCTGGTTATCCTGGGACGTCGGAATGTCAGTCTATCCTGGGGCATAAACAGATTGTTCGTACTGCCTTATAGGAGCGTTCACCCATCTCAACCCTGACAGTTTCATCAATTTTGACACCAACTGACGCGAAAGATTGAACCCAGTATTTTTTTTAACTCAATGTTCGTTTGAAACAGGTGCTTGTTCCACATCCTCCCTTATTGTCTCTTCAAGTGTTTCTGTTTGACGTACACTCCAAGGCACTACGGTCGGGGGTTCGAATCCCCCCTCGGGCATGGATATTTGTGCCGTCCTTAGTATTAGCTAGTTCATAAGTAGTTTGTACGGTTAGGGACTGATGACGCCGTAGTTAAGTCCCATAAGCTCTACAAGCATTTGAAACACTGCAAGGACCTTTTGAACTTCATCTGTAATTATTTCACGACCGATGTCTGCAAATTCGGTTTCTTACTCCGTGGTAACCCTCGATACGATGTTTGTTTCTGATGCATCGTCGCAGAGTACTGGCAGCATATTACGAAGTCGTCTGCTTTCGAATTCTGCTTCATGAAGAAAGCGTCATTCATCTTACGTTCTACTATGTGTCATGCACCAACACATCTTCAGTGTATATTTTGAAGTTTCGACAGGACGCCGCACTCTGCATTTCAACTTTTCGCCAGCTTGTAATTTTTGAGGTTGTGCATCTCCTATTTCTACAGTTCCGCTTGGAATACTGCCCAGCTTGTGACATTGACCTCGTTATTTTCATACCATTGCTTGGCGGCCCCTCAAAGCAGAAGAATAAATTAGCCAGCTGTACTGTATAGTCCCAGTTGCTGAATTTAAATCTTCGCTCGTATCCTTTCAACAACTTGTTTGAGTTATGGACAAAAAATTTTCAAACTTTTGTAATGCTGTGAGACAAAACTACGTTGGTCATCAGTCTCTAGTCTTACAAACTACTTAAACTAAGTTTAACTAACCTAAGGACAACACATACATCCATACCCGAGGGAGGATTCGAACCCCCGACGCGGGAGGCCGCGCGATCCGTAACGTGGCGCTCCAGACTGCTTGGAACTCCTGCGCGGCTGAGTTATGGACATTATCGCTTTGTTTAGCCATTGTTCACCTATTACTACCATCATCATCAAATCTCTACATGTCGTCTAATCAAATGTCGAACGATTTGCAACTCATTCCAGTCGACTTTCTTGAGGACCCTTCTCTTGAAATAGTCGACGTCCACATCATATTCTACATGCCCTGTATGCAAGGAATGTTTTCTGTCCAACTGTAGACGAGTAATATAATTCGTAAAAAAATTATACCCTTTGTGGTGCAACATTATTTATTGTCCTAAAGTGTATTTCAGGCTCTTTTATCTTTACCCTAGCTGCAAATTCTAGTTATCCTAACATTGTAATTACGACAAAGAGATTCATGAATTCCATCAACATGTATCACTTTTACTGTATTGTGATATGATAAGTTCATTAAATATCTTTAGTTAAACTGCTGTAATGTGATGTGAGATTAAAGGGAGTAAATGTAGCAGTTTCACTCTATGTACTACAACTTCTGAAGATAAATTTCGGTAAATAGTGCTGTAACATTAACGGGAATGAACTATGAACTTCAGTTATTCCTGACTTTTAAAATAGTTACTTGCCACAACTATGCACCACTGAGGTCTGCGATACGTGTCTTGGAAACTTTATACGGAGGCTTCCTTTCGGATGGTGTTCGAAAGCCTCGTCACGTTTCGTTGGATGTCAGGAATATCATCAAATATCTTTTCTTTCAAAGCGAATTTGAGTCGAACTAATAGGAAGAAGTTTGAAGGGTTGAGGTCTGGCAGTTATGGTGGTTATTCAAGTTGCACCACCGTCTTTTTTGCCAGAAATTACGCTTTTGGCTCTGCGTGGGCGTGCGTTCTCGTGCTACTTGAACATCCACAATACAAATAGCATCTCAATCCTCCATGCCTTTTTCTAAACCCTCGACTCAGACTCGCTTTGAGAGAAAAGATATTTGACGATGTTCCTACATTCAAATTCAAATGTTTGTACAGCTTATGGGACTTAACTATGGGGTCATCAGTCCCTAAACATACAAACTACTTATGAACTACTTACGAACTAGGACGGCACAAATATCCATACCCGAGGGGGGATTCGAACCCCCGACCGTAGTGGCGATATTCCTAACATCCAACGAAACGTGACGAGGCTTTCAAACACCAACCCAACGAAGACATCATGCAATGTTTCCAGGACATGTATCGCAGAGTTGAGCGCTGTATAGTTATGGGACGTGACTATTGCGAAGGATAGTTCATTTACATTAATGTTACATAAGTGTTCACAGAACCTTATGCTCAGAGGTAAACATGTTGTACGTCATATTCCATTTTCACTTACAACTTGTAACCTACTCACATATTACACAGACACTTATAAGCTAACTTGAGTTATTTTTACTTGACTGTATTTCCACTGTTTACTGTGTTTCAGGGATTGTTTATCTTTCGACTCAGGTACTCCTAAAAGTGATTCGGACGCAGGTGGCGAAATTAACGACAAAAAAGATTAAGACTCAAGTGGCGCAACTACCAACAGTAATTTCAACACATATTCTGGACTAAGAAGACATTAGCCTGAACGAAATGTTAGTGATTTGCCTTTCATTATTTAGTAATTAGCGTAAAAACTAGTCCTACAGAAACACTAGTGGAAAAGCAGTCTGGGAATAATTTACAAGGGGAAGGGGCGCAGAAACTCGTATTTTTTATGGTTTACCTATGGTATTGTTACTTTGCGAAATACTGTGGACGGTACGTCAATGGCTGAGAGGGTATGATCGAGAATACAATTGTCATATTAATAGATTAAGAGCGCATACTAGCTTAAGATTATTTTATGATAAGTATTTGTTGTTTATATTTTTTTAAATACAGTTTTGATCGCAAAACAATTTTCATTGTTCTTAGGCAACAGGTTTCAGTCGTCTTGTGAGACCATCTTCAGGCCGACCATGGAAGCCGATTGTGGGAGTCAGGAACCGTTGGCCGTTGTTTGCCACGGCCAATGTTTCCTGACCTGCCCACATTTGGCTACCATGGTCGCCCTGAAGATGGTCTCACAAGACGACTGAAACCGGTTGCTAAAGAACAAAAAAAATTGCGATCAAGACAGCTTTTTAAATATAATTTTATTAACGACATTTGTTGTATATATATTCTATACAGGGTGTCTCACCTAACGCTGCCACCTCAGATATCTCTGTAACGACAAAAGATATTCAAAAACGGTTTTCACCAGCATGAACGTACGGCAGGGGCCTAAGAAAATAAATACTATGCTTAATTTTAAAACGTTTACAAATACTATTTTCAACACAAACTAATGGCGTTTATTGCATTGCTATACGCCAATTACATCTCGAGATATTGCGACGCGAAGTTGACACTTGAAATAAATTAAGCGCACAGCTAGCGCAGAAACTCAAGCGTGAGACAATCGTGCAGACATGAAGATGTCAGCATTCTCATAGAAGGCAACGTAATTCAGTTCCACTAACGTGTCTAATAAAACATTGTGGTGCATAAATCGCCCTGTCAATTGATTTCAGCTTTACTGAATTTTTTACTTTACATGCCACATTTAAGGGACGGTTCATTAGCCTTTTGAAATGCAAATGACTATAGTAATTATTTGTTTTCACTAAAACTTTCTAAGAACAAACTTTAGTGTAAGTCCTTTGTCTATGGCGAAGTTCTTTTCACATGAAGTGAAATAATTTTGAGCAGAAATCACTCTTATCTTTAGTTTACTACGACAAGCTGCTCTTACAAACAAATCTTGTAAAATACATGTATTGGAGATGGAGACAAGCCAGTTGGTGCGAAGAATGGCAGCTAGCTCTCAATGTAGAAAAATGTAAGGTGATGCGCATGAGTACAAAAAAAATCCTATAATGTTCGAATACAGCATTAGTAGTGAGCTTCTTGATGCTGTCGCGTCGTTCAAATATCTAGGCGTAACATTGCAGAGCGATATGAAATGGAACGAGCATGTAAGGACAGTTGTGAGTACGGCAGACAGCCGACTTCGGTTTATTGGGAGAATTTTGGGAAGAACGCGTATAAAACGCTTGTACGACCACGTCTTGAGTATTGCTCAAGTATTTGGGACCCGCAGCAGATCGGTTTGAAGGAAGACATATAGGCGGTTCAGAGACGAGCAGCTAGATTTGTTACCGGTAGGTTCGACCAATGCGCGAGTGTCACGGAAATGCCCCGACAACTCAATTGGGGATCGCTGGAAGAAAGACGACGTTCTTTTCGTGAATTTCTGTTCAGTAAATTTAGAGGGCCGGAATTTGGAGCTGAGTGTAGGACGATCTTGCTGCCGCCTACTTACATTTCGCGTAAAGATCACAAAGACAAGATAAGAGAAATTAGGGCTCGTACGGAGGCATATAGGCATTCTTTTTTTCCTCGTTCAATTTGGGAGTGGAATAGGAAAGGAAATGCCTTGTAGTGGTACAGTGTACCCTCCGTCACGCACCTTACGGTGAATTACGGAGTATGGATGTAGATGTAGATGTAGAATGGATTTTGTCTTCCGTTTGACACTGTTGTTTACTGTGTTTCAGAACTGAAGAAGATCTCGACTCAACAGACTCAAATATAACTGTACTTCTGGCTCCGCAGGGAACACATATATAGCACTAAGACTACTGCAAAAAAAAGGTAAGTTAGCTATATTTCAGTGTTTATAATATACAAGAGAAACCAGCAGACTAAAAACCGCTAATGGGAAAGAATCAACAAAGTACCGAAAGGTGTGCCGCAGAAACGTCATACACATCAAAAATGTTTTGCTCAATTCGTTTAGACTTTGGTCCTTTGAACTGTCGTAAGATATAAACTATCTTCTCTATTGCACCTACTATCTAATGCATACCATTTTCGTTGATTGTAAGTGAGTCACTAACTTCAATACACCCTGTATGCACTGAATAGAGTTTCTCTGATGGCAAAAATAAGAATATTAATGTTTGATTACACACGGTTATTCGAAACATGTCAACGAGGACTTTAATGACGACGAGAATACTGTCGCTCTCATTTATATTTATCTTTTATCTGTAATTCTTATTTTTCCCTGAAGATGACATGCCTTTTACGTGTCGAGACCAAGTCAAATATTTCTCAGTGGCGTAGCCATCATAGGGCTAGGCGGGGCAGTGCCCCAGGGCCCCCGAGATCAATGGGCCCCTCGGCCTCCGTGAGTTCGAAAAAAGTTGAGCTAGTTTTTTTATTATTTATTTTATTTTATTTTTTACCTTCCCACCCTACCGTCCAGCAATTCCCCCTCCCGTCAAACTAAGCTTTCCACAGCAGCCGCAATGGGCCACAGGGTGACGGAACATTGCTTCTAGTGGGGCCTGCTGACAGGCCAAGCCGACAGTCGCTGAGTACAACAATCGGCACACTCCAGTCGGCAGAAGTAGCTGCAGCATCAACGCTGTTCACAGCAACAGCTGCACCTTCCGAGTGTTGCGGCGTGCCGCTCGACGCAATGTGAAGGATCGCGCGACTCCAAATACTGTATAAATACATTTACTGTACAGTACTTCTTATTACCAAGTAGAAGTGCACAGTTCGATTGTATGAATAATCGGTTTTCCGAACATTCATTTTCCCCAATTACACTTCGGATAATCGGCGTTCTACTGTATATAATATTTTAGCTGAATGGAGGATTTACGTCTTTTAACGTTTTGAACACTACCAACAAACTTCAAACGCACGAAGTGAAATCCAAAAATTATTCCCATCTCAGAATATAAACTTAAAAAGGTATTGCTTGTCTGCTAAGACGTGCACCCTGCCACCTGCTGAATTACTACCAGTGTGTGACAACACTGTTCATGGTTTGATTCGCGGCAGGGGCCATATTTTCGTGGTTGAGTAAAACTTCATTGTTCATTTTTACTAGCTTCTGCCTACGACTTCATTCACCTAGTATGGAGCAATTTTGAAAAGTATTCCATGGTAGTTTTATCTGTATGTCATACCCAGGGCCAACTCTATCCCTCTCCAAATTTCATCTAAATCCACCCAGTAGTTTCTGCTTGAAAGCATAATTAACTTTCACAGTTATAATTATATTAGAGAGTACGATTAAATATTATCTGCTGCGTGACACACAGTAATTTACTTTAGAGTATTTAGGTTTGCCTTATTATGTCTTCCAGTAAGCTGTAAGGACCTGACGAAGTAGTATTGCATCTATATGGCGCCGATTACGGGTATGCTCGGTCGCTCAAGTATACCCCAAAATTTTAGTGGGTATGCTCGGCATACCCCACTGAAAATTTTGGTGTTATTTTTTTAATTTATGTTATATTTCTTGATTGTAATTAAATTTGACTCTCCCATTCCATCGATGTGCGGCTGGCTTTTGTAATACACCACTGTAAAAAGATTATCTAAAACAAACAGGTAATTGAATTCGTAGGCATTAAAATTCATGTTGACATGTGGGTGAAGTGATCGTTTTCTAAATAGCCCGAATATTAATGGAACGTTGTTTGTAAGTTCAATATCGTAAACTGAAGGCGGTAACCTTTAATTGTTGTATTAAATAACTAGAAAGAAGTGTGTTTGGTACGATACGATGAAAATGTTTATACTACTAATTTAACGTTTATGTATTCTCTTAGAAGTCAATTGTCTTCAAGGAATCGTGTTAGTATCAAGTCGTGACAATTTTCATCCTGCTTACTGAATTGGTGATGTAACAATGGGTTGTAAACCTATTGGTATCGACAGACATGGCATGACTGCAGAAGTGGTTATTGACTATTTTTGTAATACTGTATAGAAAATAAATTTGCAGAAGAAATAAGGCTGGAAGGTCCGATATTAGTTTCTGCGATAATGAACGCAGTATTCACAACACAGGCACATCATTATCTGACATGCATGTCTAAGAAGACGAAAACTATGAAAATGATTTCAGTAGTTACTACAACGGGAAAACGGGTTCAAAAGGTCGCAAAAGCAGCCCATTAGTTCTGAAACGTGAAATTGAAATTAATGGCTGTTAATTTCTTTACTGTGTAATAAAAAATTACTTTTCTCCTTTCAGAGATTAAAATGGTCCTAAATTAACACCAGATGAAGCAAAAAAGAAGAAATATTATTAAAATAAAACAAAATTATTACTTTAGCTTTGAACCTGGAATTGGAAAAATATAATAAAGATTTTTTTTTAGAAATACCTGTCGTGGAGGGGGGGGGACTGCAGGCCGGCAACCCCCTATTGGAAACGCCACTGAGCGCCTTTATGTAGTTTTAGTTTAGAGAGGGCCCCAACGTCATTTTTGCCCCGGGGCCCTTGGTGTAGTAGCTACGCCACTGATATTTCTATGTTTATTCAAAAAAAATGTGCTGTAATCCACTGTAATCATCATGAGATGTTGCAAGGTAACTTTGCCAGAGTCAGAGTAATGCAATCGTTTTCGAACCTCAGATAGTGTTCGTTACTGGCCCTGTACTGGTCGCTCAAGACAACAACCAAATGTTCAAATGTTTGTTAAGCTTATGGGACTTAACTACAGGGTCATCAGTCCCTAAACTTACAAACTACTTATGAACTACTTACGAACTAGGACGGCACAAATATCCATGCCCGAGGGGGGATTCGAACCCCCGACCTTAGTGGCCGTGCTGACCGTGACTGGAGCGCCTCAACCACCTCGGCCACCGCGGCCGGCAAGGCAATAACCCCGACCAGACTATCACTGCGATAAACATTGATTGTGTTGGTATCCCTGCACAAGGCCAAACGTGCGGTGTCAGTGCGATCGGAAAAGATAAGTAATTTAAGTAGAAATAAAGCGTAGTGTAACACTATAAGTAGCTAAAAACATTTATTAGCGTGCTCTTAAAGCTAACCACTAAAGGTTTTTCTTTTATTCACGTATTTATGCAGTAATCACTAAAAGTACGGTTTGTTTACATACGTCCTTGTCCTGTGCATATTTAGCGTTTCTCCGTAGTTTTAAGTGCATTTAACACAGTTAACTAACTAAATACGTTTATTAGTGTCGTCTTCAAGCTCACCATTAAAGGTTCTTTTCTTTTTTCGTGCATTGTCTCAGTAATCGCGAAAAGTTGTTTTGTGTACATTCATAGGCCAAATTCGCGAGTGTGAAAATTTAGTGTTATACCGCAATTTTAAGTGCATTTACTAACAGCTTACACGTATTTTAGTGTCCTAAGCAAATCTAGTAACCCTTTGTATCTTTAGTTAATATATATTGTCGATATCTCGTAGTAACAATCATGAATGCAATGTGTTTGAGCTGCAGTAGGTTTTTTCGTTTTGGGTTTCAATGCAACTGTTGTGACAAGTGGTTTCATTGGGGGGGGGGGGGGGGGGGGTGTAGCGGTGTGGGAAAGAGGGAAGCAAACGAGTCTCTTCCTTTGTTTTGCAAAGTGTGTTCAAGGGACAGAAAAATAGCTGAACAGGAAGGGAAGATTAGGGCCCTTCAGGCTGAACTGGATAGCCTAGTGCTAGGGAGAACTTACGAGGTTAAGGGGGAAGAAGGGTGAGCAGGGGTGGGAAGTGGTAGCACGGAACAGGGGCCACAGACAGAGTATAGTTCCTGACAGCTTCACAATTGGCACAAACAACAGATTTGCCTTGCTACCACAGTCAAGTGAGGAAGAGGCTCCTTTAGAAGTAGGTGCAGTTAGGAAGCAACAGACTTTCACAAGGAAACCAATGGTTTCAAAAAAAGTAGATAGTAGGAGGAAAGTTCTGTTGTTAGGAAGTAGTCATCGAAGAGGTGTGGGCCAGATTTTGCAGGAAAAACTAGGTGACAGGTACCAGGTCACAAACTTTTTCAAGCCCAGTGCAGGTCTAAGCCAGGTGGTAGAGGATATAGGTTCCTTGTGTAAGGGTTTCACAAAACAGGATCATGTTGTTATAGTGGGTGGGGTGGGAACCAGCATTGATAGGGATCAGGGCTACAGTATTGAGTGTGACCTGGTTAAAATAGCTTCTGCAACGACCGAGACAAATGTTGGACTGTTGCCTGCTTTCATGCGGCATGATCGACCCCAACCGAACCGCTCCGTCAGGAAAGTCAATACGGCGATTGATCAACTGCTTAGGGCGGCCACTCTGTCGGACATAGGTTTGGTTCCTGTGGATGCTATTGATAGATGGGATTTCACTAGACATGGCCTGCATCTCAGTAGGAAAGGGAAGGGGAAACTAGCTGGGTTGATAGCAAAATCCTTAAGGGGGGACACTGAAATTCATGAAGGTACTTCTTTTTTAGGCTAAGATCAGTGTCCAGTGAGAAGCTCAGGCAGGCAGGTGCTAAAAATGTTGAAAAATCAAATATTTCTCAGAAACGTAAAGTAAAAAATAATGTTAGCATTTTTCACCAGAATATTGGGGGACTAAAGAATAAAATAGATGAGCTTTTAGTTTGTTTAGATGGTATAGAAACTGATAATGTAATAGATATACAATGCCTGTCTGAGCATCACATTGTCACCGGTATGGAAAAAGTGAATGTCAGTGGATATAAATTAGTCTTAAATGTAAGTAGAGATAATAAGATAAGAGGAGGAGTTGCCATATATGCCAAAAGCTATCACAGTGTAAAAAATTTAGAAACAAAAAAGTTTTGTGTAGAGCAGCATATTGAAGCATGTGCCTGCCAGCTTAAACTTAATGATGATTATCTTATAATTGTAACAGTATATAGGTCCCTTTCAGGGAACTTTCAGTTATTTCTGGAAAACTTTGATGCCTTGTTGTGCTATCTGTCAGATAGGGGGAAGCAAATTATTATTTGTGGTGATTTCAATGTAGATTCACTGAAAGAGTGTAATAAGAAGAAAGACCTGGAAGTCTTACTTGGCTCATTCAATCTGATATCCGTTATTGATTTTCCTACTTGGGTAGTAAAGGACAGAAGTACATTGATAGATAACTTTTTTATAGACCAAGATAAGTTTAACAACATAAAAGCTTGTCCCATTGAGAATGGTCTTTCGGATCATGGTGCACAGCTAGTAACAGTATATGAAATAGCTCCGTTCAGTAATTCGAAACAGTCCACCAGAATTGTGCGCTCAATTAATGACTTAACAACAAAAAATTTCAAAGAAAGTCTACAGCAGATAGACTGGGATGACGTTTACAAGGAACCTGATGTTAATTTAAAATATAATTTATTTCACAATACATTTATAAGGGTATTTGATAACTGTTTCCCCAAGAAATTAGTATATTTTAATTCTAAGAAACCATGAAAAACCATGGCTTACTAAAGGATTAAAAATATCGTGTAACCGAAAAAGAGAACTATATCTGTCCGCAAGAAAGAGTAATAACCCAGAAACAATAAAATATTATAAAAGGTACTGTGCTACATTAAGAAATGTTATTAAAAAATCAAGAAGCATGTGCATCATGTCTGAGATTAGCTCCTCTGATAATAAAATTAAAACAATGTGGAATATTATTAAAAGGGAGACAGGGCAACCAAGAGCAGAGGAAGAGGGTATTACCATCAAAACAAATGAAAACTTTATTAACAAAAAGTCAGAAGTTGAAAACATTTTTAATGATTACTTTTTAAGTGTTGTGGAGAAAATAGGATCTAAATGTTCATTAGAAGGAGCAAGGAAATTAATGGAAGAGGCCATACCCACACAATTTGATACAATTGAAATTCCACCCACCTCACCTTCAGAAATTAGGAAAATAAAAAAAATCTCTCAAGAGTAAACGGTCATATGGAATTGATGGCATTTCCAGCAGGGTATTAAAAACTTGTTCCCAGGAGATAAGTAGGATTCTCAGTCATATTTGTAATAGCTCATTACAGCAGGATATTTTCCCAGATAGACTGAAATATGCTATCGTTAAACCTTTGCATAAAAAAGGGGATACATACGATGTCAACAACTACTGGCCCATCTCATTTCTGACAGCTTTATCAAAGATTTTTGAAAAAGTTATGTATTCTCGAGTTGCTTCACATATTAGTATAAATAAAGTTCTAACAAAATGTCAGTTTGGTTTTCAAAAAAGCTTTTCAACTGAAAATGCTATATATACCTTCACTGATGAAATATTAAATGATTTGAATAGCCGGACATCACCAGTAGGAATTTTTTGTGATCTTTCAAAGGCTTTTGATTGTGTAAATCATGGGATTCTTCTAGATAAACTTAAGTATTATGGTATGAGTGGGACAGTGCACAAATGGTTTAAATCATACTTAACTGGAAGAGTGCAGAAAATTGAAATAAGCAGTTCAAATGATGTAGATGAGACAATTAATTTTTCTAACTGGGGAGTTATCAAAAATGGGGTCCCACAAGGTTCGGTCTTGGGTCCTTTGCTGTTCTTAATATATATTAATGACTTGCCATTCTGCATACACGAAGATTCTAAACTAGTACTTTTTGCTGATGATACAAGTATAGCTATCACACCTGACAAACAGGAATTAACTGATGAAATTGTAAATGATATCTTCCAGAAAGTCATTAAGTGGTTCTCTACAAATGGACTCTCATTAAACTTTGATAAAACCCAGTATATACAGTTTCATACAGTAAATGGCATGACACCATTAATAAATTTAGACTATGAACATAAATCTGTAGCTAAGGTAGAATATTCAAAATTTTTAGATGTTTGCATTGACGAGGGACTGAATTGGAAGAAACATATTGAAGATCTCCTGAAACGTCTGAGTTCAGCTGCTTATGCTATCAGAGTCATTGCAAAATTTGGTGATATAAATCTCAGTAAATTAGCTTACTACGCCTATTTTCATTCACTGCTTTCATATTCTGGGGCAATTCAACACCGAGTAAAAAAGTATTCATTGTACAAAAGCATGTAATCAGAATAATTGCTGGAGCCCACCCAAGAGCATCCTGCAGACATTTATTTAGGGATCTAGGGATACTCACTGTAGCTTCACAATATATATATATATATTCACTCATGAAATTTGTTATTAACAATCTGACCCAATTCAAAAGTAATAGCAGTGTGCATAGCTACAACACTAGGAGAAAGGATGATATTCACTATTCAAGGTTAAATGTAACTGTGGCTCAAAAAGGGGTGAATTATGCTGCCACAAAAGTCTTTGGTTACTTAACAAGTAGAATCAAAAGTCTGACAGATAGCCAACTAGTATTTAAAAAGAAATTAAAGGAATTTCTGAATGGCAACTACTTCTACAATGTAGATAAATTTTTAGATAAAACTTAAAAAAAGTAAAAAGCAACTAAAAATGTAATAAAAATCCTTAAAATATTGATTGTCAAGTATAGACAAAATTTACTAAACTGACAGGTTCCACATCATTACGAAATGTCGTATACATGATCTGTTGTTGTTATGGTCTTCAGTCCAGAGACTGGTTTGATGCAGCTCTCCACCCTACTCTATCCTGAGCAAGCCTTTTCATCTCCTGATAAGAACGGCAACCCACATCCATTTGAATCTGCTTACTATACGCGTCTCTTGGTCTCCCTCTGCGATTTTTACCCCACACGCCTCCCTCCAATGCTAAATTCACGATTCCCCGATGTCTAAGAATGTGTCCTACCAAGCGATTCCTTCTTTTAGTCAGGGTATGCCAAAAATTCCTTTTCTCACCAATTCTGTTCAGTACCTCTTCATTAGTCATGCGATCCACCCACCTAATCTTCAGCATTCTTCTGTAATACATGATCTAAGGAACAGATATTAATCTAATCTAATCTAATTTCTTAAGAGCCACCGGGAGAGAAGTGTCAAACCACTGTATACCAAAAAATCTCCACAGCAACTCCCTATATTTTGGACGACAATGGAGGGGCTTCTACACTTACATAAATGCTCTACATATCACATTGAAACGCAAGGCACAGGTATAATCGAATCGCTTTTTTTTTTAAATTTCTCTAACGTTCCATTCTCTAATAGTGCCCAGGAAAAGGAAATACCTAAATAATTCCGTTTTCGAACCGATTTCTCTCTCTCTATCTCTCTCTTTTTTTTATGCATTCGAAAGAGAAAATTGGTGAAAGAAATTTCGCAAATAAATCTCACCCTTTCATTCCCAGTGTCTTTCCTTGACAACAACTTACCAAAACTTACCTAAAGCAGATTCGTACCGTATTTTGTGTATCAGGCCTTAAAGTCGCACTGCTTGATGGACATCATGCTTGCTTATGCCGCTTGATATGGGGCGAAAAAAGAAAACCTTATTCTTTTGATTCTCCACTCCGAGTACTGGAGCGGGCTGGTTGAGATCCGGCCCATAAAGAGTCGCGGTTCTATTCAGCCAATTATCAGACAAGGTGATAGTGGGGCAAAGGGGAATCCCAATTGCGAATAAGTGGGAGGGGCTCACCAGTTCCGGCATACGCCTTACAATCAAGGAAAACCTCCCGAAAACCTTGGTCGGAACCGGGAGATTGGGAACAATTTAATTTATCTCCGGGAGTTGCCCCGGACTAAAAATGGATTATCGAGAGAACACGAATGCACTCATGACAATCAAAGATCGGACGTCCGAGTTACTCTCGTAATCTCGTAGAGATCAGTTCGACCAACAGTGGACAAGCATCCCCCTACAGGAACCACACCCGTGGGCACGGTGTACTGTGCCCGTCTTATGTTACATTGCCGTCTGTACGTGGCTGTGAGAGTGAGCGTGTGTGTGGCTTATGTTATTAAATTTCAACTGTGGACTGTCTTGTATTTGGTGGTGTGACTAAGGTTGTGATGGCACTATTGATCTGATAGCGGTAACCATAAAAAAACGTCCCAAGTAACAAAATACCTCTATACAAACATCTGTGTTGTGCATGATATACATCACATAACAAAAAACTATAATTTCATCAAAAATTTTGTAACACATATTTTTATGTTTAGTGCACTGTAGTGGTTCATGGTGTGGGTTCCTGTAATCATGTCCTAGTTCATGAACCACGGGCAACGTATGAGTGGCCAAGTAAGTGGTTCTGACAGTTGGGATACCAGATACTTTGGAATAAGTTTGGGCATCTCAGACATATTCTGAGTCGTGGCCACCTTTGTGCTCAGATGGCAAAGACTACCAAATCCACCAGTTAGTCCCTCAACCGTTAGGGGTAAAACCCAGTGGGGCCCTGGGCAAGTAAGGCTAGCAACCTGCTTTCCAGGTACTTCAATATCATGCTGGCAACAATCAGAGCAAAATGCCTCGGACATTTGGAGAGTCACACCTCTAATTGACAGACCAGAGACTCCTCAGATACGACTTGGCAAACGATCTGGAATGAGATGGGGAGCTATTAATATCAAAGGGGATTACAATGGGAAGAAGGTAGAGCTGGCAGAGACTTCAAGTAAGATGGGGTTAGATGTTTTAGCTGTTAGTGACGTTACGGTAAGGGGAGAGAAAGAGGATGAAGTCGGAGAATACAAGGTCTACCTGTCAGGAGTCAAAGTAGGAAGAGCACAGTGGGGTGTAGGATTTTACATCAGAAAAGCAATCGAACCCAGTATAATTGCAATAAGATATGTAAATGAACAACTTATGTGGATAGATTTGGCCATCACCAGCAAGAACATTAGGATTGTGGCAGTGTATTCACCCTGTGAAGGGACAGATCAAGATGAGATGGACAGATTTTACAACGCAGTTAGTGATGTAGTTGTTAGAGTGAAGGATAAAGATAGTGTTTGACTCATGGGTGATTTCATCGTCAGGACAGGAAATCGAACAGAAGGTTATGAAAAGGTTATGGGTAAGTTTGGAGAGGATATGGAGGCCAACAGGAACGGAAAGCAGCTCTTGGATTTCTGTTCCAGTATGGGCTTAGTTATCACAAACTCCTTCTTTAATCATAAGGACATTCACCACTATAGTTGGGAAGAAAGGGGAACCAGATCTATCATTGAGTGTATAATAACAGACCAGAAATTCAGGAAGACAGTCAAGGATACGCGAGTTTTCAGGGGGTTCTTTGATGATACTGATCATTGTTTAATCTGCAGTGAAATTGGTTTTGTGAGGCCAAAAGAGCAGAATGTCAGGTCCATGTGTAGAAGGATAAGAGTGGAGAAGCTGCAAGACTAGGAAATTAGGCAAAACACATAACAATGATCTCAGAAAGGTACCAGTTAGTTGAATGGAATGATTTACATTTACTGGAAGAGGAATGGTCAGGGTACAGGTAAGCACTACTGGAAGCAGCTAGAAAATGTCTTATAACAGTAGTGTGTAAAGCTAGGAAGAAGCAGACAGCTTGGTGGAATGACACAGTCAATTCAGCCTGTAAAAAGAAAAAGATGGCATTTCAAAAATGGCTCCATACTAGAAATCAGATAGACAGAGAAAGTTATGTTGTTATGTTTTATGTTTGTAAATCTATCGGACCAAACTGCGTCGTCATCAGTCCGTAGCTTACAAACTACTTAAACCTAGGTAAACTAACCTAAGGACAAACACACACACCCATGTCCCAGGAAGGACTCGAACCTCCACGGCGAGCAACCGCGCGCTCCGCAGCGAAACGCATTAGACCGCTCGGCTACTCCATCACGGCAAAGTTATGTTGAAGAAAGAAACAAATCCAAACGGATAATTGCAGACTGCAAGCACAAATCATGGGAAGAGTTTGGAAATAAGCTAGAAACTCTGGGTCAAGCCGCAGGAAAACCATTTTGGAGCGTAATTAGCAATCTTCGAAAGGGAGGGAAGAAGGAATTAGGAAGTGTTTTGGACAGGTCAGGAAAGCTGCTAGTCAATCCTGTGGATGCCTTGAGCAGATGCAGGGAATATTTTGAAGAACTGCTCAATGTAGGTGAAACGTTCAATGATGTGTCAGATTTTCAGGTAGAATGGGATAGGAACGACGAGGGAAATAGGATCTCATTTGAGGAAGTGGAGGAAATGGTTAATAGATTACAGTGCAATAAAGCGGCTGGAGTGGATGAAATTAAGCCGGAACTCGTCAAAAACAGTGGAATATCAGGTCTCAAATGGTTACACAGGATAACAGAAAAGGAGTGGGAATCGGGACAGGTTCCGTCTGACCTGACGAAAGCGGTAATCATGCAAATTTTCAAACATGGAAACAAAAAAGATTGCAACAACTATCGAGGTATCTCCTTAATTAGCGTTGTAGGCAAAATATTCTCATGTATTGTTGAAAGGAGAGTGCGAGTATTAATTGAGGACAAGTTAGATGAAAATCAGTGTGGGTTTAGGCCTCGTAGAGGCTGTCAGGACCATATCTTTACCGTATGGCAGGTAATGGAAAAGTGCTATGAGTGGAACAGGGAATTGTATCTATGTCTCATAGATCTGGAAAAGACTTATGACCGTGTTCCTAGGAGGAAGCTACTGTCAGTTCATCAAGATTATGGTATAGGAGGCAAACTTCTGCAGGAAATTAAAGGGCTTTACGTAGACTGTCAGGCAGCAGTTAGAGTAGATGGCAAATTAAGCTTATGGTTCAGGGTAGTTTCAGGGGTAAGACAAGGCTGTAACCTGTCACCACTGTTGTTCATACTACTCATGGATCATGTTGAAAACAGTAGACTAGCAGGGCGATGTATTTTCTCACAGGATGGCAACATAGCGAAAGAACTGGAATCGAGGTGCAGCAAAGCTAATGCAATGAGTGCTCAGATAAGATCTACTCTCTTCTGTAAGAATTAAGTAAGTACCAAGACTATGTTAGCAGTGCACCGCTCTATCTCTCGACCAACTTTGTTGTATGGGAGTGAAAGTTGGGTGGATACAGGTTACATTATTCATAAGGTAGACGTTACAGATATGAAAGTGGCAAGAATGATTGCAGGTACTAATAGATGGGAACAATGGCAGGAGGGTGTCCATAATGAGGAAATCAAAGAAAAACTGGGAATGAACACCATAGATGAAGCAGTTAGAGCGAACAGATTGAGATGGGTGGGGTCATGTTACACGCATGGGAGAAGCAAGGTTAGCTATGAGACTCATGAACTCGGCAGCGGAGGGTAAGAGGAGTCGAGGTAGACCAAGAAGAAAGTACTTAAAATCGGTGCAGAATGATTTTGAAGTAAGAGGCATAACATCAGAAAAGGCATCAATGTTAGCATTGAATAGGGGATCATGGAGGAATTTTATTAGAGGTACTATGCTCCAGACTGAACGCTGAAAGGCATAATCAGTCTCTAATGATGATGATAATGCTGATAGTGCACTGTATTAATAATGAAAACGTTAATAATTAAAAATGTTTGTTAAGCTTAAGGGACTTATCAGCGGGGTCATCAGTTTCTGAACTTAGAAACTACTTATGAACTACCTTATACTAAAGACGACACAAACATCCATGCCCGAGGAGGGATTCGAAACCCCGATCGTAGCGGCCGTGCAGACTGTGATTGGCGCGTCGCAGACCGCTCGACCACTGCGACCGGCATTGATAATTAACCGAAACGCTACTATATACTAATATTTATTTCAACATGGCGGTCCCGTTTCCGCTTACATTGCCATTATGTCACTCACACGATTATCAAAACTCTCTGGTACTTCTAAGAGATACAGAAATTACAGAATTTTTACGTAGTTAGTGTTTAGTTTGTATTTCAGTGAAGAAGCAAATTAAACAACACAAAATTTCAGGCCCGCTTCCGAACGTTCAGAACATTTTTGATGTTAGGTCTGCAAAATATAACATAGTAGTGTAACGGTAATAAACTCGTGGAAAAAAAAAAATCATTGGCTCGCATACTACTGGTCGTGGGATCGATTCTCTGATAGTCGACCAGTTTTTTTTTTCATTGTTTATTTTAACCCACTCTTCAATTCTCTGTCACGTGAGGAGTCGTCGTAAACGACATGTGGTTCGAATTCCGTGTGAAACTTTTGTTGTAAATAGTCCACTGATAAACATCGATTCATCGGTGTTCACACGAGGTGAAGCTAACATAATACTTTTGAGAGTGAACAGCTGGTCGGCTTGCATTTCATTAATGTCGACGCTTGCAGAATTAAAGCTCGATAATCCTGAATTGTTAAATATAATGGACTTAGACGCATTTACCGTCCAGACTTAAAGTATTACACAAATGCCTCTGAAAAAGGTATTGTTTGCACGAGATCTACAAAACGGATGGCACATCACAGTCAGTAAGTATACTGCACACGTAGAAGGTAGAAAGAATCACAGATTTGATATTGAGGGTAAAGGTGCGGCTATTATAGATATCGCCGTATCATGAACGACTAAGTTTTTCTTACAAAAATACGTAGACTAAAGCATGGAACTAACGCAGCATACAGTATGTTGAAAGATCACCAACAATAATGGCGAAAGGTGTTAGTAGGCCAGAAGCACCTTCATGAGGAGCCTAGAATGATGCATATTAGAGAAAAGTCCTCGTTTATTTCAGCAGTTGTTACTAAAGCATAATGTATGGGCTGGCATGCAAGTACCCATGCGAAGTGGTGTTTATGCAAACACACACAGGAACAGCCTTTTCTTTACCGATTGATGGCACGATCGGGTGTCCTTTAAGTTTGTGGTGGAAAAAACTAGTTACCCTAATATTCAGTGACCAAGAGAAATTGCAATAAACACCAATATTCCGAAATTATACCATTTTATACCTTGCAGTTTACGAAATAATGGCAGTCGAACATGGCTAATTTTGTACTTCTACCACACACAGAACTTCCTATTTCTTATTTATTTAGTGTTTAATCTACAATGATAGGAACACTTCATATGTTCCGAAATTTCAGTTACGTTTTGTGAGATTACCGCCTAATAGAAATATTGGTAATTAATAGCATTTGATAATTAAACAGTATGAAGTTCACTGAAAACATTGACCATGCCAGTGCACTAAATGTTACACGATTTTAATCTTATTAATTATGGTAGCAATGTATGTACGCAGTTGAGTGACAACATTTATAGTTAGGCCAAAGGTAGAAATTCTCCACGCTGAGATTTGCTGTGTGCTTGTAGCTGACGGGAGGCCAGCGAGCAGGCCGATGTTAGTGGCTTGTTCCAACTTAGGATTTTACAGTTCGTTTCCGGTGAGGGGAGAGAGGGACAATGGCGAGTGCCAGGCACAGTGCAGTGCACAGCGTGAAATAAAATATTCTAATACTACTTGCATTTGAAGTAATACGATGCAGTTAGGAACCTTTAAGGCCCTCATTACAAAATATCCTGTTGACAAATAAACAATACATTAGCTGATATAGTCACATCTGGCGTAATATGTTAAATTGACAATGAAAAGTAGTAAATTACAAATGAATACAAGAAAGTTACACAACTAGCATGGCAATGTTTGTTTATAAAAAATAATATATTAACTATTTATCATTTTATTTTCAATTAATCCTGTGTATTTTATCTTGAAAAATTGAGTTAAATCACTTAACTGTGATATAAGAAATTGCACGAATATAATAAATAGTAAAAAGTATGTTTATACCAATATAAAAACCTAATAAGAAATTTGTTTAATGTGTAGTGTCATTATTTTGATTTTAAGTAAAGTTATAGAAATGTATTGGCTGAGCGCTGTACGTTGGCAAGTCGGTTAGAACAGCTCACATGGGGAAGTTAATGACGTAGGGAAAAAACCCGGCAGTTGGGCTTTTGGCGCACGCGCGCGGCTCGAGGAGTGAGGGGTTGGGAGCGAGTGGTGGAGTTGGCCGGGATCGGCGTCGCTCTGCACAGTCGGCATGGGGATCTCCAGGTGGAGACTATAGATTTTTGTGTGGCAATTACCATGTGTGGTTGCTTGTCGTAGACTGCACCAAGTTGAATCGAGTGCTACTATGTGTTGTGAATATTTAGCCGGTGGAACAAGGTGTGCATCGCACTGAATTTAAGTGACTGTGTTTTGTTAATGTAACACGTGTCGTCGCATAGGCATGAACATAAACGGTGTCTGAGACAGGCACATGGTGTGAAAACAATTTGCGACAAATATTCATTTTTTCTGGGGGCTCACGAGCTATAACTTCATTTGATAAATGTGTCGACGTACAGACGTATCAGCCACAGGGTTTTAATATGGTGTAATAAACAACATAAAGTGAACTTTCACGTGTTTTCGAAAATAGTAATTAGCACACCCTTTTCTCACATGAACTTACTTTATTATGAATTTTTTTGTTAATCATATGCAGGGAAGGAAAGGTGCGAACATGTGATATCATCCCCTAGAAAACGAGTCAAACAGTAGCAATCACAGTTCCAGTGTTTTTGCATGTTTAGGAATTTGGTTCGCAGTTGGTGGTTGTGAGTTTTAAAAATTAATCTTTCCCTATTTAAACTCTCACCCCGATCTTACACCCTCGCATTTGGAGGCTCGTTACAGGATAAGTTCATGTTGGACTTGCTCGGACGGAGAGATTAGGGTGTGTATAGGACAGTGAACAGTTACGAACAGTTGCAAACAAGTTCGCGGACGCGACCGACAATTTCAAGTGTATGTGGCGGCTGGCAGCAGAAAGCGGGATAAATTCACACTGGTCTTGCTCGGACAGAGAGGTAGGGTGTGCTTAGGACACTGATAGTGGACAAAACAGTTAGCATACTCGTGGACGATACGCGAACGCGTCGCGCGATTAACGACGGTTGGTGGCTGGCAGAGTTCGGGCGCGGGCATCCGTAACCGGCGATCGACGGCGCATCGGCCCGGCAGCAGTGAGCAGCGGCGCGCGGGATCCACGGACTCAAATTTCATCATCTGCAACGGACAGCAGTGATCGTTGGGACTTCGAAAGTCGCCAATGGAACGTTGGGACCCAGCAGATTCTATTCTACAAAGGATAAGGGATGCAGTGAGGACATATTCCAGCCAAAGCTTCTACAACAGACGGCAGCGAGCATTGGGGACGTCGCAGCTCTGTGCAGCAACTTCTGGATTAAAAGATAAGTAAAGCAGCTGGCGCTATAAATCCTTGTGTGTTAATCAAGCTTTCTTGTGGTACCGAAAATGGATCAGGTTTTTTAAAAAGTCGCCAAGCGACGTAAATTCAGAGAGTGGCATACCAGAAAGTGCAGAGAGGTTAAATACTGGGAGAATGTTGTTGACACTGGAGATGATCGCAGCCATGTTAGCGAGTTTTAGCTCAAATTTAGAATAAAAAAATAGAAAATTCAAACTCAAATTTAGAATCAAAAATAGAAAATTCAAACTCAAATTAAGTTTCAAATTTAAGATCAGAAATAGAAACTGTAAAATCAGAATTGAAAGCAGACTTTAAGGCAGACATTTGGGGCACTACAAAATTCAATGTTTGCATTAAAGGCAGAAATAATCACAGACATTGACAAAAAGATAGGAAGTCTAACAGAACGGTTTGAAAATAGGGAAAAGAGATACATGCCAGAATTGGTACTATTGAGACTGAGGTAGGAGTCAAGTTAGATGCTGTGAAACAAATATTTGATCACAGGAATGAGGGCACTATGCGGGCATTGGCTGAGGTTGACAAGAGGATGGTGGCAGGTATTGAGGAAACAAAAACTTTGTTCTCAGGAAAATTAGAGAATGCAGATTGTAACTTTAAGAAAAAGATAGAACAAGCAGTGACAGTAAACAATACTGACACTGAGAAGGTGAACACTAGAATAAATAATCTAGAATTGTGTACTGCATCAGGAAACACTAATTGGTCCATGGTGCAGACACCTAATGGCAAAAAGTTTTCAGGAGTGGGTAATTATCATACAGTAGATTTTTTGGCTGCATGCAAGGACCAATTTGTGCCTGGTATGTCAGACCAGTGTAAAGTGAAGTTAGAAAAGAGAATGCTTGAGTGTTCTGCTCAAACTTGGGCAAATCAGTGTGCTGATAAATTTGTTACTTTTGAGGCATTTGAAAAGTTGTTATTTAATAAGTATTGGGGGGGCCAAGCAAGCTAAGATACAAAATGAATTCTTGAAAGGGCCAAACTATGTGAAAGGGAAACAGAGCATGAAGGAATTCTGTCAGGAGGAACTTGAGAAACTAGTGTATTTAGATACACCTTTGAGTCTTTTAGCAGTAATTTCCACTTTGTGTAGGAGGTTACCTGCAGATTTGCATTGGCAGTTAATTCATCATCCCACAGATTCAGCTGAGAATTTCATTGAATTTGTAGAAAAGATAGATCAGGGTTTAGTTATGGAACGACAGCTCAGGGGGACACAGCATGTGAACCACAATGAAAACAGAGGCAGTAGAAATGGGGGTCACAACCAGGGAAACCACAATAGAGAGATGAATTTAAATGAAAATTGGAGAGGTAACAATAACAGAGGAAACAACTAAGATAATAGAAGCCAGAGGGAAAGATGAGAAAATGATAGGAGAAATCAAAGGCAGGAAGGTGGAAATAGGAATGGGGATAACAGTAGGAGAGAAAATCAGAGACAGAATGAGGGAAACTAAGATTTGTTCAAAATGAGGACCGTTTTGGGACAAGGAACTATTATAATAACAGGACTGGAAGATGGGGTAACAGGGGATCTAATATCCATAATTACAATAGGATTAGAGATGGGGAGAGAAGGGAAGAAAAACTATGTCACATGGATAGAGGAGATGATAGGAAAGAGGAAGTAGTAGTTCACAAGGGCGACGATAAAGAAAAGACGGAGGAAATCATAAATGAAGTGAACAGGGAAACAGAAAAAAAGAGGGGAAAGTATGAGTCAGATGGATGTAGTCATGGGTAATTTTTGAGGGTTGGTTTTTGCAACATGACAAGAGAAATGTAAACAGGAGGAGGAATGCTAGAAACAAGGACAATAAAGGAGAGTATGATGTGGGAAGTTTATTTGATAATAACATTAAAGAAGATAAAAACAGTGTTGGGTTAGCCTTAGTTTTGGATAGGTCAGAGACACAAGTGTTGACTGAATGTGAAAGTATGAATGTAAATATTGATGGTACTGGAGCCAGCATAGATGTTGTGGAATGTATGAATGAGAGTGAATGTTTTTCTAAATTAAATGAAAATATATGTGGTCCAGTAGAGACAATAAATGACACTGGACCTACTGTAAATGTTAATATAAATGTAAAGATCTCTGAGGAAGGCTAAGTTGACAGTGTAGACACAAACCAGAAATTTAATTGGGAAAATAAACTGTATTAGGAAGTGGGCACCAGATGATTGGCTATTGCACAAATATGATTACTTGGACAGACTAGGTAAACAATATAATAGGGACCAGACTTATTACAATGTGTTGAAAAAGTTTGTGAAAGGGGACAATGAGCATGATCAATTAAGGGGATTAGGCATGTGTACCATAGATCATGATGAGATAAGTGAGGGACTGAGAGTTGTACAGGAGGGGTTAGGTGATCAGGAGAATAAAATACAATTTTTTATGATTCATAATAATGAACAGTGTCATGAAGTGGATATTGATGGGTTCAAGTCAGGTTGGGTTAATAAAGAAGTACATGAGTATGGGCAAGACGATTGGATCCAATTCCTCAAATATTTAAAAACAGTAGAGCCAGTGGCATGGGAAAAAGAAAATTATGCTTTTGCAAGAAAAATAGGGGTGTTAAATGCAGGGAACTCAGAATTTGAGGTAATCATTGAGGAGGAGCTGTTTATTCAAGATTTATTGGTGATGAAAGGTCTATGTTTAAATCTAGTGTTAGGAAGTGATTTTCTGTGCAAATATGAAGCTCAGTTGGAATATAAGGATAAAGTGCTAGAATTAAGCCTGAAGGGATGCATGAAGAGGGTGAAATTCAAAAATTTTGTAAGTGATAAAGATTTAATGGCATGTTTACACAGGTAACTGCCATAAACCACTGTAAATCATGAAGTATGAGATTCAATGAATTGTAGATAGTAGGTTAAGAATTTGTGTATATTTATTCTGTGGTCTGTGTTATATCTACTTGTGTGTTTAGATTTAAGCATTGGCGTAAAGTTTACAAGTGTTCTTTGTAAATGTTTGTCTTTTGTTGTTTGTGTTAAAACATGTCCTTGTATCAGATTTGCAGTTCAACAGTGGTACATGAGGTAAATATGTATGTGTCTATGCCAACACTAAAGATTAGAGGAAGTGGGAGTGTATTCTTTATGTGTGTGTATATGTGAGCAGGGCTGGCTATGTGGTGTGAATTGTGTGGTGACTCGGAGAAAGAGAAAGTGGTGGTCATTGATGCAGGCACTGGGGTCTGTGGCTTAGATAAATAGTGTTGAAGATGTCGGCTGATGGTGTTGCATATGTGGGTGTGACTGACCATATGGGTCAGAAGTGAGGAATGTATGTTTGTTATGGCTGTTTTGGCTGAAGGTGGGTTGGATTGAGAAATGTTTCAATGAGCGAAAGTGTTTGCACTTTAATATCTGTCTCTTTTGAGTATTTGGTAGGTAATGTTTCTACTAGAAATGCTCTGTATTGTTATATTAAACTGATTCTGATAACACATTTTGGTTTCTTTAATGGTGCTCAACTGTTGACTGAACAATTTCTGCAACAGCATTTGACGAAAACTATTTTTTTGTCTGGCCTGAGTATCAATAGGGTTTGGTGATATTTTATTTAAAAAATGTAGATGTTTTGTGATAAACTAATTTTGAAATTAGACTATAACCTTAGATATTTTATTGTGGAGAGTACTTATTGAAAGCATATGAGGCTGATGACGGGGATGCAAATTTAACCTCGCACCAGTAGAAATCATTTTTCTTTTTTTTTGGTGCGAGGGGGTAAGATTTATTTTTATAAACGTGGGTGTCATGTTGATGGAAGAAGCAATTCTTTATGATAACATTCTTTTGGTTATATTATTTGAACTTTAAGATATATTTTAACACAGGCAGGTTGTTGGTATTTTATTTGATGGAGTAATACTCCAAGTATGCCACATATTTTCTTGTCTGTTTCATTTGAAGCTATGGCTGATGAGAGTGCAGGTATGGTGGTTCGGGTTGATCTGATAACGACTAAAACAAGCCACTTTGAGTTCTTAATTCTGTTGATTTGCATGTTACTGTACATGTCGCAATGCTTAGTTTCAATTGCACCAAGTCTGGATGGCAGAGGGGTGGGATACAAATCCAACCGAATCCTGGTGTCCAGACAAACTTTTGTCTATGTTGACTCATGGGTGCCTTCTGCTCTTCCTGTTCCATGTAAGGTGCATATGACGTGTGTGAACAAGAACGCTTGATCCAGTGCCATGAATATAAGCTGAAACAGCATGTTGGTTGAAATGATGGAGACATAGGACCATACACCATGCACAAGAATTGCTGCAAGGTTGACTCTGGGGTTCTCAGTGTCAAAGTGGTGAGAGATTTCCTTTAAACAAGTGCAGTGTACACAGTCAAAAGTTTTTATAGTGATAATTTCAGTTTTTTCATGTAGTACAAGGTCCTCTAAAGACTAAAGGTTAATACTATTATAAATTTGGTGTCAATTCTGTATATAAACAACAGGCACACTTAAATTTCATGGATGTAATTAGTTATAAGGATTCTTTTCTTAAAAATATGCACACACTATGACAGTTATTGTGTTAATTTATAAGTGGTCTTAATGGTATAAATATTGGGAAATTTTCTCACTGCCTTGTTTATTTATTTATTTATTTGCATTAGTTGACGGCGTAACTGGTATAGTGTTTGAGTCAATCCATTTTAATAATTTTGTAATTATAAATTTTTCTCATTTAAAAGTATAAATTTTTGGTGCTACTTGCGCCATCCTGCTCATGGTTTTGATGCCGCAAGTGGGGGTATTGTGAGAAATATTGGTAATTAATAGCATTTGATAATTAAACAGTATGAAGTTCACTGCAAACATTGACCATGCCAATGCACCAAATGTTACACAATTTTAATCATATTAATTATGGTAGCAATGTATGAACACAGTTGGGTGACAACATTTATAGTTAGGCCATAGGTAGAAATTCTTCACGTTGAGATTTGCTGTGTGCTTGTAGCTGACGGGAGGCCAGCGAGCAGGCCGATGTTGGTGGCTTGTTCCAGCTTAGGATTTTCCAGGCTCGTTTCCGGTGAGGGGAGAGAGGGACAATGACGAGTGCCAGGCACAGTGCAGTGCACAGCGTGAAATAAAATATTCTAATACTACTTGCATTTGAAGTAATACGATGCAGTTAGGAACCTTTAAGGCCCTCATTACAAAATATCCTGTTGACAAATAAACAATACATTAGCTGATATAGTCACATCTGGCGTAATATGTTAAATTGACAATAAAAAGTAATAAATTACCAATGAATACAAGACAGTTACACAACTAGCATGGCAATATTTGTTTATAAAAATAATATATTAACTATTTCTCATTTTATTTTCAATTAATCTTGTGTATTTTATCTCACCCTCGCAGTTTTCAAATGTGAAGAACTATTTTTTGTTCGACTGTTACAATAACATCTTTTACATAATGGTTGTTACCAATGCAATAGTGACGCACTAGTGGAGCCGGCACGTTTGGTAAGAGTGCTAAGAGTTCCCTGTAATAAGAAAACCAAGCCAAGAACTCAGACGACCAGAATGCCAGCAATGAACGAACTCGGCCCCACATCCGCAAATGATCAAACTAACCGCAAAAGAAAGTGGTTAAGTGATGGGTTCACACGGAAATGATAATGTGTTCGGTTCCTCATTATCAAAGCTAAACAGTCTGCATATAATCTACTTAAAAGCGCTTACAGTCAAAATTTTTTACAACAAAGCCTCTCCGCAAAACCAAAAGATTGGGAATGAGTTTCAAGAAAATGCATAGGTGATGTACAAAACACGTAAACCTAGAAGGACTATCTGCAAAAAGAAATACGATACCGAGAAAAGATACACTCTAAGAAATTCATATCTCATGATACATTCCTTCAACTGCATAGAGTTTGGCATCTCATGTAAAAACATAGTCGGTTATTTTAGTTAGTATCTATGAAAATATCTATGCAAAAACTTTATTATAAATTGTTATCGAATGAATGACGTAGCAACATTTATAGCGAACGTATCAATATTACACATCGACAAGTTCAAAGAACAAACATCATTTTTGTATCAGCTGGTATTATGAGTCTATATATAGCCTACTACACATATTTTCAAGCTCTAAAGGAGCATCTTCCTGCTTGTTTGATAACGTAGTGACTGCTTCACTGTCCTTAAAGGTATGATTCTGCTCTGTCAAATACGAGGATTGGAAGTTAAATAGTGGCAACTAGTTATTCACAATCGATGCAAAAGCGTTATTTGTTTTCACATGTTACTGTGCTTCAGAGTAGGCACCAGCATTGTGTAGAACCAGTTCCCAGCGATGTGGAAGGCGTGCTATTCAGTTAGAAGAGCCTGTTCTGTTGATGGTGGGAATGGAACGGTCTATTGCTTGTCGATTCTCTGCAATAGTTCTGAAGCGAAGGCCACGCAGTGGTTCCTTCAAGTTCCGAATCAAATTAAAGTCAGAAAGACTCAAGTCCGGTGAGTATGGTGTATCGTACAGTACTTTCCAGTCTCATCAACCAAACAGAGCAGCCACAGGTTGCGCTGTATGTGCCCGCGCATTGTCGTGCCACTATTCTGTAAGGCAATGCGGATTTCCCGCACGCCTCTTGAAGACCTAGATTACACTGTCGTTCTGTACGACCTCTGGAACGTCCAATCTTGATCCAACTCCCTTGGTCCTGTTTCGAAAGCATATTGACACCGTTGCGTTACACCTCTCGCACACAAGTGACTGTATTTCCCTCGACTGTTAGCACGCCGGTGACGTGGAACGAGGTTTATGCTATGTAGAGTTCAGAACTTAAACAGGAATTGGCCGAAGTCATTCTATGTTGTTGTTCTCCAGTCCGTAGACTGGTTTGTTGCAGCTCTCTACTCTGCCCTGTTCTGTCCAAGCCTCTTCATCAGAGAATACGAACAACCTACACCCTTTGAATCTGCTTACTGTATTCGTCATTCGGACTGCCTCTACGATTTTTACCACACACACTTCCTTCTAATGCTAATTTGACGATTCCTTGATGTCTCAGATTGTGTCCTACCAACCTATCCCTTCTTTTAGTCAGGATATTCCAGAAACTCCATTTCTCCCCAATTTTCTTGTACACCTCCTCATTAGTTACGTAATCTACCCGTCCAGTCTTAATCATTCGTCTGTAGTACAAGATTTCTAAAACTACTATAATTTTTTTGTCTTAAACTCCTTATCGTCCACGTTTCACTCTCACACAATGCTACACTCCAGACAAATGCTTTCAGAAAGTACATCCCAACATTGTAACTAATATCGGATGTCTACGAATTTAGCTTCTTAAGAAGAGCTTTTTTTGCCATAGCCATTCTGTATTTTATATTTCTTTAGTTCGGCCGTAAGGCTGGCCGCGATGGCTGAGGGGACTGCGGCGCTCCAGTCAGTCTGCACGGCCGCTACGTTCGGGAGTTCGAATCCTCTCTGGAACATGGATATTTGTGTCGTGTTTAGTATAAGGTAGTTCTTAAGTAGTTTGTAAGTTTAGGGACTGATGCCCCCCAGTTAAGTCCATTAAGCTTAACAAACATTTGAACAATCGGCTGTGATAAGTTATCTTGTTACCCAAATAACGAACCTCATCTACTACTTTTATTATCTCATAACCCAACCTAAATCTTTCAGCACTGCCTGATTCCCTGACTAGATTCTATTACACTCGTTTTACTCTTGTTAATGCTTATCTTATATCTTCCATTCAAGGCACTGTCCATTCTAATTAATTACTATTCCAAGTCCTTTCCTGTATCTGACAGAATTATTTATTGGGTCTTGTTCATGTACCAGTCGACTGGTTCTGGAAAACAATTTTCATGTTTTGCGCTTATTCATGCTGTATTATGAAACATCTACATTCTATTCAATACTGAATTAATGTATGCAAGAAATTATAAAATGTTAACATCATTTAAATGTCAATTTTCTAGGGCTATGTGTCCCCATTACACATCCCTTAGTTAACAAACATGCACCAGTCTGGTTGTTTTATGGTGTAGCTACTTCCCCCTATAACGGCGACCTCCCGACTTCCTAGGGGGTCGCAACCCATACCTTGAAAAACACTGCACTGTAACATGGAAACACTGTTACAAGATACGGTTTTCGAAATGGTGGATGAATGAAATTTTCGATTGTCGTTACATGAACTCGAGGAAGTACAATTGAGGATAGAATAAAAAATGTGGAAATTAACCATTCAGTTTCAAGAACCTATTAGTTCCAGGAAAATTGTAGCTATTACTTGGAGACTGTTAGTCACAGGATACTCCTATGCAATCTTTCAATATCTGTGCAGTGTCTCTAAGCAAAGTATATCAAGAATAGTGCTTGAAGGTAATGATACCAACATTGAGGCTCTATAAGTGTGTGTAAAGCTAAGATACACGAAATTACAATTTTTTTGTAAAAAAACGGTATATCTCCTACTACTGGTGTTACTTTTCGCTGCCACGAACTCGAATAAAAGGAAAACAAAAAAACTTCGAAGCATCAAAAGATATCCTAGATTTAATTGAAGAAAGGAAAAGATATAAAAGTGCAGTAACTGAAGCAAGTGAAAACGCTTACAGACAACTAAGAAATGATATTGACAGAAAGTGCAAAATGGCTAAGCACGTGTGGCTAGAAACCAAATGAAAATCTGTAGAAGAATATATAACTAAGGGAACAATAGATACAGACTACAGTAAAATAAAAGAGGCATTTGGAAACAAGAAAAATCGCTGTATAACAATCAAGAACTCAGATAGAAAACTGGGTTAAAGTAAACAAGGGAAAGCTGTAAGGTTGGAAGAATATACAGAAGGGCTCTAAAGAGGGAATTAACTCCGAGACAATATTGTAGGAAGGGATGTAGATGATAATGAAATGGGAAATTATGTACTGAGAAATGAATTTGACAGAGCACTGGAGTTGATGACGTTCCCTCATAGCTACTGATGATCAGGAAGAGCCAGCCATGATAAAACTATTTCACATGGTGAGTAAGATATATGAGTCAGGCGAAATGCCATAAGACTTTAAGAAAATGTTAGAATTCCCAGTCCAAATAAAGCAGCCGTAGACAGATGTGAAAATTACATAACCATTAGTTTAATAAGTCATGGTTACAAAATTTTAACACGAGTTACTTACAGAAGGATGGCTGATAGATGCAGACATGGGGAAGATGAGTTTCGATTCAGAAGAAATGTGGGAACACGGGAGACAATACTTACCTTATGTCTTACCCTGGAAGACAGATTAAGGAAAGGGAAACCTACATTCTAGCATGTGTAGATTTGAAAAAAGCTTTTGACAGTGTTGATTGGAATACACCCTTTCTAATTATGAAGTCAGCAGGGGCAAAATATGGGGAACGGAAGGTTATTTACAACTGTACATTACCTAACCAAACTGCTGTATTAGAGTTCAAGGGCATGAAAATGACGCATCGGTTGGAAAGGGAGTAAGACTGGATTGTAGCCTTTTTCCAGTGTTTTTCAATTTATACATTGAACAAGGTGTGAAAGAAAGCAACGAGAAATTTGGAGAAGGAATTAAGATTTCAAGGTGAAGAAATAAAAATATTGCGTTTTGCTGATGGCAATGTAATACTGTCAGAGATAGCAAAGGAATTGGAAGAGCAACTGAACGGAATTGAGAGAGCGTTGCACGGAGCGTATAAGATAAAAAGTAACAAGAGGAAAACAAGGGTAATGGAATATAATTTTAGAAATGGAATTAGATTAGGTAAGAAAACAATACAGGTGGTAGATGACTTCTTTTACTTGGTCACAGTACAGGGGATATAAAATGGAGGATGACAACGGGAAAAACGTATTTTACAAAGCGATATTTGCTAACATCGAATCTTATAAAATAGGCTGTATGTGTGTATGTATGTATGTTCCACATCTTCTCCTAAACTACTGGACCGATTTCAACCAAACTTGGTACAAATGTTCCTTGATATCAGGCAACTATCGCTATCGGGGTAAGAACCACCTGCGACATATACGTAAGGAGATATGACGTCATGAACAATGAGATGCGCGAAAAACTGCTCCGTCAAACGAAAATGCTGCACATTTTCTCCTAAACCACTGGAACGATTTCAACCAAATTTGGTACACATATTCCTTATGTGAAATAACAGTTTCTGTTGGAGTACGAACCACATACGGCATATGGTTCAGGAGATGTAATATAATAAACAATAAGATTTGCAAGAAACTGCCACACAATGCGACGAGACATTATGAATACACTATAAGAGAATGAGAGTACTTAGCGACTTGCAACAAACCTTAACCATGATTTCAAACTTTTATTAAACTTTTTCTCCATGACAACCATAGCAAAATGATGAAAGGAAAAAAGCTCCTCGCTTACTACTTTTTCGCTGTTTGTAGAGTAAAACTACGGCATTGTTTACGACGATGCAATTTATAATTTGTACACTACAAATTGTAGCCACAGAAAATTTTACAGACGGTATAGACATATACAGATGAATGTACCTTTGAAATTGTATCACAGTACAACACGTAGTTCATGAGATATGAGGAAGTAAACAGTAATCTTCATGGAAAACCGCCCCATCAAGCATCACATTTTAATCTATTACTTCTTTACTACTAAGCGTTTTCGCAACACATTTTACCGACAACAGCACTTATACAAATCAATATATTCCTGCAAAATTATACAGTTGTATAACATATATATACTAATAATAAATCTGTAAATGCAGGCCTGGCAGTGTTCGCTTCAATCTTCAAAACTACTAGACGAATTTTCATGCCTTTTTCACATGAACAAGAGCGAAGATTGGTTCAGGATCTAGGCATGATTTCATCAAAATAGAATCATGAAGTGTTTTCATAGACCATCGTCTCTGTCTTTGCATCTATTAGAAACCACTTCACCCATACTACTTCACGAATTTGCATCGGGTTTTAAACAGGTAACTTTAGCATACCTTGGGACAACATATAGACTTAGTTTCATAAAAATCGGATCACAGAAATCACAACATCACAATTTAACGTCATGTACATCTTTCATCTCCAAAGCTAACAGACGAATTTTCAGGGCGTTTTCATAGGAAACGTGAGGTGATCTTGCAGTTACAGAAACGCTTCATTTCAAAAAATCGTATCGGAAAAAGTATGATATCACAATTTTAACATTTCTCTGAAAGCAATCGCATGTGTCTATTTGTTGAGAGTAATCTGCAAAAGTACTAAATGAACATTCATGAGGTATCTCAGATAAATAGAGAATATCCTGAGGCAACATGTATGCTTCATGTTATCAGAATCAGACCAGGACAGTATAAGACATCGTAATTTGAAGTTATAGGTTTATTTCATGCTTAGAAAGAACAGCGTAACAACAAAGCACTAATAGATAGCGCTGGAGTGTTTGTGTGAAGCAGTGAGCTCAAAGATAATCTGGAGTCAGTACTGTGTATTACGAAATCGTGACGCTCGAGCCATATTGCTACACGTATGTCACACTCTCTCCAGTTGTTGCTATTATGTGCAATGCGTTTACAAAGAATTTAATATTCTGAAATTTCTAATCCTTTGTTTTAGTTGCTTTCGTATGAACGAATTCGTATATACCGATTAATTCAAATTCAAATACTATTTACAAAATAATTGAGACATACAATAAAACCGTACTGCAACAAAACAGCAGAAAAAGAAGTGGATTGCGTAAAACGAATAATTGAGTTGTATTTTTATTCAGAACTTGAGTTTCAACCACATTGCATTTGAGGAATGCATTGGACAGTTTAAAACCAACAGATTCGAAATACCAGATACAAGCACGAATTTCCAAAAGAACAATGAACTCAAACGGAAATCACTATAAATAAAAGATAAATATAGAACTGAAAACGGGAAATAACGTCAACAGCCGTGCAATTAATGGAGTAAATGAAATGTGATAGAAACAATACTTCTGAACAAAAATATAACTTAACTCTGAATGTGGACTCTACTTCCTTTCCTTTGACTTCTGAAGAAATATATGTGACAAATAACAAGAATATATATTTATTGAAGTAATCAGTCCATCATAACTTATTTTCAGAGAAACTAAAGGTCAAAAGAGAAAGATTTACATGTACGGAGATGCCAACCTAACAATAAAAGACCCTCATGATTTTCATAGATCCAAAGCACTACAGTTGTCTATATTTGAGATCACTGGTATGAAGTTCGGTACAGCGATCGGATTATTTCCCTTTCAAAATATTATTTACTCTTTGTCTTTTTAAATTTACCATGTTTCTGAAAATCGTTTTCTTCGTTGCTATGTTCTACAAAATATGATTCAACGCAATGAATATAAAACTGATACAATACTCACTGTGTTTAATCCATATATTTACATATTGATGTCACAGAGTAACGTATATGTATAACTGTTATGGAAGTTTAAGTCTCACGCTTGGAGCGACAATAGCGCATCTAACGAAAAGAGAGCCAACTGTAAGAATAATAATTGTTTGTAGTGATATTTCTAATTCGTCAAGGAAATACCTATTATATTTCAGCTCTCCATGCCTCAGAACATTGTCCAGAGATATAAATGATCATGAAATACATGTTTTAAATGGCGAATATAACTGATGTATGATGTAAGCTACATAATATTCATTAAGATATGCCTATCTCTAAAAAGTTTCGCAAACGTATTAAAACAACCAACTGACATTTTCATGCGGTTTTCACAGGAAATTCGGACTAAGATTGGGGCAACATATAGGCATGATTTCAACAAAATCAGATCACGGAAAAAAGATACATCGCAAGCTTAAGTGTTTTCAGTAACTGTATGTCCATCTATTACACGGATTTGCATGGAGCATGGAGCAACTTCGTATCATAAAAGTGGGATCAGGGAGATTGTTTTAGATGTAAGTTATGCTTGAAGTATGGATTGCGTAGTACAAAAAACAAGCGATAGAGGCGCTGTAGTGCACCAAAGAACTAATAACACCGCTGCTGTATAGTGAGTATGGGGTAGTACAACAAGGAAGCGAACGTCTGTGACAGAAATAAGCAATCTTATGTCTAACAATGCCAACAAACATTGAACAATGTGTTACTGAGTTCGCTTTGTGTATTAAAAAATGAAATATTTGTACAGCTTATGGGACTTAACTACGGGTTCATCAGTCCCTAAACTTAGCAACTACTTATGAACTAGCTTATTCTAAATACGGAACAAACATCCATGCCCGAGGGGGGATTCGAACCCCCGATCGCAGCGACCGTGCAGACCACAACTGGCACGTCGCAGACTGCTCGGTCACTGCGGCCGGCTGTGTATTAGATACTTAACGACATTTCTTTGTTTATTTTGTCACATTTCACATTTTGTATCGAAACTTTATGAAGATACATCGTTTCGGACAATGACTTTTACTTACATTTGACATCTTTATGAAGATACATCTTTTCGGACAATGACTTAATTACATTTGACACCTTGGCTAGGACAACTGAGTTTATTGACAGAGCGATCCAACAAAAATTCTATTTTTACTAACGTGACGTCCGGAACCACAAAAAGTCATGATACACACCGGCCCTCCTTCAACAACCATTGCGAAGCACGGGCATATAAGCTAGTATTAGTTTATGTTTAAGGAAGTCTATCCTGAAGGCATTTGCGTCGAGTGTTGCCTTGTACGGAAGTGAAACTTGGTCGATAAATAGTTTGGAGAGGTAGAGGATAGAGGCTTTTGAAATGTGCTGTTGCAGAAGAATGCTGAAGAATAGGTGGGTACATCAGGTAAGTAATGTAGAGATACTGAACAGAATTAGGAAGAAAAGGAATTTTGGCACAGCTTAACTAATAGAAGTGATCGACTGGTAGGACGCATTCTCAGACATCTAGGTGTCTTATATTTAGCATTGAAATTAAGCGTGTTGGGGAAAAGTCGCGAAGGGAGACCAAGAGACGAATATAGTAAGCCCACGCACAGCCAATATCGTCAAACAGTTCATGGCAAAAGAGGTTGGCGCTACTTGACCATCCACCGTAGTCGCCAGATCTCAATCCTCCAGACGTCTTCCTATCCCATAGATGCAATCTCTCTTTGAAAGAAAAGAGATTTGACGATATTCCTGACATCCAGCGAAGCATGACGAGGCTATTGAACACCACGACATATACTGCAGAGCTTAGTGGTGCATAGTTTTGCGAGGTGACTGTTACGAAGGACAGTAAGGCAACTGTACTTCATAGTTCGTCTACGTTAATGTTACAGGACTTTATTGTTCAGAGGTTTTATTCGCCGACAAAGTGAGGGTGTAGTGATTGTATGCCGATTATATTTTTGGTTTAAATCTTTGATGGTACCTCAGTAATCTCACCTGTCCTTAGTTGGTGTAGAACTCACAGTGAGAACCGCCTCTTAAGTAGTAATTACTGTGTAGGTACATGGAATGTATAAAGATGTTAGTGCATTTGTATGTACTGCAGGGATCACGAGAGACGTGGAGCAGACTGCCTGGCAGCTGTGGCGACCCTTGAACTTCAACTGCTACAACACCCAAAGCTGGACGGCCGAATTCTTCAAGCCTCAGGACTGCAATTCAACAGAAAAATTCCTTGTGTTTGGTATTTGCTAAAATACAATGTGTTTCTTTTACTGTAACTCAGAAAGTTTTTTATTTTAGCTTATGTGACTTAACTACGGGGTCATCAGTCCCTAAAATTACAAACTACTTATGAAGTAGCTTATACTAAAGACGGTACAAACATCCATGTCCAAGGGGAGTCGAACCCTCGACCGCAGCGGCCGTGCAGACCGTAACTGGCTCGCCGCAGACCGCTCGGCCATCGTGGCCGGCATTTTTCTGTCATTCTACATTTTGGTAGTAGGAACTATAATCTAAGGACCAATCGACAGAGGAAGTTTACTAATTTACAACCGTAAATCAGCACAGGGGAAAATATTCTATAACAGAAGCAAAAAATTCCATAAATAATGGTGATGTGCCAGATTATAATTTTGAATTTTTGGTTAGAAGCTTCCTTTGCAATCTATGTGAAGTTTTATGCTATGTAATATAAAAGTATAAGATTCCGTAAGTATTCATTTTAGCAATTGCAGCAGAGGCACATTTCGCTGATGGTACAAGGCGATGTATTGTGTGTCAATATACAGGGTATCCAGAAAAGGACTCCCTGATTTCAAAATTAAATATCTCGAAAACAAATATCGATAGAGGAATGCAGTAAACGGTATGTTTATTGTGAAAGCCGTAAGAAGTTTATACAGCAATTTTTAAATAATAGTTACAAAAGCTGCTAACAGATGGCACTGTAATCGTCATACGTAATGTCTAGTAGAAATAGTGATCCGAAGCCCAGAGCGATCAGTTCCACTATTGAAACGTAAAAGGAGGTTAGCGTACCGAAGGAAGAGATTAAAACCATGTACCCCTTTGAACTACGCGTTTTTCTGGTGCTAGAGTACCACAGGTTAGAAGAGAGTCCTACGGCAACTAGGCGAAGTTTTCAAGCACGATTCAATGTTCCAAAAGGACCCGATGCGAAAACCATTCCTACGCTCTTCGCAAAATTTCAACGAACAGGCAGTGTAACTAATGATCTAGTAGGGCATGTTGGCCGCAAGCAAACCGCAGTTACGCCTGAAAATATCGCCACAGTTTCTGGAATTATTGAGCGAAATCCAATGTCATCCGTCCGTAGAATTGCATCTGAGACTGGTTTGAAGCGTTCCAGCACGCAGAAAATACTGAGAAAGAGCCTACACATCTTTCCATTCAAAATTCAAACGCACCAGGCCATACCCGTGCGAGCTGTGCCTTTGCTAATCAGATGCTCACAATGATTGATAGTGAAGGATTTGATGTTGGCTGCATCTGATTTACAGATGAAGCATACTTCCACCTGAATGGATACGTGAATAAGCAGAACTGGCAATTTTGGGGTTCCGAAAAGCCATATTGGTGTTAAGCGAAACCCCTGTATTCTACTAAAGTTACTGTGTGGGCTGCAGTAGCAGCAGAGGCATTATTAGGCCAGTCGCCAGGTATATTTAGGTCCAAAAAATTGCAGGTAGCTGTATTTTCGGTATGTTGTTAGGTCATATTAGAGTAGTATTAAACCAAGTTTGCAGCTTCGAAATCCTTTAGCTTAACTTTTAAAAGCCAAAAAACTTTGTAATTTTCGAACTTTTTTCTGGTTTTAGCTTATAACTAGTGAAGGGTGGTTTTTTGACGAAAAGTCACTCACACCTTTATTAATGTACATAAAATATTCTAAAATTTAAGTCTAACCGCAGTTCTGTAAGTCCAATAGATCCCGAGATATTGGACATTAAAAATTGACTTATTTCTCCAAAAAGATCAAATTTCCAATTTTAGTCATCTTTCGGCTAGAATATTGGCTCTAATGATCATCCCACGGGGAAAGTCATACAAAACAAAGTTATAGAGCAGTTACTTAGCTTTAATCTAAATACAGAACGAAGTCCATAGGCCGAACAGATTTGTAGTTATCGTTAAAAAACGAAAAGTTGGAAAAATCTGATTATTCAATAAACTGACCAGATGAATTGCAGTTCTCTTATTCTATATATGTTAAAGAAAAAGGAGGAATTAATCATTGACGATGATTATTAACGCATTGTATATCAATAGGATTTTTTCAACACTGTTTTCAGCAAATATTGCACAGAGAAGTTCCTTGAGTCCACTTCCTGTCATTATGGCACCGATGGCCCCCATGAATGACATGAGGAGGTGAAAACCTTCAAGCTATGTTGACGAGCTGAGGATGCTGGTGGCTCTCCACAATGTCTCGGGCTTTCAAGTACAGTGGTTGGTCGTAGGTCACAAAACATGTTTCCTGGCCATAAATGCTTGTTCTTTGACTGGCTTCCAAAAGTAATGTTACAACAATGTCGTAGTCGGTTGGGGGAGCATGGATAAAATGGAGATATACAACCTTTGAACGTTTGTAAGGAAGATCTTCTGTCACTTGCTCCATGAAACCATTCCATCCTGGGATGTTAGTTAGTTTTCCAAACAACCACAGCAGGTCTGGGGATTTTGGCAAAATGTCTTCAGCGATTTTCACTTCGTTAATTCAAATGGATGACAAGCCAAATTTCTTTCTAATAGAAGAATGTTTAATGTGTGTGGCAGTGTGTGAACCTGATAGACTCTGCAGAAACAGACTTCAAACGTGGTATGGTTGTGTCTGGGTGAACGGATGAGTGAGGGGTCATGATCATTATACCACCCATTTCATGGAAGGTATTTTCTCCATCAATTGTGTTAACAATCACATCTGCATTGTCGAACACAAACTGGACTTACAGAACTGCGGTTTGGCTTAAATTTTAGAATATTTTATCTATATTAATAGAGGTACGAGTGACTTTTCGTCAAAACACCACCCTTCGAGAGTTATAAGCCAAAATCAGAAAAAAGTCCAAAAATTTCGAAGTTTTTTGGCTCTTAAAAGTTAAGCTAAATGATTTCGAAGCTGCAAACGTGGTTTAATATTACTCTAATATGTCCTAACAACATACCAAAAATTCAGCTTCCTGCAATTTTTTTGGACCTAATGCCATTTTTTTGTCTACGACGACTGGCCTATTATTGGCCCTTTTTTCATTCGAGAAACGGTCACTGGTGCACGTTACGTTGCAATTTTGTAACAATTTGTCGCCACACAGCAAGCGTTAGAGGATCGACCAGGTACTGAATGGTTTATGCAAGATGGAGCCCTACCACATCGGACCGAACAAGTGTTTCGCTTTCTTGAGGAATACTTTGAGAATCGAGTCATTGCTTTGGAATATCCCAAATTTACTGGCGCAGGCATGGATCAGCCTTGATAATTGCCGGATTTGACTCCCTGTGACTTTTTTGTGGGGCACAGTGAAAGACATCGTCTACCCGAAGAATCCCACCACGCTGGACGAGCTTGAATCGGCTATCTCTTTGACATGTGAATCCATTTCGGTTGAGACACCACGAAATTCTTCATTCTTCGTTTGCGCCACCTCAGTAGTGGCCAATGGTGAACATTTTGAAAACATTATGATTTGATTGTTTGCAAAGAGTGTTTTCATACGATTATTTCACTTATATATGAGCTGTACAGCTGTTAGCAGCTTTTGTAACCATTATTTCAAACTGCTGTATAAACTTTTTTACAGCTTTCACAATAAACATACCGTTTACCTGATTCCTCTATCGATCTTTGTTTTCGAGATATTTAATTTTGAATTCAGGAGCCCTTTTCAGGACAGGGGGTAGATAGTGTATAACATCGCCAGTAGCGCCTGATCTTATATAATGTGGAATTTACTAAATCAGAGGGCAACTCAAAAGTGAAATGTACAGTCTTATTCAATTGTACGATTCATCCGGTATTGTTTGGAATAATCCGTTATACGCTACAGAGACAAGTGAAGTGTAACATGTGAATGAAGGAAAGGCTAGTGGAACATCTTCGTTAATGAGTTCTGTCTTTTCTACTGACACTTTACTTCCCTCGGAAGATGTAACTCCTTCTTCAGAATGGAAGTTTTCTTATACCAGCCGATCACCTCTCTCTACAACACTTTGTTCCTCGGCAGGTTCACTTCCTGCTACCCCGTTTTCCCTTCTAAATCACGCCTTCACAATAGAGTTAATATCATCGCTTCTAACATGTTACTTGCGTTTTTCCTAATTCGCCATGACTGCTGACATAGATTAATACACGAAGACCCACCAACACAGTTCATTTTCAAAAACATATGTACCAACCACTTTTCTACAGACACAAATACAAATCCTACTTTGATATACAAACAAAAGTAATTTTGTAACATTATTAACGACGCTCTCGATCTTTCTGATCCATTGTTGATTTCTGCGTTATTAAGCTAGGCATTCCTATTTAAATCCTCTTAAGTCCTCTTACGTGTTATTTATTCTTGTCAGTCATTTTCAGTCAAATATAAAATACACCCCCAGTGCCTTACTGACTTGTAGGAACCCCACTCCTCCTCTCAGTATAATCGATCTCAGCTCCTCCACCAAGTATAACCCTGCTCCAATGTCCAACCATGCAATCAATTTACTTTGTGATACACATTGACTAACTCTCGTGACCTAGGTTCTTGGAAAAGGCTACACTTAATGTGTTACATACGCTCATGTTATCTGTCAGCAGAGTTCTTGGACGCAAATTGGAGACATGTCTATTTCACTGTCAGGAGGGGATTTTCACTTATGTTGCCAAAAGTATTCAAAATTAACATAGAGCGTTTTAGAACATTTAACAGTTTCAAACCCTTGACCAGTCGCGCTGGCGCACTGAGTGCGCCATAGTTAAATAAACATGGTTTTCGTTAAGTTGGTAACAGTAGAGACGTTTGAAACTGTAGCTATTCCTCCATTGTTATCCTCACTATTGTTGTGTGCAGTCTGGTAATTGTTGGTGCTCAAGAAAATTCTTAACAGGAGAATTTGTGAAGCGTTGTCATAACTGGTGCACTCCGTGTGCCGTGCGACTGGTCATTTAAGTATATTTTTACTTTCTCGAACGTAGTGTTGTATTTCAGTTACGTTATTCCTATGGTCCGTGTTCATGAGAATACTTTATTTTAGGGCAAGGAAGCGTTTAACTAGCGAGGAACTCGTGGTTCTTGAATGAAGATCCAGATTTTTTGAAAGATGTAGACAGTATGTCAGATGATGACACTGATGATAAAGAACAGGTAATTGCTCAAAGTGATCATAACACTGAAAGTAAACAAGAGTACGAGTTTGATTAAAATGAAGACAGTAACTGTCAGTCAGGTTGCACGTGTGATTGGTTCATGGGAAAGGACAAAAGAACTGTGTTGATGAAAGTAGTGAGCACAGCAAAAAGCAAAGCCAGAAGTAAAAATATTGTAAAAACATTTCCAGGACCAAAGGCTATTGCTAGGGATGTAACAACCGAGATTTCTGGATTCAGGAAGATAATTAGCATGGAAATGATTGATATAATTGTACATTTCACAAACAAATACATTCAGCTCATACCTGATTATCAAAGAGAAATAGATAAGAAAGAAACGACGAGAACTGAAATACTGGCACTACTTGGTTTACTTTAACTTTTCGGAATAAAGAAAGATAATCATACGAATGTAATGGAGATGTGGAATACCGACGGATCAGGAATCGAAATTGCAAGAGCTGTGATGAGCTACAGGCGATTCCTGTTCTTGCTACCTTGTATTCGTTTTAATGATAAAACAACTAGAGCAGAGAGAAGAAAATTTGATAAGTTGGCTGCAGTACGCTTCAGTTTGGAAGAGTTTATCACCAATTGTAAAAGTACGTACAATCTTAGTGAGTTTGTAACCATTGATGAAAAACTTCAAGCTTTTCGGGGACGTTGTGGATTTGTACAATATATTCCCAACAAACCTGAAAAATATAGCATGAAGATATTCACACTTTGTGACGCGAAAACATTTTTTACAAGCAACCTCGAGGTATATTGTGGAAAGCAACCTGAAGGACCTTACGCAGTCTCCAATTCAGCTTCAAAAATAGTTCACAGGCTAGTGCGTCATATAGAAGGATCCAACAGAAATATAACAATGGACAATTGGTACACAAGTTGTACCTTGGCCATATCACTACTACAGAAAAAGCTTACATGTATTGGGAAACTGAGAAAAAATAACGAGAAATTCCCTTGGGATTTTTTCCTAGGAAAGATCGAGCACCAGGTTCGTCCCTTTTCGCGTATAATAAAGATATGACATTAGTTTCGTATGTGCCAAAGAAGAACAAGGCGGTTCTGTTGCTGTCAACTATGCATGATTCAGGTACTATTGATGAATATTCATGTAAGCCTGATATTGTGTTAGATTATAATGCCATGAAGGGTGCCGTTGATACAGTCGACCAGATGTGCGGTACTTATTCTGTGGCTCGTATTACGAGAAGATGGCCCTTGGTAATCTTTTTCGCTCTAATGGACATTGTGGGCATCAACGCCCAGACCCTATTTTATTCAAATAGATAAAATCATAAGGTGTCAAGAAGGATTTTTCTAAAGAACTAGGCTTATGATCTCATGAAAGCACATCTAGTAGAAAGAGCAAAAAATCCAAGCCTTCCTAAGGATATTTCGCTATTCCTTCAAAGGTATCAGACAACATCTCAGCAACTTGTGCAGCCTTCTTCTAACAAACGGGGACTGTGTATTATTTGTGGAAGAGCCAAGAATGTTAACACAACAATAAAGTTGGATTCATGTACGAGTTTTGTTTGCAGGAACCATGTGGTTATTAGTTACTCGTGTGAAAAGTGTCATGTTGCAATTACAGACTCAGAAGACTAGAGATATGTGTGGTGTCGCGCAAGTGTGAAGTGCGCACTACATACTTACGCCGCACGCCGCCATGCACGCACGGCGTGGCGTTCTTACGATGACAGCCACGAGCGCCCTCTGCTGCAACTCCGCTCGTGGCCACGACTGCTGCACCATTCACTTGGGACTGAGAGAGGAACCAGTTAACACTTGGGAATCAGATAGGCACCAGTTAAGACTTGGCTATCAGATAGGCACTAGGACTCATCAGTAGGCAGGCCTCTCTCTATATAACTATGTATCAGCATTCTGCAGTCAAGAACTATGTAAAAGTTAACTATTACCAAGACTCCATGAAATATATATCTCGTTCTAACTTACTCTAGTGTTTCTAGTTTCTGCTGTCCCACTGGCTTGTCACCTCTGTACCTGCACACACATGCATCCTTTATTCCTGTGTCGGTCACTCCTACAACCGTTGGAAGCGAGACACAAAAGTGGCGACGAGGCTGGGACACAAAAGTGGCGACGAGGAGCAATAGAAGAATCGTGGACCAGCCCGCTTGCAGCAGACAGACAGCAGCAGTCGGAGCACACAGAAATTGCTCCCGCCCACCCTCCTTATTATACGATTTTTGGGGGAACATATTCTGTTACATGTCTGTGGACTTTTTTGTTGCAGTGCGTCCTCATTTCACATTTCATTTGTGTTATGTTATAATTTACTTGTATGCACGGCGCCTAATTAATCAGCATGGCCACTACCCCGAACCCAAACTTAATGGAAATTATTCAGTTACAGACGGCGAAAATCACGCAACTAGTCCAAGCGGTGTCACAGTTGATGGCACAGACAGCTCACTAACAACAACAGCCGCCCACACCTGCAGCCGCACCGCTTCCTACGTTTCGCCAGTACAACGAACATGAGGGAGAATGGAGCGACTACTTTGCTCAATTTCAAGAACTTGTTGCGGCTCATCAACTTATAGATCAGAGAGTGTAGAACCTTTTCTTATCGATTGTGGGCACTCAAACATTCGTATTACTACAGAAACATTTCCCCCATGCATCTCCTCATGATCTAGAATTCGATCAAATTGTAGAAGCACTGAATGCTCATAATGAGAGAAAAGTTCTCGTAGCAGCGGCACGGTACCGATTTTTCAGACTAAAAAAAAAAGTCACCCAAGCAGTCACACCAGCAATGGATTACGGAATTGAAGGGCTTAACCCGCAAATGTAAATTTACTTGCTCTTGTGGACTTTCTTATAGTGACGTGATGTTGATGCGATTACGCAAAACATTCAGGACCCAGAAAAGGGCAGCAATTCTAAAACAATCTGACCCCTCATTGGGTAGTGTACTGCAGCTTATAGAAGCGCATGATACTTTCGACTAAGCAGATGTAGAAATGCAAAGCCACAGTGTTAATTCAGTGCGCTGCAACGGACGCTTTCATAGTCACAGTTCTCAGTACGGCACTAGTGATTCTTATTTTTCTACCGGCCGTGCTGAACAGACAGTGAACAGTAGCCAGTGTAAAAGTGCGACACAAAGGTCGCTCCATCGTGTTAGAAACAGTAATGTGTATAACGGGCGTCAACGATCTTATCAGAAAAATGTGGCAAATCAGGACACATACCGACAGTGTGTATGGAGATTAAATATTCTAAGCACGGTGCCGTTAGAAACAGTACTTCGCACAGTGCACGAACAGTTCATACAGTAAATGTTATACACGGTGTGGACTTGGAAAATGCTTCTCTTGATTCTCAAATGCAAGACAGTTTTTCTTCACCTATTGCAAAACTATGTAGTGAGCCACGTCGCAAGCGCCGTCGAGCGCGTAAAACTGTGCAACAGAAAAGTGTTCAGGACAAACATAATGACTATGTACAGTGCAATCCTGTAGTGAAACTAGTGCCTTCTGCAACTGCTCATTGTAATAGTGCCCAGTACTATGTAGCTAGTGACAGTAGACTTGATGTAGCTACTCAAAAGTTTAGTGCAGTAGTTAGTGAATCTGTAATAGCCTCGCAGCGCGGACAGCGATCCGGCGGTAGTGCCATCTAGTGATAGTGATATTTAATCTGTGTGCTGATTCTGAGCCGCTTCCTCCCCTACGCAGCCCGCGCATGCGCAAGTGCGGCAAATGAACTTTAGCAGACATTGCCCACATTCGCGCATCGGTCGTGCGCCAAAAGCACAAACTGTTTGTGACTCTTTCCATAGAAAATAAGACTGTGCAATTTCAGCTTAATAATGGTTCTGCTGTCACATTAATTAATAAAGACACTTATGAACTTCTGGGTTCGCCAAAATTGTCGCCGTCACAACAAGTGCTAACGGCATGTACAGGTCAAAATATTCCCGTGCTAGGAACATGTAGCGTGCCCGCCTCTTTTCAAGGTGTAACAAAAACAGTTGTTTTTGTAGTTCTTCAGGACAAATCTACACAGAACATTTTTGGACTAGATGCATTCGATTTGTATGGGTTATCAATTCAAAGGGATGTTCTTCAAATTTCGTCAGTAGTGCTTCAGGACAAAATCAATGCTTATGTGAAAAATACAGTAACTTGTTTTCACCAGAACAAGGATGTGCAGAAGACTTTGTGGCAGATGTAACTTTAACAGAATCTGCTGTACCAAAATTTCGTAAAGCTAGACCAGTGCCTATCGCAATTCGTGATAAAGTTGCTGTAGAACTTAGAACTTACACGTTGGCAGGATAGTGGGTTGATTTCTCCTGTTTCTGCGAGTCAGTGGGCCTCGCCTTTAGTAATTATAACCAAGCCGTCAGGAAAACTTCGTCTCTGTGCGGACTTCAAATCAACAGCGAACAGTCAAACAATTGTAGACACTTACCCCCTGCCCCGACCTTAGGAACTGATGGACAAATTAGGACAGTCTCGCTTCTTTTCTAAGTTTGATTTAGCAGAGGCATACTTACAGATTCCGCTTGATGACGAATCAAAAAAGGTTTTCGTCATTAATACTCACATGGGCCTTTTTCAGTTTCAACGCCTACCCTTTAGCAGTTCTTCCGCTCCCGCTATTTTTCAGCGCTTTTTGGAACAGATGACAGCTTCTGTACCGTGCTGTTCGAAATATTTAGATGATATTGTGGTCTCAAGGCGCACAGTTGAAGAACATTTATCAAACCTGGAGTGCCTTTTCAAAGTGTTGACTGCAGCAGGTCTACATTGCAATAAAGAAAAGTGTTAGTTTTTTCAGTCTGAAATAGAGTGCCTAGGCTATGTGATGTGATTAATGCCCAAGGAATCCATCCCTTACAGTCACATCTTGAAGCGATCAAAGACTTGCCTCCTCCTAAGAATATGCAGGAATAGCAAGCATTAATGGTAAAGCGTAACTATTATTTCAGATTTATTCCCAATGCCTTTCAGCTTGCAGCTCCACTTCATCGCTTACCTAGGAAGAATGTTCCTTTTGTATGGTCCAAAGATTGCCAGGTTGCCTTTGACAAATTAAAGTCTGCACTGGCTCAGGATAGGGTATTATGGAGGGCTGCATCAAACCAGTCTCCGGACTGAAGACCACAACAAAAACATACTCAGCGATGCATGTTTGATTCCCTTTGACCCTCAGAAGCCTGTAGTGCTAGCAGTGGATGCCTCGTCATACGGTCTGGGTACAATATTGTCACATCGTATTGGATCTCACGATCGTCGTATTGCCTTTGCATCCAAGCTACTGACGCCAACGCAACAGCACTATAGTCAGATAGAAAAGGAGGCCTTAGCAATCATTTACGGCGACACAAAGTTTCATCATTACCTCTATGGCAGAAAATTCTTTTTGTTGACAGACCACAAGCCTCTCACGTCGTTGTTCTCACCCACAAAGCCAATCCCGCCACGAATGGCACAGAAACTTCAGAGATGGTCCTTGATATTGTCAAATTATCAGTTTGAGATTTTGTACCGACCTACCACTAAACATGCCAACGCTGACACACTTTCCCGCCTTCCGGTTGGCCAGGATGTGTCGTTTGATTCTTCAGAAATGGCGTGTTGCCAGATAGACTCCAGAGATGCTTCTACTGTCGCAGACTTCCCTTTGAACTCTCGTCGGGTTGTACAGGAAACAGCTGTGGATGCAGACCTAAGTGTGGTAGCACGTTTTGTTCGATCAGGGTGGCCTGCCAGAGCCAAAGACATTGAGCGGCCTCTGGTTCGACGTTATTTTGCACAACGTCATGCATTGTCTTTAAGTCAGGGTGTTCGGTTGTTACATACCGACAACGACCAAACAAGAGTGATTCTTCCTCGTTCCCTGCAAAGAGAAGTCTTACGCCTCCTGCATCAAGGACATTGGGGTATTGTTAGGACGAAGCAACTGGCCAGACGTCATTGTACCTGGTTTGGTATAGACACCCAGATTGACAGCATGACGTCACAGTGTACAGTTTGTGCGGAACATCAGGCGGCCCCTCCGCAACGTTTCGCAGACTGGCCACGCCCCAAGGGACCATGGTAAAGCTTACACGTTGACTGTGCCGGACCTTTCTGGATTACGCGCTGGTTAATTGTTGTAAACGCTTTTAGCAAGTTTCATTTCGTGATTGTCATGAACTCAACGACAGCGTCTAGTACAATCAGTGTCTTAACATCAGTGTTTTGCATCGAAGGTTTGCCTAAAACTTTCGTCAGTGACAATGGACCTCAGTTTGTTAGTGCGGAATTTCAATAGTTTTGTAGTGTGAATGGCATTCAGCATATCACCACTGCACCTTTTCACCCTCAGTCCAACTGTGAAGCAGAACGTTTCGTTCGAACATTTAAGCCTCAAATGGAAAAGATGAAAGGTCAGCACTCCAGGCAGCAAGCTCTTCAAATTTTCATGTGTACATATCGGTGCATGCCACGTGACGGCCCGTCTCCTGCAGAGCTGCTACACGGCCGCCGTCACCGCACTCTCCTTCACCTACTGCAGCCTCCCACGCTACGAGTCGGTTCGTATGGCACTTCGCGTTTTCAGGTTTCGACGCCGGTGTTGTACAGGGTGTTTGCTGGAAACCAGAAAAGATGGATGCCGGGCACCATTCTGCACGTGCTCGGTCGCAATATGTATGTTGTACGTTCTTCCACAGGGTCGGAGCTGCGATGCCACGCAAACCAATTGCGCCTGCACAGGCCGCGCGATCCTGTCTCTGGTTTCTTGATTCCAGACGCAGTTCACTGCCAGAGAGAACCTCCACATCGCTCGCCGCCGGGTCCAGCATCCCCGGACTACGAGATCATACCTATGGAGATCGACGTGCCTTCGATGCAGCCACTGCCGCAGCTGACTGCGTCACTGAGAGGGACTCCGGGACCGAGCGTGCCCCCATCGCCTGGGCCACGCACCTCAGATGATGACCTGCTCCTTCTGGGTGGAGGCGTGCGCCCTTCCCCTCGGTTTGGTGGGTTTCCCGGGGGATCGCAAGGTGGATACCTGGACGCGGACGGCGTCTCGATCCCAGCGTCTGCTACGACGCCCGTCCCACCAGTAACGCCCCCACCCAGGCCCTCCTCCCAGTGCCGCCGCTGTGGCCCTCAGCTCTACGCCACGACGGCACGGCAGTTTGGGGGGGGGGAGGTGTGTAGTGTCGCGCCATGTACTTACGCCGCACGCTGCCATGCACGCACGGCGCGGCGTTCTTACGGCGTCAGCCCTTTGCTGCAACCCTGCTCGTGGCCACGACTGCTGCATCGTTCACTTGGGCCTGAGAGAGGAACCAGTTAACATTTGGGAATCCAGATAGGCACCAGTTAAGACTTGGCTATCAGATAGGCACTAGGACTCATCAGTAGGCAGGCCTCTCTCTATATAACTATGTATCAGCATTCTGCAGTCAAGAACTATGTAAAAGTTAAGTATTACCAAGACTCCATGAAATATATATGTCATTCTAATTTACACTATTGTTTCTGCTGTCCCACTGGCTGGTCACCTCCGTACCTGCACACGTGTGAATCCTTTATTTCTGTGTCCTTCTCTTGCCACTCGGCCACCGACACCTACAACCGGCGGAAACAAGACACAAAAGTGGCGACGAGGCTGGGACACAAAAATATGATCCTTGACCTTCATGAAATTACTGGGTTGGGCTGTCTGTAAGCTGTTACAACAACATTTCAGTAGAGTCAGTACGAACATATATGTTTTCGAAGCTGATAGTAAAACATAATCTTTTGTCAGTTAAACTGTATTATTTAAATTCTTGGATTTTCATCTACATTAATAATAAGAAGTGCCATTAACTGTCACATTAAATAATTATCCTTTTTAATGAAATATTATATACATATTTTTAGATTAGACATGTAGTATTTGGAATTGTGGTGTCGAAATAAATTCGCATTAATTAGCCAAAACTGTATAATATTTCGATACTATTAATACTTGAGTGAGTGATAGCACATCTACCTTTTAGAAAATTAACTATAAACGTTAGTATTGTTATGAGTTCATGTGAAAAGTGTAATAGAACTGAGTCAACGTATGTGGCGCACTCAGTGCACCATGCGACTGCTTTTACACCATGAAAATGTGCGACTGCTCGAGGGTGAGATACTCTTCATAGCCCAGATGTAAACAATAGAAAACACAAATTGTAACTGCCATCAGTTAGGTGCCTTTTAAAAAGATTCTGTAGTGATTTGTGAGATAGCCCACACTGCTGTTTGTATGGCAAAACAACGGTAATGATCTTTCAACATTCATTATTACAGTAATAAAATTTATTAATAACTATTAAAAACTATGATTTCAAAGCCCCTGTCTTGCATAAAATGAACGTAATTTTCTAAGAGCGTTACTATGCAAGATTATATACATTTTGAGCATGGAGCTTCCTCTAAGAAATTTAAAATTCACATCTGGGCAAGAATGTTATTTAAAATACATTAACCAATATTTCGTGGATAAGATAATAGCAATGCTAACATTTCATTGACTTTCATATTTAAATACAACGTCATTACATGTAATAACTACTGATCTGATATCCACATATAGTTGATAATGAAATAAGTAGCGTTAAGATAATCATGGAATGATGTAACTTAGCCTTCATTTGAGGAAAGCATAAGATCTGAATGAGGTAGTCCCATTATGACTATTTAACTTTAGATGTGCAATACTATGAAGTCAGGTAATATTGATTACACATTTTATTACCTTTTATATTGTTTCTTGTTTCTCAAATGTGGATGATAGTCTTCCCATATGTGTTGTGGGTCAGTAGTAACATTACAAACATTTGCGACTACTCTTTCTTAGTTGCTACATGATGCCATCCACTGCAGTAGCTTGAATCCAAACTAGAAGAAAGTTAATATGAGACAGTACTATTAGAAGTAATTGAAAGTTATAATAATGTATCAAGCGTCAACTATATTTTTGGTGTAAAGCATTGTAGTCTGTCCTCCCCTACAGTGATGATACATAAAGTGTACAATTTTTGGGAAACTTATAAAAAGCTTGATAATACGGTGAACATAGTCAGTAGTATTTGGCTACTGTAGAACATTACACTTTTCATTTAATTCGCCTATCTGATGATTATAGATTTCACCATTAGTGAAATACTTCTAAAAATGTCAAGTCAGGAAATTTAATTTTTGTACCAATCATTCCGTACACATTATTGCAATGAGACTTGATACTCTTCAAAGCACAGACAGCACCATGATCAATATTAATGCGATTTGCTTGAAATTAGTGCTCAATATTAGCTTATGATCTTTACACATAAAATCAAAATTCAAAACAAAGTCTGTTATAAAATAATGCTGTTATCTGATTGTGACCCCCATCAGTTCGACACACGTATTTTATGGACACACTGCACACAATAAGTGTGTCAGAAACAGAAAATAAGCAATAGAACCAAATCATATGCCACCAAAGTGCTATTAGTGTAAAATTATACCGTTAATAACGCAAAGGAAAAGGTAAACTGATAATTAGTGGCAATGTTATGATTATATAACTCTCTGTGGTGACATTCTATTACTGCCAACACCACTATGTGAGAGAGATATTTGCCCCTGACAATCCGTGCTACTCTAATTGACCTGTTTCCATTATAAATGCATGGTAGAAAGATTTGATAAGGGTGACTGAAAATGCTGATAGGGCAAGAAAATACTGCTCTGTAGCTGGTTTAAGGTATGAATCACATAACTGGATTAAAAATTATCTGATTCGTCTATTTCCAAGAAAGGGAGGATGAGGCTTCATGGGAATTGAATGAGTGTGGTTGAACCTGCGTGTTGTTAACCAGTCATACAAAGATCAAATAATCCAGACTCGCTATTACCTTACTATAGTACTGGCATATCCACATACATTTAGTGCGTCAGTGAACTCGAGAGAATAATATGTGAGACTCTTTAAGAGACTAACTCTGTTAAACCACTGAAACAGTGAAATCAAATAATTTAAGTGTGGTTTTCCGATAACCGGTCAAAACATGCCCCAGTAACATTTTGGGAACAAATATGCAATATTTTTTTATATTCACATCCGTAAAATCAAATAGGTTTTTTTTCAACCTGAACAACGCAAAAAACTTGATATTTCCGAATCGACATTTTACTTACACGTTTTTAAGTGCTAAATTATCTTTTCGGTAATTGTTACATACTTCATTACTAAGTTTTTCTAAAAATACAAAACATCCAGTTTCACCTTGTTCAATATATTTTGTATCGTTTTCTTGCACTAGAAGCGTGAAAGGTAAATAGAAATACGACATACATAAATACAGCAATCTAACTGGAAACGTATTGCGTGTAAATCTTTGTCGGCTACTTTACACGTCATTTCCTGTAACGCCAACAAAATCTACACTGTTTATGACAATATTAAAAGAAATTCCACTGCCCATCAAATTACTGTTTGCAGTAGCAGCTTTTAACTGATCTCCTGTTTGATGTTGAGATCGCAGTTCGAATATATACAAAATATCTCGGAATGTTTGAAGTTAATATTGTGCGTGATATATTTGTGTCTCATTTCTGTTATGTGTTTGATGAATTAAATAATAGCGGACCTAACTGGATTCACTTATGTCTCGCATACTGTCATCACCTGTCTCCAGTAAAACATTTAATCTGATTTATCATGTGTGTGAAGAAGGAACGAAATCTAAAATTCATTTCTCATGTTTGTTACATCTCATTACTGTTACGCCTTTAAAGCTGAGCGTTTCTGAAGTGAAAAAATACATAGTAGTAACGATAATAGACACAAATTCAGAATATTTACTGTATTTGTTAAATACGTAAATGCACATAATATGTGCCCATCAATAAATCAAGATACAAACGTTTGTAGAAAGAAATGGGACACGTCTAAAATGACCATCCAGGAAACTGTCTGAGGAAACGTTACCAGCCTTTCTTCTCTGTCCTATCAATTTGCAAGAGTATGTGCTGGCCAAATATGAAATAAACTTGAACACAGAAAATAGGAGACAAAATGAGGAATTAACAGGATGGGGAACTACTAAAAATTACAAAAACAAAACCAAATGGTGTTAATAAAAGTGGGAAGAATTCAAGTTCTTTGTCACTACAACCGATAGGAAATGAAACTAAATACAGCACTTTCAAAAGAAAATTTCTCTTTTAGAGTTAAATGGAGGATTAAAAATAAAATCTGAATTTGGTAGAGCTTTAAAAAATTTCATACTATGTTTCACTGCTAGTTTTGCTTACATGATATTCTTCATACTCATGTTTATAAGTTGTTTGTGTAAACTGTGATTACATCTGTAACTTTATTTGTGATTTCATCGTATGATGGTGATTTTCAATGCTTTAAGACGGGGCTTTAATGGGTGCCTTAAGATACATTACTTAGTTATATTGTAATTTGGAGAATATTTTCGGTGCAAAGTGCCATATAAACTTTCCCTTAAAATTTTCACAGTTTTCTGGTAAATATTTACCAGACAGTTTCATTACTTCATTTTTACGCCCAGAAATGAAAATGTAGGATGTGATAAAAATAATAACTGTCAATTATATGCTTCGTATGAAAACTGTAGCTACTACAACTATTTTTATGCATGTTATGGAAATTAGAATTTTTTTCTTAAGAAAATAATAATTTTTAACGAAACGGGTTACTTTCCAGCTTGCATGTTTGCATGACCCCATTTGGAGTTTAGAAAAACTGTGGCACGTTATTTGCACACTTTTGCCCATCTAGTAAGTGGTATGTCTCTGCAGGAAAAGCTATGGGATTTGTAAGTCCTGGATGGAACGTGTTACACCCAAACTGGGAGTGACGAGTAAGTAACAAGGAGGAGGGACGATGATACCTTCTGTAATGATACTTTTTTTCTGGATTTTAACGCTGGTGTTGTCACAAGATCAAAGTTGAAAACCGGAATAGAAATTTAACTAACTGTAAGATCAGCAATGAATATTAATTTTTGAAATGGTTAATACACTTAAAAGACCACAAAAGATTCCTCCATCAGTTCTCAGTAGCAATGTAAGTTAAAATTTAAGACAACACCAAAAAGCACCATTACATAAGAAAATAGCAGAATCAGTTACCTGGTATGCCTTCATTGGTGGAAGCCGTGACACTGCAGTTGAACCTGTATCAATTGATTAATATCTTCGTGCTCATAAACTGATGCTTGGTTGCATGACTATTAATTATTAAAGTTTTAAGATCGTGTGCAATTTTGATCACTATGGTTATCGAAAGTTAAAGAAATTATCGGACTTTGCTTTTAACAGAATGAAGATTTCCTGCAGGCATTGAATTCAATTTTTAATATAAAATGAGAGTAAATAAATTTTGTATTGAGAATGTACTTTTGTCATCATGAAACAATAGGCAACAATGACCAAGCATCAATTTACTGATATTGCTGAAAATCAAATCATAAATTAAATGAAAGATGGGGAGAAATAATCATTATTTAAATAAGATAGAAATTTCAAATGAAATTTAAAATTTATTACGTTAAAGGGTGCTAACTTGGGCTTACACTTACATAATTCGGGAGGTCGAGTAGAATACGTCCGCTCAGTATAAAGGTAGAAAAACGAAAGACGACAAGCGATTCCGTTTTCTCTCCAGATCATTTGAAACAGTTGATTGTATTACTTGAAACAAGCGTAATCAGAGATTTATTGGCAGGAGAACGGATGCTTGTGACAAGAGTCGCAGATATAATTTTCAATAAAAAAAATATTAATATATTGCTACATTTGCCCCCTCTGGCTTTGAGTCGGCAAATGCACATTTCTTACTCAAAGACATCATGAATTTCTTATTATATGATTTGTTGTTATACATTTTTTTAACAGTTTATTTAAGACTGTGTGAGCCCACTAGATATGAGATTAGAAGTTACAATTGTGTCTTTTTCCTTTTTTATATATATAGTCCTTTCATTTTTTTAAACAATTTTCATTAATTTTTTCTTCTTATATTCAAATTATACAATGCCAAGTGTCAATGGTCGGACCAGCAGTGCAGCAACCGGTCCTCAGCGCGCCCGGATCGTTGAACGGTATGCGTGGTGGCGTGCAGCAACACGGTGCAAGGCGGCAGGCCGATTGATGTCGGTGGAATGCACCGCACACTCGGTCCCAGCGTAGTGGTGGGGTGAGATGCGAGGATGAGGTGCCCTTTAACAGAGCACAGACTGTTTTTCCCGCATCGCCTCGGTGTGGTTTTACATGAAATAAAAGTTGTACATATGCTATTAAAATTTATCCATTAACTAAAAATTACAGGTTTGATTACTGAATGAGTTTATTTTTGATTTACTTAGTTGAGTGCTTCAGTACTATTATAGTTTTTAGCGAACGGATGTAAGTGTGAGCTTTGATTTTAATAGCAAATATCGCTACAAACTGACATGAACGTATGCCCATTCTTGACAAAAATTTATTAATGGAAACTAAGTTATATAGAAGGCATATGTTCAGTTTATGACTTTACAAAAACGTATAACTAACATATTACATAAATCAACAAATTTTTCTTTGGCTTACTATACACATATAGACATTTATACATATATACAGGCATTGCTAACTGGATGTTACATTTTAGCGAATTTAATTTGTTTATTTTTCTGACATAGTGTATTCTTTGTACGTATCATAGCACAGTTCTTTGATTGGGAAGTGCCATAGAGGCGGTTTTCATTATATAAATGTTAGATACATTTTGTTTATTTTGAAACCATTCACAGTGGTACTTTGAATTTTGAATAGGATCGCCATTGGGTGCGTGACATAACAGTTCAAATGTTCAAATGTTTGTAGATCTATTGGACCAAACTGCGTGGTAATAAGACCGTAGCTTACAAACTACTTAAACCTAGGTAAACTAACGTCAGGACAGCACACACACCCATGCCCCATGGAGGACTCGTACCTCCACGGCGAGCAACCTCGCGCACCGCAGCAAGACGCTTTAGACCGCTCGGCTACTCCACTGTGGCACGTAACAGTCAAGCGTCAACAATGAATAAATTGCTACCGCTGGCCAGCTTCAGCAGTGTTTGTTAAAACATGGCAGCGGCAACCTCGCGAGCATTGCGTATGGCACATAAATCGCCGACTTTGTGTTTTCTCGTCTGTTTTTCATTTTTCTTCCAGAATAGAAGATTCATCCATAACAGTTCATAGTGAAGATCGTCGCAGCGCAGTGAGTACCTAATTATTTATATTATGGTGGTTAGGTCCGCTTACTTGCTGCACATTCTTCATTTATTTTTAGGTTGTCATCTCAGGTCCCTTAATCAAAGTCCATTAGCTGAGACAAGACCTACGACTTCGTATGCAAACATAACTATGTGACTAGCCATTAGTTCATATATGCACTTCGAAAGTCACTTTACTGCACGATTTTTTATCATGACTATTTAGGTCGGTATGTCACACGTAACAAGTTTTTGCGGTTTATTTCACATCACACTATTTAAGTGTCCATCACTATAACGCTAATATACATAAAGTAAAGTACTTGTCAGTCTATCCGTTCATGTATCACTTGAATTTATTATGCGAGTGCTACCTTTTGTAGTCCGAGCTTACTACTGTCGATGACAAAATCACTTCACTAGTTAATTAATATCTGTTTATGTGGTTTTTTCCTATTTTAAATGTTCATGAAGTCCTAGACTTCTGTCACGCACTTTGTCTATAAATGCGTCCTAGTTTTGTGAATACAAACACTGTTTGTATGGATAGTTTTATCACTAAAAGTTTTCTGTCACTAATTTCTCACAGTAGTATCACTGTCCTTTCAGTTCGTTTTATCATGTTCTACACATATCTTCTGGATTTTATACAGTTCATATTAGCCTATCGTTACTTTCCTATTTACAAAGGTTATATACAGTGACAAATTATTCTGAAATATTAGTCATTAACAGAGTTTATAAATTTTCAAATGACATACAAGCCACATTTTATTGTTTTTGGTTATTATTTAGTCATCATTATAGTTTTTAGACAATACAGTGCATTGTACAATAAGTCGTGGCCTATATTCATGTCAGAGGTCAGTTGTAGGAGGTCCTTCTTTTCAGCAATATTATTCCTCATAATCTTTTTACTTTTTAACTTAAAGGTTCATCATTGAGCATTGATATCACTACATTGAATATGTCTTTTTTTTAAAGAATGAGAAATGGATGTTTGGAATTTTTTATATCGGATTTTGTCAGTATTAACATGGGAGATGACGTCTGTCATACAACATTAGCAGTTAGCGTATAATTTGGGATGGTTCTTTAACATTTTTTTAAACAGGTAATGCAAATAAATTTTGCTGACACATGCTAATTTGGTCCATACATTTGGGCTAAATAGCATTCAGAATAAAGATCGAGTGAGATAGAGAAAAACGGCATTATAGTTAGAGAAGTCTCTCTAAAATAGCACACAACATTAATTCAGCACATCAATCCATCATTTGTAAAAATTACCATTTATATTATTATTATAAAATACTACATCAAATTAAAATATTCTAACGTCTCTCATAGCAAAGCACTCCATGCTTCTATCACAGATTGCTTTATGTTATGCATGTGGCCTGACCTGCTCTTGCCTGTTCTTTCCTTTTCAGAAATGAAATGTGTAGTTTAGCTTTTTTGTTTTAAATACAACATGTCTGTAGCCTAGAAACACCATGCTAAGTGTCTAATATTTTCAATCGTCGTGTTGTACGTGTGTTTAAGTGTCTTAAAACAAAATAATAGTTATATGAGTCTCCTCTGTCATTTTGATGTTGAGTTATCGATCATCTTATCGTTGGCAGGAACACAATTAGCGTGCACGTCGGCAGCTGAAAAAGAAGTCTTAAACTACTTCTTATACTAAAGGTTGTTTAGTCTAAAGATTGATTTTTCAATTATAGAACGCTTCTGACACATCAGCTTGTACTGTTGTTCAAAATATTTCATATCTGTTGCAAGTGTTTTGATATGTAAATAGTCTTATTGAAGCAACATTGTAATGACACTGTCATTTTAATTACTATCACGCTCATAAGCATCAGCATAAAGTGTTGTGTAATTTTTAAGAAATTTTTGTCCCACAATTCGTAACTAAAATTGTTCAATAAACTTAGATGTCTTTAACCCTTTCGCGGCTAAAGGGACGAGCGCCCTGGCTGCCCGCCCGACGAAGGCGCGAAGCCAGCTGAGGGCCTGAGCGGCGGCGGCTGACTCGGCCCAACGGCCGCTGTGGGCTACGGCCAGCTGCACGCTAGTCGCACGCTGCGGTGGCCACACAGCTGCCCCCAATAACACTGTTTATAAAATCAGTGTCTCACTGCTCTGCCAAAGCAGTTGCAGTTTGTGATACGAAACGGCCTTTCAAATCTAAACGACATTGTTATAAGATTATCCTCGGCTAAGAACGGAAATATTTAAGTAAATTCAAATACCTTTTTGATTTGTTGTTGAAAAAACTATAACTTGAGGTGTACGTTACCAAAATATATTACTACAACGTATTAAAGTTTCATTAACATCGGTCGAGTACGTTCCGCAACGTTTAGTTTTAAAGTCAGTTGTTCGTAGGAAAAACCTGCAAGACAGTTCTAGCTATAATCGTAAATAAAAAACAGTTATTGAAATTTATGCTGTGACATGTAGCACAATGAAGAATTAAACAAGAAAAATAATGATGTAATAATGAAATGGAAACAATAAAATAAAAATATTGATAGGTCGTTTGCATCGTTTGAAATTAAAGCGTAATTTCGATTCACTATGCTAAATAATCCGATAATAAGCATCTGCATGCTTTATGCTAGCGGATTTATTTTTCAGATATTCACGGAGTGGTAGAGTTTGACTTAGTGGTTTCCCATCCTCATTTCTAACGCAGACATTCGACTGCCGCTGGCTGAGTTAAAAACTTTTTTTATTATTTCTATTGTTTTTATTGTTTTCTTATTTTTTCATTTTCTTTTCTTTCAACATTCAAAGTACCCGAAGAAACTAATACTTCCTTAGTTTGTGGTATGTCTCAAAACATGGCATCATACAGAGAGCAACATTACACTTTTTTGCACCTGATTCGTGTCATTTTTCGTTTTGTATGGGCAGTACACACTACACAATGTCTTTGCGGTGTCTCCTTTCTCTCCGTTGTTCCGAAAAACCCGGGATAATGTTATTTTTTATTCCAGTCGAAAAGGGCTGTCCTTCTTGGTGTCAGTGGCATCTAGCGTTTAGATGTTTATGAATGAAACTTCTCCAGTAACTGACGGGTGGAATTTCGCTAGTGGCTTCTTCTATTTATTCTGCATTTCAAAAAATAGTTTTTGCATTGAGCACACTCAAGTCAGTTAAATGAAAGAATACTTTCTTGTACCATTTCTCTTTTTTCGTATGCACTGTAGGGACTTAATATTATGTTAGTCCTACCAATCGCACCCACTGACTAATTGTAACTAATTACGCAAGTGTGTTTCACTTTATTTCCTCCCATTTTATGAATCTTTTTTTCTGTCTGAGCAAATTCTGGTCTATTTACCGTGGATAGCATCCGGGACTTATGTATTGTCCAGCCCAGACTTCAGTTGTATTTACCTTTCTTGAGTTTATCAGGTAAAGGTAGTAAATGTTTCCTGTTTTCACGTACTGTGCCAATGTCATTAGTGCACTTCGCATGGAGCCATAAGAACAATACAGGACTCGAATACCAATTGTCTAAATAAATGCCATGACTTTTGTTGAGGTATGGTAACAACAAACTGACGACATCACCTGATTTGCCCCAGTCAGCATTTCTGGGTTCTAATTCAGTAACGGCACCAGTGTAGACAATATAATCCAGAATGTAACTGGTCTGTACGACACAAAGCACGGAAATTTTAACCCCACGGCTACATTTGTTTGGAATATACCGTTTGAACCATAGCCTTCCTCTGAAAAGCAGCAACTTTCGTCAGTTACTAAGTTCTCAAATGGGACTGCAGCCTGTCGGAATCTCTTTTTGGCGTGTTGCACAATCATGCCTGTTTTCACAAGAATATTTTGCGATGCGGACAAATTGTTACTGAAGTGTAATAAAGGCAGTATCGAGTGGCCGATCGCGTTGAGGCGCTGTGCTTAGTTGCGCGAGGCCGTTCCCCGTCGGGGGTTCGAATCCTCTCTCGGGCATGGATGTTTGTGCTGTCTTTAGTATAAAATAGTTTAAAAGTTGTTTGTAAGTTTAGGGGATGATGGCCCTGCAGTTAAGTCGCATTAGCTTAACAAACATTGTAACGAATGCAGAATCACCTTGTACCTGTCTCTGGCCATTATGTCAGAAAATACTGGTGTTTGCAGGAAGGAATCTTTTGACCAATATTCATTCACTGCTAATGTTTGTACCTTGACAGAAGGAGGGAAGAAGCCAAAAAGCAATAAAATTCTGGAGGGTTATAGGTGTCCATCTTGTTACCTGCTGGGCACTGTCGTCATTTTCTCGGTGAGAAATGTATAATACTTGTTCATATATATAAATAACTGAGACACATGCAAATGAGATAAAGTACAATAAATAAATACATAATCTAAATGAGTTGCTTATTCATCGAAATCTACCTTTAAACCACTAAAAGTGTTCGCGAAATTGTGGCGATTCGCCGCAGGACGATTATTTGACCAGTCATAAAATATTTTTCGTGTCGAAATTTCACTTAACATATCTTCTTAATAAGAGGAATCTTCTGCAGAAGTTCTTCGTTGTGTTGAATAAATACCGTTAGTCCCATACACATCCAGCTCTTTGTATAAAGAAAGGATTGTAACGGCAGTACAGTGAAAAGCTGTTCTCTCGCCAAACAGAAAATACAGGACGGGCTCGATGGAGAGCTCATGAGCAGGAAGGCCCGGAAGTGAAAACTGTAGTGCTTACCGACATATAAAAGAAGACCTGTTAATGGCAGTGCCACCAAGAATGTTGAGCCGCGGGTAAAACCGAGTCGTCGCCGCTCCATTGTGCGCGCGGCCCCGGGCGTACGTGAATGCCCTTAGCCTTCAGGTCGCTCTACCTGCTGGGCGTATATGTACACCCGTCGCCGTCTGGGCCTTCTGCCTGCCGGGCATACATATACGCCCGTAGCCGTCTGGGCCTTCTAACTGCCGGTCGTACATATACGCCCGAAGCCGTCTGGGCCTTCTAACTGCTGGGCATACATGTATGCCCGTAGCCGCAAAAGGGTTAAAGGTCATATGTTCCCTCTTAAATAAATTGCACAGTTGTTGACATGTGTGTTACCTGTCAGCTGATGAGCATTAATCTACTGGTTCCTAGTGGCTTATAAAACTTCATATCATTTGTACTGTCTTTGAAAATATAGCTGACTGCAAATACATTACTTTATCATGTCTCATATAGCAACATTGTTTGGATTTGTGTGTGTGTGTGTGTGTGTGTGTGTGTGGATTTATATGTTTGTTTGTGTGTGTGTGTGTGTATGTATATGTTTGTGTGTGTGTGTGTGTGTGAGGCTAGTGTTAGGAGCCATTGGGCAAACAAAACATTAATATAGCCTTATCACTACATTTCTTTCATGAAAACAATCCTCCTACTTCTGATCCATCGTACTAAAATAAATCATTTGCTCCATATATTCATTTTCATCATCATAAATATTCTCTTATACTTATACTAATTATTATAATAATTAAAGCCCATAGAAAGTGTTTTGTGTTGTATTAAACATAACAGTGGTTCGATATACCTGTGCATTTGCTAAGTGTTTGACATGAGAAGTTACACCATTAGTTAATATTTGTTGTCCATTACGTAACATTGTAAAAGAAAAAATATTTTGTTCAGCTTATTCTCCTTGGATCTGTGAATGTGTTACTTATTCACTAAGAATGAGGTGTCATATTTATCATTTTTGTTTATCTTGCTTCAATGATCAGCTTAAAAACTATGCATATAACTTTTTCAAATGCTTGTGTGGATATAAACCTCTCACTCTTTCCGAGTTTACTGTAGATAATAAATAACTTCCCTCATGCGGAATTTAAACAATTGTGAAGGGTCCAGAAAATAGATGTTGACACTTTTTGTTACGTTTTAAGATAGCTAATGGTTTAGGATGATTTCACAGAAGTACTAGGTCTCTGATACTGAATGTTTGTGTTATTTTTAGCTGCTTATTATAACAGGCTTTTTCTTTTTTAAAGCTGCATCAGTCAGGGCTACTAATATTTTTCTTACCTTTTCTTCCAGTGTTACGTCATCTCGAGGAAATTTTGGTATTGGTTTTACCCATTCGTTTGTCTCTTTGGTTTGTAAAACTAGGGTGTAGAATACAAGGGTAGGTTGTTAACCACTTGCTCAAATAGTCCAATATATTCAATCCAGGATGTTTGTTTGTTGGAAGCATGTGTTCTGATGAAGCGATTTAATTCCCGGAACATGCGTTCCATTGGATTGGCAGAAGGATTGTAGTGTGAAATGAGAATGTGATTCAGGTTGCGTTTATGCATTAAATCTTTCAATGCGTGACATGTGAGAGTTATTGCATTGTCAGACAGAACTGTCGTCGGCTTACCGAAAAAAGGGAAATAGTCGTGCTCCATGTGCCGAATCACTGCTTTTGCGGTAGTAGGTTTTAATGCGTATAACTTCACAAATTTTGAAAACACATCATAGAAGCCAAGAATGTGTTTGACGCCTCCGCGTTCAATCGGAAGAGGTCCTGCAGTGTCAATTGAAACTAATTGAACAGGTTTATATGGCAAGATAGAATGAAGCGGCATCTTGTTTGACTGATTGTTAGGCTTGCATTTCTGACAGATTAAACAGGATTTCAATGTGTAATGGATTTTTCGTTACATATTCGGAAATAACAGTATTGTTTAAGCTTACAGAGACACATTAGTGCGCCAAAGTTTCCCAAACTCTATGAGTGTGCCAAATTAGACATTTTTCATGTGTAACAGGTATGCAAACACACCAGAGTTGCGATTGTACATGTCTACGAAAGAAAAGTACGCCATTGAAGACTTTGTAGTGTTGATTTAGTTGTGCATCTGATTTGTCTGTAATTTGTGTGATAGTTTTGCTCCACCTGTCATCTGCTTCCTGTAATACCTGCATGTTTTTGCTCATATCTAAATAATATGATCTCAATTCCATGTCCTTCATGAGCATTACCTTAAACTCTGTGTTTGACTCAAAATAGTCTTCAAATTCTGGCAAACCCTGGGGAAGTCTGGAAAGTGCATCCGCTATGACATTATCTGATCCTTTAATGAGTTCAATTTCAAAATCGTATTCTTGTAGTATCATGGCCCATCTGGCTAATCTATTGTGTAACAGTCTGCATGACATCAAAAAGCTAAGTGCCTGATGATCACAGAAGACTCTTGTATGTTTCCCAAAGATATATAATGATGACCACTCCCATGAACCACAGACATTGCCGAGGTGGGGTGGCTTGCGTGCCTCAACGATACAGATAGCCGTACCGTAGGTGCAACCACAGCGGAGGGGTATCTGTGGAGAGGCCAGACAAACGTGTGGTTCCTGAAGAGGGGCAGCAGCCTTTTCAGTAGTTACAGGGGCAACAGTCTGGATGATTGACTGAGCTGGCCTTGTAAAATCAGCTAATGTGGCTTTGCCACAGAGCTACTGCGAACGGCTGAAAGCAAGGGGAAACTACAGCCCTTACCTTGCCCGAGGACATGCAGCTCTACTGTATGAACGTATGATGATGGCATCCTATCGGGTAAAATTTTCCGGAGGTAAAATAGTCCCCCATTCAGATCTCCGGACGGGGACTACTCAGGAGGATGTGATCATCAGGAAAGACAATACTGGCATTCTACGGGTCGGAGCATGGAATGTTAGATCCCTTAATCGAGTAGGAAAATTAGAAAATTTAAAAAGGGAAATGCATAGGTTGAAGTTAGATATAGTGGGGATTAGTGAAGTTCGGTGGCAGGATGAACCGGATTTCTGGTCAGGTGAGTACAGGATTTTAAATAAAAAATCAATTGGGGGTATCACAGGAGTAGGATTGATAATGAATAAGAAAATAGGAATGCGGGTAAACTACTATGACCAGGACAGTGATTGCATTATCATTGTCAAGATAGATACGAAGCCAACACTGACAACAGTAGTACAGGTTTATATGCCAACTAGCTCTGCTGATGATGAGGAAATCGAAGAAATATATGAGGAGCTAAAGGAAATTATTCAGACTATTAAGGGAGAGGAAAACTTAATTGTCATGGGAGACTGGAATTCGGTAGTAGGACAAGGTAGGGAAGGGAAGATAGTAGGTGAATATGGTCTGGGCAAAAGGAATGAAAGAGGAAGCCGCCTGGTAGAATTTTGCACAGAACATAATTTAGTTATAACAAACACCAGGTTCAAGAATCACAAAAGAAGGTTGTAATCGTGAAAGAGACCAGGAGACACCGGAAGGTATCAGATAGATTTTATAATGGTAAGACATAGATTCCGGAACTAGGTTTTAAACTGTAAAACATACCCAGGGGCAGATATAGACTCTGACCATAACTTGTTGGTTATGAACTGTAGGCTGAAACTAAAGAAACTACAAAAAGGTAGGAAAATCAGGAGATGGGACCTGGATAAATTGAAGGAACCTGAGGTTCTTAAGAATTTCAGAGGGAGCTTTAGGCAACAATTGACAGAAACAGGGGAAAATAAAACAGTAGAAGAGGAATGGGTAAAATTGAGAGATGAAATAGTGAAGGTAGCAGAGGACAAAATAGGTAGGAAGGCAAGACCTACAAAAAGTCCTTGGATATCACAGGAGATACTAAATTTAATCGATGAAAGGAGAAAATATAAAAATGCAGTAAATGAAACAGGCAAAATGGAGTACAGACGACTAAGAAATGAGATTGACAGGAAGTGCAAAATGGCTAAGCAGGAGTGGCTAGAAGGCAAATGCAGGGATGTAGAAGAATGTATAAATAGGGGAAAAATAGATACAGCTTACGGGAAAATAAAAGAAACATTTGGAGATAAGAAAAACAGCTCTATGAATATCAAGGACACTGATGGAAAACCGGTTCTCAGCAAAGAATGGAAAGCTGAAAGGTGGAAAGAGTATTTAGAGAGGCTCTATGAAGGAAATGATTTTAGCGGCAATATTGTAGAAAGGGGAGAAGAAGTAGATGAGGATGAAATAGGAAATACTGTATTGAGAGATGAATTTGACAGATCACTGAAAGACCTAAGTTGAAAGAAGCCCCTGGAGTAGATGATATTCCCTCAGAGCTACTGAAGTTTCTGGGAGAACCATCCATGACAAAATTGTTTCACCTGGTGTGTAAGACGTACGAGACAGGTGAAGTACCCTCAGATTATAAGAAAAATGTTATAATCCCCATTCCAAAGAAAGCAGTTGCAGACAGGTGTGAAAACTACAAAACCATCAGTTTAATAAGTCATAGTTGCAAAATATTAACACGAATTATATACAGATGATTGGAAAAGCTAGTAGAAGCCGACCTCGGAGAAGATCAGTTTGGGTTCAAGAGAAATGTAGGAGCACAGGAGGCAATACACGGCTTATCCTAGAAGATAGATTACGAAAAGGCAAACCTACATTCCTAGCTTTTGTAGATTTGGAGAAGGCCTTTGACAATGTTGATTGGAATAAACTCTTTCAAGTTCTGAAGCAAGCTGAAGTAAAATATAGGGAGCGTAAGGTTATTTACAACTTGTACAATAACTAGACAGCGGTTGTCAGAGTTGAAGGGTATGAAAGGGATGCAGTGGTTGGGAAGGGAGTGAGACAGGGTTGTAGCCTTTCTCCAGTGTTATTCAATTTGTACATTGAGCAAGCTATAAAGGAAAGCAAGGAGAAATTTGGAGAAGGAATTAAAGTTCAGGGTGAAGAATTAAAAACATTGCGTTTTGCCGATGACATTGTAATAATCTCAGAGACAGCAAAAGACCTGGAAGAGCAATTGAACGGAATGGACAGTGTGCTGAAAGGTGCATATAAGATGAACATTAACAAGAGCAAAACTAGGGTAATGGAGTGCAGTGTAAGGAAATCAGGTGATGCTGAAGGAATTAGATTGGGAAACGAAGCAATAAAGGAGGTAGATGAGTTTTATTATTTGGGCAGTATAATAACAAATGATTGTCGCAGTACAGAGGATATAAAATGCAGAATGGCAATGGGTAGAAAAGCGTTCTTGGAAGAAACACGCCCACAACCCCAAAATTTGACGAGTTTGTAACAATACAGAAATCCTGTCAGGATGGTTTAATATGTCTGAGTTAACCAGGGCTTGTTTAATTTTGTCAAAGTCTTGCTGACACTGTCATGTCTAATTCCAAGCGATATTTTTTCGAAGAATTGAAAGAAGAGCAGTACTATCGAGAAGTTGTTGTGGCAAGAAACGCCGAAAAAATGAACATAAACTTTAGAAGGCTTTTAATTGCTTCCTATATGAGGTGCTGGAAAATTTTGAATTGTTTTAATTTTTTCAGGGTCAGGAACAATGCCTGTGAGTGAGATAATGTGTCCAATTAATTTGATTTCAGTTTTAACAAACTTAGACTTTTTCAAGTTGACAGTTACTCCAGATGACAGAAATTTATCTAACACTCTTTCAAGTATGCTGACATGTTCTTCCCATGTAGAATTAGCAACAAGTGTGTCATCAACATAAACTGTGATATCATCTAGTAATTCTGGGCCAAGTACTGTATCAAGTGCTGTGATAAAGACACCAGAACTCACATTTAGACTAAAAGGCAGTACCTTAAATTGGTACGATCTTCCTGAGAAAATGAAAGCAGTATATTTACGAGACTCTTCTGTTATAGGAACCTGCCAATATGATGCACTAAGATCAAAACTTGATAGATATTTGACTCCATAGAACTTCTGAAGCTGTTTTCTGGCCTAGTTCTAACTGGAATGATAATCTTATTGATTTGAAGTGCATCAAGCACAAGACGAACAGACCCGTCTGATTTAAAAATTGTAGGTTCTATTATGTTCCATCTAATCATACGGTTAATTTCTATTTTGATGGCTGGTTATTTTGCCCAAGGTATAGAATATGTTTGCCTACAGAATGCTTCATGAGGCTTAACTTGCATGTTATACTGATATGTCCTAATTACACCTGGCCTTTTGTCAAATACTCGTATGTACTTGTGTAGCAAGTGGAGAAGTTGTTGTCTCTGACTACCTGTGGCATTGGTGGATTCGTTAACTTTTTGAACTATAGATTCAAGAGATTCATTTTCAGATTCCTGAATACCAGTATAATTTTGAAATTGCATTTGATTAACTGTGACTTGCTTCAACCTAACAGAGTTACAAGATTTTCTTGGTGTCTCTTCCTTCTTAGTGAAATTCAAAATAGAGACACAGTGGTTTACTGTCAAATAACATTTACCTTCCTTAAAATCTAATTTTGCTTCTTGACTTTGAAGATATTCTACACCAAATATACAGTCTTCTATGACAGCATCTACTACAAAGAATGAGCAAGTTGTTGTTGTTGTTGGTTTTTGAGGGGACTAAACAGCTAGGTCATCAGTCCCGAATGAGCAAGTATCAATTTCATCACATATTTGTAGTTGAACAAGTGTTTTAACTTAACTGGCTTATATTTTGCACCTACTGCACCACTGATTTTACACTTCTGCACAGGAAAGGTAGGTAACCTCTGAATGTTGTTTATGCATTTAAATAGACTGTAAGAAAATACATTAACAGCTGCTTCACTGTCAACTAAAATCGATGTAGGTATGCCTCCTACTGTTCTTAAGATGTGTGCTTGATAGGCAGCAATAGGTACTTTGTTTTGTTGTATTTGTTCCTGGAGTAGCTCTTCCCTGATATCGATTCCTTTATTGTAACACAACATATTTACTGTGAGAATTGTGCCCTCACTGCCTCTGTCGCTCAATGTCGGAGGGCCAGACACAAGCCGATTTAGTTTGACGTCTGCGTCCGAATGTCTTTAAATAAATTAGAAATTTCAAATGAAATTTAAAATTTATTACGTTAAAGGATGCTAACTAGGGCTCACATAATTCGGTAGGTCGAGTAGAATACGTCCGCTCAGTATAAAGGTAGAAAAACGAAAGACGACAAGCGATTCCGTTTTCTCTCCAGATCGTTTGAAATAGTTGAATTTATTACTTGAAACAAGGATAATCACAGAGTTATTGGCAGGAGAACGGATGCTTGTGACAAGTGTCAGATATAATTTTGAATAAAAAAAATGTTAATGGGAGCTTTCGAGTCAAAAGTCAATTATTTACGTAATGGCAAGTAAACTGAAATAATGATGTTGTTTAGGTCTTCTTTCAAAAGAATGGTTTTATGCAGCTCTTCACGCTACCCTGTCCTGTGCAAATCTCTTCATCTCTGAATAAGAACGGCAACTTGCATCATTTTGAAAATGCTCACTGCATTCGTCTCTCGGTCGTCCTCGTCTAATTTTACCCCACACACTCACAAGCAGTGCTAAACTAACTGTTCTTTGATGTCTCAGAATGATTCCCACCAATCGATCCCTGTTCTTAGTCAATATATGGTATAAATTTCTTTACTCCCCAATACCGTTCAGCACTACCCATTTCAACATCGTCATTCGTGTGTAGCACATTTCAAAGCCTTCTATTATATTTCTCTTTGAACGCTTTATCGTCCACGTTTTACTTCAGTGCAATGCTATACTGCTGACAAATGCTTTCAGGAAGGACTTCGTAAAATTTTATTTTGGATGTCAAGAAATTTCGCTTCAGCAGAAATGCTTTTCTTCATATAGCCCGCTTCCTTACTTCTTCCATCAGAAGTCATTTTGCTACCCAAATAACAAAAATCATCTACTATGTTCATTGTCTCATTACCCAATCTAATTCCTTCAGCATCTCCTGATTTTCTCACAGTACATTTCATTACCTTTCTCTTACTCTTTTGAATGTTCATCTTATACCTTCCTTTCAAGAGACTGTCTATTCCGTTCAACTTTTCTTCCAAATCTGAGGTGTGACTTTTTTTTCTGCGTATTGAGGCTCTAGTAATGACACCACTATGGACGATATCTACCTTGTCTAAAATCGTAATAAGGATTAGGACACCCAACTAAGTTCGGCATTAAGACATAAGGTCTGTCAACTTCTCTAAAATCTCTAATTAACTCCTCTAAATTTGGTTTGTAATACCACAACTTTTCAAGAACAATAAAAGCAGCTGGTATATTAATCTTGTTTCCATAAGAGGTGATAGCTAGTTCATAAATTCTCTGTTCTGTTGTAGGTACAAGGAAGGCAAGCCGAAGCTCGACAGGATAATGTCTTATGTGGTTCAATGTATCTTTAAAAACAATTAAAAATTAAAGTAGGGCAAGAGTCGACAAGTGCTGAAAACATATACTTTTATTTTATAAAAGGTCATATACACTCTGTGCCTAATACTATACGACACATACTTAATCGTAGACTCAGTTACATTATCTTTCGATGGTTCTTCAGCAGACAATTGCAAACCAATATAAAATGGATGTGTTCCTTGAAACAATCGATTCTTAGCTTTCCATATCTGACCACATATTTGCTACAGAAACTTTACAGAGCTCGTTTCTGGTTTGCTATAAGTTAAATATTTAAACTTGTTCCTTCCATTATATTTCTTCCAAGACACTCCTGCTGAATGTACATAAGTAAAACTAAAAACACCAAGTTTATCAGTAACCGCAATACGAATTTTCTCCAAACCCTCTTGATTCTCGTAGTATTTCTTAGCCACATGATTATCCAACGTTAATTTCACCACCCTAAAATTAACTATATGAATGTATGTCACAATCTTATTAATTATAAACTCATAAAACTTACTACTAAAAATTAAGTTAATCAGTTATATCAAAAGCCTTTAATGCATGAAGATTCTTCGGTGTATCGTCATGCTTCTTCATTGATCGCGATTTAAACTTTCACATTAATGTTGATAGTTTTCTACTCGCGGAAAGCAGCATTTCATTAATACTGTATTATCCGGACGAGCTGCGGCTTGTTTTCCTTCTTCTTACCACACAAGCATGGATTGTTCAATTAGGCATTACTTTTTATGGGAAAAATATTAATGTGTCTGCAGCTGTGTTAGTGCTGGAGTAGTTGGGTTTTATGAAGCTAATTTGGAAAAATTAAGCAGAGTTTTTAGGGACCCATATAGACACTATGTCCTAATGCCGAACTGAGTTAGGTGCGCCAATCCGTTTTATGATTTTAAGCAGGGTAGATAAAGACTGAGTCACTATATCATCGGCAAAGTGCAAAATGCTTATTTCTTCTCTCTGAACCTTCATTCTTTCTCCAAATTTCTCCTTGCATTCCTTCACAGCTTCCTCGATTAAAGACTGAATAACATTAGGGAAAGGCTACTCCATTCCCAACTATTGTGTCCCTTCCACTTTAATACCTCAAGCCTGTTTTTTGTACAACTTGAATTTAACTCATCACTCCCTGCATTTTACCCCCTGATACCTTCAGAATTTGAAATAGTATATTCCAGTCCCACCCCCATGAACCACAGACATTGCCGAGGTGGCGTGGCTTGCATGCCTTAGCGATGCAGATAGCTGTACCTTAGGTGCAACCACAGTGGAGCGGGTGGCCTTGTAATATCAGCTAACATGGCTTTGCCATGCAGTTACTGTAAACGGCTGAAAGCAATGGGAAACTACAATCATTACTTTTCATGAGGACATGTAACTCTACTCTACGGTAGCGTGGAGAGCTGCATCAAACCAGTCTGCAGACTGGAGACCACAACAACAACATATTCCAATCAACAGTGTCAAAAGCTATTTTCGTTTTCAAATAACATGTTGAACAACTACTTCTACTATCTAATTATCTTATCTAATTCCTTAAGCATCACATTCTATTACTCTTCTTAATGTTCAACTTATACTTTCAAGACACTGTCCATTCCGGTGAATTGCACTTGTATTTTTATGCCTCTGAGAGACTTACAATGTTATCAGCAAACCTCAATGTTTTTATTTCTTTTCTCTTAAATGTAAGTAATGGTTCAAATTTCTCCTTGTGTTCCGTCACTGCTTGCTCAATGTACAGACTGGAAAAGGCTACAACCCTGCTTTACTTGCTTTCTAATCTATGCCTCCCTTTCCTCACCTTCGATTCTTATAACGGAGATAAGTCGTAAGGTGAGTATTGCCTCATCTGATCCTACATTTCCCCAAAATACAAACTGATCTTCTCTTATGTCCCTTTCTACTAGTTTTTCCAGTCGTCTGGAAATAATATGTGTTAATATTTTGCAACTATTTCTTATTAAAAAGATAGGTCTGTAATATCAGTGCCCTGTCAAATCCCTCTAGCAGTATCGAATCTCCTATCTCAGTTTCATCTACTTCCTGTTTCTTTCACCAATACTGCAGCCAAAATTGGCCAAACAGGTGAGATTTCACACAAAACTTACGTATGGTATTCCGATTTGGTTACAACTGTAATTTTGTGTAATACAGCGCAATATTTTGCTGTTTAAACTCTTTACTTGAGGATTACATGTCGTTCACTTAAAGTGAGGCAACATGGAGCTACCATAATAATGATAAGTCATTCTCATGGCCCTCTAGTATGGTTCTGGATCCTCTTGGACGCCTGCAAACTTGCACACCTACGTAGCGTAAACAGTGCGATGTTATCAAACAGCTCTTGAGCGTTCGTAGGCCATTCCTCCGTGAGTGCAATATCCAGCACTGCACCCATTGTGGGAGATGCTGGTCTTGCTGCAATGTGTCTGCCAAGAGCATCCCAGACATACTGAATTGGGTTTAAGTTCGATGAACAAGCAGGCGGCAAGTTCAATTTTCTCAGCTTCAATTTATGTTGCTTATCACTGCAGCTCTCTGGCGACGGCTGTTATCGTCCACCAGAAGAAACCCTTCTCCTATGGCACCAGCATAAGGCACAACAAAAGCTTTAAGGATTCGTCTCTGTACCTTTCTGAACGACATAGACGTCCGTACCCACACCATTCGTCCACCACCATGATATGATGGTGTTTCCTGCACATAAGCAGGATTATTGCTAGTTTCACGTTCTGTCCAGATGAGCGAACGACAATTGTCCATCTGAACACAAAATCTTGACTCATCTGTGAACAGAACTTAGCGCAAAACGGTGTCGTGGTTTTAATGAGACACTCGCCATACTACTACGTGCATAGAGGTCAAATTCTCGAAGACGAATTCTGAGAGTTTGTGTTGATATTGCGCGTCCTGTTGGTACTTGTAGGGTGCGTGGCAAACAAATTGCATTCAGCCTTCTGTCTCGACGAGCTGCTAACCGGAGATAGAAGCCATCTCTTACTGATGCTCCACGTGGACATCACTGGCCTTCCTTCCTTTAACGGTTCCCGTCAAAAATCGCGTTCAGTTATGGATTAGATTAGATTAATTCTTGTTCCATAGATTATGAAGTTGCAGTTCTTCTTTGCTAATTTTCATTACCAATATATATATATATATATATATATATATATATATATATATATATATATATAATGATATTTCACAATATAAACATGTTCCAACTTCATAATGATGTGGGAAGAGTCAGGTTAGAAACAAGTGTCTGTACAAGATATTACATTACACAAAATATTACATGAAACAAATATATTTTAATTTTTTCTAAAAATTCATCCAACGAGTAGATTGAGTTGTCATTCAGAAATTCTTTTAATTTATTTTTAAATACTAGTTGGGTATGTATCAGGCTTTTCATGCTGTTTGGGAGGTGACCAAAAACTTTTGTGGCAGCATAATTCACCCCTTTCTTTCCGAAGTCAGATTTAACTCTGCATGGTGAAGATCATCCTTTCTCATGGTATTATAGCTATGAACACTGCTATTACTTTTCAATTGGGTTGAATTATTAACAACAAATTTCGTAAGTGAATATACATACTGTGAAGATACCTAAATCCTTCATGTCTGCAGAATGAACTTTGGTGAGCTACAGGAAGTATTCGGATTTACGCATTTCTGCAATGAATACTTTTTTACTCAATTATGAATTACCAATATGATTCCATACCAAATCAGTGAATGAAAATAGGCGTAGTAAGCTATGTTTACTCAGGTACCTGTCGCCAAAATTGGCAATAACCCTAATAGCATACACAGCTGAACTTACCCAGTTCAGTCGCTCTCAATGCACACACCAAAAATGTTTGAAAATTCTACCTCAGCTACAGACTTCTCTTTAAAGTCTATATTTATTACTGGATTTGTGCAATTTTCTGCAAGAACTGCATATATTTGTATTATAAAAATTTAATGAGAGGCCGTTTGTTGGGAGCCACTTAATAATTTTGTGAAAAACATTATTTACGATTACATCACTTAGTTCTTATTTTTTGAATGTGATTACTACACTGTATCATCAGAAAAAAGGATGAACTTCGTATTTTCATCAATGTAAAATGGCAAGTCATTAATGTATATCAGGAACAGTAAACGACCTAAGATGGAACCCTCTGGGACATCAGTCTTGCTAGCCCCCATTAGGAACCAGCTGATGTTTTGATATTACATGAACCTCTTATTTCAACTTTCTGCATTCTTGCAATTAAGCAGCAATAATGATTAAGCTGATGAAAAAGATAATTAAAATAAGAGAGTCTAGATTATTTAAAAATTTAACATCGCTGTTCAAAAACAAAAAAAAAAAAAAAACAAAAAAAGAAAAAAAAAAGCTTTGAAAAATCATCTAGAAGAATTCCATGATTTACACAATCAAAGGCTTTCGAGAGATCACACAAAATAGCAGTGGGTGACGTCCAGTTACTCTGGATGTAAATCACATCTTACTTCAGTGCAGACTAAGTGTCAAATTGTTGAAAGACCTCTTCAGAATTGATCACTGCCAGCCGCTTCGCAATATCCCAGTTTTACGAGACACAATCAGGAGTGCATCTAAATCTAGTACATCTATATAGATACTATGCAAATGATATTTACGTGCCTGACGGAGGGTTCAATAACCACTTTCATAACCTTTCTCTACGTGCCATTCTCTAATAGCGCGCGGGAAGAAAGAACACTTAAATCGTTCCGTTTTGGATCAGTTTTCTCTTATTTTTTGGGGTGGTCACTCTCCCTATGTAGGTGGGTGCTACCAAAATATTTTCACATTAAGAAGTAAAAGTCGTTGATTGAAATTTCGTAAATATATCTTGCCGCAGTGAATAACGTGTTTCTTTTAATGATTTCCACCTCTAATTATGCTTTTTTTTCTTTTTGTGATTTTCTTTTAGTGGTCATGTGTATTACTTCACAGTTTTCTTTATTTAGTGCTAATTGCCAATTTCTGCAGCATGTAAAATTTTTGTCTAAATAGCTTTGCAGTTGCTTTTGATCCTCTGTTGACTTCACTAACCAATAAATGACAGCATCATCCACGAACAGTCTGAGGGAGCTATTCAGAATGTCTTCAATTCAAATGTTCAAATGTTTGTAGAGCTTATGGGACTTAACTACGGAGTCATAAACCCCCCTTACAAACTACTAATGAACTAGCTTATACTAAAGACGGCACAAAAATCCATGCCCGAGGGGCGATTCGAACCCCCGACCGCAGCGGGTGTGCAAACCGTGACTGACACGCCGCAGACCGCTCTGCCACTGCGGCCGTCTAGATGTCTTCCAAATCGTTTATGAACACAAGGAAGTGTAGGGAACCTATAACGCTTCCCTGGCGTACACCAGACATCACTTCTGTTTTAATCGATGACTTACCGTAAATTACTACGAACTGTGTCCTTTCTGATAGGAAATCGCGAATCTAATCACACGGTTGGGGCGATATTGCATAAACACGTAATATCATTAGAAGCCGCTTGTGAGATACAGTTTCAGAAGCCTTATGGAAATCCATAAATTTGGAATCGATTTGAGATCCCTTGTGGATGGCACTTATCACTTCATATTACACGAGCATATGATATCGTATGCACTTTCAGACACTCCAGTACCCGCAACCACCTCCCTGCATGCCATAGCTTCGGGTAAGTCACGTTTTGGTCCATTGCACTAGCTGCTCACTACTCTATCTGAATCCAATTGTTCGTGTAATTGGTTTCGTAAAGTAAACAGAAATCAACACCAGCCCCTTTGGCAGCAACTTTCTGTTATTACCATATTTCGGTTGCCGTACTGTTGATGTCTTCACTTCGTAGAACCAACAGAAAGACGTCGAACTATTTTAGTTCATTCTGCCGGTGACAATACTTCAGAACCCAAATATCTGAACTGATCCCCTAACAGTTTAGAGCAGTGCACATGTTGTCTACTACCACGAGTGCTCGTACATTCTACTATTCGCAAGAAAGGTCAAATGTTTATTACAACTGTCGCACGTAATGTTGTTGGACTTTCAGTACATTAATGTGAGTTGGTGACAACATCACTACCAGGCTGCGACATTTAGAGACGCATACTGGAGGTGATAATCTCCAGCACTTTATTTGTGATCCATCTTAAAATTCCACAAAATAGATCATTTCTATAAAGATAATGGATTTTCTAAGTTATATGTGTTTCTTAGGTATACTTTCCTTGTCATGATAATTCATTCTTGTGGAAGTGCATTAAAATTTAAACTTTTCCACCCTCTAAAAATTAATATCTTGGTCTCCCCCTTATGCCCCTAACACCCCCCTTGTGCTTGCCATCCTCACTTCTGTTTATAGGAAAACCTGTTTCTGTGGCTACTGTGGAAGACGCTGTAAGAGAGATGCTCTGTAGCTCGGTACGAACTTTTGTCGAAGATTCGAGAACATACCTTTACCGAGGAGTCAAGCAGTACATTGCGCCCTCCTACGTAAATCAAAAATGTTTGTTAAGCTTAAGGGACTTAACTACGGGGTCATCAGTCCCTAAACTTACAAACTACTTATGAACTACCTACACCTAAGCACGGCACAAATATCCATGCCCTAGGGGAGATTCGAACCCCCGACCGTAGTGGCCGTGCAGACCGTGACTGAAGCGCCTCAGTCCCCTCGGCCAACGCGGCCGGCTACGTAAATCTCGCGAAGAGATCATGAGGGTAAAATCAGTGAGACCAGAGTGCACACAGAGGGATACTGACAATCTTTCCCTATGTGGACAATACGAGACAGGAATAGGAGGGAGAACCGATAGTGATACGAAAGGTACCCTCCACAACATACCGTCAGGTGGCTTGCGGAGTATAAGTGTAGTCGTAGATTTATCTTGGGCTACTTCCTACATTAGTGACGGTTAGGATCATTCGGGTTGGTTTGTACACAGTCATATTAATGAAGAATAAATGTTTCCAGTCAACATAATTAACTGCGGAAGACGGCTAGTTAGGCTATCAAATGGTATGTCATTAGCCACCCTGGAGGTATTGGAAACACAATATTTCGACAGGCCGAGTCTCCATGTAAACCATAAGTAAACCGTCGGCGCTGCATCATTACAACAGAATTTTGGTCTCTTGAAGAACAGTGTTCGCTTCTATACCTACAGGAAATAGTACGCCGATAAGAGGAAATCGCACCCTGTGCGTTAATGGAGGAATTCATCCGACAGCAACTTTACTATGTTCTCACAGAACCTATTGACAGACATTTAAATGCAAGTGTAGCAATTCAGTCTAAGAAATGATTAGAAGGAATTGAGATGTTAACATTTTGCTGTGATTATAGGTAACTGATGCATGCATTGTCACAGGTGCGTATCCAATCCCACATATTACAAAAACCTGACATACTTAGGTCAGTTTCGTTACTTTATTACAATTGATCTTAAAAGCGGCTATAATTTATTGGGAAAAATATAGATCTCCATATATGTTCTGAAATACACTTATCATGCATAGTGGAAAATACCTATTACCATTTCTAGTAATTTTCTTTTCTTCCATTCCCAAATAGAAGGAAGGAAAAATGAATGCCTATTTGCCTCTGTCAGAGCCCTAATTTCTCTTATCTTTGTGGACTTTACGCAAAATGTAAGTTGCAGGCAGTAGAATCGTTCTGCAGTCAGCTTCAAATTCGGGTCATCTAAATGTCCACAACAGTGTTTCTCAAAAAGAAGGCCATTTCCCGACCAGCGATTCCCATTAGTATTCACGAGGCATTCATTGAACCAACTCGTGCATTTATTGAACCTACCAGTAACAAATCTTTGAATTTCTTCGACGTGTTCCTTCAAACCTTTCTGGTGGGGATCCCACACGGATGAGCAGCACACAAGATGAGGTCACTCAAGCGTTTTATATGGGATCTCCTATAGAGATGATCCTCTTCTTACCGAGGTCGACCATCACCCTTCCCTACGAGCGCCCTTACAAGTTCGTTCCATTTCATAGTGCTCCACAACGTTACTCTAGATATTTAATCGACGCGACAGAGTCCAGCAGCACTCTGCTAAAGCTGTATTCCAACATTATTGGATTATTTATTTTCTTAATCATCTGCATCACAAATCAAAAAATTCAAATGTTTGTTCAGCTTATGGGACGTAACTGCCAGCTCAACAGTCCCTAAACTTATAAACTACTTATGACCTACCTTATACTTAGGACAACACAAAGATACATGCACGAGGGAGGATTTGAACCCCCGACGAGGAATGGTCTCACGCATTGGATCTGTGTCACCTTATATTTCTCACACCAACTACAAATTTTGTGTATTTCAACTTCCATCCCATTAAAGTCATTCAATGACGACTCCTAACTTCACACTGTTGCGCTTTCAAAAAACAGCCGCAGAGTTCTTCTTAGTCTGTGCTGTCAGTTCATTTGTGTGGCTAGAATATGATAACGGTGGAGTGGCCGAACACTTTGAGACCTCCCCTCTCGAAATCTCCCAGTGTGCGTGTTCCAAGTATTTTTATTATTAATAACTGCATCAGTGTTTATGTAAATAATTGCATGTCCTTCCAGACCGAATCATAAATAATAAAAAAAAAAAAAATCCGATTAGTATAACACTACTGGGGCTCGAGGCACGCACCATGCGCTCGAGACTTACAGTCTGCACCCACAAAAATGGCGCTGGTGGTTGCAAATGAGCAGTTCATTCTTTACTTTTATTTGGTGCAACTTTAATAATGTCCAGTTTCATTTTTAACTTATAGCTTAGATCAACATTGCAATCTTCTATTTCTTCTTCCAGCCACCATTTCGGCAGGTATGCTTTCGAACACCAACCATAAAATAATTTAAAGGGGGGAGGGGTTAAATTTGTGCGATGGATTTACATTCCTTGTTAAGATTCTGATGTTCCAGCCCTAATTCGGAGATAACTACCTGGACTGCGAGAAATATGTTGCACCTGCTTTAATATAACTCTTATGCTACAACAGTTTTGGGGGAATGAATGCTACCTCTTGGATTTGGACATCACACATGGTTTTGCAGGGAGTTTTAATAAAGTAGAGATGTGCGACTACACCAAAAATAAATGACGAACTGTTTTCTGTGTGTAAATGTATGTACAAAGATCTGTTTTCTGTATATAAGTACATATCAGGAAGTATGAGAGATATTTACCACTTCATTGCTATTTATAAATATCGCCATACAAATATTTCAATACCTGAAACGGGGTTGCATCATTCCAGTGTAAAGTCTGTTTTACGATGAGAATATACCGCTGGTTAAACATACCTAGAGTGGAATAGACACTTGTTTTGCAAAAATTAGAACCCTATATGGAAATTTTTAGCATGTGGTATAAAGTACGACTTTTTAACAGTTTATGTTGAGAACAAGACACCCTCAGTTTGAAAAAGCAGATAAACAGGAGATGGATCTTAGCCAACAATGTTTAACAGAAAGTACTCAGAAACTTCCAGTAAATCTTAGTCAAGCCATTAGTATGCAATATCAGTTATCTTTATTACATCAATATATTCCAGGACTCAGAAATAAACTTGATGAACTACTCATTTATATTGATGAAATAGATTCCTCTAACCCAGTTGACATAAGTTGCCTCTCTGAACATCATGTGGCCACTGGTATAGACATGTTAAACATTCCAGGATTTAATATAGCTTCACACTTCAGTAGAGTAGATATGGAGGGAGTAGGAATTGCCACATTCATTAAAAACTACTATAAATTCAAGAATATTGATATAAATAAATTCAGTCTAGAGCAGCATTTAGAAGCTTGAGCAACAGAAGTAGAATTCCATAACAGATGCTATATAATAGTAACAATTTACCGAGCATCTGCAGGAAATTATAATCTATTCCAAAAATCATCTATAAGCCCTATTGAGATATTTAACAGGAAGAAATAAAGAAATCTTGGTTGCTGGTGACTTAATACAGATTTTCTTATGCAGTTCTCCAGTAAAAATTTACTGCAGTCAGTAACTGCGTCTTTCAACTAAACACATACCGTAAACTTTCCAACTAGGATAACTGCAACCTCTAGGAGAGCAATTGATAATATTTTTATAGACAAATCAAAGGAACAAAATCATATAATAAAACCAATAATAAATGGCCTATCAGATCATGATATGCGGCTCCTTGTTTTAAGTATAGATTCTAAACACATTATGAAGACTGCAAAATCTGCATACATGAGAATAGTCAACCCACCAAAAATTGGAAATTTTAGAAACCTCCTCAAAGACATGAACTGGAAAGATGTATACAGTGCTCATGGGATGAATGAAAAATATAAGGTATTCATTAATAATGTTAGTATCATGTTCGAAAACTGTTTTCCTCTAAAATTAACTCGAATTAAACAGAAGTCTATAATAAAACCATGGATTACACAACCAATAAAGATTACATGTAAGACAATAGAAAAACGTATGTATCATCCAAGAGTAGAATACTGTAAAATATTTAAAAAAAGTTATTCAGGCATCTAAACAAATGCACTATGAAAAGAAGATAGCAACATCAGGAAACAAAATAAAAACAATATGGGATATAGTGAAAGAGGAGACTGGTCGAACCAGAAAGGAAGAAGAGCAGGTAGCATTATGAGTAGATGAGACATTAGTAACTACTGTGCATAGTGTGGCAAATCTATTTAACAAGTACTTTATGTTTGTTACTGATAGTATGGGATTGTCTGGGTTAGTAAATAATGCCCTTGAATATTTGAAACTATCATTTACAAATAACTTCACATACATGAATATGTCACTTACTTCACCACAAGAAATAACTTCCATAATAAAATCTTTAAAAAGAAAGCATTCTAGTAGTTATGATGAAATATCAACAAAGTTAATTAAAGTGTGTTCTTGTGAACTTAGCACAATTTTAAGTTATTTGTGTAAGCAGTCTATTATAATGGCAACATTTCCTCATTGGCTAAAATATATAGATAACAAACCTGTATTCAAGAAGGGGGATAAAGAGATACCATCAAACCCCAGACCCACTTCACTTTTGCCAGCATTCTCAAAAATTCTAGAAAAGGTAATGTACAAGCAGATTCTCAACCACTTAACCTCAAATGGCATATTGTCTAAAACACAGTTTGGATTTCTGAAAGGTTCCGATATCGAGTAGGCTATTTACACTTACAGTGAGAATGTACTTAATACATTAGATAATAAATTGCAAGCAGCAGGTATTTTCTGTGATTTGTCAAAGGCATTTGATTGTGTGAATCACAACATCCTTTTAAGCAAATTAGAATTATATGGGGTCACGGGAAATGCTTCAAAATGGTTCAAGTCATACCTCACTAACAGGAAACAAAGGGTGCCAGTCCAAGGGACTAGTGAATTAAACCAACAGTCATCATCAGATTGGTAAGAAATTACATATAGTGTCCCACAAGGATCCATCTTAGGACCATTGCTTTTTCTTGTGTACATTAATGACCTCTCATCAGTTACACTACCAGAAGTAGAGTTCGTTTTGTTTGCAGGTGATACAAGTATTGCAATAAAAAGTATGTCAAGCATAGTTATAGAAAAGTCTGCTAATGACATTTTCATGAACATTAATAAATGGTTTAAAGCCAACTCATTCTCATTAAACTTGAAAAGACTCACTTCAAGCAGTTCAAAACATGTAAGTGATTTCCCATCAGCATATGCATTAAGTATGAAGAAGAGCAGATAGAAGAGGTTGACAGTATTAAATTCCTGGGATTACAGCTTGATAACAAATTTAGTTGGGAGAAGCACAACACAGAACTGCAGAAACGACTCAACAAATCTCTATTTTCAATATGAGTGTTATCAGACATAGCAGAGATATAAATAACAAAGCTTGCATACTTTGCTTAGTTTCATTCCCTAATGTCATATGGTATAATATTTAGGGGTAACTCTTCAAGTCTGTTAAAAGTCTTCAGAGTCCAAAAACCTGTAATACGTATTATTTGTGGAGTAAATTCACGGACGTCCTATAGAAGCCTCCTCAAAGAACTGGGTATATTAACTACTGCCTCTCAGTATATTTATTCCTTAATGAAATTTGGCATAAAAATATATCGCTTTTCCCAACAAACAGCTCAGTTCATACATACAATACTAGGAATAAAAATGATCTACGCAAGGACTTAAAAAGCACTTTCTTTAGTTCAAAAAGGGGTCCACTACTCAGGAACACAAATTTTCAATAATTTACCACCAAGTATAAAAAATTTAGCTACAAATAAAAATCAGTTTAAGAGGAACCTAAAAGACTTTCTAGTGGCCAACTCCTTCTACTTCATTAGTGAATTTTTTAAATTGTTCCAAATCATATATGTATTCATACTATATACTACATTAGTATTATAATATGATCAGCTAAAAAAAACTTAAAAATGTATGTATCTGAATTTATATTGTTAGTGTTATCCGTTATTCAACTTGTAAATTTTGTTTCTTGACATGTTCCACATCCATGAGGATCTCCTCAACATGGATCTAAGGAATGAAAAACTAATATAATCTAATCTAATCTGAATACTTTTCCGAGTGTCTCATTTAAATAAATGAAAAGTGATTTTAAATAGTGCCATTGGTATTTTTTTAAATTAGTGTATTTATATAATTTAGTATGAATTTTGGATCTTTTTACAAAGTGTGGCTGTAGACCATTTTACAAAGTTTTGTACAGCAGCTAGTTGCTATTTCATCTTATTATTATAGTATTGGCACAATTTGTTTTAGGTGTTAGTTAAAGATAATTTCAGAAATAATAAGCGTTTAACTAAATTTCAGTAGTTTCACATACAAAGTTTCTTGCTACCAAAATATTATACGGCTGGCACTAATATTTATTATAATTCAAAAGCAGAGTACATTATCATTCATTGAAGTGAATCCATTACTGTAACTTATGATTAGAGCCGTTCAACAGGGTAAGGTGTGTGTGTGTGTGTGTGTGTGTGTGTGTGTGTGTGTGTGTGTGTGTGTGTGCATTTTTTGATATTGCAAACTACTTTGTGAACAGCAGTGACATTATGTGCAAAAGTTTATGCCCTCCCATAAAGTGTACATGTTTTCTGTGAAAATTTCTAGTTGCCTTTGCTGTGTTATTAATTATATTTTAAGTTGACGTTATTGAAAGAACATTCACTTAAACACAGAATATAAAAGTTACCTATTTGTTGCTATGACAACCACAAATAGTTTTTCTCCTATATAGTTTCTTAGATTCCAACCTTTAATAAAAAGGATATAAAGCAAACATTGGTTTTTACCTGTAAACATTTCCAACATCCCCCCTTAAAATACAATGTTTGTTTTCACACAAAATCTAAAGCACAAATTCCATAATTTTAGTTAACTACAAAGTAAGGTGTCACTGAATATGTTTTAGAATAACAAATATCATATTATCTGTTTCATAATAGCATTTCTAAACTTCTCAAACTTTACTCGTTGTAGAGCTTTAGTCAATATATCTGCTAATTGTTCGTCTGTATTACAGTACTGTATCTCAAACAACCCTTCTCTGTATTGTTCACTACTATAATGAAATTTCACATTTATATGTTTTCTTCGTCTCACTAACTGTCCTGATTTGATAATTTGAATAGCACTCTGATTATCTACATGAAGAGTGATCTTCACTTCTCTTCTGGTTAACTCTTGCAGCAGAGTCTTAATGTGCTTACTTTCTTTAGTGCGTTCTGCTGCTGAAATGTACTCCGCTTCAGTAGATGAAGTAGCTACCACACTCTGCTTCTTGGAACACCAAATGATTGGAGCACCATAATAGAGAACAATGTAACCACTTGTACTCTTCCTGTTTCTTAAATCTTGTGCATAATCAGCATCACAGTAGACATGTATATGAATAGTGTCATCTTCTTTATTATCTTTCTTCTTATAAAAAAAGTCCATAGTTCTTAGTATCTTGTATGTATCTCAGAATTCCTTTTACATTTTTGTAATCTCTTTTCTTAGGGTCTTCTGTGAAGTGGCTCTCATAATTCACTGCAAATCCAAGATCTGGTCTGGTTTTAGATGACAAATACAAAAGACTTCATACAGCTTCACGATATGGGAATTGAATCTTCTTGATTTTCTTCACTTATATTCCCCTCTGAAACTAATGGAGTCTTCACAGCCTTACAGTTAGTCATATTGAATCTTTCTAATACTTTCTTCACATACCGTTCTTGATGAAGAAGTATTCCATTCTTTGTCTTCGTTATTTGTATGCCTATGTATATATCTGGATTTTCAACCACCGGCATTTCAAAATTCTTCTTTAGTTTCAAAAGAATATTTTCAATTTTATGCAAGTCTTTTTCTATTAGGATTCCATCATCAACGTGCATAGCTATGTACATTTCTTCAGTTACATCTTTAAACATGCACTGATCTGATTTCAACTGAATTAGTCTTTCTGATTTTAGGAACTCTGTCAGAGTTTTATTCCATTTGGATGGAGCTTGACCAAGTCCATACAGAGCTTTCTTCAAAACACAGATTTTTCCAGCTTCTTGGTATCCTTCAGGTACCTTGATTAAAATCTCTTCATCTAGCTTCCCATAGAGAAATGCTGTTTTTACATAAAAAAGTTTTGTATGGAAATTTTTCTCTGCTGCCAGAGCAAACAACAGTCTTAATGAACATATATCTACTATTGGACTGAATAATTCCTTGAAATGGATTCTCTTTTCTTGTTGACAATCCCTGGCAAACAGTATGGCCTTAGATCTACCATTATCTTTGACCTTAAAGATCCATTTGCTTGTTAAGATCTGTTTCCCTTCTGCCTCTTCTGGAGTTATCCCCTTCTATGTTTAATTTTGTTCAAGTGATTTCCTTTCTTCTTCTATTGCTTTTAACCAATTTTATTTGTCTGGACCATTAATACATTCTTCAAATGAAAGTAATGCTGTTTCATAATTATCATACTTTGAAGGTTTCTTCAAATTAACTCTGTTCCTAAGATTATATTTTCTTGTGTTTTCGTTGCATACACTTTCTTATTTTTCTTCTTCTTCACTTTCTTGTTCTTCTTCTTCTTCTCTGTTATCTTGGTTTTGAATTTCATTTACTTGTTTGTTGATATTATTTCATGGTTCACCAATAACAAGAGTCTTCTGTATAGTTTCTTTTGTCACTTTCTGTTCAAATTCAACATCTCTTGAGACCACAATATTTCTTCTATCTGCACTAAAAAGTCTAAAGCCATTGGGAGCATAACCAACAAAAATGTATGGTTTACTTCTTTCATCTAGTTTCTTCAAGTATCCTAGATTTTTTTCCGCATGTGTGTGGCACTTTGATTGACAGTTGGGCTCCTGTTAATTAAGTACGTGTGAGGACTGCCTCTCCTCATAGCTCTTTCTGCATTATGCTATCAAATATCAAAGCTCTTGCCTTGTTCATTATTGTTAGATTTAGTCTTTCTGCTTTCCCATTGAGTTGAGGACTATTAGGAATACTACAATCTAGCACAATTCCTTTTCCTTCACACCAATTATTAAAATCATTACTGGTGTACTCACCACCTTTATCGCATCTTATTTTTGACACATTCAAACCAAACTGATTTCCACTACCTAGCACATATATCCTTAGGAATCTTGGAGCTTTCTTATTGTATCTTAACGAATAGGTCACACAAAAATGGGTGTAATCATCTAACACTGTCATGTAGTACCTATATCCATCGTATTGAATTGTTGTTGCTCTTTTCATCACTTATTATTTATTACGTCAACTAAATGTTGTCCGTCATTTGAGTTCCATTACTTTTTTCCCAACTTTGCAGATAGCTCATTAATATGCAAATGAATAAATTGTATTTAAATTAACCATCATCACAAAACAATCAAGTTATTCAAGGGTCGCCACTATTAATTTATTATTATTTAAAAAGTAGAAAAAAATTATTAAAAATATGAAACTGAGAATTTACTGTGCCTAACTGAAAGTAGTGGCGACCAGTAGTGTAATCTCACTTTTGTGAAAGTGCGTGTTCCCATACACTGTTGTTGGAAGCACACAAATCCCTGGACCTACCTAACATAGACAAGAAATAACCCCTCCAAAATATGTGAAAGGTTGTTGAAATCAGGTACATGATGTTCATACATAGTTACTGTATTTAACAAAAATTATGTGCCACTTATCAAAAACACGACTTGCGGGAAAAAGTCTCAATTCCTTTAAAGAAAAAAATCATACCAAAAAAAAAAAAAAAAAAAAAAAAAAAAAAAAAAAAAAAAAAAAAAAAAAAAAAGACTTGAAATAGCACACACCAAAATTATCTAATGATCGGAATACTTCTTACAGAATAAAGGACAAAATATTAACACCAAAAGAAAAAGTACAATTTGACTGGCTATAAAAATAAATTTGGCGAGTTAACCAATCAAAAAAACATATTTAAAAGTCAATAGAAGATTAAGTACTGAAACAGACACGCTCGATTAAAATCGACTATGACGACCACACAAAGTCACACCTACGTCCAACCTATCAATCAACATTTAATAATCGTTTCACTATTTATGCGTTGGCGCTACTTTACCATATACAGTTGAACAGCGTCACCGAAATAAATAATTTTGTAAGAATGCTGTATAAATTAGCATGGTTTCTTTGAAAACACATTTATAAATCATACTACTAATCAAAGACCAAGTTCAAAATATTGCAGTAAACTAAAATTGAATATGAAAAATGAAGTTATTATATTGCTAAGACTACACTATTGTATAAAATGGATAAGTGAAAGAATAAATCTAATGGAATCATAACTCTATTGCTAAACATCACAATTAAAAACAAGGCACAAATGTTTCAGTAATCTGAATATGAATGAGAATATAAAGTTCTTATTTTTTTTTTTTTTTTTTTTTTTTAAAGAGAAAAAAGAAACTCTATTGCTTATACCCTGGACAAGTGCAAGAATAAATCTAATTAAATCATAACTCTACTGATGAACCTAAATAACTTACATAAATTCCTAACTATAAAATTTGACAGACAAGAATTATTCTCAGTCCTTGTTAACTTATTCAATAGTTTATTTATTGTCCACATGCAAATGTTCATTGAATGGTGCAGTGTGAAATGTGTTACTGTCTGTGTCAGAGGTCCATTAACGCACGGCTGTCCAAATCACGGCGTTGGTGTCTCTAGAAACTACAGTTGGTCCAATGTCCGCATGGCTATGCACACCACAGCGTTGGTGTCTCTAGAAGCGACGGTCCAAGGAGTGGGCTGGATAGCTCTGGATCTGCAATCAGGAACAGGAGCGATGTCGTCTCGATAGTCTCTGATTATGCTGAGCGGTACCGTGAATCTCAGTCCTAGGCCTTTGTTCTCTTTCCGGATAAAATCCCTCAGATGAATGCACGCCTATCGTAGGGCGCCCAACAGTCGCGGCATCGGCGGGTGAGGTGAGTGGGCGCGGTCATCCGCTAACAGCCAGCCAGTGGCGGCTGCACCAGTTGTAGACACGTGGCCGGTGAGAGGCGTCATGCTGTCTGTGGTGGCAGTGGGCGTGCTTGTCTGCTAACAGTCGGCCGGAGCGGTCCTGCCGGTCATAAACTCGTAGCCCAGCGGAGAGGCGCCAAGCTGTCTGTGGTGGTTAGAGGCGAGTGAAGGTTCCCCCCAAGAGAGGCGTCTGGCTCGTGGACTGCGGTCGGCCGTATTTGAAAGGAGCAGGCTGCCCCTCGTGTCTGCCGACTGGCGACAAGCAGGCTAGCGCTCTTGTTCGGCCGCGGTAAGCAGGGTTGCGCGGTCATTTGGCCCATGCAGCTGCCTCTGAGTGATGGCTGCTTTTTGCACCCACCTGTAAGCCACCCCACTTATCTCGGTGGGTCAGCGGCGCGGCCCGCAGCAGGTAGCTTCCCTCAGAGGGCTCCGCCAGTGAGTGTCATGAGTGTGTCACCCCTGCGGCAGACCTGTGAACAGAAACACAGAGTAACATATACAGAGAAGCAGCCCACCCTAAACCACTGTCCTATGCTCCCCTGGTAGTTCCGTAAGATGCTAGTAGGTGTCAGGCGGTTCGCTGGCTTGGGTACCTCTCGCACGTCAGAGGGTAGCGTGGAGAGGAGGCTGAGGGGAGAGCTCGTGCCTCCTGTCACGAGGTCACGGCTGTGTCCGGCTTGCTGGCGTTTGAGGGGAGATGGTGGTGGGGGCAGCCGCTACCTGCCGCCTGCTCTGGCCAGTTTAAAGAGCTGCTTCTGACCGCAGCGCCATCATGGGACATCTTACGGAACTGCTGGAAACCCTCCCTCCCCACACCCCGGAGCGTAGGACCGGGCCCTTACGGAGGTTTCCCGTCTGTATATATTTGTCTGTGACAGAAATCAGACGGTCGCCTGCGGGAACTTTCCCTCCCATTCTCCGCTGCCTTGATGCTCTCGCCCTCGCACAGCAACTCCAGAATGCGGGTCACCGCGGAGTGCGTTTGGCGCGTCTTGCTGCACTGCTGCCCACGGCCAGTGGCGATGAGCTGTACATCTTCCTGTCCTGGATTTTTCCAATCACTGTTTACTCCGCAACATCTGCACAGCACTAAATTTTTTGTAATTGGACTATGATCACAGTTTAACTAGTATATATACATTTTTATCATTACATTAATGACCACTTTTAATCTATCCTATCATATACTAATGTTATTATTATTATTACACTAGCTGAAACCCCGGCGTTTATTTATTGATTTATTCGTACCTTGAGTTAGCACTTTTCCTATCCACTCTCTGTCCATCTCCTTTTTTCTAAAAACATGTTATATTTATCAGAGAACATATAAAAAATCATAGGTAAAAATGCACTCGTTTCGAAGAATCCAGTCACGAAATTCAACTATAATGATTGTAATAATACTACAGATGGATAACTTGATGAAATGCGCGAAACGTCAAATCGTATTTTTTAAAGAGATGTATTAAAAGAAATTTCTTTTTTTGTGCTTTATTTATTTATTCTTATATTTCCTTATTCGTATGCTTATCCTTACAGACAAAGAGCTGAAGACATTGTAGCACGCATAGACCAAAGATATGGTCTGTGGCATAACATTTTGCTGTAAATAACCTCCTTGCTATAGAGTCGCAAACGTCATCGCTGGCCTTCAGTCCGAATATTTTTTTATAATTTGACGACTTTCAACCAACATATCTTCCACCCCTTTATAGCTGTCGGCATGGAACTGCTATGGTGTACAACGGGAGACTTCGAACAACAATTACACCATTCATTTGCGTTCTGTAGTTTTCACTGCAGAGCGAAATATTAACACACACACACGCACATGTAGAATTTTATATAGACCGATAACTTTCCTTCCCAATATACTCCACCCTTTTATCATTATCAACCCTCAGGCAACAATGTAACCAATAAAACCATTTTCAAAGAGTAAATGCAATTTTCAAAGAACCATTATTGTTCCGCATTTCGTGTTATATTATGCAAATTACTAAATATCTATCAGATCGCTATAAAACCGTGCCTAAAACCTTCCTCAGGTATAAATTGGTAACTGTACAAATATTAAGTCTCTGCGTTTTGTCGTTCGCACATGATAAGCGTACACCGAACAGACATTCACATTAATGTATTTAGATAAATAGCTATCCGATCACCATAAAACCTTGCCGAAAGCCTTCCCCGGGTAGACATTAGTAACTGCACAAATTTTTAGCTCTTTATGTCCTGTGGTTCAGACGTGATAAGCGTACACCATACAGACATTCACATCTATAGATATAGATTTTTCTTTGACAAATACTATAGCTTATATGTGACTAAATTATACAGTTTGATTAACGTATTATGGCATGTTAGTTTATGTTATGTCACGTCAGTGAGTCAAGGGATGTCAGTCAGGTCTTCTACTGCTACATAGGAGAGATCCAAACTACTACTCTAGAAGTACTACTTAGAGAATGACTTTTTTTTTTACTGCCTTTACTACAAGAGGAGATAAGGAACGTAAAGGATTTTCAAATAAAAGAGACAATTGCATACTATCCTTCAATATCCTGGTCTCCTGGTCCTTGTCTGCATCCCTTGCAATTATATTTGAAATATACAGGGTAGGTCATCTCTTCTCTCCATCTCCTCTGCCCAGGTCTAGAATCTGTAACTTATATGAATCGTTATTGCCACTCCAGATCGCATCTTCCTCTATTATTATTTCAACATGCTGGGTCTCTCTGGTAACATTACCAATTTCAATAAGTGTGGTTCCATAATTTCCAATCTATCGCTCACTCGGGACCGACACGCGACAAAACGCAGCCAGCCTAATATCTTAGGTTCAACGCACCATAGCGTGCCCAGAACAAAATCACAATCTTCTACGTCTAAAGCATTCGCAGTGGGATCCGTCCAACAACGCAAGGATAATATAAAACACTAAGTGGCAAATTCCTACACCTCATCAGAATTAGAACTTCCTAATAAGTGGTCCGTTATCGGATATCACTCGTTGGACCCTGCCAACCTGTTTCACAAAATCTTTGCGAAAACCCTGACTAACCGTACGTGCCGTTGCTCTCCTAAGGGGAGTTAGAGTCATGAATTTCGACACCAGCTCCATCACAACTAGGACGTAGCGGTATCCTCTGCTCGTCCTTTTTAGAGGACCCATTAAATCTGCACAGGCTACCTCTCGAAAGCGTTGAGGGGTAATTGGGTGGAGAGGCGCTTGCGTATTCACAGTGCAATGTTTTGCCTTCTGGCGAGGTTTGCATACTGCAAGCACTTTCCTGATTCTCCTTTCCATTTTGATAAAATGACACAAAGATCTTAACTTTAAGTACACTTTCCTGGGACCAAAATGTCCGTACGACATATGAGTGTGCCAGATTACTTTATTTACCAATTCGTCAGGCATGCACACACGCCATGAATCTGCATCACCACCGCAGGTGTAAAACAAAACCCCTTTGCGAAGCATGTAATATTTGCGAATCGCCGACTCGCTCTTGTCTTTAATTCGTTTCATAATTTTCAATAGGACCGGGTCCTTGTCTTGTTCCTTGCCAATACTGCGTAAATTCGTAGAGATAAAGTTTTCGAAAGCTACCTTATTAATATAGTACAAACTGTAGTGCTCCTGTTCTAGTGGCTGATGGCCTAATTCTTCGAAACCAACAGGTGACCTCGAAAGTGCGTCGGCGATTATATTCTCTACGCCACGAACATGTTCTATGGTGAAATCATATTCCTGCAGTGTCAACACCCATCGAGCAATTCTTTTATTTTTCAATTTTGCAGTCATGAAAAATTGTGATTGTGATGCCTTGTGGTCCGTATACACCCGGGTTTTTCGGCCGTACAGAAAGTATCGAAACTTTTCAAAACCCCATACTACCGCTAGGGCCTCCAACTCGGTCACAGAATAGTTACGCTCTGCTTTGTTAAGAATCCTGCTCCCAAATGCAATCGTTTTGAAAACAGGATTCCCACCATATACATATTTCTGAAATATCATGACGCCCATACCCGTGTATATGTGTGTTGCCATATATAATTCTTCTGAAAAGTTTGGATGAGACAAAATCGGAGCCTCCAGCAATGTTTGCTTCAAACTCTGGAATTCCGCTTTTGCCTCATCGTCCCAATTCCAGATACCGGTGAGAGAACAGAGGCGTGGCGTAGCCAGTTTTTTTTTTTTTTTTTTCAAGATGTAACGTTTATAATAATTTATAATACCTAAAAAACCTCTTAATTGTCTCTTATTTACCGGGATTGGAAATTTACCTATGGTATCTTTTGTATCCCATCCTCGTCGCCACTTTTGTATCCCATCCGCGTCGCCACTTTTGTGTCTCGTTGCCGCCGGTTTTCCTAAGCGTCGGTGGCCGAGTAGAGAGAGACCGACACAGGGAAATAGGGTGCACGCGTGTGCAGGTACGGAGGTGACCAGCCAGTTGGACAGCAGAAACTAGAAACACTAAGCTAGATTAGTATAAGAGATATATTTCATAGAAATAATACTTAACTTGGAGGGCAGCAGACTAGTGGAATCAAGAGTCGTAAAAACTTGCGCTCCGTGAAAATTTTGTAATAATTCGTCAATACGCTCCGATCTGTCCGTCTCAGGTTTTATAATTGTGTTTATTTACCTGGAATCTAAGACAAGGCGTACTGACTTATCTTGCTTTTCTACCACAAGTGGGGAATTATAGGTCGAGGTTGTCCTCATTATTACCCCTTCATCTTCCATTCTTTCTAACTCCTTCCTGACCGTCTATGTGCGGCAGGAATTGAGTATGCAGCAACAGCAAACTTCTGATGGGGTTTAACTTTAAAGGAATAGATAAAGTCTTTAATATCCCGTGTCTTGGGAAAGAATACTTCGGCGTTTCGTTTAATACACGACCGAGTTCCTGTCTGTCATTCTGTGAAATGTTTGTCTGTTTGGCAAGCACTTCATTTATTATTGCTGTCATCTCCTCGAGTAATATGTCATATTGTTCATATTGTCCGCTGCCTGAATTATGGGACATCACGTTGCTTTGCCCCAACTCAGACGTAGGCAATCAGCTGGTATTTCTGATCTAAGATGGTGGTCGGAAAACCGGATGGTGACACTTCTCTCTTTATTCAATACCAGAACACCGCGTCCGACATCGAGCGTGGCTTTTTGGTCCGATATAAAATCCATCCCAATAATTAAATCTATCGCTAACATAGGCACTATTGTGAGGTTGATGTCCCATTCCTGTCCTTGACGAAGTATTGTCATCCAACTCTGCATCTGAATATCTGCTTGTTTCCCAATTATTGCCCCTTTAACTTTCACTTTCTTAAGTTTCAAAGTCGGCCAAGAATGATCTTCGGCGCATTTCTGAAAAGCAGATTCAGAAATGGCGGAAATCTGACTGCTACTGTCTATTATAGCAGTCAAATGTACATTACCAATTTGGACTGTAACTATCGGGTGAATTTGTTCTCGGGAAATCGTCTGTTTCTCCTCCTTTAATATCTCTGGTATATCTTCATATTGTAAAAGATACAGAGTGCTGAATCCGAGTGTTTCTGCAAAGACAGGAGGCGCACCTACTGCAGGCACATTGCGTCAAATACTGTCATTTCTGCGTTTGCCATTGTTTGCGGGTGCAGGATTCGGGGGTCTTATTTCAACACCTCTTTGCATGAATGGACTCGGCGGCCTTTGACTACCCCAGGACCCACCTTTATTATTATTATTGTTATTGTTTCTCCATTGAGGTTTACCAGCCGGCCACGGTGGCCGAGGAGACTGAGGCGATCCAGTCACGGTCTGCACGGTCACTACGGTCGGGGGTTCGAATCCCCCCTCGGGCATGGATATTTGTGCCGTTCTAGTTTGTAAGTAGTTCATAAGTAGTTTGTAAGTTTAGGGACTGATGACCCCGTAGTTAAGTCCCATAGACTATACAAACATTTGAACATTTTTTTTTTTTTTTTGAGGTTTACCATTGTTTTGATTTTGGAAGCCATTCGAATTATTTTGACGCCATCTCGGGTTCTGTTGAGATTGCCCATATTGATTCCCCTGATTTGCATTATTAGACCTGCTCTGATTGCCGTAATCATGCCAGTTTCCCTGACCTTGATTGTTATTACCTGGTTGACTACTAAGGTTCTGTTTGTGGGATTTGTTTCCACCACGTCCTCTATCAGAATTATAATTGTTATTCCTCTCCCAATATTGGGCAGAATTATCCCGCTCCCGGGTTTCTCTACTGCGCCAACCCTGTCTATTTTCGACATATTCGGCTTGTCTTAATGCGCTGATAAATTGGTCAAGTGTGTCCTCACATTTGCCAATCATACTGCGCTGGTAAACAATCGGCAGCCTCGCGAAACAATGTTTCATTAATTCCTGTTGCGTAAACGGGTTGTCAAGGAATCTGTTCTTTTTTACAAGTGATTCAAGAAACTTCTCTGGGTCTATATACATCGCGCTCTCCGTATCTTTCCCGAATATTATCTCTTCCTTAAACCTTTCTTGCGTACGAGAAGACCAGTACGTTGAAAGAAATATGTTTCTGAATTCTTCATACGATTGGCAACTATTTGCCACCGAACGCATATGTTCAGCCACGCTACCTTGCATGTGCCCACAAATGAATTCAAGTCTATATTGTAATGACCATGATGTGGGCATCATTTTCTCGAATTGAGACATAAAAGATTTCGGGTGCAGAGAATTATTGCTTTCTTTACAAACTTGAAACTTTTGTACAGAAAGAAAGTGCTTTAAGTCAAAAGACTCATACGTTCGCTCTTCCCTTCGGAATATTTCTCTGTCACGAACTTGTGTGTGGCGCGGATTGAGATCGTTTGATATACACCTCCCGGAATCAACTGTTTCCTGAAGGCTTGTATCAGAGCGTCGGAGTCGACAACAATTGTCTTCCCGTTGAAATTCTGGGCACGGGTATGACACTGGTTCACTGTGTGGAGTACTTTCCTCCCTCACAAGTGACCTTTGTGTTGGAGACTGATTAATTTCTACCCTTTGCGACTCGGGTAACAGTTCGGATCTCTGTTGCACATTTTGCAAGACACGTTCGTCATTTATTGCTCTGGCAGTTTCAGAGGAATTTGATGAGAGAAGTTGTACTTCTTCCCGAGTGCTGTTAATACGCTGCTCTAACTCGTACTGTTCCTTTGTGATCTTAATCTGCTCCTCTTCAATATCTGGGATAACAGATTGATTACTCTTAATTTCTTCTATCTCTTTTGCGATATTTGTAAATTTGTTTAGTGTATCACGGACAATATTCTTTCCTTGTTCTCTCAACGTATCTACAACTTTCTCAACTTCAGCTACTTTGATACATCACTTTGCGGCTACACTTTTGGTAGATTCCGCAATTTTATTTGCCCTATTCGCTTCGTAACGAGCCAGTCTAGTATCCCTTTTTGCTTCTAAAGAAGTCTGATTCGCTTTCGTTGCAGTTTTGTGTACTTTAACTTCTTCTTCTTTCACGTCGCGACTGAGTGGCCAAGCGCATTGAGGCGCTATGTTACGATGCGCGAGGCCGCTCGCCGTTGGGAGTTCGAATTCCCCCTCGGGCATGGATGTTTGTGTCGTGTTTAGTATAAGGTAGTCCATAAGTAGTTTGTAAGTTTAGGGACTGATGATCCCGCAGTGAAGTCCCATAAGCTTGACAAACATTTGAATTTGAACATTCTTCTTTCACATGTCCTAATTCTTCACTAACTTTTTTAAGACGCCCTAGCAGTAGTGGAGTCTGTTGCTGACTATCACGCTCCCTATTTTTTTTCTAATTCCTGCAAGAATGTCATTAGATCGGCATTTTGAATATTATGATATCTGCCTCCTAGTGTTGACGCTCTAGGACAGGTAGTGAGCGCGGAATATAACGCTCCATCGTCACTGTGTGCGTAAATTTTATGAGGATTACGGGTTGAGTGTCGCGTTATCTCTTTCCCACCACCACTCTCGCTTGAATCTGTATATGAACCCCTGCGAAATGAAACATTCCTCTTCTCCTTATACGATTCCCTCGAAACATCGCGACTGTGTCGAGCTGAACGACGTTTTGACGTTTGGGTCTCTACCAAATCCTGCTCTTTGTCACTCATATTGAAATACTGTAGTAAATTACTCTTGTTATTAAGTAACCGAGCCCTGCTCCTTGTTAACATAAATTTTACTCTGAACCTTTACATATAAAATCACTTTTTCTCGCCATACAATGATATCGCCATACAATGATATCCCGATTTACAAATGACAAAATACATATAAAATTTGCAAAAATATACTGACACAATATCCCTATGATATGAACAATTATTGTTTTACCAAATATTTTAAGTACCCCTCCAAAATATTCACAAATAGTCAACGCCGTTAAACAACGCAGTAAACAATGCAGACTGGTGTAGAAGCCACAGACACTTTGAGTGCTGAAAGGCAATGGTTATTAAGCGTTGTGCACATTAACTAACTACAAATCTTATCACTTATGAACCTGATTGCAACAGAAATTAATCTGCCTTCTTCCCAGAAGCATCCACTCCCCGAAAGATCCTATGGCAGGGTCGCCAAATGAAATGTGGCTCTTTTCATCATTTATTATTTATTACGTCAACTGTCCGTCATTTGAGCTCTATTACTTTTTCTGCCAACTTTGCAGTTAGCTCGTTAATATGAAAATGAATAAATTGTATTTAAATTAACCATCATCACAAAACAATCAAGTTATTCAAGAGTCACCACTATTTTTCATTATTATTTAAAAAAAAAAAAAAACAGAGAAAAAATTAAAAATATGAAACTGAGAATTTACTGTGCCTAACTGAAAGTAGCGGCGACCAGTAGTCTAATCTGACTATTTTATTTTTTTGTGGGAGTGCGTGTTCCAATACACTGTTGTTGGAAGCACACAAATCCCCTGACCTACCTAACAAATGTGAAAGGTGGTTGAAATCAGGTACACGATGTTCATAAATAGTTACTGTATTTAACAAAAATTATGTGCCAAGATATCAAAAACACGACTTGCGGGAAAAAGTCTCATTTCCTTTAAAGAAAAAATCATACCAAAAAAAAAAAAAAAAAAAAAAATGATTTGAAATAGCACAAACAAAAATTATCTAATGATCGGAATACTTATTACAGAATAAAGAACAAAATCTTAACACCAAAAGAAAAAGTACAATTTGACTGGCTATAATCATAAATTTGGCGTGTTAACCTATCAAAAAAATGTATTTAAAAGTCAGTAGAAGGTTAAGTACTGAAACAGACACGCTCGATTAAAATCGACTATGACGACCACGCAAACTCACACCTACGTCCCACCTATCATCACCATTCAATAATCTTTTCACTATATATGCATTGGCGCTACTTTACCATATACAGTTGAACAGCATCACCAATGTCGAATGACCTCTGATGGAAGAGCAGGCTGTTGAATGCGATCGCGGATGGGAAATTATCCAGCAGATCCGCGCGGCAATTACTAAAGTATTCGAGCAACGAAAAAAATACAGCAACTTTCCAACCCAGTGGTGTATGCTGATATTCAAGGACAGTAAATTATCCTGATTACGAATGAGCTTGTTCTAAGACAACACCCACTTCAGAATATTTACAAGTTTCTCAGTATAGCTGTGAATGCAAACGGCAATCACACAGAAGCTATCTAACACTGTGCAATGGGCACAAAAATTCTAAGTCCACCGACTCGAAAGTTCCGAAAACTTCGGAGTCCTTGTCCCAACTCCTCGCTGCTACCAAGAGGTCCGAACTGTTATGTGGCCTCCATGCTTCTCTGCTTTTTCTCTCTCACAACGCTCTCCCCAAGGGCAAGCTTTCTTTGGCCGCCAGACTCCACCCACATGTGACGTCAAACCAGTAAAAGGGAGGACCTAATGGTCTCTCCAATCAAAACAATTTGCTATTGTTTGCTCTACTAAGCTCCTCCCACTCGAAAACATACCCAGGCCTGAGACTCACGTATGCCACAGTTCCCAGAAACAGCGTGAAATTTTGTGTTTCATGATAGGCATCTCCAGATGGCTAAATTATTTTATTATCGCATGGGTGCCCTCTTCCTTCGTGAGCGCTCCGTCCTATCTTCTCTCGAGACCCCTCAGCAACCCACGCCCTGCCAACGTGGCGCCAGCAAAAGTCGTAAAGTTTGGCGCCAGCCGATTGCGAGAGCCCAGGCAGCGTACAAAATGCGGCCGGCCCCGCTTTGCCTTTGACTCCACGGATCGACCGAGCGAGCCCGGGGCGGCTCTCTCTCCCCCCCCCCCCAACCCCCGGGGCTGGACGACATCCTTTCCCGTATCTTTATACACCGGTGGCCGTGAAACAAGGGCAGCATTCTCTCCCACGTTTTTCGCTGGTGGCGGAAAGCGCCTAAAAACAATTACCCAGGTGGCTTATTCCCAATGTACCAAAATCGTGCAATGATCATTTCTACCATCTGGCAATAAGAATTTGGAGAAATTAGAATACAAACAACCCAACATGCAATTAAATCGACAGACTAAATGAAATTGGAAGATATGGATATAAATAGTATTACTGCCCCTCAGTATGTTGAGTGATATACCTCTCCACAGATATCAGTATGTATTATTTCAAGTGGTCTTGTAGCTCTTTCTCTCTCTCAGAAGAAAAGGGCATTCTTGTTATATTAGCTCTCATACAAACATCACACGATTTTTCTGCTGAGCATAAACCCTTAGGAATTCCATCACACATTTTCTTGATCTCTGAAGTACAACTTATGCCTGGATGACCTAACTTCTTATGCCATTCTTGTTTTTCTTCTTGTGTCAGTAGTGATTGCACTCCTGATTTAATGGTCACTTCTTACAGTCCATTTCTTGTTTTGTGTCCTTTCAAAACGAGTCTTTCATCTTTGTATATTTGAACATTATGTTTACTAAAGACAACTGTTCCATATTTTTCAGTTATAGCATTCACAGACATCAAATTTCTGCTTAGTTGAGGAACATACATAACACCATTGAGAACACAGTTATCACCTACAAAGTTTCCTGTTGCTGTTATTTCCATTGACTCACCTTCTTTTGCAACCTTCACGACATTGTCATAGTCTTTCACATTTATTAACTTGTCAACCTCATTACACATATGTCCTGTACATGCACTATCAACAATAATTACTATATCTTTTTTCTCATTGGCTTCTTTCGAAGTTTTGTCTTTGTTACATGCAATACATGCTTTGTCTTCTATCTTCTTTTCTTCATCAGGCACTAGATCATCTTTATTATCTTCTAAAGTGAAAAATGATATTTTAGTGTTATCTTTGTTCTTAAAATAACAGTCATCTTCTTTGTGGTTTGTCTTCTTGTAGTGTGGACAGGGCTGGTGAGTTCTTGATTCTGCTCCTTGAATTTTATTTTTATAGTAGCAACCTTCTTCTTTGTGTTTATTTTTCTTGCATATAGAACAGGGTTCTTTCTTCTTAGGCTTCTTACATTCTCTTGCAAAATGTCCATGTCCACCACAATTGTTACAAATTAGGTATCTTCTTTTATTAAAGTGAACACCGAAGGCAATACTCTCTTCTTGATTGTTACTTCTCAGTCGTTACTCTTCCCTTATGAGCTTTGTAATTGAATTTTACATAGTCTTCTCACCACTGGTTGATGAATCCCATACTGGAGAAAAGTGTTTGAATTCATCTGGCAAAATACACAATATTTTAGGTATTATCATAATATCTGACATATTTTCTGACTGGAGACGATTCAGTTCAAATGCTATATTCTGCAGTGCACTTATATTACTTGCTATGTCTCTAGTTTTATCATATTTGAAACTGTAAAATTCCTGAAGCAGTTGTTGAATTCTTTGAGAAGCATCTCTTCTGTAAATTGCTTTAAGTTTATCATACATAGTCTTAGAAGTTTCACAACACAATACATGTGGCTTTACCTTTTTATCGATTGTTCTCATTACATAATGTTTCGCCTTGCTGTCTCGTTGCTGCCAATTCTTCTTTTTCTCTTCAGTTTCACAATTTTGTAGTGTTTCTGTACCATCTACAATATTACAGAGATCTTGTGTACTGAACAATATAATAATTTCAACATCTCACATGCTGAATGTACTACTGCCTTTAAGCACTTGTGTATCTTGAAATACTTCTCTCTCTTCAAACATCTCGAAGTGGTTTCTTCTGTTTTTTAATTGTTAGTGTATTCTGTTTTTTTTTTTCTTTATTCTGTTAGAGCTCTGGGCCCATAACCTTCTGTGTTATTAATTATTTTTTAAGTTGACTTTATTGAAAGAACACTCACTGAAACTCAGAATACAAAAATTACCTATTTGTTGCTATGACAACCACAGATAGTTTGTTTTTCCTATATAGTCTCTTAGATTCCAGCCTTTAAAAAAAGAACATAAATCAAACATTGGTTTTTACCTGTAAACATTTCCAACAGCCTTTGGTCAAACCCCCTTAACAATCATTCAGTTCAGTAGGAAAGAAAATATTATTTGAAAAGATAAATTTCAGAAACTTGATCTTAAACATTTCAGCAATAGGACAGAGTCCGGTTTCCCTTAACTTGGTGCACAAAGTTTTTAGATTACCACCTTTCTCAAGCAGTTCACAACAATCAAAATTTATTATTTTTCCATAGTTCACTGAAAGAATAGTTTGTATTACAATACTCATACTTAATCAGACCACAATTCTTGAATCCATAGTCTCCATTATAAGTGAATGCTGTTTATTTATAAAGCTGTTGAAGCACTTAATTTCTATAGCAGTGATCTAGCTTTTGTGTGCTTGGTGATTTACTTAACTATAGACTGTCCATTTTCAAAATTACTTCACTACCAGGTTTAGGCTTAAAACGAGAGTGCTTATTACAGTTAGTCGCTGGTACATATTTGCCTATTAGGCTGGCGACCTTTTTCTTTAATAACTGCAGATATTCACTTTAGTTTACATCGTGCCTGGTGACATTAATTCTGCATATCCTTTACCAATCAAAATTCAAAATCTTTGGAAAGGCAATTACATAAACAATTCCTTATACATTAATGCATGCTTCACGGTCATAACAAAATCCTGTAAAAGGGTGTAACATTAGCAGTTGCGTTTCGTAGTTTGGTGAGAGGTTTCAGACTTGTTCTGTAATTTCTTACGAATTGCGAGTCGAACTGTGGGTGTCACAGCACAATTCGTTGCAACACTGAAGTGATCCACAATTGTGTAAGTGAATATTGATACTTAGTATTGTAGTTATGTCGTAGGGTTTTGGTGTATTTATCTCAACTCTTTAATGTGAAAATCACCGATCTGTCGGTAGGTTCGTCCTAAAAGGAGTAGAGTTGGAAGCTATTGTGGCACAGTGTCTTCTTTGCGAAGTATAAACATCCTAGGTTTTCTCCCTCTGTGGAAAGAGCTGTTTACTCTTCTGCGGAATAGTAGAAGCATATTTCTCCCAATCCAGAACGTTATTCTCCACAATGCCTCCAGTTACAGATATTTCCGAATTAGTTCTGGTATCTACAAACAACATCATTCCACAAGTCAAACAAAAAAGAGTAATTGTGTTATGCAGAGTCAAGCCATTCCCCATTCAAGAAATTACAACGCTACGTGCAGTTAATGTCTTCAGTACACGAAAAAGAATATTGGAACTGAAGGATATCGCATCAAAGGAACGGAAACTCGAATATATGGCTACAGCAACTGTCGTAAAAGACGAATACCAACTAATGCTGAAAAAAGAAGAAGCTATACAAGATGTCCAGTTTTTAAATAGAGGGTATTGAAAAATCTACCTAGGACTGGGACTTATAAAATATTTGCATTTACAGTAAACAGCCAAGGAGATTGGTCACGTGTTCATATGCTGGCCGAAATTAGCGAAACGAAGAATGTACTCTACATCAAAGGAATCACGTTTGTAAATACACACTCTTATTTGGATTTGCTGAAAAAGAACGGATACATTGTATCCAGATGGGGAGGACTGAATGTTGTCCATCTACATACAGAGAAGCCATTTGCATAGTTAAAAACCGTTGGAATAACAATATTTAAGAAGCATTCGTTTGGAAAAGTCCTAAACCTAGAGTTCCACACAGAATTACCACAGGATTGTGCACCAGAGGAGTTGGCATCGTACACACAGGGGGATCTGGAGTGCTATAACCAGAAAGCTATGCAGGAAATAATGTGTGAAGTTAAAATACCCAAGTGGTCTCGTCTTGAAGCATTGTCAGAAGGTGCAGAGCTTGTTATTAAAGCTATAAAAGAGGTGGATTACAGAAATAAGCGTAGGTATTAACGTCAGGAGAGGCATTGAATTAAAATTTATGCTGATATTTATATCACCTCGGCCTGAGGAACAAGGCTAGATTGTTCCTATTCGCGTTCGTTGCTGGGGTGCTAATCCAATGTAGGAGAACCCTGGCAATTTGATACGAATTTCACAGGGAACATGAGGCAGAATTAAAGTATGTGGTGTGGAGGGAGACGTACTTTAAGACATTCCGTGTAGTTGCTTTGTCTACAACGCTGTGTTATCTGAGTCGTCTCAACGCGCCCAGTCAGGGGGCTAAACGCACTCTGTAATAAAAAAATGCTGAACGAACCATTCAGCGAACAACCACTAACGAAATAAACGAACGACCGCGAACCATAGATCTACCAGATGAACAAAGGAAAAAAAGTGGGTTCTAAAGCACCTACCTAGTAAGTAGGAGTTCCCAGGTTCGAATCCAGCATAAATTTTAATTCAATGCCTCTCCTTATGTTAATACCTTTGGTATTATTTGTTGATATTTAAGCTTAGGTATCTAATGGGCCGGCCGCGGTGGCCGAGGGGACTGAGGCGCTTCAGTCACGGTCTGCACGGCCACTACGGTCGGGGGTTCGAATCCCACCTCGGGCATGGATATTTGTGCCGTCCTTAGTCTTAGCTAGTTCATAAGTACTTTGTAAGCTTAGGGACTGATGACCCCGTAGTTAAGTCCCATAACATTTGAACATTTTTTTGTATCTAATGGAGTTCGAGAACATACCTTCATTTTAGCTGACGAATTTCTGGCTAGAAAGGGAAATAGAAGACGGTGATGTGGACCTAAGCTACAAGTTGAAAATTAAATTAAACAAAATTAAAGTTGCACCAAATAAGAATAAAGAACGAGTTGTATTCTGTATCTAGATGTATATAATACACATACTTGTTTTCTGTATGTAAACATGTGCCTATAACCATTACTGTTCCTCTTTGCGATAACATTATGGTGGTTAAAATTGCGATCAAGTGGACTGTCAGGAGCAGACGGAAAACATGTGGTCTGTTTTCGAAAGAAGGAAATGTGCGGATCTTTTAACTTTTACCTGTGTAGTAAATTCGATATGTTCGTCACTGCGAGACATTTAGTCAAGGTCACGGTGCTGCCGCTAGAGGAATATTGGAAAAGATCGGCAAGGAGGCACTGGGAAAAAACTCAAGGAAATATGTATATCCCGTGGCAGTACCTTAAAAAGTGGAATTACCCGATGTTCAACTGGATGTTTTAATGGAGGAGCTCCGGTTACACTGCAGCAGCTTCATGCAGATGGCTTCTATCTCCCGGATTGGACATCACACAAGATTTTGCAGGGATGTTTAACAAAGTTGAAATGTGCGACTATCTCGTACCCAACCACGACTTTTGTGTGGAAGGAGACTGCACAGGAAACCACAACGGGATTGTTGACTATGATAAAACAGATGGGATAGAGTATTTAACATCGAATTGCCTAGTAAAGGTATATAATAAATTTGTTTGTCAAATCACGAGCCCTGGTGTCAACAAAATTATCAGTAATCACAATATCGCTTTCATAAAATGTCCAGACAGACGAATGCGAGAGACTTTTACTTTTTCGTTAGGCAAAGAACATGGCCTTACAAGGCTAGAGGCTACAATATACAATTACCCAATAGATAGTGTTTTTGACACGATGCAAGACCTTTTATTTTATTTTATTTATTTATTTATTAACGAAAACAAACGGTATATGCAAAGTGCACTCCTGTATAGTGTTCCGATCTCCTTCATGTGTATGCATTTATGGAATTCCTTATGGAATAGCTGTTGTGTGGTGTTTAATAGTATTGCGCAATTTATTTACTGGGGTAATATGAGAACCGAAAATTGACAAGTGAACAGATAAATTTCAAGACACTTAAGACCTGGAAAACCTGGTACATTATGTACTATCAGATTTTAGTTTCAAATGCCTACCTGTATATTACATTGAGCTTCGTAATACTGACACGAGTAAAGTCGATATAATTATTACACAGGTGAGTTACATTAAAGCAGGAGAAATATATTTCTACCGATCAAGAACATTATTCTCCACAATGTCTCCAGACACAGATATCGCCGAATTGGGTCTGGTACCTACAAACAGCGTCAATCTACAAGTCCAGCGAAAAAGGGTAAATGCATCATGCAGGCCAAACCATTCCCTATTCAAGAAATTACACCTCTAAGTGCAGTTAACGTCTTATGTACGCAAAAAAGAAAAGTAGAAATGGATGTGACCGAAGCCACGTAAAAGAATCTCCAATATACTGCGATCACAACTGCTTTAAAGAAATAGTACCGGTTGCAGATGGAAGAAGAGGAAGCTAGCATATGTGCAATCATGATTCACGCGTGATTTTAAATGCACGACATGAATAAATCCACCTATAACAGGAGTTTTTAAGATATTGACATTTACTGATAATATATGTACTAAGTGATCATACGTTGGAATACTCATCGAAGACGACGGATTCGAGTATGTATACAAGCCAGCTGAAAAATGCTCCTGCCGTAGCACAGAAAAGGCGAATATATTCTCTGACACGAAAGTGTGGAACCAGCTGCCTCAATCCTCATTGGGACTTCCTCACAAAAAATTTTGGAATACGAAGTTATTGGAGCACTTTTGGCGCATAACTTTGTAATTACTTTTGCCCTGTTAAGCCGTCATAGTCAGCAATGTCGTCTCACTGTCAGTGTCTACATATGTATCTGTCCGTTTGTTTGCTGTCTCTCCCATTGCCGCTTTCTGTCTTTGTCAAACTTTCAATGTCTGCATTCCTTTCCCACGCGACTCCTCACCGCTGTCTGTCTCTGCCCTACTGACGTTGTGCCATTCACTTCCTGTCCTGTTGCCAGTATCCTTTCTTTCTCACTTAGAGTCGGCTTTCATTGTCTTCAATCACGATTGTCTCCATTACACATATGTCCATGGGGATGGTTTGCTTGGGGTTGGATCAGTAGACCGGAAAACTTTAGCCCGCGGCTACTGGAGATGGGAAAGATTGGACAAATTGTTTCGTGTAATAGTATTGGAGAGCCGCACGCCGATGCTTTATGAATGGCCTCCATTCGTCTCAGTTTCCCGCTGTTTTCTCTTTTGCTCCAATTGCTACTATCTGCTTCTGTCTTAGTTTGTTGTTGCCACTGTTCCTGACCCGACATCTCCTTTCGCTTCCCACTGCTGTTTTGATGCATATGCGTTTCTCCTGAACTGACACTCTCTCTGTTCCATCATATATGGCGCTCTCTGCCTGTTGCACTGTCTCTGTCCTTCTCACATTCAGACGAAGAATGCGAGAATAGGTTCGCATGCGAAAAATTTTCGTGAGGAAGTCGGAATGAGGATTGAGGCACCTGGGCCGGCCGCGATGGCCGAGGAGACTGAGGCGCTTCAGTCACAGTCTGCACGGCCACTACGGTCGAGGGTTCGAATACCCCCTCGGGCATGGATATTTGAGCCGTCCTTAGATGTAGCTAGTTCATAAGTAGTTTGTAAGTTTAGGGACTGATGACCCCGTAGTTAAGTCCCATAAGCTTAACAAACATTTGAGGCACCTGGTTGCACACTTTCGTGTCAGATAACATATTTGTCTTTTCTATGCTCCGGCAGGAGCAATATTTTTCCTGTTACATCAGTGGGTACTGCTTATATAACATGAAATCAATGGTGAATACAATTTGGATAGTATTTTAGGAGAAACACGCTTGCTGTACGTTTGCTATGTTAGTTAAAACCATAATCACACGTCAGACCGGATATTACATGCATATTTGTCATGAATATGTGCGGTAACTTGGAATCTACAGATCACGGTAATGGATAATATTATCGTAAAAACTTTCAATGCTTTCCGGAATCATAATATTAGAACGCATCGTAAAATTTCGACGATTTACCACGAATAAAAGTGTAGATTTGCCAATGCATAAAAGTATGATTTTTGTAGCGTATCGCGATAACTAATACGCATTTTCAAAAACAGGAAACGGATTTCCCAGATAAACACCTGAAAACATACCCATAACATTTTAGTCAGTTCCTATTCCTCAATATACGTTACCTCACAATCAGAAATAGCATTTTCGAACCTATTACTGTCGCGTGTTATCATTCACGGACCGATATCTCAAGATCCACATATCATTCTGTTCTAAACTTTAAATAAAATTTCGATATGTTACCTATATTTCATACGTAGCCTTAAATCAACCATACGAGAAGTCTACGAAATGTGTTTTTATCTCAGCATACTTTTTCAAATATGTTGCAATAGTTCACTAAACCGGATGATGCATATTAACTGTAAAGTAAACGAAAACAAATGTCACCCCTCCATCGACCAAGGATTTCAGTCTTTAAGAAATACAAAAATGAAATTTTTTCGCCGAGTACCTCTTTTAAAATCGCATGGTAAATTTCAGAGCTGTCCGAACGCCGTCTTTCAGTACAATACGCCCTTTTTTTTAAAGAAAAATATCGCGGTTTTTCGGCCGTATCTTGCTAACGGAAACTGAAAATGGCGTTTATAGATGAATGTCTACAGGATGAATTGTAAATATTTGAACAATTTTCTGTATTTAGTTTTTAGATATTTGCGATCAACGGTGGTAAAACGGCTAAAAATCGGGTTTTTTGATTTTGTGCAAAACTATGATAAGTTTCTACCTCTGAATCTCAGTAACGGATAACGATACCAATAAAATTTAAATACAGCCTCGAGAATATCATCATAAGAACATATGATGGTAAAAATTTCGAAGATTTCCAATGAATAGAATGTATCGAAGTGACCATCCCAACAATTCGTGTTTTGGGTACACAAAAATTATGGTGTTTTGATATTTTCTCAGGAACCGCCCATGAATGAATGGTGCTTTTGTAAGCTGTTTAAGGCCCACCATAGACTGCACGTCATGTACAAAAGCCTACTGATTTGCTCAATTTGGATGGGCTCCAGGAAGTGTGTAACTTTGAAAATTTTGACGATGTACTGTATGATAGCTATAGTATACCCATTCCTCTAATGTGTACACAAATGATCACTTAGGCTAAGATCTATTCAGTACACTTTACCTCTTCACTCTGAGATGTATAGAACCTGATATATTGGCCCCTATAAAATAAAGAATTCACACGCGCCATTTACGAACGGTATGATTAAGGGGCACCGGCTGCGTTGGCCGAGAGGACTGAGGCGCTCCAGTCACGGTCTGCACGGCCACTACAGTCGGGGGTTCGAATCCCCACCTCGGGCATGGATATTTATGCCGTCCTTAGTATTAACTAGTTTATAAGTAGTTTGTAAGTTTAGTGACTGATGATCCATATTTAAGTCCCATAAGCTCTACAAACATTTGAACACTTGATTAAGGGGCACACTAAGAATCTGCTTATAAAGCTCCTTTTCCAGTTAGATCAGTTTAAAAAGGATAGTTACATTAGATCTAAATGCAGTGGATTGGAAGCTGTACATTTATTATCAGGGAACCAGTTGACAGAGTTTAAGACTGATGGAAAAACTTCATGTAATGATGAGCACACATTTGCAGAAATTGTAAATTTAAAATTCCATACAGAAATTGACACGGAGTGCGGTCCAGAAGAGCAGCTAGTGTACACGCAAGACGAGGTGAAATGCTTTAACAAATTGTGTTACGCAGGAAATAAAAGGTAAAATTAAAATTCAATCAATCAGTATGCGGACTGAAGACCACAATAACAACAGTTTATTTTAAAGGAGGCGCGATATAACATTAGATGATGACTATTTTTAAGAGAAAATGATTATTTTGGGAAGTAACAGTCAGAAGCAACCTTTCTTCCAAGGAAAATATAGCACACGCTGATCAGACAGAAAATTAAGCACCTAACTAATGGGATGCACATACGAATAAGAGTGGCGACTTGTCTTGGCATGGAAGAGATGAGACGATGGTAGGTCGCTGAACAGAGTAAATTATGGGGAGCGTGACGATGAGCTCTGACGCCTCACTCAGACACATCCCAGTTGTGTTGGATGGGGTTGAAATCTTCCACTTGGGTGGGGGGCGGGGAGCACATCAATTGTAACTCGCCATAGTGTTCATGGAAACACTACCACAGTCCTCACGTTCCGACATAATGCATGTTCTTGCTGAAAAATGCTAGTGTCGTCAGAAAAAGTTATCATCAAGGGGTGAACGTCGTCTACACTCAATGAACAATACTACTTGACAATTGTGTAGCCTTCAACGACCTCCACTGGGCCATGAATGTCCATGTGACTGTACCCCAAAGCATAATTGAGTCCTCGCAAGCTAGTCTCCATCCTGCAGTATAAGTATCGAGGATTTCGACATTCGGATTTCGACATTCAGTTGGGGGAGTCGAATGGTTGGTCCAACATAGCTGTACAACATAAAGATCTGGAGAAGATAGAAGAGATACTTACCAAAGACTTGTCATGAATGGAGACTTATTTCAGAATCTGGAGACTTCAAGCCAGCGCGAAGAAACAGATGTACCATGCTTCTACTAGAACAATAATTCAGCAAACGTGAAGCTGAATGTAACTTTCAGAGGCAGAATTCTTCGCCACAACTGTTACCAAAAATATCTAGGTGTCTCTTTGGATCGAACAATGGCCTTCAAGCAACACCTTCTAAATCTAGCCGAGAATTTGAAAACCCGTAACAGCATACTGCATAAATAATGAAGACCTATCTGGAAATCTGCAGCAACCACCTGGCGCTCTTCAGCCTTGGGTTTGGTGTACTCAAGAGCTGAGTATTTTGCATGTGTTTGGACGCACAGGCACCATACAAAGCTTGTTGATACCCAACCGAATGCTACCATGCGCATAATACCTTACGTAATCAGATTTACTCTGGTTTACTGGGTTCCGCTGCTAACAGGTATAATGCCACCTGATTTGCGCAGATCTGCGGCTCTTATGAGAGAGTTCCAAAGAATCTCCAAGAAATCTAATTTACCTGTACATAGGGACCTACCAATTCTAAATGTTTAGAAAAAAAACAGGAAACGGATTTCCCAGATAAACACCTGAAAACATACCCATAACATTTTAGTCAGTTCCTATTCCTCAATATACGTTACCTCACAATCAGAAATAGCATTTTCGAACCTATTACTGTCGCGTGTTATCATTCACGGACCGATATCTCAAGATCCACATATCATTCTGTTCTAAACTTTAAATAAAATTTCGATATGTTACCTACATTTCATACGTAGCCTTAAATCAACCATACGAGAAGTCTACGAAATGTGTTTTTATCTCAGCATACTCTTTCAAATATGTTGCAATAGTTCACTAAACCGGATGATGCATATTAACTGTAAAGTAAACGAAAACAAATGTCACCCCTCCATCGACCAAGGATTTCAGTCTTTAAGAAATACAAAAATGAAATTTTTTCGCCGAGTACCTCTTTTAAAATCGCATGGTAAATTTCAGAGCTGTCCGAACGCCGTCTTTCAGTACAATACGCCCTTTTTTTTAAAGAAAAATATCGCGGTTTTTCGGCCGTATCTTGCTAACGGAAACTGAAAATGGCGTTTATAGATGAATGTCTACAGGATGAATTGTAAATATTTGAACAATTTTCTGTATTTAGTTTTTAGATATTTGCGATCAACGGTGGTAAAACGGCTAAAAATCGGGTTTTTTGATTTTGTGCAAAACTATGATAAGTTTCTACCTCTGAATCTCAGTAACGGATAACGATACCAATAAAATTTAAATACAGCCTCGAGAATATCATCATAAGAACATATGATGGTAAAAATTTCGAAGATTTCCAATGAATAGAATGTATCGAAGTGACCATCCCAACAATTCGTGTTTTGGGTACACAAAAATTATGGTGTTTTGATATTTTCTCAGGAACCGCCCATGAATGAATGGTGCTTTTGTAAGCTGTTTAAGGCCCACCATAGACTGCACGTCATGTACAAAAGCCTACTGATTTGCTCAATTTGGATGGGCTCCAGGAAGTGTGTAACTTTGAAAATTTTGACGATGTACTGTATGATAGCTATAGTATACCCATTCCTCTAATGTGTACACAAATGATCACTTAGGCTAAGATCTATTCAGTACACTTTACCTCTTCACTCTGAGATGTATAGAACCTGATATATTGGCCCCTATAAAATAAAGAATTCACACGCGCCATTTACGAACGGTATGATTAAGGGGCACCGGCTGCGTTGGCCGAGAGGACTGAGGCGCTCCAGTCACGGTCTGCACGGCCACTACAGTCGGGGGTTCGAATCCCCACCTCGGGCATGGATATTTATGCCGTCCTTAGTATTAACTAGTTTATAAGTAGTTTGTAAGTTTAGTGACTGATGATCCATATTTAAGTCCCATAAGCTCTACAAACATTTGAACACTTGATTAAGGGGCACACTAAGAATCTGCTTATAAAGCTCCTTTTCCAGTTAGATCAGTTTAAAAAGGATAGTTACATTAGATCTAAATGCAGTGGATTGGAAGCTGTACATTTATTATCAGGGAACCAGTTGACAGAGTTTAAGACTGATGGAAAAACTTCATGTAATGATGAGCACACATTTGCAGAAATTGTAAATTTAAAATTCCATACAGAAATTGACACGGAGTGCGGTCCAGAAGAGCAGCTAGTGTACACGCAAGACGAGGTGAAATGCTTTAACAAATTGTGTTACGCAGGAAATAAAAGGTAAAATTAAAATTCAATCAATCAGTATGCGGACTGAAGACCACAATAACAACAGTTTATTTTAAAGGAGGCGCGATATAACATTAGATGATGACTATTTTTAAGAGAAAATGATTATTTTGGGAAGTAACAGTCAGAAGCAACCTTTCTTCCAAGGAAAATATAGCACACGCTGATCAGACAGAAAATTAAGCACCTAACTAATGGGATGCACATACGAATAAGAGTGGCGACTTGTCTTGGCATGGAAGAGATGAGACGATGGTAGGTCGCTGAACAGAGTAAATTATGGGGAGCGTGACGATGAGCTCTGACGCCTCACTCAGACACATCCCAGTTGTGTTGGATGGGGTTGAAATCTTCCACTTGGGTGGGGGGGGGGAGCACATCAATTGTAACTCGCCATAGTGTTCATGGAAACACTCTACCACAGTCCTCACGTTCCGACATAATGCATGTTCTTGCTGAAAAATGCTAGTGTCGTCAGAAAAAGTTATCATCAAGGGGTGAACGTCGTCTACACTCAATGAACAATACTACTTGACAATTGTGTAGCCTTCAACGACCTCCACTGGGCCATGAATGTCCATGTGACTGTACCCCAAAGCATAATTGAGTCCTCGCAAGCTAGTCTCCATCCTGCAGTATAAGTATCGAGGATTTCGACATTCGGATTTCGACATTCAGTTGGGGGAGTCGAATGGTTGGTCCAACATAGCTGTACAACATAAAGATCTGGAGAAGATAGAAGAGATACTTACCAAAGACTTGTCATGAATGGAGACTTATTTCAGAATCTGGAGACTTCAAGCCAGCGCGAAGAAACAGATGTACCATGCTTCTACTAGAACAATAATTCAGCAAACGTGAAGCTGAATGTAACTTTCAGAGGCAGAATTCTTCGCCACAACTGTTACCAAAAATATCTAGGTGTCTCTTTGGATCGAACAATGGCCTTCAAGCAACACCTTCTAAATCTAGCCGAGAATTTGAAAACCCGTAACAGCATACTGCATAAATAATGAAGACCTATCTGGAAATCTGCAGCAACCACCTGGCGCTCTTCAGCCTTGGGTTTGGTGTACTCAAGAGCTGAGTATTTTGCATGTGTTTGGACGCACAGGCACCATACAAAGCTTGTTGATACCCAACCGAATGCTACCATGCGCATAATACCTTACGTAATCAGATTTACTCTGGTTTACTGGGTTCCGCTGCTAACAGGTATAATGCCACCTGATTTGCGCAGATCTGCGGCTCTTATGAGAGAGTTCCAAAGAATCTCCAAGAAATCTAATTTACCTGTACATAGGGACCTACCAATTCTAAATGTTTAGAAAAAAAACAGGAAACGGATTTCCCAGATAAACACCTGAAAACATACCCATAACATTTTAGTCAGTTCCTATTCCTCAATATACGTTACCCCACAATCAGAAATAGCATTTTCGAACCTATTACTGTCGCGTGTTATCATTCACGGACCGATATCTCAAGATCCACATATCATTCTGTTCTAAACTTTAAATAAAATTTCGATATGTTACCTACATTTCATACGTAGCCTTAAATCAACCATACGAGAAGTCTACGAAATGTGTTTTTATCTCAGCATACTCTTTCAAATATGTTGCAATAGTTCACTAAACCGGATGATGCATATTAACTGTAAAGTAAACGAAAACAAATGTCACCCCTCCATCGACCAAGGATTTCAGTCTTTAAGAAATACAAAAATGAAATTTTTTCGCCGAGTACCTCTTTTAAAATCGCATGGTAAATTTCAGAGCTGTCCGAACGCCGTCTTTCAGTACAATACGCCCTTTTTTTTAAAGAAAAATATCGCGGTTTTTCGGCCGTATCTTGCTAACGGAAACTGAAAATGGCGTTTATAGATGAATGTCTACAGGATGAATTGTAAATATTTGAACAATTTTCTGTATTTAGTTTTTAGATATTTGCGATCAACGGTGGTAAAACGGCTAAAAATCGGGTTTTTTGATTTTGTGCAAAACTATGATAAGTTTCTACCTCTGAATCTCAGTAACGGATAACGATACCAATAAAATTTAAATACAGCCTCGAGAATATCATCATAAGAACATATGATGGTAAAAATTTCGAAGATTTCCAATGAATAGAATGTATCGAAGTGACCATCCCAACAATTCGTGTTTTGGGTACACAAAAATTATGGTGTTTTGATATTTTCTCAGGAACCGCCCATGAATGAATGGTGCTTTTGTAAGCTGTTTAAGGCCCACCATAGACTGCACGTCATGTACAAAAGCCTACTGATTTGCTCAATTTGGATGGGCTCCAGGAAGTGTGTAACTTTGAAAATTTTGACGATGTACTGTATGATAGCTATAGTATACCCATTCCTCTAATGTGTACACAAATGATCACTTAGGCTAAGATCTATTCAGTACACTTTACCTCTTCACTCTGAGATGTATAGAACCTGATATATTGGCCCCTATAAAATAAAGAATTCACACGCGCCATTTACGAACGGTATGATTAAGGGGCACCGGCTGCGTTGGCCGAGAGGACTGAGGCGCTCCAGTCACGGTCTGCACGGCCACTACAGTCGGGGGTTCGAATCCCCACCTCGGGCATGGATATTTATGCCGTCCTTAGTATTAACTAGTTTATAAGTAGTTTGTAAGTTTAGTGACTGATGATCCATATTTAAGTCCCATAAGCTCTACAAACATTTGAACACTTGATTAAGGGGCACACTAAGAATCTGCTTATAAAGCTCCTTTTCCAGTTAGATCAGTTTAAAAAGGATAGTTACATTAGATCTAAATGCAGTGGATTGGAAGCTGTACATTTATTATCAGGGAACCAGTTGACAGAGTTTAAGACTGATGGAAAAACTTCATGTAATGATGAGCACACATTTGCAGAAATTGTAAATTTAAAATTCCATACAGAAATTGACACGGAGTGCGGTCCAGAAGAGCAGCTAGTGTACACGCAAGACGAGGTGAAATGCTTTAACAAATTGTGTTACGCAGGAAATAAAAGGTAAAATTAAAATTCAATCAATCAGTATGCGGACTGAAGACCACAATAACAACAGTTTATTTTAAAGGAGGCGCGATATAACATTAGATGATGACTATTTTTAAGAGAAAATGATTATTTTGGGAAGTAACAGTCAGAAGCAACCTTTCTTCCAAGGAAAATATAGCACACGCTGATCAGACAGAAAATTAAGCACCTAACTAATGGGATGCACATACGAATAAGAGTGGCGACTTGTCTTGGCATGGAAGAGATGAGACGATGGTAGGTCGCTGAACAGAGTAAATTATGGGGAGCGTGACGATGAGCTCTGACGCCTCACTCAGACACATCCCAGTTGTGTTGGATGGGGTTGAAATCTTCCACTTGGGTGGGGGGGGGAGCACATCAATTGTAACTCGCCATAGTGTTCATGGAAACACTACCACAGTCCTCACGTTCCGACATAATGCATGTTCTTGCTGAAAAATGCTAGTGTCGTCAGAAAAAGTTATCATCAAGGGGTGAACGTCGTCTACACTCAATGAACAATACTACTTGACAATTGTGTAGCCTTCAACGACCTCCACTGGGCCATGAATGTCCATGTGACTGTACCCCAAAGCATAATTGAGTCCTCGCAAGCTAGTCTCCATCCTGCAGTATAAGTATCGAGGATTTCGACATTCGGATTTCGACATTCAGTTGGGGGAGTCGAATGGTTGGTCCAACATAGCTGTACAACATAAAGATCTGGAGAAGATAGAAGAGATACTTACCAAAGACTTGTCATGAATGGAGACTTATTTCAGAATCTGGAGACTTCAAGCCAGCGCGAAGAAACAGATGTACCATGCTTCTACTAGAACAATAATTCAGCAAACGTGAAGCTGAATGTAACTTTCAGAGGCAGAATTCTTCGCCACAACTGGTACCAAAAATATCTAGGTGTCTCTTTGGATCGAACAATGGCCTTCAAGCAACACCTTCTAAATCTAGCCGAGAATTTGAAAACCCGTAACAGCATACTGCATAAATAATGAAGACCTATCTGGAAATCTGCAGCAACCACCTGGCGCTCTTCAGCCTTGGGTTTGGTGTACTCAAGAGCTGAGTATTTTGCATGTGTTTGGACGCACAGGCACCATACAAAGCTTGTTGATACCCAACCGAATGCTACCATGCGCATAATACCTTACGTAATCAGATTTACTCTGGTTTACTGGGTTCCGCTGCTAACAGGTATAATGCCACCTGATTTGCGCAGATCTGCGGCTCTTATGAGAGAGTTCCAAAGAATCTCCAAGAAATCTAATTTACCTGTACATAGGGACCTACCAATTCTAAATGTTTACAACTACGCTCATGTCATCCAACTCTACGTGATTCTGCTAACATGGTTAATAGAGACTTTAAACCTCCCGAAGTAGGAAAGTGTAGGTGGCAAGCGGCAACAGATGAGGCGCTAAACAACCATCTGTATACCAACTGCCACACAAGACCTGGACAGAACTGAATAGAATAAGAACGAGCCATGGCAGGTGTAACGATGCACTTCATGAATGGAACAAGCTGTCTAATCCAGATTGTTGCTGCGGAGCTCCACGCTAGACCATACATCACATTGTCAGAGTCTGCAAGCTTCGAGCAAATGGTGGAAGAAAAGACGATTTCCAGCTGGCGACCCCAGAAGCTATGCGTTAGAGTCAACGACTGGACATTGAGTTATAATACTTATGTTAACTTGCAAAGTTAATTGTTTTCTTTGTGTATATTTGTATATATTTGTATAATGTGCGTCAATCATTCGTTAAATAAAGTATCAAGGTTCTGTTCCCTTGGAAGACAAGGGATTCGCACATTACCAGTGGCATTTGAATAATATATCGCGATTAATCACACCTTTAGACGCTACCCCACTGCGACAGCGTCCAGTTTGGATGGTCAGGTGTCCATTTCAGTCGTAGCTGCCGATGTCGTTCTGTTAACACTGACACAGGAATGGGTCGTCGGCTGAAGAGCTTTGTCGTAAGAAGTGTTCGATGAACTGTGTGTTCAGACATACTCGAAAGCTGCCCACAATGTTAGTTCACCGCGTGTCTAGTTTTTCCTGCCTGCCCGACCTACGACGTCCGACATCTGTAATGATGGACGGCTGCCTAACCCTTAACGTTTGGGCGTGGTTTTACCTAGGTTTCGCTACCTAATGGAAACATTACTACTAGTTGAAATAAATCTTAATGTTTGTCAGGATTGATGATGGAAAATCTTACATAAACACCAATGTGTGCTGTACCACTTTACTGTAGATTGCGGAATAAGGAGCTCTCCACCACCTCGTTGCACGAGAAATATCAGAGCTGTAAAACATAAGCTTTCAGTTGAATTTATAATAGAACTAATATATAGGTGGTAAATACAAATCATTAGAGGTACATCTGCAGAATCCTGTTTTCGGCTGTGTTGCTACATAGCCACTCATGCATTACGTGTATAACTGAATTCAGCTGAAAAATTTATTTTCACTACCATTTAGTTTCGCCCACGGATGTTGTGCGGCGCGATTGTATTTGTATATGAACCATGACTAACAAACCACTGAACATCTTCGGCTTGAACAGGCCACTATATATACTCTCATAACAATTACACAATAATGCATAATCGGTTTTTCACTAAAACATCAATTACAATAAGTATAGCCTATTCATAGAAGTTAACATTAAAACAAGATAGAAATAAATAAGGTTCATAGTTTAGTATGGAACTGCACATGATTGGTTTATTAATTTAGTGTTAATTAACAATTTTGTGAGTAACAACATTCACTGTAAGTTTTGCATTAATTTTATATTAATTAAGAAATGTAAAAGTCCCTACCATGCATCAGTTCTGAATCTTGCAGTCTTAGTCTACTCTCAAATAATATAATTAGTACCGTAATTGATGATGTTTATATTTTTTCCTTAATTACAACAAATTGCTTTACTCGGTCAGTATAATATGGTTTGTAATACAAATAGTAATTTATGTTACACACACTGAGTACAAATGAATACCTGGATTAATTCGGGAATAATAATATACATATTACAATCACAATTCTAATCAAACTTTACTAGTGTATCTACTGTAATTACAATATAGCTAACAATACAGGAATTAATTATAGCCTCTTCGAAGGTTGGGGAATATATCAAGTAGCTGTCTTATTACGTGCAGCAGATACTCACCACACTCCATCTGGAAGTCCTGACCACTCCTTCACTTACCTAAGCAGTCATTCATCTTCAGGTGCCACTGCTATAGTAGGTAGATAGGTATCCACCGTGGTGTCGCACAAGTACAAAGTGCGCGCCACCTACTTTCGCCGCGCGCCGCCATGCATGCACGGCGCGGCGTTCTTCCGACGACAGCCACGAGCGCCCTCTGCTGGAACCCCGCTCGTGGCCACCACGGAAAGACACCGGTCACTTCGGACGGAGATAGCAACGAGTTAGGACCTTCGTAATCAGATAGGCACCAGTGAAGACTTTGCTATTGTACAGGCACTAGGCAGGCCTCTAATAACTATGTATCAACATTCTGCAGTACTATGTAAAAGTTAAGTATTGTTTCATTCTGTGCAATATATATATCTTTCTAATTTACTCGAGTGTTTATAGTTTCTGGCTGCTCCCCTCCGTACCTGCACCAGCGTGTCGGTCTCATTCCACTCGGCCACCGACACCTACGACGAGGCTGGGACACAAAAGCGGCGACTAAGTTGGGACACAAAAGTGGCGACGAGGAGTGATAGAACCTTGGACCAGCCCGCTTACAGCAGCCAGACAGCAGCAGTCGGAGCACGCAAAAAATTGCTCCCGCCCACCCACCCTTATTATAAGATTTTTGGGGGAACATTTTCTGTTCGGTATTTTGTGGACTTTTTTGTTGCAGAGCGTCCTCTTTCATATTGCATTTGTGTTTTGTACTAATTTACTTGTATACGCGGCGCCTAATCGGTCAGCATGGCCACTACCCCGAACCCAAACTTAATGGAAATTATTCAGTTACAGACGGCGCAAATTACCCAGCTTCTCCAGGCCGTGTCGCAGTTGACGACACAGGCTGCTCACCAACAACAACAGTCGTCACATCAGCAGCCCACACCTGCCGCCGCACCGCTTCCGACGTTCCGCCAGTACAACGAACGTGAGGAAGAATGGAGCGACTACTTCGCACAGTTTCAAGAACTCGTCGCGGCTCATCAAATTACAGGTCAGAAAGTGAAGCATCTGTTATTATCTGTAGTGGGCCCCCAGACCTTCGTATTATTGCAAAAAACTATTCCCTCACGCATCTCCTCGTGATGTAGACTTTGAACAAATTGTAGATGCACTGAATGCTCATTATGAGAGAAAAGTTCTTGTAGCCGCTGCACGATACCGATTTTTCAGACTTAAAAAATTACCGCAGCAGTCACACCAAGAGTGGATTACGGAATTGAAGGGCTTAACCCGCCAATGTAAATTTACTTGCTCTTGTGGACTTTCGTATAGTGACGTGATGTTGAGGGATGCGATTACGCAGAACATTCAGGACCCCAGAATTAGGGCAGCAATTCTGAAACAGTCAGACCCCTCATTAGACAGTGTACTGCAACTTATAGAAGCGCATGATACTTTTGACTTAGCAGATGTCGAAATGCAAAGCTACAGTGTAAATTCAGTGCGCCGCAACGGACGCTTTCCTAGCCGTAGTTCTCAGTATAGCACTAGTGATTCTTATTTTTCTACCGGCCTTGCTGAACAGACAGTGAACAGTAGCCAGTGTAAAAGTGCGACGCAAAGGTCGCCCCGTAGTGTTAGACACAGTAATTTGAATAACGGGCGCCAACGCTCATTTCAGAAAAATGTACGTAAATCTTGCCCCCAGTGTGTGTCTCGCCACAAGCGTGCTCATTGCCCTAGTCGCAACGCAACCTGTTATCAATGTGGCAAATTGGGACATGTGCAGTCTGTGTGTATGCAAGTTAAAAACTCAAAGAACGGTGCCGTTAGGAATAGTGCTTCGCACAGTGCGAGAACGGTTCATACTGTAAATGTCATACACGCTGTGGATTTGGGCAGTGTTTCTCTTGATTCAACAGTGCAAAACAATTTTTGTGCTTTTTTTTTTTTTTTTTTTTTTTTTTTTTTTTTTTTTTTTAGGGTCTTCTCAGAAGTGCTGCCTGCTTTGAAAGCTGGACTTCATGTGTGCCAAGTCAACTGATCACTTTAACAGCAGTTCTACGTTAGCAGGACTTTTGAGCAGTCGCTCTTTTGCCCTACTCAGATGGTGGTCACCTTTATTATCGGAGGTCCCGCACCTGCTATTATGGTGGATCTTCAATAATTGCACGTGGAACTCTCACACGATGCCATCTCGCGGGGTGTACTGTGCCAGTATATTCTAGGTGCCTAGTGGTCGGTCGCAGGATTTCTACTTTGCTTAGTAAGTTCCTTGTGTGCTTGATTATGAAGTCTTGCACAGTGTCCATATGGAGCTCGTCATGCAACTCTCTCGTTCTGGCCCATCTAGGGGCTCGTAGAATGAGTCGGAGGCACTTGTTTTGCAGTACTTGTAACATTTTTATATTGGTGGGACATGCCGTTCCCCAAGACGAGCATCCGTGTGTCATGGCAGGGAGGACCGTGGATTTGTATAAACGAACTTTGGTCTGTGTGGCCATCTGGGTACTATACAATAACGGAAACAGTTTATGGATTAATTTAACCATTTTTTCTTTCTTAAGTAAAATGTGGTGTTTAAATGTTAACTTATTATCGAGCTGCACTCCGAGATATCGAACTTGCTGAGACCAAGGAATATTTGTATTGTTTATGTGGAGAGTATCGCGTAGATCAGGTCGTCGCCTGGTGAACATTACTGCCTTGGTTTTGTCGGCATTTATCGTGATCATATTTTGATGTGCCCAACTTTCAGTAAGCGTAAGCTGACGCTGGAGTCTGATGATGGCGGCGGTCAGACGCCGACTGCTAGCCAGGAATGCAGTGTCATCTGCGAACTGAGCAATTGTAACTTGGCGGACGGTCGGTAGGTCGTTAACATATAGGATAAACAGTGTCGGCGATAAAACAGAACCTTGTGGTATGCCTTCCTGGAGCGTTCGAATACCAGACCGTTGATTTTCCAGCCGTACAAAGAATCGTCTGTCTGTTAGGAAATTGTCCACTAGTTTGATCAGGTGTAGTGGGATTAATCCAATATTATGCAGTTTAACTATTAAGTTAGCCCTCCAGACTTTGTCATACGCAGTCTCAATGTCTAAAAACGCTGCAGCTGTGTAATACGCCCGGTTCATATTATACGACAGAAACTCCGTAACTCGCAACAGTTGGAGTTCGGCTGAAAGGTGGGGTTGGAAAGCGTATTGATCTGGTCTTATTACATCGTGTTGTCGTAAAGGAATTCTGAGTCGGTGAAGGATGATCCTTTCAAATATCTTGGACATAGTCGGTAACAAGCTTATGGGTCTATGATTGCCAGGTTGTCGTGGGTCCTTTTCAGGTTTTGGTATAGGCGCAATTCGTGACGTCTTCCAGTCAGTGGGGAAATAAGACAGTAACAGACAGCTATTTAGGATTCTTGTTAAAAGAACAAGTGGCTTCCTAGGAAGGTGTTTCAAGTGGACGTTGGATATGCCGTCTGGTCCTGCAGCTGAATGCGTTCCCAAGTTTCTGATAATTTTACGGATTTCTGTCGGTGTTGTCAACTGTGGTTGCGTGTCATCTCTTGCTCGTCGTATGACCTGAAGTTGCCGTTCTACGTCTCGAATGTGTCGACGTGGTATATCGAAGTCATCAGCCCGTAATGTATTTTGGTGCTCATAGGTTTCTGCAAACAGTTCTGCCTTCAGAAAGGGATCGAAGACTAATCCTGCTGGTCCAAGTAAAGCTGTTTTTGGCGCTTTAGGGGTTTTCATCGCTTTAAGGAGGTTCCAGTCCTTACGTTCATGGAGCAGAAAAGACTCCATTCGATCTTCCCACATTTCTTGTCGCCACTCTACGGCCCTCCTATGTAGTTCCCGGGTAAGTCTACGCAGTTCGCGTTTGTCTGCCGGATTTCTGAATCTTGTCCACCTCTTTCTAACCCTATTTTTCAGCGATTTTAGATCTTGGATGAGAGGAGAAAATTCATCCGTGGGCCTCCTTTCAAACTGGACCGAGACTGTAGCATGTTTATATGCGTCTTTTATGTGTCTGGACAATTCATTGATAGAGTTATCAATAAAAGCGGTGGATGAGACATCGGCTGTGGGGCGTATATGTCTCTGTAAATAATGTGCATATTGGTCCCAGTTCGTGAAATACTTCAAGGGAGGTCTCGGAGGTTCAATAGCCCTGTTTAAGTGACCAATCACAGGGTTATGATCTGAGGTGAGATCATTTATCGTGACTAAGTTCGGATTAAACCTCAAGTTCTTAAGTATAGTGATGTCCAGCACATCCGGTCTGTGGTTCCGGTTCCTTGGAATGTGTGTAACATCGACGGGTCCGTAGGTTATTGCTTGCAAGCGCTCTTCTAAATTGTAGAGTTGTTGGCCCTTAGGATTATTTGCGCGAGAATTCCACGCAAAATACTTTGCATTGAGATCCCCGCATAAAATAATTTTGTCAAAACTATCGAAAATGGTGAGAAGATCCTCTTCGTCCATAGGATCAGCTGGACGAATGTAACCAGCCACCAGCGTGACATTTCCATACTGCGTGTTTATGGTGACTGCAGTGGCTTCGAGTGTGTTAAGCGGCGGTAAAGTTTCGACTGAATGTGGAATGAAGTCACGTAAATATATAGCGGTGCCTCCCCCTCGCCTTCCCTGTCGGTCTGTCCGATACCCCACCATGTTCGGAATTTTGAAGGTCTGTGTTCGTCGTAAATGTGTTTCTGTCAGAAATAAGATGTCCACTTTGTGGCGGGTTAGAAAGTCACAGAGTTCTGTTTTCTTATTTTTGACTCCTTCGGCGTTAAAATTACAAAATGTTAAGTCGCAGGTCCTGTGGATCCTCGCAGCCATTACGGAGCAAAGATTTGCATTACGCCGTCCACCAGGACCATTATTTTGGATAAGATGTCAGGTGCTGTGTTGAATTGACGGAAAGTATTTGTTATGACTGCAAAGATGTTTCGTTGACGAAGATTTGAAAAGAATGAGTGAATGCCTCTCACAGTCTCAAGTATTTCAGCAAAATCAGATGTTGGTTGGCCTTGTGTGGCATCTGATGTGTTCGCGGCGGTATGTTGTGCGCCAGGGATCTTCCAAGGATTCTTTTTTCGCAAGACCGGGAACTCTTGTGGATTCTGGATGTTAACCGATGTTTGGGGTTGAGTCGTTTGTCGTCTCGATTGAAAAGACTGGGCTTGTGCTGTGTATATGCGCAATGCTTCTTGAAATTTTTCACACCCTCTCCAAGAAGCAGCGTGATCCTTGTTACAATTAACACACGTCGGTTTATGGCCGCGAGGTTTATCGCAGTCTTTCGATAGGTGGTGTCCTGGACATCTTACGCAACGAGCTGGCAGGGTGCAATAATTGGCCGTGTGGAAAAACCTCTGGCACCTTTTACACTGCGGAGGTCCATCTTTATTCCTGTACGTTTCAACAGTGACTCTCGTATCGAGGATGTGTTTAATGTCATATATAGACTCACTTTCTGGTCCTGGCGGTAAGGAGACGCAGTAGACAGGTTGTGGGATCAATTTCTGTGTGGCGTCATCCCGTGATTTGAACTGAAACACAGTCGCATTGTGAAATCCCAGTTGTCGTAATTCACTTTCTACATCTGTGTCCGGCACTTCCGCCGGCAGATATTTTATGACGACTTTTAACACTTTGTCTTTTGGATTCTGATGGGTATAGAACGGTATATGATGTGCATGGAAAAATTGTAAAGCGGCTCTGTGGTCTTCTATTGAGGCAAAATGATATTTAATGGAATCACCTTTATAGATTGCTTGTACTGGGCCCGTAATGTGTTTCTTAAGTTCTGTATTGAGCATCAGGTATTTTCCAGTGTATTGAATGGTTACGGGTGGGACTTTCAACGGCTTCTCCTTTGGCTGAGCCACAGCAGATGTGGTTGCGCCCTGATTTGTCGTGGTAGTCGGTGTAGGTGCAGCCTCCTGATTGTCTGTATCTGCGCTCAAAGGAGCAAATTTGTTTGATGTAGTTACTACAGACTGTTTCTTAAGTGTTGCTGTGGGTAGCTGTGCATGTTTGCGCTTAGTCCCGGACTTCACTTGTTGAAAACCTTGATTTGTGTCGTGTTCGTCAAGGTCCATGTCCTCAGGGCGGTTTTTCCCGTCCTGGGGGTCCTCTTCAGATGAGTCATCTGTGAGCCAGGGAAGCCCACATTGGGCTGCAAGTTCCATTGCTCTTAGGTCGCGGGCTCTGCGGTCCTTATTGGTAATGACCGAGTCCGTCTCTTGAACATGGTTGGTACTCGTTGCGGCTGGGTAGGGTATGTTGTCTAGCTGTGAGGAATGTCGTCTGTGAGACGATTGTGACGATTGTCTATCCATGGAAGCGTCCCTGGTCGCAGATGCTGTTCTTGACCGTGAACCAGTCTTTTGCCTGGACACACAGCGGCTGTCCGTCCGTGGACGGGCACCTGATACGTCACCATCGGCTAAGCTCAGCCTACTGCTGCCGAGTCCAGCAGCGGGGTTGTTCATGCCGAGACGGCCATCGAAAGTAACTTCCGCGCTCGTTTGTGAACGCTCACCCCCAGAACCGGGGGTGGCGGAAACCGAAAACGAGTTCTGATCTATCGCTGAAACTGCGTACTACACAAGAATCAGCAATAACAAGTAACGTTGTTTCGATCGGGTAATAACTACTAAACTACAAACTACGAACTATCGATACAGACGCGATGTTTACACTTCAAACTGTGTTGCAATTTTTGTGCGCCTATGGCAAAACTATATAGTGCACCACGTAGCAAGCGCCGACGAGCGCGTAAAACAGTGCAACAGAAAAGGGTTCGGGACAAGCAAAATGACTATGAACAGTGCATTCCTGTAGTGAAATTAGTGCCTTCTGCAACTGCTCATTGTAATAGTGCCCAGTACTGTGTAGATAGTGCCAGTAGACTTGTTGTAGATATTGAAAGTCATTTTAGTGCAGTAGCCTCGCATTGCGCGGACGCCGATCCGGCGGTAGTGTCATCTAGTGACAGTGTGGTTAATCCGCTGTGTGCCGAGTATGCGCCGCTTCCTACCGCACGCAACCCGCGCAAGCGCAGAAAACAATATGTATCAGACGTTGCCCACATTCGCGCACCTGTCGAGCGCCGCAAGCAAAAACTTTTTGTGAATCTTTCCATTGACAATAAGACTGTGCAATTTCAGCTCGACACTGGTTCCGCTGTTACCTTAATTAATAAAGATACTTATGAACTTCTGGGTTCTCCAAAATTATCGCTGTGTCAACAAGTGTTAACAGCTTATACAGGTGCAAATATTCCCGTGCTAGGAACATGTAGCCTGCCCGCCTCTTTTCAAGGTGTAACGAAAACAGTTGCTTTTGTTGTTCTTCAGGCCAAATCTACGCAGAACATTTTTGGACTAGATGCTTTTGACTTGTTTGGTTTATCCATTCAAAGAGATGTGCTTCAAATTTCGTCAATAGTGCCTCAGGATAAAATCAATGCATTGTTTGACAAATATAGTGACCTGTTTTCGCCGGAACTAGGTTGTGCAAAAGACTTCGTGGCACATGTAACTTTAAAAGAATCTGCAGTTCCAAAATTTCCTAAAGCTAGACCAGTGCCTATCGCCTTGCGTGATACAGTTGCCGAAGAACTTAAACGTTGGCAAGATAGTGGGGTGATTTCTCCTGTTTCTGCGAGTCAGTGGGCCTCGCCTATAGTAATTATACCCAAGCCGACAGGAAAACTTCGTCTCTGTGCGGACTTCAAATCAACAGTGAACAGTCAAACAATTGTAGACACTTATCCCCTGCCCAGACCTGACGAACTAATGGACAAATTAGGACAGTCTCGCTTCTTTTCCAAGATTGATTTAGCAGAGGCATACTTACAGATTCCACTTGATGAGTCAAAAAAGTTTTTCGTCATTAATACTCACATGGGCCTTTTTCAATTTCAACGCCTACCCTTTGGCAGTTCTTCTGCTCCCGCTATTTTTCAGCGCTTTTTGGAACAGCTGACAGTTTCTGTACCGTGTTGCTCGAACTATTTAGATGATATTGTGGTATCCGGACGTACAGTTGAAGAACATTTAGCAAACCTGGAGTGCCTTTTCAAAGTTTTGACTGCAGCAGGTCTACGTTGTAATAAAGCAAAGTGTTCGTTTTTTCAAACTGAAATAGAGTACCTAGGCCATGTGATTAATGCCCAAGGAATTCATCCCTTACAGTCACATCTTCGAGCAATCAAAGACTTGCCTCCTCCTAAGAATGTGCACGAATTGCAAGCAGTAATGGGAAAGCTTAACTACTATTTCAGGTTTATTCCCAATGCCTCTCAGATTGCAGCTCCACTGCATCACGTACGTAGGAAGAATGTTCCTTTTGTATGGTCCAAAGATTGTCAGGTTGCCTTTGACAAATTAAAGTCTGCACTACTCAGTGATGCATGTTTGATTCCCTTTGACCCACAGAAGCCTGTAGTGTTAGCAGTTGACGCCTCATCGTACGGTGTCGGCGCAGTTCTGTCACATCGTATTGGATGTCATGATCGTCCTATTGCCTTTGCATCCAAGCTACTGACGCCGACGCAACAGAATTACAGTCAAATAGAAAAGGAGGCCTTAGCAATCATTTACGGCGTCACAAAGTTTCATCATTATCTCTATGGCAGAAAATTCTATTTGTTGACAGACCACAAGCCTCTCACGTCGTTGTTCTCACCCACAAAGCCGATTCCGCCACGTACGGCACAAAAGCTTCAGAGATGGTCCTTGATATTGTCTAATTATCAGTATGAGATTTTGTACCGACCTACCACTAAACATGCTAACGCGGACACACTTTCCCGACTTCCGGTTGGCCAGGATGTGTCGTTTGATTCTTCAGAAATGGCATGTTGTCAGATAGACTCCAGAGATGCTTCCGCTGTCGCAGATTTCCCTTTGAACTCTCGTCGGGTTGCACAGGAAACAGCTGCGGATGCAGACTTAAGTGTGGTAGCACGTTTTGTTCGCTTTGGTTGGCCTGCCAGAGCCAAAGACATTGATCGGCCTCTGGTTCGACGTTATTTTGCACAACGTCATGCATTATCTTTAAGTCAGGGTGTACTGTTGTTGCATACCGACAACGACCAAGCAAGAGTGATTGTTCCTCGTTCCCTGCAACGAGAAGTGTTACGCCTCCTGCATCAAGGACATTGGGGCATTGTTAGGACAAAGCAACTGGCCAGACGTCATTGTACCTGGGTTGGTATGGACGCTCAGATAGAGAGCATGACATCACAGTGTACAGTTTGTGCGGAGCATCAGGCGGCTCCTCCGCAACGTTTCTCAGACTGGCCACGCCCCAAGGGACCATGGCAACGTTTACATATTGACTTTGCCGGACCATTCTGGAATACGCGCTGGTTAATTGTTGTAGACGCTTTCAGCAAGTTTCCTTTTGTGATTGCCATGAACTCAACGACGGCTTCTAGTACAATCAGTGCCTTAACATCAGTGTTTTGCATCGAAGGCTTGCCTGAAACTATCGTCAGTGACAATGGACCTCAGTTTGTTAGTGCGGAATTTCAACAGTTTTGTCGTGTGAATGGCATTCAGCATATTACCACTGCACCTTTTCACCCTCAGTCCAATGGTGAAGCAGAACGTTTCGTTCGAACATTCAAGTCTCACATGGAGAAGATGAAAGGTCAGCACTCCAGGCAGCAAGCTCTTCAAATTTTCCTGTCTACGTATCGGTGCATGCCACGTGACGGCCCGTCTCCTGCCGAGCTGCTACACGGCCGCCGTCACCGCACTCTCCTTCACCTGCTGCAGCCTCCCACGCACCGAGTCGGTTCGTATGGCGCTACGCGTTTTCAGGTTTCCACGCCGGTGCTGTACAGGGTGTTTGCTGGAAACAAGAAGACATGGTTGCCGGGCACCATTCAGCGCGTGCTTGGTCGCAATATGTTTATTGTACGTTCTTCCACAGGGTCGGAGCTGCGGCGCCACGCAAACCAATTGCGCCTGCACAGACCGCGCGATCCTGGTCCGGTTTCTTGATTCCAGACCCAGTTCTGCGCCAGGGAGCACAACCACATCGTTCGTCCCCGGACTACGAGATCCCTATGGACGTCGACGTACATCCGACGCAGTCGTCGCCGCCGCTGTCACCGCCGCAGATGACAGCGTCACCGAGAGGGACTCCGGGACCGTGCGGGCCCCCCCAGCTTGGGCCACGCACCTCAGAAGAAGATGACCTGCTCCCTCTGGGCGGGGGCGGGCGCCCTTCCCCAGGTTTCGGCGGGTTCCCTGGAGGATCGCAAGGCGGATGCCGGGGCGCGGACGGCGTCTCGATCCCGGCCTCAGCTACGACGCCCGTCCCACCAGTAACGCCCCCGCTCAGGCCCTCCTCCCAGTGCCGTCGCCGTGGCCCTCAGCCCTACGCCACGACGGCGCGGCGGTTTGGGGGGGAGGGGTGTGGTGTCGCACAAGTACAAAGTGCGCGCCACCTACTTTCGCCGCGCGCCGCCATGCATGCACGGCGCGGCGTTCTTCCGACGACAGCCACGAGCGCCCTCTGCTGGAACCCCGCTCGTGGCCACCACGGAAAGACACCGGTCACTTCGGACGGAGATAGCAACGAGTTAGGACCTTCGTAATCAGATAGGCACCAGTGAAGACTTTGCTATTGTACAGGCACTAGGCAGGCCTCTAATAACTATGTATCAACATTCTGCAGTACTATGTAAAAGTTAAGTATTGTTTCATTCTGTGCAATATATATATCTTTCTAATTTACTCGAGTGTTTATAGTTTCTGGCTGCTCCCCTCCGTACCTGCACCAGCGTGTCGGTCTCATTCCACTCGGCCACCGACACCTACGACGAGGCTGGGACACAAAAGCGGCGACTAAGTTGGGCCACAAAATCCACAATCTTCTGTCTGATCAGTGTACGGACAAACAAACGTTGTACTTGCAGTTCGTAAACCAGAATTCGCAAACCGATTAGCCAATTCCGTATTAGGGTGGTCATGTACACACTCGAAAATCGATCATCGAAATTCAATTACATAAATTAATTTTCTGCTTCCACAGTTTATTTTCACGCCAGTATAATAGCAACAGTTTTGAAACACGTTGGGTGGCGTCTTCTTGTAACAAATTTCTGCTTTCCGCATTGAAGAAGAAACAAACATTAGACTGACAGTGAGCATGAATCTGTATTAGAAACCGGCGACTGTTCTGACATAATCATTAAATTAAAAATCGTTACCACGCTCCAACTTTGATTTGGAAAAAAAATCGCTTGATGCCTCAACTCGACAGCGAAAATCGGTTTTCGAAATTAGGTTTTCGTGTTGAGCAAGATGTGTTGAACGTAAACCTAGCGAATGCCGCTAAGTACAACCTTATGAAAGTTATCACTTTTGACTGCTGGACCGACACTTATTCCAATTTCTGAGAAAGCAGACACTGATAGACGTAGTGAATATAATGTTAGTTTTCAATTACTTTTAGACCTAATTAACGAAACACTTACTGTATTACTCTAGTGGAGAGCCAGAAATGATAAATACATTTTCACCCAGGAGGAAAGCATTTATTTCTCATGTGATATGAACCTACTATAGCACGCACTATTTTAAGGTGTCTGATGACTCACCTACTCTCACGCTTCATTCTACTTCTTAATACACGAATATCTTTTAGAACCTTTCTTCAAACGTGAGGGTTGAAGATCTTTGTCTTTTGTGGGTCACATGAGGCACTTATTGCAAGACTGGTTTCTTCCGTAAGTTTGAAGTTTTGTCATTGCTCTTATGTTGTATTTCCTTCACTCCTTCGACCATAGATACTAGTAGACCAGGCAAAGAATAAAGCGGCTATAAACATGGCTTCCACTCCCATGAACCACAGACATTGCCGAGGTGGGGTGGCTTGCGTGCCTCAACGATACAGATAGCCGTACCGTAGGTGCAACCACAGCGGAGGGGTATCTGTGGAGAGGCCAGACAAACGTGTGGTTCCTGAAGAGGGGCAGCAGCCTTTTCAGTAGTTACAGGGGCAACAGTCTGGATGATTGACTGAGCTGGCCTTGTAACATCAGCTAATGTGGCTTTGCCACACAGCTACTGCGAACGGCTGAAAGCAAGGGGAAACTACAGCCGTTAATTTTCCCGAGGACATGCAGCTCTACTGTATGAACATATGATGATGGCATCCTCTCGGGTAAAATATTCCGGAGGTAAAATAGTCCCCCATTCGGATCTCCGGACGGGGACTACTCAGGAGGATGTGATCATCAGGAAAGACAATACTGGCATTCTACCGGTCGGAGCGTGGAATGTTAGATCCCTTAATAGAGTAGGAAAATTAGAAAATTTAAAAAGGGAAATGGATAGGTTGAGGTTAGATATACTGGGGATTAGTGAAGTTCGGTGGCAGGATGAACAGGATTTCTGGTCAGGTGAGTACAGGATTATAAATACAAAATCAATTGGGGGTATCACGGGAGTAGGATTGATAATGAATAAGAAAATAGGAATGCGGGTAAACTACTATGAGCAGCACAGTGATCGCATTATCATTGTCAAGATAGATACGAAGCCAACACCGACAACAGTAGTACAGGTTTATATGGCAACTAGCTCTGCCGATGATGAGGAAATCGAAGAAATATATGAGGAGCTAAAGGAAATTATTCAGACAATTAAGGGAGAGGAAAACTTAATTGTCATGGGAGACTGGAATTCGGTAGTAGGACAAGGAAGGGAAGGGAAGATAGTAGGTGAATATGGTCTGGGCAAAAGGAATGAAAGAGGAAGCCGCCTGGTAGAATTTTGCACGGAACATATTTAGTTATAACAAACACCTGGTTCAAGAATCACAAAAGAAGGTTGTATACGTGGAAGAGACCAGGAGACACCGGGAGATACCAGATAGATTTTATAATGGTAAGACATAGATTTCGGAACCAGGTTTTACAGAGTAAGACATACCCAGGGGCAGATATAGACTCTGACCATAACTTGTTGGTTATGAACTGTAGGCTGAAACTAAAGAAACTACAAAAAGGTAGGAAAATAACGAGATGGGACCTGGATAAATTGAAGGAACCTGAGGTTCTTAAGAATTTCAGAGGGAGCTTTAGGCAACAATTGACAGAAACAGGGGAAAATAAAACAGTAGAGGAGGAATGGGTAAAATTGAGAGATGAAATAGTGCAGGTAGCAGAGGACCAAATAGGTAGGAAGGCAAGACCTACAAAAAATCCTTGGATATCACAGAAGATACTAAATTTAATCGATGAAAGGAGAAAATATAAAAATGCAGTAAATGAAACAGGCAAAATGGAGTATAGACGACTAAGAAATGAGATTGACAGGAGGTGCAAAGTAGCTAAGCAGGAGTGGCTAGAAGGCAAATGCAAGGATGTAGAAGAATGTATAAATAGGGGAAAATATATGCAGCCTACAGGAAAATAAAAGAAACATTTGGATATAAGAAAAACAGCTCTATGAATATCAAGGACACTGATGGAAAACCAGTTCTCAGCAAAGAAGGGAAAGCTGAAAGGTGGAAAGAGTATAAAGAGGGGCTCTACAAAGGAAATGAACTTCGAGACAATATTGTAGGAAGGGAAGAGGATGTAGATGAAGATGAAATAGGAGATACTGTACTGAGAGAAGAATTTGACAGAGCCCTGAAAGACCTAAGTCGAAACAAGGCCCCTGGAGTAGATGATATTCCCTCAGAACTACTGAAGTCTCTGGGAGAACCAGCCATGACAAACCTGTTTCACCTGGTGTGTAAGATGTATGAGACAGGTGAAGTACCCTCAGACTTTAAGAAAAATGTTATAATCCCCATTCCAAAGAAAGCAGGTGCAGACAGGTGTGAAAACTACAGAACCATCAGTTTAATAAGTCATGGTTGCAAAATATTAACATGAATTATATACAGAAGGATAGAAAAACTGGTAGAAGCCGACCTCGGGGAAGATCAGTTTGGATTCAGGAGAAATGTAGGAACTCGGGAGGCAATACTCACTTTACGGCTTATCCTAGAAGATAGATTAAGAAAAGGCAAACCCACATTTCTAGCTTTTGTAGATTTGGAGAAGGCTTTTGACAATGTTGATTGGAATAAACTCTTTCAAGTTCTGAAGCAAGCAGGAGTAAAATATAGGGAGCGTAAGGTTATTTACAACTAGTACAAAAACCAGACAGCGGTTGTCAGAGTTGAAGGGCATGAAAGGGATGCAGTGGTTGGAAAGGGGGTAAGACAGGGTTGTAGCCTTTCTCCAATGTTATTCAATTTGTACATTGAGCAAGCTATAAAGGAAAGCAAGGAGAAATTTGGAGAAGGAATTAAAGTTCAGGGTGAAGAATTGAAAACCTTGCGTTTTGCCGACGACATAGTAATTCTGTCAGATACAGCAAAGGACCTGGAAGAGCAATTGAACGGAATGGACAGTGTGCTGAAAGTTGCATATAAGATGAACATTAACAAGAGCAAAACTAGGGTAATGGAGTGCAGTGTAAGAAAATCAGGTGATGCTGAAGGAATTAGATTGGGAAACGAAGCAATAAAGGAGGTAGATGAGTTTTGTTACTTGGGCAGTAAAATAACAAATGATGGTCGTAGTACAGAGGATATAAAATGCAGAAAGGCAATGGGTAGAATAGCGTTTTTGCAAAAGAGAAATTTGTTAACATCGAGTATTGATTTAAGCCTAAGGAAGTCCTTTCTGAAGGCATTTGTATGGAGTATTGCCTTGTATGGGAGTGAGACATGGACGATAAACAGTGCGGACAGGAAGAGGATAGAGGCTTTTGAAATATGGTGCTATAGAAGAATGCTGAAGATTAGATGGGTGGATCGCGTAACTAATGAGGAGGTACTGAACAGGATTGGGGAGAAAAGAAATTTCTGGCATACCTTGACTAAAAGAAGGGATAGATTGGTAGGACACATTCTTAGACATAAAGGAATCGCGAATTTAGCATTAGAGGGAAGTGTGTGGGGTAAAAATCGCAGAGGAAGACCAAGGGATGGATACAGTAAGCAGATTCAGACAGATGTAGGTTGCCGTTCTTATGTGGAGATGAAGAGGCTTGCTCAGGATAGGGTATTGTGGAGAGCTGCATCAAACCAGTCTCCGGACTGAAGACCACAACAACAACAACAAACATTGCTTGGTAGCAACATAGATCCACGTGACTATTGGCAAACATTGGTCGAGTTTAAAAAGTAGCTTACAGTTTTCAAGAATTGGCACTACTTTAAACTTGTAAACCTTACACGTTAAATTTATTGTCACTCCCCTTCCCAAAAAGCTGTGTATTATCATATGCATAGCTAGACACAACCACTGTATTGCCAATAGTCACGTGGTATCACTTTCATGAAAATGATGTCATGTCCCGTCGACCATTATGTTTGGTCGAAGAATTAGCCACAATTTACAACGCTACCGGTGTTCCATTGGGTTGGAGGTGCAGGACACCATCCTCACGTTGTTGGGTTGATTTATTATGTCTTTCTGCTAAACGTCAGATCTTTTGGTATTCAGTACCAATTTTTGTGCTTAAATAAAAACTACATACTTAAGGAAATATCGATAGGTGAAAACGGTATCGTAAATAAATTGTGCTGTTTCATATCTCCCAAGGTCCACAGCAAACTATAGACACACAAATATGGTGTCATTTTCTAGTTATTGCTAATGTCTGTAACACTATGTACACTCTCAACTGTAAAAAGCTATCTTTCAAATACATGTAAATCGTACTATCCTCACTCAGCCGATATTTCTCAGAAGTGTAACACGATGGTCGCTTGGCGTGCTACTATTAGACTGTGGTCACGACTGTTAGGTTGGAAAAACGAATAGCAGAAAATTGCCTTCTCCACGGGTGCCTATTCAACTCCTTGAAATGTTTGTAAATAATCAGGTAGTTTGATATTAGAGGAGATGATGGCATTATTTTTCACTATTCTGTCTGTATATTGTACGTAACCATTATCAGTGCATCATCCATAGACGTTACTATTTGGTTTCTTATAAAATACTACGTGATTGTTAGAAAATGTCACTAGAACATTAAGAGAGAATACGTTACGATTCCTTTTCAATAAAATCCTGCTTCATCATATATTGTCAATAAGTTCAAAAGAATAAGTAATGAAGCAGTCGTTTGTCATATAGGCGTACTAATTTAAGAAAATACGTTTGCCATAAAGAAATATAGCGAACAACGTTTAATTAGTTGCAAAATATATGAATGTGCAAGCACCAAGGAGGTGGCACGGACACTGCTGTTCTATGCTGAAAGAGCAGAGTTATACATCCTGGTTGTATAGAGAACAGTAAAAAGGGCTTGAATTCAAGCCCTTTTACGCAGACCATATATATCTTTGGTCAATGGTATAGAGAAAAACCAGTGATTCTGGCAATGGGTAATGGCATTATCTTTGGTTTGGCGTTATGTAGTCATTGAGGCTGCTCATAAATTTTTGAAGTGCAGTTCAGTCTATTTTGGAAGCTCTGATGTTGCAGCCAGAAAAAAGTATGGACCCCTTGGTGTTATTGTTTTTAATTTCCATAATTTTTTACGAGGTGGCTGAAATGTTGGCTGTTCGTGAGAGTGCTGCTGCAAGTTAGTGGTGTTGTTGTGTGAACAATGAATGCAGTTGTCAGTTGTCCAAACGAACATTAACTTGGAGAGACCTTTAACCGCCACGACTAGAATCATGACACAGGCTGTCCGTGCCGCGTAGTTGACTGTCGATAGGTGAGTGCTGTTGTTCTACTTTTCTATGTACAGGCTAATAATTTTTGGTAATATCCTAGGAACCGCGTACATCGAATGAAACGACAATACAATCGATATATATCGGATGTTCGACTCTCGCTCCGCTAGCAGAGACAGAAAAATAAGATGATGGAACAGCTGATTTGTGTAGCTAATGCCGATGTTAATATTTGAAGATAATTCTATGAAATTTTCTGGCTAATAAAAATTACAACCAGATCATTAATCGGGAAAGTACATCAGATCCAGTCACTACAGGGTTGTAACAGCTTTTTTTACGCAATGTCAATTTATCACATTCACTTAATAAATAACTTATTTTCGTTGCCAATGAAAACAGACTTTCCAGCCAAAGCTATGTATTTAGATCAAAATATAGGTTCGAACAAGCGAATGTTATGATTTTTAAGGAATATGTCACTATTTCAAAGGATTTTTTTTAGGCAGGAATCTAAGAGTACAGCTTTTCACGCATACGTTAAGCTGTACTCTGAGATTCCTGACTAACACATAATTTAATATTGTGATATATTCGTAAAAATTATGACATTCTCTTTTTCACTCGCAACAATGTAAGCAGTACACTTGGGTTCCTGCCTGACCATATCCTGTAAAATCATGACAATCTCCTAAAAAATCAGAATAATCCCTTGTTCGATACCTATCGTTTCTATATGAAACGCCATCCGATATATATCGATCACACTGCCGTTTCATTCGATGTGCACGACTTCTAGGAAATTACCGTAGCTCTGTCTGAAATGATACAAATCGAACGTGCAATTCTAAATCGATTACACGGCTTTACATGCGCGGCTTAAGAAGTATGTTTTCTTCGTAATAATGGGAACGTATTTTACTGGTTTCGGTCTTGAGTGATGGTAAAGTTTTTTTCTTATTTATTATGATTTAAAAGACTTCATAGGGAAAGCTACGCAAAGGAAAAGGAAAACTGTCACACCCATTTATAGAATCGTTCTCAAAGTACTTTTCTGAAGATTTTTCTGTGGCGATTTATTATTCAATGAATGTCGTATCTATAATTGTCATTTATTTACACAAATAAATTGTGGCAAAACTTTAAGACGCCTCTTGCCAGGCTTGAGTGCTTATGTTGGCAACAGATGAACAAAGAAGTGTAGAATTGCGTTACAATTTTTCTCTAGCCACATAGCCACGTTTCACTCGCAGCGAAATTAATACTCTACCTACTCTTGGTAGACTGGTTCTTGTATGTATTCTTGTCCGTCCAGAAAAAAATAATTTTCGTTCTAATTGAAGTTGTCAAGACCAAACATTGATTAGTCATCTGGGTAATTTCCAATAATGCTTGCAATCGAGTTACCGCCTTAACAATTGGTTCCAACATAAGCACTGGAGCCAGGCGAGAAGTGTCGTACAATGTAACCAAAATTTTTGATCTTTTTTCCTCGCTAATCGCAGAAATATATACTATATGGGTACCTAACGCATATGGCACATTACATTACAATGTATATCTTCAGAAACATTCAACAAATCTCTACGGAAATTCCTATAAATATATTACAATTTTGCTGTAAGAAAATTCACGTCAACGCAGCTTTACATTACCTCTCGACAAAATAATTAGTATGTAAATATTTATATTTTGTCATCTCGTGCATCAATACCCGCGTAATCGAATTAGAGTTCCATGTTCGATATATATCGTTTCACTTCGAGATACTCAGATTACAAGCATTCTTGAAAATTACCTAGCAGTAGTCGCCAACATTAACGCACTACGCCGCCGTGGCCGACGCCGTAAGTAAAATCTTACCTAAATCTGGCACGGTAAAACTCTACTTACGGCTGCGGCGACGTAGTGTGTGATATTGCCAAAGATCTTCATAATATAAGGACATATTATGTTCTTTGAAAACCAAGTCTCGTAGAATCAATAACTAATCATATGCTTTGAGTATCAAATAAGTATTTGAATCTATTCCTGTTCTGTGGTTGATAAGTAAGCAAACAGTCGCCGCTTGGCTTCCCATAAGAGGCATGCGGTCGAGGATTTATCAGGACTCACTACTTCTGCTCACAGGAAAAGCAAATTGTAACAAAGAAAACGCACCACACGAATCTTATGATACAAGCATTTTGTAACACAAAGGCGTAACTGTATTCTACTTAAAATCGGTCTTGAGATTATACACTTTCAGTCGTAATATAAAAAGCGATAATTTTGACTTGCGTATCAAATTGTCAGCCTCAAAACTATATATATCGAATACGGAAGCACCGTGAAGACGTGGTTACTGTATACTACGATGCAATGAGCGACGGTAAAATAATAGGTTATTTCGTAGATATGTACATAGCATGGCTGTGGCCACCAAACGACGTATATCGAAGCGCTACGTATCTAAACGATAGATATCGATCAAGGGAATATTGTAGTTACATAGGATATTTAAAGGCGAGTGCAAGTTATTATTGCCCTTATTCTATGTAATTTTCTTTACGAAATTAATCTGATGCAAATAAGACTCACATCTTTAATTACGACATTTCCTTGTTTGATGTGTACTGATTCGATATATACTACTTTGATATATATCGTTTGGAGGCCGAAGCCGTGATAAGTAACTCTTCTACGAAATTAACAAATAGTACATGTTTATAAAAGTATAAAATAATAAAAATTACTATTTAAATTATGCACAACATCTTAATATCTCTAAGAACAGTAACATCTAAATGAATCGGACCACTACAAGAAATGGTAATTTGGAAGAAGCGTTGCACATCCTCTTGACTGCCTAATGTCGATAGTGGCTTATTATAGACAATGGATAATATGCATCGAAGAAGCGAGCAAGAGTTTAAGCTGATCTCTCAAGTTGCTGCCTAACCACGTCCTTTAAAATGATGACACGTTAGTAGAAAATGGTAAAGCACTGATGTAAATCGGAATAGACATCTGCAATCTAGATTGTCGAAGATACTTCATTTCTTACCAATATCTCAATTTAGGCCAGAATAAAGTACTGTTGATAAGCTAGACTGCAGACTTTGACCTATATTCCGATCAACAGCAGTACTTTACTATTTTCTACTGAAATGTTATGATTTTAAAGGATGTTGTTAAGCGGGCACCTAAAATACAGCTTACATTCTTGTAAGAAACCAAGCAAAGAAACGGTAAAGCACTCTCCACAAGCTGTATTGTGGGATTCCTACCCTAACGATTATCTTTTTTCGTTTCTGTCTGCGTCGTTACCAACATTAGTCACCTACAACATAGCGACATACGTGTGTTCGGCACATGACACTGCAATGCTCACGTTATGAATACTTATCGACAGTTGACCGTCAATGCGATGTGTAACGCTTGTTCCAAATTACCAAAGAAATTGCAAAAATGCCCACTATTTAGAAATCGGTATAGGCTTCCAAGGCTGCTAACGCCGTAGGTCCGAGTACACACGTACACACTCAGTCATAAATGTCTGTGTCCTTAGGGTAGTTGAATTTAGTCTTAAGTAGTTTGTAAGCCTAAGGATTGACGACCTCAGTAGTTTGATACCACAAACATTTCAAATGCTTGCTAAAGGACAATACAAGAAAGTTTTGTGAAATATTCAAAACAAAACTAACGGGTTACCAACGTCAAAGTGTTTGATTCAAAAATGAAAAATGGCTCTGAACAACAAGGAAAATTGCATTGACTTCAAAATTACTTTACAAAAGTATTAAACTGTCAAGAACCAGTGAATAAATTCTAACCACAGCAAACCAATAACACCAGCCCTAATTCTAAAGAACCTGAAGAAATCGAAATATCTGAAGAAATTAAGATATTCGCAATTGCGAATGCATTTCTTGTATAGACTTAAAATTAATAAAACATCCGGAGAAGACGGTGTAATTGATAAATGCTAAGTTCCGCTTGCACTAACACTATAAAAGAGATCACTCAAGTAATAGGACGTATCTGAAAAACTAAGAAATATCTGAGGACAGGACACCTGCCATAATTCATACATTGCTTGAAAAGGTGATGGAACTAATATTAAAAATTAGCGAGGAACCTCTCTTCTCCCGGCCACATACCAAATTCTGTCGCGATGTTTACTTAATGGAGCGGAAGAACAGTTGTAACGTATGATTTATGAATACCAAAACGGCTTTAGGCCAAAAATGTCCTGTCCGGAACAAATTCTTAATTTAGAACTAATCTTCAAGCTCCAACTGATTTCTAGTAACAAATTACCAAATTACCAAAATTACAAAACTGTATCTTTTTATGGAGCAGAAAATTAATTTTAATTGCAAAGACGGATGATGAAGAAATTCAAAAGAAAGAAACAGACAAAGGCCATTAGGAAAACGTTGGTTCATAAAATTACTGAGGGAGAAACTTATAGGCTGAGAAGTAATAACTAAATTGAAGAATACGCAGACATACGTGGTGACATGAGAAAGCGAAAGCGAAGACTTAAATTTTATTGGAACACTAGCTAAATTCCCGCTGCTTCGAACGCGTAGACTGGATGGTTTGCTTGGTAGTTTCTACTTCTAAATATAAATTTTCATAGATTTGGTTTTAAAAATGCTTTCCTAATTAAGTATTTTGATACAACTTGCCACTCCCTATTGCACCATTGTTGACAGAATTCAAAACATCCCGAAACGCATTTTTTGTTAATTATAACCATGGTTCCAAACCCAAATTTTCACATTTCTAGCATGAAAATAGTCTTAGTAGCACCCTTAAAAGATTTTTCCCTCATTTCACCCGCTTAATGGTTGAATTTCCAAAAATGTCGAAACAAATGTTATTAAAATTCCATTCAGATATCTATATTGGAAGTTTTGTATTTCTTCTTTAAAACTGCCTGAATAGCAACGTACTTTCAAAAAACCGTTCATCTTAACCCGCTTAAGGATGGAAATATCGATAAATAGCTGATGCCAACAGTGTAAGATAAACAACACCTACAAATTTCAATTTTATATCGTCTGTAGATTCACTTTTCAGCGCCATTTTCTGACTTTTAGAAACGGGTCGAGAACGCGAAATTTATTTCTTACGCTTTTGCATCTTTCTTGGTAGATTTACTTTTGAAATTGCAATGTGCACTTATTATTTTTGTACGCTTGCTGCAGAAAAACAACTGAAGAATGTGCATCACGTTTCGCTGTATATAACCACTTTGCTTTTATAGTGTCAAAAGTCATCGCTGGTCTTCAGTGCGAATTTTATATAAGCCGACGACTTGCAACTACTTTATCATCCACCCTCTATAGCTATCGACACGGAACTGCTAATCCAGTTGTCAGTATTTTGATCCTAAGCACTTCAGTTGTCTTTCCAGTGTTTATATTAAGATCATTGGTGTATTGCCAGTATAGTCACAGTCTAACAAATACAGTCACGACACTCGCGCAGATTTTTGTTATACACTACGACTGCAGCGCTCCAAGCGGCCGGTATGTTTCTGAATACGGCATTGGATGAGTGCGAATAGTATCGGTTATATTGATTTTTACAGACTTTTCACACTAGGGGATGTATGTACTGCCATAAAAATAGGTAATAATATAAAATTAGTTCCACCTTTGTCTTTATTAGGTTTACTAAGATCCCTGATGAGGTACTAAAAGGTACATTGCATGACAGTTTATTTACAGTTATGTTGTAACCTACAGGCTTTTGCTGAATAATATCATTTTCTATTAAAAATAATAAATGTCTAAGAAACAACAGAACACCTGCATTTGGCAAAAAGTCGTCGCTTTTCTACTCAGGAACGTATATCGTTTTGAGGTCTCGAATTCGATAAACAACGTTTCTTCCAAATCACCTCAAAAGAAATCAAATATTTCATTGGATTGTTCGGCTTTGGCAATGAAACCGCCTTTTTCCTACTCCTACCGCAGTCGTTGTATTTCATCCAGACGCGTTTCGCTCTGTTTCATTTTAGGGCATCATTAGTGTATCGATTTATCTAGAAATTACATTTTTGATTAAAGATGTAGCTTTAACAGATCATGAACAGCTCATATCGTTTTAATCGATATAAATAAGGCCTCTATAGTCTTGCGAGTTTCATGTTTGTTGTCCCTCCCACTTGGTCATAAGTCAAGTTCGCGCAAATCCACAATTTATTCACTTAATTGCCTCATTTGACATTATTTTACGTCAATCCCCCAAATTTTCGATAACCTCGTTTGGAAGCAATCGGAATTTCCGAAAACAAATCCAGTTAAGTTTCGCTACTATGTAACCAATGAAATAAATTTCACTAAATAGGCTATCTTGACTCGAAACTGCAAAATTCACTGATTGCTAAGAGCAAACGTTACAGTATATCCTCTAGCAACGCACTACACGGCAGCGCGATCGTTGTAAAGTCACAGTATTGATATAAAACGTTTGGGATAGGAAATCATTATTGGGAATTACCTCATTACAAATATTTAGAAAAAGAAAAGGCAAAAACTGTTTTGAAATTTCTTAGCGTATTAAAATGGTTTGCTGCTCGGGCACTCGAAGACAGGTCATTTTTCACTGTCTGGACGGCGTAGTGACTGAGCCGGCCATCATCACAGCTTTACCTACGCTATTAGCATGTTTCCCACCTACCAAACGTCACAGAAGTTCTCTTTCGAAACTTCAGGAATAGCATTCCTGGAACAAAGGATATTATGCACAAATGACTTAGCCACAGTTTACTAAAAGTTACCAAAATGAACGTTTGACTCTGCAGTGGAGTGTGCACTAATAGAAAACTCCCTGGAAGCTAAACCTGTGTGCCACACTACGACCCACAACCTTTGCCTTTGCAATGCACTCTACCAACTGTGATACTCGAAGACGCCTAAAGTTCCGCTTTTACTGTTTTACTTCCACCCCTCATACATTCGAAACTTCACGTTCCCTACGTTCTGGCTATGTCATGGTTTCAAAATTTGCAGTAAATCCTACAATTGCGGAAACATGTAGTAAGGTCTTCAGATCTTGTTTATGATCAGGATTTTCGGGTTCTCGTTTAAAGCTCTAAGGCGTAGATTATATGCAATAACCTAATGCTAGTCATTGCTACTTGTAGCAATAAGTCAAATATTTTAAAATTTAGGATGTTACTCGCTTAAAACATTTATATTTCTAGATCTAATTGGGATATATTTCTTTCATCTGCTGGTAGATGTTGTAATCATACAACATGACCGTATGGAAATTTGTGGGGGACCGGGATTCGAACCCGAATTGAGCTAACCAAGCCACCTTCCAGGTGCATGGGATTAACATACCTCCCCGAACCATTCCGAAGCAAATTCCCATATGTCCTACTTGGACCACTGTACTCCATGTCTTGCTGTATGATTACAACACCATCAGTAGCAACCCTCTCACTCTCTCTCTCTCTCTCTCTCTCTCTATATATATATATATATATATATATATATATATATATATATCAGACATCGCCAAGGTGGCTTGCGTGCCACAATGATACAACTAGCTGTACCGTACGTACAACCAGAACGGAGGGGTATCTGTTTACAGGCCAGACAAACGTGTGATTCCTGAAGGGGAACAGCAGCCTTTACAGTAGTTACAGGGGCAACAGTCTGGATGATTGACTGAGCTGGCATTGTAACATCAGCCAAACCAGGTCCTAAACTGTAAGAAATATCCAGGGACAGATATAGACTCTGACCACAACTTACTGGTTATGAACTGCAGATTAAAACTTAAGAGATTGCAGAAAGGTAGAAAGGTTAGGAGATGGAACCTGGACAAATTGAAGGAACCAGAGGTGGTTGAGAGTTTCACAGGGAGCATTAGGCAAGGATTGGTTAAAACGGGGAATGTAATACAGTACTTTGGGTAGCTCTGAGAGATAGGGTAGTGAAGGCAGCAGAGAATCATGTAGGCAGAGGGACAAGGCCTAATAGAAATCCCTGGATAACACAGGATATTCTGATGAGTGGAGAAAATATAAAAGTTCAGCAAGTGAAACAGGAAAAAGGGAGTACAAAGTCTGAGAAATGAGATTGACAGGAAGTGCAGACTGGCCAAGCAGCAGTGGCTAGAGGACAAATCCAGAACCGTAGAAGAATGCATAACTAGGGGAAAGATTGATACTGCCTACAGGAAAATAAAAGAGATATTTGGATACAAGAAAAGCAGCTGTATGAATATCAAGAACTCAGATGGAAAACCAGTACAAAGCAAAAAGGGGAAAACTGAAGTGTGGAAGGAATATATAGAGGGCCTATACAAAGGAAATAAACTTGAAGGCAGTAGTCTAGAAATGGACTAGAAATGGAAGACGAAGTGGAGGATAATGAGATAGGAGATATGATACTGCGAGAAGAATTTGACAGAGCACTGAAAGACTTGAGTCGAATAGATTATATTCAGTCTCGACTGCTGATATCGTTAGGAGAGCCAGTCGTGAAAACATTCTATCAAGTGGCATGCAAGATGAATATCGTTATTCCAATTCCAAAGAAAGCAGGTGCAGACAAGTGTGAACATTACAGAACCATCAGTTTGATAAGTTATGGTTGCAGAACATCAACAGGAATTATATACAGGAGAATGGAAAAGCTGGTGGAAGCTGACCTCGGGGAAGATCATTTTGGATTTTAGAGAAATGTAGGAACACGGGAGGCAATACTCACTTTACGACTTATCTTATAATATAGGTTAAGGAAAGGGAAACCTGCGTTTTTAGCGTTTGTCGATTTCGAGAAAGTTTTTGACAATGTCGACTGGAATACACTCTTCCAAATTTTGAAGGTAGCAGGGGTAAAATATAGGATGCGAAGAGTTATATTCAACCTATACAAAAACCAGACAGTGGACAGCGGTTATTAGAATCGAATGGCAAGAAAGGGACGCAGAGGTTGGAAAGGGAGTAAGACAGGGTTGTAGCCTTTCCCCAATGTTGTTTAATCTGTACATTGAGGAAGCAGTGAAGGAATGCAAGGAGAACTTTGGAGAGGGAATTAAAGTGCAGGGAGAAGAATTAAAAACATTGCGGTTTGCCGATGACATAGTAATTCTGTCAGAGACCGCAAAGGTTCTGGAAGAGCAATTGAATTGAACGGACAGTGTCTTAAAAGGAAGATATAAGATGAACTTTAACAAGAGTAAAGCGAAGGTAATGGAATGCAACGTCAGAAAATTAGGTGATGCTGAAGGAATTAGATTAGATAATGAGACAATAAAAGTAATAAATGAATTTTGTTATTTAGGTAGCAAGATAACTCATATTGGCTGAAGTAAAGAAGATATAAAATGCAGAATGGCTATGGGAAGAAAGCGTTTCTAAAGAAGCGAAACTTGTTAACATCCAATATTAAGTTACATGTTAGGAAGTCCTTTCTGAAAGCATTTGTCTGGAATGTAGCATTGTACAGGAATGAAACGTGCTGCTACAGACGAATGATGAAAATTAGATGGGTAGATCACGTAACTAATGAGGAGGTGCTTAACCGAATCGGGGAGAAAAGGAGTTTCTGGCATATCCTGACTAAGAGAAGGGATAGATTGGTTGGACACATTCTGAGACATCAAGTAATCGTCAACTTAGCATTAGAAGGAAGCGTGTGGGGTAAAAATCTCAGAGGAATATAGTAAGTACATTCAAAAGGATGTAGGTTCCCGAACGTATTCTCAGATGAAGAGACTTGCACAGCAGCGTGGCGAACTGCATCAAACCAGTCTGCGGACTGAAGACCATAACAACAAAATGTGCCTTTGCCACACAGCTACCTAGACCGGCTAAAAACTAGGGGAAACTAAAGCTGTTACTTTTCCTGAGGACATGCAGCTCTAATATATGATGATGGCATGCTCTCAAGTAAAATATTCCGAAGGTGAAATAGTTCCCCATTCTGATCTCCGGGCGTGGACTACTCAGGAGCATGTAGTCATCAGGAAGAAGAACACTGGCACTCTACCGATCGGAGCGTGGAATGTTAGCTCCATTAATCGGGTAGGAAAGTTAGAAAATTTAAAAAGGGAAATGGATAGACTGAAGATATTGGGGATTAGTAAAGTTCGGTAGAAAGAGGAACAGGATTTCTGGTCAGACGAGTACAGCATTATAAATACAAAATGAGTTGGGGCTATTATAGGAGCAGGTCTGTTAATGAATAAGAAAATAAGAAGCCGGGTAAACTACTAGGAGTAGCGCAATGATCGTATTATCATAGTCAAGATAGATACAAAGCCAACAATGACCACATTAGAACAAGTATATATGCCCAGTAGCTCTGCCTATGATAAGAAGAACGAGGAAATGTACGAGGAGGTAAAGGAAATTATTCAGACAATTAAGGGAGAGGAAAACTTCATTGTGATGGGAGACTGAAATTCGGTAGTAAGAAAAGGAAGGGAAGGCAAAATATCAGGTGAATATGCACTGGCAAAAGTAATGAAAGAGAAGATCGCCTGGTAGAATTTTGCACGGAACATAATTTAATCATAACAAACACCTGCTTTAAGAGACACGAAAGACGATTGTATATGTGGAGGAAACCAAGAGACACCGAAAGGAATAGATAGATTTTATAATGTCAAGACATAGATTTCGGAACCAGGTTTTGAACTGTATGACGTACCCAGGGACAGATGTTGTTGGTCTTGAACTATAGACTGAAACTGAAAAAAACTGCAAAAAGGTATGAAAATAGGGAGATGAGACTTGTATAAACTGAAAGTACCTGACGTTCTTGAGAATTTTAGAAGGAGCTTTAGGCAACAATCGACAGAAACGGGGGGAAGTAAAACAGTAAAAGCAGAATGGGTAGCATTGAGAGATGAAATAGTGAAGGCAGCAGAGGACAACGTAGGTAGAAAGGCAAGACCTACAAAAAACCCTTGGATATCACAGGAAATACTTGAATTAATTGATGAAATGAGATAATATAAAAACGCAGTAAATAAAAGAGGGAAAATAGAGTACAGACGTCTAAGAAATGAGATTGACAGTAAGTGCAAAAGAGCTAAGCCTGAGTGGCTAGAAGGCATATTCAAGTCTTAAGAAGAATGTATAAATAGGGGAAAAGTAGATAAGGCCTACAGAAAAGTAAAAGAAAAACTAGGATACAAGAAAGGTAGCTGTATTAATATAAAGGACTCAAATTGAAAACCAGTTCTCAGCAAAGAAAGGAAAGCTGCAAGGTGGAAAGGGTATATAGGGGGCCCTACAAATGATATGAACTTATAGACAATATTGTAAGAAGGGAAGAGGATTTAGATGAAGATGAAATAGGAGATACTATACTGAGAGAAGAATTTCACAGAGCGCTTAAAGACCTAAGTCGAATCAAGGCCCCTGGACTGGACTAAATTCGCTCGGAACTTCTGAAGACTCTGGGAGAGCCAGCCCTGACAAAACTCTTTCACTTGGTGTGTAAGATGTATGAGACAGCGGAAATACACTCAGACTGAAATAAAATAATAATAATCCCCCATTCCATAGAAAGCAGGGACAGACAAGTGTGAAAATTACAGAACCATCAGTTTAATAAGTCAGGGCTGCAAAATTTTAACACGAATTACTTACAGAATGATGGTAAAGCTTGTAGAAGCCGATCTTGGGGAAGATCAGTTTGGATTCAGCAGAAATAAGGCAATACGGAGGGCAATCGTTACTTTACGGCTTATCTTATAAGATAGATTAAGAAAGGCAAGCGTGCATTTTTGGCTTTTGTAGATTTGGAGAAAGCTTTTTACAATATTGTTATGAATACACTCTTTCAAATTCGGCAATCACCAGGAGTAAAATATAGGGAACAGAAGGTTATTTACAACTTGTACAAAAACCAGACAGCTGTTATCAGAGTTGAAGTGCATGAAATAGATGCAGAGGTTGGGAAGTGTGTAAGACAGGGTTGTAGCCTTTCGCCAATGTTATTCAATTTGTACATTGATTAAGCTATAAAGGAAAGCAAGGAGAAATTTGGAGACGAAATTATGATTCAGTGTGAAGAAATAAAAACCTTGCGTTTTGCAGATGACATTGTAATTTTATCAGAGACAGCGAAGGACCTGGTGGAGCAATTGAACGGAATGGACAGTTTGTTGGAAAGAGCATATAAGATGAGCAATACAAGACAGAATACAGTCTTACAAAATCAGTCGATGTTGAAGGAATTAGATTAGGTAACGAATCAATGTAGGTGTAAATGAGTTGAGTTACTTGGGCCGTAAAAGAACATATAATGGTCGCAGTACAGAGGATATAAAATGCAGAATGGGAAGAAAAGGGTTTTCGAAGAAGAGAAAATTTTTAACACTGAAATTTAATTTAAGCATAAGGAAGTCCTTTCTGAAGGCATTTGTGTGGAGTGTTGTCTTATATGGGACATGGACGATAAACAGTGCGGACAGGAAGAGGATTGATGCTTTTGAAATGTCGTGATACAGAACAATGCTGAAGATTAGGTGGGTGGATCGCGTAACTAATGAGAAGGTACTGATCAGAATTTCTGGTGGACTTTGACCAAAAGAAGGGATCGAGTGATAGGACACATTCTTAGACGTCAAGGAATTGTGAATTTAGCATTGAAGGAAAGTGTGTGAGGTAAAAATCGCAGAAGGAGACCAAGAGATGAACATATTAAGCAAATTCAAAGGTATGTAGGTTACCGTTCTTATGAGTAGATGAAGAGGCTTGTTCAGGATAGAGAAGGGTGGGGAGCAGCAACAAACCAGTCTTCGGACTGAAGACCACAGCTACAACCATTTAGTACTTCAGTTTTAGAAGGTAGAAATCTGAACACGGTTGTAGATAATGATTCAAAGTCATTGACACTGCATACTGCATTTTAGATAATATGTGAAAGTACTCTTGAAATGAATTAAATTTCGGATCAATATTTCTGTTATTGTAGACAATTAAATGATAGAGAATGGTATGTGCCAACTGCCATGGCGCAGTGGATACACCGGTAACATTACTGCTTTAAACAATAATATCTAGAAAGGTAGGAAGATCTTATTTAGCAAAATTGAAGAGAGCAATATTTCACAGTATTTTACTACTCAACACGAAAATTTCCTGTCAGACACTGACAAAGCTGAGCAAGTGTGGAAAATATTCGAGGGTACTGTACAATAAGAATTAGATAATTCTTTGCCAAGTAAAATTAAGGCAGATGGGAAATATCTATCGTGGTTCAACAACCGAGTTATAAAAGTAGCCAAAGTCTTGCAAGAAATTATTAAAATGACGCCAAATTTATCATAAGGGCTGCCATGCGAGATGCGTTCAACGACCTTGGAAGCAATGTTTTGTTTGACGACTTGGCAGAAAATTCTAAGAAATTCTGATCCAACGTCAAACCGGTAAACGGGACAAAACCAGATGTCTCGACACTCTGTGACCATAATGTTATAGAAATCAACATAGTTTCCGAAAGCAACCATCGTGTAGAACACTACTCGCGCTATTCATCCACGATATCCAGAGAGCAGTTAATAAGGGGTCCCAGGTAGACGCCGTGTTTCTTGACGTGCTGAAGGCGTTCGATACGTTCCACACCGTGGCCTGATGAACATAGTGTGAGCGTATGGGATATCAGATCAACTGTGTGACTGGACTGGTGCCTTTCTAGCTAAGAGAACTTAGCATACCATTCTCAACGGAGAGACTGTTTGAGACGTTGAAGTGGTCTCACAAGGAGACCATATGGGTAACGGATTGTAGAATTTTTTAATATGTATGATACGTGAAGTTCATAACTCAAATAACAATCAGCATCTCCCAAAATTATAGAGGAACTCCACTTAGAAGGTTTGCAAGTACACGTAAAAACCACCAACTTAATCACATGCGGCATCTCTCGCTGTAGCTCAGCTGGTGGCGTTCTTACCTCCCAACAAGAGCGTCGGTCGTTCGAATTCCGCTATGACGGATTTTTTTTTTCCTTTTCAAATTCGGATGTTGAATTCCACACGTGTTGTGTCAGTTTTATTTTGTGTATCTGTAGGCGAGCCAAACACCTTGTCGTCACCTAAAACGATGATTGAGTAGATTAGCTGCTTGGAAAGCCGATAATAACTATGGGGATGACTGCCCAAACATAGCGTCGTAGCTCTTCACAAAATGAACAAGAATACCGAAGTCAACTAATCCACTAGTAGTGTAAAAAATGTAATTTATGTTTTTTTATTGAAACCATCATTATTAGTGCAGAAATATAGAAAATTACGAATAAACAAAAAAATTAATGCTTCGTAAAAATTACCATTAGTTGTTAAATTGTGTATGTATTCGATACAACGAAAAGAAAAATGAAACAAGAATTTTAGAAAATCTATCACAGCTAGAACTGAACCTCTGACCATGTTGTTGCGAGACCAGAACCCTACCATCTTAGCTACAACGACAGATGACGTAACTGTTTTAATTTTTGACAGTTGCTTCGAATGTCTTTGGCTAATTGTTATTTATGTTTAGAACTTCGTGCACCATAAATATAGAGTAATTCTAAATTCCGATACACATGTGCTCTATTTCTCAGACGTGCTCCAGGGGCATGTTACAGGACCTTTGCGTTTCACAGAAGATGTAAATAATCTCTAGTCGGGCTCGGTGGTCTCGGGGTAAAGCGCTCGACTGGGAACTGAAGGGTCGCGTGTTCGAGACCCGCTCGGTACTCTGATGTTTTCAGTTTGCGTTTTAAACCATCATTCACCTCTCGACGATGTGAGGAGACGCCAGAAACGATAGGCGGTTCGGATTCCACGTAAAGCTGTAGGTCCCGTTTCCCCGGTTGGATAACTGGAGTAGGCTAGGGACACGCAAGTCGCCGAAGTGGTGTCCAATTGAAAGACTTGCACCAGGCCAATGAGCCACACGAAATTATTATTAATATTACCTCGCAGATAAAAAAGGAAGTTTTTGCAGATGATGATATAATTTATCGATAAAGGCGGACACTGAAAAAAGGTAGCGAAATACAGCATGATTTGAAGCATATTTACGAATTGTGTAGGAACGGACATTTAGCCTCAACATAAACAACTGTAAAATGCTACGTTTACAAAGAGGGAAATATCGTTTGTTATATAACTAAGCAGTTGGGGTCACACACTAGAAGTACTTACTTCCATAAAATATCTGGGAGTAGACACGAGGGGCGATATGAAGTGGAACGCCCTCACGAAATCAGTCGTGGGTAGGTCAGATACCAGAATAAGATTCATTGGAAGAGTCCTCAGAAAGTGTAGTCACTTAACAAAGTAAGTTGTAAAACTCTAGTTCGGCCGTTAGTTGAGTATTACCATACCAGGTAAGGTTAATACAGGACATAGAAAGATCCAACGGAGAGCAGCACTTTTCATTGTGGACTCATCTAGTCAGTGTGAAAGAGATTATTAAGGAAAACCAGTAGCGGACGCAGGAAGAGAGGCATTCAGTATCGCGATACGCGCATTGTCAACGTTTCCAAGACCAAACGTTTCATGAAGAGTCAACCTATATAGTATATCGCTACCTCTTCCGTATACCTCACGAAGCGACCACAAGGATAAGATCAGACAGACTGGAGTCCACACAGATTCATACCGGCAAAGATTTTTCCCGCGAATCATACGTGACTGGAATAGGAGGAAGTGAACATGGTACATCTACATCTACATACATACTCCGCAATTCACCGTAAGGTGCGTGGCGGAGGGTACACTGTACCACTACCAGGCATTTCCTTTCCTATTCCACTCCCAAATAGAACGAGGAGAAAAAGAATGCCTATATGCCTCCGTACGAGCCCTAATTTCTCTTATCTTGTCTTTGTGATCCTTACGCGAAATGTAAGTAGGTGGCAGCAAGATCGTACTACACTCAGCTTCAAATTCCGGCCCTCTACATTCACTTAACAGAAATTCACGAAAAGAACGTCGTCTGTCTTCCAGCGATGCCCAATTGAGTTGCCGGAGCATTTCCTTGACACTCGCGCATTGGTCGAACCTACCGGTAACAAATCTAGCTGCTCGCCTCTGAACCGCTTCTATGTCTTCCTTCAAACCGATCTGCTGCGGGTCCCAAACACTTGAGCAATGCTCAAGACGTGGTCATACAAGCGTTTTATACGCGGTCTTCTTTACAGTGAAGTACATCTTCCCAAAATTCTCCCAATAAACCGAAGTCGGCTGTCCGCCTTACAACTGTCCTTACATGTTCGTTCCATTTCATATCGCTCTGCAATGTTACGCCTAGATAGATGGTACGCAAAATACTCTCCCCCATACACCATGAGACGGCTTGCGGAGTATGAAAGTAGATTCAGATCACCGAAGTTGAGCACTGTAGGGCTTTGCTAGCGCCTGAATGGGTAATCGTCTGCATCTGACGAGTGCTGTTGGCAAGCGGGATGCTCTCAAGCCTTGTGAGGCCAATTGAGGAGCCAGTTGATTGAGAAGTAAGGACTCCAATCATGGAAACAGACAAATCAATCTAGAGTACGGTGCGCTGACCACGTCCCCCTCCGTATTGCATCCTGTGAAGCTTTGTAGCGCAGGATGACACGGCAGTCAGTCGGTACCAGAGGGGGATATAGAAACCTGTGTGGTACGTTTTTTTTCCTTTCTTTTTTTTTTAATTTTTTTTATTGGTTTAGTTTTAGAAAAAACATGAGTAACATTGAAAATTGACAGAGCTGTTTACTTTCGAGGAGAGCAAACAACATAGATATTTATGAAATATACGCTCAAATGTTTGTTAGCCTATGGGAGCAAACTCCAGTGGTCATCAGTCCCTAGATTTACAACCTGATAAGGACAACACACAGCCATACCTGAGAAAGCACTCGAATCTCCGATGGGGAGCAGACGCTCACTCCGGAGAGGCGGTTTACAGCGCACGGCCACTCCTGCACGGCTTTAAAATACACCTTCAGAATTTACTGAAGACGTACGTAACACACTGAGGTGACGGAAGTCAGCGGATGGCGATATTTTCAGATACAGAGATTTAAAACAGCGCTGAATGGCGGAGCTGTCATTTATAGTCGCACGATTCGCGTGAAAAGATTGCTGATGTCGTAATTGCCCCATGACGGGAATTAACGAACTTTCACCGCGGAATGCTAGTTGGAACCAGAGGCATGGGCCTTCCATTTTCAAAATCAGTATCGTTGTCTATATATTGAAATCCACAATATCAAAAATGTGCCGAAAAATTGCCAATTTCCGGCATTGCCTCTCACCGTGGACAACGCAGTGGCCTACGGCGTACTGTTAATGAGCGAAAGCAGCGGTGTTTGCGAAGAGTTTTTATTGCTAACAGACAAAATATAGTTTGTGAAATAACTATAGAAATCACCACAGAACGTACAATGAACGTATCTGTTGGAAGCTATTACAATGCGTGGACATCAATATACGAGGTTCGTCCACAAAGTAACTTTCGTCTCTATTTCTATCCGCGGCAGCGCTACGATCGCAGTTCCGACCGTGCACGGCAGTTACTCTTACTTAAGGAGAAGACATGTACGCTATTTTCAGATCGCTACAGCCGTTTGGTGTGCAGTGCTTCTTTTCAGCCGTAATTGAAAATGCCGCCGCGTGTGAAATCACATCTCTGATTCGTTTTCTAAATGCAAAGAAAGTTGAACTAAATGAAGTTCATCGGAAAATATACAAGGTTTACGGACAAAATTCTACGAGTGATTCCATGATAATTCCCGGCCTCATACGGCGAATGTGGTCCAAATAACTCTTACGGGAATTTCTCTGGGACGTGTTTGATTATTCTCCGTAAAGCCTGGACCTCACTCCTAGCGACTTTCATCTCTTCTCACACCTAAAATCTCTCTTTGTTGGTCAACATTTCAACGATAGTGACGAGCTGAAAGAACATGTTATCACATGATTGAATACGCAGGCGGCAATCTTCTGTGAAGAAGGCCCACAAAAACGTGGGGCAAGCTATGACAAGAGCCTACAAAATTTGGGAAGCTATATAGAAAAATAGTTTTACAGTTGTATATTTTTGCAAAATAAATATTTTTTCTTTATCTGTGCACATTTGTTTTATATAACCAAATGGAATTTACTTTGTGGACATACCTTGGATTAATAACAGCTACCTGTAGATAATAATTAAATAATTAGCTTATAAGACGAAAAGTAAATAATCGCGGTTGTTAGTGATTTTATCACTTAGTTGAGGGTGCTAAACGATTTTTCCACAGTAGTCACTTTTGGGTAAATTGTCAGGTAACTGTGTAGAACAATTTTGAAACTTAATTACTGAACATTTTCTTATCTCTAGAGTCAACGCCTCTCCTTCATCCTTGCCTCACTCACACAATGAAATATATTTAGTAATATAAACTAGATACCTAGCTGTATACAGTTACTAAATTTGTTAATTACTGCAACTTAAAAGATATAAATGTATTGAAATACTTGTCTATTACCTTCTGAAGTCTTGCATTTTATGTACTATATTCAGAATGGAGAGAGAGAATACAATGCTAATTCAACTGATATAATATCACATTATATCACGGAATGATGTAGTGGAAGGAGAAATGTACTTACTTCACAACACCATCAGGAAGTTACAAACAAGGTAAGGACACTGTTTTTGTTTTTATAATATTTTGACAAACAATGTAGCACTCTTTATCTGTTTGTTATGTAGAACTTTCATGAGCGAATCAAGTAACAAGGTGCTAGACATTCAATATGAAAACTGCTTCTGTAGCAGTACAAAAAATGGCGAATATGTCCTGGACAGAGCCAAACATGTGAAAGAGAAAAATAAATTATTGACAAACCTGGCAGCTTTAAAATATTTAAATAAAATAATTTTAACATAGGCTCACGTATATTAATTAACAAGATGCATAATACCATGACACATGGTATAATGTTATCTAAGATGACGATTCTGATATCGTAAGACACTAAGTGGCATTGAAGCTTAGGGGCATCCAGTATTACTTATGGACACTGAATTACAGATGAACCCCATGTGACAGGTCACAGAGCTGAGGGATTAGGGCTAACTCGTACCAAAACTAGAATATGTCACGATTGTTTGACTGAAATGTTTTTGAAGCTCCCTGATGAGTACAGAGGCTAGTTCTCCTATTTTATATCTTTGACTATAAGCAGGATATTTTCATATTTTGTTAAGCTTTATTACGAACACTTATTATTCTGCTTCCAAGATACCTTCCTACCATACTTGATTAGCTGCTGTAGACGAAATTGAATTAAGTCTTCAAAATATGTTCACTACAAGTTACTATTATTTTATGGCACTTCATTAAAAGCATAATGCAATCTTACATCTTATAAAATAGGCTGTATTTGTGTATGTATTTACGTATGTATGTAGGTATGTTCCACATTTCCTCCTAAACTACTGGACCGATTTCAACCAAACTTGGTACACATGTTCCTTAATATCATGCAACAATCGCTATCGGGTTAAGAATCACCTACGACACATACGTAAGGAGATATTACGTCATAAACAATGAGATGCGCGAAAAACTGCCGAGTCAAATGACAATGCTGCACATTTTCTCCTAAACTACTGGACAAATTTCAACAAAATTTCGAATGTGAGCTAACAACTGCTGTAGGAGTACGAACGATGTACGACACAGGGTTCAAAAGATATAACGTCATGAACAAAAGGAATTGCAAAAAAATGCTACATAATGCGACAAGACTTTATAAATACACTATATGTGAATGACAGTACTTGGCGACTTGCAACAAACTTTAAACATAACTTCAAACCTTTATAAAACTTTGTCTTGCAGACAACCACATCAAAATAATGAAAGGAAAAATATTTCTCTCTTACTACTTTTCCGCTGTTTATGGAGAAAAACTACGGCATTCGGTATAACGTTATAGTTTATAATTTCTACACTACAGATTGGAGTCGCAGGAAATTTTACAGATAGTATACACCCATACAGATGAATATACTTTAAAAATTGTATCACATTACGACATGCAGTTCATGAAATATGAGGACAGAAACAGTAACGTTCATGGAAATCCGCTCCATCAAGCGTCACGTTTTAATCTATTACTTCTTTACTACTAACCATATTCGCAACAGATTTTACCGACATACAGCACTTATGCAAATCAATATATTCCTCCAAAATATTACAATTGTACAACACATATATACTAATAATAAATCTCTAAATGTAGACCTGTCGCTGTTCGCTTCAAACCTCAAAACTACTGGATGAATTTTCATGCGGTTTTCACACAAAACATAAACGAAGATTGGTTCAGGATCTAGGCGTGATTTCATCAAAATACAACCACGAAGTGTTTTCACAGACCGTCCTGTCTGTCTGTTCATCTATTACAAATCACTTCTCCAAAACTACTTCACGAATTCGCATGGGGTTTTCACAGGTAACTTCAGCGAACCTTGGAGCAACATATAGACCTAGTTCCATAAAAATCGGATCACGGAAAGAAGAACATAACAATTTAACGATTGTCATCGACAACAGTCATGTCTATCTCTTTCATCTCCAAAACTAATAGACGAATTTTAAAGGGTTTTTCACAGGAAACGTGAGGGTATCTTGCGGTTACAGAAATGCTTCATTTCACAAAATCGGATCAGAGAAAGTAAGATATAACAATTTATACATTTCTCTGAAAGCAATCGCATGTGTCTATTTGTAAAGAGTAATCTCCAAAATTACGAAATAAACATTCATGCGGTATCACAGATAAAGAGAGAATATCCTGAGACAACATATTGGCATAATTTCATCAAAATCAGATCAGAAAAAGAAAAGAAATCGTCATTTTATGTTTTAGGTATATTTCATGCTTAGAAAGAACGGAATAATGTATCAAAGAACTAACGGATAGCACTGACGGTGTTCGTGTAAAGTTCGGGGCAGCGATCTAATTATAACCCTTTGAAAATACTACTTACTCTATGACTTCTGAAAATCGTTTTCTTGTTTGCTATGTTCTACGAAATAATATGATTCATCGCAATGAATATAAAACTGATACAATCCTCGCCGTGTTTAATCCATATATTTACATACTGATATGACAGTCTAACGTATATGTACAACTGCTATGGAAGTTTAAGTCTCACGCTTGGAGCGACAAAAGCGCATCTAACGGAAAGAGAGCCAACTGTAAGAATAATAATTCTTTTCAGTGATATTTCTACCTCATTAAGGAAATACTTATTATATTTCACCTTTCCATGCCTCAGCCCATTGTCCAGAGATATGAATGATCATGAAATAAATGTTTTAAATAGTGAATATAACTGATGTATGATGTAATATACATCATATTCATGAAGATATGCCTATTTCTAACACGTTTTGCAAATGTATTAAAACGAAACTACTGACAAATTTTCAAGCGGTTTTCCTAGGAAAATTGAGCTAAGATTGGGGCAACATATAGGCATGATTTCATCAAAATAAGATCATGGAAAAACGATATATCGCAAATTTAAGTGTTTTCAGTGCCTGTTTGTCCATCTATTAGAAATACCCGATGTCCCAAACTACTTCACAGATTTGCATGGAGCAACTTCGTTTCATAAAAGTCGTATCAGGGAAATTGTTTTAGATGTAGATTATGCCTGAAGTATGGATTGCGTAGTACACAAAAAAGCGTTAGAGGCGCTGCAGTGCACCAAAGAACTAATAAACACCGCTGCTGCATAATACGTATGGGGTAGTACAACAAGGAAGTGAACGTCTGTGACAGAATTAAGCAATCTTATGTCTACGAATACCAACAAACAGTGAACATACGTATTGTTACTGATTTCACTGTCTGTATTAAATACTTAACGACATTTCTTTACTTATTTTGCCACATTTCACCTTTTGTACCAAAAACTTAATGAAGATACATCGTTTTGGACTATGTCTTTTACTTACATTTGACATCTGTATGAAGATACGTCGTTTCGGACAATGCTTTTTACTTACATTTGACATCTTATCTAGGACAACGGAGTTTATTGACAGAGCGATCCAACAAGGATTCCAGTTTTACTGACTCCGGTCTGTAAGCCTATAAAGCCATGATACTCAGATTAGATTAGTTTTTCGTTCCTTAGATCCATGTTGAGGAGATCCTCGTGGATGTGGAACATGTCAAGAAACAAAATTACAACCTGAAAATAAATAATACAAATAATATAAATACAGATACATACATTTTTAAGTTTCTTTTTTTCCCTTTTTTAGCTGTAAATATAATACTAATAAAGTATGAATACCAATACGTGCATCATTTGGTACAATTTAGAAATTCACTAATGGAGTAGAAGGAGTTGGCCACTAGAAAGTCTTTTAGGTTCTTCTTAAACTGATTTTTTTGTACCTAAATTTTTTATGCTTGTTGGTAAATTAATGAAAATGTGTGTTCCTGAGTAGTGGACCCCTCTTTGAACTCAAGTAAAAGCTTTTAAGTCCTTGTGTTGATCATTTTTATTCCTAGTATTGTATGTATGAACTGAGCTGTTTGTTGTGAAAAGGGATATATTATTGATGACAAATTTCATTAAGGAATGAATGTACTGAGAGGAAGTAGTTAATATACCCAGTTCTTTGAAGACGCTTCTACAGGACATCCCTGAATTTACTCCACAAATAATACATATTACACGTTTTGTGACTCTCAAGACTTTTGACTGACTTGAAGAGTTACCTCAAAATATTATACCATATGAAATTATGGAATGAAAGTAAGCAAAGTATGTAAGCTTTGTTAGTTTTATGTCTCCTACGTCTGATAACACTCGTATTGAAAATACAGATTTGTTGAGTTGTTGCTGCAGTTCTGTGGTGTGCTCCTCCCAACTCAATTTATTATGAAGCTGTAATCCCAGGAATTTATTAATGTCAACCTCTTCATTCTGCCCTTTTACATACTTAATGCATATGCTGGCAGGAAATCTCTTACATGTTCTGAACTGCATGTAGTTTCAAAGTTTAATGACAATGAGTTGGCTTTAAACCATTTATTAATGTTCATACAAATATCATTAGCAGACCTTACTATAAATATGGGTGACATACTTTTTTTGCAATACTTGTATCATCTGCAAACAAAACGAACTCTTCTACTGGTAGTGTAAATGATGAGAAGTCATTAATGTACACAAGAAAAAGCAATGGCCCTAAGATGGATCCTTGCGGGACACCACATGTAATTTCTTCCCAGTCCGATGAAGACTGTTTGCTTAATTCACTAGTCACTAGCACTGACACCCTTTGTTTCCTGTTAGCGAGGTATGACTTGAACCATTTTGCAGCATTTCCCAAGACCCCATAGAATTCTAATTTACTTAAAAAGATGTTATGGTTCACACAATCAAATGCCTTTGACAAATCACAGAAAATACCTGCTGCTTGCAATTTATTATCTAATGTATTAAGTACACTCTTTGACAAAAAACCTGGCCGCCGGCCGGCCGCCGCTGAGCCTAAGTCCGAGCCGATCGCGACATGGGACAATAAAAGTGGCCGCGCTGATTCGCTCTAAGTCCAGCTATCTGCACAATCTGGCAACACTGCAGACTGCGGGAGTTCATACAGTACTTCTTGTATGCAGTTAGAAGATAAATGGGTCAGCTACATCCGTGGTCTTGCGGTAAAGTGCGCGACTTGCATGTTCAGTATTAGCGATCGAAACCGACTGTTGACAAAAATTTTAAATTCATGTCACTCGTGCATGCTGATGCCACATGTGTAAGGGGAGCATATGTGTAACGTATTTCATTTTTTGACACACTGGTAATAACATTTCGGCCCAATAACATCGCCGCCTCTGGCCGCAGCACTTGGCAGAGCTCTCCGCGGCCCACTCGCCGGCAGCAGCGGTGACGGCGCTACACAGCGCTGCCTCGCCCTCTGCCCACAGCGCCTGGATACGTAAAATGCTGTAGTGTTTCTGAGTGGTGATCCATAAAAAAAGGTTGCGATTCGTATTTCACACAGGATATAATGAAGCAGACAACCTATTTTGAATGATGACCATATAATACATTAGAGAGGCAAAAAATTGTCATTGTCCAATCCAATGGCACTCTACGATGGTTAACATTTATTTGTGGTTTAAATCTCGATCCTTTTCCTTTCAGAAAAGCCTTTCATGTAATTTGTTATTGTCATCAGTTCATATTTTTTATCAAGACGCAATATGTAACTCACTAAAATGTTTTAGTGTCGTTGTTTCATTCCTTACGGTAAGTGTATGAGCTAAATTATGTGAATACGTTTCAGTGCACGTTCTAAAGCAACACAGGCACACTGCAAGGTTCGCGTCTTCATGTCTCATTTCTAAAGGAGATATTTCGCATCAATGGAGGTGAATTCGAATTCCTTCGAAGGCGTTTGTATGGTGAAGCAAAGAAGACATCTAATACCATTTCCACAATTTGAAGTCGACCTTCTGGAAGACTTATTGTATAAAGTTTTTCTTATGATTCCGTTAAAGAGTTTCTTCTTGCAATCTGCAGCGTATAAAGTAAAATAAAACAAAATTCCATCTCCAAACGCAATTTCTGCAACCAGGATTAGAACTGCCGCCTCACACCACGGTAGCATCATGAGACACAAGCAGAACCACACAGCCAACCACAGACTGCCGCAGATTGCCCTCAGACTCTCACATATTCAATGCTGAGCCTCTAAAGCATCGCGAAAGATAACCTGAAAGTCACCTACATAAATAACTACATTCCTTGAGTGCAAAAGTTAAATTTCTGTCTCTCATTTCACATGGACATTACACATCATGAGTCATGAAAGTAGAAGAGGAATGTCAAGTGAACTTAGCTGGACAATTGAGTACCACTTGCGGAAGTAACTGCACTGTCAAAGTGTTGCCAAATATCAGCAACGATGTTGTCAGTTCCTAGCCTTACTAGGAAGATATGTGTAGCGATAAGCAATGCGAAATCGCATACGTCTCATGCGGGCTTCTAGAGGGGAGTTGCGCATTTTGGTTAATATGCAGCGCTATCTCCTCATAGATTCTGTCGTCACATATAGGATGCAAATATTTAATTCGTCCAATGAGGCCGAAAATAGCGTTTAAATTTTTTGAAGCTTTACTGCATTATGATATTTCTGCAAATGACTAGAGAAGTTAAAAATACTGATATTGTGCTTGCAACATACGGCCTGTCAAAGAATTAGATTTATAAACTTCCATCACGTTTTCAGTTTCACCCCCTCCCCCCCCCCCGCAAAAAAGAGTAAAACAGTTATTATGTTACATTTCGACAAAAGCTAATTTTTTTGATGAAAAGTTACTGGAAATCAATGATGCCTCATCCGTCGCGAAAAACTTTGCAACTTGAAAGCGACTGCTTTTCAAGATGCAGCCTTACGACTGTACAAGTAATATTTCATGTCTTCTACGTGAATACATAAATGTGTTGGTTTGCTTGAAAGCCAGAAGAAACATAGTTAACTGATTATTTGTGCAACACAGTAATTATTTCACTTGAGTAATCAGAAGACTGGATATTTAAAATTACGGCCATGAACATAGAAACTAAACTGTATATGTGGGAAATGTGCAATTCTGAGGTTTTTCCTCTGCAAAAATATACATATAATCTATAGACTACTAAGCATCTTATTGATTCCGCAGTGTTACAGCCTTGTTGGGCCAACAAATGATGATGAGAACGCGAACCCATGTGTCTGCTGGATTTTTCGAACGTTGCAACCTATGACTTGCATGTGTTGTTGCTTAGTATCTGTCGTCACGATGTTAAATCAACAGAAATTGTTACAAACGTTTTACCTACTTTCTCCTATGGTCCTATTTTTCGTCAAACCACACATTCTTTCTGGTCTCTTTGCCACATGGGAAAGAACGCTTTCTCAACCGAATTAATGATAATAATGATAGTAATGAATGATGTTTACGGCGTTACAGCCGAATGATAACGATTACAATAACAATAGAAAATCCCGATCTCTTGGTTGACACACTGCAATTAGTTTTGGTATTTCGCTGCTGAATATCATTTAGGACATTTTTCAGAGGAGAAAAATAAACCTGAAGCCACAGACATCACTAGTACAACGATACCTTACTAATCAACTATGCTTGCTGTAGATCAGAAAACGAGAATGGCGCCACTGAGCTAAAATGAGATTACTCTTTCAGTTATCTGACATTTGTTGGCAGTTAATACATACAGTCCCGACATAAAACACAAAACTGTTTGCAATTTAAGCAGGGGTAGACCTTTCTGCGATCGAAAATTTAATTTAGGATAACAGAGTCATTTAAATGCAATGACTAATCTCATATCCTCATGAATATTGGAAAATACCTCGAATTCTGGAACTAAGGGAATGATCAGAGTTGCCTAGCATCGTAACCAATACTGCTAAGCTATAGGAAGAATTTCTTGGCCATCCCACAATATCCTCATTCCTACGAACAGCTTCAACTGGCTTTTATCCATGCTGCGCTGCCAAAGCCCATACTTAAGTAAGGCTTCAGGCCGAAAGCAGACAACATCATTGAAAATGCTGATGAATAGATGACTTATCTTCAACTTCCGGGGAGAGTTTCTTTTAACGAAACGGATAAAGTGTGAAGTGACTACTTTCTCCAAAGTTCCTACGCATTTTTGTCCCAAATTGGACGAATATACGTTCAAACTTGTCATACGCGGCTCACATTTCAGGAATATCACCAAAATGAGCATCTGGCGGGTATCGTCCTAGAGCAGCTATTACGCAAGTTTTTACCGATAATCATAAATTTGACCAGACGGCTTTTGCTGCAGAATATAGTGACTTCTATTACATACCCTTTCCCAATAAGAAACTGTTTTCTTCGTAAAGTGATGCCCCAGTTTAGGTGAATTATAATGTTAGTGTTTAATGTTGCTTCAGAAGTACTTTTTGTCTTAAATATTTTTATCTTTGCAGGTGATTCAAAGTAATTGTAATAATTCGTTTCACTTCAAATTACTCCATTCATTCGATCTATTATTTGTAAGGTAATTGCAACGGCCAAAAGTGAAATGGTCCTATAAGCCAAACCGTTTGGTTATTTAAGGTCTATCGTTCATGGGCAGAACGCTTTCATCTGAAATATCTCCACGAAAGGCAGAGAAGCGCACGGTTCCGACCGCATTACATTTTCCGTTGTCTCTAGATCTATAATACTTTGTCTCTGCCGGTCCCAGATTTCACGATTCACATAATTCATTTCCCAGTAGGCAGTCGTATTTCCACCGTTGGTATATTTACTTTACGAATATTGTTCGTAACAGTAAACAGTTTGCTCTTGGTGTTCATCTCCTTAATATTGTTAAACACATATTTCCCCCATAATTCTCCTCGTGAAGTGGTTGAACTGCTGTGCTTTATTATTGTTAGTACCATTAATTTTTATTTCAAGTTGATATCTGAATTTTATTTTGTATTACCGTTACATTTGTTTGTTCAATATGTTTCACAATATTGAAGATCAACAAGTTCTCATATCCATTAATATAAGCGAGTTAGAGCTAATGTATAACGGTCGTTATTGTCTTGTTTCATCCGTAAAAGTTCCTCTGAAAATCTGGAACACTTCTTTTAACACCCTTAATTTGAAACCGATACATAGGCAGAGGACATTCATGAATTGCTCATTTATTAACTTCATTCATAATGATAATTTGGATCAAATTTATTTACAAATTTTGTACTCAGTCCATTTAATTTTTATAATAGCGGTAAAATTACAGCCTTGCGCATTCTACGGCATCTGTTCAAAATCAATGAATATGTGAAAACTTTTATTTACTATCTTGTAACAAGCAACAGTGCAATTGCTTTCCCTAATATTGTTTTAAACCATGGCACAATTCATCGATCAATTTTAATCGTTGTTACAAATTTTACAATTGATTTTATACTAACGATAGGCCAGAAACTTAATTAACGTAACTCAGAACCGCGTGATAATGCAATATTTACTCGCATTCGTTTATGCTACGGAGCGAGTTGGTGCAGTGGTAACACACGGGACTCATATTCAGCTGCACGGCGCATTGAACGGGCCTTCGGCCATTTGGATTTGAGTTTTCCCTGTTTTTCCTAAATCAGTCTACGCAAATGCCGGAATGGTCCCTGCGACATGGCACGGCCGATTTCCTTCCACATCCTTATGATGGCAATCCGAACTTCTGCTTCGCTCTAATAACCCCCTTGTCGAGGGGACGTTAAATCGTAATCTTCCTTCTTTCTTTCATGTCTCGTGTGCAATAGAGCTTACATTGTTCATGTTTCCGTGTGTTAGTACAAATTTTGCAGTTCATTTCAAACCAACTTCCCTCTGAACAAGAGACCTTGAACTTTCAACTTAAGTTAGAACTGGATGACACTGCTTCATTAACGCCATTTCTTAATTGGTGTGTAGTGGAGAGCACTTTTTATACAACTGCTGTTTCCGCCTGTTTCTCTTCCAGTCATGAATGGTTCGCCGTTGAAACTATTTCTGGTAAGACTTAGTGTGAGTTCATATCGCCCTATCTTTTACCTTCGCGATCTTTTCGTGACTAATACAGAAGACGAGTTAGGTGAAATAGAAATAAAACAAATGTATCGAGTGGCTCTGTTGTATTCTCATAAAAAAGTTTGAAATTGAATGAAAAATTTCACACATACAAAATTTGAAAAGTGTAAAATAATCATTCAAATGGAAAATGCACATAAACGTGGTTTTAAAATAGACTAATACGTGTACAGTAACTTTTGTCCACTCGATAATTGCTATCGCTTAAGGATAGTTCAAATAAATTTTCGAATTTTTAAGAGCTATGTCAGACATCATAGTAACACTGGAACATAAAGTGTTCTTGCATCATGAGTAATGCTAACAGTAGCGTTTAGTGGCCACCAACTTGAAGGGTAATTTATTTCATTACCTTCCTGAAGTCGATAAGAGGTATGATGAGGCGGCGGCAGCAACGGTCGTTTTGGTAAATGCGGCTCAACCAGCGAGCGAAGGCGCGCGCGTCTGGAAACGGAGAAGGCGGAGGGATAGTTTTCGTTCTGAACCGAGGAAGCCAACAAACGGAGCCTAACAGATGTTCGGTAGAACTCTTGGAACTTACGCGTTTTGACTGTAACATAACAAATAAATGAAATTCACCAATTGCATTGAACATTGCAATGGTTAGTAAATTAATGTCGTCCGCTATCTGCGACGACACCGATCGAATGATAATCTATCGACGTGAGATACCTGACACCTAAAAGTCGCCATTAAGTTTGTACTTTGAAACCTATCACCGCGCTGTAATGAACACACTGCACAAATTGTGAGTCTTATTATTAATTAATGGAGTACAGTAAACATAACTATAAGTCCTGCGTATGAATCAACCATAAATCAAGAAACAAAACAGGTAATACGTTCAGTGAGGTATTCATTGATTTCTTTCTTTCTTTTAATAGCTGGCCACGCGACATTAGTGCAATTTGGAGAGCACAGTATCTCGAGCCCGAGAGGAATTACGGATCCGGATCGTAACATGCAGGACGCCAGCTACAAAAACTCGTTCATCAGGCCATTAATGTAAACAAGATTTTTCAACGTCGTAGTAGGGCCTATTGTTTCGCAACTTCAGCATCATGTAGATGTGAGTCTGTAATGTAATTCTGCAGTCAGTTGACTTTTTCTTGTCAATTACATTAAATATTTTGAAAAATTAACATCATAATATGCTTATTGTCGTAGTTAACTGAATTTGTGTTCAAGAAGGTCGTTTCATACATTAACTACTCCTACTCTCTTTCACGTTGCGAGCAATCTGCCTCAGCTGTGAGTAAATCAATGAGGTAGGGTTTATAGCAGTAATGTCTAGCTGTATAATAGTCACTTTCTGAAAACCTAGTCAATTTATAAATCGGGTCCCTATTGTTGCAAAAGCTGGATCTCATCATTTCGTTTCATTAAGTCTTAAATTTATCCGCTTACTGTCAAACAAAATCATCTGTGCCAACTGTCTCCTGGAAACCTCATAGCAGATGCTGTAGCCACTTACTTCAAGAATATCAAGTGACATCACAAACAGAACGAAAGAACATTTTCTTAAATGAATTTATCAATTGTTCTAAAATGATGGTAAAATTTTAAATATAGATAGAACAATTTATTTGGAAATCACTTCAATTATCCCATAAAGTAAATAATAAATTCTGAAGCCGTGTCAGCTTTTTTTTTTTATTATTAAGAATGTTGCTTTACAGGTCCAAGACCGTTTTCACGTTTTTAAAGGCCCATCTTCAGGTGTTAATTTTTTTCATATGAAAATTCATTATAGAGACACAAGGTTCTAATTGCTTTCATCTGTCATAGAAATAAAATTTCATTAATTAGGCTCAGATATATGTAACCAGTCCAACAGAAATCATCACTGTCATTCAGAATAAAAACCAAGGACATTAAAATGTGGGACAAATAATCGCGTAATTTTGATTACTGTATTTTCAATAAAACCAGTAGATCGCCGACGAAGTGAAGGAGTACAAACCGAAGAAGACTGCCCAAAGAATCGAAGAAACCGGTAGATGATGGATTTGTATTTTGCTCATCTTTGCATCAAGTATTACGGCAAAGTAAGAAAACTTACGAATATGCACAACCACCCATATTCTCTGTTTTGTTATAGCTTCACGAGGACTAAATTCGTTTAGGTAATATTCCTTGAATGTGAGACGCGTTTGACAAGACTCAACGTAGATACAGTCCATCATCGGACAACAGTAACTAGTATCATTGGAGAAAATGATGGTTCGCATTACTTTTTCGTTTTGTTACAAAAAGCTCTCACTGAAAGTTGATGAGAGTAAGTTATCAATTTATCAGCATTTCTTCTCAATGCTTGGCTAAAAGCCAGTTGGGGCCAGATGCTAGTAGGTCTGAGAATATTGTGGGCTGTCGCTTTCAAGATGCGAAGTGTTTGATACCTTAATGTTTAGTGACAGATGATACAACGTTCATTTCCAGTAACTCATAAAAAATAGCTTTTGTAGATATCTAAAAAAGTAACTGTTTTAGTCTTTCTTTGGGGGGAGAGGGGTTGAAACTGAAAACGTGATGGAAGTTTATATATCTAATTCTTTGACAGGCCGTATGTTGCAAGCACAATATCAGTATTTTTAACTTCTCTAGTCATTTGCAGAAATATCATAATGCAGTAAAGCTTCAAAAAATTTAAACGCTATTTTCGGCCTCATTGGACGAATTAAATATTTGCATCCTATATGTGACGACAGAATCTATGAGGAGATAGCGCTGCATATTAACCAAAATGCGCAACTCCCCTCTAGAAGCCCGCATGAGACGTATGCGATTTCGCATTGCTTATCGCTACACATATCTTCCTAGTAAGGCTAGGAACTGACAACATCGTTGCTGATATTTGGCAACACTTTGACAGTGCAGTTACTTCCGCAAGTGGTACTCAATTGTCCAGCTAAGTTCACTTGACATTCCTCTTCTACTTTCATGACTCATGATGTGTAATGCCCACGTGAAATGAGAGACAGAAATTTAACTTTTGCACTCAAGGAATGTAGTTATTTATGTAGGTGACTTTCAGGTTATCTTTCGCGATGCTTTAGAGGCTTAGCATTGAATATGTGAGAGTCTGAGGGCAATCTGCAGCAGTCTGTTGTTGGCTGTGTGGTTCTGCTTGTGTCTCATGATGCCAGCGTGGTGTGAGGCGGCAGTTTCAATCCTGGTTGCAGAAATTGCGTTTGGATATGGAATTTTGTTTTATTTTACTTTATACGCTGCAGATTGCAAGAAGAAACTCTTTAACGGAATCATAAGAAAAACTTTATACAATAAGTCTTCCAGAAGGTCGACTTCAAATTGTGGAAATGGTATTAGATATCTGCTTTGCTTCACCATACAAACGCCTTCGAAGGAATTCGAATTCACCTCCATTGATGCGAAATATCTCCTATAGAAATGAGACATGAAGACGCGAACCTTGCAGTGTGCCTGTGTTGCTTTAGAACGTGCACTGACACGTATTCACATAATTTAGCTCATACACTTACCGTACGGAGTGAAACAACGACACTAAAACATTTTAGTGAGTTACATATTGCGTCTTGATAAAAAAATATGAACTGATGACAATAACAAATTACATGAAAGGCTTTTCTGAAAGGAAAAGGATCGAGATTTAAACCACAAATAAATGTTAACCATCGTAGAGTGCCATTGGATTGGACAATGACAATTTTTTGCCTCTCTAATGTATTATATGGTCATCATTCAAAATAGGTTGTCTGCTTCATTATGTCCTGTGTGAAATACGAATCACACCCTTTTTTTATGGATCACCACTCAGAAACACTACAGCATTTTACGTATCCATGCGCTGTGGGCAGAGGGCGAGGCAGCGCTGTGTAGCGTCGCCACCGCTGCTGCCGGCGAGTGGGCCGCGGAGAGCTCAGCCAAGTGCTGCGGCCAGAGGCGGCGATGTTATTGGGCCGAAATGTTATTACCAGTGTGTCAAAAAATGAAATACGTTACACATATGCCCCCTTACACATGTGGCATCAGCATGCACGAGTGACATGAATTTAAAATTTTTGTCAACAGTCGGTTTCGATCGCTAATACTGAACATGCAAGTCGTGCACTTTACCGCAAGACCACAGATGTAGCTGACCCACTTATCTTCTAACTGCATACAAGAAGTACTGTATGAACTCCCGCAGTCTGCAGTGTTGCCGGATTGTGCAGATAGCTGGACTTAGAGCGAATCAGCGCGGCCACTTTTATTGTCCCATGTCGTGATCGGCTCGGACTTAGGCTCAGCGGCGGCCGGCTGGCGGCCAGGTTTTTTGTCAAAGAGTGTACATTCTCACTGTAAGTGTAAATAGCCTTCTCGATATCAGAACCTTTCAGAAATCCAAATTGTGTTTTGGACAATATGTCATTTGTGGTCAGGTGGTTGAGAAGCTGTTTGTACATCACCTTTTCTAGAATTTTTAAGAATGCTGGCAAAAGTGAAGTGAGTCTTGGGTTTGATGGTATATCTTTATCCCCCTTCTTGAATACAGGTTTAATATCCGCATATTTTAGCCATTGATGAAATGTTCCTTTTGTGTCCCAGCCTCGTCGCCGCTTTTGTGTCTCGTTTCCGTCGTAGGTGTCGGTGGCCGAGTGGAATGAGGCCGACTCAGGAATAAAGATAGCACGCTGGTGCAGTTACAGAGGGGAGCAGCCAGAAACTAGAAACACTAGAGTAAATTAGAACGAGATATATATATTGCACAGAATTTATACAATACTTGACTTTTACATAGATCAGTACTGCTGATACGTAGTAGAGCTAGAGGCCTGCCTAGTGCCTATACGATATCCAAGTCTTCACTGGTGCCTATCTGATACCGAAGTCTTTACTGATTCCTATCTCAGTCCCAAGTGAACGATGTCGTTCAGTGGTGGCCACGAGCGGAATTGTAGCAGAGGGCGCTCGTGGCTGTCGTCGTAAGAACGCCGCGCCTTGCATGTGTGGCGTCGCGCGGCGAAAGTAGGTGGCGCGCACTTTGGACTAGTGCCACACCACACCCCTCCCCCCCAAACCGCCGCGCCGTCGTGGCGTAGGACTGAGGGCCACGGCGACGGCACTGGGAGGAGGGCCTGGGCGGGGGCGTTACTGGTGGGACGGGCGTCGTAGCTGAGGTTGGGATCGAGACGCCGTCCGCCCCCCGTCATCCGCCTTGCGATCCTCCAGGAAACCCGCCGAAACCTGGGGAAGGGCGCACGCTTCCGCCCAGATTGAGCAGGTCATCTTCTTCTGAGGTGCGTAGCCCAAGCTGGGGGGGCCCGCACGGTCCCGGAGTCCCTCTCGGTGACGCTGTTAGCTGAGGCGGCGACGGAGGCGGAGGGGCCGACTGCGTAGGAGGCGCGTCGACATCCATCGGGATCTCGTAGCCCGGGGAAGCTGGGCCCGGCGGCGAGCGATGTGGCTGTGCTCCCTCGCGGTGAACTGGGTCTGGAATCAAGAAACCGGAGACAGGATCGCGCGGCCTGTGCAAGCGCAATTGGTTTCCGTGGCGCCGCAGCTCCGACACTGTGGAAGAACGTACAACATACATATTGCGACCGAGCACGCGCTGAATGGTGCCCGGCATCCATAGTTTCTTCTTGTTTCCAGCAAACACCCTGTACAGCACCGGCGTGGAAACCTGAAAACGCGTAGCGCCATACGAACCGACTCGGTGCGTGGGAGGCTGCAGCAGGTGAAGGAGAGTGCGGTGACGGCGGCCGTGTAGCACCTCGGCAGGAGACGGGCCATCACGTGGCATGCACCGATACGTCGACAGGAAAATTTGAAGAGCTTGCTCCCTGGAGTGCTGACCTTTCATCTTTTCCATGCGAGACTGGAATGTTCGAACGAAGCGTTCTGCTTCACCATTGGACTGAGGGTGAAAAGGTGCGGTGTTGATATGCTGAATGCCGAATGCCATTCACACGACAAAACTGTTGAAATTCCGCACTAACAAACTGAGGTCCATTGTCACTGACGATTGTTTCAGGCAAACCTTCGATGCAAAACAGTGATGTTAAGGCACTGATTGTACTAGACGCTGTCGTTGAGTTCATGGCAATCACGAAAGGAAACTTGCTGAAAGCGTCTACAACAATTAACCATCGCGTATTCCAGAAAGGTCCGGCAAAGTCAATGTGTAAACGTTGCCATGGTCCCCTGGGGCGTGGCCAGTCTGAGAAACGTTGCGGAGGAGCCGCCTGATGCTCCGCACAAACAGTACACTGTGACGCCATGCTCTCTATCTGAGCGTCCATACCAACCCTAACAATACCCCAATGTCCTTGATGCAGGAGGCGTAACACTTCTGTTTGCAGGGAACGAGGAACAATCACTCTTGTTTGGTCGTTGTCGGTATGCAATAGCAGAACACACTGACTTAAAGACAATGCATGACGTTGTGCAAAATAACGTCGAACCAGAGGCCAATCAATGTCTTTGGCTCTGGTAGGCCACCCTGAGCGAACAAAACGTGCTACCACACTTAGGTCTGCATCCGCAGCTGTTTCCTGTGCAACCCGACGAGAGTTCAAAGGGAAATCTGTGACAGCGGAAGCATCTCTGGAGTCTATTTGACAACATGCCATTTCCGAAGAATCAAATGACACATCCTGGCCAACCGGAAGTCGGGAAAGTGTGTCCGCGTTGGCGTGTTTAGTGGTAGGTCGGTACAAAATCTCATACTGATAATTAGAAAGTATTAAGGACCATCTCTGAAGCTTCTTTGCCGTTCGTGGCGGGATTGGCTTTGTGGGTGAGAACAACGACGTGAGAGGCTTGTGGTCTGTCAACAAATAGAATTTCCTGCCATAGAGATAATGATGAAACTTTGTTACGCCGTAAATGATTGCTAAGGCCTCCTTTTCTATCTGACTGTAATTCTGTTGCGTTGGCGTCAGTAGTTTGGACGCGAAGGCAATAGGATGATCGTGAGATCCAATACGATGCGTCAAAACTGCACCCAGACCGTACGATGATGCATCGACTGCTAGCACTACTGGCTTCATTGGGTCAAAGGGAATTAAACATGTATCACTAAGTAGTGCAGACTTTAATTTGTCAAAGGCAACCTGACAATCTTTAGACCATACAAAAGGAACATTCTTCCTACGTAAGTGATGCAGTGGAGCTGCAATCTGAGAGGCATTGGGAATAAACCTGAAATAATAGTTCAGCTTTCCCATTACTGCTTGCAATTCCTGCACATTCTTAGAAGGAGACAAGTCTTTGATTGCTCTAAGATGTGACTGTAAGGGATGGATTCCTTGGGCATTAATCACATGGCCTAGGTACTCTATTTCAGTTTGAAAAAATGAACACTTTGCTTTATTGCAACGTAGACCTGCTGCAGTCAAAACTTTGAAAAGGCACTCCAGGTTTGCTAAATGTTCTTCAACTGTACGTCCGGATACCACAATATCATCTAAATAGTTCGAGCAACACGGTACAGAAACTGTCAGCTGTTCCAAGAAACGCTGAAAAATAGCGGGGGCGGAAGAACTGCCAAAGGGTAGGCGTTGAAATTGAAAAAGGCCGATGTTAGTATTAATGACGAAAAACTTTTTCGACTCGTCATCAAGCGGAATCTGTAAGTATGCCTCTGCTAAATCAATCTTAGAAAAGAAGCGATACTGTCCTAATTTGTCCATCAGTTCCTCTGGTCTGGGCAGGGGATAAGTGTCTACAATTGTTTGACTGTTCACTGTTGATATGAAGTCCGCACAGAGACGACGTTTTCCTGACGGCTTGGGTATAATTACTATAGGCGAGGCCCACTGACTCGCAGAAAGAGGAGAAATCACCCCACCATCTTGCCAACGTTTAAGTTCTGCGACAACATTATCACGAATTGCGATAGGCACTGGTCTAGCTTTACGAAATTTTAGAACTGCAGATTCTTTCAAAGTTACATGTTCTACAAAGTCTTTTGCACAACCTAGTTCCGGCGAAAACAAGTCACTATATTTCTCCCATAATGCATTTATTTTGTCCTGAGGCACTACTGACGAAATTTGAAGCACATCTCTTTGAATAGATAAACCAAACAAGTCAAAAGCATCTAGTCCAAAAATGTTCTGTGTAGATTTGGCTTGAAGAACTACAAAAGCAACTGTTTTTGTTACACCTTGAAAAGAGGCGGGCAGGCTACACGTTCCTAGCACCGGAATATTTTGACCTGTATATGCTGTTAGCACTTGTTGACACGGCGACAATTTTGGCGAACCCAGAAGTTCATACGTCTCTTTATTAATTAATGTAACAGCGGAACCAGTATCAAGCTGAAATTGCACAGTCTTATTTTCTACGAAGAGAGTCACAAACAGTTTGTGCTTCTGGTGCACGACAGGTGCGCGAATGTGGGCAACGTCTAATACACCTTGTTTGCTGCGCATGTGCGGGCTGCGTAGTGAAGGAAGCGGCTCAGACTCGGCACAGAGATTAATATCACTGTCACTAGATGGCACTACCGCCGGATCGGCGTCCATGCAAGCATGCAAAGCTACTCCAGATTTACTAACTACTGCACTACACTCTTGAGTAGCTACTTGATGTCTACTGTCACCAGCTACACAGTACTGGGCACTTTTACAAGGAGAAGTTGTAGGAGGTACTAAGTTCACTACAGGATTGCACTGTACATAGTCATTTTGCTTGTCCCGAACCCGTTTCCCATGCACAGATTTACGCGCTCGGCGGCGCTTGCTACGTGGTGCACTATATAGTTTTGCCGTAGGCACAGAAAAATTGTTTTGCACTCTAGAATCAAGAGAAACACTGTCCAAATCCACAGCGTGTATGACATTTACAGTATGAATCGGTCTTGCACTTTGCGAAGCACTGTTTCGAAAGGCACCATTCTTGCAATTTTTATTTTGCATGCACTCTGTTTGTACGTGTCCTGATCTGCCACATTGATAACAGGTTGCGTTGCGTCTAGGGCATTGCGCACGCATGTGGCGAGATACACACTGAGGGCAAGTATTACTAACATATTTCTGAAATGAGCGTTGGCGCCCGTTATTCAAATTACTGTTTCTAAAACGACGGGGCGACCTTTGTGTCGCACTTTTACACTGGCTACTGTTCACTGTCTGTTCAGCACGGCCGGTAGAAAAATATGAAGCACTAGGGCGACACTGAGAACTACGGCTAGGAAAGCGTCCATTGCTGCACACTGAATTAACACTGTGGCTTTGCATTTCTACATCTGCTAAGTCAAAAGTATCATGCGCTTCAATAAGCTGTAGTACACTGTCTAATGAGGGGTCGGACTGTTTTAGAATTGCTGCCCGAATTCTGGGATCCTGAATGTTCTGTGTAATCGCATCCCTCAACATCACGTCACTATAAGAAAGTCCACAAGAACAAGTAAAATTAAATTTGCGGGTAAAGCCCTTCAATTCCGTAATCCACTCTTGGTGTGACTGCTGTGGTAATTTTTTAAGTCTGAAAAATCGGTACCGTGCCACAGCTACGAGAACTTTTCTCTCATAATGAGCATTTAGTGCCTCTACTATTTGTTCAAAGTCTACATCATGAGGAGATGCGTCGGGGAAAAGTTTTTTCAGTAACACGAAGGTGTTGGTGCCCACCACAGATAATAACAGATGCTTCACTTTCTGACCTGTAATTTGATGAGCCCCGACGAGTTCTTGAAACTGTGCAAAGTAGTCGCTCCATTCTTCCTCACGTTCGTTGTACTGGCGAAACGTAGGAAGCGTTGCGGCAGCAGGTGTAGGCTGCTGAAGCGGCGGCTGTTGTCGTTGGTTAGCTGCTTGCGCTGTGAGCTGGATGATTTGCGTCGTCTGTAACTGAATAATTTCCATTAAGTTTGGGTTCGGGGTAGTGGCCATGCTGACCGATTAGGCGCCGCGCATACAAGTAACTTATAACAAAACACAAATGTAATATGAAAGAGGACGCTCTGCAACAAAAAAGTCCACAAAACACGTAACAGGAAAAGTTCCCCCAAAAATCTTATAATAAGGGTGGGTGGGCGGGAGCAATTTCTGCGTGCTCCAACTGCTGCTGTCTGGCTGCTGCAAGCGGGCTGGTCCACGGTTCGTCTATCACTCATCGTCGCCACTTTTGTGTCCCAGCCTCATCGCCGCTTTTGTGTCTCGTTTCCGTCGAAGGTGTCGGTGGCCGAGTGGAATGAGACCGACACAGGAATAAAGATAGCACGCTAGTGCAGTTACGGAGGGGAGCAGCCAGAAACTAGAAACACTAGAGTAAATTAGAACGAGATATATATATTGCACAGAATTTATACAATACTTAACTTTTACATAGATCAGTACTGCTGATACATAGTAGAGCTAGAGGCCTGCCTAGTGCCTATACGATATCCAAGTCTTCACTGGTGCCTATCTGATTCCGAAGTCTTTACTGGTTCCTATCTCAGTCCCAAGTGATCGATGTGGTGGCCACGAGCGGAGTTGTAACAGAGAGCGCTCGTGGCTGTCGTAAGAACGCCGCGCCGTGCGTGCATGGTGGCGCGCGGCGAAAGTAGGTGGCGCGCACTTTGGACTAGTGCGACACCACAACTCCAGTTATAACAGACTGGTTACACAAATAAATTAAAATTGTGCTAAGTTCATAAGAACAAGCTTTAATGAACTTTGTTGATATTTCATCGTAACCACTAGAATGCTTTCTTGTGGTGAAGTGAGTGACATATTCATGTACTTGAAGTTATTTGTAAATGCTAGTATGAAATATTCAAGGGCATTATTGACTGACCCAGACAATCCCGTACTATCAGAAACAGATATAACATACTTGTTAAATAGATCTGCCACATTATGCCCATCAGTTACTAATGTCTCATATACTCTTAATCTTACCTGCTCTTGTTCCTTTCTGGTTCTACCAGTCTCCTCTTTCACTACATCCCGTTTTACTTTTATTTGGTTTCCTGATTTTGCTATCTTCTTATCATAGTGCATTTGTTTAGATGCCTGAATAACGTTTTTTAATATTTTACAGTATTCCTTATATTTAGCTAAATAATCATCATTGCAACTACTCTTGGCTGATAGATACATTTTCCTTTGTGTCTTACATTAAATCTTTATTCCTTGTGTAATCCATGGTTTTATTATGGACTTCTGTTTTATTCGAGTTACTTTTAGAGGAAAACAGTTTTCAAACATGATACTAACATTATTAATGAATACATTATATTTTTCATTCATGCCATGAGCACTATAAACACTTAATGTCTTTGAGGAGTTTTCTAAAATTTTCAATTTTTGGTGGGTTGACTACTCTACTGTATGTAGATTTTGCAGTCTTCATAATCTGTTTAGAATCTATACCTAAAACAAGGAGCTGAATATAATGATCTGTTAGGCCATGTATTATTCGTTTTATGATATGATTTTGTTCCTTTGATATGTGTAAAAATATTATCAATTGCAGTCCTAGAGGTTTTAGTTACCTTAGTTGGAAAGTTGACAGTATGTGTTAGGTTGAAAGACAGAGTTACTGGCTCCAATATTTTTAATGGAGGACTGCATAACAAAATCACCATCAACTAGGATTTCTTTATTTCATCCTGTTAAATAATCCAATATAGCTCCTAGATGATTTAGGAATAGATTATAATTTCCTGCAGGTGCTCGGTAAATAGTTACTATTATATAGCATCTGTTATGGAATTCCACTTCTGTTGCACAAGCTGCTAAATGCTGCTCTAGACAGAATTTATTTATATCAATATTCTTCAATTTATAGCAGTTTTTAATGAATGTGGCAACTCATCCTCCCTCCATATCCACTCTACAGAAGTGTGAAGCTAAATTAAATCCTAGAATGTTTAGTATATCTATACCAATGGCTACATGATGTTCAGAGAGGCAAATTATGTCAATTGGGTAAGAGGAATCTATTTTATCAATATAAATGAATAGTTCATTAAGTTTATTTCTGAGTCCCGGAATATTTCGATGTAATAAAGCTAACTGATATTGCATACTAATGGTTTGACTAAGATTTACTGGAAGTTTCTGAGTACTTTCTGTTAAACAATGTTGGCTAAAATCTATCTCCTGTTTATCTGCTTTTCCAAATTGAGGATTTCTTCCAAGCTCTCTCAAAACTGATTTCCTTTCCGCCTTCCTTATCCTAAAAAAGGCATCCCTCTGAGACCTGTAACCACTGGTATTTTACCATTTGTGACAGTGCTCACTCGTACATTACTTGCAGTCAACCCAGTTTTCCCTTCCCTTTCCAGTTGAGCTGAAGGCCATGCCTAGTGAAGTCCCACCTACAGATATCATCCACAGGAATCAAACCAATATGGGACCCCTTATCTGACATGAGTAGCTGTACGAACACCAAGATAACTCAGCATTCAGAAGAGTTCAAATGAGGCCGATCATGGCGACTCAAGACAGATACAAACTCCACACTAGAATGCTTCGTTGCTGATGATATCTTCACTAGGTCATACTCTATAGAATACTCACAGTTCCTGTCAATGCTGTTTCCCAGACCACCCACTATAACCACTTTATCCTCCATTGTGAAATGTTTACATAAAGAACCTATATCCTCTGTTACCTGACCCACGCCGACATTTGGTTTGAAAAAGTTTGTGGCTCTTCCTGCAGTCGTTGGCCAACACCTCTACCATGGAAGCTACTTAACAACAAGACTTTATTTCTTTTCACAGTTTTCCCTACGTTTTTCAAATCCTTCTTGAGAATTTGTTGTGTCCTTCTTACAGCTTCAGCTACATGAGGCTCATCCGATTCTAACTAAGGCAACAGGTCAAATCTATTTTTCACATTAATGACAAAGCTTTCTGAAACTGTTCTAAGCCTGTTCCCTCTGTTACCTGTTGCCACTTCCCACCGCTGTTCACCCTTCTCCCTCCTTAACCTGCTCAGAGGCTCCCTTGCTTTATCTAATTCAGGTTGAAGAGCTGCAATTTTCCCCTCCTGTTCCATTATTTTCCTATCTCTATTTCAGATTCTACAAAACCACTGGTGAGCCTCATTTATATCCCCATTTCCCACGCCACTACATTCGCCCTAATGAAAGAAACCACTACAACTATCGCACCAAACCCCCGAACTAACGATCTTACTGCATGTCACACACTTCTCAACCATGGGAAAAATAGAAATCGTAAAAACTTGATTAAGTACTGACTAAAACGTGAAAGTTACACTAAGAGACGCAAACATGTGTTGACGCAAATATAATTAACTGAAAGGGCACTGGATATAAAGAAACTCGCTCACGAGACAAAATTATGCCTAAAAAACACGCTCACGAAAACAAAATTTAGGCCTATAAACACGGCTTACTATAGACATTTTTGGTAAATCAGGAAATTTACGTCTGATAGACTTTATAAATCTTAGCTACCATATGCAGCGAATGAAAAATAGAACAATGGGTAATTAGGTATACGTTTTATTCACTGTTTACAAAAATTCGCGCGCGTTAAATTAGGCCTACATATACGAATTATAGGCGCGATAAGAAAAATAAGTTTTTTACATCGTTTTCACTTATTTAACACTACACTAACACTTCCACTAATGTAACAACACTTATATTATATTTATACCAACTGGAAACGATTAAATATAGCTCAAAAACGATTTTTGTAATTATTTACTGGAGCAAATACTCGAAACGTTCACGCGAGGGCAGTGTTACCAACATGTTACACAGGCTCTCCTTCAACAACCGTTGCGAAGCCTTGGCATATATCATGGTTAACGTTTAAAAAATGTGCGATAATGACTGTAGAAATTATAAATGGTGAAAATTCATAGTACTTACTGATGGGTTCAAACTTAACTAAAGTATAATATAAATTAAGCTAGGAGATTCGAATATAACCTGTTTCACTACTCACTTTCCTCTGTTGTACACGCGAATTATAACTAAGATGAAGTCACTAGTCAGATGTTTTTACTTCTTTTACAGTTACAGTGTACATTTAGTCGCTGCATGCCTTCCATGAATTGTGGATGATTTGTCATTTCCATTTCGTGTTTGCTGAACGTTCTGGTACGGGGCTGCAACTAGACAGATTGTAGGTTACTCATACATTATTAGCTTGTGAAAATGAACATATTCTGTTGTTTTAATTAGTTCTTCGAGTAGTATATATAACGTTTCTCAATGCAAATCTGACTGATTTCTTAGCAAAGATATAGTAGCCTTGAATGTGGCTACAATGGTCGAACACTGTTTAGTGGAGAAGTGTGCATCGAGAATAGAATGCAAGAACTGTTAAAAATTAAGACGACACTCTTATCAACAAATCTTTCATGCACATGCCAGTAGTAGGTGGAACGATACAGACAGTAGAATGGACAGTTCACCACTTGGCTGGAATGGATCAGTACAGATTTCTAATAAAGTGAAATCAATAAATGAAATATGTACTGGTCTCCAAAATTAAAGTAATATATGGAAATTTTGCAAGGTTATGATTATCCTGCCACAAAAAAGGATAAACAAAAATTTAGAAAGGGGAAACAATGTCAATAATACAAACTTAAACAACTGCAATACGTATAAAAATAGACAACAATAATTCTTTCATTTTATCCAACTTAATGGATTTGTACACACTTACTGACAACCGATTAATGCACTCATTGCTGGGCCTGACCACCTCTGATAGCAATTCAGGCCCAACAAATATGGGTCATTACAAAATAAGTTCCATTCTTCCTGCGGAGCTCTTTTCAATTCTTGGGGAGTGCTTGGTGGTTGCTGAACTGAGGCACCCGTCTCCTTAGTGCATCCCAGACATGCTCGGATTCAAACCGCCAGTGCGAGTAGGTCACACAATGTGGTCAATAGTTTTCGTTCCCGAGAAAACATAACACACCCATGTCCCATGCGATAAGATATTATCGACCATTAATAAGAAGTCTGGACCAACAACTCCCAAAAACTGCATAAGAAGACCGAATATCTCGTAACGTTACCGGACAGTTGTTACATGAAGAGGTATTCGAGTGATCTACACCATCGCTGCTCACATCCAAGGTCCCTTCAGATAGGAATCCGTCAATAATCACTCTACAGACAAGAACAGGACTTACCTGTGGAATAAACAGTGGCTCCATGTTAGATTATCCAGGCGTTATTATGAAACCCAACTAGAGACGTTTCTTTCTTGAACACGCGTCAGAAGTGTGCATACAGTTGTTGCCACGCTGCCAAATCTGTCAGTATATTGTTTGCGTCTATAAACATGCCAGAGCATGCACCGCGGTTAGATGGCAGTTGCCGTGCAATATTACGACGGTACAGACGTGCCAGAACGTGGCCTCTTTTTCCGATGTCACCCGGGGTCAGCCCTGTCCTTCGGGATACAGTTTCGGTCTCTACATTGGAACATCCGAGGAACAATAAATAGATGGAATGAGAAGCACCTTCGACAGATATTACATCAAAAACAGTGGTCACTCTCTTGAGAGACAAGTACTTAATTGTGAAACCAATTTATAAATAAGTAGAAAGGAATCATGTAGACAACTTTAGACGTATTTCTATGCATTACTTATCAGCTAAGGTTATTGAATAGGCTTTACGTTCATGTTAATTGATAATTTCCATTCCCATCATTTGCTGTAAATGTATAATTTCGTTGCAGAACTGGTTTGTGAACTAAAAATGGTATGTGCTCTTTTCGCTGGGAGGCACTGGATAGATGAAATAAAGGCTGCGAACGCTTAGCTTATTATTTTATTTAAAAGCGTTTGATTGTGTTGATGACATAATATTTTTGCTGACATTGGAACATTATGGAACATAGGTAGCAGCTCACAGTTGGTTCACCTCTGACATTAATAACAGAGAGAAGAAGGTAATTCTCTACAGTGTGGAAAATGACTATGATGTGCACTAGAAATCGTGCAAAGTTAAGTGCCGGGTGCCCCAGGGTCCGTTCTGTTGCCCGTTATCTTTCTTATTTATGTACATGATACACCTTCTAGTACAGCAGGTAATTTAAAAATATTTCTTATTGCTGATGACACCAGCTTGATAGAGAAGGATGCTGCTTGCAATATTGATGCAGTAGGATATAATGCAGTTCAGAAATAGCTACACGGCTTGCGGAGGATAAATTGATGTTATCTCGCAGTAATATTCAATTCTTGCAGTTTGTGTATCTGGTAGGTGAGTCTAAACATTAAAAATTTTAAGCGTCAAGATAGATAGTGAACTGAAGTGGAAAGACAATCTTCAGGACCTCGTTCAAAAGCTAAATGCTGCGTTATTTACAATTAGAATAGTATTTGAATTATGTGATAGTTAAACACAAAAATTAGTCTGTTGTTATTGTGGTCTTCAGTCCGCAGACTGGTTTGATGGAGGTCTCCATGCTACCGTGCCCTGTGCAAGTCTCTTTATCTGAGAATAAGTTCGGCAAACTACATCATTTGAGTAAGCTTACTGTATTCGTCTCTCGGTCCCCCTCTACGATTTTTACCCCACACACTTCCCTTTTATGCTAAGTAGACGATTCCTTGATGTCTCAGAATGTGTGCCACCAATCTATCCCTTCTCTTAGTCAGGGTATGCCAGAATCTCATTTTCTTCCCAATTTGGTTAAGCACCTCCTGGTTCGTTACGTGATGTACCCATCTAATTGTCATAACAACGCCTGGATGATCTAACATGGGGGCACTGTTAATTCCACAGGTGAGTTCTGTCTTTGTCTGTAGAGTGATTACTGACGGATTCCTATCTGAAGGGACCTTGAATGTGGGCAGCGATGTTGTAGATCACTCGAATACCTCTTCATATAACAGCTGTCAGGTAACGTGGCGAGAAATTTGGTCTTCTTATACAGTTGTTGCGCGTTTATGGTCCAGACTTCTTTTAAATTGATACTAAGCAGTATGAAGTGATGTGAAACGTAAATTAATACACGGGTTGGCAAAATAATGTGAACAAATGTACTTGCTTGGGAATGGTTTATTAATTAGGGATTGGACCCCCATTTACCCATAAGACAACTGCGATTCTTCTTCCAATACTGGCATATAATTATATAGTCACAGTGGAATGTTACGCCACTCTTTGATCAGAGCCTAATCTAACTCCTGTTCTTACGAAGGAGACGGAATTCTGCTTAGGAATCTGCACTCCAATATCATCGACAAGTAGTCTATAATGCTCGAGACCAGAAACTGAGCTGGCGAAAGATGAAGGTACAGGTCCATTGCATGTTCATCACACCTCGATTTAATTGTCCTGGCTATATGAATGGGTTCTTTACTGCCCTGTGACATGACATATTTGTTGGGGAACAACATCAGAATCACGGAGTGCTCCTGATCACCTAAAATGTCTACATAATGATTGACTGTAATCCAGACTTTGAGAATTATGATAGGATCAACCGTATACCATGATAATGCTGCTCAAGCTAGCACACTTCCACATCCATGCTTAACCGCTGGAATGAAACAATCAGGATTGTAGGCTGCAGTAGGGGTCAGAGCGGCTTCACGATAGCCTTGAATCCTATCCAGCGGTAATTCATCTTAGCCAGAGGTCATCCTTCCATTCGGCAAATGTGAAATGTGTGACTAATATAGCACCAAAATACAGTAGGTCCTGGTGATTTGCTTGTAGATGCTAATTCTGATCTTTGTTGTTTCAGAGCATTTCTTAAATAATGTCACAATTAAGATATTTCCTGTACCAGGGTAGAACATAGCTTCCAGTTTTTCCAGCAGTTCTTTTAAGTTTGGGGTAGTGGCCAAGTACTTGAGAAACGGTATTACTGTTGAGTCCATTGATGTTCGTAAACACTGTCCTGATAAGAAATTTGAATATTTCACAGCTGTGGTTGAATTTGGTAAAACTAAAATTCTGATATTTGTTGTTTGTAGGTTACAAGATTCTTATTTTAAAAATATTCTACTTAAGCTAGAGAGGTTTATACATTCACTTTATAGAAACAACAAAAATGTTACGTGATGATTTCAACATTGTGTATGTTATTGTGGCAGGAATAGGATGATTTCAGAGCTCCTTAATTCTTGTTACTTGTAGCAAACAATAATTTCCAGTTATTATTATTCTCGAGACACAAACATACAAATTTACAGTAGCCATACATATCATAAAGTGATAAATAGGTACAATTGTAATTATATTACATGTGCCCAATACTTCACAAACTCCAAGGCGTTTGGAGTGGCTTGGAGGAGATCAGTCTTTGTGCAGGATGTAGGGACCAAAGGGCACTGTAGCATGTGGCTTGTGGTTTGTTGTTCTCCACAGTCACAGGAAGTGTCTTCTGTCTTGAAACCCCATGTCTTTAACTTATCTCGATATCGTCCAACTCCTGATCGTAATCTGTTCAAAGCTTTCCACACGAGCTGGAAATAGGAATAAGAATATTGTATAAAACAAAGCTGGAATTATATCAAAATTTTAGAAGCAATCAGAACCCAGCTGCAATAGCCCATTACAAACAGTAATAAAATGTTCTAAAAATGTCATTGTTTTGAAGAAAGAATAGCTAATTCTCAAGATGAAATTATAACTATGTAGTCATTCGTTAAGGAAGTATATGATCAGCATCTCAAAGTGAGGGTATAAAGTCAGTGCATAATAGAAATTATAATTTTACCAATAGGTCAGTTATATGTCCGGTATTTAATAATCACTTTCTAAATGTATGAGGTGAATTAAAAATATACTTATCTCATATAGGTAATTATATAACTTTCTTAAAAATAACAATGTGAGACTGTTACCTGAAGTAGTCCCCTGTGATACTGACAGGGGAGAGATTGAGTTAATAATTAAATCAGTTAAGACTAAGGACTCTTATAGACTCATGTTAGCCCATTAATTAGCCATATTTTTAATTTCTCGTTTCAGAATGGTAAATTTACTATTAGATTGAAGTATTCAGTAGTGAAACCACATTGTAAAAAAGTGTGAGACGGATAATGTATACAACTTCAGACCTATTTTTATGCCATCCATTTTTCATAAAGTACCTGGAAAGGCTGTTAATTCAAAGTTAATTGACCATTTCAGTTCCCTTAATTAGTTGTGAAATGTGTAGTTTGGTCACAGAAGTGGTTTAACAAATGCACATGCTACATCCATTTTTCTCTGTGAGACTCTTGACTGGTTACATATAAAACTGTGAACACTGGGCATATTCTTTGATTTAACAAAAGTGTCTGATTGTGTTCATCACAAGATATTGTTGAAGAAGTTGGAACATTATGTAGCTCATAATTGGTTCTCTTTTTACTTAAATAACAGAAAGCGGATAGAGATCCTTTGCAGTGTTGAAAATGACTATGATATGTATTCGCAATGGGGAACAGTTAAGTTGGGGTGGGGGGATGACCACGGTTTCTGTTCTAGTCCCCCTAATGCTTCTCATTTATATAAATGATATGCTTTCTAGTGCTACAAGTAAATCTAATATACTTCTGTTTGAGGATGAAACTAGACTGTTACTGGAGGATGTTGTTGGCAGTGTAGAAGCTGTATCAAATAATGCAGTTAATGAAATAACCACATGGCTTTTAGAAAATAAATTGATGTTATATCACATCAAGACACAGTTTTCACAGTTTAAAAATTCAATTGAGCAAAAACAGACATTTATTTACATATAATGGGCACATGATAAGTGAAACTGTAATTCAAATTTCTAGGCATTAAGATAAATAGTAAGCTGAAGTGGAAAGATCGTGTTTAGGATCTTGTTCAGAAACAAAATGCTGTGTAGTTTAGCATTCGAACAGTTTCTCGTATGACTGATGGTTCAGCACTATAAGTAGTCTATTTTGCCTATTTTCAATGTTATTTAATTTGGGGTGCAATTTTTGAGGTACCCCTCAGATTCAAAAAGGGTATGTATTGCACAGGAATGATAAAAATTCTGACATCGACCTGTAAATCCAAATTTTCTTGAACGTCATTTGTTGTTAACAATATCAGATTATTCCCAATAGTTAGCTGTGTCCACATTAGACATGAATTGAATTTGTATTCGAATCACACCTCCTTGACACTTGTGAAGAAAGGTGTGAGTATTCTGCACACATTCATTTATAATAACTTGACAGAATAATTAAAAAAATCTCGCCAGTTATCCACCTACTCTCAAGGCTAAACTAAAATGTTTATTCATGGTCCCCTCTTTCTATTCTGCGGAGGAATTGCTGGAAAAATATTAAACAAGTTAATTTCTGTGTAACGTTGCTTGTTCTTTTTATCTATGCTGAATTATGTATAGAATTGCTATACGTTCCATTTTATCTATTACTACTATATTAGTATTATCTGATGTACTGCCTCGATTGATGACCATGAAGACTTATGGAACATGATGAATATCAATAAACAAACAAGATACTAAACAAGGGTGCACAATTTGTGCTGACAGTGTAACCAAAATGGAGGTCTTTAGAGGGGGTGTTGACATTTTATTTATGCTCATATCAGTTTATCAATGTTCGATACCACCCTATTATTACACTCGAGCAAATAATACACTCCCCCATAATGACGCAGCAAGAGGCCAACAAATATAAAAGTACTTTGCTCATATTGGAAGTAGCCTGTTATTGAAATAAGCAAGATCTCTGGCAGTTGAGATCTGTAAATTTAAGTTAAAACGCGCACTGCTGCTCTAAATTACTTTATTAGTGGCCACAGTACATGACCAAAAGAAATTTATGTAACTGCTCACTCCTTAAGGGAGCAGCCAACATTTTAACAAAACAAAATCAATGTTAACAAATAAATGAGTAGATAATTAAATATGGGATGAGGAGCATGAAATCATAAAACAGAGGTTTGATACTTTAAACTCGCAATCTATTCAGAAAGATGAACAAGCAAATAAATGGGGGAGACCAAATTAAGCATACACCTTGTTCAAATGTGAATTAAATCATAAAATTACTGCCCATAATGAAATTGTTTATGCCCTTTTTTGAACATGGTGGTAACATGGGAGGAAATCTGCAAATAAACAATGAGTAGCTGTAAGCACATTCATACATTCACAAACACATGCATAATGCTAGCATTACATTACTCTTCGGGAACACCTGATAACAGCTGTGAAACGAGGTTTTGGTGAGATCTTGATGAGAGGGCAGGTGTCTTGATCACAAATTTTTAAATATACTGCCCACTGAACGAACTCATGTGTGTGTAGGCAAGGGCTCACTATTCCTAAGTATCACATGGTGTGCTACCACACAGAATTTGGTAACATTTACAAACAGAAATTAATCTTGAATTAGCAAGTAAAGCACACACGAGAATTTGTATAGAAGAAAGCTACTATTAATAAAACCATGGCTGAAGGCCAAAGAACGACTGTTATGAAAGCATGTGGTGCAGTCAGTCATACAAAACAGGAAACAAGGAATCAAAGCAGAAAATCTGAGAAATATTTAGCATACTCGTAGATCCAGAAATGACGTAGAAACGTTAGTTAAGAACATGAAGGAAATTCAGACACTAGGTTTACACGAGGGCTGAAGGCCACACACATGTATTCTAACTGAGGAAAACCAGACACACAATCAACACTGGAGTTAAAATGCAAATAATATATTTACACCGAATTACCTGAGCTCTGTATATTAAAAACACTTTGCCTCACATAGCAAAAGATTTAATCAAGAGAAGTATCACTGAAAAACCAAGACTGCCTGATAACAAAGAAAGTAAAGTCCTAACAGCATGCCAGCAAGATTAGGTTGGTACAACACTAAGAACACAGCCACCTCGCCATCTTGCCAAGTATGCTTGTCTCTGGCTACCCAGCAGATGGTAGCACAGATGACAAACGGAGCAATGCGTTCTTAACTACAGTAAAATGAGGCGTAAAGTGGGAGGCGGCGACTGTAAGCCTTTGCCTGGCAGTCAGTCAATATTAAGAGCACAAATTTACATTCATATGAACACACAAGTTCAATCACACAGGTGGAAACATATATAAATATTGGGCGAACATATATAAAAATGGGTCGTTGATAATTAATAAAAAGAATAAAATAAATAACACAAATTGATAACATTAATGATGCAGAAACACTTTAGGTTAATGAAGAAATCGAAATGGAACATGACCACACATTCAATGAACGTGTTTCATCACAAGATGAATAGTCTGGAACCAATCCTGTCATACTGGATTGGATCGAGATTAAAATTAGTGACACAAAAATAATGACAAAAGAAACATTTTAAAAATATCTACCTACGGGCATTCAATGAAGTTATGGGCGCCTTAAATAAAAAAATTAACACTATATGAACAAAGATTATAAATTATTTGAACAAAATTTAAAAATAGCAAAGATGGTGGTGTGCAATAAAAGATCAGGTCATTCATATGGAAGGGCAACATTACATGCATAAACAAAAATTTTCCAATTAACACAAAAGAAATGACAAACAAATGGTTATTTTTTTAGTTCCTGGGAGTGTCTTTAAAGAAAAAGTCCGCTTCACTATGCTGAGCGTTCACTTTCTTTTTTAACTATATCTATGGCCCAAGTTTCGCCGCACAGCGATAAAAACTTAAGGGCATCGATGGGGAGAATGTACTCTTCGGGATAACTGGGTGGAAAATAAAACCAACATTTATTTAACACTTTACTACTGCCAAGTTGTCGTTCAATGTCCATGGTTGTGGTTGATTGTCCCTCTTTCAAGCTCCAGGAGCAATTCGCCTCGCCAGCATCTCTTCCCCTCTGTCTCAGTGCCAATGTTTGGATCAGTCTTTGTCTTGCATTAGGCACAGAGGAACTTTGTGAGTATCCAAAATGGCGAGCGATCACAAGAGGCAGTTCCCTGCCTTCCTGGCATAGTATTTGTGAGGTTCTCTCATCCAAGCAGGAACCAAGGATTTGGAATGCCTGTTGTTCTCGTTGAGTGCCGTTGAGGAGGGTGCGTGTCAGCAGCTGGACCAGCGGCGACTTCCCCTCCAAAGCTTGCCGGCTGTAGGTGACGGCTGCAGCAGGAGCCATTGCCCACCACCATCGGCGCACGTGGGGCAAAGAAGCGCAGGGCACGTCCTCCTCTGCTGTGGGTAGGACCAGCGCCGCCCAGCGAGGTGGTTGACAGCTGCTGTCAGCTGCTCGGATCTGTGGGGGAGGTTTGTGGCGGCCCGCTGCCTGCGGCGACCCTAAGAAGCGTAGAGGGATGGCACTGCGACCTGTATTACGTCGGCAGCCTGGAACTCCATCGCCCTCAGAGCTGGGGCTGCTGACTCACCTATCGCTTCCTGCGATGCATTGGCTGGCTGGTAGCTCGGTCGTTGGTAGCCTCATGACGTAGAAGGCGCTATGCCGCACTCGGATTTGGCGGCGTTGCGGCGCTGGCTGCTGTGGAGGACGCCGGCCCGCGTTACTCGTAGCAGTGTGACGCGGGCCAACTGTTTCCTTTGGCACTTAGAAAATACTTCACCACACATATTCGTTGTCCAGCGGTGTTCATTATGCTGCTGCAACCGAACACTGACAAACCACACAACATACAAATACAAAAATTACACAGATAATTTATAATCAAATAGTTGAAAACATTAAAGTGAATTACACAGTCGTAAATGAACTACATTATTCGGGTCAGTTAGTCTTTACAAATCGTGAGCCACATTTATCAAACAAAAGTTATAATATATGATAAATGTTTAAGAAATGTCCTAATACTATCACATGTAATGAAACAAAGCTAATTTATTGGTGCTGATGTTGTGGCCACAGTCAGACATAGACATACTAACAGTTACACTCACTAGAAGGCGCCAATGGGGGAACAAAGAAAAACGCGTTTGCAATGAGCAGATAGCGTACGCAAATTGGCGCAACGTGGCACGGCGCTGCAATACTTATTCATAATATCAAATTAAATTGACCTGCCACCAGCGTAAGCTTGCGCTACTGTAATCTACCATGGTAATCTATGGTTACAACATGTTCAGCAAGTCTGCCGACCCAAGTCTCTACTGTCTACTGCATCTATGCGCTGTTCCAACTTACTCCCTCAGATAATTGCTTGCGGAGGCTAGCCTTTTCATGTAATACATGCACCTCTTCATTCGCCACCTGTTCTTTTAATTGGCCGGTGACCTCTTTCGACTGTTCTTTCATTTTGTCAAGTCGCTCATCAGTCTTTCGTGAATGCTCTCTCATTTGCTCAGTAACCTGTTTGGATTGCTTTTTCATTTGTTAAGTGACCTGTTTCGACTGTTCTTTAATGTCGCGAAAGTGGTCGTTAACATCTTCCGATTGTTCTCTCATTTCGCGAAACTGGTCGTTGGTGCGTTGGTCCATTTTATCAAAACGTTCAGTGATCTGCATGGTCATTTATTTGAGATGGGTGGTGAGCGCTTCAGGTAACGCGGCTACTGGCGGCCAAGCGGTAGCCGCTGGGTTATTCCGATAATCTGTGACAAAAGAGGGGCCCGGTTGGCGGTTACTGGTGGGCTGCTCGTCTCAAATTGACCCATCGCCTGTGCTTTGTATGCGGTTTTCAAAGGAAACATTATTTTATGTTCACGTTTGCAGCATCATTAATGGCAACATGCTGATTTTCTGTTGCAACTGAGTCTAATTCCAATGACCTATCAAGCGTTTCCTTTCTTTGCTCCTTAAGAGCGGTTCGCATATGTGTTTCAATTGCTGAAACTGAAAGACTATTCAATTTTAAAATCATGATAAATATTCACACGCACGTTAAAATATTCACAATGGAATTCCAAAGTAACAAGTTCCTAGCAAACCACGTGGTCAGAACACGTGGTGCTCCTTTAAGAGGTTCACACGCAAAACTTGTTTTCGCATGCAACACAGTCGTAATTGCACCCACCCAAAATTGCCCATTTTAAAATGATCACTGCTGAAAGAGAAAACAAATGCACTGGTAATGCGCACGGAAGACACACTGGAAGTACACTAGCGCTTGCAATTTCTACTCATTCACAGACATTCAAAGGACAATAGGTCATCTAGAGAAAGAAACAAAAATTAATAAACAATCAGGAGACGCCAGAAGGACGAATCCTGGCAGCGGTAGGCCAAGTGAAAGTAGCCTGTTATTAAAATAAACAAGATCTCGGGCAGTTGAGGACTGCAAATGTAAGTTAAAACGCTCACTGCTGCTCTAAATTACTATGAGTAGACACAGTACATGCGCAATTGAGATTTATCTAACTGCTCACCCCTTAAGGGAGCAGCCAACGTTTTAAAAAACACAAAATCAATGTTAAAAAATAAATGAACACCATAGATGAAGCAGTTAGAGCGAACAGACTGAGATGGTGGGGTCATGTTACACGCATGGGAGAAGCAAGGTTATCTAAGAGACTCATGAGCTCGGCAGCGGAGGGTAAGAGAAGTCGAGGTAGACCTAGAAGAAAGTACTTAGATTCGGCGCAGAATAATTTTGAAGTAAAACGCATAACATCAGATGCGGCATCAATGTTAGCATTGAATAGGGGATCATGGAGGAATTTTATTAGACGTATTACGCTCCAGACTGAACGCTAAAAGGCATAATAAGTCTCTAATGATGATGATGATAATTATACATGGGACAGGGAGCATGAAATCATGAAGCAGAGGTCTGATACTTTAAACTCATAATGTATTCAGAAAAATGAACAAATAAATGGGGGAGACCAAATTAAGCACACACCTTCTACAAATGTGAATTAATTTATAAAATTACTACCTGTAATGAAATTGTTTCTGCCCTTTTTTTTAATATGGGGCTAATGTGGGAGGAAATTTGCAGATACACAATGAGTATCTGAAAGCACATTCATCCATTCACAGACATGAGCCTATTGCTATCAATACATTATTCTCCAGGAACACTCGATAACAGCGTCAAAGCATCGGTGGCATCTTGATGAGATGGCAGGTGTCTTGATCACAAATTTTTGAATATACTGTGCACTAAACGAACTCATGTGTGGGAAGACAGCTGCTCTCTATTCTTAAGTACCACATGGTGTGCGACCATGCCGTATTTCGTAACATTTACAAACATAAATTAGTTTTCAATAAGCGGGTAAAGAACATGCAAGAATTCATATAGATGAAAGCTAGTATTAGTAAAACCATGGCTGAATGCCGAAGTAACGACCGTTACAAAATCACATGGTGCAATCAATCAGACAAGACAAGAAAGTCGGAATCAAAGCAGAAAATCTGAGAATTGTTTTAAATGCTCGCAGATACAGAAATGATGCAAAAACTTTGTTTAATAACAGGAAGGAAATTCAAAACTACTAGATTTATACACAAGGGCTGAAGGCCACACATGTGTATTTTAACTTGAGCAAAACCAGATGCACAGTCAACACTGGAATGAAAATGAAAATGATAAATTTACACTGATTTTACCCAAGTCTTGTAAATTAAGAAACACTTTGCCACACATAGACTGCCTGGTAACAAAGGAAGTAAAGTCTTAACAGCATGCCTTCCCCTCAGCATGATTCCACAGAATACTTACTTTCACAGTCGTTGGAGCCAGAATGAAGAGTGAAGAGTGTAGCTCTAAAGCCATCATACCCCAGATGTAGAGCACGCTAAAAGCGATACATAGTGCGTTCAGGGACGAGTGTTTACAATTCCTTGCTACCTGGCCGAGAAAATTCCCTCTACAACAGCTCCCATAGAGGTGTCCTGTCACCTCTTTCATCCAAGATTAGTTTCATATGACAGTAAGAACACGGCCACCTCGCCATCATTCCAAGTAAGCTTGTCTCTGGCAACCCAGCAGACGCTAGCACAGACGACAAATGAAACCATGCGGTCTTAACTACAGTGAAACGAGGCCTAAAGCGGGAGGCGGCGACTGTAAGTCATTGCGCGGCAGTCAGTCAAGGTTAAGGACACACATTCACATTCACATCAACACACAATTTCAATTACACAGGAGGAAACATATATAAATATGGGGCAAAATATATATACATGGGTCATTGATCATGGATAAAAATAATAAAATAATTGACTCACACATAGATAGCATTAATGGTGCAGAAATACTTTAGGTTAATGAATAATTCAAAATGGAACATGACAACACATTCAGTAGACATGTTTCAATATGGATAACGTTGAAATTTCTTAGAATAGTTTCAAATGTCCCTAGTGGTCCCATCCTATATACGACAACAAATACTACTGTCACCATTAATTGGTCAAACCACGTTCAGGGCTGATGGTTCTCACAATTTCCTCAGGGTAGTGTTTTGTAATTAGTTAGGATGCTGGACGGGGGCGTGGCGCGAGCAGTATAGAATTTTATCAGAACCATCGTCCTATTTCTTATGATTTTGTGAGTCGCGGGTGTTAATTTGAAAATGTATGCGAATTAACACTCAAAGGTAAGGGCTGGTTTTGTTGTGGCCTCTTTGTACCATCTATACAGGCCGTTTCGTCTCGAGTCAGATCTGTCGTGTGTCTGATATATTTTCATCGGGCACCCAAATAAAAACTGTGCTTTTTAAACGCTATCATGCGAGATGTCCAGAGTGCATTCACTAGCGTTTTGGTGAACCTTGGACCCAACTCTTCTTACACCTCACATAGACTTCAGAGCACTGGTCCTTATATTACAATATTCGACTGCATTCTATCTACCTTTATTTGTTCTGTCAGTCTCTCTCTCTCTCTCTCTCTCTCTCTCTCTCTCTCTCTCTCTCTCTCTCTCTATATATATATATATATATATATATATATATATATATATATATATATATAATGTGTGTGTGTGTGTGTGTGTGTGTGTGTGTGTGTAATTTTATTCAATGTCCCTGTACTGTAAGCAAATGTAAACTAAGGTCATGTGTAGAATTATGTTATCATTTATTCTTGTAAAAATATTACTATCCTTTGATTGATTGACTACTAAATAAATTATGTCACTACAGTGATTAAGGTACATCGTATTGGCATCACTACAAGCAAGTATCATCACTGATGTATCCCCTACATAGTATTCAACAACTACATTTATGAGAAGAATTCATATTGCAGAGTCTGTGGAAAGGTCTTTGTCAGGTAAGGATGCAATATAAAATCTTTGTTTGATTTCACATTCTGATACCAGTCACTGGCTGGCGCTGAGGTTAACCCCCCTGACGTTTCTACTTTCAGAACGAATGGTTGAAGGAGAAATCCAGTATTGCTGTGCTTGTGGTCATTCTTTGGAGGGAAGCAAGGAAAACGACGCAGATCTAGGCCTTTCCTTCATGTATTGACGGTATCCATTAAGCGTAGAACTGGAACAACACGTTGCGTAGATTATTACCATCATCATCGTCAGCTGCTTCGCAAAACTTGTCTCAGATGGCCGCACCTTCCAGTGGCCTTCAAGGTGTCCGCGCAGGTTGGATTTCACCTGCTACAGGCGCCAGTACCTCTGCTGGCGGTCCAGTGCTACAAGGGGCATATCAGATATGCAACGCGTGTGGTTATCCCTTTCCATCGAACAAGAGCACCATAGGACCTAACAGACCCTGCAAGCAATGTGGATATGTGGAGCTTCCGAATGTGGCACAAACCCAACGTCCGCTGCCTCTTCAGCAGCCAGAGTTGCAGCGAAATGCAACTGTTCCCTCCGCAGTTCCACAGGCAGCCAGCTACCAATATTATCCGCATCCGTCCGCCAATGTACCTACACCCGTCTTTCAACCCGCTCTACATTCAACTCCTGTAGATAACGCGAGAGTGCCAGCAGAGGATGGGCGTGTTTTCGAAACGTCTCAAGTATCCTCTGTTGGAGTGCCCAGAGAACACTCTGAACCGCCTGAACAGTGTTTACGTTGTTGCTTCCTACAGAAATCCAAGACGCCTGGACATGAACCTGATGCCAAGGGTGAACAAGGTGGATTACGGCCAAAATCTATTATACCTAGAATAGTAATAAATGATGAGGAATTGTCACAGCCAAATGTTCAAAATGAGGTCTCTGGTGATCTGCGTAGATGGCATCCTGAGACGTGCCACCGCTGTTGCTCTGCCAGGATGCCAAATCCGACAGTAGAGCGAGATCGGGCAGTTGCGACAAATGCACCTCCTATCGTAGCAACGTCAGACCGACGATTGGACAACCTAGATCCTGTGGCCCTACATGGAAACGCAGGAGAAAAAGGAGGAGAAGCAAACGAGTTCTTTGTTCTAGACGAAAAATCAGGTAAGGCAGAACGATGGAGTCTACTACCTGCCGCCAGGCATAACTTAATACCTCCACAAAAAGCCAACGCGACAAATCTGCAATCTCGCTCCCCAGTTGCGCCTGGACCTCCTCAGCAACGACTCCTCAATATTCCTACAGCTGTATCAGGATCAACTCCTCAACAGCCTGAAGTACCAGGAATGACTGAGCGTGCGGCCGACAGTTCAGCTGTGTTCGTGCGACTGCCAGATCAATCAGCGTTCAACCCTTCAGATTGGACAGGAGCGCAGCTGATGCAACGGGCTGCAATGTTAGGACTATCACAGCTTACGGACAAGGGGCATGCTGTGTTTGTGCGTCTCAGTACACCGGCGGGAAATCCCGAACTACAGAGTGCAGTACCGCAGACATCTAGAGAGATCCCCCCTCCGGTTACTGCGTTTTGTAAGGTAGCGTTGCAAGATTTGCAGGACGCGGGCACTGAGTCGCGCGAGGTACAGCGCCGGCCTTCAGATCTCCTGAAAAAGAACCACAAACATCTCGTTAGAGCAGACGTCCATGGTCAGTTACCCCCACACAATGAAACTCAATTGGGTGCTTATCTACATTTGCCGCAGAACCAACCACCAGAGAAAAGTGCTGTAAGAAGCTCAGGACGATCGACGTATAGGCATGTAGGAATGGCACAGCGTCCAACAGCCGCGAATGAGCACATATCACAGGCAACATCGGCATTCACATCGGGGCGACCATTGCCAGTGTCTGTGGCGAGAAACTGTCTGTCCGTGTCTACACAAACAGGTCGGCACAGAGGGAGATCAGCATCACCAGCGTCAACAGATGATGCACAGGTGAGCGGTACAAAGAAAGTTACATTCTTGAATGTTACCTTGAGTACAAATATTTTAATGATATTCCGATAATCGTAAGTTTATGTCTGTCTGCAGATATTTTCGGTCATTTGCGTTGAGGGCGCCTTGTTAGTCCACTTCTTTAGTGACTTCTTCCCGATTGACTCCTCTGCAGGAATCTTCTTCAGTTGTTCTGGTGTTCATACTTCGCTGAACACTCTCAATTCTTGTGACGCATTCATTTCCAAAGAAGAATTTATCTGCGCTTTTGCTAAAGAAGTGGTACGATTAGCATACCACTGTCACTACGTACATAGGGAACAGGTAGTGCAAGAGATGGGGAAATTTTGTCAAATTAATATGTACTTCAGCATAGGAATGATTACCTTACGCACCACTCGACAAAAAATAGCGTTGACATTTGGCTACACCGGTGATGAATGTTCTTTTTGCAGTTCTGATGTGCCGCATATTTCACAGATTTCTGTTCTCCCCTATCCTCAACACTACCTCCTCGGGATGATCTAGCGATCTAATCTTCAGAAATGTACTGTAGTATAACTTTCGGAAACTTCTATCCTCTTATTATCTGCGCTGCTCACGTTTTCGTACAAGGGTGTACTTCAGAAATAATAATAATAATAATAATAATAATAATAATAATAATAATAAAACCTCTTATTGAGATCGAGTAACTTTCTCTTCTTCAGCAACGCTTTTCTTAACATAGCGTCTGTATTTCATACCCTCTCTAATTAGGTCATCATCAGCTATTTTACTACAGAAACACCAACACATATTTACTGTTACCCCTATCTCATTTGCTAATCTAATTACCTCATCACTATACGATTTAATTCAACAGTCTCTCTTATCCATATTTTCTATTGTGGATATTCAACTTATACCCTCATTTTAAGGCACTCTTTCGATCAACATATTTTCTAAATATTTTGCTGCTCCGATGATTACAATGTCATCGGCAATCAGAGAATTTTTTATTTGAGATTGTCGTTGCAATGAATAACACCTTTCTCCTAATTAAATCCAATTCAACCCGTGCATCATTCCTGTGACAGTCTCTCCCCTGTACCGCGATGAAACAAAAGGAGCTGCCCCTTATATCGTCTCTCAGTCCCACTTGGTGGGGATATCGCAATGCGCAGCAATACTCCGAAATAGGTCGCACAAGTGCAGTGTATGCAATTTCTTTAGTGGGACTGTTTCTCTTCTAAATGTTTTTCCAATGAAGAAAGTATTTAGTTGAATTTGTCTGCTCTATTGTGTAACTGAAGTTAACGGATTTCTTTTGGTGCTCATATGGATGGCTTCATACTTTTCATTATGTAGGGTAAATAGCCGATTTCCATACGATTAAGATATCTAATACTTTTGCATTTGCTTTTGATCTTCTGTTCACTTTACTAAACGATAGCATAATCCGCAAATATATCTAAGACAGCTGTCCAGATTGTCCCCAAAACAGACGAGGAACTCTAGGATCCGTGGGGAACGTGCGATATCACTTCTGGTTTTCTCGATGACCTTCTCCCAATTACCACATACTTCCTTTCTGGCAAGAAATCACGAATCTAATCGCACAACTTAGACAATATTCCACCAGTACGCATTTTGATTAGAAGTCGCTTGTGAGGTACAGTGTCAAAAGCAGAAATGTGAATTCTATTCGCTCGTCGACAGCACAGTTAATGTGTGTAAAACAAGCGATACTTTCTCAACCAGTGTTGACTATCAGTCAATAGGTTGTTTTCTTCGAAGTACATCACAATGTTCGAAAAAGGCATATGTCTCAATCTTGCTACAAATCAATGTCAATGATTTACGCCAGTAATTTTGCGGATCACTCCTATTACTGTCCATGAATATTGGTGTAACCTATGAGGATTTTTGGCTGCGGATCTGTCACTGAGCAAGCGTATGTATATAATAGGTAGGTATGGAGCTATTGATTTAGCATACACTGAATGAAACCTAATTTGTATACAATCTGGACCGGAAGACTTGCTTTTGTACAGTGATTTAAGTGGCTTTACTACTTCAAAGATATCTACTTCAGATTACGTGAGCTGGCAGCTGGTGCTGATTGGAGTTCTGGAGAATTTGTTTCGTTGTCTTTCTTGAAGGACATTCCTAAATCTGTGTGTAGCAATTTTACTTTAACAGCACTGACACCCTTACTATGGCTTTGTTAAGGTATTCATTGTGTTTGCGCCTAATATACTTGATATATGAGCCGAATTTCTTTGGATCTTCTACCAAATTACGAGGCAGAGTTTCGTTGCGGAAACTACTATAAGGATGGTGTTGAACTGCAACCTCGTATGTCAGTTTGTTCATGTAAAAACATCGCTAACAATTTTATTTAATTTATGGCTTGAAAATTATTTTACAGTATGTTATATTGGAATATTTTATGAATGAAATAATTTATAGTGATAATAATTGTTTTTTTAAAATTTATTTGCTATGGAGATAACTGTAAAGTAATATGGCTTACTTCACTCTCCTCCAAAACTGATTTTTTTTTTTTTTTTTTTTTTTTTACATACGAGGTTGCTGTTCAACACCATCGATAAGCTTCTCGCTTTGAAGTTCTGCCTAAATTTCGAATTTCTGAAAGAGATTGCCAGTAATAGGAATTAAGTGCCGTTTGAAATTTGACATGAATTTCTTCGCTACTGGAAGAGTAATGTAGTCTGATTTATGTACCGCGGGGCCAGGCCCCCTTTGCCAGTTTACTTGGATAAATCTTTCAATTGCTGTAATATCTTACTGAAAACATCTTTTGTGTCCAAAGGAGGAGAATCCCAAGCCAGCGACGCAGAGAGTATTCATGAAAGAAGACCCGTACTCCCAAAGGTAGGAAACATTTAATGTCACCAGCCCACACCGCAGCCTGTCCTGTGATCTGCAATAGCACTGCCAGAAAAGAACCTTTGTTTTGTGTATTCTATCCTCTTTCCTAATGTACAACTTTTGATCTCTATCAGAATAAAACAGTGTAATGAAAGTATATTCAAAATACACCACGAATGACCGAAGATATCACAGCCAACATTATCTGCGAGATGTGTGTGTGTGTGTGTGTATTTGTATAAATAAAAATCATTTCCGCCATATATGAAAGATCTTTACTTGACATAGGCCGTGCGGGAGTAGCCGAGCGGTCTGGAGCGCCACGTTGCGAATCGCGCTGCCTCTCGCGTCGGAGGTTCGAATCCTCCCTCGGAGGTGGATGTTTGTGTCGTCTTTAGTATAAGTTAGTTCATAAGTAGTTTGTAAGCTTAGAGAGTGATGACCCCGCAATTAAGTCCCATTAGTTTAAGAAACATTTTAACATTTGAACTTGATATAGTTGGTTCCATCCATTGTCAGGAAAAGTTTTGTATAGAAGGAAATTGTTGAAGTTTTCTAGAAAATACGAGAAAAACTAGAGAGCTTTTTGTAAGGGATTTATGAACCATAATTCATGATTCAAACGTTGAATGTCCATGGTTCTAGCTTCGTTTTGGAACAGTTTCCAGGAAAAATTTGGACACTTACGAAAAGTCGAAAAATTTGCAGAAACTACACAAGTCATATTTTAATGAAACAATAACTAATAATGGGGATGACATATTTTGGTAGATCACCATGATATTTTTTCTTTGGAGACACCTTATGGGTGGATGGCAGAGGGGATATTTCGATAAACTTCAACAATATTTGCCAGATCATCATGGAAGTTGGTATATATTGCTAATTTCTGATTGATACATGCAAAGCGTGCCCCATGAACCACAGCCATTGCCAAGATGGCGTTGATAGCGTGCCGCAACGATACTGATAGTCGTGACGTAAGTGGAACCACAGTCTACCATATACAATCACGTCACTCACTGCTGTAAACGTTGTTACCAACTGACGGTGCAACGACACTAGCGCTCCTAGCGGTGGGCAAGCCGCCGAAGGAGTGATGTTTGTTTACAATTATTTTTGTGCGTAGTTAACGATATAGTTAGTAACATTTTTGCGTTACAAGTATCAGTAAAATATGAAGAGAGATACATAGTACGAAAATTAATGTTAAAACAGACGAATTTAACTGATTCAGTGCAGGGCCGGATTAAGCAAGAGAGGGCCCGTAGCAAAATCTGACAAAGGGCCCTTGGGCTGTTTAGGACTTTAGGTCATATAGTTTACGATATAAAATAAAACAAGATTATTAGAAATAATCTTTTCTCGATTTAATTTTGCAAATTTAGAAATAATACAAGTTACATCAATTCTTCTGAGCAAATCGTATTGAATGTTCATTATACCGACGTCAGTTAGATGTTCCTGTCCCATCGCATTTCTTAATTCATTTTTAATGCGCTTTAACGTTGAAGAAGAGCGTTCTCCACTGCAGTTGGTAATCATTAAAGATAAGTAAATCCTTAAGACTATTTCTACATTTGGAAAACACAATCCTAATGAATTTTCAATTAACCATTTGTAAATTTGTAGTTCTAAAGCTTCGTTTTTTTCTGTCAATGGCAGCAGCGACATCCGTTTTCAGCAGCTCAGCGAACTGTACCAGTTCGTCGACAAGCGATTCTTCTAAATCATCTGAACATTCATGATATTGGGAGTTCTTTTCAAGATCTCTTCTGCTGTAAGAGATTTAAAATCCCGTAATATTCCAAAAACATTAGTCAAGTGATGGTATGTTTCCATGCGTGTAGCTAATGCGGCCAGGACATTGTCAATTATCACAATAAACATCTGAAATTCAAAATGTTCTCCAGCTGTCTGATTTACTACAACTTCATCGAGTGTAGTTGACCCACTAAAATGGTCGTACTTTGCATTTCGCTTGTGTTGTCTTGAAGTTTCTTGCTGATATTCTTCACGGCTAGTGAGGAATTTGACTTTAGCCTCAATTTCTGAAAACGTGAACCTCATTGATTGGATACATTCATGTAAGTATTTATAAAGTGCATATCCGGTGCTCAGATCTTGATCAGTCGACTGCAGCGAAAAGCTAGCCGTTTGCAAGCATTCTAGGATTCTGTTTCATGCGACACACATTATTTCCGTTTCCAACTTACTCATTTTCAAAACTAGTCCGTAAGCCGGATTGCGACACTCTACCTTTTGATGCATATTAGTAGATATGTTATTCAAAACTTGTTTGATGATGTTAAAACCAAATGGAAGTGCCTTTGTAGCATCAGTTCTGGCCGACCACCTTATGTCCGATAACCTTTTCAAAATCGGAATTTTAAAGCTACCATTTTTCAGTGCTTTCAAAAGAAGGCCCCATTGATAGGTAGAAGCAGAAAAAATGTATAGAGGCTTGCACGGAAATTAAAGAAAATGGAGGCTTCTATATAACATTTTGCAGCACATTTTAGCGAATGTGAAAAACAGGGAATATTTTCAGCATACTTATTTATATCTTTAATTCGTGCTCCTAAGCCGGTATACCTGCCACTCGTATTACTGACAATTTCATAGCTTTGTCCACGGCAATCTTTGATGTTAATACCATTCTCTGCTAAAAAAGATAGTAAGCTTAGGGAGAGTCGTTCAGCAGTATGATACTCCACGTCATAAAATTCACAAATCTTTCCACTGGTCCGGATGTAGGACATAGCGCACTATCAGAGTCAGTTGATCTACTTGAGATATATCAGGAGTAGAATCCAGTGAGACTGAAAAGTATTTGAATCTCTTAATTTTGCAAATAATAAGATCCAGTATGGCTGATGCAATTAGATGCATTAATTCCTAGCGAGTTGTTTTTGACAAATATGACGTATGTCCCTTTCCTTTAATTGCATGAATACGTATATGGTGGGACAGAAACACATCTAGTAGTAGCTCTAATAACCCTAAATAATTTCAACTATGAGGTGAACCAACAATTTCATCACTACCTCTAAATGCTAGTCCTCGCTCAGCTAAAGACTTATAAGTGCAACAATTCGTTCGCCAATACCTTTGTTCGCTCACAATTTGGCTTACAAGCTGAGAATCGACACGTGCATCCTTGTTTTTGCGGACTAACAGGGAAATTATCGCTTTTCTATGCGAACTGCTTTCTTCATGTCTTTTCAGCAAAATATTTGCATTCTTCCAGTCATCTAATCCGTCTTTCGTAAACCGTGGCGAGCTGTCAGAATGTGTCACTTTGCAGACGAAACAGAAAAGTCGCCCTTTGCTTTCTTAAAAGCACAACCAATCTTTCATGTAAGTTTTATTCGTTAGTTTATGTTTATATGTGAAAAACAACTTTCTACAGGACTTCCAATGCCTTTCATTTCAGCATCTGTCTTTCTCTCCTTTTCATCTCTTGCTTTACGCTTTGTACTTCCAGAAGCGTAGTGGTGTCCAGTATCTCTCCGTCTCCTGCTCATGCTGGTTAGAAGGGAAAATAAATTACAAAATAAAATGAAACACTACTATTTAATCGGACTGCGTAACGCGCAAGTATCATAAATAATACGAGGGTTGGAACTTTAATAGAGGCAACTATTTATTTGCAATTTATATAAAATAGCTACACATTTCAAAGCTTTACTGTCCTTCAAAGTAATCACCAGCGTTGTGTACAAACCGTTACCAGCGATGTTGAAGTCGTAGGATACTCTTAGCAACACCGGTTGTGTTCAAAGTTCGAGTTGAGCGGTCAATTGTCCAACGATACTCTGTTACAGTTGAAGATAATGCCATGAAGTGCTTCTTTCATCTTAGGAATCAAGTTAAAGTTACAGGGGCTTAAGTTTTGGTTGTGTGGTGGGTGAGACCGACAATCGAAAAAATCCGTCACCACTTGCGCCTTATGCGCCCGTGCATGTCCTGCAAAATGATGAATGGTTCCCGCAGAAAGTGTCACTGCTTCTTCCCATAAGTTGTTAATTTTTTTAACAGCTTGCGACCAGCCTGGTGTTGCTAAGAGTGTCCTACGACTTCCACATACCTGCTAACGACTCTGGAGCACCTTCGAGTGGAGTTAAGTTCTGTTGTGGTTAAGTGTTAGCAACTGTTTTTAGCAAAAATGGCAGAGTTATGCTGCTCGAAAGGCAGAAAAAGATATATGTAAACCAAATAAACACAGAAAATAGAAGATTTTACAGATTGAACAGTGGAAACGTATTTGGTTGGCGAATCACTTCCTTCTTGAAAATCACAAAAGAAGAGGCAGCACCCTTTCTAAGGAATCGAAAATTTAAAATAATTTCCTCTATTTAGCAGACAGATTTTCAGATTGGTGTAGGGGAAGACTCAGGAATACACAAGATAATTGTGTCACATTTTCACATGTCTTCTAGTATTGTGAATGTTGTACGTCAACTGTAGTGTATGGGCGTTTGTAACTAAACATTGTAGGCTATAAATAACCCTTATTCGTGTATTTTAATTAAAAATTTTTACTTCCTCAGAGACAACAAAATACAATTTTGAATGAAAAAGAAAACAATGCTCTCTTGTCACGTAAGAATCTCTCTCATCAATTTTACGAAATTGGGAGACGTTGCTCTTATTGCTTCACTGGAAATTATTTATATTGAATCGGTATTTTTATTGTTTAACCTTTGGGGTATATATGAACAGACAAGTACCTTACCTTATGCTTCAGTGGTTTCCTATTTTCAGTCAACAACTTTGGAATCACTATATTTAATCGATGTCACTCACTTAATAATAATTTACTTTATAAAAGAAGTTCACGATTGTTATATGTCGGTACCTCTGCCCTTTTTTAATCGCTGTTGCGGAAACTGAACTAAATATCACTAAGAAGCTACTGGTGGCCATCGAGGTTAGCTCCGACACACTGATTACCCTGCTCTTCATCGTGTCGCCAGAAACATTATTAATCAGTTGGCAGAATTTTGAGTACGTAACCAAATGGTAAGATAATTCACCTTCCTCACAAGTCTACTTGCAAGAAATAAATGCTATATTTGAAATACCGTAGCATTTGCTAACTCTTGCTACGTGGCTAATCTGGCTCTGATTCAGTGGTATAAAGAACAACTTCGTCATGAACAAATACTTACGATTATGTGTGTATTTGGAGCTTATTCCGCTGAAAGTAAGTAGAACAGGAACACAGGAGAAACCAAAATCTCTATTGGGGTCTGTTCTTACTATGACAGGAAGTTCTTTGACGCTTATCAACTCGCTAATGATTTTCGCCGGCCGCGGTGGCCGAGTGGACTGAGGCGCTTCAGTCACGGTCTGCACGGCCACTACGGTCGGGGGTTCGAATCCCCCCTCGGGCATGGATATTTGTGCCGTCCTAGTTCGTAAGTAGTTTGTAAGTTTAGGGACAGATGACTACGTAGTCGAGTCCCATAAGCTTTACAAAAATTTGAAGAATGATTCGCATATTTTTATACTGCACTAGAACGCGCGCCTCTTAACTTGGCGGGTAGACTGGCCCTGCTGCGCAGGAAGTTGCGTAGTGGTGGGGGGACCAGCTGTTGCAGCGTAGCCGGACTGTGCGTTAGCTGCGCTCCATTCCATTCCGCAGTCAGCTGCTGACTGCCGCTTTGCTTTAAAGTTACTGCCACATACAAGCGCAAGGAAATGTCAAGCTGCGAGTCTTGAACACACACGGCTGCATAAAAAGTGTAATGCAGAAAAACAACGCTCGTTTGATTGTTGGGAAAACTGTGGCGCATTTATGAGTATTTATGAGTCTCTCTCTCTTGTACCTATCATGTTTACATGGCAGGGCATAATTTTCTGAGCGGCACAGAAATTCATTTCGTAGCTCAGTTGATTAACACGAAATATCTGTAAATTATATTCACAGATCTTCTAGGGAGAACACTCTGTCCATTATCACTGAAGAACCACATTAGACGCATATCATATCAAATGATAGAATAATTGTATATGTTTGACATTGTACAAGACAAGGAGACTAACTAAAAACGTTACAAGCGACACATGTTCAGTCTTCATACTGATGCCCATCAAGCAAGTGCTTACTAATCAAAGCAAGGTGTTTCTCATTTCCTGATTTATTTTTTGTAAAATTGATTCTGTACAGGTAAATGAAAAATACTGAAATCCATGCAGTAAAGATCAGATGATGGCAACCAAGAAGTGTCGAAATCGGCCATGAATAAAAGCTTTTGTAAAACATTTTTGTCTAGCGATTTTCGTACAATTTTTTCAAAAGTGAAAATAGATGTCCCACTAGCATAAATAAAACAAAGAAATATTTTACAGTGGAAAGTTCAGGTTGTAATAACAATAAAATAACGAGGATTGCTTGCTACACACCGCAAAGACGATCGTCAAGGCACAGTCAGGAAACGGATAATACTCAACGTTAATAGAGTTCATAACAAAATCGTCAAAGCTGTTGAAGCCGTAAGAAGTTTTAAACAAAATCTACAACGAAACAGCATAAGTAAGAACAAAAATTGTGTTACAATTCCTTTGCCAGGGAAGCACACTTAGTGTAAAGTTACACAATACAAGCTTAACTGCCACAAAAAAAATTTAACGTGGTAATAAGTAAAGGCTTTGTGATCAGCCGCTTCCGACTCCCGTCTAAATAATTGATACACGCGAAACACTATTTCTCTTGCCTGTTTGTGTAACACAGGTTGCGATTTGCTGTTGCTACTCATAGTCATCTGAATGCTCCGAAATAAAAACACAACGCAGAATGCCAAAACCAGTTGTCGCTTCGCACAGTACGGCACGAACTCGACCGCGCGCAACGGCTGACTGACGGCTATTAGCCAGCAGGTCACGTGACGTGTTGTAGGCCTACCTGTGCTTCTGCGCATCCAGCTCTCACCCGCCAAGTTATGTGGCGCGCGCTCTAGTCATTCTTATTCGCATACATTCTTTTGAGTGTAATTACTTCAGCTTGAAAAGGCATCGTTCTGAAGATTCTTGCCGTTTGTGGTTCACCTGTAACAGCAATTGTGGCATTTAGTTCTTCTATGTTGGAAAGCAGTTTTCTTGCCACGTCTGTGACGTTTTTCCTATAGCTACAGCTGTGGTGGCTGATTTGGTACGTTAAATTCTGTAGTTGTTGCATTCTGCATACGTTTCATCGTCATCGATTTTATTGTAATTGTAATGAAGAAGCCTTAACGTTTCTGAGTAGAAAAGTGACGTCTTTCTGCCAAAGTAGAAGTCTTCTGGTGTTTCCTAGATATTTTTTATTTTAAATAGAAAGTGAAATTATTCAGTAGAAGCCTGTAGGTTACAAGGTAATAGTAAATAAAATGTACTGTAATTTACCGTTTCGTACCTTATCAGGGATCTTAGAAAATTTAAGACAAATATGGAGCTATTTTTAAGTTTCTAGCTATTTTTGTGGCACTAAATACGTCCCTAATGTAAAAAAAGTATGTTAAAATCAATATAAACGCTACTATTCGCACTCGTCCATATCGTATTCAGAAATATAGATTTCCGGCAGCCTGTAGCGCTGATGTCGCAGTGTATAACAAAAGTCAGTGGGAGTGTCGTGATTGTATGTGTTAGACTGTCGTGGAACCACAGCGGATGGGTCTCTGTGGAGAGCCGACACATATGTGTGTTTTCTGAAGAGGGCAGCAGCCTTTTCAGTAGTTACAACGGGAGCAGTGTGGATGATAGGCTCAGCTTGTCTTATAACAGCAGCAGGCGTCGCTATGCTATGCAGTTACGGAAAACGGCTGATAACAAGGAGAACTACAGCTCTACAGCTCTACTGTATGAATATTTGATTATAGAGTCATCTTGGGTAAAATATTCCGGAAATAAAATAGTCCAACATTCGGATCTCCTGGCGGGGACTACTCAGGAGGATGTCATCAACAAGGCTAACACTACAGGCATTCTACAGAACCGAGCATGAAATGTTATATACCTTAGTCGGGTAGATAATGTAGAAAACTTGAGAAGAGAAATGGGTAGTTTGAAATTGGATCTGGCGCTGATTAGTGAACAACAAAGTAGGAATGCGGCTACGCTACCGTGAACAGCATAGTGAACGCATTATCGTAGCAAAGATAGACACGAAAGGCACACCGACCACAGTAGTACAAGTTTATATGCCAACTAGCCCTGCCGATGAGAAAATCGAAGAAATGTATGAGTAAATGAAAGAAATTACTCAGACATTTATGACAGAGGGAAAATTGATTGTGATGAGGGACTGGAACTCGCTATTAGGAAAGGGTAGAGAAGGAACACAAAGGTGAATATGGACAGGGGTATAGGAGTGAAAGAGGAGATCGTCTAGTATAATTTTGAGCAGAGCACAATTTAGTAATCATAAACACGTGGTTTAATCACCACGAAAGAAGGTTGCATACGTAGAAGAGATCAGGAAGAAAAAGAAGCTACCAGATTAACTTTATAATGGTACGGGAAAGGTTTAAGAATCAGGTTGTAAACTCTAAAATATATTCATGGGAACAAATAGACTCTAACAATACCTTATTCGTTATGAACTGTAGATGCAAAGTAAAGAGACTAAAACTAGGTAGAATATTAATCATATGGAACCTGGACAAATTGAAGGAACCATATGTGGTTCAGAGTTTAAAAGGGGGGAAGTAATACATTTAAAGAAGAATGGTTAGCTACGAGAGATGGAGTAGTCAAGGCCGCAGAGGATCATATAGGCAGAAGGACAAGGCCTAATAGAAATCTTTGAATAACACAGGAGATACTGAAATTAATTGATGAAAGGAAAAAAAATGTCAGTAAGAGAAGCAGGTAAAAGGGAGTACAGACGGCTGGAAAATGAGGTTTATAGAAAGTGCAGACTGGTTAAGCAGTAGTGGCTAGAAGAGAAATGCAAGGCCTTAGTAGAATGTATAACTAGGGTAAAGATAAATACCGTCTACAGGAAAAATAGAGGCATTTACAGATAAGAAAAGCAGTCGCATGAATATCAAGAGCTCAGATGGAAAACCAGTACTATGCAAGAGAGGGAGAGGTGGAAAGTAGATGAAAAATAAAGAGGACCTATACAAGGGAAATTGACTTGAAGGCAGTACTCCAGAAATGCCGGAGGAAGATCAGATAGGACATACGATAATGCGAGAAGAATTTGACAGGACACTGAAAGTTCTGAGTAGAAAAAAGGGCCCTGGAGTTGAAACTTCCTGGCAGATTAAAAATGTGGGCCGGAACCGGGTCTCGAACCTGGGACCTTTGCCTTAAGCGGGCAAGCGCACACTCCGCTGCAGAGTGAAAAGTTTCATTCTGGAAACATCCCTTAGGCTGTGGCTAAGCCATGTCTCCACCATGTCATTTCTTCCAGGAGAGCTAGTCATGCATGGTTCGCATGAGAGCTTCTGTGAAGTATGGAAAGTAGGGGGCGAGGTACTGGCGGAAGTAAAGTTGTCAGGCAGCATTGTGAGTCGTGTCGGGATAGCTCAGTCGATTAGAGCGCTTGCCCGCGAAAGGCGAAGGTCCCAGGTTCGAGTCCCGGTTCCGGCACACAATTTTAATCTGCCAGGAAGTTTCATATCAGCGTAAACTCCGCTGCAGAGTGAAAAGTTTCATTCTGGCCCCTAGAGTTGATGATATTCCACCTGAATTGCTGATACCGTTCGGGGAGCAAATCTTATTGAAACTATCCAACCTCGTATGCAAGATGTATGAGACAAAAGGAAATACCATTCAGCTTCAAGAATAATATAAGACTTCCAATTCCTATGAAAGCCAGTGCAGACAAAAGTTAAAACTACGATATACTAAGATATGGTTGCAGCGTTCTAATACTAATTATGGCGGCGGCGTGGCTATATAAGCACGGCAGCATCCTCAAAATTACAATTGCAGAGGAAATATCTGTCGAAAGCTCATGGGCAGTAAAACACATGACGTGGTTTGTAACCCGAGAAGATTTCATTAATGGATATCGCCGCAAAAACACGCACTCTATGATAATAGTTTGCATATTTTACAAAGTCCCCTATTCGTCACATTATATAGAAAGTGTTACTACATGGTTGCAATATCGTTTGCAAAATTATCCTCGAAAAGTAAGTCCGGACTCAAAATGCATAACATCATGTTTTTCTTTAAGTCGCAAATTTAACAGAAAACAATCATGTTCCGATTTAATAATCTATAAAAATAATTGCAGTTGAGAGAAAACAAATTACTAAAGATGTTACCGTGAGTGAGGTTTGCCTATTTGAGACCATACGCCGCAATTTGTCTAACGTTGTAGGAGAGTTATGCAAATCTGTATTGTCACTGGATCACTCTTTCCTGTTGCAAAAAGGCCGAGACGCAGCCATATTGCACTTTATCTTCGCTTCCGTAGTTAAATGTAGCACCTAGACGAAGCTAATTAGGTCAGACCTGTATTCGGGAGATGTACGAGGCGCGTCCAGAATGTAAGTTCCGTTTGGTAATAAAATGAAATTGTACACAGACACAGAAGAAATTTTTATTGCACAAAATTCTACAACTCTTAAACTACTTTTCCACATAACTGCCGAAATTTTGTAGGCACTTGTCATAGCGTGCCACAAGTTTTTGCAAGCATCCTTCACAGAAGGTTGCCGCCTGTGTATTCAACTATGTTGTAACAGCTCTTTATCATCGTTGAAGTGTTGACCACCAAGGACAGATTTTAGTTGTAAGAAGAGATGATAGCCGCTAGGAGAGAGGTCCGAGCTGTATGGAGGATGATCAAACAGGTCCCATTAAAATTTCCGTAAGAGTTGTTTGGTCACATTCGGTATGTGAAGTCAGGCATTATCGTGGAAAAAAAATCTTTTGACAGTAATCCTCTTCTTACACCTAAAATCTATCACATGATAGAATATAATGCCCCATGTGAAGTGAGGAAGGTGATAAAATTAGTATTCACATATATTTTGTGCAGCACCGAGTGGTGAATCTCACGGCAAGTCGTTCTCTCGAATGCAAGTGCAGTGTGCTAACCACTGAACCTCTTCACTCTTTACGTGACAAAAGGTTAAAATAGTTATGATAAGTATCGCTGTTTGTTGAGTGTACCAGCAACATGTACTAGAGGGTTGTCAGACTGGTATACAACACCACGGCAAACCATAATATCTGGTACAGGGCTAGGATCGCGATGCTTATGGCAGTGGACTCCAGGCTGTAATCTGACCATCGTCGTACATCAGGCAGGATCGGTTGTGTTTGTTGTGGTCTTCAGTCCGGAACTCTATCCTGAGCAAGCCTGTTCATCTCCTCATAGGAACGATTTCCTAAATCCGTTTGAATTTGCTTACTGTATTCATCTCTTGGTCTCCCTCTGTGGTTTTTACACCAAAGACGCCCTTCCAATGCTAAATTGACGATTCCTTGATGTCTAAGAACGTGTCCCACCAATCGATCCCGTCTTTTAATCAAGGTATGCCATAAATTCCTTTTCTCCCCAACTCTGTTCAGTACCTCCTCATTAGTTTCGTGATCAACTCACCTAATTTTCAGCATTCTTCTGTAGCACCATATTTCAAAAGCCTCTATCCTCTCCCTGTCCACACTGTTTATCGTCCATGTCTCACTCCTGTACCAGGCAACATGAAACACAAATGCCTCCAGAAAGGACTTCCTTACGCTTAAATGAATTTTCGACTGTCTCCAAATGTTAATTTTATTTTCCTTTGGGCAATATCTACTTTCCGTCTATATATACGTCGATCTTTGTGCGTCTCGATTGCACAGTTTCACTCTCATTCAAGGCAACACTCCACACAAATGCCTTCAGAAAGGACTTCCTTCCGCTTAACTTAACATTCGATGTTATCAAATCTCTCTTTTTTACAAACGCCTTCCTTCCCATTGCCATTCTGCATTTTATATCCTCTGTACTGCAACTAACATGTGTTATTTTACTGCCCTAGTAACAAAATTCATCTACCACCTTTATTGTTTATTATTCCATGAGCATCGCCTGATTATCTCAGACTGAACTCCATTACCCTTGTTTTGCTCTTATACGCACCTTTCAACACACTATCCATTCCGTTTAACTGCTCTTCCAGATCCTTTGCTGTCTCTGACAGAATTACAATATCATCGGCATAACTCAATGTTCTTTTTTCTTCACCTTGAACTTTTATTCATTCTCCAAATTTTTCCTTGCTTTCCTTTGTAGCTTGCACACTGTACAAATGGCGTAACATTGAAGAAAGTCTACAACCCTGTATTACTCCCTTCCCAACCAGTGCATCCCTTTCATGATCTTCAACTCCTATAATTGCTGTCTGGTTTTAGTACAAGTTGTAAATACCCTTCCGTTCCTTATATTTTACTCCTGCTTGCTTCAGAACTTGAACGAGTGTATTCCAATCAACATTGTCAAAAGCTTTCTCCGAATCTACAAAAGCTAGAAATGTAGGTTTGCCTTTCCTTAATCTATCTTATAAGAAAAACCCTAAAGTGAGTATTGCCTCCCGTGTTTCTTCATTTCTCCTGAATCCAAACTGATATTCCCCGAAGTAAACGTCCAACAGCTTTTCCATCCTACTGTAAATAACTCGTGTTAAAATTTTGCAACCATGACCTATTAAACTGCCTCGGCGGAGTGGCCGAGCGCATTGAGACACTATGCTACGATACGTTAGGCCGTTCCCCGTTGGGGGTTCGAATCCACCTTCCAGCTTCCCTTCTTTGCTGACATCTTGTTTTCCATCTGAGTTCTTGATATTTATAGGATCGGTAATTATTGGAAGAAAAAATGTGGTACCATTACCCATTGACCTTTCGTCACCATGGGCGTCGGATTAGTGTCTATAGACACAGTGATGAGTGACGTTGAACTGTTGCCTTATGAATCACCACATTGGTCCTGCGCGCATTATTATGGTTTTGGTAATAGTGGATTCCGTCCTCCCCCACTCCTCCGCTAGTCAAAGACACCATTTTGTACGTATTGCTGGTACACAAAGCCGTCAGCGCTACATCTCTGAGTAATTGGTGACTGTTGTCCTACAATATCTTCGGATCTTGCCCATGGCCACATTGAAACAGGATAATGCACGACAACACGTGACCATCAGTGTTAAGTGCTTGTTCGTTGGCGATTGGATTTCACTGCTGTCTTGGTCTCCCTCTTTTCCAGATATCCCGTCGATCGAAAATATCTGGTCAATGATTGCCGAAAGACTTGCCCGGGATACCACGTCTGCTACTACACCATTTCAGCTCAGATAATATATGTAAAACCCAAGGACTAAAGTACTCCAACAATATCTGCAGAACCTGTCTGATCTAATGCTGAGTCGTGTGTTGGCGCTTATAGCCGGTAATGGCGGCAATTCTGATTTCTTTCATATTCCTTACTTCACTTTTCAATCAAGTGGTATTGGGCAGTTAGTTATCTCCCAAATTAATTTGGCTGTTGTATCTCCGGTCCTGTATATTGCGACAATAATAAGTAGTTGAATCATTCTGTCACGAAGGAGCTTATACATGAATTGGCGATTACTCAGCGGTAAGCTTTAGGTAATTAGTAAAATTGTAACTAATGTACACATCTATATAAAAGAATTTAATAAAATTTACTTACTTTAATGGTTCATTATAATAGCAGTAGAGGCGAAAACAATTATTTTCCTTATATTTGTTTGTCTGTCTTTCTCTATGTCTGTTAGTATGTTTGTACACCCATCAGGCAAAAACTACTGCACGAAATTGCATGCAGTTCGGGCAGGTGTATTATTGGAGACCGACTTTAAAGTCTGGTGTATGTTTCATCCAGATACTCAGAAGACGCGTTACCTATTCACATAAAATGCCTTTGACTTGGTTCTGTAAGGGGATATCGAAATCAATAGGAAGTACAGAGATATTGTAACAACAATTTTGACTGGTCAAGCTTTGCTTATCCATTAACAGGAATAAAATTAGAGATAATTTGTATGTGGATCGACTCAGTTACGTGTAAGAATAATTTCATTATGTTGGAAGAAAATACTCAAAATCGGAAAAGCGGAAGTATTATCAAACCTTACTAAACCAAACAAAGTAGAATATAAATGGTAGAATCCGTAAGAAATTGGAATTTTGAAACATTGTCTTATAATAATAACGAAATAAGTTACATGTGTAATTGGTTCAATATGAAACACACAAACCTGCATGTGCGCGCGCGCGCTTGTGTGTGTGTGTGTGTGTGTGTGTGTGTGTGTGTGTGTGTGTGTGTGTGGGCTACATCGATCCTTCTAAGTAGAAATTGTAAACAAGGGCAGTGCTCAAGGAGTTGCAAAGTATATATCTGAATAAATATAAAAATTGAGGTGCTTGTGCCTATATTTCACTCTGCAGCCAAAACTACGCATGAAAAAGGAATAGTGTTTGTATGTGGTAGTATGTCTCCCATTGTGAACTACGGTGGTCAAGGGTTGATAACGATAAGGGAGTGGAAGATATGGGAGTTGAAAACTACCGACGTATATAAAAATCTACATGTGCATGACAATATTTTGCTTTTCAGCGAAAACTACTCTATAGAGAAGAACGATCTCTCTTTGTTGCTGTAGTATAAAGTCTCCACTGGTACACCATAACAGTTCCGTGTCGTTAGCTATAAGTTCGTGGAAGATATAGTGCTTGAATGTCGTCAGCTTATATAAAATTAGGACTGTAGACAAGCGATGACTTTTGACACTATAATAACAAAGAGAAAATATACAGCAAAATGTGATGCACATTCTTCAGTTATTTTTATGCAACAAACGTACGAATAAAGAAAAAAGAATGCATATTGCAATTTGAAAAATAAAACTACGAAGAAAGATGCCAAAGCGTAAGAAAGAAATTTCGAATTCTCGATCCGTTTCTAAATGACAAAAAAAGACGCAGAAAAGTGAATCTACAGACGAAAGAAACTTTAATTTATCTTACAATGTAGGCATAAGCGATTTTTCGATATTCCCATCTCTAAGGAGGCGAAATAGCGGATGAGCTGTTTCTTGAAAATACGTTGCTATTCAGGCAATTTCGAAGCAAGAAATACAAAACTTCGGAATTTGATTTTTAAATGGAATTTTAAAAACAAGTGTTTCGATATTTTTTGAAAATGAACCATTAAGCGAGTGTAATAATGGAAAATCTACGAAGGATGCTACTGAGACTATTTAGATGCTAGAAAAGCTAAGATCTGCATTTGGAACTAAGATTAGAATTAAAAAAAAAATGTGTTTCGGGATATTTTCAATTCTGCCATCAATGACCTAATAGATGTTGATAAGTTGTATCAAAATACTAGGTTAGGAAACCATATTAAAAGCTAAATCTATGAAATTTTATATTTACAAATAGAAACAACCAATGCAGACCTTCCAGTCTACGCGTGCGAAGCAGCGGGAATTAACATACACTTTTTCAGCACTGCCTTGTTTATAATATCTAATTTTTGTAATGTTGGAACTACCAGCATTTTGTATTATGTTCACTATAGCAACCTGAACTTTCACACTACGTTTGGTCTATTCATATATCAGAAAGAGAATAATAAGAAAATTTCACGAACTTAGTACTTAGTTTCACACAAGCTGTTTACTCTTTTATAGGATCAGAGAAGATTTCGGCTCATCAGAATCAAGTGAAAACTCCGCAGAGGAAGCAGATTGGCGATAAAGCAGACAGTGATGAAATGTTAGTTATCTGCATTACAATCTAGTATTTAGTGGAAAACACTACTTTAAAAACGTTAATGATAAAAGTAACATGAAATTATCAAATGGTGTGGCGTAGAAACATTGCATTTATATGTCAAAATTAGAAAATGCTAGAAGAGGAGTGTTACATTGCGGCATTTTGTGGAGGATTTGAGTCAATGGATGAGTGGGTAAGGTACAGATTACAATTACTATGGTATGAAATTCACTACTGTATAAGATTAGTTTTGAGATTATTTATAACAGAGGTGCCCTATATGTATTATATGTCATATATATATGCCACCCCCACGAACCACAGACATTGCCGAGTTGGTGTGGCTTGCGTGCCTCAACAATACAAATCAATACAAATGGCCGTACCGTAATTGTAACCTCAGCGAAGGGGTATCTGTGGATAGGCCAAACAAACGTATGGTTCCTGAAGAGGGGAAGCAGCCTTTCCAGTATTTGCGGGGGAAACAGTCTGGATAATTGACTGAGCTAGCCATGTAGCAACAGCTACACAGTTGCTCCGTACGTTTGGAAGCAAGGGGAAACTACTGTCGTTACTTTTCCCGAGGACATGCAAGTTTACTGTATAAATACGGTTTTTCCATTGTCTAGGGTTAAATATTCCCATTCAGAACTCCGAGCAGGAAGTACTCAGAAGGATGTCGTCATCAGGAAAGACAACTCTGGCTTTCTACGGATCGGAGCATGGAATGTTAGATCCCTTAATCGGTTAGGGAGGTTAGAAAATTTAAAAATGTGAATGGATAGGTCGAAGTTAGGTATAGTAGGGATTAGTGATATTCGGTGGAAAGAACAGGATTTCTGGTAAGGCATGTACAAGATTATAAATACAAAATCAGTTGGGGCTATTGCGGAGTAGGTCTGATAATAGGCATGGGGGTAAACTATCATCGTAGTCAATATAGATACGAACCGACCACAGTAGTACAAGTGTATACGCTAACTTGCTCTACCGATGATGAGCAGATTGAAGAAATTTATGAGGAGTTAAACGAAATTATTCAGACAGATAAGGGAGAAAGAAACATAAATGTTATGGGAGACTGGAATTCGGTAGTAGGAAAAAGGAGGGAAGGAGAAATGGTAGGTGAATATGGACTAGACAAAAGAAATGAAATAGGAAGCCGCCTTGTAGAATTTTTCACGGAACGTAATTTAAGCATAACAAACACCTGGTTTAAGAATCACGAAAGAAGAATGTATACCTAGAAGAGGACAGGAGATACTGGAAGGTACAAAATAGTAAGACATAGATTGACTCGAAATTCCGCTAAGCTCAAGTACGAAAAAAATCCTCCAACAACTATGTACCATTTGTTATGTATCAGATGCAATTACATTTACGATATCGGCTCTTAAATTGGTACGTTCACTAGCAGAGTACTGTTCAGCTTTCTGCTTTGATAGTCCAAACGTAAATAATATGGACGTCCAACGTAACGAGGACATGGTGCATATACAGGTTACCTATCTTGAGCTAAATTCCGTTTCCAGACGTCGACGTGAGACGGAATGACGCGTTACTAAGAGAATAGCAGAAAATTTCTAACAACCCCAGCTTCCCAGTACATAATGATGTGCTGTGTGATCAAAAAGTCAGTAGAAATTTGAAAACTTAATAAATCACGGAATAATGTAGATAGAGAGGTAAAAATTCACACACAAGATTGGAATCACATGGGGTTTAATTAGAACAAAAACGTCTAAGTATTACTAGACGCATGAAAGATATCTTGCGCGCGTCGTTTGGTGATGATCGTGTGCTCAACCGCTACTTTTGTCATCCTTGACCTCCCAGGTCCCCAGACCTCAGTCCGTGCGTTATTGGCTTTGGAGTTACCTGAAGTCGCAAGTGTATCGTGATCGACCGACAACTCTAGGGATGCTGAAAGACAACATCCGACGCCAATGCCTCACCACAACTCCGGACATGCTTTACGGTTCTGCTCACAACATTATTCCTTGATTACAGCTTTTGTTGAGGAATGTGTAAAGAACAACATCTTTCCAGTGTCTAAAATTGTTACGCTAATTAATGCTTTTCTGATCAGATCTGTCGAATATTTTTTGAACTTTTTTTCCCTAATAAAACCCCATGTCATTCCAGGCACTTGAGTCATTTTTACCCCTCTATCTACGTTATAACGTGGTTTATTAAGTTTTCATATTTATACTGACTTTATGATCACCCGGTATTTCCTGGGGGGGGGGGGGGGGGGGGGAATGATTTACGTCAAACTTATCACAACCAACATTTTACAGGAGTTACTTTCTAGGTCACTGATGAATACTAACCCTGTTCGCAAAAAATGTACTCTCCAAAATGCCTGAAACGGCTGTTTGTTGTTGTTGAGGTCTTCAGTCCGCAGACTGGTTTGATGCCGCTCTCCAGGATACCATGTCCTGTGCAAGTCTCTTCATCTGAGAATAATTTCGGAAACCTACATCCTTTTGAATCTGCTTACTACATTCATCTCTCAGCCTAACTCTACGATTTTTACCCCACACACTTCCTTCTGATGCTAAATTGACGATTCCTTGATGTCTTAGAATGTGTTCCACCAACCTATCACTTCTCTTAATCAGGATACGCCAGAAACTCCTTTTCTGCCCAATTCTGTTGAGCACCTCCTCATTAGTTACGTGATTTACCCATATAATCTTCATCATTCGTCTGTAGCAACACATTTCAAATGCATCTATCATCTTTTTGTCTGAACTCCTTATCATCCACGTTTCACTTCCATACAATACTACACTAAAGACAAATGATTTCAGAAAGGACTTACTAACTTTTAAACGAATATTAGATGTCAACAAATTTCGATTCTTCAGAAACGCTTTTCTTCCCATAGCCATTCTGCAATTCATATCTTCTTTACTTTGGCCGTCAGAAGTTATGTTGGTACCCAAGTAAAAACACTCATCTACTACTTTTATTGTTTCGTTACCTAATCTAATTCCTTCAGCATCGCCTGCTTTTCTGACGCTACATTCCATTATCCTTGTTTTACTCTTCTTGATGTTCGTCTTATGCCTTCAATTCAAGACACTGTCCATTCCATTCAATTGCTCTTCCAGATCATTTGCAGTCTCTGACAGAATTAATATGTCATCGGCATACCGTAAAGTTTATATTTCTTATCCCTGAACTTTAATTCCCTCTCCAAAGTTCTCCTTGCATTCCTTCACTGCTCCCTCAATGTACAGATTGAGAAACACTGGGGAAAGGCTACGACCCTGTCTTACTCCCTTCCCAACCTCTGCATCCCTTTCTTGCGCTTCGACTCTAATAACCGCTTTCTGGTTTTTGTATAAGTTGAACATAACTCTTCGCTCCCTATATTTTACCCCTGCTACCTTCAGAACTTGAAGGAGTGTATTCCAGTCAACATTGTCAAAAGCTTTCTCCAAACCTACAAACGCTAAAAACGTAGGTTTGTCTTTCCTTAGCCTGTTTTCTAAGATAAGCCGTGATGTGAGTATTGCCTCCCGTGTTCCTACATTTCTCCTAAATCCAAACTGATCATCCCCAAACTCGGATTGCACAAGTTATTCCACTCTTCTGTAAACAATTCGTATTACTATTATGCAACCATGACTTATTAAACTGATAGTTGTGTAATTTTCTCAATTGTCTGCACTTGTTTACTTTGGAATTGGAATTAGTATATTCTTCTGGAAGTCTGAGGGTATTTCCCCTGTCCCATCTATCTTTCGTACCAGGTGGAACAACTTGTTCATGACCAGCTCTCCTAACGATATCAGCAGTTGAGACGGAATATCATTTATTCCAGGGGCCTTGTTTCGACTCAAATCTTTCAGCGAATGTCAAATTTTTCTCGCAGTGTAGTATCCCGTTTCTTATGTTCCTCTACGTCTTCTTTCATTTCTAAAATACTCCCTTCGAGTTTAAATCCTTTGTACAGGCCTTATATATTCCTTACAACTTTCAGCTTTCTCGTCTTTGCTTAGCACTGGTTTCCCATCCGAGTTCTTGATATTCATATAGCTGCTTTTCTTGTCTCCAAATGTCTCTTTTATTTTCCTGTAGGCGGCATCTATCTTTCCCCTCGTTATACATTCTTATATGGTTTTGCATTTTTTTCAGTAGCCATTCCTGCTCAGCCAGTATGCACTTTCTGTCACTCTCAATTTTCAGACGTTTTTAGTCCATTTTGCCTGCTTCACTTGATGCATTTTTATATTTCCTGCTCTCATCAATCAAGTCCTGTATATCTGTTTTATCCAGGGATTTCTATTAGGCCTTGTTCTTCTTGTATGATCCTCTGCGGCTTTCTCTACTCTGTCTCTCAGAGCTACCCATTCTTCTTCTACCGGTATTACTTTCCCCTTTCCTAGCCTAATGCACCCTCTGAAACTTTCTAGCATTACGGCCGTTATCCAGGAGAAACACCCATGGATTTGATCTATATCTAATAATTTGGACCCCCTGAACCACATATGTATGGGCCATGAAAGATGTGCATACGCTCTTTACGAAAGGGTCCAATCTCTACAGGTGCAGAAGCACAGACAAGTATTCATGTAGTATAAAAATGTCCAACTCTTGTCTAAAAGAGTCCTTTCGAACATTTACTGAATTATAACGAATGTCGCGATAATCTGTAATATCTGGTGACCGAGCGTTTCTCAGGATTTTTTCCGTTACATAGAGGTACTGTCATATAAATATTTGGCAACACTCCCTATGCATAATTGCAACCGTTAAACGAAAATAACCATAAATGTACCTACTTGAGTGTCACAGTAAATATTTTTGTCAAAAATTTCCTAGATGATTCGAATCGCACAAGTTGAAAGACGGCTGTCTGCCGTCTTCCCTAAGTTTTTAATTTGGTAATTTAGCTAAGTTCACTATACGGCCTTTTTGCTAAACAAGAACCCGTTTCGTTGGGAGGCATGAGGAATAGCATTTCATTTCATGTTTTTAAATGTTAGTTTCTGTATTATTGTTGGGATTTTATTATGCTAATAATTTATCATTATGTCTATGAATGTGGCAAGATGAACGGTTTTACCGTGCCACCACTGTCCCTGTGAGAATGTGTACTTGCTTTATTCTGTATGTGCATGTATGAGAATCTTCTAGCATGGGAGTCTGAGTGTATGTATGAGAATTTTCGTCGTCGGCTGCTGGCTGCGCACTTGGCACCTCTGGCTTCGTGTTGATATTTAGTCGTTACCAACCTCTGCTTTTGATGATACCAAAGAGGTTCCTCCACCATTTGGTTACAAGTTGAGTTGGCAATGGCGAGTTAGCGAGCCTCGGTACGACGCGCGAGTTTAAGCTCTCCCACACCACCTCATTGTTCCTGGGTTTTGCCGATTTCCGGTGGATTTCCGGCCACTGGTGGCGGGTCCGTGGGCCGTCTGAACACTCTGTGGCTGCGCTTCGATGTGGTACGTGGTACGACGTTCTGATTTTCTTTCCTCCCTTGGGATGGTAGCGACTCGTTGTCTGGTTTGTTACACTTCAGAACTTACGTTCATTTTTCGGGATAAGTTTCTCTGATCATGTACGGAAATATATTCAATTTCATTTCAGTGATTTTGCACAGGTTAACGTGGTAAATATGCAACTAATTCGGTTTGATAACAGCAGGGAAAGAAATCTGTGTGAGACTAGCTGGCGGTGTATGAACTCTGTTTAATTTTTTTTTAGCTTTGTGGAATGCGATTAATATGCGAGAATATTTATAATCTGTGTAGTGCGCGTGAAAAATTCTTTTCCGTTTAATCCTTCTGTGAGTGATATATACTCCAAGTGTTGTGTTCTTAGAACAGAGCCTTCAGCTACCCCTATGTCTGTTTCTATGCCCTTTAGGCAAGAAATTCTGCATGTATCTTTCTTATTTACTTTAGTACAATGCGATCTCCTCTCCGTGTATTTTACATTGCTGTTTCGTTTCCAAAATTGTACTTGTTAGAACTGTTTCTGACATACACGAAATATAGCCTATATGAGAGAAAGGATCACTGTGCTTCCCTCGGAAGAATTTTTTCTAAGAAAAATATGTTATGAGTAACCTACTAATTGACTTACTATGTACAAACTAGTTATTTAACTGACAAAATTATGAGTGTAATTAATCATTTTAATACAAACAAATTGCTACATTATAGTAAACATTTTCATTTTACATCTCAATATGAATATATGTCAACATTTTCAGTTCCATGATTACGATATCCGATTTAAGATAATACTAACTTCCACAGTATGTTGCGGGTGTGTGGAGGATTTTCATGTAGAAGTTGTACATTCAACGCTAGAAAACACCACATATAGCATTCCATGCATGAAAACTGACGACCTCAAGTCTGCGCTGACAAATTCGAATGTTTGTCCTTGTGATTTGTGTACCAACATGGCAAATGCAAACCTTACTGAAAATCGGTGTCGCTGCAACGGACATTCCAGTTGTCCTTCTGATGAGTCTAGAGCTATTCTTGGTATAAGTAAATCTCTGCCAGGTTGTTCATCACTCACGAGTTTTGCCTCTATTATGTCACTGCACAAATTTGTCACAACACGCCTTACTTCGTCACAAAGACGTTCAGATACAGCGTTGTTAACGATTTTTTTCTTTTTAATTTCAGTTCATGTGGTAGCAAGTCTGAACTAGTGATAGTGTTAAGAAATTCTGTTGTAAATTGAAGTACTCCTTCCGGTTGGTCTATTACTGCATCATGACTGTGATAGATTTTGTATTTCCGAGGAACTTGTGACTAAATCCTTCATTAGTTTTGTCAACATCCTTTTTGAGTGGAGCAGGTATAACTCTGTCTTTGATTCCCTCAGAACTTTCAGTTGCAAAGGGGTTACAAAAAAATCATCAACTAGATCGTTGTTTGAAACGATATTTCTAACAATTCATTTCCTTCCTTCGTATTTAATGACCGATCACCACTACCTATCTTCAGTAAATAATCAGCAGTTTCTCATTGCTCTGCATCAATGGGCATATTTTGTTCTAGTTTAAAAATCTCAAATGAAGATCATAAGGAACATTAATAGAATGACCTAATAAGTTCGTTTTATTAGCATGTGGCAGTGCAGGTAGTGTCCCAGCGCGGTGCTACTCACCGCGTTTTTGAGGCTAACATATCTTCTGTGATCCAAGAAACACGAAATTAATTTATATATATAATTTTAGAAAATCGCATTTTTACGTAAAATACAACAATTTAGGTGAATTTAAAAAAGAGAAAAACAGTGTAAATACAAAAATTTCATCGAAATCGTTAGAGCTGTTTCTGAGACAACTAATATATACATACAAGAATTACTCGTTTAAAGATATAAAATATAAGACATGGACATTTGTCTATAGCTACTGTTATTTGTGTTATATTGGAGAGTCGTGGTGAAATATTACATTTACGAATCATTGTATATCTATAAGTAGTAAGTTGTGTTACTTAAAACACTAATACTGTGACAAAATAATAATCTATTCTTGTAATTATATGTCTAAATTATAAATGACTAGTGGTTTGCAGCTGACACTAGATTGCAGGTCTTCCTATAATTAGATATGGAAGTCAGTCCAAATGTCAGGATGGTATGCCCAGGACTGTCATTGGTAACAGATTTACTCATTTATTGCTTTAAATGACAATGCGTAGGGGATGTTGACTGGCCTTTAAAGATGCATTGTTGCACAGATTATTTTATTAATTTAACGCAAAAAGTAATCAAAACTTGTCAAACTTTGGAAATTGATAACTGGCCAGCTTATTGTGACTGGTATCTTTACTGAGATCTGAAAGAATGGTAAAGGTTGGTTGGTTAGTTGGTTGATAGGGGGACCAAACAGCTTAGGGCATCAATACTCCAGTTGGGAGGAGAATGAATGAGGATAGGAAAGGAGAGGAAAGGAAGGGAGAGGAAATGCAGTCCAGTGAGGAAAGAAGGAAAAAAGAACGCATTAGTTCGGGGCCCCATGATCGCCACGGACATAATCAACAAAGAATTGCGAGTCCTCTTTGGGGGGAAAGGCTTGTTACTTGTGTTGATTTTTTTTTTTTTTTCGTTCTTTGGGAACCGCAGTGTAAAATATGTCTTGTAATGACATGATTATTATAATGATACACCAAAAACACTGCTTTATACTTGCTGTTATTATTTATAAATCACAATGAGCTCATTTCGGCCTTTAGCCTTCATCAGGTGCTCTGAAATACGTTTGTAATGGTCTGAATATACATATATGTATTGTAACTATAGATGGAAGTGGTTTACAATTTCTTAGTTCTTACCTTACATGGAATATCGTATGTGACACTGCTGTCTTTATTTCTCACCTAGATGTCGATTGGTGCCTCATTTCTGTCTATGCTGTCTTTTTGTTTTTTTACACCTGGATATCAATTGGTGCCTTTTAGCTTCTTACATTATTTCGATCTTGACAGCTTGGTTGACAGTGTATTTGCGATATTCCATGTTTACATAGTTACTATTGAAGTGTTTTGTGAAGAACTCTGTTGTAATTTTTTTTTGTTTTATTGGGTTTGGCTTTAATTAGGTATTTTACTAGAATTTTCGATAAATTTCTGACGGTTTGTCCTATGTAGAATTTATGGCAAGAGTTACACGAAATTTTGTAAATGCGAGGGTGGTTGTATATGGAAATTTTTGAATTGTCGTTGTGGATTTTGTGTTTAAGTTTTTGCTTATTTTGATATGCAAAGGTGATGTTGGGTTTATTAAATAATTTATTAATGTTGCAACCCTCAAAATGTTTGAACCCTCAAAATTTACTGAATGAGAAAACTGACCTTAAACACAAAACGTATATGGAAAACTTTATTGATATCATAAAATTAGAAAATGGATAAATTCAAGCAGAGATACTAAATAACGTATATCCATGGAGACTAACACAATGAAGACGATACCAGTAACGAAATAGAACAAAATAATTACGAAAAGCAGAAAACATCAACAAAATTTATCGAAAATTCTAGTAAAAGAGCTAATTAAAGCCAAACCTAATAAAACAAACAAATTACAACAGAGTTCTCTACAAAACACTTCAATAGTAACTATGTAAACATGGAATATCGCAAATACACTGTCAACCAAGCTGTCAAGATCGAAATAACGTAAGAAGCTAAAAGGCACCAATTGACATCCAGGTGTAAAAAATAAAGACAGCATAGACACAAACGAGGCACCAACTGACATCTAGGTGAGAAATAAAGCCAGCAGTGACACATACAATATTCCATGTAAGGTAAGAACTAAGAAATTGTAAACCACTTCCTTCTATAGTTACAATAAATATATATGTATATTCAGACCATTACAAATGTATTTACACAGCACCTGATCATGGCTAAAGTCTGAAATGAGCTCATTGTGATTTATAAATAATAATAGCAAGTATAAAGCAGTGTTGTTGGTGAATCATTATAATAACGTGTGTTGATGTTTACGTTGGGACTCTATCAACAAAAGTAGAGTTACAGAGTGTGGAGGCTCGAGTCGGACATGGGTGTATGTGGTTTTGTTAGTGTAAGTTAGTTTATGTAGTTTCAAAGTCTATGGACTAATGACCACTGCAATTTGGTTGCAGAGCCTTACAAACAATAGATTTTTGACTTTACTAGTGTGATACGTTTCGACAATGTAAGATTTCAGACAATGGTATGGGTCCTTGATGGAAGCCAACGTTTTTGCCCTGCGCAAAGAAGCGGAAGACATACTTTTTTTGGTGATTCTTGATTTGTCTACCGATATTAAAGTACATAGGCTACCATCTACATAATGTAGAACTATCCTCCTGCAGTTCTTCATTTCAAATGGTTCTCTTATGAAGCAAATTGGTACAAATGTGTTGCAAATTAACTTATCTGAGAATTTCTTTGGACAAACATCGAATGGAGATAAATGAAATATACAGTATGCTATAGGGATATAAGGCAATTCTAGACCTATGGGCCAGTCATTAACACACCGCTTCATTTGGATGCTTGATGACAGCTCTTAACTCATGGATATAGGAAGCTGTGTGTGGGTTCACTAAACACAGGTTCACCTAACGATTCAAATTCTGTAATACAAGCTATAAACAATGATATCAGTTGTGAAGTACTTGGCTTGGATGAAGGGAATTAAGATGTTTCAAAAGTGAAGGTATATTTGCTGCACCATGTGACATACGAAAAATGTATATAACCTATATTTATCCAAAATAATTGGGTTTCAAATTCGCCGACTGAAATAGACTGTCTTTGAAGTTTTCCATAAAAAGGTCAGCTACTCTGGGAGATAAGATTAATACTTATTCCATAGGTCAAAGATTTTCAACGTGTGGGTCGTGGCTCTCAGGAGGGTCGCAAAGTTTTGATTGGGATGTCGCAGTCACAGGAGCAAGCAGCTGCACCGTAATACAACAACGAACCAGGCGATTCCTTAATGCAAAAAACATATATCTAAGCAAACCGTACTTTAGATTAAAACTACTTGATTCCTTGATCATTATCAATTCTCAATAGAATAGAACAAATGTCGTTTTATAATAAATACTCCGTGTTAACAATGAATAAATGTAACGCCTGAAAACAGTTTTCAGGTACCGGGCGACAGCTAAATGTACAAAATACAGTAAATAATTTTGAGACATTCGATTATTTACAAATTGACTCTAATGGCACATTGTTCAAGGAGCATAATTCAATTCTGAGCTTTAACTGCAATGCGAACCTTCATTATGCAAAACATTTTTTTCTGGCACAATTCGTGTAATAATAGACTGTAGTCCATTCAGAAAATGGACTCAATATGTATCCTATTATGTAGATGAGTGTTTTTCAAAGTTTTTTTTATTTTTATTCCATTTTTTTGACAATTCGAGCCTCTGAAATTAGACACAAAGTTGTGTTATGATTCGGGGAATGTTTGGGGAATCGCCAAAATATTTTTAGCTGGAAGGAGGTTTCGTACACAAAATGGTTGTGAAATACATTTCGCAATGGTGTGTTTAGTAAATGGTGTCAATACATGCCACTCAAGGACTTAAGGATTTTAATTTTTTTAATTATTGTGTTTTTTGTTGTTGTTTTTATTTGTTTTTTGTGTATTTTTTGTGAATTTAGTAAGTTTTATCTAAAAAATCATCTGAAGTATAGAAGCCATAAAGAAATTATTTTAATTTCCCTCTGATACTATTGGCTATCTGTCAGACTTCGATGGTTCTTGGTAAGTGGATGAAGACTTTCGTGGCGGCATAATTCACCCATTTGTGTGCCAGAGTAGATTTAACCTTGAATAGTGAAGAAAACCTGTTCTCCTAGTGTTGCAGCTATGTACACTGTTATTAATTTTGAATTAGATCGGATAGTTATTAAAAATGCCATAAGTGAGTATATACATTGTGAAGCCACAATCTAGATCCCTACATCCTTAAATAAATGTCTGCAGGATGATCTTGGGTGGGCTACAGCAATTATTATGATTAAACGCTTTAATGCAATAAATACTTTTTTAATCAATGTTGAATTGCCGCAGAATATGATCCCATACGAAAGCAGCGAATGAAAATGAGCACAGTGAGCTGATTTAAGCATAGTAAGCACAGCATTACACTTATACCATATTCAGGCTCTATACAAATAAAGTTAAATATGTCATATAAACACATACAGCACCAAATTTTGCAATGATTATGATAGCTTAAGTAGCTGAACTCTCATTTCAGCAGAGCTTCAATGTGTTTCTCCCAGTTCCATCCCTCATCAATGCCAACACCTAAAGGTTTTGAATATTCTACCTTAGCTACAGATTTCTGTAAATAGTCTATATTAATTAATGATGTCATGCCATTTGCTGGATGAAACTGTAAACACTGGGTTTAATCAAAGTCTCTATTTGTAGAGAGCCAGTTAATAATTTTCTTGAAGATGTAGAATATAATTTCATCAGTTAATTCCTGTTTGTCAGGCGTGATAGTTATACTTGTATCAACAGCAAAAATAACTAGCTTAGCATCTTTGTGAATACAAAATAGGAAGACACTAATATGTATTAACACAGCAAAGCACCTAAGACCGTGCCTAGTGGGACCCTATTTTTCATATTCAAATGTTCAAAATGGTTTGTAAATCTATCGGACCAAACTGCATGGTCATCAGTCCGTAGCTCACAAACTACTTAAACTAAGGTAAACTACCCTAAGGGCAACATACACATGCCCCAGGGAGGACTCCAACCTCCGACGGCGAGTAACCGTGCGCTCCACAGAAAGGCGCTTTAGACCGCTCGGCTACTCCACTGCGGCCATATTCCAAATAATTGATGTAGTCACCAACAGCTGTAAGGTTTATGTTGTTTTACTGAACGACCGGTTTCGGTAACAATTCGGGGGCTTGCGTGTCCCTAACCTACCACAATTTACCAGTCGTGGAAAGTAGACCTATAGCTTAACGTGGAAACTGAACCATGTGTCGCTTCTGACAATTCTCATATCGTTGCGAAGTGACCGATAGTGACAAAGTCCGAAGTTCGACCAGGTTTCGAACCCGCGAACCTTCGGCTTGCAGTCGAGTTCTTCACTCCAAGACCATCGGGATCGACACCAGTTTCTGTATTACACTAATACCATCTTCAGGTTCTATACAAATAAAGTTACAAATCAGTGTTATATCTTTAACATCGTGCTCTACATACGTCATATAAAATAAACACAACAATAAGTACAAATTACCCAACAATCAGCATTGAAGCAATGTAATAAGGCCTAATAGATGGCAGAATAAAAGGGGTAGTAAAATAAAATGACATTTATAAATAATACAGGAATCAAAGTATGTGAAAGATATTACCTCTAGAAGCAATGGTGTCGATAGAAAGTAATAAATAAGATTTTTTCAGACTGTATGCGTTTTAATATATTTTAGGCAGTAGTAGATATATGTATGAATATATTTAAAATGGTATGAGAGGGTGACACATACGAGATAGTGGTGTAGGGGATAATCACTGGTATAATCAGTAGTTGAAAGTCATGATAAAATGCATTACTTAGGGCAATATTGTGTGCCTCGTTTGCACAGTGGTAGAGTGCTAGACTACAAATCCAAAGGTCGCGGGTTCGATCCCCGCCATGTCCTAGGATTTTTATCTGTCCCTTTCCACTTCTTTCGCCTCTGGCAGTATTGCTCATGTGAAAAATACCGAGTAGCACCGTGGTTCGGAACCCACGTTAAACAGTAGGTTTAGGTTTTTAGGTCCCCCTATAACTGGGCAAGTCAGTTCGAGGGTCGGAGGAAGGCAACGGCACACCACCTCCAAATAGGACCATGCCTAGTAAAGCACTGTGGTGTTCAAACCAATCTTCGGATTGTTGACTGCTTTATAGGGCAGTATATAGTATTAAATTAGTGTTGTAGACATTGTAGTAAAAATTGACAGGATATAGATCAGTGAATAATGAATGTTATTCTTTTGATGTAAGGTAAATGCGAAAACCTTAAAAATACTACTTTAGCAGTAGGCATGTAACAATCAGCGACACTTCATGAGTCCTTAGATGAAGATGACTTAATCATCACGAATACGAATGGCTTAGACCACAAATCAGTATAACATTAATCGAAATTGAAATTTTAATTATCATTTTTCCCTCGACATAGTTAAGGATAGAATGTAATTATTCTTCATCATATAAAATATAAAGCCATAACTAGACAGGATACCTTCACCATTAAGATAGTCAATAAAGTATGTGTGGACAAAATCCAAGTAAAATATATGAAACATGGGATAAAGTGTCAGTCAAAACCAACAATGTATTAAAGGGGCAAAGATCGAGTAAATCAGGGTCTTTAATTTGTGTCGTACCACAAATAGATTTATCTATAGTTGAGAACAAACAGTTCGATCTATAGCTGTCGATATGTGCATATATGAAAGCACATCTTTCAACTAATGTGATGTAAGATACAGGGTAAAACTCGAACTATATATATCATATTGGAAGTAGATGGAGAAGGTCTACAAGTGGGTGACATATAGCTTTGTTCATCTACGCTTTAGATGCCTAAACTAACATAAGGAATAGTTGCATTTTTAAAAATATTAAAAATTTTGTGATACTGAACGTTAAATCCGTTATTCGTTCAGGTTAGTGATAATCATAATTACATAAGAGTAATAAAGACAAAATAGTCGTACAATTGCAACGACCATAAATCTTATATCTTATAAAACAGGCTTTATGTGTGCATGAATGTATGTATGTTCCACATCTCCTCCTAAACTACTGGAGCGATTTCAACCAATCTTGATACATATGTTCCTTAACATCAGGCAACAATCGCTGTCGGGATAAGATTCACCTACGACACATATGTAGGAAGATATGGCGTCGTAAAGAATGAGATGCGCGAAAAACTGTTACGTCAAACGACAATGCTGCTAATTTTATCCTAAGCCACTGGACCGATTTCACCCAAATTTGGTACACACATTTCGTACGTGAGGTAGCAACTGATGTAGGAGAACGAGCCACGCACGACACTTGGTTCAGGAGATATAAAGTCATGAACAATAGGAATAGCAAAAAACTGCTACATAATGCGGCGAGACTTTATAAATATACTGTATGAGAATGACAGTACTTGGCGACTTGCAACAAACTTTAAACATAATTTCAAACCTTTATTAAACTTTTTATCGCAGACAACCACATCAGAAAATTGAAAGGAAAAAAGTTTCTCGCTACCTACTTTTTCGCCATTTATGAAGCAAAACAATCGGTATAACGTTATAATTTATAATTTCTAAACTACCCTTTGTACTCCCAGGAAATTTTACAGACAGACTACACACTTACAGCTGAATGTACGTTCGAAATTGTATCACATTACGACACATAATTCATGAGATATGAGAACGTAAAGAGTAACGTTCATTGAAAACCGCCCCATCAAGCATAACGTTTTAATCTATTACTTCTTTACTACTAACCATATTCGCAACAGATTTTACCGACATAAAGCACTTATACAAATCAAAATATTCGTGCAAAATTTTACAATTGTACAACATATCTATACTAATAATAAGTCTGTAAATGTAGGCTTGTCGCTGTTCGCTTCAATCTTCAAAACTACTGAACGATTTTTATGCGGTTTTCACGGAAAACATGAGCGAAGACTGGTTCAGGATCTAGACATGATTTCATAAAAATAGAATACCGAGGTGTTTTCATAAACCGTCGTTTCTATCTGTTCATCTGTTACAAACCACTTCTCTAAAACTACTTCACGAATTCGCATGGGGTTTTACAGGTATGGTAACTGCAGCGCATCTTGAAGCAACATATAGACCTAGATTAAAAAAATCGGATCACGGAAAGAAGAACATCATAATTTAACATTTGTCATCAACAACAGTCATTTCTATCTCTTTCATCTCCAAAACTAATAGCCGAATTTTCAGAGTGTTTGCACAGGAAACGTGAGGGTATCTTGCAGTTACAGAAACGCTTCATTTCACAAAATTGGACCAGAAAAACTTAGATATCACTATTTAAACATTTCTCTGAAAGCAATCGCATGTGTCTGTTTGTAGAGAGTAAAGTACTACTTGAACATTCATGGTGGTATCACAGACATGGGGCAACACATAAGCTTCATTTTATCAAAATCAGATCAGTAAAGTAAAAGATATCGTAATTTGAAGTTTTAGGTGTATTTCATGCTTGGAAAGAACGGCATAATGCATCAAAGAACTAATAGATAGCGTTGCGGGTGTTCGTGTGAAGTTCGGGGCAGCGATCGGATTATTACCCTTTGAAAATACTACTTACTCTTTAACTTTTCAAATTAACCATATTTCTGAAAATCGTTTTATTTTTGTTCTACGAAATATGATTCAACGCAATGAATATAAAACTGATAAAATCCTCACCGTCTTTAATCCATATATTTATATACTGATATCACAACTAATGTACAACTGTTATGGAAGTTTAAGTCTCTCACTTGGAGCGACAATAGTGCATCTAGCGGAAAGAGAGCCAACCGTAAGAATAATTATGATTGTCAGTGATATTTCTACTTCATTAAGGAAATACTTATTATATTTCAGCTTTCCAAGCCTCAGCTCATTATCAAGAGATATGAATGATTATGAAATAAATGTTTTAAATGGCGAATATAACTGATGCATGATGTAAGCTACATCATATTCATGAAGATATGCCTATTTCTAACACGTTTCGCAAACGAATTAAAAAAAGAAACTACTGACACATTTTCAAGCGGTTTTTGCAGGAAATTTGTGCTAAAATTCAGGAATCATAGAGGCATGATTTCATCGAAATCAGATCACGGAAAAAAGATACAGCGCAATCTTAAGTGTTTTCAGTAACTGTCTGTTCATCTATTAGAAATACCTAATCTCCTGGACTATTTCACGGATTTGCATGGAGCAAATTCATAAGGGAAATTGTTGTAGATGTAGGTTATGCTTGAAGTATGGATTGCGTAGTACAGCAAACAAGCTATGGAATCGCTGTAGTGCACCAAAGAACTAACAAACGACGCTGCTGCATAATAAATATGGGTTAGTACATCAAGGTAGTGAACGTCTGTGACAGAATTAAGCATTTATGCCTACAAATACCAACAACCATTGGCCATAGTGTTACGTATTTCTCTTTGTGTATTAAATACTTTGCTTCTTTTGGCATGTTTCACTTTTTGTATCAAAAACTTTATGAAGATACATCGTTTTGGACAATGACTTTTACTTACATTTGTCATCTTTGCTAGGACAAATGAGTTTATAGACAGAGAGATCCAACAAGGATTCTGCTTTTACTGACTGAGATCCAGAACCCTAAAAAGCCATGTTTCACACAAGCTATCCTTCAACAACTATTGCGAAGCACGGGAATATAGGCTAGTATGTAATAAATGGATTGATAGTCAACCAAAAATGTGGAGAAAGTTGTGCATTGATGTTAAATCTAGTACAGCAGATGTATCAAAGAAGAAAGTAAACTCACATGTCATAACATACATCCAAGTAAATTGATTTGGCCATATATACTGGTTCACTTAATAAATACCAGCTGAAATGAGACATTAAAATCTGCAAGTAAACAATCTAATTGTACGAAGATATCACATTGCAACAACAAGACTAATACACACATCCTGAATAAACATATATTAATTCACACAGTGACAGCAATTGCCCAAGTAAGAAAAAGCAATAAAGTGCAAGATGTCATTGAAAGATATGTTTACAAAGAAAATGCAACAAATCAATATATTATCTGTTGTCTATGTACGTGAATGAAGAAGTGGACATAATATATTCTGCAGGCAGCTGAAAATGACTGTAACATGAATTAAAGAATACTTTACATAAAGTGATATCGTTAAAATAAGACGTTTTGTAATTTAAATAATTATTCTGTAGCAATCAACTCCTTTGTTTGCAGAACTGTACACATTTTATTACAATAATTTTCTAATCACTAATACTATAAAAAGTCTCTGAACATCTCAAATATTTATTTACTCTAAAAATCTGTTTGTTCATTTAAAATGTTCTCAGGCTCTCTTTTCAAATGTATAAAAATTCCATTTGTTCCAGGAGATCCATTGTTCCCCCTAATCTACTATTGCAAAAAATCCTAATTGTCTTCGATATTTGTTACACAATGCTTTTCGGTTTTCAAGTGTTCTTTAAATTTTGAATATTTTATAGTGTGGAGTGATGTGTGTTCACAATGCATCGGTTTAAAAGATCTCCCATTTGGCCAATGTAAAATCCTTTACAATCTAATTTTAAAAATTCCAGATATCTGGAGGGTGTCAGTGTGTTCAATCGAATGTGTTAACATTCCACCTAAAGTGTTGCTTTTCCTGAAGCATATGTTAACTGTAGTACTCTTAAACGCATTTGCATTCTTGTTTGATACTGCTCCCTTATAATCCATACAGTAATAGGTTCTATGAATAAGAAATGTTTGTATAGCTTATGGGACTTAACTACGGGATCATCAGTGCCTAAACTTACAAACTACTTATGAACTAACTAAGACTAAGGACGACACAAATATCCATGCTCGAGGGTGGATGAGAACCCCTGACCATAGTGGCAGTGCAGACCGTGACTGAAGCTCCTCAGTCTCCTCGGCCACTGCGGCCAACTCTATGAATAATATTTTTGTTGAAAAAGAGTAATCTCATAACAAAAGAAAAACAATAATTCAAATTTCAATTTCGGTCAACGATATAGTGATTTGTGGTCTAATCCATTCGTATTCATGATGATTAGGTCAAATTCATCGTTATCTGAGGACCTATTAAGGCTCACTGATTGTTACACGCCCACTGCTGGAATAGTATTTTGCGGTTTTCACATTTACTTTACTTCAAAAGAATAACGTTAATTAGTCACTGACATATACCCTCTCAATTTTTTACTACAATGACCATACTCTAATTTAATACTATATACTGCCGAAATAATGCATTTTATAGTTACATTCAACTACCGATTATACAAATGATAACCCCAGAAAACATTGTTTCGTATATTTTCCCTTCTTATGGCATTTTAAATAATTTTCTACATATCTACTACTGCATAAAATGTCTTAGAAGACAAACAGTAAGAAGAAATGTTATTTATTACACACAGTCAACACCATTGATTCTGGAAGTAATAACTTTCGGATACTTTGATTCTTGTAGTACTTATAAATGTCGTTTTATTTTAATACTATTTTTATTATACTATCCATTAGGCCTTATTATATCGCTTTAATGCTGATTGTTGGGTCATTTCCACCTGTTGTTGTTTATATTTTATATGACATATGTTGAAGGAGATAGGGAGAATAAAGACAAGTAATATGAAGATGTTGGAAAGTGGCGAGTGAACGTAGGCGCAGAAGTTGAACATGGAAGCGGTGCTGTGTTGAAAGCACGCGTGTGACTTAAAGAAGAGTGGGACAAGCACGGTTTTGATTTCAGCAAATAATGTGTAGCGGCATGGAGAAGTTTCGGGTGATGCAGATAGACCGGTAAGGGCGCCAAACTGTGTAACAGCCAGATGTATTGCGTAAAGGAACAAGTGGCTGGGACATTATGTGATCGGACGTAGGAGAACGTCACGTTTAGCAAAGATCAGCTATGCCACACTTGTGAAAGACAGGTTGATGGGGTCAACCTTGTCGTATAAATACAGGCGGGAAGAATAAGTTCGGCAGAGGCAGTCACGACTGTGCGGGCACCTGCCGCCTGGACTGTTATACTCGTCAACAGCAGCTGTTATTATTGTTATCGCAAAACTGAGTCAGTCGCAGGATGTGAACCACTTTGACGCAGCGCGGCCAGCATCCGATCATCACGACGGCATCCCTGACGGGAGATACAGCCTGCAGAGTAACGGCGGAACAGCTTGACGCAACGGGCAGCTGGGTCCCAACCTCGACAGCAGCACAACGGGGTGTCGAAGCAATGCATGGCGCGGTAAGGCTACAGCAAAAGGCTAGCTACTAACCCGGGGGCGTGGTGTCGACGACAGGAAGAGGCCGCACCGAAAGCGCTCCTGTGACTGGAGGGCGAAGCAGCAGCCGTGGGAGGAGGAGGACCTTGGTTCAACTCCCAAGCAGTACCCAGCGCGGTACGATTATCGCGGCGGCGATGGGGGCGTGGGGAAGCGAGAGGACGGCACCTTACGCAACACTAGGGCATCAGCGGACGGAAATCAGCCGCACAAGAAGAGGGGGCAGTGTCAGCCACTGCCGGACTTCTAGCACCAGCTGGACACCTACTCAGTGCGATACGGCGCACATGCACACTCCACTCGTCTCCTGGTCTCAGAAAGAGCTCAGCTCGGTAAGAAAATGGGAATGGAGTAGTTGGTTAAAATAATTGAAAGGGGAAACTTAAGTAATGTGCTTGGGTTTGATCAGCGGTATAGCTGGTTAAATAATTTTCTTATAGTAATACGCCTTCATTTTTGTTTTTGTATGTATTCTCATAAGTATGAGTATGTGTAAGCAAACCGTTGCAAAGGAGAGTCCAACAGTATAGTATGCTACAAGGTTAGATGCAATTCAAACTTCAGTTAAACAGGTGGCACAATTGAAAAATGATAATAATAGACTGATGCAACAGATGCACAATGCTGCGCAAGAAGGCGCAATTCTGCCCTCCCTCGATTCTTCTGCAGCCACTTTGGAAACTCCTTTTTCTGGCAAACCAGGGGAAGATGTCACTGCCTATTTTGATGAGTTATTGGCAGCAGCTAAACTATGATTGTGGTCTGACGAGCAGCTTTTGCAAATGACGAAATTGCGTTCGGTAGGGTAGGCTAAGGTGAATGTTCTGTACAATGAGAAATTAAGAAATGCATTAACTTTTGACAAGTTAAGAAAGGGATTGTTAAAGAGGTTCCAAAGGCAGAATAGTGGTAGATTTTATAGGGAGAAATTGAACGCAATTAGTCAGCGTCAGAATGAATCAAAGGAAAGTTATGTAGATGTGATTAGGAGGATTAATGTCAATGTGAACAAGTTAACTGATAAGTAGGTGGTAAATAAGTTCATTTTACAGGAAGCAGAAAGTATGGCACTCGATAATTTTTTGTGGGGGCTGCTGGCTGAAATGTCACGCCGTGTGTGATCATAATTTAATAAATCTTTGTATGAAGCTGTTTCAGTAGCAACAGCTATCGAGGAAATTGATGTTGCAACTTGAGCGAAGGAACGGCGTAATATTTTCCCTGCAGGGCACAATGTTTTAGATCTGACCGTCAGGGTCACATTGCGGAAACTTGCAGGTTACCACAGTGTAGACTGCCAAAGAGTGGGACACCCCATCTGCCTCCTCAAACTTTGCTATTCTTGTCTGCACAAAACAGTCAGAGTAGGTACACTATGAGAGTTCTAAATAAAATTTGACCGTCTAGTTACCTACCTCCAGGGTCAACATTGTGGTCACCTCGCTTACCCTCAAGGTCATCACACTAATAATGGTCAGCCTTCTTCCATCGTAGTGCTGCAAGATGGCAGACATAACAATATGACAGACACAAACAAGATAGTACACGCAAACAACAAGTTGGCAGGCACAAACAAGATGGCAGACACAAACAAGATGGTGGACGTAAACAAGATGGCAGACATAACTAAGATGGCGGGTATAAATAATATGGCAGGCACAAACAACAAGATGACGCACACAAAAACCAATATGGAGGCAGTGAAGAGATGCAGGAAGATCATAGAAATATATACACATATAACTCAAGTTTATTCTGTCATGATAGCTTCCAAGATTGTAAGATGACATTGCATTCCGTCAACTCGTAGGCTACTTTCGAGTACAACCTCTGATTTCAAGCAATAATCGAAGTCTCCCAAAATAATTCTTCAATAGCAATTATTTCATTATCGTGGTCTGTATTTCCAGATTCCTTGGACCCTAGTAACAGGAGGAATCGTTCCACCAATTCATTTGGATCATTCCAATACACATAACGCACATGTTCAATATTAGTTTATCAATCTTTAACTTTGAGATCATTTTCGTTCTCACCATATCCGTCCAGCCCCATTCCTTCCTTAGCCAACACGCCATCTTTTTCTAACAAGGGGCGAATTGTGATAGTACACTTGTAACTCTATTTGACATTTATTGGTTTTTACCGGATATTATAACTTTGTCTATATGCAGTGGTGGCAAATGGTATTTTAGCATAATTTCCAACGTCCATTGTTGTATAACTGTTTTGCAGGGTTTGTTTTTAAACAAGAGATTATAGGATCCTTTCTTTCGAAAATATTTTACTTCTTGAATTACACGATCATCTTCATCAACTCGTACTAGGGATTTTCCAATCGTCCACATCTTTAATTCATCATCAAACCTCATGCTGTATATAGGATCCACTGGTTTTCTGTTTTGTGGTTTATGAAAGATAGGTCATTCAACAGATATTGTAATGTTGTTATAAAATTAGTACCCATAAAATAAAGAAAGGAAGTGATCTGATGCTCTATTAAAGTTAATAACAATTGAAAATAAACAGTTGCTGTGAATAAATATCTATCTCATAGACGAGGACTCATCAAGTTAAGCACCTTGCTGACAGATGGCACCATCAGCAGCAAACAAAATATCGGTTTATTTTAAATTAAATTCAGGTGTAATTTCAGCAACCTTTCGCAAAAATTAAATAGGTCCATCATCCAAACGACATATTAGTATAGGATGTATGCAGTGAAAGCGATTTTATGAAAAAATGTAAAATAAACAAAAAGATCCGAATATTTTACATTAAATTCTGATGTTTTTACACGTAATTTTCGTGAAAATTAAATATATCCCACACTCAAATGAGATACTAGTGTAGTATGTATACAGAAAATGCAAATTCCATGGTAAAACAAAGTAAAGATGAAATTACCCTAAAATCGCTATTTACACTATTTCTGCAGTTTTGTCACAGATATATGGCTTGAATCGTAAAATCTAAGTAGACCTCTCTCCTAAATAACATACTAGTGTAGAATGCAAGCAGGAAATACCGTAATAAAAGGAAAGCAGAACCTAGCTGAGAAATGGGAATAAAGAACATTGATCCTGAAATTTTCTCATAGAAGTATCGTTTAACATCCATAGAGCAAACTACCTCCAACTATTTCCATTCACCAGAAGCCCATCATTAATTTAAATAGTTGAAAACAACCGTGATGCAATCAATTATATCAAAATACTAAATTATTTCGTAAAAAATAACGTGAACTTTACACTCTGAAAATACTGTAAATATCAGTATATAAACAAAATATCACAAGACTGCGAAACTAACCTTTTCGGCCCTATAATTACAAATAATCCACTAAAAAACTATACACATTACTTTAGGTTGGTAAAAGGAAGGATGTTACTGATTGATTACGAAATGTCACACATCACATATAATGTTTTGATTTTGAACAGCTGTTTTGCCATAGATACGAAGTCACTGCAATACCAAAGACATATCCGTAACAGATATATATATATAAATTATACAACTAACAATTAAAAGAAAATTTACTGCATATCACATCAATAATAGAAGCATTTCTCTGATGCCTTTTTCCTTGCTGAATAACAGCCTTCATTCTACAAGTAACGTGCAAATCATTTGTTAACATGAATAGTGCTCTCTAACGATTGTTGTTTATTGTGGTCTTCAATCCGTAGACTGGTTTGTGCAGCTCCCCACGCTAACCTGTCCTCCGCTAGTCTCTTCACCTGAGAATACGTTCGGCAACCTACATCCCTTTCGACCCTTGCTTTCCCTCTGCGACTTTTACCCCATATACTTCCTTCAGATGCTAAGTTGACAATTCCTTGATGTCTCAGAATGTGTCCCACCAACCCATCACTTCTCGTAGTCAGAATACGCCGGAAACCCCATTTCTCCCCAACTCTGTTGAACACCTCCTCATCAGTTATGTGATCTACCCATCTAATTTTCATCATTCGTCTGTAGCATCACATCTCAAAAGCTTTTATCATCTTTTTGTCTAAACTCCTTATCGTTTACGTTTCACTTCAATTACAATGCTACACTCCAGACAAATGCTTTTAGAATGGACTTTCTAACATTAAAACTAATATTGGTTGTCAGCAAGTTTCACTTTTCAGAAACGCTTTTCTTCTCATAGCCATTCTGCATTTTATATCTTCTTTACTTCGGCCATCAGAAGTTATCTCGCTACCCAAGTAACAAAACTGATCTACTACTTTTATTGCCTCATTACCTAATTCAATTAATTCAGCATCGCCTTATTTTATGATGCTACATTCCATTAACCTCGTTTTACGCTTGCCAATGTTCATCTTGTATCTTCCTTTCAAGGCACTGTCCATTCCATTCAATTGTTCTTCCAGATGCTCTGCAGTCTTTGAAAAAATTACTATGTCACTGGCAAACCGCAAAGTTTTTATTTCTTCTCCCTGAACTTTAATTCCCTTTCCAAATTTCTCCTTGCATTCCTTAACTGCTTGCTCTAACTATGAATAACACAATATGTAGAAAAAAATTCTATCCAGTTTACTCAATGATATCCCATGTTATTCACGCTAGTTAAATGTCATTATAGAATTTGCAGCACATTTTGGACTCTTTTGCATCACTGCATTAACATAACCTGACAAAAAAAGGGCCTTGTACGATTTTTGTACCACTCTTAAACTTACAATTTTCTTTCTCTGCATAATTTCAGACCCAGCAATACGCTAAATAAATAAGTCCCTTTTTTCAGGTATTAGCATCACGATAACATTGTGATATTCGAAAAAAATAATAGTGTGCATTCTCATTATGTAGAGAGTACATAAAACGACTGTTTACTATCTGTTAGGCTTGAGGGTGATTACTTTAGGGATGTTGTGCATTAATTTTACTATTACTTTGCAGTAATTAATGTAATAATAGATGTTTTTGAGTTTGAATTTTATAAACATAAGTATCACTTTTTGTGCATACATTCTGTACTAATATGATATTCGGGTTGAAGGGACTTACTTATTTAGCTTATTGCTGGGTATGAAATTATGCAGGGAAAGAAAATTGGAAGTTTAAGTGTGGTACTTCTTTTTATTATTTATTTATTTATTTTTGAAGTTATGATTTGCAATGATGCAAAAGAGTCCACAATGTGCTGCAACTGCTATAATGACATTTAGTTAGCGTCACTAACATGGGAAATCATTGAGTAAACTGAAAAGGATTTTTTTTACATATTGCATTATTAATAGTTAGAGGACACTGTTCAGGTTAAAATATTATTCCCACCTTACCTGTAGAATTAAAGCTATTATTCAGCAAGGAAAAATGCATCAGAGATCTACTTCTATTATTGAAGTGATATGCAGTACCTTTTGTTTTAAATGTTAGATGTGTAATTTCGATATATTGATTATAGAAATGTCTTCGGTACTGCAGTATAATTTCTCTGTGACTCAGTGTCTTTGCCAAAACAGCTGTTGGGAATTAAAACAGTATACACCATGTGTGGCGTTTCTTAATCAATAAGTAACACCCTTCCTATCAATTATAGGGCGGAAAAGCTTAGTTTCGCAGCCTTATGACTTTTTTTTATATACAGTTTTTTACAATTTTTCAGCATTTAATATCTATGTTACCGCTGTAAGTAGCTGGGAAATATTGAAATTAGAGATGTGAGCAGGGGTTTTACGATATTCGGAGTATAAAAATCACATTATTTTTTTACGAAAAAATTTCGTATTTTTATTTAATTTTTTATATCATGGCTGTTTTCATCTATTTAAACTAATGTTGGGCTTCTGGTGAACGGAAATATTTGGAAGAAGTTTGCTTTATGGATGTTAAGTGATACTTCTATTGAGAAAATTGCAGGATTAATATTTTTTATTCCATTTCTGAGCTAGGTTCTACTTTCCTTTTTTACCATAAATACGGCTCTTTCTACTTGCATTCTGTACTAGTATGTTATTTAGGAGGGAGGTCTACTTAAATTTTATGATTCAAGCCATATATCAGTGACAAAACTGCAGAAATGGTGAAAAACATTCCGATTTTAGGTTAATTTCATTTTTACTTTGTTTTACCATAAGTATTGAATTTTCATTATACATACTATACTAGTATCTTAATTGAATGAGTGGTATACTTAAATTTCACGAAAATTCCCTGAAAAAACACAATAATTTAATATAAAATATTCTTATGCTTTTGTTACATTTATTTTACATTTCTTTTTTCATAAAATCGCTTTCACTGCATACATCCTATACTAATATGTCTTTGGACCTATTTAATTTTTGCAAACGTTCGCTGAAATTACACCTGAATTTAATTTAAATATACCGATATTTTGTTTGCTGCTGATGGTGCCATCTGTGGGCAAGGTGAGTGCTTGATGAGTGCTCGTCTTTGAGATAGATATTTATTCACAGTAACTGTTTATTTTCAATTGTTATTAACTTTAATAGAGCATCAGATCAGTTTCTTTATTTAATTTCATAACAACATTAAAATATCTGTTGAATGACCAATCTTTCATAAACTCCTAGACAGAAAAACAGCGGATCCTATATATGGCATTAGTTTCGATGATGAATTATAGATGTGGCCGGCTGGAAATTCCCCAGTACGAGTTGATGGAGATGATTGAATAACTCATAAAGTGAAATATTTTGAAACGAAAGGATTGTAAATAATCCCTTGTTTAAAAACAAACCCTGTAAATACAGTTATACAACTATGGATGTTCGCAATTATGCAAAAATACTATTTGCCAATACTGCATATAGACAAAGTTATAATATCCCGCAGACCAATAAATGTCAATGAGTGTTACAAGTGTACTAACATAATTCGCCCCTTCTTAGAAAAAGACGGCGTGTTGGTTTAAAGAAGGAATGGGGCTCGATGGACATGGTGAGAACGAAAATGATCTCAAAGTTAAAGATTGAAAAAGTTACACTGAACACGTGAGTTATGTGTATTGGAATGATCCGAATGAATTGGAGGAACATTTCTCCAGTTACTAGCGTCCAAGGAATCTGGAAATACATTGCTATTGCTATTGAAATAGAACTTTGAGAGGCTTCGATTATTGCTTGAAATCAGAGGTTTTACTTGAAAGTAGCCTACTAGTTGAGGGAATGCAATGTCATCTTACAATCTTGGAAGCTGTGATGACAGAATAAACTTCAGTTACATGTATATATATAATTCAGTTATCCCGCATATTTCCGCCGCCGCCGCCATATTTTTTATGCCGTCCGTACTTTTTGTGTCTGCCATTTTGTTCTTTGTATCCGCCATATTATTTATGTCCACCATCTTGCAGCACTAGGATGGAAGAAGGCTGACCATTATTAGTGTGATGACCTCTAATGTAAGCGAGGTAACCACAATGTTGATCTACTGGCCACCTGCAAGGTAGGCAACACGTTGGCCAAGAGGAAAAGGTCAAGAGGTCAGCGAGGTGACCACAATGTCGACCTACTGGCCCTTACGAGGTAAGCAACCAGATGGTGAAGAGGTCAAGTTCAAATTTCATTTAAAACTTACACTGATTTGTGAGGATAAGCAGAGTAAAGATGAAGGAGACAGATGGGGTCAAAACAGTACCGGTACTTTCAATAATTTTGGATTAGAAGACGGCAATTGAAGTAAGGAATAGTGTTGGTGACAATTGGTACATTTGAGGAGGAAGATTTTGACTGGTCCGAGAGGGAAACCATCGGAAATCCAACATCGTATAAAAGTGCGAAGTGCCAGAGAATTGAACATTTAAAAGGACGTGATGGGGATAAAATTGAAGGCGTTTTAAATGAAGATTAGGAACTGTTCAATACACAGGGACCTTTGCAAGCAACGACAATTACGCCACATAAAATCCTGAGGGTTTATAGCCCACCGATTTATGAGAAACCTTATAGGGTGGCGAGAAACTTACAACAGTTGCTGGACGAATTTATTTAGCAGCAATTATGGGATGGGATGATAGAGTGTTCTGATTCCCCATACAGTGCGAATATAGTAATAGTGCTTAAGATGTCAACTGATGGGACAAAACGGAATAGGTTTTGCTGTAACTATAAACATCTGAAGAGTCAGACGGTGTCAGATGTTCATCCACTGACGAGTTACAGATGTTATCGATAGTTTAGGCAGCAGTAAGTACTTTTCTACGATAAATTTGCGCAGTGGCTTCCATCAGCTGAGGTGGCAGAAGAAGACAGGCGCAAAACAGTATTTTCCACGCCTGGTGGGCACTGGCAATTCAGGAGATTGCCCTTTGGGTTAAAAAACGCTCCCACTAAGTTCCGGAGATTGCTGCATGGGGTGTTGCGAGGACTGAAGACTGCCGTGTTTATTTAGATGATACAATTGTATTCGCTACGGATATTGAAGAGCATGCAGCTCGGTTGTGTAGAGTTTCCAGAGGCTTAGGGAGGCCAGGTTCACGCTAAATTTGGAGAAATGCAATTTCGCTTTGAAGGAGGTTACTTATTTAGGACACGTGATTAGTGAACATGGGGTTAAGACAGATCCATGTCTGATAACAGCAGTTACAGATTTTCCAGTACCGCAACGCATTAAAGAGACGCAATCTATCGTCGGGCTTATAAGCTGTTATCGTCGATATGTAAAGATTTTTGCGGATATAGCACGACCCCGACGAATTTTCTGAAGAAGGGGGCCAAGTTTAAAAAAATGTTCAAATGTTTGTTAAGCTTAAGGTACTTAGCTGCGGGGTCATCATTCCCTAAACTTACTAACTATTTACGCAATACCTTAGACTAAATACGACACAAATATCCATGCCGGAGGGGGGATTTTAACCCTCGATCGTAGGGGCCGTGCAGACTGTGACTGGGGCACCGCAGACCGCTCGGCCACTGTGGCCGGCGGCCAAGTTTCAATGGACGGCGGAAAGTGATGCAGCTTTCCAGACAATGAAACAAAACCTCGTAACGAGCCCAGTCTTAGCATATCCAGATTATAGCAAAGAAATGATATTATCGTGTGATGCGAGGTGTGTTATCACAAAATGTGGGTGGGGCGGATCATCCGATAGCTTACGCCTCCCGGCAGTTGAAGACGACAGGGCAGAATTATTCAACAACTGGAAAAGAGTTGCTTAGCGTTATATACGGAATTAAGTATTTTCGATGCTACTTATATGGAAGAAAATTTAAGGAGCTGACAGATCACGCTGCACTAAAATGGCCCCTTGGCTTATGCGATCCGCCTAGGCGGTTAAACCGCTGCTCGTTGTGTTTGTCAGAGTTGGATTTTGAAGTGTTCCAAAAGCCAGGAAAGAAACATATGAATGCGGATGGCCTAAGTAGGAAAATATCATTCGTAGAGGCAATGGGAAGGAGCGTGGAAGCGTGGCATAAAGCACAGGCAGGAGATCCTGAGAGTCAGAAGTTTGTCTCTCAGAAGCAACGAAGACGAAGTTTCATGTCGAAAGACCAGGCTTGGGGCCAGAATAGTGGTACCTGCACCGCGGCGGAGCGGCCGAGCGCATTGGAGGGCTTTGATACGATGCGCGAGGCCATTTCCCGTCGGGGATTCGAATCCCCTCTCGGGCATGGATGTTTGTGTCGTCTTTAGTATAAGGTAGTTCATAAGTAGTTAGTAAGTTTAGGGACTGATGACCCCGCAGTTAAGTCCCTTAAGCTTAATAAAAATTGTACCAACATTTTTTAGTTGTACCTGCAAACCTGAGACAAGAGGTAATGAGGAAGGCACATTATCATGTCCTGTTGGGACACTGTGGACAGAGAACCACGCAGAGACGAGTGGCAGAAAGGTTTTGGTGGCGCACCAGGAAGCAAGATGTGGTCCAGTACGTTCGAAACAGTGTGGAGTGCGTGCGGCGTGCAGACTTGAGCCGACAGAAGCCACCTTTACAACGATTACCGGAAGCCTCAGCCTCATTTTCCCTAATTGGAGTCGACATCTATGGAACATTTCACAAAACGCCAGCTGATAACATGTATGTCCTGACTATTATAGATATTTTCTCGTTACCTAGCAATGTGTGTCTTCCAGACCAGCAAGCCAGTAGAATTGCACAAGCACTCGTAAATAACTGGATACTTAAATTTGGAGTACCAGAGGCTACTATTTCGGACCAAAGCTCAAATTTCACGGCCGAAGTGCTCAGGCAGCTCTGTCAGCTATTGAATATAAAAAAAAAAAAATTGTGCACAACACATCTGCATCCACAGGCAAACTGGCGGAAAGAGATGATACACCAAACAATCCGTAAAATGCTCAGCTACTAAATTAATGAGCAGCATAATAACTGGGAAATGTACTTGCCAATGGTTGTGTCCTGTTACAATGCAAAGACGCACGAGGTAACGGGTTTGTCACCCTATGAGGTGGTGCACGGAAGAAAGATGCCATCACCTTTCGATGTATTACGGCGAAAAGGAAGAAAAGTCGGTGATACGGTGAAAGATTTCTCGAAGATAATGGAAAAGGTATGGTCCGGAGTACAGAAAACAAACACTAAGGCGGTGGAGCGACAGGAAAGGCTGAGAACACGGGAGCAAAACATCCGGACTATAAAGTCGGGTAATGGGTCATGCTGTCCACTCCTTATGTGGAGAAGGGAAAATCAAAAAAGTTAGTCTCTAATTGTCGAGGGCCTAATCAGATTGTGGGAGTGACGCCGCCAGTAAGTGTAAGATTCCAATTGCCAACACGAACGTTGGTCGTGCACATAGATATGTTAAGACCTTTTAAGGGAACAATTGATGTTTTACCTCCACCAGTAGTACCTACTGATAAAGGAATTGCAAGGCGTGGGAAACAGTATTAGTTAGCAGTTCCAAGGAGGAGGCAAGGGGGTCCAACCACATTTCGAGAGATTAGTTAAATTATCTAAGATAAATTTATACTGTGGTGTTTCTTTCTTCCTTTTCTTCTCTTTTTTCTTTTTGTTTATTTCAGCTTAGTAAATGACATTATTGTTGCTTTGCGGGAGCACCGTCTAGCTTGATGGTGTTTCACAGGATATCAGTAGCAGTAGGATTAATGTTTTGTTTAGTTGGGCTTAGCAGTGGTTTGATTCTTAAAGGCGCTTCATGTGCAGTCATGTGAAATAACCTTCATTTACTTGCATCAGTGAATTGCTATATTAAAATGAACATATCGTACGCTCTAGTTTACTGACTTGACACGACCCTACAGATATAACAACAAAATCTAACCTTCCTTGGCGATTCACTCGATCTGGAAATCCTCAAATCTTTAGATCACTTAATTTGCACCCAGCAGAGCAGAACTGATGCCAATGCCATTATCCAATATGTGTTGCAGCTTAAAGAAGAAAGAAAGACAAAAATTATAATGTTGAGCACTAGCATTACTTGTACCTTTTTCCTGTTCATACTTCTTTGCGTAGCTTTTCTTTTCTGTAATCGTAAGAAGAACGACAGTAACAACAGCCCTGTCCATAAGATCCCGGTAGTCTGTTTACGAATGTCGACATAATACGTAGGTATAAAAAAATCTGTTATTGTCGCAAAAATGTATTTAATGATTTTGTTATATATTTTTCTTCGATATTTTTGACTGTAATAATATCTGTGTAGTGCTTCAGATGCAAGTGGTGTCTTTTTAAATTTGGGGTCTTTTTCCCCGTGGTTGGAGGAATGTAGGAGATATGGAGAATATAGGCATGTAATATGAAAAAGTTGGCAAGTGGCGAGTGAACTTTGACGCACATGGGGGAAACTAAGTGTTGCTATCCTGTGTAGAACTTTCGTCATTTGGTGTCAAAACCATCAAATACATACACCCAACCCTGTTACAATGTCGAGCATGATGTAATAGAAACAACTCATCGAGAATACATAACATTTTAAAAATTTTACGATAAAGCTCTCTGTAGTTAGATTGGGCGGTAGGTTTTGACATAGAGACGTATCCCCTTTTTTATACAATAGTTTAACGATTCCATAGGGTCTATCAGGGAAAATAATTTTCTTTAAAGAGCTATTCTACATGTGGCTAAGAATATTACTTATCTCTAGGGAACAAGCTTTTACTACTGTGCTGAAAATGCCAATTCCGTGTCAGCTTCTACTCTCGAGAGAGTTTATTATATTCCTAATTTCAGTGCTGACATCTATCGACTACATGATTAGACAGAGACGACACACAATTTTCAAAACATTTATTATCTGCCTAATTTGCTTCATTTCAGCTGTTTTTCAGCAAGAAAATGGCATCAGAGACATTATAAGCATTACAACTTTTAAAAATAATCTGCGACCTTAATTTAATTCCACACTAATGTTGCTCTATCATGAAGACAAAATTAGGCTTTCAGGTTACGTTTTTAATGACATGAATTTACTTTTAGCCTATGTTGTAGATAGTTCAGCTGTTATTTACCTTGTAAATAGCACCCGGCAACTTACTTTACTCTGTTTAATGTTACATAACACTACTTTGTATACATTTTGTTTGACTCTCAAGGCAGTAATCTGTATGGACTGTTATATAGCCATCATGTAATGCACTTCAGTCTACCCAAACTCTCGTAGGGCGGGAACTGATGGCATACCAGCCTATGAACAAATCGGAATTGCGAAACATAATTTCATAAAAAAATTATGCTGTCTTATTGACATGTGGAAACTGGTGACCGTGTCTAAGTACTCTATTTGGGTTGTGTATTATGATATGTAGAGTTGGGGAAAAGTTGGTCTGATTGTACGTAGCGTACTTGTGCGATATGATATCCCTCCCCTCCTAGTAGTCAGTGTAATTGTGTAATATGATACCCATCCCGTCCCTTTGTCTTGTGAAAGCCAGTGGTCTCATTGGTTGTAGTGTACTAGTGTAATCTGATACCAACCTCCTCTTCCTTACCCTTGAGACCGGTGACCTTGATGACTCAGCATTACATCAGCTGTAATATTATACCGGTGACCTATTAGTAGGCCAGAAAGTGCGATACCTCTACTTCGTCTTTGTTCATCTGAACTCTGGAATACAGTGGCAGCCCATCTTACAACTCGGCCGTCTTCATTTTTCCCTTTTAAAATTCATAATGGATGCAGAAATGTCCCTTGGACACTGAAAACTCCACTACGGTTGTGGCTTTACCCTTCCTGATGATATGATGACATGAATATCACGGGAAACCTTCATTACTAGGACTTTCCCTGTATCATTATTCAACTGCCGGCCACATTCATTCACATTGTAAATCCTGCTTGGATGCCAGATAATGCCATTTTCATCACATACTGAGGAAAAGTAAGGTTTGGGGCTCCTTTGTTGAAGTGATGAGCTATATTAATCTGCATGTACAGTACAGTAAATGAGAAATTAGCCTTTTGAGACGTTGAATCTATTCAACGATACGTTTATCATTTTCGAATCCAAGACATCCTACAAGTAATGCTAAAGCATATTGTAAAATCTATGTAATTTAAACTGCACAGACAAGTATAAAAGAATAAACATCACTAACCTGAAAGTTATCAGAATTAGATGTCTCAAGACGCCAATTTAATGTGTTATATTAATGCTGCTTCCGATAATATCATTAAACTACTGTTTACTGCTACACAAGCCGTTTTGTAGAACTGATTCAAGCTGCCCATTAAGTTTTACGCTCAAATGTTCTTGTAGTGATCTATTTTACAGCATGACGAATATTAATTAACTGCATAATATGGTTGTCAATTATATTATGTTCAGTTTTAGCCTATATTTACACTAAACTGGCCACGTAAATATAATAATTATGTTCCTATTTCACAAAATACGACATTCAGTATATCGGATTTAATTGTTTTATGTCAATTATGTGACATATATAATTACCAACTGAAAAATACTTCTGCCGGAGCGCAGAAAAGGCGAATATGTTCTGTGACACGAAGGTGTGGAACCAGCTGCCTCAGTCCTCATTCCGACTTCCTCACCAAAATTTTGACATGCGGACGTATTTGCGCACTTTTAGTACATAACTTTGTAAATCTTCATCCCTTTCCCTCGCGATTCCTCACCGCTAGAGTCGGCTTTCATTGTCTTCAATCACGATAGTCCCTTTACACATATGTCCATGGGGATGGTTTCCTTGAAGTACGCGGGTACTGGTCATGGGAAAAATTGGTCAAATTGTTTCGTGCTATAGTATTGGACACCCGCACGCTCATGCTTTATGTATGGTCTCCATTCGTCTCAGTTTCCCACTGTTTTCTCTTTTGCTCCAATTGCTACTATATGAAACTGTCTTAGTTCCTGACTTCCGACATCTCGTTTCACTTCCCACTGCTGTTTTCATACATATGCCATTCTCCTAAGCTGACACTTTCTCTGTACCATAATATATGGCTCCCTCTCTGCCTGTTGCACTGTCTCTGTCCTACTCACATTCAGCCGAAAAAAGCGCGAATATGTTCGCATGCCAAAATTTTTGGTGAGGAAGTCGGAATGAGGACTGAGGCAGCTGGTTCCACACTTTTATGTCAGAGAACATGTTCGCCTTTTCTGTGCTCCGGCAGAAGCATTTTTCAGCTGGTTCCCATCTTTTTCCTGTTACATCAGAGAGCACTGCTTATATGACATGAAATGAATGGTGTAAAATTTGGATAGTATTATATATATATATTGATAAATTTGTACAAAATTCAGTCACAGACCCGATTTACGGTAATATTTGACCGGTACACCCGTGCAGTGTAAAATTTTTGACCCACGCAGACTTTACAGCGATCTGTGACTAATGTAACTAAATAAATTAGAGATAAAAATTTATGATGACATGCAACTTTTATAAATGTTACCGGTGAATAAACGGCGACTGGAGACACAGGTTCGTGACATCCAAACCGAGAACCTTTGCTGTACGTTCGCTACCATAGTTAAAGCCATAATTACACGTCAGACCTGATATTACATGCGTATTTGTCATGAATATGTGCAGTAATGGATAATATTATCGGCAAAACTTTCAAAGCTTTCCGAAATCATAATATTAGAACGCATCGTAAAAATTTCGACGATATGCCTTGAACAGAAGTGTGGATTTGCCAATTCACGCAGTTGGACCTTTTGATACCAAAAATTATGATTTTTGTAGCGTATCGCGATAACGAATACACACTTCCACAAACGGGAAACTGATCTTCCAGATAAACACCTAAACAACATACACATAACATTTTAGTCATTTCCTATTCCACAATATACGTTACCTCACAATCATTAATAGCGTTTTCGAAGCTATTACTGTCGCGTGCTATCATTCACGGACGGTAATCTCAAGACCGACATAAGATATCACTCTGCTCTAAAATTTAAATAAAATTTCTATATGTTATCTACATTTCATACGCAGCTATGTGTAACCTAAAGTCAACCATACGAGAAGTCTACGCAATGTGTTTTTACCTCACCAAACTCTTTAAAATATGTTGCAATTGTTCCCTAAACCAGTTACTGCATATTAACTGTAAAGTAACCGAAAACAAAAGTCACCCTTCATCGACCGTAGGTTTCAATCTTCAAGATATACAAAAATCAAATTTTTTCGCTGAGTACCATTTATTCAAATCGCATGGTAAGTTTCAGAGCTGTCCGAATGCCGTCTTTCATTACAATACGCACTTTTCTGGCAAAATATCGCGTATTTTCGGTCGTATCTTGCCAACGGACTAAGATTTACGAAAACGGAAAAATGCTGGCTATTGATAAATGTCTACAGGATGTATTGTAAATATTTGAGTAATTTTATATGAATAGTTATTTAGATATTTGCGATTCACGGTACTAAACCGGCAAAAATCGGGTTTTGTGATTTTGTGCAAAACTATGATAAGTTTCAACCTCTTGACCTCGGTAATGGATAACGATATCAAAAAGAATTAAAAACAGCCTCGAGAATATCATCATAAGAACATATGGTGAAAATTTCGAAGATTTACAATGAATAGAAAGTATGGAAGTGACCATCCCCATAATTCGTTTTTTTGGGTACCCAAAAATCATGTCTTTTTTTTTGTTTTTAGATTTTCTCAGGAACCGCTCATGAATGAATGGTGCTTTTGTAAGCCATTTAAAGCCCACCATAGACTACACGTCATGTATAAAAGCCAACTTATTTGGTCAATTTGGATGGGCTCCAAGAAGCGAGTAACTGAAAATTTTGACGGTGTACTGTATGATAGCTATAGTATACCCATTCTTCTAATATGTACACAAACGATCACTAAGATCTCTGAGATGAATAGAAGCTCAGATATGGACCCCTAAAGAATCGAAAATTCGCACGCGCCGTTTACGAACATATTAGTACTCCGCACTGCTGTGCGCGGTATGATAATATTGTAATGAAAGTGAAAACGGTCACGTAATTGGTTCTCTTTAGTAAGAAGCAACTTATGCCAAGTGCTGGAAGAAGATGTCACTACCGAGGCTTTTTGCTCTGCGGGTTCCATCGCATCATTTCATGCTGGCATGTGCGCTCCAAAATATACAGGCACCACATACATGTCACAGCATTCCCACTTTAACCTATTAAATCTCTCACCAAACCTTAAGAATCTACCCATCACTGTGCTATAATATGTGTACTCACCACTGTCAACCTTGTTTAGGTTTTAGTTTAACGACTATTAAACTCGATGTACACAGTGACATACAGAAGCGAAGCTTTCTCACATGGTGCTAAACACACTGAAATTGGAGGTGCTACCATGTAGTTACTCGTTCACTGAATCTGACGATTTTTGCCTCTTCCTCTAACTTGCGTCTTACCCCGATTTTCCGTACACACACACACACACACACACACACACACACACACACACACTGCCTGACAAAAGAAGTGATGCACCCAGCACTTGTCCAATATTAAACCATTTTGCCGTATATGCAAACTAGTGATGTGCGAGGAAATGATTATATTCACATAGCTCTGAAATATGTATAACGCCTAAGTGCATTCGTGATGTCACTGCCCTGTTTCTGCAATTATGGAACCAGTCAACTGGTCACACGTCAGAAGGTTAAGCCTAACGTTTACGTTCAGTACGAAGCACCCGCGATGCGTTTCACAGCCAGTCTACCAAATGAACGCATTTGATAGAGGCCGCATTGTTGCACTGCATCAAGTTGGGTGGCAATATCGTGGAATTTCCAGGTTTATGGACCATTTCATTGCTACAGGGCCTGATGTTGGAATTAATTTGTAAAAGAGGGCATCCTATCACATGAAGCCGATTCTGGTTGACCATAAAACACCACTTCAAAGGAGAACCATCACATGGTGTGCCTGTGCATCTCGATATCCGTGAAAATTACTGCAGCTCCTACAACTTCCTGTTAGTTCTCGCACAGTGTCTCAACAATTCCCATATTGAGAAATAGGGTCCTACCATTCCATGAATAGGTTGCCTTTGACACCAGAACACCAACGACGACTCTTGGAGTAATTCCTTTCCCGGGGGGCATTGGGTAATGTTGAGTGATGAGTCCCTCTTTCACATAACTTCTGATGACCATTCCACAAGGATTTGATGGCGTAAATATCAGAGGGCACATCCTGTCAATATTGCAGAGCGACACACAGACGTAACCCCTGGGTTGTTGGTGTAGAGATCAATAGGATATGCATTCATATAACATCTAGTCTTGTTTCGGCAGACATTGATAGGGACATTTTGCGTCCACAAGACCTGCCCCTAAAGGAATTTCACCATGGGACTGCGTTTCAACAAGGTAATGCACGACCATACGTATTGTTTGTGTGTATGAATTACCTATAGCATGCCGAATTCCTCCTGTAGCCATTAAGTTCCCAGGATGTCTGTATTACGGATCATATGTGGAATGACATTCGAAGAGGCGACTGTCCCCGTACCACCCTGCGGGACCTGGAGGGATAACTGCATCATCAATCCGAAAGCTGTTTGACACCATTCCGACCCGCATAAGGCCTTTCATTGTGACAGTCTACTGATCAGGCGACAAGTTGTCACATGTAACAACCAACGGACCATATTGTTATCAGTTGAATAGTCACTTGACTATTCATCATATGTAGTTCCAGTAACTTCCAACCACTCCTTCAGGCACCGTCACTTTCTTGTAAAAAAATAAAAATAAAAAAAATTATGCAGCAAAGATTGCGGGACACTTTCCTCACATGTAGACGACGAAATAATTTTATGTGAACATGGGTCTGGATACGCTTCCTTTACTAGTTGAAGCACATTGTCTCCTGTGCAATAAACAAGGTAAGCATACAAGAACAGTCACAACGGGAACATGCTCTGTAGTTAACGTCTGTTTCCTTGTCATTATTGTAGGCCCATCGCCAGTGTTTTACTTTGTTTCCACTCACTTTAAGTTATTTGGTGGGGCAGTACCTTCCCACTGCCCAGGTTCAGCGGACAAATTTACGTAGAACATGTTTTCCCTTTTCGGCTGGAAGATGTGCCTTTAGCTGTGCGAGAGAACATCTAAATCATTCACAGTGATGCACCTCCTCGGTTTAATGTTTTTGTGTCTCAGTTTTTCAGTAATAGATTAGGTGACAGATGGACAAGTAGAGGTGGACCAATTGGTCTGTTCTTCACACTCTTCGGTCATAAACTTACTGGACTTCTATTTTCGGTTAATATCAAGGGTGTTGTGTATTGAATCCCAGTGCAAGATGTTCAGAGTCTCCGTTTTCGTATTTTGGAAGTCTGCGAAATCATACAGAGTACTCTAGCGAGGCGATGATTTACTATAATTACAGTTTGATGGACTTATCTGTGCACGCGGAGGGCACGGAGACCTTTCCGAAACAGTTACATATCGTATGCTGATGCGGTCTGTTCTTGTGTGTTTTCTCTCATACCTGCGCTGACGACAATGAGATGTAACATATAATCAAAGTTTTTTCGGACCAGTGTTCATATAATGTTATATTTCTGTGCGTAATGTGTCCTGCAATAGTGCCGTACATGTTTGTTACAGGCTGTGAATATATTCGGCTATTTTCCACATGCATATTTTTATAAAATATGGCGGAGAACCGTGGGTCCCGCGAATATTAGATTCGGGCTGCAGTTTGACAACCACTACTCCAGAAGGAGCAGCGAAAAGCCCTTTGGAATGTCGTGAATAATAATGCACTCGATGTAACTGTTGTCTAAGTATAATTTGCACATATTCAGGCCGCAATATGCTTTGATAGATAAATGATACCAATAATAACCTTATTGAAATTTTTATTGTGAATAATAAATGTAGCAAAAAAAAAAAGACTATCTTTGGCATCATTTCTCTATGATCTCTGTGTCTTAATTCTCATGATAACTAATATTCTTAACTTATCAACTGTGTAAAATTACAGGGTGACAATTATTGAACAATGTGAAACATAAGTTAGCTACAAACTGTAGCGGGCACAAAATTTATTCAATATGTAACCGTCACTACAGATATTCGGATTTATGTAATGATATGTTAGATATGCCCATCTTCCGTGGTTATCATTTGGTGCAGACCAACAGCGGAATTATGGATGAACTGCTCAACTGTCGTAACATCGATACTTTCTATGAACTCTTCAATGACTGTTTTCATATCAGCAACGGTCTTGGAGTTATTTCTGTACACCTTGACTTTGTCTTAAATCCTGAGAACATTGCAGGCAATCGAGGCCCATGCCAGTGACCCCTGGGTACTCGAAAGCCAAAATGCGGTCCCCAGTGTGATCCTCCAGGGCATGTAACACGCTCCTGCTTCGATGGGGTCATGCTCCGTCTTGCATGACCCACATCTTCTCGAACTCAGGGTTACTTTGGATAAGGAGTATGGAATAATCCAGCATCTACATGGACCGTTCGTTAGTCACCATGCCATCAGCCAATATCGCATCGACTACTCTGTGACTGCACATTGCATACCGCACAGTCACTACACGTTCACCCATACCCAAAATGCATGAATTTTGCTTATAGATGAGCTCATTCACATTGCGAGCTTACACGACGATTTTGTTTTCTAAATACTGTAATGAATGAAAAAAATTAAAAACACTGTTCTGTGAAGGGTGATGAAATTATACGCAAAACACTCAGTTACTTCCTTCAGTTTATTCCAGCCCTCAGTGCTACAGAACGAAGTAATAACACAAATAAATAACCCATTCACAGCGTGTTTCCTTGGGGCCCCATTAAGTGCGGCTGTAAGCCCTATTGACAATATAAAATTGCTGCGTTGTGTCTAGGGGTACCAGTCGCACCTGCTGCAATGTCACCAAAATGTTTTACTATAGATAAATGCAGGCAGGAACAATAAACACATAATCGACACATTCACATTGACTAAACGGAAGTATATATCACCTAATAACCTCCAGTCCTGACTTTAGAGAAAACCCTGACTTCTTTAAGGCACCCACAGAAATAAATGGAGACTAAACTAAATCGATTCTAAGTCCCAATAAAATTAGTCCAGCAACAGTCCTGAAAAATGTTAAGTTCCACTGTCGCAGAATAAAGTTAGAGTCCACATGGCACCACTGAAAATTGTTCTGCGTCTCACAGACGCAAAATATATAGTAAGTTCACGAAGCATCACAGAACAAATTTTCTAAGTTCCATACTCGCACACTTCGCTAAAACATTTACAAGTCTTCAAGCGCTTCCCCAGTAGTTCATCGTAACGCACGCGTCTTGACTATCTGACCAACACTAACAGACTGTCCCCACTAACCACAATGGCTGCCTTAAATACCCTTGCTGGCTTACTCTGAAATCAAATCATGTCTTACTCCACAAAAATACCTCTTTTACATATAATCTGAAACAAATACATGTGATGATAGTATTGACGGACATTTTTCGGTGAAACAGAATATGACATCAAAAACATATAGGAGTTTTCACATACTAATTAAATTTTCGGTTATGACTTTTTATATTTAAAACACAAACCATTCACTAAACTATTGATATTATTTCATTAGCTCTTTACTTAAGTCTATTTTTTTAGTACTGACGCTACTACTACAGTTATTATTGTTTATCTATTTAAAAATCCAGATTTTATACCTGGAAACCACGTTTTTGGTTTCTTATTCAAATTTACGGAATATATGCAAAAACGAAAAATATATCTTGATAGAACTCACTTAGATATATCCATTGACACCTTGTATGTAACATTTGCTTAGACTGTTTTCAAGATATATAGTTTACAAACTTGCTACTTTACAATGATATTTGATTTACTATAACTCAAAAACTATTAAAGTGACAGGAGGCACGTTTATAGGAGCGCAACCGCCTAATTTGCAGCTTTAAAATGAGCCTATGCACTCCTTAGTACCATATATGGATCGATAGCTATTAATTTTTAAGTAGTGTATTGCTTATTCTCCAAGGCTAAACGAAGCTTCTCTCGCTGGCCGCCATTGAGTCCATAACCGCCTGGATTTGCCATTCACTTGCCTATATACAAAACGATCGGACAGACGCTCATTTGACAGACCGACAATTCAGTAACTGTCAAAACACATCACGAATCCTGTGCGTGTGCGCATTTTACCGCAGAATTACAGTCTTCAAGTGTCCCCACGACGATTTCGTCGCCTTAAAACATGAGAGTAGGCTTCATCACTAAATCAAACCGTATTCACATCAAAGTCCACATACTACTTTCCCCAGTGCCCCGAAATTATCCATGCAATATGAATGTCCTAACGTAAACCATTCAGAAGTTATGAGGATTTTATTTCACATAATTTAATAATTGTCACCTTGTAAGTAAGTGTATAAAGTTGCCATCTGATCTGTATGTACTGCAGGGATGAAGATGAAGAGTGAAGTGAATCTGCCTCGGTGCCATCATAGTGAGCCTTCAACTTCGACAGCCAACTCTTTTCAAGCAGGGCGTCCAAACTCTTGAGCCTGAAGACTGCAACTAAAAAAAAAAAAAAAAAAAAAAAACAAAACACTATGTCTTTGAGTATGACTCAAATATATAAGGTTGTTTGGAACGAATGTAGATCATTGCATGTATCTTTCTTGACAAATGACTCATTAATATTTCCGAGTCTCTTAATTTTTCAGTTGTATATCACCGGATGTTATATGGATATGGCGTTATTCAAAATTAATAACACAATTCCTAAGAAATTCGATAATTTCAGCATAAACAGTATATATGTGGAAATGTAAGTATCATGTGGAAATATGTACCTAGATTAGAAATTGGAAAATGGTACATGATTCCACACGGCGCCTAAATATAGGTCACGCATAAATACTTAAAAAAACTGACATTGTACATTACGCATACAACTAGGATCAGCAATCACAAACAACACAAGGCAGTGCTATGGTCACTGGCATCGTCGAACACTATTTAATTATCCCACCCATTCCGTAAGACCGACTTGCTGGACGCACGTATCTCATATTACTGTGAGAGATTCTGACGAACATGTTGTATGATGTTTTACGTATTAGCCTCCGTATTCATTTTCAGCATGGCGTAGCCTCCAAACGTTACAGCAGGCAAGTGGGGATTTATCTGAAGTCTACCATTCACATCTCCTGGGTTGCTTGATGTGGGTCGGTCACTTGCCACAACGATCACAAGATATGTTCATAATCAATACTTTACTGCGGCAATATCTTAGAATGTAAAATGTGACTAAATTACTGCTTAAGTCATTCAATAGTCCCGGTTGGCTTTTGAGACCCGTGGTACCTATGTGATTGCTGATCTCTGTCATATTCCTGACGATTATTTGAAACACTTTATATTCATCACTGTTTCTGGCTTGGAAAAGCTTTTCAATCGTAATCTTGTACTCCAGTCAAATCAAATAGGGGATCAGGTGAGATATCTAGTTTCTGTAGTATTGTCATCGGTAGAATGAACTAAAATGATCGACGTCTTTCTGAACAAAGATTTTGTTAAATTTACATTTACGCTTGCTTGTTTGAACTTTTCCAGAATTGTGTTATTAAATCGAAGTGCTCTTCCCATGTTGGTGTAGCTATTAATAAGTCATCAACATACAAGGTAATCCTGCTGCGCAGTTCAGGGCACAACCCTTCATCCAGAGCTGCAATGAAAACACCTGCACAGATATTAAATCCAAATCGTAGGACACAGAACTGATAACTTGTCCTAAGCATACAAGAAAATGTGTATTTTTTGCTATCTCTATGCAATATTATCTGACAATATGGTGATCTTAAATGAAGAACAGTAAAATATTTAACATTGTAAAATTTCAGTAATTGTTCATCTAGACTCTCAGGCCTAGTTCTCACTGGTACAATAATTTTGTTAATAATCCTTGCATCCAATACAAAACGTACATTACTATCGGAGTTGTTCACAGCCAAGATGGCACTACAGTAAGGTGAATTTGAAGGTTCTGTTATCCGCCAATTAATCATACTATTTATTTTCGCATTAACTGCTTCACGTTCAGTCCAAGGCACAGGATACTAGTAATTACAATAATTTTCATGAGGTACAGTCTGCATGCGAGAAAAGTAACCCTTTATTGCACCCGGTCTTTTGTCAAAACCTTCGAAAAATTTGGCTAACAGTTGTTGCAGCTCATCTTCTTGTCCTTCAGTTAAATACTGTGCATCTCTACCTTTATTTTGAACAATATAGCATTATCCCTCAACGTCGTTATTAATTGATACTTCAAAATTTATAGCAGAAGACAACTGAGCTAAACTATCTTTGGTTCTGACCAAATCAAGTGAGATTCCTTCCTTGCCTACATTAAAGTTGCATTTTCCTTTGCCAATGTCTATTGTTGCATTGGCTTGTCGAAAATAATCCATTCCTAGAACACATTCGACTATTAAGGCATCTAGCACTAGAAAATTACATAAAATTGTATCTTCACTAAAGGTTAAAGGATTGCAAAACTGCTATTTCACTGACTGTGGCTTGCGTCCTGCTGCCATTAATACTTTGCAGTTTTGTACTGGCAAAGTCGGTAGTAGCATTGATTTGGCTATTTCATTTATTAGGCTGGTGGAAATGACATTAGTTGTGGCACCGGTGTCAAGTACCACGTGAACTGGTATATCTCCTGAATGAAACTTTCACTCTGCAGCGGAGTGTGCGCTGATATGAAACTTCCTGGCAGATTAAAATTGTGTGCCGGAACCGGGACTCGAACCTGGGACCTTTGCCTTTCGCGGGCAAGCGTTCTACCGACAGAGCTACCCCGACACGACTCACGATGCCGCCTCACAACTTTACTTCCGCCAGTACCTCGCCTCCTACTTTCCAAACTTCACAGAAGCTCTCTTGCAAACACGCAAGACTAGTACTCCTGGAAGAAAGGATATGGTGGAGACATGGCTTAGCCACAGCCTAAGGGATGTTTCCAGAATGAAACTTTCACTCTGCAGCGGAGTGTGCGCTGATATGAAACTTCCTGGAAGATTAAAATTGTGTGCCGGAACCGGGACTCGAACCTGGGACCTTTGCCTTTCGCGGGCAAGCGCTCTACCGACTGAGCTACCCCGACACGTATATCTCCTATTTATCCGTACCGTACAGCTTGTACTGTTTCTACTGTTTTATTTTGTGGTGGTGTATTCTCCTCTAAAAGTTCTTCCCTTATGTCGTGTTCCTCCCTAAACCTCATGAAATTTATTTTCTGACAATCTTCCCCCCTATTATACGATATAGTCGGGATATGTTGATTTATCCCGACTGAAATGAGTTTTCCTGTGTTTGCGTTCCAGTATCTGCACTAGATGCTACTTCTATTACTTGTACCTGATTGTTTCCCTGTCGCCAACTATTGTTTTTCCTATTCCTATTATTTTGACCTCTCGGATTGGCGGCATTTCCCCAAACTCCTGCATTTGATTGTACAGATGGTTGTGGTTGTTGTTGCTGTCCAGGGGACCCGTTCCAAGATTGTACCTGATTGTTACTGTTATGGTCTCTCTGAAAATACACTTGCTATTGTCCGGTTTGATAACCAGGGTTAAATATTTATTTTCTCTTCGTCAATTTCTATTCTTTACTCGAAAGTTACTGTTTCCGTTCCCACTACTATAATGGTTATTGTAGCCATTGTTCGAGTTACTCTGCATTGGACCGGAACTTTGTCCATTATTATTATTTTTTGCAGAGTACCCGTTGCACCAGTAATTCTCTCGGTTCTTATTACGACTTGAATTCAGATCTCCTTCATGAATCAAGTCGTAATTATCAAGGTTATCGAGAAAATTTGGTAGATTTTGTTCTAGTACCCACATTATTTTTCTGCAATATCCATGGGTAACTTGGATTTTAATATCCTGATGACGTCCACATGTGACATAGGTGTTGTCCAATATAGTGTTTCATTAAGATATTTCGCAAAATATTTCGGCACGGTACGGGGCTAATAACGTGCCGCCTCAACCTTTCTTGTACGGATGTTGACCAGAATTGTGCCCAAAATTTACGCTATAATTGAGCATATGTGTTGCAACTATGTACTGCTCCGGCTGCCCGTGTGGCCGCATTGCCTTCAATGTAGCCTACAACATACTGAATCTTTTTCTTTTCAGACCAGTTTTGTGGCAATACATTAAGGAAACTTTGTAGGAAAACAACCGGATGAACTTTCATGTTTTCCTCTGAAAAGGAAGGAAATTTACCATATCCCAATAAACCTTCTTCTACTGCAATGGTAGAGACGGGTCACTACTGTCGACACACCCGCTATTGCGTGCGTACAGGGCATTGTCGGGCTGGGGAATTGTCACGTGTTTGACAGGTGATCCGAGCACTTCTTGCGGTTCAATATTTTGCATTGGCGAGGTTATACGATTATGCGGTAGATATGTTAGTGGATCTACGCGATCCGCAATCGGATTTTACGTATGCTGTTCTGTGCTAAGAGGAAATGTGGGTGGCTGAGTAGATGTTCCTTCTTTCCTCACTTGACGAACTATTAATTTTACTTCTATCCTAATATCCTTCAGAATTTGGTCACCCCTCTAATTGACCCACTTTTTGACTTCTTCTCTACATGTGCGATGCTCACTAGTACTATCGCACTCGTCCGACGACATTTGTTTCTTTAAATTTTGTATTACACTATTCGTGCCTCGTTGTTCTAACTTGCGAGAGCCTAACTCATGTGATAATTGTTCTACACAATCAGCTAGGGGATCCTAAGTTTCTTTTAATTCACATATTGCCTGTTCTATCACGCCCATAGTGCGTTCTAATGATTGTTTTGCTGATTTTAGATTCTCGCAATCTTTTGCTACGCTGTCGGCTTGTTGGGTTAAAACGTCCTGTCGTAAATTTAATATTTCAAATTTGGTATCGATTTCGTGTAGACTTTGCTTGAGGTCTGTCTGCACGTTAGCTACTTACGTTTGCAAATTAGCAACTGATTAGATGCCAATGTTTGCATTTGTTTGTGGAAGTTTGCTGACTGTATTTTTATTTGGTTTTGCAACTGTTTTTGCATTTCTTGCATGAATTTAGTTTCATTGTCTGCCTCACAAAGATTTTCGGATATTCCTAAAGATTCAAAAGACAATGAAATCATTGAATCTTCAATAGGATTTAACAATTAATCATTACTTCTGTTAATTGGAAAGATGACTTCAGGACTATTTCCGTGTGTCAAATGCGATTTCTTGCTCTCTTCTTTTGACGAACGATTGTTTGTTCAAAGTAATTTCATTATCTGAAGTAGACTATTTGTTTGACTGAATTTCACCATCTCTATTATCTAACATTGCGAATGAAATTTGTGACCTCAACAACAACGACTAAATCTGAACACGCAATTATATTCCACAATTAAGCACGCGATCCAAACAATTGCGTCAAAAAAGTAAATTTTGTGCCCTGGTATATTAAATTTTCACCTGAACTGAATAATTTTAATGCCATGCGGAAATATTTCTTGAACGGTATCAATAATGGTTATGCTTACTAATAAGCATAAAGTTTGTGTTATAATAAAACTTCTTGCACCTATCTACATGAGCTATTGAAAGTTGAAAATTTTAGAGGAAATTGTACCTACAGCAACAGTATAACATATTTTGCGAATGGTATTTTCTAATAGAAAAAAGAGCGCCAGGATCAATCTCATGTCAGAAACAATGTATGAATTATTGTACATTACCGCATTGTTGTCTTGATTGTCGCATAAGTAATTACCAGCTTTATCTTTATAATTTCTCTTTCTAGAATTCTCATTGGTGAAATATGTCCATTCATGTAAAAAGTAAAAATAATTCATATTAGACCACATTACAATAGCTTACCACCCAGTTGGGCGCCATTTTGTACTGTTGTTTCTTTTATCTCGAATTTAATTGAGTTGAATTGATGGTAATAAAATGCTATAAGTACTTCCTTAATTCTGCAGAATATCTAGTAAAACATCTATATAAGGATAAGTTTAACATTTCTAGTAATTCACGTATATTGTTTAAGATACTTTTAAATGGACTTATCTTCCGTGTATATCTTTATCTCAGGATGAAGATTTATTCTTTTATGGCCATTATGGTATAGCACAGTAAATAAAGAACCTTATTTCACTCATAACGTTTAAAAGAATTGTGTTTGATGTACTTTAAAATACCTTTCATGCAGAGTCAACACACTATACGTCTACATCAAACAGCAGAAGACAACCAACTAATTACATATTTTTCCAAAACATATGAAATAACTTGTCAGAGTTATTTCATCTACTTCCTTCAAATATTCTAAGTCTAATCTTTTAACATCTATGTCAAAATAAGAAATAAATTGAGAGATATTCAGAAGTGCGATTACAGACTGGAACCGTTAAACGAAGGAAATTCCAAGGTCGTTCACGAGTAACATCAGCAAGAGTTGATCGTTGACTCACGCTAACAGCCAATCGAGACAGGAGGCTGAATATAACTCGGCTCAACGCACCCTCCAGGCAGTAATATCAACGGTCTGAAACGACCTTCGGTAATGTGGCCTCTATGTGTCCTTTACGCACGGAGGCCTGTGGTGACTCTCCCATTGAAAACTAAACACGGTTTAGCCCGCAGAAACCTTACGTAATTTGTGAGGCTAGGGATTTATGACCTCAGCAGTTTGATTCCTTAGGTTTACAAATATTTGGCGTTTTCTTCACAGGCAGAAATAATTTTCTTCTTTGTATATAAAGTATAGTTCCGTGTGTTTGAGTGTACAAGTTTCATACAAAATCTGCAGTTTTCTTCCAATGTTAAAGAAATTTTGCACTCATGACTTTCAAATCAAGAGGGCGGTCGCCTTAATTGTAAAAATCACGTACAGCACATTGTTCATCATATAGACGTCATAAACAATGACATTTTCGGAAAACTGCATCACGCAAAGGTGTTGCACATTTCCTCCTAAACTACTGGATAGATTTCAACCACAGTTAGGACATTTATCGCTTACCATGAGGTAACAACTCGTTTAGGCGTAAGAATCACATACAACATATGCTTCAGGAGATTAACGTCATAAACAATAGAAGTAATAAAAAACTGCCACATCATGCTACGTGACTTTATTCATACACTGTACAAGATGAGAGTAATTTCCGACTTGGAACAATCTATTAAACGTAGTTTAAAGCCTTTATTATGCCATTCTCTCGCTGATAACCAAATCAGAATGATAAAAGGAAGTTTCTCGCTACTGCGTTTTTGCTGTTCGTGGAGTACAACAACGGAATTCGGTATTACGTTAAAATTTATTGTTTCTTCGCCAAAATTTGTACTCCGAGAAAATTTTACAGCAGTATACACACATATAGCTGAATGTACCTTGCATTACTGTACGACCCACAATTCAATAGAAATGAGGACATAAACGGTAACTTTCATGCGAAACCACCTCATCAAGTTTTAGTCTGTTGATGATGATGATTGGCTTTTTAGGGCGCTCAACAGCGAGGTCATCAGCGCTAGATTTAATGACTCTACACGCAACAGATTTTACCAACGTCATCGCACTTACAGTGGTGTAAATTTAACGAATACAGTGGTTTTAGGGCATATGAACAAAGCAGTAATTACTTGCAGTATACATACTACAATCTACATCTACATCTACATGGGATACTCTGCAAATCACATTTAAGTGCCTGGCAGAGGGTTCATCGAACCACAATTATACTATTTATCTCCCATTCCATTCTCGAATAGCGCGCGGGAAGAAAGAACACCTGAATCTCTCTGTTCGAGCTCTGATTTCTCTTATTTTATTCTGATGATCATTTCTACCTATGTAAGTGGGAGTCAACAATATATTTTCGCATTCGGAGGAGAATGTTGGAGACTGGAGTTTCGCAAGTAACCCACGCCTCCGCGATAACCGCCGTTGTTGTAATGATTCCCACCCCAGATCCTGTATCATTTCCGTAACGCTGTCTCCCCTGTATCGCGACAATACGAAACGATCTGCCCTTATTTGGACTCTTTCGATGTCCTCCGTCAAACCCACCTGATAAGGATCCCACACTGGGCTGCAATACTCGAAAAATGGACGGACAAGCGCAGTGTATGCAATTTCTTTAGTAGTTCTGTTGCATCTTTTAAGGGTTCTGCCAATAAAACACAGTCTCTGGTTCGCCTTTCCCACGATATTATCTACGTGTTCTTTCCAGTTTAAGTCTGAAGTAATAGTGATTCCTAGGTATTTTGTGGAGTTTACGGCGTTCACATTTGATTGATTTATGTTGTAAACAAAGTTTAACGGATTTCTTTTCGTACTCATGTGGACGACTTCACACTTCTCATTATTTAGAGTCAATTGCCAATTTTTACACCATACTGATATCTTATTCAGATCGTTCTGCAGTTGGTTTTGATCTTCAGATGATTTTACTAGACGGTAAATGACGGCGTTATCTGCAAACAACCTAAGAGAGCTACTTAGATTTTCCCCTAAATCGTTTATGTAAATAAGGAATAGCAGAGGACCAATAACACTACCCTATGGAACGCCCGATATCACCTCTGTTTTAGTCGATGCCTTACCATCGATTACTACGAACTGTGTCCTCTCTGACAAGAAATCCCCTATCCAATTGCAAATTTGGGGCGATATACCATAACCACGCAATTTGATTAAAAGCCGTTTGTGAGGTACGGTGTCAAAAGCTTTCTGGAAATCAAGAAATACGGAATCGATTTGCGAACCTTTATCGATAGTACCCATCACTTCGTGTGAATATAGAGCTAGTTGTGTTTCGCATGAACGATATTTTCTAAATCCGTGTTGACCTTGGGTCAATAGATCGTTCTGTTCGAGATAATTCATAATATTTGAATACAGGATATGTTTCAAAACCCTGCTGAAAATTGACGTCAATGAAATAGGCCTGTAGTTTAGTGGGTTACTCCTACTGCCTTTCTTGAATATAGGTGTGACCTGTGCAACTTTCCAATCTTTTGGTACAGATCCTTCTATGAGAGAGCGGTTGTATATGACTGTTAAGTAAGGAGCTATCGCTTCAGCATAATCAGATAGAAATTTAATGGGTATACAATCCGGACCAGAAGGCTTGTATGGATTTGTATGTAATAGAGGTTGTTCAGTTCTATCATTCAGTTGAGTCACTCTAGTACCGTTTGAAGTGTAGACTGCAGCTGGACAAAAAACATGTCCATTGCCACCTGCTTACTGTGGAGAGTATTTCTAAGTGTGTCGGTGTCGCCTACCTTGACGATTCGGCTCTTTGTTAACGTCGCTGGGTAGTTGGAGATGCACGTGTCTCAGTCAGGTAAGTTCTGGAGTGATCAGATCACTTTGTATGTTGTCACTTGACGCAATGAATGTGGCATTTGTGTCAAGTACTTCAAAATGGAAGTAAGTGAAGCACACTACGATGTTAGTGCCACCAGCCAATACTGGATTCTCGCAAGGGAGCGAGCGTACGAATGCGTCCGAAATGAAACTGTTAGTTGCCTGTTGTGGGCATGTCTACAATTATTGACATGGTGTATGTTCTTTTCGGTCATCTCCGAAACGATCGGACACCTGATCAATTATCGAAAGGAAAATATTATCATTTCCATATTATTTTTCGTTTTGTACTTACAGACATTCTGTTGTTTAGATTATAATCTTTTTGATTGAGAAATACGTTTCAGTTAATATTTGATGAGTTCTACTTCTCCTTTTCTCCAGCGTACCTCCCGTTCAGCACTAGGTCCACATTTTAAAGAATTTAACAGATTTTATCTGTACGGTGGATAAATTTATTTATAATGATAAATAGTCATCTGAAAACTAATTGCCCTTGCCTTTTATTTTATAGGCACGGTGATGTGCGAGCTATAAAGCCTTTGTGACGTCAGCGTTCTCTTTTACAACAAGGTTGGCTGTAAAAAATGATTACGGTCGTTTTCTTTCAAGTGCCACTAACCAGTATTCAAATACAGGTACTTGTGTTGGCCAGGAAAAATTCGTTGTACCATCACATTTTACGAAAACGAGTTTGCTTTGCACTCGTTCAAGTACAAGGCTGTTTAATAAAAATGATAAATAACATCCTGGAATTTACATTAGAAAGTAATACAAACCAGAAACTCATGCAAAATCATTCGAATCTGCATTCTCAGCTTATAAGAGCAAGAGTAGCGATAGTTCTACAGAGAATTGCTACTCGAGTAAAGTAGTTCAACTCAATTTTCATGCTTCTTATGTGAACAAATCGAGTTGATGTATAAACATTTTATTACAATTTAAGCAGCAGAGTCGCTGCCACATTAAAACGCGACACGTGTAGCTAGTCAGAAAGTTATTAATGGGTAAACGAAAGTAAGACACAAAAGATAACGCACAATGAAGAGTTATGTAGACTGGTCACATATTAATATTCAGACCGGTATTGATGGAAAATGCACAGCAGTAAAGTTTGTCGCACGTTGGACAAATGCATGACACTACATTGCCGGTTCAGCACGCAGGTGACAAGGATAACGAACAGGGTACCTGTCGATATTAGGCTAAATTATCTCGGAGTGTTAACTTGTGTGTGCTCAGTTGGACAGCATCTATGCGTCGCAGACTGCCACGTGAATAATATAAGTGGATGGAGAAGCCACTTGGGATAAAAAAATTCGGTTCCAAAGGAAAAGGAGAAAGATCAGGTTTCAACAAGCCCGTAAAAAACGTTAATATTCCGTACGGTTGCTACATGACGGATGGTAAACCTGATAATCGGCACATAATCAGCTGTTGAAAAGAATGATATTCGCAGATCACTGTTGACTACAGTGGTCTGAAGCTCCAGTAGATCGTACAGAACTGTCCTTAAGTCGCGCTAGTTCATTGCTCAGAAGACAGGAACGATAAAGACGCATTTAAGGATTGGCTTAGATGGATTCCGACAAACCAGACACCTGAGTATGAGACGAAACGCTTTGGACGAGCCGTGACATTTCTGCATAGATATCATGATGAAAGTGCCGAGTTCCTTGGCAGGATCGTCACAGGCAGTGAGACGTGGATATCACAGTTTACCCTGGATAATAAGCAGTCAGTGTGTTGACGAAATTCAGACAGACTGTGTTGGTGCACAAAGTAATGGGCATGGTGTTCTGAGACAGGGGGACTATTCTGCTGACTTGACTTCGTGTACAGAAGTGAATTAACGAGCGGTGACCGTTATTGTCAGACAACGCGGAAACTTCGACCAGCCATTCAGAACAAGAGACGTGGAACGCCTAACGCAGGTGCTGTGCCGTGTCATGGCAATGCTCACGTTTCACCTCACGGCAATATTGTTAAGCAGAATTTCTCTTGGGAGCTGTTTGATCACCCAGCATACAGTCCTGATTTTGTTCCCAGGGATTTACATATTTCTTGCACCTCAATAAATCCGTGTTTTGCGGCAGACCGTTTAGCCTTTGACAATTTCCTATACTTCGAGTGCCTAATAACCTAATGAGAATTCTTCGAACGAAAAACTCCAGCTTTGTAATATACTGGTATCCCAAATTTAGGCAACAAACGGAAATTTTGGAACATTACGTTTATTATGCCAAAAGCAGTATAGACATTTGGCTGTTAAGTGGAAACAATGCAAGGAATACTGAACGGAAACAAATGCAACACGCATCACAGTATACAAGAATAATTTCTTGCCGTGCAGGGATGCCTGCGCGGTCTGAGGCGTCATGTCACGAATTGCGCAGCCCCTCCAGTCGGAGGTTTTCCTTTGGCCAAGGGTCTCTATGTTATCCTTAGCATTATTTAGTTTAAGTAGTGTGTAAGTTTACGCACTCATGACCTAAGCAGTTTTTTCTTTTACTTACCGGATAAGCAGAAAAATTTCGGCACCCGTGGCAGCAATACAGCCCTCACAACGACGAAGCAGGCTGCGGATGATGCAATAAATCTCATGTTGAGCAGATAATTACCATTATTTCGTCGTCTGTCTTTGGTTCTGAAACAGTTACCATTTGTTTACTCCAGTCAGTCGCCCAGCGGACGTCGTCCAGAGCACACCTCTCCAGTGGTTTAGCAATAAATTATCAGTTGTAAGTGTAACCGGCTTCTCTCTAGAAGCTACATATTTTTACTTTTCAGTGCGTTTTCCCTTCAGTTCATTAAATTTATTGTGTGCTCGCGTTTTTATTTGATTCATATTCGCGTTAAATATCTGGTTAGTGTATTATTCCGACGTGTGAACCGCGTCGCGACAGTCGTCTGTCTTTATTTTCTGATTAGAAGCGACATATAGTATTTTAATTTCGTCTACACTTTCTCGTCTCAATTTGTAAAGTTACACTGAGCTATCGTGCGTATTGGATTCACATCCGCGTTTTAACGAATAGTGTAGTTTTCCTTTAAACGCATCGCGACTGTAGATTTTGCTTTTGTTGGCACTGTAATCATGAATAGGGACTGTGACTGCTGTGTGCGGATGCAGTCTGAGCTGGTGACACTTCGCTCCCAGCTTCAAGCTGTGTTAACCTCGGTTGCACGGTTGGAAGCTGCGATCGTTGGGCGTCGTTGTTGTTGGCTGGCAGTGGGGACCGAACGGACTCCCGTCGTCTCCACCGTTCGGCCTGCGGCAGCGACATGCCCTGAAACTGCTAGCAGTGAGGCAGACATCCCACCCGTGGTTGCGTGGGAGGTTGCTCCAGTGCGTGGCAGGAGGCGCAAGACATTCCGGGGGACCGATCGTGAGGCCTCCCCGGTTCGACTTGCGAACAGGTTTGAGGCGCTGTCTGCTCAGGACGACGTTCCTGAGTCGGATGGTGTCTCTCACCCTGTCACCACCCAGCCTGCAAGATCCGGGCTTTCGCAGAGGGTGGGTTTACTTGTAGTTGGGATCTCCAACGTTAGGCGGGTGATGGAGCCCCTTAGAGAGATGGCTGCCAAGGAGGGGAAGAAGGCCAACGTGCACTCCGTGTGCTTATCGGATGGAGTCATTCCAGATGTGGAAGGGGTCCTCCCGGATGCCATGAAGGGTACGGGTGCAGCCAACTGCAGGTGGTGGCTCACGTCGGTACCAATGATGTGTGTCGTTTCGGATCTGAAGAGCGGCTAACTGAAGTGGTAAAGACTGCCAGTCTTGCTTGCAGGATGAAAGCAGAGCTCACCATCTGCAGCATAGTTGACAGGACCTCTGGTACAGAGCCGAGTGGAGGGTCTGAATTAGAGGCTCAGACGGTTCTGCGACCGTGTAGGCTGCAGATTCCTTGATTTTGCGCCATCGGGTGGTGGGTTTCCGGGTTCCGCTGAATAGGTCAGGAGTCCACTATACGCAGGAAGCGGCTACACGGGTGGCGGGAGCTGTGTGGCGTGGACTGGGCGGTTTTTTAGGATAAAGAGCTTCGGGGAAATAGAAAATGGGCAATCTCAAAGGGTGCAGGTAGATCACAGGAGAAATGTAGATCCGGAAACTTTCGGTATAACAGTTGTAAATTGTCGTAGCTGTGTCGGGAAAGTTCTAGAACTGCAAGCGTTAATAGAAAGCACCGAAACACACATCATTATAGGCAGCGAATGTTGGCTCAAGCCGGAAATAAGTTCAGAAGAATTATTTGCAAAAGATCTATCGGTGTTCAGAAAGGATAGATTAAACAAAATAGCTGGGGGCGTGTTTGACGCCGTCAAAAGTAGTATTTCATGTAGCGAAATTGAAGTTGATAGTTCGTGCGAGCTATTATGGGTAGAGGTTGTACCCGAAAATCGTAAGAAGTTAATAATCGGTTCCTTTTAGCGGCCTCCCGACTCTGACGATACAATAGCAGAAAGGTTCAAAGAAAACCTGAGTCTAATTACAAAAACGTACCCGACTCACACGATAATGGTAGGTGGAGATTTTAATTTACCCTCGATCTGTTGGCGAAATTATATTATCAAATCAGCAGGTAGGCATAAAACATCGTCCGAAATTGTACTCAACGCATTCTCTGAGAATTACTTCGAAAAATTAGTTCATGAGCCAACTAGAATTGTAAATGGATGTGAAAACACACTTGATCTCTTAGCAACAAATAATCCTGAGCTCATAACGAGCATCAAAACGGATACAGGTATTAGTGAACACAGAGCTGTCGTAGCGAAACTGAATATCGAAAGTCTCAAAGTCACCAAAAATAAACGCAAAGTATATTTGTTCAGGAAAACAAATAGAAACAAAATACTTTGCTTCTTGAAAGACAGCTTCCACTCGTTTCTAACACTAAACCTAGGTGTAGACCAGATGTGGCTCAAATTCAAAGAAGTGGTATCGACAGCAATTAAAAGTTTTATACCTATTTATACCTAATAAATTAATAAAAGAAGTAGGCGATCCCCCTTGGTACACAAAACAGGTCAGGACACTGTTGAAAAAACAAAGGAAAAGCCATACTAAATTTAAACGAACACGAAATCCCCAGGATTTGCGATCGTACTCAGAAGCTCGAAATTTAGCGAGGATTTCAAGGCGAGATGCCTACAATATTTATCACAACGAAACTCTTTCTCGTAATTTGAGTGAAAACCCAAAGAGATTTTGGTCATATGTTAAATATACTCGGGGCAAATCACAAACAATACCTTCACTACGTGATAGTAATGGCGATCCTGCCGATGACAGCACTACTAAGGCAGAGTAACTAAACTTAGCTTTTAGAAACTCATTCACCAAAGAAGACGAAACCAATATTCCAGATTTCGAATTAAGAACAGATGCCGTAATGAGTAACGTAGAAGTAGATGTCATCGGAGTAGTGCAGCAACTAAAATTACTTAACAAGAACAAGCCTTCTGGTCCGGATTGTATACCCATTAGATTTCTATCTGATTATGCTGAAGCGATAGCTCCTTACTTAACAGTAATATACAACCGCTCTCTCATAGAAGGATCTGTACCAAAAGATTCGAAGGTTGCACAGGTCACACCTATATTCAAGAAAGGCAGTAGGAGTAACCCACTAAACTACAGGCCTATTAATTGACGCCAATTTGCAGCAGGGTTTTGGAACATATCCTGTATTCAAATATTATAAATTATCTCGAACAGAACGATCTATTGACCCAAGGTCAACACGGATTTAGAAAATATCATTCATGCGAAACACAAATAGCTCTTTATTCACACGAAGTGATGGGTGCTATCGACAAAGGTTCGCAAATCGATTCCGTATTTCTTGATTTCCAGAAAGCTTTTGACACCGTACCTCACAAACGGCTTTTAATCAAATTGCGTGGTTATGGTATATCGCCCCAAATTTGCGATTGGATAGGGTATTTCTTGTCAGAGGGGACACAGTTCGTAGTAATCGACGGTAAGGCATCGACTAAAACAGAGGTGATATCGGGCGTTCCACAGGGTAGTGTTATTGGTCCTCTGCTATTCCTTATTTACATAAACGATTTAGGGGAAAATCTAAGTTGCTCTCTTAGGTTATTTGCAGATGACGCCGTCATTTACCGTCTAGCAAAATCATCTGAAGATCAAAACCAACTGCAGAACGATCTGAATAAGATATCAGTATGGTGTAAAAATTGGCAATTGACTCTAAATAATGAGAAGTGTGAAATCGTCCACATGAGTAAGAAAAGGAATCCGTTAAACTTTGTTTACAACATAAATCAATCAAATGTGTAGGCCGTAAACTCCACAAAATACCTAGGAATTACTATTACTTCAGACCTAAACTGGAAAGAACACGTAGATAATATCACGGGAAAGGCGAACCAGAGACTGCGTTTTATTGGCAGAACCCTTAAAAGATGCAACAGTACTACTAATGAAACTGCATACACTGCACTTGTCCGTCCATTTTTGGAGTATTGCAGCCCAGTGTGGGATCCTTATCAGGTGGGTTTGACGGAGTACATCGAAAGAGTCCAAAGAAGGGCAGCTCGTTTCGTATTCTCACGATACAGGGGAGACAGCGTTACGGAAATGATACAGGATCTGGGATGGGAATCATTACAACAACGGCGCTTATCGCTGCGGCGTGGGCTAGTTACGAAACTCCAATCGCCAACATTCTGCTCCGAATGCGACAATATATTGTTGCCTCCCACTTACATAGGTAGAAATGATCATCAGAATAAAATACGAGAAATCAGAGCTCGAACGGAGAGATTCAGGTGTTCTTCCTTCCCGCGCGCTATTCGAGAATGGAATGGAAGATAAATAGTATAATTGTGGTTCGATGAACCCTCTGCCAGGCACTTAAATGTGATTTGCAGAGTATCCCATGTAGATGTAGATGTAGAGCCTCCAGAAAATCCCGGAGAGTGGTTAGTGGATGTTTACGTGATGAAACCTGTTTCTCCGGTGCGTCCCACACAGGTTCTAATGTATTCAATTCGGGAAAGCACACAGTCCATATTCCGTTTCTAAGAAAACATCAACGACCATTACTTTACGTGGTCGAGCATTATCGTCCGTCTGTAAGGAGTCTAATCCAGAGCAATCGCACATGAGGACCTAATATCTCGTTTCGATACGTGACAGCTCTTAAATGCTGCTGATTCTCCCGTACAATTTGGTAAAGAGGTGCCCCGGTGGTCAACCCACACCATTAGGGATACTCATCGATATCGGACCCTTTACATAACGTTTCCTTAACGAAATCCTGTTCTACGTTACTCTTACATTTTAATCCTTCGACTCTCGCTCTCCAAGGCAAATCGGGACACATTTGAGAAAAGTACAATGGCCCACTGCTCCATCGTCGAAGTGGCATCTTGACGACTCCACTTGTAACGAAGCATGTTGGGATTTATTTCCATCTGCTTGCATTACTGAATCTCCCGATACCACTGTTGCATAACAATAGGTACGAATGTAATTAGCCTATTCTCATATTCTTTTTCAAAACTATTGTTATTATTATTTCTAATGTGACTAGCTGACTTTATTTACTATTATTTGACTTCGCAGAAGCTTGTTTAGTTATCAAATATTGATTAGTTCATGCAACAGGCGTATTGTTGTAGATCATACACTAGGCTAATTAGTATTTCTGTTAAAACTAAGTAAATTCTTTCTTCATAATATTAAAGTAGGTATTATCATGTTTAATAAGGAATGTTACGAAAGTTGTGCCTTCATTAGTTTTAGTATGATAACCGATTATCCTAAAATCATTGTTTAGAAACATAATTATTAATAGGTGAAGAAATACTAATATACATAATACTTGTATATCAATTTACTCAGTATTAAATACGCTATTTTTCACCATATCCAGTTGTAATCGTTTACTTTCCATTATATTTAGTGTAATGTAATCAATTAACAATACGTAATTTTCAGTGACCTTGTTCCGAAAATGTAAATATGATTCCATCGCGGCACGTGAAGGAGTCTTGTTTCATCTTTGTTAGGACGCACAATCCGCGCCACTAAGGACTATTGTTTTGAGTGAACGCATTGTATCATAGGTAATTTCTTCTTTCATTCTCATATTTCGCAGTGCCATGAATTTAAAAGTTCAGGAATTTTTTCCCAACTTCCTGTCTTACGAATATCATTATTATGATAGGTAATTACTTGAATGTATCCTTTCTGAGTCAGTTTATTTCTAATCGCAATGTAGTGCAATATTTCATTTCTTCTCGCTGTTCTTCCATTTATGACTTTTCGTGTTCTCTTTTATTTTTTCTACGCTCCTTTACATCAAGCTGTTTTTTTTTTTTTTTTTTTTTTTTCGTTTACTGTTACTCTTTCTTTTGATATTATTTCATCACACTGCAGATGTTACCATTGTTGGAATCTTTTTCATCTATCTCTTCTTGAGAAATGGCTGATATTTCGCTACTATTGGTAAGTTTTAAACAGTGATGAAATAACATTAGACATGGAACGCAATTACGACAGCTATTTATTTTTTTTTTTTTTTTTTTTTTTTTTTAGGAATGTTAGGAACTAAATAACATTAATTACTCAATTGAGATAGTGTAATTCGGTTTTTTCAAAGCTCAGTATTTGAGTTGCGCCTAATCTTATAGTTAGGACGCTGGCTATTACTTAATTGCGGAAAAAAAATCATTCTCGTTCCAAAAGGTGTACAACATTGGTATTTGTTACACTCGACCGGTTTCGACGCTGAGTTCCATCAACAGGACATTGACAAGGTATTACACATCAGTTACTAGTTACAACAAGTTGTTCAACCTCCCGCTGATGAAAGTCAGTGCCGAAACCGGATAATATAACAAATAAAAATGTTCTACATCTACATACATACTCCGCAATTCACAGTAAGGTGTGTGACGGAGGGTACACTGTACCACTACTAGGCATTTCCTTTCCTATTTCACTCCCAAATTGGCCGAGGAAAAAAAGAATGCCTGTATGCCTCCGTACGAGCCCTAATTTCTCTTATCTTGTCTTTGTGATCTTTACGCGAAATGTATGTAGGCGGCAGCAAGATCGTACTACACTCAGATTCAAATTCCGGCCCTCTAAATTTACGTAACAGAAAGTCACGAAAAGAACGTCGTCTTTCTTCCAGCGATCCGCAATTGAGTTATCGGAGCATTTCCGTGACACTCGCGCATTGATCGAACCTACCGGTAACAAATCTTGCTGCTCGTCTCTGAACCGCCTCTATGTCTTCCTTTAAACTGATCTGCTGCGGGTCCCTTGAGCAGTACTCAAGACGTGGTCGTACAAGCGTTTTCTACGCGTTCTCCTTTACATGTGAAGTACATCTTCACAAAATTCTCCCAATAAACCGAAGTCGGCTGTCCGCCTTACTCACAACTGTCCTTACATGCTCGTTCCATTTCATATCGCTCTGCAATGTTACGCCTAGATATTTGAACGACGCGACACCATCAAGAAGCTCACTACTAATGTTGTATTCGAACATTATGGGATTGGTTTTTCTACTCATGCGCATCACCTTACATTTTTCTACATTGAGAGCTAGCTGCCAATCTTCGAACCAACTAGAAATTTTGTCTAAGTCATGTTGTACAGCTTATGGCACAAGAAGGTTTCTTTTTTTCCAAATACATTGCGACTGTAGATTGCCTCTTGAAAACAACATTGACACTTAATTGTGCACTGTCCGTATTCTTCTTACAGCTTTTACAGTGAAATTATGTGCTAAATATATATGTATTGTTTATTGCTGTTCGCATATTTTCGCTCTCTTTCTATCTATATTTCTTTTCTTGCAGTCTTCAAAGTATTTACATATTTCCACATTCTAAATTTATCCTTTTCCTGAATACATAAATAGAGTAACAGACATGATGTTCGTCATAAATTCTCGAGACAGATGTCTGGACCTCCATGGTTTCAGGTGCTCACGAAAGTATTTGACGTTTTTGCTTCAGGGGATTGTAATACCTGACTGAGTTCATCCTGAGTGTATATATTCAGCTATGTAGAACTGTGTTCGCACGAGATCGATAGACGGAAGTCCACAAGGTACGCCCGCTACTTCGGAATTCATGCCTGAAGGAAAGTTCACGCTGTCACACAGCACGAGGGAGCGACAAGTGCGACCCGGCTATATACAAAGGGTGGAGTGCCTCGCACATGGCGAGGGAGTGGGTGCCCTCCCAACTGGAGAAGCAGAGCAGGCACAAAAGATACAGCCCGCGGCCGAACACCAGATACATCAGAAGAACCCTACAACTGTGGACTCTCGCGTGAAACTTTGTAGTCATCTCAAGATAACAGTGCATCTCTACACTTAGTACATTCACCCTCTTCCCGTACACCGTATGGGCACAAATGTCTCGGCCGTGTGGACAAGACCCGCATCATGTACTAGCACAGCTCTTCATTTCCTCAAATGAGGGATGACTGCCTGGTGTTGGGTAGCAATAGCAGTCCGTAAAGAATTTTTTATTCGCAGAAAAGCCCCGGAGATTCCATAGAGCACCTGACAACAAGCAAAACATGTCCTGTAATTATGCTGTACATTTGTTTTCGTTAACGTGTTACATAACGTGGATTGTCAAGTGGTCTGTGTTATGTACATCACAAGAAATGCCGGTAACATATAATAAAAACAAATAAACCTCAAGTTTGCATTATATTTTCTGTTTGTTGTTCGATCCTCTATCAAATCCCCGGACCTTTCATATGTTCAAATGTTTGTAAATCAAAGAGATTTAGCTACGTTGGTCACCAGTAATCATCAGTAGTTATCTACATGGATACTCTGCAAATCTCATTGAAGTGCATGGCAGAGGGTTCATCGAATCACTTTTATGATATTTCTGTTTAGTTCCTCTCAATAATAGCTCGCGGGAAAAAGGAACACCTAAATCTTTCTGTTTTGCATCTGATTTATATTATGATCGTTTTGTCTCCGTATGTAGGTGGGTGGTAACAATATATGTTCGCATTCTGAAGATAAAGTTGGTGAAAGAAATTTCGCAAAGAGATGTCGCTGCAACAAATAATGCCTTTCTTCTAATGATTTCCACCCCAACTCTTGGATCATTTCCGTCATACTCTCACCACGATATCGCGATAATACAAAACGAGCTGCCCTTCTCTGAATTTTCTCTAAATCGTCCGTCAGTCTCACTTGGTATGGATCCTACAATGCGCATCAATACTCAAACATAGGAAGCACAAGTGTAATGTACTTAAAGTAACCAATGCCAAGGACAACATAAACACCCTTGCCCGAGGGAGGAATCGAACATCCGACAGAGAGCAACCGCGCGGTCCGCAGCAAAACGCGTTAGAACGCTCGGCCACTCCACCGCTGCCCCCTGAGCTTTCCCACATATTTAGATATACCTATCATATTTTATACCTTCTTTCAACGATATCCAAAAGAATAGACAGCACATACAATATATGCTGGTTGGTTGGTTGGATGTTTAAGGGGGACCAAACTGCAACGGTCATCAGTCCCCCAATATGTGATCAAAAATATACTGACACCTGGCTGAAAACGACTCAAACGTTCCTGGCGCCCTCCATGGTTACTGATGGAATTACATTTAGTTTTGGACCACCCTTACCCTTGATGACAGCTTATACTCTCGCAGGCAAACGTTGAATCAAGTGTTGGAAGGTTTCTTGGGGAACTGCATCTCCTTCTTCACAGAGTTCTGCACTAGGAAGAGGTTTCCATGAAGGTCGGTGAAGCCTGGCACGAAGTCGGCGGCGTTCCATAACATCCCGACTCCGTGCAGGCCAGTCCATTTCAGGTATGTTATTGTCGTCCACTCCGCCACACGCCGTGCAATATGAACATGTGCTTGATGCAGTCACCATCCCCGAACTGCTCTTCAACAGTGTGAACCAAGGAAGAGCTTAGAACATCAGTGCCGGCCGCGGTGGTCGAGGGGACTGAGGCGCTTCAGTCACGGCCACTACGGTCGGGGGTTTGAATCCCCCCTCGGACATGGATATTTGTGCCGTCCTTAGTCTTAGCTAGTTCATAAGTAGTTTGTAAGTTTAGGGACTGATGACCCCGTAATTAAATGCCATAGACTATACAAACATTTGAACATTTTGATTTAGAACATCAGTTTAGACCTATGCTGTGATGGTGCCAGCTTTCCTCATTAAAAACACAACCATCACCACCGCCTCCGAATTTTACTGTTGCCATTACACACGCTGGCAGATGACCTACACCGGGCATTCGCCATACCTACACCCTGCCATCGGATCGCCAAATGGTGAACCGTGATTCTTCACTCCACTCAACGTTTTTCCACTGTTAAAAACTGCAATGTTTATGCACCTTACACCACGCAAGGTGTCGCTTGACCATAACGTGCTTGATGCGTGGCTTATGGGCAGTCACTCGACCATGAAATCCAATGTAATGACCTCTGACAAAAGTGACACCTAATCACATGACCACGTCGAAAGTCCGTGAGATAGCCGCGGCGGAGCGGCTGAGCGCATTGAGGCGCTATGCTACGATGCGCGATGCCGTACTCCGTCGGGGGTTCGAATCCCCCCTCGGGCATGGATATTTGTGCCGTCTTTAGTATAAGCTAGTTCATAAGTAGTTTGTAAGTTTAGGGACTGATGACCTCGTAGTTAAGTCCCATAAGCTCTACAAACATCTGAATATTTAGAGTCCATGAGTTCCGCAAAGTGCCCCAATCTGCTCTCTCACGATATCTAATGACTACTGAGGAAGTTGATATGGAGGAGCTGGCAGAAGGTGGCAGCGCAATGCACCTAATATCAAAACCGGATGTCCTGATACTTCTGATCTCATAGTCTACACACACGGTGTTCCTTAAATACAGCGACTATCTTTCAGGGGTTGGTACTTAGAAGATGAGTTTTTATTTAGAATTACGGAAATGACATCCAGTGACTCTGTAAGAACTTATTAACCTTGGATACTGTGAAACGCATTTATTTTACTGCACGGTCTTTGCTTTCCATATTTTGGAAGGAGGCACTTTACTCTAAAAAATTAAATCAATGTCCAAAAACATGGTCTCTAAAATGCACACTTCAAGAGTTATGAACCGTTCTTCATCTTCGCTATTGTGAAACACACGGTCAAGTGCTTGCAGCTCTTACGGTACGCATATTATGGAGCGTGTTTACTGGACTTTCCTTTCATCCATAGTATCTCCTCTTAAAATATGGAACACAATGAGCTTCTAGTGAAAGACGTCTGCTTCACAGCATAAAATGGTGTACATGTATACCTTTACCTAGGTTTCGGCCAAAAAAAAAAAAAAAAAAATTGCCGAAACCTAGGTAAAATTTTATATATGTAAACCATTTTATGCAACTGGTCGGATGAAACTGTGTTGACTTTTGGAATTCCATCTCCCTTTATTTTAACCTCCTTTTGTACCGCTTCATGACTGCGAAACGGATAAGTAAACAACCAAAAAGCGAGAAAATGGAAAAGGAATCGAGTAAATTGTAGAGTTGAGCAACTTCGATCTGTGACTTGGTGGTAGGTACAACAAAGATGTAAAAAACAACAGAAAATATAAACAGCGATTAGCCATTTCTTTATTTTGACCGAAATGAACTGTTAATGCTACATCTGTGAACAAAACGTGGTTTGTAGATAAAACATTCCCTGAAATAGAAGAGGGCGAAATGCGTCTGGAGAAAATAAAGAAATTTCTGCAAGAAAATGGTGTTTACAATTCCAAAAACGAATAATTTGATGCTTGCTGTATAATACGGTCACAGGAACGAACTTGTCTGATATTAAGAGCGTGGAAACTACAGCACTTCCATGGATGTTAATGTTCCAACTGTACTGTCTTATATAATTATTATTATGCAAGTGATAACTGAGCTATTCAGTCTCCTTTTAGCGTTGCAGTTTTCCGCTGTCTTGCTCCAATCGTTTTAATGGTCTTCGGTAGTTGTCATTGAACCTCCGATTTCGTCCACTATTCCTCGAGGCCAATAATATTTTACCTGGTTTTTGTGTACGTTTTCATTAGGGAGGATACCGTCGATAGCTAAACAAACAGTGCAGAAGTTCCGTCAGAGACACCCCCACTAAATGCGGGCCATCGAGTTGGTCTCTTTAGAAGTCTAAGAGATCACGCATTTCACCGATCATATGTCTTGTCCGTCGCCAATAAAAATGTATGATATGCAACTAAATAACTTACAGGACTTTTAGGTACTGCAGACGCGTTTCCGTATTATACGCACGCAGACGACGAAATCTATCTTGACTTTTTAAATATAAAATCACTAACCCTGAGACGGTTTTTCGTCTCGAATATGTCCAAGACATTACAGATAAAGGGGATTCAATGAATTAAAATTTGTGATACGGCCGGGCATCGAATCCGCACCTCCAGGCTTGCTAGGCAGACGTCTTACCGTTTATTTATTTACTTTTGTCATTTGATAGATCTGTAGTTCACGGACGTTCGTTTAGTTCTTTCGGGGTTGTTAGTTGAAAGCTTGGCTCAGCTATTTTATTACTGAGGGCGTTTATCCCCCTGACCGGGCGCGCTGAGCCACGGTGCCCGGCAACTGTTGGACCAACTCATGTCTAGCGTTTGAAGCGCCTCGGAGTAATCTAAGCACGACTTCCCTCCAGGTCACAAATTTTAATTCAGCTTCTGTGTTCCACAGGTAATTGCCACTACTGCGAAGGTTCTCCATGTCCATTGCCGAGGTGCTATTCCGCTGCATGTAGAGCCTTGGCAGTAGTGGCAATTATCTATGGAACACAAAAACTGAATTAATGTTTGTGACGTGGAGGGAAGTCGTGCTTAGACGATTCCGAGGCACCTTAAACGTTAGAGATGTGGTGGTCTAACAGTAAGACGTCTGCCTAGTCAGCATGGGGGTCCGGGTTCGATTCCCGCTGCATCAAAAATTTTAATTCATTGATTCTCCTTTATCTGTAACTTGACTTTATCGAAAATTATGCAAGATTTCCGGTCTTCCAACGAACGCAAGTTGCGCGCTACAGCAGTTTTCATTAAATGGTAGATTAAGGTTTTTAAAGGACCATAAAGCTGGCGGGTTGTTGGGGTCCCATTTACAGATGGGGCACCCAAACCGTAAACAAGAGGGGCCGCCTGTAGACGCTACTCACGGGTACGCACAGTGACGGCCGATATCGAGGGGCGGCTTGCTCGGTCATCATGAAGAAGACGACCCGCAGTGATGAGGAGGCAGAAAGAAAAGCAACTGAATTATTATATTGTTAGTTGCGAGAATAATTGTAAAACTGATTACGGTACACATGAAATTGGCCGGCCGCGGTGGCCGAACGGTCTGCGGCGTGCCAGTCACGGTCTGCAACGCCGCTGCGGTCGGGGTTTTGAATCTTCCCTCGGGCAAAGATGTTTGTCCCGTCTTTAGTCTAAGCTAGTTCATAAGTAGTTTGTAGGTTTAGGGACTGATAACCCCGTAGTTAAGTCCCGTAACCTCTACAAAGATTTGAACATTTAGAAATTGTTTCTTTCTGGTGTAACTTGTGATAAAAACCACCCATTAATTTACATGGAAAATTTATTTCTTAAGAACAGTTGTGTAAGTAAAGATTCCTTATAGTGTCGCCCAGAAGCAATCAGGCGAAGAAGACTGATTTAGCACGGTTTGGCGGCACCGCTTACCTGAACTGCTCATCAAGAACACTCAAAGACGACCGAAAGTTAACGTAAGAAAGAAGGTAAATGCTGAAAAAGAAATTATACGAGAACCGAGTTAACGTAGTGTCCCGGCAGTACGACGAGTTCGTTCGGCACCGTTGTGTACACTTGCTGTTCGTTAAGGAACTAGCTAGAGACTTTACAACATGCATCCCTTGTAGTTGTACTGACTGACGAAGCATAACACATGCTGAATTTGTATATTAAGCTGCATGCGTAGGTAAATGTAAGGCCACCGTGAATGTAGGCCGGATGCCTTTCAAAGGGAGGGACGGTGTTGAGTTCACGAGACACCAGGGAGTCTGCCCTCTGTGCATTATGCAGAGACTGCTCGTCTCGTATGGATAACAGAAAACGCGAGGCAGCTATTCAAATGACCAGAGCGGTGTTTCGGTACGCGAGAGAGTAAAAATGCCTTCTCAGTTCATTTAGCGGCGGGAATCTGCAGGCATAAAATTCAGAGTACATTCCAGAAATACGGGAGACCTGCAAGACTACAGAGTTGTTTTAAGAGTCCACGCCCGTGTGACGTAGATCTAGAAGATCCAGAAAGAACAAGAAGTTCCAGAAAGACGCATTCGGAAGACAACCTTCGCATAAAAAATACGGGTTGTTTAGATGTCATCTCAGAAAGTTAAAAGAGACACGCACTAGATACTTCTTCGTATAACTCTGAACTCCGTTGCCGACACGGCGACGTATAGTATTAAATGTTTTAATTGGTCTCAAAACAGCTCTTACCGGTTCACAACAACAAGGAGAGAAGAGTGCAACTGAGCACACGGACGTTTAACCACATTACCAGCGCACGAGAGAAACCCTAAACTAAGAAGTTTTCTTACTGGTTACCCAAATAATTATTGCGTAACGACATTACGCCAGTACCTTGTAAGAGGGCACGTTAAGGGGGCCACACCCTGCATCTGACCCATGTTAATTTAGGCAAGCCGGCCGCGGTGGCCGAGAGGACTGAGGCGCTTCAGTCGCTGTCTGCACGGCCACTACGGTCGGGGGTTCGAATCCCCCCTCGGGCATGGATATTTGTGTCGTCCTTAGTTGTAGGTAGTTCATAAGTAGTTTGTAAGTTTAAGGACTGATGACCCAGTAGTTAAGTCCCTTAAAAAAATTAAAAAAAAATTGGCAAGTATTTGACCCATTTCTGAAAAATAATTATTTGATGCAGGACCTTAACATTTTTACAGTATGTTACATGATGCTAATAGAGTCAACTGGACTAAAATCTACTTTATCCATTTTATAGTTTTTAAGAATTACTATTTTAATTTATTAACACAAAATATTAAGATTTTTTTCAGAAAATATTTTTTGTGGACTTCCTGAAGGGAGAATAACATTGAATGTAGTACCAGGGGTGGCTTTTTATGTTATGCAGAGCCTCTGAAAATTTCATTCCTTGATCTACGATAGTTTGTGATATAATGGGGCACATATACTGAAAATTTTAACTTGTGGGAAATTGACTTTACAGAAAAAAATGTTGAAATTTCTCTCTCTCTCTTATAGAACCGTTGTGGTTGAGATCATTGTCTTAAATAGTTTTTATACTGTTATCTGACATTCCACCGTCTATTCTGAAAGTCTTCTGTACCGTGTAATTTGTAACTTTCTACAGAATGTTCCGAGAGCGCCAACAGCTGCATTTATTTTTTTCCCAATTGTGTAGGAAACGTATAACATATTTAAAAAATCCTAAAATTTCCTAAAATGTTGCAAATGTACGCAAGGCCTTAAACATTTTCTGTTATCTGAAGGATTGGAAATCAAATTTATGCAATCGGTCGACCACTTTTTGTATAGGTAATCTAGTAACAATTTAGTCGCTTACGAATTTAACACTAGGCAGACTTCCCTATGGCGCATAGTATATGTGACGATAGTTTAATTCCAGTACTATCACTCAATACATGTTAGTTTTCAGAGATTATACAGTATTTTTCCAATAAACGAATTTTTCAATTCATTCCCGGATCACAGCTTTGACAGAGTCGGCTGAATCAATATGTGGGTTTTGTGCATGTGATTTGTAGTATTTTCATTAACGAACATTATCTAAGCATCCTCCCACTTATGCATCAATATGTAAAATGAGTGGCCAAAACGCAGCGGAAGCCTTTCGCAAGTTTTAGGTGTGCCTTGTACGATGTCTGAAAGTTATTGCGGAATAGTGCTAGTATAGATGTGGTATCTCAGTCGTCTGTTACGGACAAACAAAATCTGATAAAAATATCTCGAATTCCATTAGTAGAATTTCTTTTGTTTGTGCGTCAATCCATCACATTTATAACAGTTTGTATTCTGCGTGGGACACTGGTGTCTCATGACGAACGGCAGCACATTCTTCTTCAAGAAACGAAACCGAGGCAGACAGTGATGTTGCACTCTGTAGTCTGCAACTATTCAACATTCGAAGTCCTCACAGAGTTTTTCCGTTCTCTTTACTCCGGTATTCTCGACAGGCCAGTCAATTTCAGGAATGCAATAGTCCCGAAATAATTGCGTCACAGATAACAGTTTTGACAGGGGATATTGTCATGCTGATATAAACGATAATGGTACGTGAACAGTTCTGCTATAGTGTGAAACAGATAATTTTCTCGTCTGCCTTGAGGAAAGTTCTGTCGACAGGACGTTAAACTTAAGCTTCATTCCTTTCCTTTTGTATGTGCTCTGAAAATAATTGTTATTCAGAACACATCACGTAAACTATTAATTTTTTGAAGTGAGAGTTCACATATAGTTTTTTTAAGGTAATATTCGCCGTTGCCTGTGTAAATTATTCAAGTCACAATAGTAATTTCACCTTATTGAACATTATAAAGTGTGACGCAAAATATTTTGCTTAGAAACTTGACAAACGTTAACTGATATTCAAGCGCGGATACAGTTTAGTGAAAACGATGTGGGGCAAACGGACACTAGGAAACGTGTGGGATTATCTCATTGTTGTTGGTAATACTGTTCATATGAGTCAGATTGCTGCTGTGTGGCGTATGCGATTGATTGTGGTAAGTATCTTCTTTCTTCTTCGATGAATTCACGCAGGTTTTACTTTGGCAGGCTTCCGCTTCCCTCCATGACGAAATGTTCCGATGGTGATATCTGTTGGCTTTTACGAACACTAACTCACATAGTGTTTCGTAGATCGTAGGTTGTGGAAGTGGAGGTCAGACAAGCTCATATTAACGAAACAGTTATGGTGGTCTTGCAAATGCCTTTAACTGAATTCTAATTTTAATTAATGTATATAGTTGTGAATTGTTGAACAAGTCAAAGGAATACAAAAGCTGATCATACATCTCAATAAATAGCTCAAATTTATTGTACTTATTATCAATAACGTTTTTCGTGTAATAATGATGTCTTTGTTTAGAGAAACCTAGTTTCTGGATGTACCTCTTATAAATGACACCGTGGTAAAACTGTATGTTCTATGTGTTAACTACAATCCAACCATGGTCCCGTCTCCATTCCTGTAAAAAATATAGTCTTTCGTTATACTTTACACTTGATACTATTGAAATGTTCAAATGTTTGTAAAGTCTATGGGACTTAACTACGGTGTCATCAGTCCCTAAACTTACAAACTACTTATAAACTACTTACGAACTAGGACAGCACAAATATCCATGACCGAGGGGGGGATTCGAACCCCCGACCGTAGTGGCCGTGCAGACCGTGACTGAAGCGCCTCAGTCCCCGCGGCCACCGCGGCCGGCACTTGATACTATTAAAGTACTTAATGAGGCCAAGTGTCTGTAAAGAGAATGTGTTAAAGAGAATGAAAGATATCCAGAAAGACTGTGCCAAATTATAAATATTATTATGCACAGCTCGATTTGAGTTAGGCACAATCGGTATCCCTGATCACATGCTCGATCAGACACAAACTATGCCCAACACATTGATAAATGAAGTCTGTAAATTTCAACTTTATACAGTCTGGGTGTTCAAACTATATGCGATGGCACTGGTAATATGGATTGCAGTTATCTTGAAGAAGAGTCGACCGCGGTCGGACTAACATTTCGCCATCCATGGCCTGTTATGTTTTACAAGAGGAGACATAATGTCCTATCATCAGACTTTCGCGGTCATCGTCAGCAAGTGGAACAAATGTCACTGCAGTATTGAAGATCCATGCAAGATGTTGGTGACCTCACAAACCTTGATTGCAGTGCAATCTCCTGTACACAGGATGCATGTCTCATACGCCAATTATCGATCAGTGACATACAATTTATGCAGTGTCAAGGCCGAATCATGCCATGTTCGGGAACTGCCAAAGCGAATGTGCATTCAAGCAGCTTGGCTAAAGCATCTGTCACTCCACCGAGACCCTCAACAAGTATTCCATGCCAGTTTCGACAACTAAGTCAGTCTACATTCTTGACGATACACCATCACATTGCTGTGGATGAGAGCAGCGGAGAGAGAAGCAGTGTTTAAAATTGCAGCCGAACATTTACATCATGGTGGATACTAGTGGGCAATTATCTTACTCCCAATCTGTTTCAGTAGGCAATACCGCTGTTGGGAAGCACACTAACCTGCTGCTACACATGCCGCTGACGTCACATATTTATCGTTGAGGTCGCAGAGTTTCACTCACGGGCGCTGCGATCCCCCATCGTGGATCATCAAAGTGTGCTGCTACACGACTGAGTAAGCCCGCCTCCTTACGCCTCTTGCCGCTACTACCCCAGTCGCAAGTACGCGGTGACGGAAACGTACTTGGATGGATGGATGGGTCGTAAGGGACGGGGGGGAGGGGAGGGGGGCAAACTGTCAAGGTTATCAGTCTCCCCGGTAGAGTGAGGAAGGAATGAGGAGTGGAAAGGAGGCGAATGGAAAGGAAATGCAGTCTAGGGAGGAAAGAACGGAGAAAAACTACTTTAGCTCACGTGCGCTTATATCCCAAGCAGAAAACATCTTTCCCTGAGATACTAGCTGTTGGCATTATGCAATGGTCTAAAACGTTCATGCAGTACGGATGTAGTGATTACAGCAGACGACGCTACTCTTACACCCAAACCTTCAGATCTCAGACACTCAGATCGGTAGTAAACGTTGTATATCGATAGATATATATGCTATGTGCTGTCGTCCATGAGAACGTGCGTAAACTATAGTAATAAGTAACACCTAACCTAGGGAGTAGAGAAAAAGCTTAACTGTGAGAACTTACCAGGTTGCGCTACCGTGGGCTAGATGGTAGAGCGTTAGAACAGAGGGTCGTGTGTTCAAGCCCCGCCTAGAGCCTTTTTTTTAGCTGCAGTAAGTTGAAAAGTACTAAACGAGAGTGTCTATTTCATTCCACGGGTTCATTTCGCAAAACAGCACTGTCAGCTGCAGCAGTAGCAGTAGCATGCGGACTGGACAGCAACGTCAGCCCCACTTGATGGTGTGGGTAAACACACGGCATTCTAGCCACAACTCGCACATTCACTAAACGCTGATGCTTCCTATCTAGCAGTCATTAACTATTGTTACTATTATTATTATAATTATTACTTTAATACTTCCGCACGTATGGTGCAATTGTTTCTTTCTTCTACGAATATACTCTACAGGTTTGCTACTTTCAAAGACAACGAAGCAGAAACAAATTGCCGATTACAGTGCTATGAAATCCGAACAGTTCTTTTACATTTCAGGAACATGTTGTCCAATGTAACACTCGGTTTACGTTTGACGACGCAGAACAATTTGCAACGTCATACAGAAGGAAAAGAAAATAGCGCCACCAGGTTTGATCTGAGGACCCTCATAACGACAAACATTTGCTTTATCAACTACCCCAAGGGAGTTCAGCGCGGCAGAATCCTACAGATACGCTTTTTCTGTGCTCCGTAGGACAGGCGTTACATATTATTTTCCGTTTACGCACGTTCTCCTGGAAGGTAGCACATAGCACAAATTATATAGGAGTTTCGGTTGGTACTCTAACGATATTCAACGTTTGGTACCGATCTGAGTGTCTCACGTCTGAAGGTTTGGGTGTTAGTATGCTGTATACATTTGCAAAAGAAATTTCTCCTCTTAGGATCTTGCTAAACCACACACTCTGTAATCGTGACATATTGAGAAATAAAATGCTAAATATTACAATTAAGGAATATCGGTCTAACCATACCCTCGGAAATCACGAGATATTCCGAAACAAACAGCGAAATGATTCTGAATAGCGAATAGTGAAATACCGTACTCATTTCACTTACCAGCAATTTAAACGTATCCCATAGGTTTGTCTCTAGTCATATTCTCGGAAATCGCTACATATTCAGAACAAACTTCAAATATTTGCGAGAAGTAAGAAAAGAAATGTCATTGCTGGTCGTATCACTTTCAGCAGTTTCATTCACCATTTTTCAGTCACACACAAATCACCAAACCGATGTTACTAATTCATGAGAAAACTCTCTTTTACAAGTAACATCGAGAACTGGATAACATTCTACAGTTATATCAATTCGAAAATCCAACAACATGTTATGGATAAATAATTCCTACAATGAATTACAAAATATGAAAATATTGGGATACGAGTAGTTTCGGAAGCAATATCTCTTAGCATTCTAGTACACTAGCCACTTCACAGATATGGGAATTTGTATATTTTATATACTATTGCTCTCACAGAGATGTTTCACTGTTCATGTGGTTTTATTTATATTTAGTTATAAGAAATTGAGATTATGATGATTTTATGATTCATTTTTAATTCGCTGTTGCCTTGAGATGGGTTACTGCGATTTACATTACATAGAAGGTGTCTCATGTGGTTCTATTTTTCCCCTATCCCCTTATCCACCAGTCCTCTCTGCAGTACAAAATATTAAACATCCAAAGGTGTTCGTGTTGGGCTGCATATATGATTAGGAGATGTGTTCTTTAACGATACGAAAAATAACGTTCTGCTATTGACTCTACTACCGTTTAAGGGCAAATGACAGAGCAAGATCCGAACAATACGAAGCCTCACATTTCTTTCTTTTCATAGCTGCATTCGATTCTTTTGTCTTGGCAAAAATTCCACGTAGTCTGGCAGCGCTATCCACTGGAAACTGCGAGCTACGTGTTGCACTGCAGGTAAGATAATAAAAGAGGGAGGAAAAAGAAGTGAAAAGACAGTCGTCAAAAATAGACGATACGGCTGGGAGTTATTGCTTTCTGAAGTCGTCGCTGGTGGAATTCCGCGGGAGTGGCGAGGGCGAGGGGATGGGGGAGGGGTGTCTGAGGGAGGGGAGAGGGAACTGAGGAGGAGAAGAGTCACGAGCACTCTGTGCCGAGAGCGTAGTTCTTTTGTTTCCTCTCTGTCCACCACGCGGTATGACACGGGGTCGCCATTTCTGGAGCGTTTATGATACATGTTGCGACATCGTACCGTTTTTCACATCCGGTTTGTAGGGTTGTCGCATGTGGTAGGCAAATAAAAATATTCTAAACGCATTCTCGAGAGTGGATTCCACTTAAAAGAGAGAGTACATTTCAAATCCAGATACAATTCAGGTTTAGATTTTACGTGTTTTCCCTAAATAATTACTAACGAATACTTGGATATTTCGTTAATAAAACCACGCCATTTGTGCACCATTGATGAATCTACGCTGTTGCTCTGTCTATAATATTGAATCTAGGCCAACTGTGGAACTGAAAGATATCCGCAAATCACTTACCTTTCATTAGATTACGTATGAGGGGAGTTGAAATGAAAGGATAATTGTTGTGACTTATCATTAAAACTATCAATATTACATAACATGTACTCGTATTTGTCTCTCCTCCAAACATAGATGATAGGATTTCGTTCTTTCATCCTTTAAGAATAATAATGTAAATATAATATCTATACGACATGCTAGAAGAAGCATTCTGCCTGTATCAAGTGGGTGATTGGTGACAGTGAAACTTCCAGCATTTTTCACTTCACGATGTGAAACCTTGTTAGTAACCACAGCTTATCTGTAGACCGTGGAAGACAAAGTGATGTACGATTGTTACCTAGAAGTGCTGCCAGGCACTGACCATAAAGTACTGACAGATTTTTCAGTAAAATTGCTAACACTTTTACAAACATTTTTGTTAATTTATAGACGAAAACTGAATAAAATTTCTGGAAGATACCTGATTCGCTGTGAAGAAAGCATTTAAGATACTGATCCGATTGAGAATCATTTGTTTAGTTTTGAATACAAATCTGTAATCTCCTAAGGGCTTCCATTATTATTCACAGTGGTAAGTTACATTAAGGTACTTACATAGAAATTTAGCTCCCATACAAATTCATATGTATAACAAAATAAACTCATTAGTGTTTGAGCAATGACTACTATATACCTGAGTCTGTAGGACTGTTATATTTTATAATAGCCTACACTAGGCAATTGTACCCAACATTAAAAGATACTGAAGAATAACTAGTGTTTGTAATTGTGATTAACCAATTATTTTCTCGCAGACAGCAGTTATAATAAAATATAGCACATATGTTAATGCGAGCTTCAAAATTTGTTGACTTTTGGCTGTTGATTTTTAAATTATTTCTGAAGGGAATGTAGTAACAAGACTTTGATAGCAAATTAAGAATAAAGACGTGTAATGTCAACGGAAATTCATGCAAAACAATTTAAGCGGGTTGGCCATGTTAGCAGAAATCTTTTGGTAAAAAATAATCGGAAAAACAACTGGATGCTATACACGCAGTAGCTCCTGTTACAATATTCCCTTTAATTTACTGAAAAATGTATTTTTTTTTTTCATTTTTTTTTCTTTAAGAACGATTCTTTATATTTCTGTATCCGATTCCATGACTTACCGACTGTGTATCCTTTAAAGAAACAACGACAGAATTCTGTGACCTGCTCCTTGCCTAATGTGTTGTATCAAAACAGGAAAAATGGCAAGGAGACATGTGATCGTAAATTCATGCCTTAAGAGCACTATTTAGTCTTAGATGGCAAGTAGCAAATCTCTTATACTGCGAGCTCTTTGCTTTCCATATTTAGAAAGGGTATAGTAATACCCAAACCAAGAAGAGAGATCTAATCAACATGGTCTCTAAAATGCATACCTTTAGATCTGTGAGCAGTTCTTCATCTTCGGTTCTGTGAAACAGCTCTTAAGGTATACATTTTAGAGACCATGTTTTCTAGACTTGTTTTCTTGTCTAGTAGGAACTTTCCTTCACCGAGTTTCTCCTTAGCACGATTGTAGACGTCACTCTTAAGCTTACCCAAAAACCGTTATCAGATCGGAACAAGACAGGGTGAACTTGGTGGTAAGAAATGACTCCATGGTAAGCGATCCAACAACCGGCATACCATACAGTGACGTACTGTGTCATTAACTGCTCGCAATGTACAGGAGCTCCGTCGAGCTAAAAGCAGACGCCATGTTGCCAAAGGAATATCCTCCAAGTATTTGAGTAACACATTTTGAAGGAAATGTAGATTCCGTATTCCATTAAAACAATTGGACGGATGGGTTGGTCACCAATGATAACAAACCACACTTTCAACAGTAAATGTCGCTCAAAATTTACTTCCACAGTAATGAGCAGATTTTCATAGGCACACACTGGAAATACGCCCTTGTTACTGACGCAGTTGCGGGTAAATGTTATGTTGGAACAGAAGACGTGGTATAGAGCTTTCAATACCAGTGATCCATTGACAGAATTTCTGTCATTTTGCATCTACTGCGTGCAAATGTTGTACACTGTGTCGATCATAAGGGTTGCTGACCCTGCACACCACTTGTTTTTATTGAATACGAAGTCTTTGCAGTTCTAGAGTTGGTACTTCATGTGCGTTGTTCCATCTGAGAATGTTCCCATATAGGGTGGTGCAACAAGTACGATGGAAGTGCACCACGTTCAAGCAATCTGTCGGAAACCCTATTACATACCCTGCTATGTGGATTCCTGTAAAAACGTATCATCTTTCGTATTCACGAACAACAGATCTGCATTTCCCATTAAAAAAACTCTGCACTATAGTACACTGATGCAAATAGAGCAGTACTGAGATGTGAGGTAAACAAATCGGACACTTGCATGAATCGTTGCTGTACTAAGCGCTAGTGAAGTGAGCATTGAAACCGTCAGTAATAGAACACTACGTAACTTAATGCGCCTTTCGTCGTATTCGCATGTGAGTTCTAGTGAACAAGGACATGCAGCCGACGCCAACGATTTCCTAAGAGCTGTATGTTGGGTACGGTTAACGAAAGGGAATACGTCCAATTGAAGTACATTGCTCAGATTCACAAATACTTAACCCCTCTAAACATCCACCACTCATGATCCACCTTTTACAGATATGTACAGAAAGCACAATACCAAGTATTAAAAAAAGAAATAGGTACACAACGAATTTCTTATTATTTGTCATTCACTACTGTAATCCATTGTCGAACTCATATATATTTAAGGCGAGTAAAGCCTGTGATACTTTTTTCATTGCGGATGCACACAGCGTCGAACTCTTGCGAGAATCGGTGAAATGCCGCCAGTAATGTGAAATGTGAAATGTGGGTCAGAAGTGCTCTAGGATAGTCCGTACAGGTGCGCTCACCACTACTTCCGGGACGCGTAGTGAAAAGCGTATATGCCTACTAAGCGGGAGACCCGCGTTCAAATCCCGGTCCAACAGAAATGTTCAGCTTTCCCCACTGATTTAACGCGATGACTACTGGTAACCAGTAAGATCTTTTGTGTCTTAATCTATGTTCTATATTTATTAGACTTTATGTGTCGATGATATGGTAATGTACTCATGACGACCGGCGCTGTTACGAGACAAGTTTTGTATAGTTGTCACCATATACTCGCAGAATTAAATCCAAAGAAACTTTCGCCATTTCTGATGATTTTCGTTCACCGTGGAAGAGGGGAAAAAGACGTCCTTCCTAAATATTTGCTTTCAATTAATATTCTGTCAGTTGAGGATGCCAGGTGAGTTCAGAAACACAAAGGAGTCCAATGACTACAAACCGGCAACTAGGAAATCTATTCAGATGGGCTACTGAAATGAGACAGAAGGAAGCAATTGTAACAGTCCCGCATAATGATAATGGTGATGAGTAAGGGGAAAGCAGCCGAGAGAAATGACGGCATGGTGTAAGGCGTCATGCTACGGAATGGGCGGCCACTCCTCGTTGGAGATTCGAATTCTCCTTCCAACATGTGTGTATGCGTTATCCATAGTCTTAGTTCAAGTAGTTTGAAACTGTAGGCACTGATGACATAGTATGTTTACATGCATTTGGACATCTGAGGAGGAAAATAGCAACATAACTAGTAAGTTGCTAATAAATCTGCGACGTACGTACAAAGCTATGGTGCAAAAAATTAACGATTGCCACTAAATTTCATTTTCAAAATGTTCAAATGTTTGTTAAGCTTGAGGGACAAAGTACTTATAAACTACCTAATACTAAAGACAACACAAACATCCATGCCCGGGGAAGGATTCGAACCCCCAAGGGGAAGCGGCGTCGCGCATGGGAGCATATCTCCTCAATGCGCTCGGCAACTTCGCCACGGCTAAGTTTCATGGGTTCTTTCTTGTTGTTTACATTATGCCCATTTTATATATTTTAATTGGTTTTTGATAATAGCCACAGGGAGTAGTTCGTAGTTGTAGGTAAAACTTTATTTTTTTGGGAAACTTCACATCATCCTAATCGGCTAACGCTGTTCTAATACAGACCTATACGAAGGTCACGTTATCATATTAACCCCTCATGCTGACATGATGGCTTATCTTCTTAGATGGCCCTTAGGTTTTGTAGAATCTTTCTTTCTTATCTGATCAGTTACATGGGAGAGAAGCCGTGTTCTTCCATCGCTGCGTTTTATTGTTATCCTTATGCCTGCTTTTCCTTAACTGCAGTATCCTATTTACTTCTTTGCGTAAGCACCCGTCGAAATCCTATATCAGATGTTGTAATTCGGCGTCCAGATTTTTCGGTGGACAGACCCTTCTAGTTCTGTCAACAAGACTTTTAATGAAATCTGTCTTCTGTCGTGAATGATTGTTGGAGTTCTTGTGCCTGTATCTGTTACGTTTCAAACTTCCGTCAGTCTGTGCTGTTTCAGGCTTTCTCGACGTATCATATTCTTGAATGGTTCACGGGAGTCCCGTTGGATACTATTGTAATAATCGCACAATATTTCTGCGAGACAGCTGCTCGCCATCTTCAGGTGAACTGCCGCTGTTGCTTCTCTCCTCGCAATATATATGATGGCTTGTTACCACGGTGCAGACGCCGCTGCCACAGCGTCGACGACGTAAACATGAAGAGCCCCCTACCGGAGGACCGTTGAGCGGGCCGCTGGTGGTCTGCGCAGGCACGGCGCGGGCAAGAGCTGCCGCTGACGGTGGACCCCTTGTGCGCGCGCCAACCGGAGGAAAAAGTGCGTGTCTTACGCGTCTCGACTTCGATGACCCATCTGCGTCGATTGGTGACCATCGTCTGACTGCGGATGATGCTGCCTCAGTACTGCCAAGGCCGGTTCCCATGCTTTACTAAGTTGGATTCCCGTGTCTCTATTAATTAAATCTTTTGCAATGCGTATTTCGACGGCCTCTTTAATTATTGAGTCCCAGTAGGTGGAAGCGGAAGAAATGATCTTGGTCTCTTCGTAATTCATGCAGTGTCCCGAATCAAGACTGTGTTCAGCCACAGCCGATTTTTCTAGTTGACACAATCTTGTGTGGCGTTTATGTTCGTCGCAGTGAATTACGAACACTCGTACACAGAGCAACAGCGATCTTAGATGCAGATTGTATACAAGTAGAACTCAACCATCTTCGCTCTGTGTTTGCCCAGAACGGCTAAACTGAGAAACAGATTCGTGCTGCATTTCGACCAGCTCGCTGGAAACCTGAAGAGGAACTAGAAGAAACAGAGAGCTCCACTAAGATGGTTTTTCTTCCCTACGTCAGTGGTGTGTCCTTCAAGATTGGCAGACTGTTTAAAAAAACATAATATAAAGCGTGTCTTCCGCCCTCCAGCGAGAGTGCAGACAATGCTGGGCACCGTTAAAGACAACCTCGGCCTCAGGAGTCCGGGAATATACAAAATCCCGTGCCAGTGTGGAATGTCTTATGTTGGACAGACGTGTCGCACTGTGAAAGACAGATGCGACGAACATAAACGCCACACAAGATTGTGTCAACCAGAAAAATCGGCTGTGACTGAACACGGTCTTGATTCGGGACACTGCATGAATTACGAAGAGTCCAAGATCATTTCTTCCGCTTCCACCTACTGGGACTCAATAATTAAAGAGGCCGTCGAAATACGCATTGCAAAAGATTTAATTAATAGAGACACGGGAATCCAACTTAGTAAAGCATGGGAACCGGCCTTGACAGTACTGAGGCAGCATCATCCGCAGTCAGACGATGGTCACCAATCGACGCAGATGGGTCATCGAAGTCGAGACGCGTAAGACACGCACTTTTTCCAACGGTTGGCGCGCGCACATGGGGTCCACCGTTAGCGGCCGTTCTTGCCCGCGCCGCGCCTGCGCAGACCACCAGCGGCCCGCTCAACGGTCCTCCGGTAGGGCAGGAGGCTCTCCATGTTTACGCCGTCGACGCTCTGGTCTGCCATGAGGTCACAGAAGCGGCGCCTGCGCCGTGGTAACAAGCCACCATATATATTGCGAGCAGAGAAGCAACAGCGGCAGTTCACCTGAAGATGGCGAGCAGCTGTCTCGCAGAAATATTGTGCGATTATTACAATAGTATCTGACGTTACCATTCAAGAATTCCGTCAGTCTGTCGCACATCTAAAACATCCAAGAAGGATACTGCGTAGTCACTTTCCATTTCCATCGTATTCTGGACTTACGTATTTATTTCATTCAGATGTACTGTAACTACGATAAGAAGCGATAATATAAGCCTGAATGAACATAAAAGTCTTTGCTGATTAGGGAAAACCGAAAATTTTGCTGTGGCTGAGCATGTAATTTAATCACGAAAATTTGAAGTGACATATTCCAAACCTATTTTTTAAATTATTTTTTAAAACGATAGGCTAACTACTAATCACTGCTGTATAGAAGAGCAACTGAAATAAATAAGTATGGGGTTAATTTTAACAGAAATCCATGACGGTAGTATACCGACTGTGGCTCTTCAGAATGGAAAGATACGTTTTTTCCAGAACTAATGGTAGTTGATGCTCGAATTCTGCCATGGACAAACGCTATCTCTGCTGATCACGTGAAGTCCTGAACACGCCAATTTGATAGAGTATTTGTGCTGCTCTCCGACTTTCGACTCGTCAGCCTGCAAGACTCAGCGACACCTGAAGCTCCTTTGAAGATATCGAGCGCAGATCTTGACGAAACTTCAGGACTATAAATGTTTCACGGCCCAAGTCCATACAACCTCGAAGATTCATCAACAACTATTACAGACCATCGTGAGCCTTCAGTGAATAATAAACAGTTCATGATCATTATTCAAAAATTTATTGTGAAAATATTCAATTGCTATGTCTTGGAAACAAATGAGAAAAGTTCATATTCCTTGAGTTGTGGATACTGTTATTGTTAGTATCCACAGACTAGTGTGGTGTAGCTCTCCACGCTACCCTACCCTTTGCAAGCCTTCTCTTCATATTTGAATAAAAATGGCAACCTACATCATTGTGGCCATGCTTATTGTATTCGTCTTTTGGGACTCCCTATGATTTTTACCCCCGTACAGCTGTGCTGAATTGGCGTTTGCTTTATGTCTCAGAGTGTGTCCCACCAATCGATCGTTTCTTTTAGTCAAGACGCGCCAGAAATTCCTGTTCTCTCCATAAATACACATATATAAAACCTCTGACAATAAAGTTCGGTGAATGAAGTCAGAACGGTCCTTCGAGCTACAAATGGGAATCACAAGCTAAACCTGGGTAATGGCAGGTGTTGACAACCTGCCCCACGGTTGTTACGCATTGGGTGTTTCCGTGTTAGACCTGTTGGACGAAGTGCTTGTTTAGTGCTTTAGTTCTGATGAACAGGACAATGAAAGAGCAAAGAATCAGTTTAAAGGTTTGTTTTTCGCTTCGCAAGACACCAGAAGAAATGCATGCGATGCTGGTACGTGTTTATAGGGATCAGGCACTGTCCATGAAGTGTGGGTACGAAAGGTTCGCTCGTTTTCGAGGAGGCTGAGAAAGTGTTTGTGACACTCGCCGTAGCTGACGACCGGCTACTGCCGTCTGTGACTAAAACATTGAAAAAGTGAGATCATTAATCACGAATGATCGTAGATTAAGTGTGTGCATGATAGCGGTTGGACTGCAGATTAACCGTGAATGCGTACAAATCCTTATCCAGAAGTGCCACGTCACTTGAATGGTGATCAGAATCAGACACCATTAGAAACATCACAGGATTTTGTCGAAATGGCGGATGCGATACCCAGTTTCTTGATATTGTCACTTACGATAAAACCTGGTGTCTGCGGTACGACGCTGAAACGAAACGGCAAAGCCTGTAATGGCCTTCTCCGACATGACCTGTCAGAAAAAGGTCAGGGCCAAAAAATTACACATCAAAATGATGCTCTTCACCTTTTTCGACAGCCAAGGAAATATCCACAAGGAATTTCTACGCGAGGGAACACCGTTGAAAGCTGCAAGGTACGTTCAAATTTTTACACGTTTCATGCAACGTCTACGCAGGGTACGAGCCCAGTACTCACGGCAAGGTATCTGGTATTTTGTACACGCTCGCCCACACACAACCTATATAGTCAAACGATCCGTGGCAAAAATGCGGGTGGTGTAAATGGAAGATACACTATATTCACAGGATCTCAATCCTCCATGCTACTTCCTATTCCCCGTCCTCAAATTCGGTTTGAAAGAGATTTGACGACATTCCTGACATTCAACAAAACGTGAAGAGGCTTTTGAATACCAGACTTATGAAAGACTTCGTGCCAAGTTTCCAGCTCCTGTTCCACAGGGCTCAAATGTGTGTGGTTATGAGAGTCGACAATTTCGACGGCCAGTAAGGTAAACGTATTCTATAGTTCATCTACGTTAATGTCACAGGACTATTCACCGAATTTTATTGTCAGGAGCTGTATTTAAAAATTGTCCCCAATTCTGTTCAGTACTTCCACATTAGTTATGCGATCTACCCATTTAAACATCAGCCTTCGTCTGTATGTTGAATACAACTTTTCGCTCTCTATATTTTGCCTGATACCTTCAGAATTTGAATGAGTGAATTCCAGTCAACATTGACAAAATATTTTTTCTATCTACAAAAATTCACATCATTGTCTTGCGTTTTCTAAGCTATCTTCAAAGATTTCTGGCGTTAAAAATGGGTATTGAGAGATGTCATCATATCATCATCATCGACATCATCTAATGTAACTCCTAATGTGAGCACTGTCTCAGATCCTACATTTCTCCTAAGAGTACTGTATATTCTGTCTACACTACACAAAAGACTCAGGAGATCTGATGAGATATCAAGCACAATATAAATATAGAAAAGTGTTTTATTCAGCTATTGGTTAAGATTGTAATTTGTGCGTGATACAGTACGATATTTTGCTGTCTCTACAGTTCCCTGAGCTTGAGTCATGTTGTCCACCAGCTTCAGGCATGTTGTCCACCAGTACAGTTATGTAGAGACGAACGTCCACCAGAGCAACCCATTTCCTATGGCGTCATTGTAAGGCACAATAAAAGGTATAACAATCTAGTCTCTATGCCTCTGAGCAGGCAAAGCACCATTCTAAACGACATAGAAGTCCGTACGTCCGCCAATACTGACTCCTGCCCACACCATTCATCCACGACAATCATATTGGGATACTTCCTGCACATAAGCAGCATTTTACCACGTACTCTCAAATGACGGAACGACGATTGTCCGGCTCAACACAAAATCTTGACTTATCTGTGAACAGAACCCGGCACCATTCGTTACGACTCCATTTCCTAAGTACGTCCGCCCAATTTCTGCGCACTGAACGGTGTCGTGGTTTTAATGGGAAACACACCGTAGGCCGATGTTCTTAGAGGCCACATAGCCGAAGGCGAATTCGGACTGTTTGTGTTGATATTGCGCGTTCTGTTGCTGACTGGAGTGTACGTTGCAAGTGAATTGCATTCCACCTCCTCTCTCGACGAGTCGATAACGGCCTTGGCTTCTTTTAACGGTTCCTGTTACCTGATATCGCGTTTGGGTCATGGTAATTACTCTGGGCACTCAAATAGATGCAACCACGTCCATCTCTGTCTGTCCCACTTCCAGACGTCATAAGGCTATCCATGCCATATCTTAGGATCAGTCACGTTGTTGCTGCTTTTCACTACTTGCTCACTACACTATTTGAACCCAATAGCCTGTGTGATTTGTTTGGTGGAGTAAACACAACACCAACCGCCTCCACAGCAACTTTTTATTATTACCATTATCTCGGTTGCTGTTATGCTGTTGGCACCACTTCCTAGAACCGACAGAAAGACGTGGAACCATTTTAGTTCTTAGGGCCGATGACAATACTTCGCCGACCGCAGTGGCCGAGCGGTCTGCGGCGTGCCAGTCACGGCCTGCACGGCCGCTGCGGTCGGGGTCCAAATCCCCCTTCGGGCATGGATGTTTCTGCCGTCTTTAGTATAAGCTAGCCGTCCGCGGTGGCCGAGGAGACTGAGGCGCTCCAGTCACGGTCTGCACGGCCACTACGGTCGGGGGTTCGAATCCCCCCTCGGGTATGGATATTTGTGCCGTCCTAGTTCGTAAGTAGTTCATAAGTAGTTTGTAAGTTTAGGGACTGATGACCCCGTAGTTAACTCCCATAGACTATACAAACATTTGAACATTTTTTAGTATAAGCTAGTTCATAAGTAGTTTGTAAGTATAGGGATTGATGACCCAGTAGTTATGTCCCATAAGCTCCACAAACATTTGAATTTGAATTTGACAATACTTCAGAACCTAGATATCTCAATTCATTCCCAGATTGTTGTTAACTAGTGTGCATAAGGCGTTGGTCATTGTGCAAGACTGGTGCAGAAAACAGGATCTGGTGGTTAGTCCCAAGAAGATTGTTGTTGTACCATTCACAAAGAAGCATACACAACATTCAAGTTGGAATCTAAAGCTTTTCAATGAAGCGCTACCTGTGAATGGGACAGTGAAATATCTAGGGGTTACCCTAGATGAGAAGCTGACATGGAACCCTCACATCAGGAATATTTGCTCCAAGGCAAAAGGTACTCTTGTAAGTACCAGGAGAGCTTGTGGCAATAATTGGGGCCTGAACCTCAAGGGTATGCACTGGATATACACCACAGTGATTAGACCCAGGATCACCTATGAGGCGGTCGTGTGGTGGAAGAAGGTTGCTACTAAGGAGCTTGGTAAGGCGCAGATATTAGCCTGCTTAGCCATAACAGGCGGAATTAGCAGCACACCAACTGCTGGGATGGAAACCATGCTGGATATGCCCCCATTACACCTTTGGGTCAAGATGGAGGCAGCGGCTGGTGCATACAGACTCGAAACTGGCAGAATCACACACTAAAATACTGAGTGAGGTAAATATAGGAAAGGTTGGGGAAATGCCAGCCGACTATATTATAACCCCATAGTGCTTCAACAAGCCTTTCAATATAACAATTGGAAGTAGGGTGCAGTGGGAGAAAATAGTTCGACACCGTACGGGGGATATTGTCTGGTTCACTGACGGGGGAAATCAGACCAAGGTGTTGGGGCCGGGGTATATGGGGTGCAGCCAAGACTGTATGGCGTCATCTCTCTAGAAAAACTGGCCTCAGTATTCCAGGCCGAAATCACTGCCATCAGGGCGTGTGTGGAGCAGAATTTGCGTAGGTGCTACAAAGATCGTAGCATCTGTATCTATTCAGACAGCCAGGAAGCCCTGAGATCACTGACAGCTCCTGCAACAAGGTCTAAAATTGTTGCAGATTGTCACAGGCTTCTGGTGGAGCTAGGGGAAAGCAATAGAGTAAACCTATTGTGGGTCCCTGGCCACTCGGGGATCAGTGGCAACGAACATGCCGACAGATTAGCCAGGATGGTGGCAGAGACTCCATTTATTGGACCGGAACCTGTCCTGACAATCACCAAGGCAATGATCAAATTGGAGCTACGTAACTGGCTCAGAAGACAGCAAGTAGAATATTGGAACGAAGTCCATCAACAAAAACATGGCAAGGTAATAATGCCAAAGCCCTGTTTTAAAGGAAGCTTTGCAATTCTGGGTCTGAACAGGAGAGAGATTAGACTCATGGTTGGATTGATGACAGGCCATGGGAATTTCAAAAAACACCTACGTACAGTGGGAATAACAGAAGTGAACCCTAAATGTACGATCTGTGATGACGGTGATGAAACTGCATCACATCTAATCTTCGAATGCATTGCATTGGAGAATAAAAGGTACAGAATATTTGGGACAACCAGACCCGAAGAAACTGTGTCTAATAAATAACTGGTAAAGGGACTCCTTGCACTGTTCAAGGGCATTGGTTGGCTTTACTAGATATACAGGGAGCGATGCCGCACAATAAACTTAGTTTCGGTGCGGGCAGTGGCGGGTTGCACCAAGACTGTTTTGGCTTCCCTGGAAAAATCAAATCAGTGTGCTTAAGACACTACAGAATTTTCATGTGTGTTAGTTCTGATACGCAGGAACGTTGAGGGAAGTGGGAAGCTTGTCGCTGCTTTGCAAAAAGACAGGCAGCACCACGCATGGCGGAAGTGGCGGCGGCTGCTGCTTCCCCTTCCTGCCGTTATCGACTGGCCCAGTGCTGAAGTCGCCGCTCCTGACTGCAGACGGCAAGCAGTCGGCAGGACACGGGCTGCGACGTCGGTGGGCTGCGTTATCTGCCAGGGCTCGCGGATCATCCGCATGGCTGTTTGCCCGGCTCCCCATGTTTGCTCTGCAGAGGCCTCAGTTTGATAGATAGCGCCGCTCAAACAGCAGGTCTTGGCAGTTCATTCGTCGGAGGTTTTGGTCTGGTCGGCGAACACGTAAGTTATATCCGCATTTTCTGATAAATTAATGATGTCTTTTGGGATTTCGTACTTTTTTCCCAAGTGATATACTTTTGGACTGAGTACCAAACCGACTTAACGTCTTCTCGACGTCGACTACAATTAGACACTCGGGAGTAGCTGCGTGGTCTAAGGCATCATGCTACGGACTGGGCGACCGCTCCGGCAGAGGTATGTTGTTGTTATTGTTTACAGGGGACTAAACTGCTTGGTCATCAGTCCAGAAGGTATGAGTCTTCCCTCTGGCACGGTATGTGTGTTGTCCTTATTATAAGTTAGCATAAGTAGAGTGTAACTCTAGGGACTGATGACCATAGCAGTTTGCTCCAGTAGTTTTACATGCATTTCAACATTTCACTGGAATTAAAACCTACAGATGTCTACTACATGACAAACTCTATTACTTGAAATTTCTTCTTTCCACTGTCCATTCTGGTAACACGTTGCTGTGCTGAGTAGTTTCCAGTCACACCTCTCATCGTTTCCTGCGCATAACATCACTTCAGTTACTTTCTCCTCTGAGAATTTCACACTCATCTCGTTGTTGTCTTCAGCCCGATGCCACTCTATCCTGTACAAGTCTCTTTATCCCTGAATAAGAATGGAAACCTACGTTCTATTAGACCTGCTTGTTCGCCTCTCGGCCTCCCTCTGCGATTATTACCCAACACACTTTCATGCAATGTAAAATTGACGATTCCTAGATATCTCTGAACGTGTCCCAGCAATCGATCCCTTCCTTTCTGCAAGATATGCCACAATGCTGAAGGACTTAGATTAGGTAACGAAACAATAAATGTGACAGGTGACGTTTCTTACTTGGATAGGAAAATAACATAACATGGCCGAAGTATACAGGATATAAAGAGTAGAATGGTAATGGGAAGAAAATATTTTCCAGAAAGAGAAATTTGTTATCATCGAACGTTAATTTATGTCTAAGAAAGTCTTTTTCTGGAGGGAGTGTTGACTTGTATGGGAGTGAAACAAGGACGATAAATAGTTAAGGCAGGAAAAGGATAGACACTTTTGAAATGTAGTGCTACAGAATAATGCTGATATGTTGTTGATTAGGTGGGTAGATTGTCTAACTAATGAGGAGGTACTCTGCAGAATTGAGAGAAAAGAAATTTATGGCATACCTTGATTAAAAGAATGCATCGATTCGTAGAACACATTCTTAGACATCAAGGAATGGGTAATTTAGCAATGGAGGATAGTTTGTAGGGTAAAAATTGCTGAGGGAGACCAACAGATGAATACAGTAAGCACATTCAAATGGATGTGTTTTGACGTTCTTATGAGGAGATGAAGAGGCTAGCTCACGGTAGAGTAAGGTGGAGAGCTGCATCACACCAGTCTCAGGACTGAAAATAACATCACAACTCATTCCAAAAATTTATTTTCCCGCAAATTCTGTTCAGTGTCTCCTTATCAGCTACACGATCAACCATTCTTATCTGCAGCATTATGCAGTAGCACCAAATTTCAAATTCTTCTATCATTTATCTGTCCGTATTGGTGAACGTCGACGTTTTCCTCCCGTCCAAGTGCACACTAAAGAATAATGTCGTTGAAAAAGAAAACTTCCTAACACTTAATTATCGATGCCAACACATTTCTCTTCTTCAGGCCTGCTTTTCTTCCCATTCGTATTCTTTATTTTACATCTTCTCTAAGTCGGTCAAGATAAGCTATTTTTCTATCCAAATAACAGAACTTAAATAGTAAAAACTACTCGAAGTAAGGTAGAGTAACCTAAGGACAACACCAAGACCAATGCCCGAGGAGGGACTCAAACCCCCACGGCAAACGGCCTCGCGTACCGCTGCACGGCTCTCCAATACGCACGGCTAGTCCGCCACGGCTGTTCATCGTCTATCCTTCTTTCATGACACTCTCCATTCCGTTCAATTGCTCTTCCGGGTCCTGTGTTGTCTCTGACAGTATTAATAACCGCAGTACTCGTATTTCTACTCACTCAACTTTAATTCATTCTCATTCTACCAGACTGAATGACGTTGTTGAAACCTATAAACCTGTCTTACCCCCTTCCAAACTACTGCGTCCGATTCATGCTCTTCGACTCTTATAGCTACAGTATGGTTTCTGAACAAGTTTCGTTCACTGTATTATATAACAGCTACCTTTAAATTTTGAAAGAGCGAATTCTAGTCAAAATTGCCAAAAGATTTCTGCAATTCTACTATATCTAAAAACGTGGGTTGGCTTTTTCTTAACATAACTTTTAAGGTAATTCGTAATTTGAATATTGCTTTACATGTTAATACATATCTCCTAAAGCCAAACAGATTTTTTCCGAGGTCGGATTGTTCCAGTTTTTTCGATCGTCTGTAAATATTTCGTGATAGTACGAGATTTTGCAACCATGCCTTGTTAATCTGTTAGTTCTACATTTTTTGCACTGGTCTGACTTTTCTGTACCATCCCAATTCCAATTAACCTGGTTTTGTTTTCTCAAATTTACATCTTTCTTTCGTACAACCGTCCAACAGGTGCTATCTTTCAAACAGACTAATTCCACGCCAATCATTTACCAAAGTAAAAATATTTCCTTTAGCACCTATTTATTTCCGAATTTTCCATTGATCAGTTCATTTCATTTCCAACACAGCCGTGAGCTGCGTTCTCCTTAACACAAGTACATAACAAGTTCCTTCACCTCTTTCTAGAATACAAAGTCATCTATGCTATGGATATTATTCACACTAATTCCACTCTAAGCAAGCACTCCGTCCTATCCAAGAGTTCTTCTAACTCTGTATTGGTGCTTTATAAATTATTCCGAGTTTCATCAGCCACTGCAACTCAAACCTTAACTTAGACATTAACTACCATGTCACATGAGATTCTGTTTTGTAAAAAAAGAGTTGCAGATCTGAAGATGACAACCATGATTGTCGAAACCGGCCATCGAAAGTAAAGTAAATTATTCAACAAGCGATCTTGGCATATGTATTATTAATAACACATGAACACATTAGTGCCTTGGTGTAGGAGTGGTAGGAGATATAGGCAAGATCCTGACAACATACGTAACTAAAAACGTAAAACTGCACTTAACAAGTGAAGATTCAATTACCTGATCCTGTAGTGATATTTAATAGCCTTCAAAATATGATTCCAGGAATGGCAGTGGCACGCGTTTTAAAAATCTTCGTTTCCTGTGATTATTCACCAAAATTTTTGCTTCGCGTCGCAAACGATCTTTCTTCTCATTGTCTGAAAAATACCACAGCCAATTAATTTGTACCTTTAATTCGCGGTATCCAGCCTTTTACTCCATTGACCAACCACCAGATTCTCTTTCCTACCACAATTACTAAACAAATAAATTTAGAGTATTTATTAATCCACATATTTCTCCTGTTAATTATATCCGAACACTTAATCTTTCTCTAGTATCATAAGCTGACGAAACATAATTTACAAATTTACTTTATGAGCTTTCATAATTCTATTTTAAACTTTGACTTCTAACTCACATTTCATGCGCGTTAATAACCAACACGTATTAAATCAGTAATAGTTACTTAAAATGTACTACATCCAAAAAAGATAACGTTTTGTTTGAAAATAATGTTATTTGAACTTTGCCAATGTTAATGTCTGCCGGCCGCGGTGGCCGAGGGGACTGAGGCGCTTCAGTCACGGTCTGCACGACCACTACGGTCGGGGGTTCGAATCCCCCCTCGGGCATGGATATTTGTGTCGTCCTTAGTATTAGCTAGTTCATAAGTAGTTTGTAAGTTTAGGGACTGATGACCCCGTAGTTAAGTCCCATAAGCTCTACAAACATTTGAACATTTTTGTTAATGTCTGGATGCTACTGGCCTCTTATGTCCACTTCCATTTTGGACTTGCACAATCTTATCATATTCTACGGAGTATACCTCCTTTATTTATGACCAATTGTGTTCCACGTAGAATATTAATGTAGGAACAATGAGACGCTCCTCCTCACGTCTTCTTCTTACTATTTTTTCATCGTGATCTTCTTTCCCTATCAACCAAACTAATTCCACTTTATGATCATGTGAACTTCTTCTATCATGATATTATATATGTCAAAAGTCGACTTGTTCCCGGCAAGAAACGTTCTTGTGTTTTACATGCGTAAAGTGACTGGTTAACTGTATTGAATATTTTTAGTTTCTTCATGTTGGATTGTGCTGCTTCCGCTACTGTGGTTTCATTAATGAAAATCCTGCTCAGTTGCTAAAGCTGATTTTTATTACAGTTTACATGGCCGGTTTCGCCCTCTGTATTACGTCAGTTTCAAGTGCGTCTCTAAGTTATGTCGCAGATGAGCAACGTTAAGTTGATATCATTATGAAGTTAATTTCACTATTAGGTTTACTTAACGTTGTCCTTCCATAGCTTTCAGACGAACTTGAAAATGGCCGAATGTAGAGACAGAAGCCGGTAGTGCTACCTGAAATAAAGTTTAAATGATGCATCTGGAGCGGATTTTCATTAATTAAACATTCTAGTTGGAGAGATTCTGTCTCGTCGTCTTCATAATTTTAATTGCTATCCAGTTTAGTTATGCCTGCTACTGGCTTGTTTTGTACCAAATTATGACGTAAAATTATTTGTACACCTCTTTATCATTAAGATTTGTTCGTACTTGTAGCAAGGGGAAACTATAAAATTATTATCTGTCGTATACGAAAATATAATTTATGTATATAATTTTGTATGGTTGATAATTTGTTGCTAAAATAAGCACAGTATAAAACTCTATCGATGTTATTAATTCTTTTACCCAGTCAGTAGTCTGAAATTTCAAAACGTACAGTTATTGTGCATCTTCATGTTTTTGTGGCGCAATGACTGATCCACAAAATATTCTGCGTGAAGGGGCATGAAGTTTTACTTCCTTTAATATGTCATTATTCCGAAGTTTTTCAGGTTAGTTCATTTAATAAAATGGAATTTCGTGGACGAGATTTTAAGAAGATATGATGCAGCTTTGTGTAGGAAGTATCAGTCGCTCTTTTACAGAGCATCTGCTGTCACATATCCGGATTTAGGCTGTTAAATAGCTAACATTAGTGCATTTTCAGTGTCACTAGAACTGAATAATTCGCTGTACACCACGTCACTATAGATATCATCTCTCGGTGATTGTATCCATAGTAGCACGGTTTACTGAGAGTGAATTCAAGTAGTAAAATGCACCGATGTCAGCTATTTAATAGCCGAAATCTTGATTTTCTTCAATGAATCATCAATAAATATCCGAATGATAGCTAGTTGCTATCCTCACTTATTCATAAGGCACAGTCACTGGGCACAAAGAAAGTTTGAATATAAGAATCCAAACTGGATTTCCTTTGAGAGGCAACGGTTTACCCGATGACAGCTGGGCCTAGTTTCTGAACAAGTCTAGTTTGCTTCTGAAAATATCCTAAACTAATGTAACTGAACAGATCGTACAGTATGATATAAGGCACATTGTATTCATGAAGTGACTGTATCAAGACTCTGTTGTTAGACGATCCGTCATTAATATGCGGACACACTTTGCATTCTGGCCAGTGCTTACTAATAACTTAGTTTCTTAGAGCCCTTGAAGAAGCTGTTCAACCATTCGAGGGGTCATCAATTCCTAAACTTACAAACCACTTATGAACTAGGTTATACTAAAGACGGCACAAACATCTATGCCCGAGGGGAGATTCGAACCCCCAACCGCAGCGGCCTTGCAAACCGTGATTGTCACGGCGCAGACCGCTTGACCACCGCGGCCGACGAGGTGTAATGAAGAATTACCTTCAACGGTGTAGTTCAGGCTTCCAAGGATTCATAAGAAGGATAGTCCCTTGCGTCCAATTGTTATTAACATGGGCTCTCCAAGCTATTTTATGCCAAATACCTAGCGTCGTTATTAAAAGCACACGTGGAAAATGTACGCATTCAGCGACTCAGCAGACTTGATTACCCAGCTAAAATCACTGATATTGGAGAGGCTAACCAGTTTATCAGTTTTGATGTAATGTCCTGATTCAGAAACGATCTTTCAAATTACTTCTGTCTTATTGCCAAAAATGTTGAGAAAGAGATTTCAGCTTGCTCCAATCACATTATGACATAAATATACGTTTCATTGGAAAACGATATTCTGCAAAGAGAGTCACTATAGGTAGTCCCATGTCGCCGTTGGTGGCCAATATATTAATGGAGGAATTCGAGGAAAATGTGCTGGAATGTGCTAGACTGAAATCCACAGTATTTTTGGAGTACGTTGACGATAAGTTTCTACTGCGGCCCCAAGAGAAACTAAGTTACAAGGAATTTTGCGCCTACTGAATACCGTCTGTAGGCAAATTTCCTTTACAATGGAAATCCAGAAAGAGAGATGACTTCCATTTTGTAATGTTATGGTTCGGCGCGTGCCAACTTAAAATATTCCATTACTGGAAACTGACGCATATTAATTTATACTAACTTGAAAACAGACATCCCCAGACGACGAATATTCTCAGAACTCTCCTCCATTGCTGAAGGAAGCAGTCTGCAGGGCGAGCTTTACACCTGACGGGTATTCTGTACAAGATACGCTAGGCACTACAAATGAAATCAATTGTGGGTTAAAGAATGCAGAAGAAGACAAAGAAATCCATGGCTTTCCTGCTATATGTGATTGTCCTGTCGTCAAAAATTTGGATATACACTCAACAAACACAAACTACACAACAGAACTTCATAAACAAACACATCAGACGACGATACTAATAGGCCATACCGTAGGTACGCTAGGCACTACAAATGAAATCAATTGTGGGTTAAAGAATGCAGAAGAAGACAAAGAAATCCATGGCTTTCCTGCTATATGTGATTGTCCTGTCGTCAAAAATTTGGATATACACTCAACAAACACAAACTACACAACAGAACTTCATAAACAAACACATCAGACGACGATACTAATAGGCCATACCGTAGGTACACCCAGCGTTGGTAGAGCGTTATATCGATACTGGGCACTTTATGACTTTGGAAATGTGGATGTTTTATCCTTGATTTCATGTTGGGACTCAGTGGTGAAAGAAGCAATTGTATTTCACTCCGTGACGAGTTTAATTAATAAGGTAACGGATTCGGCTTGCATAAATCTTCAAATCCGGCACTATCTCAAAGAAAATTACAATGTTGTCGCTAGATCACATCTCATAGTAATGTATCGATATCTCCGGGACGAGCCTCTAAATTCATACATATGCCGTACTTCTTTGCCGCCGATGAACGCCTCTCGCGACTATGTATCTTTGGCTACATTCGCTGTGCTGCGGTCCGCATGGTTGAAACGACGCGGTGGACCTGCAGTTACAGTACGCATAGTATGCTCATAGAGCTCGGTACTGTTCCTATACTGTGTACTACTGATGATTGGAAGGGTTATGTGCCTGCTACATGATGGTGCTTCAGGCCACTTAACGTCAGGAAGCATATAAATTGTGACTTTCTTGGTCGATAAATCGGACGAGTAGATTCAGTTGTATGGACTACTCGTTTGCCGTGAATTTCTGAGTATGTTGCCATCTCAAAAGCGTCATGTGTTTAGAGGCCCATTCCAGGTGTTGAGACACTGGAAAAGCGTATTAATGCTGATAATGTGTTCAGATGTTTGTAAATCCGACTCAGCTGCTAGTTTATTAGTCCGTAGCTTACAAAATACTTAAACTAAGGTAAACTAACCTAAGGACAACGCAAACACCCATGTCCAAGAGGGAACTCGAACCCTCGACGACGAACGGACGCGCGCACCGCAGCACGGCGCCCCAGTGCCCACGGCTAATCTACCGCGGCATTCATGCAGCATTGTTACCACCACGTTTTTAGCGCTTGTGTGTCAAAAGCGGCATGAATTCACACGAGTTGTGGCACTTGGGAACCTTTTTCAGCAAAAACTTTGACTGCGTGGTACAGCCATATTAGGCCGTAGTCTCTCTAACAATGCATGATTGTATAAATGGTCTCTATCTTGGAAACCATGCTTTTTTGAAGGTCATTAGATTGTTTTTGCTCCGTATTCTCTCTTCGATTAGTCTCTAGATCTTGTATATGGTGGGAAAAATCACCCTGTATAAGGTTGCAAGGCCTAAAAACGATTAGTAAGTAGGAGATCTGGGTTCAGATCCCGAAGGGCACATATTTTCAACTTTTCCCAATGATTTAATTCTGTTCGCACTGGAAATACTATTGAACAACTATCAATATCTATTTGTGACCATTGTGCATAGCTTCTTCTAGGATCGGTTTCCTTTCCTTTTCTTTCCTTTTACTTTACATTTCTTATTGCGTGTTCTTCGAGACGATATTGGAACAGTCCAACATTACAATGCTACATTAGCGTTACGTTACAGAATAGACTATCAAACCACTTAACTTATACTGCAGACAAATCATGCACAAACGCTCATGCTCAAAGAAGTTCCCGACCCTCTAACGAAAGCGCCCGCACATTTCGTGACATGGTGTCTCATACCACGAGTCCATCGACTATGAATTCATTGTTACAACAAACAATAGGCAACATGAATGCTTAAGATATGAGATAAAGCTCAGGTAACGATATCTTGGGACTTATTTACTTGCTGTTGATGAATGAAATAGTCAAAATATGGTGTTTATGGAAGCTTCATTTCATATTAATCGTTTTTGAGGAGTCCAGCATATGGGCGTGGAATTTCACTGCTTTAAGTAAGTTGTCTTTTAGGCATTATGTTAGTAATATCTTTATTTATAGGAATAATTACGTTCAATAATATTAGCGATATAAGAATTTACTATCAGGGCGGGAATGGCTGTTCGGTTCTAAACGCCGCGGAGTTCGACTCTTCCCTGGGGCATGACGGTCTATGTTGCCCTTAGCGTAAGTTGCTGTAAGTAGTTTGAAAGGATAGGGACTGATCACAGATGTTTGGTCCCTCAGAGTTGGTTATTTATAACAAAATTAAGATCAGTAAAATGCAACACCATCTGACCTATTTCTCTAGTATTTTTGTTTTTCGATGCTGCTTCAAAAAATCTGATCTCCGAAACACATACTGCAGGGTACTTAAAATGAAGCGTTCACGATTACGTAGTTTAAACCTAAAATGTGCTACGGTTATCGGCACGCACATAGGACGCTGTATTCTATACTACCCATCTTGTTCAAAGTGAATGGGAATCACACCGCTTCTTAATATAAGTACTAACTATTCGTAATAATAGTGTAGTAAATATGTATTGCAGTCAAGCATTCTCACATTCTTTTTTTATTGAAAGGATCGACCCTCTCCCCCCCCCCCCCCTCGAAGTGTAACTAACTTTTACAATTTGTCGAGATATATATGCGAAGATCGCTGTTGAGTAGTTTATTTCAGATAACAGGTTTCAACAAACTTAGTTGTCATCTTCTGACATCTAAATTAAAAAAAAAAAGCATCTCTCCAATCATTATTCACAACTGCACAGTTAGTGGTGTTGTGTCATGATCTATAAGAATTTCCATCTGACCGGTATTTATTATAACTACAATGTCATGTATCATGATTTAAAATCAAATGGCATAGTTCGTCACTTTAAAAAACAATTACACAACACAACGTTTTATGTCTTGTTAACACTTGTATCAACTTTTATAAAGCAATTTATTCCTTCGCTACTACTTTCTGCCTTGAGACAAACATCTGACGGTCATAGGAGAGATAGATAATTATGATTTTTTTTTAATCGCTCCTTGCTGGTTTGTGAACAACGGCTACGTAGTTACTTCCTACGATACATAAGGGAGAGTTTTCTCTGAAGAGTCAAATGTAAATACCACCTACAATCAACGCTATCGTCTAATGTTAGACTCAAACCCGTAACTTTTAACGGTGCAATAAATAATTTCAGAAAATAAAATAAAAACGTGTGTCTGGTTGCAGTATTTATCAAAATAAGTAACTATTCGGTTTATTTACAGGATATGTTGCAGACGTTCTGTGGATGCTACTCGCTGAAGACGGGAGCCGTGATCTTAGGCATATTTTTCACGGTCAGTCAGGAAGCATATCATTTATACTGCACGTATCCAGTAGGTCAGGCCAAATTTGATGGCAAATGTCTCTTCTATGCAGGTAAACGCGCTGGTCCATCTCTTCGTGGGCTTCTTCTTCTTCATCAGCAAAACTCAATTCTACAAAGATGGTAAGCTGCTGTTCCATACATTTCACTGCAAACTATCATGACATTACCAAGGATTGGCATTCTTGCAACAACATAATATTTTAAATAATAATTTAATGAAGCAGAATAAGTAATTTGTTGATTGTTTTGAACATCATTAATGATTAAAAAAACACCTATGAATTACAAAACGTGCAGAGTCTCACAAACCATAGAAGTCAGTGATTATACTCATCTGAGAATTGTACCCGAGAGAACCGTTGAAACACTGTCTAGTATAGTGGCACATGCACGTTAATAAATACTACCAAAAGATATTATTTCTCGGTGCATAAACCTACTTGTTTTGCACACTGCTGTCAGCCGTGTGGAATGAATCTTAAAATTCTGAGTGATCACATGTGTGTCTGTAACATTGTGCAATCACGAAGTGTACCAAGGACTCTACATGACTGGCGTTCTGTAATAACAACCGGTATTTATACTTCAGAGGTGTAAGTATATAGTCATCTGCAGTTTGGAAGACACTTAGATCGAATTAATTCTGGCAGTATATGCAGATTTACTGATGGTTAATTGTCTCTGATATAGGTGTAGTAACTAGAAATAAGACAAACTACAGCGCTCGTTGTCCATTGTTTGTCTCCGTCAAACCGATCAGAAAGCGGTTTAGTATTTTATATCAGATACATCTTTTTTTCTGAACTCCTTATTGTTCGCGTTTCACACCCATACACTGCTACACTACAGAGAAATGTTTCGACAAAGGTCCTCCTAACATTTAAAGTAATATTAGATGTAAACTAATTTCGCTTTTGCAAAATGTTCAAATGTTTTTTAAGCTTAAAGGACTTAACTGTGGGGCCATCAGTCCCTAAACTTACAAACTACTTATGAACTACATTATACTAAAGACGACCCAAACATTAATGCCTAAGGGAGGACTCGAACCCCCGACGGAGAGCGCCCTCGCCAATCGTAGCATAGCGCCTCATGCGCTTGGTCACTCCAACACGGCTCGCTTCTGCAGAAACGCTTTTGTTCCCATAGCCATTCTGCATTTTTATCTTCATTACTTCGGCTATCAGAAGTTATCTTGCTACCTAAATAACAAATTTCATCTACTAGTTTTATCGTCTAATTACCTAATCTAATTTCTTCAACATCGCCTGATATTCTGACACTACATTCCATTACTTTTGTTCTACTCTTGTTAATGTTAATCTTGTAGCTTCGTTTCAAGACATTGTTCATTCCGTTTAATCGCTCTTCCAGGTATTTTGCTAGCTCTGGCAGAATTAATATGACATCTGCAAACCGCGAAGTTTTTATTCCCTCCCCCTGAACTTTAATTCACTCTCCAAATCTCTTCTTGCATTCCTTGACAGCTTGCTCAATGTGCAGATTAAACAACATTGGGGAAAGTCTACAATCCTGTCTTACTCCCTTCCCAACCACTGCGACCCTTCGCGACCTTCGCCTCTTTTAATTGCTGCCTGGATTTTGTACAAGTTGATTATAACTCTTCGCTCTTTTTATTTTACCCCTGATACCTTCACAATCTGAAGAAGTGTGTTCCACTCAACGTTGTCAAAAGCTTTCTCCAGATCCACAACTGCTAAAAATGTAAGTTTCCCTTTCCTTAATCCATCTTTTAAGATAAGTCGTAATGTATTGCCTCGGGGCAAAACCAAATTGATCTTCCACAAGGTCGCATTCCACCAGTTTTTCTATTCGTCTGTAAATAATTCGTGTTACCATTTTGCAATGAGGACTGTAATTTTCACATTTGTATGCAGTTGCTTTCTTAGGAATTCGAATTTGAGAGAGGAGGAGATGAAAATGGGTGAGGGAACAGGCAGAGAGAGATGAGAATAGGAAATTCACTAATGGAAACACATGAAAAAAATATCCGGGAAATACGCTTTTTTCACTATTTTATATGTAAAGCACGCTCGCCTCACATTTACGTGCAGGAATCCTGATGACACCTAATGACACACCTTCGTCCCTCATGACCACTCACCGTAGAAGTAACGCCTTAAGAATTCTTTAAGCCAATCACATACATCGGAACATATTCTTTTTGTTCTTACATTCGTCTCTTATTACCACTATTGACATACATAAATAATTCAATATAGTGACAACTTCTTCTAGTATCAGATAGTCAAATAGACGACTACGAATCAGTCGACGCAAAATAATGGGGCAAAATATTTCAATAGATTATTGGCTAAAGGGAATGTGTTAATCAGCCTACAGAACAAGTGATTCACCCGGGCTGAGGCCCTCAATGTATCACTCATCGAAAACAACGCGGTGTCGAAAGCCGGTCGGATCACGGGTTATTCAGTTTGCGTTTTAAAATAGCCTACACCTCTCAACTATGTGCGAAGTCACCAAATTTTGGCACGTACTTCATGTTCTACAGTAAACTGTGGGTCCCATTTCCCCATTAGTATAACTGCGGGCGGGGCCGTGTTGCGAGGCGCGCGGCCGTCCACCGTCGGGGGTTCAAATCCCCTCTCGGGCATGGATGTTTAGCATGAAGTAGTTCATAAAAAGTTTGTAAGTTTAGGGACTGATGACCCCGAAGTTAAGTTCCTTAAGCTTTACAAACATTTGAATATAACTGCGGTACTTTAGAAACATGTAATTAGCCGATGTAACGTCAAGCTGAATGACTTGCGCCAGGTGATGGAACCACACAAAGTTATTATTACCAGCTAAAATCGGCAACTCTGTTATGATATGAGTGGGACAGGAGATGAAACGACTTGCAAACGTAGAAACACTGAGAAAATACTTCAACCAGATCAATACCCTGACATGCATTGCTATGGATATGTGAAAGGAAAGGAAAGTTAGAGAAAATATATTTTCTCAGACTGACCGCTTGACGGCCGTGTGGTGCCGTCGTATGGGACCGTGTCAGTTAATCTCTGGTCTCAGCAGGAGACAGTTGAGTGCATGCACTGGAAGCAGACGTATCGTCGTTGTTGAGACGGTGAGTTGATTGCGTCATTCAGAACCTTTTATGTCACAAATTGAGCAATAGGCAAAAATCAAGTTCTGCCAAAAGTAGGCAAAGCCGCTGAAGAAAAGTTTGAAATGATACTGTAGGTGTAAGGTATGCAAGCATTGATAACAGTGTTGTGTTTACGAGGCACCGAAATTTGTATTAAGGACTGGACCGTTCTGGTCGCCCAGGAACATTTCGAAAGGAACGCGAGATCCAGGAAGTTGCAACGCTGGAGCGTACTAACCGCTTCCAATCAATATACGCTTTTACTGCGGCAGTACGGGTCAGCCATGGTACTTGGCACAAAATACTGACGGACGAGCTCAACATGTCTCGTGTTTCCCAACACATCATGCTACGAAGTTTGTTGCAAGACCAACGTGATCACCGTGTGACTATTTCTGGCCATCTTATCAGTTTCGTGGACGATGATCTGACGTTTCTCAACCGGATGAAAACTGGTGTTTCAAATGTTCAAAATGTTCAAATGCTTGTTATGCTTAAGGAACTTAACTGCGTGGTCATCAGTCCCTAAACTTACAAACTACTTATGAACTACCTTATACGACAGACGACACAATCATCCATGCCTGAGGGGTGATTTGAACCCCCGACGGGGAGCGGCATCGCTCATCGTAGCATTGCGCCTCAATGCGCTTGGCCACTCCGCCGCGGTAACTGGAGTTTCCTATACGATCCGCAACTGAAAAGACAAATCAGCTACTTTGAGGTTGCGTGTGCAACATACGGAGTCGTGTGGAAGCGTATCCTGCCGACGTCAAGTCTCAGGACTGTATCATGTATAACTGCCTTTCAGAAAAGTAATCATTTGCTACATTCGACCTATCTATAACCCGTCTCCTACCCAATTTATCCACTGCCTCCCCTTCCCGCTCTCACTCCTCCACCCCCTCCATCCACTTTTGTGTCCATATGCTCCTTCCTCATGCCTTCCTAGTACCATTCCCTCTCATTCAATTTTCCCATTCCCCTTCACTTGTATTCACAATAAATAACACGCGCCTTATAAGAAACAGTAAGTCTGCTGCGCACTCGATATAATATAAAAACATATTATTTTGGCCAGGGCAACAGGGATTCTGACATAAAATACATGTGACGGTGGCTACCAACTGGAAACACATGAAATCCATCATTTCAAAAATTTGTTCCAGAGAACTCTTTTAGATGTGGTGAGTGGTAGCACCGATGACAGCTGAGTTCTGCAACACTTAACTACCAACGAAGGAGCTACTGTAGAGCGGTGTGCAGAGCCTATACAGAGAGAGAGTGGCTCAGAGCAAAGGACACCAAATTTTAACAAAACTTGGCGGGTTTTCTTTACGTAGGAATATCTACTGTGCGCGTTTCTGTACTGTAGAGTGTCTTAAATGATTCTGATTGCGATCTCTTGGTACAGTTTTTATGCAGGTTATAAGACGGTAGATTCTGTTCCACTTTTCTACAGTTTTTGTGGGTTCTGTTTACGTAAATTAACTTACAAAAATAAACATGCTGTTCGTCGGTCTGTGGCGATAATTATGAAATCTCGTAGCGATTTTTATTATTAAATATTGATCTGAAGTGATTTACTGATTGTAATTAATAATGTACATAACATAAAGGACAGCCAAAAATAAATGCCTGGTTGTACCTCTGTTGACTGTAAAAACTGAAGTGAAGATGGCTATATGATGCATAAGTTCCCAAGAAACGCAGTAAGTCGTGAACAACGGGCGATTGAAGTGATGTGAAAAGGCAGGAACTGTAAAGGCAATTTTTGGAGACCGCTCAATTATTCCTTTCTGTGTGAAGTAAGTATTTACTGTTGCTCCCCGCCCAATGGAACAAAGGCCTTCATGAAAGTTCATAAATCCATTTCAGTATGTGTAATTGTCCCATGGCTCATTTCGTATGCGGTAAGCGGCCAAAAATTTTTCTTTTGATCAGTATTTTCTAGCTTTTTATTAATTCATGATTTTGGTTTCTGAGACGTCATACTACATATCATCTTTTCAAATGGCTACAGAACCCCAAGTCAACATAAGTCCGACTGGTACCACACTGTTGGCTGTCTATTACTGGCTATTCACAATTTTGGTTGTGCGGCTCCGTAGCACAGTGGTAGAGTGCCAGACTACAAATCCAAAGGTTGTGGGTTCGATCCCCGTCAGGTCCTAGGATTTTTATCTGTCACTTTCCAATTCTTTCCCCTCTGGCAGTATTGCTCATGTGAAAAATACCGAGTAGCACCGTGGTTCGTAACCCACGTTAAACTGTAGGTCCCCCTATAACTGCCTGGGTAAGTCAGTTCGAAGGTCGGAGGAAGGCAACGGCATACCACCTCCAAACAGGACCATGCCTAGTAAAGCACTGTGGTGTTCAAACCAATCTTCGGATTGTTGACTGCTTTTTTTTATGAGAGGTTACGGTATGTAATTTGACGAAGGGGGGATTATTGACTCGTGGTTCAGGGTCAACATATGTCCGACTGGTACCTCACCGTAGGCTATGTATTACTGGCTATTCACAATTTTATGAGAGGTTACGGAATGTAACTTGAGGATGGGGAACTATTGACTCGTTGTGGGTGATGGATATCTAGGTAGAAAAATATGAAACAGTAACATTTTCCTGGAAATATCTCTCATAAAACATCTCTTTTTCTTATTCATTTACTGATAACTGTCGATATTAATCGTAAAATAATATATGTTAACATTCGGCAGACATAGGCACTACTTCACGAGATTTTCATTTGCTACCAGTTATGCCTGTATACAAATGGATGAATGGAATTTTGAAGGCCTCGGAGAAAAATATTGATAACTCTCATTTAAAAAGTGCTCAGATATGACGACTTGTATGTTGGAAAAATAGCTTCTGTTACATGTTTTAATGTTTGTTTTAATATTTCCATTTGCCATCTCTCTGCAGATTCATGTTCTACTTGAAGAAACTGAAACATTCTGTCGGATTTGATTGTTAGCACCAAATACATAAAAATTACAAAAGTTGAGGATTATCATTATTTACCCCTGAGGTCTTCATTTGTTTTAACCACGTACTGTTACGTTATAAGATCAGGTTTGGTCTCATAATGCTTAACGTTGATCGTTAAGTTGCTGCGGTTCTGCTTTGGTCGTTATATAAATGTACGTCCCGCGCGAAATCTAGTAAAAACCTGACAGGCACCGGACGATTGGCCACTCTCTCTCCCTATACAGACTCTGAGCAACGCTCTCAGCGCGCTATGTAGGACGTAACGCAGTGCGTCTTTGCGAGCATCAGACGGTTGTGTGTTTTTATTTCCACTGTGGTTCTATTCTAGAAAGACTGCATGTTTTATAATATCCACTGGCTGTTCTTATACAGTCTTCTATTTATTTGCTTAATGTTCTTCACATTATATCACCAACTTATCATATTTCATTTTTACCTCCTGTGTCACTGTTTACTGATTTTTGTTTTAGAGGAGCGTAATATACTGCTTAATAGCCTTCCCCACCAGAGGTTTGATGGTCATTTTAAAAAAGCGCCTTCCCCACTGTCTTTGGTTCACCTGAAGCTGACAGGCAGGAGACTGGTCGAGATATCGTCACGTAAATGACGGCCAGCTTCAAGCTCAACATCACTTCGAAAAAATTAAGTAACACCAGGTGCCAAGTGACCCGGAAGCTACTCTTACAAATACGCTGCTCAGAACAATTAGGAAATCAGTGAGATATCATAGACGATATACATACTGCAACGTATTTTATTCAGATATTGATGATAGAATACGATATTTTACTGTCTCAATGCATTACTTGATGTTTACATGGCGTCCACTTACAGCGAGGCACCATGCAGCTACCATAATAGTGAAAAAGTCGTTTTCGTTGCTCTCTGATATGGCCAAACAGTTGCACACCTGGCCTGGACAGTATGAGGTTATCAATACGATGTTGAGGGGTGTTTGGCCATTTTTCCAAGAGTGCTGTGCAACCATTTTGGGAGGTGCTGGTCTGGCAGCAAAATGGATATCAAGTACGTCCCAGACCTGCTCAATCAGGTTTCTGTAGGGTGAACAAGCTGGCCACTCAAGGCGTTTAATTCCCTCAGCTTCAAACATGTTGTCCTGTGGTCACCTCTGTGGGGATTAGTGCCATCGTCCACCAAAAGGAACCCATCTGCTGTGAGACCAGCGTAAGACGCATAAAAAGGTCGAATGATCTCGTCTCTATACCCCTGAGTTGCCAAAGCGCTTTTCTAAGCGACATACAGGTCTGTACGACCGCCAATACTGACTACTACCCACACCATTCGTTCAACGTTCTCCACACATAATAGAACGAAGATTGTCCGGCTCCACACAAAATCTTGACTCACCTGTCAACAGAACCAGGCACCACTCGTTCAAACCTTATGTTCCTCCACCCAGTTTGTGTGGGATAAAAGGTGTCTTGGTTTTAAAGGGAAAAACAACCTAAGCCTCCGTACTTAGAGGACACATTCCATAAGACGATTACGGACCGCTTTTGTTGATATTGCGCGTCCCGTTGGTGTCTGGAGGGTGCGTTGCATCTGAACTGCATACAGCTTCCTGTCTCGACGGGCTGTTAACCGGAGAACGGTTATCTCTTGCTGATTTTACCCTGGAAGATCTTGACCATGATTTTTTTACAGGTTCCTGTTGTCTGAAACCAAGTCCAGGTCCTAGAAACTACATTTTGGCACACACCACCTTCCTCCGTCTGTGACGCTTCTTACCTTCCTATGGCTCTCCATGCCATAGCTTTGGGTGATTCACGTTGTTGTTGTATTGCACTACCTGCTCAAAAGCTGATCTGCACCGAACTTCTTGTGCAAGTCGTTAGGTTGAGTAAGCATAAATCAGATCCAAACACCTCTGCACAAACTTTCTATTATTACCACTATTTCGATTGCCGTAATGTTGCTGTCTCGACTCCGTAGAATCGACAGAAAGACGTCGAAACATTTCAGTTAATTCTGCCGATGGCAATACTTCAGAACCTAGATTTTTCAACTGATCCCTTAATTGTAAGTAAGTAGAATTATGTACGCAACAAACAAAATTACTTGCAGACTTTGTTGCTGGAATGTTTTCATTTTATTTGGTTACGTCATCAACAGTCTAGCAGTTGTGGCGTTATAACTGCCAGTATACTGCGTTACTGCAGATGAAACTCACTATAATACGATTTCTTGAACCGCTATTAGTTTCGTGTGTCCTTTCTTCCACCTACCGATAGGTACGCAGGTTAGAAGTTAGTTGCGCTTCAGTTTTCGATGTTCTTGTATTATTATATGCGATTTTAAAGAGTGATAGAGAAATAACATACAGTTACCGTAAGGTGCATGGCTGAGGGAACTCTGTACCATTACTAGGTATTTTCTTTTCCACTCCCAAATAGATCAAGGGAAAAAAGAATGTGTATTTGACTTTGTAGGAGCCGTAACTTTGCGCAAAATGTAAATATGCGAATGGTAGATAGTTCTACACTCAACTTCAAATTCCGGGCCTCTAAATTTCCTCAACAGAATTTCTCAAAAAGAACGTCGTTTTTCTTCCAGCGATCCCCATTTGAGTTCCTGGAGCATTTGCGTGACACTCGCGCATTGGTCGAACCTACTAGTAGCAAACCTAGCTGCTAGTCTCTGAACTGCTTCCATGTCTTCCTTTAATGTGCTCTGCTACGGGTACCAAACACTTTAGTAATAATCAATATATGGTCATACAAGCGTTTTATACACGATCTCCCTTACATTTAGAGTTAACTGCTATTCTTCACACCAACTAGAAATTTTGCTTAAGTCAATTAAAAACGACACCCTCCCATACACCACAGCTTCATCAGCAAACAGCCTTAAATTACAACTTACTCTGTCCATCAGGTAGAAAGTAATAGCGGTCCTATCTCCCCAGGGGAACCCCTGACGATACACTCGTCTCTGATGAACACTCGCCGTCGAGAACAACGTACTTCGTTCTATTACTTAGAAAGTCTTCCAGCCAGTCACAAATCTGTGAACCTATTGCATATGCTCGTATCTTCGTTATCAGTCTGCGGTGTGGCACGGCGTCAAATGCCTTTTTGAACTCGATAAAAACCCAATCTGCCTGTTGCCCTTCATCCATGGCTCACAAGATGTCATGTGACAAAAGGGCAAGCTGAGTTTTACACAAACGTTGTTTCCTATACCTGTACCAATTCATAGAAAGAAGCTTTTCCGCCTCATGGAAATTTACTATATTCGAGCTGAGAGCATGCTCCAAAATTCTACATGAAACTGATGTAAACGATATTGGCCTTTAATTATTTGTGTCAGTTCTTTTACCTTTCTTATAAATGGGAGTCACCCGCGCCTTCTTCCAATCAGTAGGAACTTTTGCGCTGAATTAAATTTTCACATTAAATGCAAGCTAAGCAAGGGGCCAATGCCGCAGGATACTCTTTGTAAAACCAAACTGGTATTCCATGGACCAAGAGACTTTTTTTAATTCATCTCTCTCAGATCGTTGTCTACATTGGAAATACCTATTACTATAATGCTATGTCCTCCATTTGGGATCTCATGTGTTGATGACGTGATGGTACGTTTGCATGGTCGTCCTGCGTGAAAGATTTCTTAAAGTTTAAACGTAGAACTTCAGCTTTCCGTTTGCTTTCTTCTCGTAGTGCCCAGAATGATCAACGAGTGACTGGATAGTGGCCTTTAAGCCGCTTATGGACTTTACATAGGATCAGATTTTTTTCGGGTTCTCGGAAAGATCTTTTGCTAAGATTTGGCTTCGCTTCTTTTTATAGACCCACGAATCTAAATTAAATTTTGACATCAATTGTGTGTTCTTCCTTGAAAACCGATAGTGCAACAGCCTTTGCTTCCTCAGTAGCTTTCTAATGTTATCATTATACCATGGTCGATCATTTACATCATTAATCGAGTTTACATGGGCATATTTCTGTAACCCTTTTCTCACAATGCATTTAAATTTAGTCTAAAATTCCTTTCCATCCATTGCACCGGAACTAAACGATGTTCATTCATTTTCTGAGAGGGATGATGAAAATTGCTTATCGGCTCATTCTAACAAAACACGCTCCTAGCCTTCTTGATTGGTTTATTAACTTTGTTTACCATTGACACTATGATACCATGATCACTAACTCCTGTCTCTATACTGACATCGTTAATAAGGTATGGCCTGTTCGTAGCTGTAAGGTCTAAAATATTTCCGTTGCGTGTGGGCTGCAGGTTTAACTGCTGAAGACAGTTTTCGGAGAATGTGTCCAAACGTAGCTCGCAAGACTGCTTGACTGTACCGCCTGATATGAAACTAGAGAGGTCCCAATCTATACTCTTCAGGTTGAAATCAAGTCTGACCCGACTAATATTGCATGGCCTGGATACCTATGCATTACCTGGCGTAGACTTTCTTTGAATGCCTCTAAAACTGCTATAGCACCGCTTTGCGAGAGGGGGGATGGTAAAAACACCCAACTATTATCTTAGACCTATTATATTGATTAGGTAACTTCGCAGATACTCTCATCCTCGACCTCGGTAGAAACAATATGTATGTCCACTGCGATGAACACTCCTAAAAATTTTTGAACTTCTGATTTAGCCAGCTTTCGGTGTCTAAAACTATCTGAGCACAAATTCTCTGCAGCGAGGTAAATTGGGGAACTTTTTTTTAATGCTTTGAAAGTTTACGTCTAATACTTCGATAGTCGAATTGTTCTGAATGCGGCTGTTACGGAATCAGCGAAGTCTCTGGTTCAGACTCTCCACTCGGCTCCAAATCATTTGCTTCCTATTACCCCTCACAACAATTCTTAAACACATAATTTCTATTTTGTGCGCATTTGTAACAAATACCTTACGAGTTGGCGTCACTGCCTATATGTATACACTGAGACGAGACCGGAGTTCGTATTCTCTCTATGTTGGCCATTACCTTGCAGTTTAAACGTTTTTTTCTACGACGGTAAAAAGAAATGATCAGTGAATTGCGTGATCTATGATAGTTCGTAAGCGGACATTTGTTTTTCAGTTAGTGTGAGCCTCCGTGATGGCAGCACTGTTGAAAGTTTCACAAGCGACAGTATCCTAGGTACACAAAATGAGGCAAAATGTTACTGGCGAAGAGGAATACGGGTGATACCAGAAGTCAAACAACGGCAATGGATGCGCATGAGGTACGATTGTGACTGGACGAGATATAACTACCACGGCAAAAGCGACTGCAAGACTCCACACTCACCACAGTAATACTGTTTCGAAAAACGGTACGTCTGGAGCCTAACATTCATGGGCATGATTGAAGACACTACCCGTCGCCTTTGATCGATAACGTCATATCTTAGTCTCACAAGATACGCTACGTAGATAAACAAACTTCTTGATTGTTGGGCCCGCATTGAAGTAAATGTCTCTAAAGGACATAGTATTAAGAGGTCCAGATTACTGGTATAGTTAATATTTTTATTTATTGCACAACTGCTGTTTCAGAAGTTCGCCACTTTCAAGTGCCTGCGATTATGGAAGAATAACAAATTACATTTTGTTTATTGTAAATGAGATATTACATATGTAAAAATTTCCTACTTACAACTATGATGGTCGAGCGTCATATATAACATCTGGCATAACTGTTATTATATAATCATACTTTATAGCAGTACGTTATTTGCATTTAGCTGCCATACTTTTTCCAACCTGAGATGTTAATAAGATTTTAATTTTATTTTTTGTATAAACACGTTTTTAAAATTATCCAGACAAAGTACTTACTGAACACACGGATTTTAAAATAAAAATTATTGACTTCATCGACGAGAAAGGCTGAGTACATAACAACAAACCAAAGATAGCTATTATAAATAGTTAATAAAATAACCCCCTGACCTTTTAAACATCTCTGGTATCATAGTTACTTACATTGTAAAAAATTTTTGGCAAACTGTTACATTTAAAACTGTGTTTATACAAAAAATAAAATTAAAATCTTATAAACATCTCAGGCTGCGAAAAGTATGGCAAGTAAATGCAAATAACATAATGCTATAAAGTATGATTATATAATAACAGTTGTGCCAGATGTTATATACGACGCTAGACCATCATAGCCGTAAGTAGAAAAATTTTACGTATATAATACCTCATTTACAATACACAAAAAGTAATTTATGTTACTCTTACATAATCGCAGGCACTTGAAAATGGCGAACTGCTGAAACAGCTGTTCTACAATAAATAAAAATATTAATTATAGCAGTGATCTGGACCTCTTAATACTATGAGAAACAACTTAAAAATTATCACTGTTAACGAATATAAACGAACGGGATAATATCGTAATACTTATATATTGAAGATAGTAAATAATTTGTAATTATCCTCGTAAATTATAGATTACCATAATAGTATGTATAATCTATCACAGGCCTCAGCCAAGTAATTCGCGACTTCAGCGCTCACTTGCGAAAAAAAAAAAAAATAAAAATAAAAAAATATCTCCCAGTGAACCTATACCTAAGTAACAGGAAGAAGATACAGATACCTTTTTAAACACAAAATCATAATCTATAATACATATTCTGCTTGTAAACAAACTATCGCCATTAACTCAGATATGACGTTATTGGCCAAAGCCGACAGGTCGTATCGCTGACTTCAATTAACCCCATTCATGGGAGGACTGCTGTTGCTAAATCGTCAATAATGGAAGTCAACGCAAAGCTGCGAAGGAAGTGGTGCTACAATCATAAAACTTGAACACTTGATGAATGTAAGTATGTGGTGTGGATCGATGACTCGTCGTTCAAATTGCTTTCATCAAACAACGGAATTTATGTATCAAAAAACACCAAAAGCAGCATATGATACGGCGTGGCTGCTTCGTACAGTCAAGTATGGAAGAGGTTCCATCATTATTTGGGCCTCTGTGTCGTAGAATAGTCGTTTCACTGCCTGGTCGGATTACTGTGAATGAATGTTACACTAACCTAGACAGCAAACTGCTTACTATGAATAACATTGTTAACAATGACTGTCGAAATCCAAAACGATAATGCACATATAATCACAGTAAAATGTGTTTAGGCATCCTTTGTACATCATCATAAACTAACATCTCTCTAAGACAAAATCGCACTGGCCCTTCATGATGGAACTGTTATGGGGAGTTTTAGAACAGAGAGTTAGACCAGAATCACAGGTTTAATCAATAAGAGAAATCACATGGAAAACAGAAAGGTTTAGGTGTTCATTTTTCCCGCCAGCTATTACAGAATGTGAATGTAGAGAAACACGGATTTAGAAAATGTCGTTCATGCGAAACACAACTAGCTCTTTACTCACATGAAGTGATGAGTGCTACCGACAATGGTTCTCAAATGGATTCCGTATTCCTTGATTTTCAGAAAGCTTTTGACACAGTACCTCAAAAACGGCTTTTAATCAAATTTCGTGAATATGGTATATCGCCCCAAGTTTGCAACTGGATAGGAGATTTCCAGTCCTAAGGGACACAGTTTGTAGTAATTGAGGGTAAGGCCTCGACTAAAATATAGGTAATAGCAGGCGTTTCACAAGGTAGTGTTATTGGCCCTTTTCTGTTCCTTATTTACATAAACGATTTGGGGAAAAATCTAAGCAGCTCTCTTACGTTGTTTTCAGATGACGCCGTCATTTACCGTCTGGTAAAATCATCTGAAGATCAAAACCAAATGCAGAACTATCTGAATAAGATATCACTATGGTGTAAAAATTGGCAATTGACTCTAAATAATGAGAAGTGTGAAGTCGTCCACAAAAGTACGAAAAGAAATCCATTACATTTTGTTTACAACATAAATCAATCAAAAATGAACACCGTAAACTCTACTAAATGCCTAGGCATTACTATTACTTCAGACCTAAACTGGAAAGAACACGTAGATAATATTGTGGGAAAGGCGAACCAGAGACTGCGTTTTATTGTAACAACCCTTAAAAGATGCAACGGAACTACTAAAGAGACTGCATACACCATGCTTGTCCATCATTTTTAGGAGTATTGTTGTCCAGTATTGGATCCTTATCAAGTGGGTTTGACGGAGGGCGTCGAAAGAGTCTAAAGGAGGGTATCTCGTTTTGACTTGTCACGATACAGTGAAGACAGCGTCACGGAAATCATACAGGATCTGGGATGGGAATCATTACAACAAAGGCGGCGTGGGCTACTTACGAAACTCCAATCGTCAACATTCTCCTCCTAATGCGGAAATTATTGTTCAGTGCCACTTACATAGGTAGAAAGGATAATCAAAATAAAATACAAGAAATCAGAGGTCGAACGGAAAGGTTCAGGTGATCTATCTTCCCGCGTACTATTCGAGAATGGAATGGGAGATAAATAGTATAAACGTGGTTCGATGAACCCTCTACCAGGCATTTATATGTGATTTGCAGAGTATCCCATGTAGATGTAGAAATATCATAAAAGTGGTTCGATGAACCCCCTGCCAAGTACTTCAGTGTGACTAGCAGTTTACTTATGTAGATGTTGAATATCATTGACGGAACTGGCGGATGTAAAGGTCCATGAACGGATAAAATTCTGTTGGACACTATACTAATCGGTCGTCGAAGAGCTACAGCAAATGGTGTGCCGACTTCCATTATCAAATAAATTTTTTGTCTATGATAGATGTTCATATTAGTTTGTCGATCGCGTTGAACTTTCATCACCCACTTCGTACAATAAGTGTAAGATATTCACAGTTAAATGTTTGTTTATTGTGGAAGACAAGACCGCTTATAAACATTATTCTCAGGATTGGTTTCGGCAAACTGTCTTTATCTGAGCTCTTATTTCATTCACTTCATCACACAGAAAATCTTTAAAAAACACTTCTTTGTGATGTGATGAATGAAATGACAATTCCAATGAAGGCCGTTTATCTTCCGAAACCGGTCCTCTGAATAATCTGGTTGTATTCCATAATAAAGTATGACAACTGTTATTAAATTTTTGTGTTCATGTTGTAATGTTGTAGTTATCGACATCAAGACCACAATGGTAACTGACACAGACAACAAATTGCTACACATATTCGAACCAGGAATACGGTGCCCTTGCGTAAGCCGACAGCAGTCTGACAACAGACCGACAGGAATCGCGAGTCCAGAAGCAGAACCGAAAAACCACAGCCGGTTGTGTAATGCAAGGCGGAAAGGGAAAGTCTCCACACCAAGAAAAAAAGGCGGACTCTCCTGAAAGTAGCAGCATTCGTGCGCCAATAAGACCAAATGGAGCAACGATTCCAGTAACTTCTGGCATACAAAGACATTATTGTAATAGAATTTCAAAATGCTATTTTAATTATAACTATTTTTATTGCCGTGCGGGAGAATCCAAGAGCAATATTTGTTCTAAAAAAGTTTGTAGATTTTATTCCTGGTGTTTGACACATCCTTGACAATTAACAGGCGATATAATATTGTTACATGTTGTTTATATTGAAGATAATCTTTGCTATTTGAGTAAGTGGTGGAATGTATTATGTTTGTATATGTCGGAAAATTGACTGGTCTCTTTTAGCCGGATCGTTATTGATATTAGCATCGTAAATTTTAGTTATTTACGTTATTGATATCTTTATTAGTGTGTAATCTATGACTTACTCGTATTTTTATATCAATAAATTTTTCTATGAATTTTTTGTGTATCAAGTCAACTTGTTCATTTAGTATTGCAGAGGGCTGGTGAAGTGAGTGTAAATATATTTAGCTTTCCTCCAGAATGTTCATGGGTTGTCCGTTTGGTTTAATGTGAAAAATTTCGAATGCCTGTGCTAAATTATCTGCTGTGTGCTTCTCTGTTTCCAAATGTTGGTAAAAAGTAGATGAATTATTTTCGCTTCGTCTGATGAGCTCCCGATATCTAATTTTGAAATTTCAAATCTTTAAATGTTCAAATGTTTGTATAGCTTCTGGGACTTATCTACGGTGTCATCAGTCCCTAAACTTACCAACTACTTATGAACTACCTAATACTAAGGACGGCACAAATATCCATGCCCGAGGGGGGATTCAAACCCCCGACCATAGTGGCCGTGCAGACCGTGACTGGAGAGCTTCAGTCCCCTCGGCCACCGCGGCCGGCAATTCTGAAATTTCTGAATTTTTGGTGTTTGGCCAATATAAAATTTACTACAATTGTTGCTGTAATTTTGTATACTCCTGGGTTGGAAAAGTTGGAAATATATATTGTATATCTGAGTACTTTTGGATCAAACATGTATATATGTAGTATGATTTTGATTTCTTTTTGTGTAGAGTCGTGTTCCAGCGGTAGGTTTATCACTCTGTTTATCGTGGTGCTGCAGCCCCAAGAGACATCAAATTCTGGCATTGAGTTGATATTCGATAAGTATGCTCGTGTACGCTCATTTTCAGGAAAGAATAGAACACCTTGAAACACTAGTAGTGGAACTTCATATTCATAGGGAACGCACATTTAAATTTTAACCGGCGGTTTTGAGTCTTGACTGCTTATAGGTATTGTAATCATGCATCACGGACATATTAAAATTGAGGGGTTCGAACCCGGGACTTTATGGGTATTACACAATTACTATAAGCCTCTATGCCAACTCAGGCACACGGGCTTGAAACACATGCAAGAACTGACCGAACACGTAACCCCCGTCCGACCCAGATTCTCACATGTCCAGCTACTTCCACCATTGTCTTATCCTTGAGTGGTACAGCACAGAAAAAAGGACCAATCCTCGACAATAAACAACTGTGTGTATTTCTTATTTGTACATGCAAATTTGCCTGTACTGCATTCATTATTATGTAGCATTAGAACCATGACGGCTACTGGCTTCAAGGTCAACATAGATATCGCGTCGCAACAGATCGGGTGTGATGGGAGCAGATGTTGGGGATGTCTCGCAGATATATATGCGCAGCGTACCGATAAACTGGTGACCGTTGCGGAAAGCGCAGCGCAGTCAAAGCACACCGACACTTGTAACTGGCTTTTTACTAGAAGCGACATATTTTGACTGTTCTGTGAGGTTATTGCTTCAGTTTACTAAATGTATCTTGCGTTCATTTGTATATTACATCCAAATTCGCCATAATTATCTGGTTAGTTTATTCTTCCCTCGTCTGAGTCGCGACAGTCGTCAGTTTTTTTTTTTTAGTACCAGCTGAATTCATTTTAGTTTACCTTAGTTACCCTATTCCGAGTCTACTACTTTTTTGTCATTCATATCTCTAGGTACTTAGTAATGGATAGGGACTGTGTCTGCTGTGTGCGCGGATGAAGACTCAACTGGTGGCACTTTGTTCCCAGCTTTAGGTTCGGTTAATTTCTGCTGCACAGCTTTTGGCTGCGGTCGATGGGCACCGTTGTTGTTGTTAGTCGTTGGAACTGAACGGACGTCTGTGGCGTCCGGCGTGTGCATCACCATCCCGAGGTAGCGACGAGCCCTGTTACTGCTCTCAATGGTGCAGACACCACACCCCACGGGTGGTTGTGTGGAAGGTCGACCCGTGCGTGGCAGAAAGACTTTTCGGGGGACCGACAGTGAGGCCTTCCCGGTTCGTTCTACCAACAAGCGCTGTCTGTCTCAGACAGTGTTTCTGAGTCGGATGGTGTCGCGTATCTTGACGTCACCTCAGAGTCTACAAGACCCGGGTTATCACAAAGGATGGATTTATGTTATTCTTACATAATCGCAGGCACTTGAAAATGGTGAACTGCTGAAATAGCTGTTGTGCAATAAATAAAAATATTAATTATAGCAGTGATTCGGACCTCTTAATACTAAGATAAACCAACTTCAAAAGAAACACTATTAACGAATATAAACTTAGGGGATAATACCGTAATACTTGTGTATTGTAGACAGTAATTAATTTGTGATTTTCCTCGTAAATAATAGATTACCATAACATTATCACAGACCACAGCCAAATAATTCGCGCCTTCAGCGCTCTCTTGTGGGGGAAAAAAAAAAAAATCTCGGCGAACCTATACCTAAGTAACAGAAAGAAGATAACACAAAACAAAATAATCATAATCTATAATATATTTTCTGCTTGTAAACAAACTATCGCCATTAACTCAGATATGACGTCATTGATTAAAGCTGTCAGGTCGTATCGCTGACCTGAATTAACCCCATTCATTGAGGGACTGCTACTGCTAAACCCTCAATAATGGAAGCCAACGCTAAGCTGCGAAGGAAGTGGTTCCACGATCGTAAAACCTGATCACTTTATGAATGGGAGTATGTGGTGTGGACCGATGACTCGTCGTTAAAATTGCTTTCATCAAACAACGGAATTTATGTATCAAAAAACACCTAAAGCAGCATATGATACGGCGTGGCTGCTTCGTACAGTCAAGTATGGAAGAGGGTCCTTCATGACTTGGGCCTCTGTGTCGTAGTATTCCACTGTTTTCTATCCTAGTTAGTACCTCCAACTGTAGGCTGATAATGGAGCCCCTTAGAGAAAAGGCTACTACGGAGGAGAGCAAGGCCAATGTAAACTCCGTGCGTGGGTCGAGTCATTCCAGATGTGGAACGCGTCTTCCAGATGACATGAAGATTACAGGGTGCAGCCACTTGCAGGTCGTGGCTCACGTCGGTAGCAATGAGATGAGTCGCTTTGGATCAGAAGAGATTCTCTCCGGTTTTGAGCGGCTATCTGAAGTGGCAATGACTGGTAGTCTTGCTTGTAAGATGAAAGCAGAGCTCAGCATCTGCAGCATGGTTGGCAGGACCGACTGTGGACTGTGATGCATTTTACCGATTTTTTGTGTTGATCATTGCAGAATAAACCGTATTGTAAGGTAACGTCCGAATTTTGTATGTCATAATATAAAATAATAACTTACAAAACAGCTCTTCGGTTGCGGAAGTTTTGGTAAAATTTTTACTTCACAATGGTTTCGGCTTGACTAGGGGAGACTTCATCAGTAGTAAAACAATTTCTAACATGTGTATGACTATACATTCACATGTAGAAACTGTTTTAATTCTGATGAAGGCATTCATATATAAAAAAACTGTTCTACTTCTGATGAAGGCTCACCTAATAAAAATTTTGCTAAATCTTCCGCAATCGAAGAGCTGTTTTCAAGTGATTATTTTATATTTTTCCGAACGGTTGCTGTCTTTAACAGCCATGACTAAAATCGTTTTGTACGTCAATTGTGCATTGCGGTCGCATCTCAATGTGAACATGTTCACTATGATGCCAACATGCAATATGATGTAGTATTGCAAAGTCTTGCTGCTACTTTGCGCACCGTCTGTCCTTTTGGTGTCTTCTGTTGACGTTAGTATCACAGATACATTTTAAGTATTTCATTTTTAATTTTTTTTTCCTCTAAAATGTTGCAGAAATGCCATTGGGTCTGGCTGCTGGAAGCCTTGCTGTAGGAGCAGTTCAGCTGTTCGCCAACGTGGCTCTTGTAGAAGGAGCAATGAAGGTAAATAAGTAATGTTTACATCACATATGAAACTTACTGTCGCTTGTACAGTGCGGATCGTTTTTATATATCGAAAATAAATCCGTTGAACTTTGTTTACAAGATACATCAATTAAAAGTGAAGAACGTAAACTCCACAAAATACCTAGGAATTACTACTACTTCAGACTTAAAGAACACGTAGATAATGTCGTAGGAGGGGCGAACCAGAGACTGCGTTTTATTGGCAGAACCCTTAAAAGATGCAACAGAACTACATAAGAAACTGCATACACTACGCTTGTCTGTCCATTTTTGGAGTATTGCAGCCCAGTGTGGGATCCTTATCAGGTGGGTTTGACGGAGGACATCGAAAGAGTCCAAAGCAGGGCAGCTCGTTTCGTATTGTCACGATACAGAGTAGACAGCGTTAAGAAATGATACAGGATCTGGGATGGGAATCATTACAATAACGGCGATTATCGCTGCGGTGTGGGCTACTTACGAAACTCCAATCGCCAACATTCTGCTCCGAATGCGAAAATATATTGTTGACTCCAACTTACATAGGTAGAAATGACCATCAGAATAAAATACGAGAAATCAGAGCTCGAACGGAGAGATTCAGGAGTTCTTTCTTCCCGCGCGCTATTCGAGAATGGAATGGAAGTAGTATAATGGTGGTTCGATGAACCCTCTGCCAGGCACTTAAATGTAATTTGCAGAGTATCCCATGTAGATGTAGAAAATTTTGAAAAGCAGTGTTGTTTAAGCACTTGTTGTATCTGACATATTTTGCCAAAATCAACAACGAGCTGTATTTGAATAGTAGATACGGGTGTGTGACCACATTTACATTTGAATAAAAGACGTATATTAGAAAGTTTTTCTACCGTACCACAAAATGTAATGAAATAAGAAAATTAAAGTCAATAATGTAAATCTTTTACGTGGTAGTGTAGACGAATTGCAATGAAATACCAAATGTGTCCAAGTTTTATTGAATGCGGTGAAAAAGGCATTTTCCTTTGGTGTGTTGGTACACCGGCTGCTATGTGTTGCTAAGAGTGTATTTATCGAATGTCAGTAGTACAGTGTTGATGTTCAAGTTGTGAAGTAGTGCTTTAGTTTACAATGAATTGTGATTTCTTTGACAAGCCTACGGTACTTTAGCATCTAAACATTCTGCACGTTGTTGTATTAGTGGACTCCGTAAACACACGTTCTTAAAAAAAAAAAACTAACAGCATTATTGGAAGAGATTTCTTTGTCTAAAAGAATACATTTATATTAAGGTCGAGAAGTGACACACCATTTAAGCCATACATTCCGCGGAAGATGGATTGGTATATATGGGCAAGTATCTTGGCCACCAAGGTACCCAGACCTTACCACTTCGGATATTTGCCTGTACGGATGGTTGAAAGGCAAGGTTTACGAATGAAAAAGTAAACGCAAGAACCGATTTCATCTCTCTGATTATGAATAGAGCAGTCCTCACAGAAGAACGCAGATGCGACCTCAGAAGAGTTACACGTTCCGTTATCAAGAGAAGTGAAAAGTGCATTGACAACGGCGATGGAAGTTTTTAAATTCGTAAAATACTTTTACTTTAACTGTTATCTGTATACTCAACAAATATTTTGTGGCATTTTAATGTAATTCGTATATACTTCAAATTATTTATATATGTATTATTCGTCCAGAAACATCTTGTGTAGCACATAACATGAAGTACCAAAATAAATTGGTGAGTTAAAATCAATTCTTAGTAATTTTTATGATGAAGGAAACAGTATCTGAGCTTGCACTAAATGAACTGATGAAAATGACTGTAATCTGGTCAATATCTGCTCCTCAACTGTCAAGCCGTTAGGACGTTTACAACTTCATCACAGGTGGCATTCCGAGCGACTACTTATTTTAACGCCTTTCTCACGTGTGGTTAAATTACTGATTTCAGAGTATACAGAATATTGCTGTCGCCACCCCAATACCCCATGAGATATGAGAGGAGATAGAGCACACCAAGTACCTGCATATAGTGTATACTTTTGAAAGTGTACGTAAGTTATTCTTAATGTTTGTAAATAGTGTAATGTTTGTAATGTTTGTAAATAGCCCGGTTTTCACGTTTTAAGATGTAGATAACCGCCAACGAAACACATTCAGAATGTCGGCTCACTGAAACAAGTGGTTCACCCACCAGGCGGTTTCGAATCGCGAGTTTCAAGATCATTATGAGCGACTAAATAAATTAATAAAGTAAAAAAAAAATTCTATGATTTGAGTTTTGGGGGAGGGGACAGGATGGGCCCCTGCCCCTACTAAATCTCCTTTTCACTGTGAAATATGTGTGAATATCTCAAGCAAAGATACCACCCCATGAGGCCTCTACGTTTCAGTTCTGTCGTCTGCAATATTTTCCTAGACACATTTAAGATAAGGGAATAAAAATCAACGACGGACGTAGCGGTTCTGATCTCCGTCGCAAAAGTGTTAAACGAACGATGAGTAAGATCTAGTTATCTGGACACACGCAACTGATAGGCATGGTTATTTCGGAAGGAAACCGCTTCAGTTGTTTATAATTACTCTGATGTATTATATTAAGACACTTATTAAGCCAGTGCCGTTTTCCAGAGCTAACATTTCCTTACTAATGCGAACAAATAACTGCAAATATACAAACATTGGAAGAATGCCGAAAAAGGAATTTAAGACGTGACTCACATTATTATGTTGTCGACTGTATTCGGGCTAGTCAATGCACCCCTTGCGACACAGTGTGTTGCCTGCTTCTAGAATGAACTAGGGCCAAAACGGACTAGAATAACAACACTATACTCACTGATTTTAATTCGAAGTATTTATTTATCCAACAATCTATGTTATTTATTTACGAAACCGTTTTCGGTATTACATTAAATTCATCTTCTGACCACGTCATACAATCGATCCATTCAAGTGAAATCAGAATCGTCATATACCGGTTTCTTTATATTTCCTCCAGCTCCTGAACAAACGTGTGTTATCCCATAGATGAGTGCAGTGACACACGTTCGTTCAAAATCTAGTGGAAACATAAAGAAATCGGTACTCATGGGGTTTTGAATGTTCACCGGAAAGGCCGCGCGGAATGGCTGCGAGGACTAGGGCGATATACTTCATCCAACGCTGTTTTAATTTGTTCAACCCTTAAAAATAATAGGAATTGTCCAAGCCTGGAAAATAGCTATTACTTTCTACAATCACCTCCTCGTTTGAATGAAATCTTCGTCTCGCTAACCATTTCTTCAAATTGGGGAGCCAAGTCGGAATGGGGATGTGAAACGAGTTGGAATCCTATTTCCGATGATTTTCGACCACAACTGCTGAGGTGTATGCTGGTGCATTGTGGACATTTTGTGGGCCAATCGCCGGCGGTTTTCTTGCAGTTCGGTTTTCAAACGGTCCAATATCGATGAACAATATGCACCTGTAATAGTTTTACCCTCTCCAGATAGTCGATGAAGATTATCCCTTGCGAATCCCAAAAGCCTGGCACCACAACCTTTCCGGCCGATGAAGTGGTCTTTGCCTTTTTTGGTGCAGATTGTTCCTTGGTAAGCCATTGTTTAGAATGTTCTTTGGTCTCAAGAGTATAGTAATGTATGCCTGTTTCATCTACAGAGAAGAAACGACGCTTGAAGTCCTGCGGATTCTTCTTGAACAGCTGCAACACATCACACGATTCCATTTTTCGTCAAGCGTGAGCAATCGCGGCACACATCTTGCGAATAGCTTTCTCATCTCCAAATGTTGATGCAACATATGTATCCGTTCATTCAGGATGCCCACAGCACTAGCAATCTCATGCACCGTAACTCTTCTGTCATCCATTACTATTTCTTGGATTTTATCAATGATTTCTGGACACATCTCCACAGGGTTCCCATAAGGTCATACTGGAAATTTTGAAACCACTTATATACTGTAATAATCGAAGGTGCAGAGTCACCATGACGTTAATCAAGCTTCTCTTTAATCTTCCTGAGGCGTTTTACTTTTCATAAAGTAATGTTTGTTCATCGCACTAAATCTTTTTCGCCCTTCGTTGGTGAATTACTCGACTTCCTTGTTTCACACGAATGCCAGACACAAAGAAATAGACCAATATGCCTGAAACTTGGCGTGTTTTCTATCCAAAGGTGCTACTGACTAAAAATGACTGCGATACGCGATGGTGGTGCCATCGATCGAACTTTGCACGGACTTGAACTTAAATTCGAACAGCGAGAATACCGATCTACCTTACAACGTGGAGCTACATCCATTATACTCACGGCGTCTGTGGCAGGTAACCGCCGTCTCCGGGTACCAGAAAGGACTGAGCCGACAGTCTACCGGAGGCCGCTACGAACAGTGGGACAGGTGCGAGGGGCATGTTTGCAGGACTTCGTGTTGTCAACGGAGATGTGACAGTAAGGACAGAATTGGCACTGTTAGCGAGGACTGTGGGCTGTGGGCTCCTCTGAACCACAGTACAAACAGCTGAATCACATTGGAAAGCCTGTAATAGGGTTTCGAGATAGTGATCCTTTAATTGGGTTGGACATCGTAATACGACGAATTTCAACGATACTGTAAAGCTACACTGCTAGTGGTTTCTTTGATCAGATAAATACTGTACTATTGACATACACCTTTACGCAAATAAAACGCATCGAGGGAATTAGGCGGCATCTTTATATATAAAGCAGTGCGTCCGTATGTTTTTGTGTACGCATTGCATACAAATCCACAGTTTTCTTCCAATCTTTATGGAATTTTCTACACGTGACCTTCAATCCACGACGACGGTTGCCGCAAGTGTAACGATCACGTCCAACACATAGTTGACGAGATATGACGTCATAAACAATGAGATGCAAGATAAACTGCTGCATTACGCGACAATGTTGCATATTTCCTCCTAAACCACACTACCGATTTCAACCAAATTTGGTACACATCTTCCTTACCGTACGGTACCAGTTCTGTAATGGTAATAACTCTATAGGACACATGGTTCAGAAGATATAATTCCTTTTCACTCCAATTCTGTTCAGTACCTCCTCATTAGTTACGCGATCCACCCACCTCATCTTCAGCATTCCTCTGTAGCACCACATGTCAAAAGCCTCTATTCTCTTCCTGTCCGCACTGTTTATCGTCTTAGTTTCACTCCCGAACAAGGCAACACTCGACAAAAATGCCTTTCGAAATGATTTCCTTACATTTAATTTAATATTAGATGTTAGCAAATATCCATTTTTCAAAAACGCTTTTCTACCCATTGCCAATATGCATTTTATATCCTCTGTACTATGACCATCGTAACTTATTTTACTGCCAAGTAAGTAACTCATCTACAACCTTTATTATTTTGTTGCCTAATCTAATATGTTCAACATCGCCTGATTTTCATAGACTGCACTCCATTACCCTTCAGCATAACGTAATAAAATACAAGAAACAAAAATTAATTAAGTAAAATAAATTGCTGCGTCCCAATTTTATCTTGATAAACACTGAAACAATACTGGTACTTATTGCCAAAGTCTCAGGTTTTGTTATTGTTCAGTTCAGAAAATACGTTGTGGGTTGGGGGGGGGGGGGGGACGGCAAGACCAGGGCCGGCACGGGGTGGCAGAAATCCACGCTACGCCACTGTCTGTTGCAAATTAAGTACAAATATTCTCGTTCTCAGAAGATAAAATGGTTTATCACAGTGGATTCGCACCTAGAGTCTGTTCTTGGTAGGCAAATAACTGCCAGGACGATGAACTGCTATGAGGATAATGCTTCGTGTCGTGATCTGCAGGATAACGGCGCTACAAACAGTCCAGTAGTTACCGGCGGCGTTTTCCACGATCGTGTTAATGGAATTAAATTTTCGACCGCTTACTCCATCGCCTGAATTACCGTCTCTGGAGAAAGTAACGGCAGGCGAACCACGAACATCTGTACTATTAACTTTAAAAGTGATTGTGGTTTTTCCAGTGGATTCTAACAAGAGTTACACGAAAATGGATTCCAGTAAATGATAACTGCAAAACTCCAATACGCCCACACATCCTATAGTATAAAATCCGATTTTGGCAGGCCAAACATTTTGTTGTACTTTGTCAGTTCGTCGTCTTATAGGGTAGCTACAATTTCACTTTCAACAGTACGACCCGTGAGAATACTTCAGTGACGTACCGTGGCAGTAAGGAAGTCATTGATCTGATGAGTGCTCTTAGATTAAAACGAATCGAAGATATGGCTGCTGTAATGCCAAAAATAGTCGTTGTTATGATCTTCAATTCGGAGACTGGTTTGATGCAGCTCTCCACCCTACTCTATCCTGAGCAAGCCTCTTGATCTCCTCATAAGAACGGAACCCAAATCCATTTGAATTTGCTTACTATATGCGTCTCTTGGTCTCCGTCTGCGATTTTTTCCCATCACACTTCCCTCCAACGCTAAATTTACAATTCCTCGATATATAAGAATATGTCCTACCAGTCGGTCCCTTATATTAGTCAAGATATGCCAAAATTCCTTTTTTCTCCAAATCCGTTCAGTACCTCATCATTAGTTACGCGGTCTACGAACCTATTCTTCAGCATTCTTTGGTAGCACGACATTTCAAAAGACTATCCTTTTCCTGTCTGAACTATTTATCATCCAATTTTCACTCCCGTACAAGGCAACACTGCACACAAATGCCTTCAGAAGTGACTTTCTTACACTTAAATTAATATTCGATGTTAACAACTTACTCTTTTTCAAAAACGCTTTCCTCCCATTGCCACTTTGCATTTCATACCATCTGTACTACGACTGTAGTATGTTATTTTACTACTCAGGTAATAAAACTTATCTACCACCTATATTGTTTCGTTACCTAATCTAATTCCTTCAGCATCGCCTGATTTTTTAAGACTACATTCCATTACCTTTGTTTTGCTCTTGTTAATGTTAATCTTATATGCACCTTTCATGACGCTGTCCATTCCATTCAAGTGCTATTCCACGTCCTTGGCTGTCTCTGACACAATTACAATGTCATCATTAAAGAGCAATGTTTTTATTTCTTCCCCCTGAACTTTAATCCCAACTCCAAATTTTTCCTTGCTTTCCTTCACAGCTTGCTCGATGTAGAAATTGAATAACATTGGAGAAAGACTACAACTCTTATTCCCTTCCCAACCAATTCTTCCCTTTCAAGGGATCTAACATTCCACGCTCCGATCCGTAGAATGCCATTATTGTCTTTTCTGATTACGACATCCTTATGAGTAGTCCCGCCCGGAGATCCGAATGAGAGATTATTTTAGCTCCGAAATATTTTACCCGAGAGGATGCAATCATCATATTTTCATACAGTAGAGCTGCATGTGCTCCACTAAAGTAACGACTGCAGTTTCCCCTTGCCTTCAACCGTTGCAGTAATTGTATGGCAAAGCGACATTAGCTGATGTTACAAGGCCATATCAGTCAATCATCCAGACTGTTTCCCCTGAAACTACTAAAGAGGCTGCTGCCCCTCTTCAGGAACCATACGTTTGTCTGGCCTTTCCACAGATATCCCTCCGTTGACGTTGCACCTACTGTACGGCTACCTGTAACACTGAAGCATGCAAGCCACCCCTCCTCGGCAATGTTAGTGGTTCCTGGGTGTGGAAAAATAGTTGAGAAAACCGAAAGTCAACTGCAGTCATCTCTGTCTTTCATATCAACTGATGTAAATGTTTAAATGCTCCAATGATACATCTCGGTCTGCTGAGTATTCTAAGGCTAAAACGAATTGCGTACCTTCACTAGAACTGTAGCAATGTGCACTCATAATTCTCTTCATAATGAATTACTGGAAATGTTCAACAGTTCAAATGAAACAGTATGTTCTAATAAGTGTTCGTAGGCGAATAAGTACTGCATACCTTAATTATAAACGAAAATATTGCAGAACAAACCAATTAAAACAGTCACAGCAAGGACTGAAGGACACCGCATTTGAGTATAGATAAAGGAAGGCGTGAGTTGAGTGAACTAAGATACTTGATTACATATCTGCGGATGAATGCCTTTCGTTTAAAACAATAATGAAGGAAATCGACTGGATATAATGGCCTTGCGTACAAACTTTAGTATTTATAATTTTTAATATATAAGATTTGTGTGATTATTGAACACACTTAAATTTCTTTCATATTGCACATTTATTTTAATAACATTTAAATTACTGACTATCTGCTCACTGGTAGTACTGATTAAAACGGTAAAAATTACATGCCAAAGAAATGTCACATTAGAGCACTGTCCATGGAGAACTACACCAAAATGAGTATGCTGGTGCAGCCCTTAGTGAAATGTTTTTAGGTTTTTGCTTTTCCACAGCCTGATACTGATTCCTTTAGATGACGATTGTGATGTTTCTCTAATGTAACATTTCTTTTGCTGGTATTTTCTTACGTAAGGGACAAAACTGCTGAGGCATCAGTCCCTTGACGTACACACTCCTTAAACGTTTTTCTACCATTAACAAACTCAATTACTTCATCAAAATTTTCTTCTTGCATCCTGTATATCTTCATGTAACACCCTGTTCTTGTTTTCATATTTTTCGTGTTTGATAAGCTGTATTCGCGTGCCTGACCTATGTGGTGCAATTGAATGAATTATTTTGAAGCACAATATTAGCTAGCATCCTGTATTTTCGAACCGTTTAATGTCACTAAAATTCTTGCACTGTGACAGTTCGTCCCGGAACTGTACAGAAGACAGCGAGGTTTGCCTTTTCACTTTCTGTAAAATAATGAGGCAAATTCATCTGAACAAATGAGTATCGTGGAATTTTGATTCAAATCTGTCAATTGGAATTTTTGGCACAGTTCTTTGACTATTGGCATCTGATGTGCACTTCAGTGCTATTGAAGATTCAAATGACATGTATTCTCTGTGGGTGACATAATCTTGTTGTGAAAAGCGATTTAAAGCTTCTCTTTAAGCAACCAGATAAAATCTTAAGCTTCGGATTCTAAATGACAAAATGTTCTCGTTATTGTACTTTGTATTCTTTGAAATTTCAGAAATAATAAACTTCATGGTCTAGCTGTACTACCTCTATATCCAACAAATTCGCAGGAAGCTTGGGATTGTATATGAACAGCTTTTCGCTTTGTACTTCAGAAGGTTTGAGGTATTTATTGCCAATAAGCCGCAGAAATCGTTCACATTCCGTTACCAATACTGTAATGAGTATTTTACCAGATTGTAATATTGCATTCAATGAACTGAAAATGGGTAGCACAAAATGCAAAAACTGTAAGTATGCTTCTGTGAATAAACTATCTAAACAATTTAATATTAACCGGGAAATAGTATTCTTGTCCTCTATCGCTGCTTTTGAAAACTAATTCCAAAAACGGGCTACTGCTTCAGAATTTTGTCAATGCAGCTAAAAAGAGACAGCCATCTTGTCCGTTTTGCATTGTTAATTTTACATTTAGCTACCCTCATTTTCTCCTGTAACTCCTCCAAAACGGCCTGCCTATTTGGACTCCTCAAAAGGTAGGCCAAAATTAGATGGAGTGTCTTTGACAATTGATCAAAAGCTAAGCATGCAATAAATTGTGCTGTATGACATATGAAACAAAATAATTGTTTCCTGTATTTCTTTTTACAATATAAACAGCGACAGACTGATTTTTTTTCCAATCGTCACACTGGCATTATCACTGCAATATCCAGTTATTTGATTTATTGAAAGACAATCGTCATGTAAAGTCTTTTCAAGACTTCTGAAAAGACATTCTGCATTGACACCATCTGCCCGTATTTTAACCATGAAACAGTGATTTCGCCATCATTATTGTACCTAGTCAAAATACACAAATGTTTGCCAACTCAGATGACTGTGCTTTTATCTACTAAGATGAAAAGATGTTCTGATTTTAAAAGCTGAGTTGTTGCATTTTGCACACTTTTACTAATGATACTTTTTACAATATTAATAATTTTAGATAGTTGCATCTTTACTTCTGAAGCAATTTTTGAATCGGGGAAACTTGTTTCAGATAATTTAACAGTGTGTTCCACAGAGTTAAAGCTAAAATTGTGTTCTACCGCTGTGAGAGCTAGCCGAATTTCTGGTGTTGTAGATTTATTAGATTATGCAGTTGTGTTAATTTTGCCATACTTATGAGATGAAATTAATTATTCTGATGTGTTGCAATATTCTTGTGTTTCAGTAATTCACATCTGCCAATATTTACAACTTCATTGCAGCACAAATACTTCGCTTGGAATTTGTCACCCACATGAGAAACTAACCATCCTTTGAATGTTGTCTCTTCTAACCACTTTTCCGGAAAAGCTTGTTTTCTCCACGTTTTCCCACTTTTTGGCCGTTGACTCCTTACTGTGCCCACATATTTAGGCGTTGCTGAACCGTCTCCTTCATCAGCTGACTTTTGCACTGATCACAACAAAATAGAACAGTAAGTGTTTGGATTTGACACATTACCTCGAGACCAATCCGACAAGTGACCAGAAAGTCCGCACTGTGTTTGTTGAATGGGGGTATCCACATCCAAATAACGAGTAAAGGTTCTGTCAAACAGAGAGCGGGCAGTCCGCGCGGGCAGTTCGCGAGGGCACTGTGTTGCATTCTGCCTTACCGCCTCAGTCAAACAGGGAACGGTCGCCCGCGTGCAGCGGGCAAGCTGTGATTTTCTAGAGACCGCGGCGGGCAAGCGGGAGCAGTGTGGCGGAAAATACACAAATTGATCGATTCGGTGCATCCATACGTGACCCAATGCGTCTAAGAAGACAGATAGTTGGATGGTGATATACAGAAGTCTGAATCAAACAGGTATTTTTATTTTTCATAATTAGAAACCAATTTATACCTACTTGTCTAATCCAAACTATTACATGAAAATAAATTAAGCGAAATATTGAAAATTACAGTATATTTCTGGTTGTGTTATGGAAAATACAGTTAAAAAACGTAATAAAAACGATGTGGTTACACAAACATTAACGCATATGGTGCAGAAGGTAGTTGTTGGCTGCCAACTGTACATACCACTTGATGCCAATACCTTGTTACTGGTTATTGACAAAATACGCTAGAAATAGGTTTCTGTTTTAGTCTTGGGGTATTCGAAAATATATTAGCCTGTAGGTTATCAATCTGCTCCTCTTGTTCAGTAGCCAAGTAGCTTGCATTGCTGCGGAGGAAATTATTAGACAGCACGCTGCTTCCAAATCTTTATTTACAGCATCAGTTTGTATGTCTATTTGCCCTAAAAAGACACGCCATTTTTCAACAAGAATTTCCACAACATGCCGTCTCTTGCAGAGGCATTTATTGTAAATGGCCTTTTGAGGATTTTCCAAGGCTGCAGATGTAGGGAAGAGACATATTCAATAATTCTGCAATTTAAACCAACAGCTACTAACACGCGAGGCAGACGAGTGTTTGTATCCTGCAATGACTTTCGAGGCAGAATATTTTCTACTTGTATAAATCCGTAAAGAAATGTTAGTGTTTTCAAAAATAACACTTTGTGTCTACTCAAGCTGCCCACATGAAAACCACAAACATGTCATCATGATCAACAACTCCAATCGAGACAACTGATTGTTTAATAACAATAATAACTTGAGCTACTCTTTTCTTGGACATTTTATCCGTACACGTTTACTATGTAGCTGCCAATGCAGTTAGCGAGACATTCGATAATAATTGAAAAACTGTCTTCACACAATGAAAGCTCTTTGCAAAGACGATGAAATTCACCATATTCTTCTCGTTTCATATTGATTTCATGAACTTATTTTCTTTGCTTCTTTGAAGCAAGCAAAATGAGAAGTAGAAATTCATCCTCGTCTGAACTGCTGCTCATGTATATACGCTCCGCAGCTGACTTACACACTACAAGCGCCGTTCAACAACCGGAACGCCGAGCGCTGCCCGCGCTGTGTCTGCTGCGGAACGAGGCGGGCAACAGCGCGGTCTTCCTGCGTGGGCTGCCCGGTCTCTGTTTGCCGGAGCCATAAGGGGAAAAAGAATCAAATGTTCGTTAAGCTTATGGGACTTAACTACGGGGTCATCAGTCCCTAAACTTACAATCTACTTATCAACTACCGTATACTAAGGACGACACAAATATCTATGCCCGAGGGAGGATTCGAACCCCCGACCGTAGTGTCCGTGCAGACCGTGACTGGAGCGCCTCAGTCCCCTCGGCCACAGCGGCCGGTCCATAAGGGGATTAACTGACATGACAGTGCAATGACATTCACTACATTACCTCCTACTGACGGTACTAGCGAACTCATCGATACGCTTTAATAAACCTTTTCATTTAAATAAAAACCTATCTTTCTGAAAATTGTAAGTACCGAAATGTAGGGAAAATTGCCTGCATCTGTCAACACGGTGCGCGCGTGCTTGCAGCGCAGCCGCGGCCGGCTGGTGGTGTGGGAGTCGGTGCACTCGCTGCTGCTGGCCGCCTACGCCGCCGCGGCCGCCGCGCTGTGGACGACGCTGCTGGGCGCAGAGGGGGCGGAGGCGGAGGCGCAGGTGCCCGTGCTGCGCAGGCTCTGCCCGCAGGTGGTCGCCACGCTACTCGTCCTGCTCACCGTTCACGGAGGTCAGTTCCTGCCACACACACCTATTCTGTTGTTGACTGATCTGATGCAGCTGCTCACTCTCCGCGCCACTCTCACACGTCCTCAATTTGAATACTCGTCTGGTTGAATATCTTACTGTATTCGTCTCTTGGTCTGTCTTCGAGACATTTATCGTAATGTTCCTCAAATATGTCATCAGATAAACTTCCACTAAAAACAAAGTGCGAAAAAATTCTACAAGTCAGTGAGTTGTGAGTTTAAAAATTTAGGTGAAATCATGCAAAAATCTGGGCTAAAACGAAAGAAAACGAAGAAAGAGTCTCTAAATTACAGAGAGCCTATAAACTCACCTGGTCCCACTACAATAAAAAAAAAAATATATTTCCACGGCCGCAAAACTACGACACTACAACACAGTAGTCTCACCAGAAGCTCTCTACGCATCAGAAACTACGAGCACCAAAGAAATGGCAAAAATCAAGGAGATGGAAAAACAAGAAAGGAAAATTCTGAGAAAAATCCACGGTGCAGTATGTAGAGGAAATATGTGAAAAAAAAACAAGGAAGGACTATACAGACAATCTGAAACAATCACGACACATCAGAAAACGCAGAGTAAAATTAATTTTTCATCCATATCGCCAGAATGAATGACACCAGACTAACTAAACAAAATATTCAACATAATTTCTACATCGAAACTGGGCACATCTTGGTACAAAGAAACCATAGAAGACCTGAAAACATTAAATAGCTCTATAAAAGACATACAAGACCGCAAAACCTGTAGGGAAAAAATCAGAAACCAAAAAGTTGACTTTAAGTCACAACACAAAAACAACAGACGAAAATGGACAGATGAACAGAAAAAGGCACAAAGTGAAAGAATGAAAGGTTTTTGGGAAGAAAAAAAGAAGAAAAAGACAGGAATAAAAGATAGATTTTTGTGTTTTTAGTGCTCTCCTTAAGGGGAATGACACAAATAATATAGGGTGTTTCACTAAGTGCGTTTGCCTCTGTAAATTATAAAATAATAGGTGACGGGAAATTTTAATGCGGTAGGTGAACACAAGAAATGTTACACTTTCTGCGGAGCTATACTCCTTAGGAAATCGATATTGTGACTGAAGATACCAGAAATCGTTTTGGCACTCTAGAAATACGGAATTAGTTTGACAGTACTCAGTATTTCATGCAAATATTGTATCGCCAAAGTGTCATAAGAGTAAAGATTTCGAAATCCATGCTGGTTTGATGTTAATATGTGATATATTTCTAGACATTTTATAAGTATTTGTTCAAACGTCCTGCTACATGTCGATATCGATACGGTGGATCTGTGCAATATTCCATTCGTCTTCCTCACTATAAATCAATGCTCGACATCACGTTGCAGGAGAAGTAATTAAATCATTGCATAGTGTCTGCACAAGATGTTCTAAATGTTCAAATGTTTGTAGAACTTATGGGACTTAACTACGGGGTCATCAGTCCCTAAGCTTACAAACTACTAATGAACTAGCTAATCCTAAGGACGGCACAAATATCCATGCCCCAGGGGGGATTCGAACCCCCGACCGTAGTGGCCGTGCAGACGGTGACTGGAGCGCCTCAGTCCCCTCGGCCACCGCGGCCGGCCAAGATGTTCTCGTAAGGTGTTGGACCACTCGAGAAAGACATTGTCTGTAGAAAAATGATCTTCCTGGTACGACTATGGCAGTGAAATGACAACATGGTGGATAGTGTCTGGTGATTGTGATAGTTGTGCTGCTTCCTGGAATGACAGAAGAGTCTAGATTAAAAGAAATAATCCGATACAAGCTGCTTGTGGCCATTGAGTGCACATCTGCACTGAAGGCTGGATCTGTAATTGTATTCTCCTTATTATGTATATTTATGTGGTGTCTGTTCTTTCGAAAGAAGAGTTACCAGACTTATGTATAAAAGATTCTTTCAAGATTCACTTGATATATTTTTGGTATTCCAATTAAAATATTTGAAAATTAAACTTTGGTGTGTCATCTAGTTACTAAAAATATGATTACAGAAAAAGGTAATGAATTTCACGTAGCAACTATAACTATTCTCGTTCCCTACATTCTGAATTATATGCATCAGCCTTCACAAGGGCAATGAGGAGACGATTCACGCTGCAGCTGTTCGCTTCCTACATGAAAATGTCGACGCTCTCTAAGGATTAAGAGGCAGTAGCTCTCAATTACAAACTGGAGCGAGAGTAACATTTTACCCTCTCTGACAGAGCTACAAACTGCCATATTGAACTGAGAAATATTTGTGGCAGATTATGCTGCTATGTAGTAAACAACTCAGAAAGTCAAAGCCAATTTTAAAATGATATTGAACTTATATCTTCACGGTCCAGATTGCGAAAATTGACCCTAAACATAAATATCTGTACAGTTGACCCCCTGATTACTACAAAATTTTCGTCAGGCTTTGAGAAATCGATAAGCAAAACAAATTTAAAGATTATTCATCTAATGAAATTTCTGGTGGGTACAACTGAAAACTACGTTAACTGGGAAAAATACATGTTTTGGCGAAGATAAAACAAAAGGTCTGTTATTGACACAACTATTAGAAGATTAAAACGCCTCCAAACCTGCAATTGCTCCACCTCTTCTGCAGTACTGCTGAGTAGTGTGCGATTATTATCTGTCGGGACAGAGGGAGGACGTTGGAAAAAATATATCAAATTATGCAGTAAATTGGCGGAAAGAAGGTCTCGGATGTTTTCCGTTTTTTTCATTGAGGTTGGATGGGAGGGGGGCAGAGCGCAGGTGGATGAGGTGAGGACGTAGTATTAAAACAAGAGCGTTTTCATTGTACCACGCTTCATCTATGAGATTTCACCAACCTTCTCCTACGAATGAAAATAGCTTTTGTACTCATAAAGTATGGTGTTACAATTGTAAGAATGCCGCGCAGAGTAGCCGTGTGGTCTAAGGCACCTTCTCATGGATTGGGCGGCTGCTCTCACAGGACGTTCGAGTCGCCCTCGGGCATGGCTGTGTGTTTGTTGCCCTTAGAAAATGTTCGCTTAAGTAGTGTATCAGCTTACGGACTGATGGCCATAGCAGTTAAGTCGCATTTCACACCCAGTTGAACATTTGATTTGAATTGTGAAAATAACATAATTAGAATTCGCACATATCCTTTGTAGCACTTAGTTTCTTGAGCTTCGTATAAGCGCGAGACAGTCGAAAAACTGAAGCGATTCTATGAATCCATTGCGAAACAGTTCACTGAATACCAGAACATCTTGAAAATGAATATCATCAGCAGAAGGTAATTTTTGTCGTTTAGCATTTTATTATTTGACAGATATTGAGAACACTTTATAAGTGCACAAAACGTGAATGATATACTACATGTATAAATTTGCGTTGTTGCACCAGAAGTGTTTAATTTTACAACACGCTTAGTTTTCTAGATTAAATACATCTTTTCTTACATCTAGATCTAATGAAGAGCGTTGAAAAGAAAGAATGGTTTCCTGAGTCGTATGATAACTAGCTAGGTGAAACATTTTGTGGTAGCTATGTTCATCATGATTCTATTCTTTAAATATTTGAATTAAAAGTCAAAAGATAATGTAGCTGCTCATTTTATAGCAAAATAGCTCTATCTGTGGTAGTTTATACTACACATTTGCCTAGGTTGGAAGAAACTTTTGATACTCGAAGGGCTGAGCCTGGCTTTGGGGCCTGGGCCTGTATCAGCCGTGGCTTGCGAGCTACGGGTTGGCCGGTCAACCATGGCAGAAGCCAGCGAGCTGGCGTCATGATGGTGGCCAACAGCCCCCAGCACAGTGCAGAGCGGGGTTCTAACGTAAATACAGAATGTTTAACTCCTGGCATCATAGTAAGAGCGGAAAGCAGAAATCAAAATCAGGCCGTCTCACTCCGAGCGATCAACTCGAGATAGTCGTCGCTCTTACTGAAGAGAAGCTGGTCCGACGGCGTTATAGATTCTATACTGAGATGCATTATGGAAGAAACAAACAATGAGGGTTTCTTAAATAATTATTAGTCCATATATAGGGTGTTTCGATAAGTGTGTGTGCCTCTGTAACTTATAAAATAATTGGTGACGGGTAATTTTAATGCGGTAGATCAACACAAGAAATGTTACACTTTCTGCGGAGCTATGGACATAGTTTATTGTATTATTTTCCAAAGAGTTACAGCATAAAGATATAATTTTTAAATGGAACAATAGTGTTTTCTATCGTGCATTGGATTCGTTGAAACCAGCTGCGTCCAAATCATTTTAACTACATTCCTATCACTGTTAGTTTGGGGGCTACAACCCATCAAAGTTTCAGGGGCAGATACCACACGCTGTACATAATACATGGCTGTGTGGTGGGTTATGGATGTTATGGCGGTGGGAATTTGATTTACATGAGATGTTCAAATGTGTGTCCATGTTCTTCAATGCCTAATGCAATGCGCCGTCGAAAGGATCTGCGGACGAGATGTTACATCACCGGTGTGACGGAGCGACATGCGTCCTCGATGCGCCGTTTAAAACCATTTGGGGATGTGGGCTCAGTGACATAAACACAATCCTTTAGATATCCCCACAAAAAGAAATCTACTGTTAAATCGAGCGACCTTGCGGGCCATGAATGAGGACCACGGCTCCCCAACCATCTTCCTGTAAACCTGTTGTTTAGTTCTTCCACAACAGAACGTGCAGAAAGGGCTGGGTGACCATCGTGCTGCATCCACATGTGGACTCTCGTGTGTAGACAGACATGTTCAAAGAGACCACCCAAACTGTCGGCTATAAAAGCACGATATAACGCACGTGTCAGTGTACCTGGGAAGTAGTGTGGACCGATGATTTCATCCCCAAGGATTCCACACCACACGTTAATAGACCACCTACGTTGACGGTCGACATGTCATACCCACTAAGGATTCTCTGCGGCCCATTAGTGCATGTTATGGCGATTCACTGCACCATAATTTGTGAACGTGGACTCATCAGAGAACATAACACTTCTAAAGACTCCAGCGTGAAATTACGCATGGCTCACTCACAGAATGTCACACTTGCACGGAAATCGTTCCCATGCAGCTCCTGGGTCAGAGACAGGCGGTACGAGTGAAACCTGTTGCCGTGTACTATCAGTGGCGGCGCTAGACGACAACTAGGAGTCGGCGAACTTGTCTTTGCGAGGCCCCTTTCATTTTTTCAGTAAGGAACTAAATGTTGAATAAAATGAGCTGAATTATACATCAAAAATCATTATACAAAAATTTTATTAGTATAATAAACAAGTCTTATTGCAATGACAAAAAATACAATAAGTAAAAACAAAATAAAGCAGAGAAACTTTTCGGCTTTTCGCCTAATTTTTTTAAGATCACATCATAATTAATACTATCCGATATTTCGTCTTCAGTTGATAGTACTGACAACGCAGATAGTCTTTCTTGGCTCATTGTGCTTCTCAAGTAAGTCTTAATCAATTTTAACTTTGAGAAGCTTCTCTAGGCTGAAGCTGTATTGACTGGAACTGTGAGCATGATTCTGATTGTTATGCAAACATTTGGAAATACTTCGTCCAAATTCTTTTCTAAAACGTACTTAAGAAGTTGTTTTGCGTCTTTGATTGAGTCTAGTGGCTGTGACTTTAAAAAAGCTGGATTTCCTCGTAAAATAGTAAAGGCTCTATGTCGATATTTTCAACTTCTCGGAGTAGCATACCTATATCATTACAGTGCTTGAGAAGGTTCTTCTTGGATACATATTTAAAATAATTGATATAAATAAAACCAAATCGCTCAAAATATTCTTCTAGCGCTTTCAATCGACATTCATTGTCAAGTATTACAGCATCTATCATTGCGTTAAAGAAATGAACTCTCTACTGCTTTACAGCAGATTATATTAGTACAACGATTTGTAATCGACAATTCGTTTTTCTTTTTTTTTTTTTTTTCTTTTTTTCTTTAACTCACACTTAATTTCGTTACTACTAACAATCGAGCTTCTGCAAAGTATGTTTCAAATCCTGTAATACGGAATTATCGAACTTACCCACTCCCATGAACCACAGACATTGCCGAGGTGGGGTGGCTTGCGTGCCTCAACGATACAGATAGCCGTACCGTAGGTGCAACCACAGCGGAGGGGTATCTGTGGAGAGGCCAGACAAACGTGTGGTTCCTGAAGAGGGGCAGCAGCCTTTTCAGTAGTTACAGGGGCAACAGTCTGGATGATTGACTGAGCTGGCCTTGTAACATCAGCTAATGTGGCTTTGTCACACAGCTACTGCGAACGGCTGAAAGCAAGGGGAAACTACAGTCGTTATTTTTCCCGAGGACATGCAGCTCTACTGTATGAACATATGATGATGGCATCCTCTTGGGTAAAATATTCCGGAGGTAAAATAGTCCCCCATTCGGATCTCCGGGCGGGGACTACTCAGGAGGATGTGATCATCAAGAAAGACAATACTGGCATTCTACGGGTCGGAGCGTGGAATGTTAGATCCCTTAATCGAGTAGGAAAATTAGAAAATTTAAAAAGGGAAATGGATAGGTTGAAGTTAGATATAGTGGGGATTAGTGAAGTTCGGTGGCAGGATGAACAGGATTTCTGGTCAGGTGAGTACAGGATTATAAATACAAAATCAGTTGGGGGTATCACAGGAGTAGGATTGATAATGAATAAGAAAATAGGAATGCGGGTAAACTACTATGACCAGCACAGCGATCGAATTATCATTGTCAAGATAGATACGAAGCCAACACCGACAACAGTAGTACAGGTTTATATGCCAACTAGCTCTGCCGATGATGAGGAGATCGAAGAAATATATGAGGAGCTAAAGGAAATTATTCAGACAATTAAGGGAGAGGAAAACTTAATTGTTATGGGAGACTGGAATTCGGTAGTAGGACAAGGAAGGGAAGGGAAGATAGTGGGTGAATATGGTCTGGGCAAAAGGAATGAAAGAGGAAGCCGCCTGGTAGAATTTTGCACGGAACATAATTTAGTTATAACAAACACCTGGTTCAAGAATCACAAAAGAAGGTTGTATACGTGGAAGAGACCAGGAGACACCGGGAGATACCAGATAGATTTTATAATGGTAAGACATAGATTTCGGAACCAGGTTTTGAAGTGTAGAACATACCCAGGGGCAGATATAGACTCTGACCATAACTTGTTGATTATGAACTGTAGGCTGAAACTGAAGAAACTACAGAAAGGTAGGAAAATAAGGAGATGGGACCTAGATAAATTGAAGGAACCCGAAGTTCTTAAGAATTTCAGAGGGAGCTTCAGGCAACAATTGCTAGAAACAGGGGAAAATAAAACAGTTGAGGAGGAATGGGTAAAATTGAGAGATGAAATAGTGAAGGCAGCAGAGGACAAAATAGGTAGGAAGGCAAGACCTACAAAGAATCCTTGGATATCACAGGAGATACTAAATTTAATCGATAAAAGGAGAAAGTATAAAAATGCAGTAAATGAAACAGGCAAAATGGAGTACAGACGACTAAGAAATGAGATTGTCAGGAAGTGCAAAATGGCTAAGCAGGAATGGCTAGAAGGCAAATGCAAGGATGTAGAAGAATGTATAAATAGGGGAAAAATAGATACAGCCTACCGGAAAATAAAAGAAACATTTGGCGATAAGAAAAACAGCTCTATGAATATCAAGGACACTTATGGAAAACCAGTTCTCAGCAAAGAAGGGAAAGCTGAAAGGTGGAAAGAGTATATAGAGAGGCTCTACAAAGGAAATGAACTTCGAGACATTAATGTAGGAAGGGAAGATGATGTAGATGATGATGAAATAGGAGATACTATACTGAGAGATGAATTTGACAGAGCACTGAAAGATTTAAGTCGAAACAAGGCCCCTGGAGTAGATGATATCCCGTCAGAGCTACTGAAGTCTCTGGGAGAACCAGCCATGACAAAATTGTTTCACATTGTGTGTAAGATGTATGAGACAGGTGAAGTACCCTCAGACTTTAAGAAAAATGTTATAATCCCCATTCCAAAGAAAGCAGGTGCAGACAGGTGTGAAAACTATAGAACCATCAGTTTAATAAGTCATGGTTGCAAAATATTAACACGGATTATATACAGAAGGATGGAGAAGCTGGTAGAAGCCGACCTCGGGGAAGATCAGTTTGGGTTCAGGAGAAATGTAGGAACACGGGAGGCAATACTCACTTTACGGCTTATCCTAGAAGATAGATTAAGAAAAGGCAAACCAACATTTCTAGCTTTTGTAGATTTGGAGAAGGCTTTTGACAATGTTGATTGGAATAAACTCTTTAAAGTTCTGAAGCAAGCAGGAGTAAAATATAGGGAGCGTAAGGTTATTTACAACTTGTACAAAAACCAGACAGCGGTTGTCAGAGTTGAAGGGCATGAAAGGGATGCAGTGGTTGGAAAGGGAGTAAGACAGGGTTGTAGCCTTTCCCCAATGTTGTTCAATTTGTACATTGAGCAAGCTATAAAGGAAAGCAAGGAGAAATTTGGAGAAGGAATTAAAGTTCAGGGTGAAGAATTAAAAACATTGCGTTTTGCCGACGACATAGTAATTCTGTCAGATACAGCAAAGGACCTGGAAGAGCAATTGAACGGAATGGACAGTGTGCTGAAAGGTGCATATAAGATGAATATTAACAAGAGCAAAACTAGGTTAATGGAGTGCAGTGTAAGAAAATCAGGTGATGCTGAAGGAATTAGATTAGGTAACGAAACAATAAAGGAGGTAGAGGAGTTTTGTTACTTGGGCAGTAAAATAACAAATGATGGTCGCAGTACAGATGATATAAAATACAGAATGGCAATGGGTAGAAAGGCGTTCTTGAAAAAGAGAAATTTGTTAACATCGAATATTGATTTAAGCCTAAGGAAGTCCTTTCTGAAGGCATTTGTATGGAGTGTTGCCTTGTATGGGAGTGAAACATGGACGATAAGCAGTGTGGACAGAAAGAGGATAGAGGCTTTTGAAATGTGGTGCTACAGAAGAATGCTGAAGATTAGGTGGGTGGAACGCGTAACTAATGAGGAGGTACTGAACCGAATTGGGGAGAAAAGAAATTTCTGGCATACCTTGACTAAAAGAAGGGATAGATTGGTAGGACACATTCTTAGACATCAAGGAATTGTGAATTTAGTGCTGGAGGGAAGTGTGTGGGGTAAAAATCGCAGAGGGAGACCAAGAGACGCGTATAGTAAGCAGATTCAAGTGGATGTGGGTTGTCGTTCTTATGAGGAGATGAAAAGGCTTGCTCAGGATAGAGTAGGGTGGAGAGCTGCATCAAACCAGTCTCTGGACTGAAGACCACAACAACAACAACTCACGAAATGAACGTCAAGAGTCAACAGTTACTTTCAGGTTCACTTGAACCGACTGCCGTTGTTTATTTCTATTGTTCATACGTAGTAAAATCTCGTACGTGTATTGCAACAATAAACTCAAAAGTTAACATTTTGTTCAAGACGACTTCACAGTCACTAAAAGTTTCAGAATCATCAGTTTTACTTTTCAGGTCATTCACGCTTTCAATGACATCATCAAATTAGAATAATATAGCTTTTAGTACCCTGATTCTGCTTTGTTTCAGACGCAGGTTCCTATGTCAGTTTTAATTTAGTTTTTATAAGTTCCCAATGCTTGCTACACCTTGTAAAGAGCACGTAAATTTTGTTGACGAAGCCGAAAAAAGTTGTAGCTGAGTTAGCTGCATCTATGAGAAGCAAATTCAAAAATAGCATTCTCATGGCGTGAAGAATTCTCGTGGATTAATATTGAGTATTCATGTTCTAACACCGTTATTAATGCCAACCATATTGGGGCCGTTATCAATTTTCTAGTAAAATAAAATTTAGTAAATGTCTATTATTTGCGTCTTTGCGGTAACTCTCATCAGATATCTGGAGGTTTTGTTTGAGACCATTGTGACGCTGTGAATCTGTTACTGGAAACACCCACTTCCCAGGATCTAATTCTGTAAATGACTCTGTTGTATTTCCTCTCGAATTTGTGAATCACAAATATTTTCACTTCTTAATCGGCTCAGCATGTTGTATAACAGCAGTGTCGCCCAATTCTGATGCTGTATCTGGTTCTGTTTCGGTGTCTACAGAAACTTGGAGGATAGATTCATCAGAGGCCTCTGGAGGAGATTCACCCTCCCCCACACACCGTCGGGTGGCTTGTGGAGTATGGATGTAGATGTAGATGAAGTAGGTTTCTTGAGAAATTTCATCATGCTCAAACTCATATCTTGGCCGCGGTGGAGTAGCCGAGCGGTCTAAAGCGCCTCGCTGCGGAGCACGCGGTTGCTCGCCGTGGAGGTTCGAGTCCTCCCTGGGGCATGGGTGTGTGTGTTTGTCCGTAGGTTAGTTTACCTAGGTTTAAGTAGTTTGTAAGCTACGGACTGATGACCACGCAGTTTGGTCCGATAGATTTACAGACATTTGAACGTTTTGAAACTCATATCTTGGTTGGACATAGCTGTCTCAGCCTTTCTTCTTCATTTTGATGCATCCCATTTCCTCCACATGTCTCTTTCTGTTGAGGGCCCTCCAAACATGATGGTCTAAAAATTATTTTTTGTTAAGTACTTTGATAAGTTCAGTTCTATCAAATGATGTGATTCCAAACTATTTTGAGGTTATTTTTACCATAACTTCCATAGGGTGTATTAGATTTCAATCTTTGTCATTGAAGTGAGAGGGTGTATGCAGAACGAATGAAACATTCTAAAAAGAGAAATGGCGATGTGCCCGAGGCACATAAATAAAGTGGCTAATGACCTTGATGACAATTGCAGTTAGAACGCTGTTCCGTTTGTCGGGACAATAGAAAGTTCATGCAATTCACGATATTCGGTGAAATTTCAGCCTCGAGACTGTTAATCGGATGTTTATCAATGTTAACATAAGACTCAAAACAAAAATCGCTGATGCGAAAATAAAGTTTCTCACTTAAAATAATTAGTGTACGAAAGTGAAAGGCAAATTATTGCAATGCAACCCAAAAGAGAAAATACAGCATACTGTCCAAAATTATCCCAATTGACGGTGCTTAAAAGTACTCAGTGTTGTGGTATAGAAAGAATTGGACATGGTATCGTCATACATGGTGTCACTGCATTGTTGTCTACCTTGTTGTCTTATTTGTAACTGAGTTGGGCTGTCCTTATTGGTTTTGTTGCATTATTTTCATTGTTTAGTATTTCAAACAGTAAACTCACTTTCGGTAACGCTAAGTATTTAACTGAAAATTCCATCGCTGGTGTACTCCTAAGGAAGTAAATACGGTCAATTAGATAGCTGCCGGCCGGGAAAGACCGAGCGCACTAAGGCGTCATACCACGGTGTGCGAGGTCGTTCCCTCGGAGCAGAATCCCACCCTTGAGTACGGATGAAATAAATCGCAATTTGCGATCAGTTATGGCTTCACTGTACTAGGTTTAGATGGAATACCTAGTCCGGAGAATGAAAATTTCTGCTCGGACGAGATTCGAACCCGGGATCTCCTGCTTACTAGGCAGACGCGTTGACCACTCCGCCACCGAGGACACAGTGACCAGTCCACAGCAGAGGAATCTTCCCTGCACCTCTCCCGCCACACCCAATCTCCATTCGCCAAGCTGTCTCTTTCCTATTACCACAGCCTATTTGTTTTGTAATGCTCGCAGCCTGAAACCCGTATTCCCGCATCAGGGAGAACAAACCATGAGGTATCGAGAGACAATTAATTGTCTTCTGGAGCCCAGCCTCGGCTTGTATACAATTATATAATTTTGACGACGTTACAGCGTTCAATGAATGAAATAAATCGCAATTTTCGATAAGTTATGGCTTCACAGTACTAGTTTTAGATGGAATACCAAAGTGCGGCGAATGAAACTTTGTGCGCGGCCGGGATTCAGAGCTGCGATCTCCTGCTTACTAGGCAGACGCGTTGACCACTCCGCCACCGAGGACACAGTGACCAGCCCGACTGCAGAGGACTTGGGTGTGGCGAGAGACGTGCAGGGAAGAGTCCTCTGCAGTCGGACTGGTCACTGTGTCCTTGGTGCGTCTGCTTAGTACGCAGGAGGTCCCGGGTCCGAATCCCGGCCGGGCACAAATTTTCATTCGCCGCACTTTGGTAATCAATCTAAACCTAGTACCGTGAAGCCATAATTGATCGCAAATTGCGATGTATTTCATTCATTGAACGCTGTAACGTGGTCAAAAATATATAACTTGAGTACATCTACATCTACATACATACTCCGCAATTCACCGTACGGTGCGTGGAGGAGGGTACACTGTACCACTACTAGGTATTTTCTTTCCTATTCCACTCCCAAATCGAACGAGGAAAAAAAGAATGCCTATATGCCTCCTTACGAGCTCTAATTTCTCTTATCTTGTCTTTGTGATCTTTACGCGAAATGTAAGTAGGCGGCAGCAAGATCGTACTACACGCAGCTTCAAATTCCGGCCCTCTAAATTTACATAAAAGAAATTCACGAAGGGCATTTCCATGACACTCGCGCATTGGTCAAACCTACCGGTAACAAATCTAGCTGCTCGCCTCTGAACCACCTCTATGTCTTCCTTTAAACTGATCTGCTGCGGGTCCCACACTTGAGCAATACTCAAGACGTAGTCGTACAAGCGTTTTATACGCGGTCTCCTTTACAGGTGAAGTACGTCTTCCCAAAATTCTCCCAATAAATCGAAGTCGGCTGTCCGCCTTACTCACAACTGTCCTTACATGATCGTTCCATTTCATATCGCTCTGCAATGTTACGCCTAGATATTTGAACGACGCGACACCATCAAGAAGCTCACTACTAATGCTGTATTTGAACATTATGGGATTGCTTTTTCTACTCATGCGCATCACCTTACATTTTTCTACATTGAGAGCCAGCTGCCATTCTTCTCACCAGCTATAAATTTTGTCTAAGTCATCCTGTATGCTATTACAGTCAGTTACAAACGACACCCTCCCATACACCACACCATCATCAGCAAACAGCCGCAAATTACAACTTACTCTGTCCGTGTTGTGTTCAAAAATGTTTGTAAATCTATCGGACCAAACTGCGTGGTAATCACTCCGTAGCTTACAAACTGCTGAAACTAAGGTAGAATAACCTAAGGACAACACACACCCATGCCCCAGGGAGGACTCGAACCTCCGACGGCGAGCCATCACACGCTCCGCAGGGAGGCGCCTTAGACCGCTTTCTATCTCTCTCTCTCTCTCTCTCTCTCTCTCTCTCTCTCTCTCTCTATGGGTAGTTCTTGTCCTTGCGGACGCTGATCGTGTTTGTTCGTTTTGGTTCTACGTGTTCTTTGGCTCGGCTACTCCACCGCGGCATGTTGTGTTCGTCCTTAGGTTAAGCTAGTGTGTGTTAGATATAGGTCGTCGCTACATAACCTAGCAGTTGAAAAGCGCCCTTAAACATCAAATTGAAAAAAAAAATGTCAAATTTTAACAATACTTTGCGAGACCCCCACAGGCGCGAGGCCGTCGGCGGACGCCTACGTCGCCGACGCCTAGCGCCGCCACTGTGTAGTATACGCCATACAGATGTGAGACTGACACCAGCGACTGCAGTAAGGCTCGTAAGCTGACATGAGGATCGTGGTGTAGTGCAGTTCAAACAAACACCTCCGTCTCCTTACTTCTTGCAGGTCTTCGTATGTTACTGCGGCGCATTACCAAGCTGCCTGTTTCCTGAAACCGTTGTTCGGCACGTAAGAACGTAATGGCTGCTGGGGCTCTTCGACTGGGATATCTCACGGCATACGCCGTGGCTGCTTCAGTGGCATCGTGTCGGCACTCGCCGAGCATCAGCAACATGTCAACGTACTCATTATTCGTATATGCCATCGTCATCTGATGTCAGTAACTGTGGTATATTGAGCCCCGGTTGTTTGTGTGGCTCCAACTTTCGGGTATATGGCCGTGTGCAGCGACAGTCGGCAGTCTTAACACATTGATGAAGCTTCTCGCTCCGTGACACCGGCGACGTTACAACTCGGCCGCACCACATTTAGAAGGCGCATTGTACTATGCACAGTGTTTGTGGTATCTGCCTCTGAAACTTTGAAGGGTTGTAGCTCCCAAACTAGAAGTGGTAGGAATGTAGTTTAAATTGATTTGGACACAGCTTGATTCAACGAATCCAATGCACGATAGAAAAAACTATTGTTCCATTAAAAAATTATATCTTTGTGCTGTAACTCTTTGGAAAATGATACAATAAACTATGTTCATAGCTCCGCGGAAAGTGTAACATTTTTTGTGTTGACCTACCACATTAAAATTTCCCGTCACCTGTTATTTTACAAGTTACAGAGGCAAACACACTTAGTAAAACACCCTGTATATATATATATATATATATATATATATATATATATATATATATATATATATGCCTGTATTTTCATATTTCCTAAGTGAGAGGCTTTGGAAGACCTCTTAGCAACTGAAATAAAATATGAGTTTTTTACTTTACTTTTAGCTGCCTTTAAATTGGAATTTTTTCATATACAGTTCCACCTTTACCCTATTTTTATTATAATTTTTTATACCTAGAGACAGTGTTCCGTATCAACATGTCAAAGACATTGAATGACAGGAGAAGCATTGAATTGAACTAAGTATGGAAGTCTGGGTTCGATTTCCACCTGTGCCACAAATTTTAATTCAATACTTCTCCTCTCATTCAATATCCTATTTTTATTTCATTTTTACACAGCCTCCATGCATACAGATTAATCAGTTTAGATGGACGCTGTCACAGTAATTTTTGTTATATAAAATACATCTCGCTCCTCCCCTCCATCCATTAATACACCCTCTGTCCTTCACAAAATATGCAAACGATTTGTCTTGCATTTACTAATTGATTAATTGCTGTTTTATTCTATCTCTCTCACTCGCTGTCGGCGCTCTTACATAATAACCTCAGTTACTCTCCTTGTCGGTTCCCTCAAAACACTATGATTAAATTTATTGGTTTCCGTTGACAGCATACTTTTAATTTATGCTTTCGTTACTGTAAATACTCATTATGAGACTGTGTTCTTTTCATATCTCCTTGCCTAATACATTCTTCGTTGTGTTAAATACAGAGCACTGGTGTTTCGACTAACCTCCTCCGCTTTCATCCCAACAGAATATACTGTTACAAATGGTATACATTTCCCCGTTTTAGAAACCGTTTTCTAATGCGTAATCAATGATCCTCGCAACTTTTAAGATGCATAATATTCCTTTTATTATCGTAAGAGCTATGCTACAAACTCGAGCGCCGCGCACACTACCTGCGCGATCTAAGCCATCATGTCGTGGATCAGGCTGCTGCTCGCGTTGGTGGTTTGAGTCCTCCCTCAGGCTTGGGTGTCTGCTTTGTCCTTATGTTGAGATAGTTTAAGTAGTGTGTAGGGGCTGATGACGTTAGCAGTTAAGGCCCATAAGTTTACACACACATTTTTCGCACAAACGTGAGCAAATTGAGACCATAGTTAAATAAGCATACAGCAACATGCCATACAAAATCACCATGGAGCATGCTGAACCGTAGTATTCTATAATACGCAATGTTACATAATTCTACATACTGTATATAATATTTTTGTTGTAGTCTTAATGGACCAAACAGCTGAGGTCATAGCCTTACATGCTACTTTAATTTTCGCTAAGGACGACACACACACACACACACACACACACACACACACACACACTCACACACACACACACACACACAACTGCACGTGACGGAGGAAGGTGTAGAACCTCTGGCGGGAGCTGCCGCAACTCCGCTATAAGACGCCTCAGACCGCGGGGCCAGGAATTTACTATTGTGTAGACAGATACCGACGAACTATTTTACTTCTCGAATCATGCGTTCTGCACTCCATTTTGACAAATAACATCTTAAAATCGGTAGTTTGTTGAGCTGATGCTATCTTGTAATGGGTAAGATGTGGTTTGATTGCTACTGGGGTAACAAACAGTTTTTAACAATAGCAGACATCCCCCTCTACACCTCCAGTAACGACGAGTAAAGAATTTAGGAGTGTACCATGTTTCAAATCATATTACACATGTCTATTCGCTACTGACTAGAACAAAAGTGGATTAATTTTTGTTGTTTCCTCAAAATGACAAACACGTGCAGGTCTCTACGAACGGCGCAATCCTAATTACTAGTGAACGAGAATGGGAGAGTTATTACCTTGTCGTCTGAGGTCAACGGTGACGAAAGGCGCAGGGTTGGAGTTCCAGGCAGCTCAAAGTTATTTGTTGCGCTACTTCTAGCCGAACATATGTACATACCGCTACTGATGAGAAAACAGTAAATATTTCCTCTCTATGCGTATATATATAATACATTAGCGAATAGTGCCGGGTTTCAGTCCCTGTCAGGAAAGAAGTCAATTGTATCGTCGTTTCAAGTCTTTGATTTTATGTAATATCTGGCCCGTGATCGTGCTTATTTAAAGATTCATATAGGTACTGCGTTCATTCCACAATGTTATGACGTTTGACACCTATGAGTTGCACTGTATCATATACCTTTATTGATTGCCTCTCAGCAACGGTTTGAATTTCATGAAATTCCTGGTGCAATGATAAGGTTAACCATACATTTCTGGGTTCTGACATTGGCCATGTTTTACATCTCTTTATGCCTCATCGACTCTCGAACAGAAACGGAAGCTTTTTTTGGTTAACAGTGCGTTCAAGTTCAGAGAACGAACAAAAACTCATTATGTCTTTGAATTAGTTTGATACGGTATCCGATTTGTCACTTACTGTATTGAAATTGAATTTACGTTCCTTTCTCTAATATTTTTTGTATGGCGGTATTGAATTACATGTGGACTGACTGCTAGAAGGAGCAATGTTCTCTACTGCTTCTTATGGTACCCACTGTGAATAGTCGAACGACCGTACTCCACAGGGGTTTGGTGATTACTGGACCTGCAACACAGCTACGTTAGTTGGGTTTCATTAGCAATGATCCACTTTTTTCGCTATCAATTGTACCTGTGAGTATATGCTCCTGATGGATTGCTTTTCTCTTGTTCTTGATAAACACATTTATTTCGTTACTCCAGCTGGATGGAATTTTTTGTTCTTCTTGAACACGTTTATTTCGACACTTTTAGATGAGTACATTTATTTATTGGTTTCATTGTGTTCATAAAAAGCCATCCATCTGGAGCACACAGGTCCATGAAAACACATAACAAATAACACCCCAAACCAAAAATGATATTAAAAAATTAAATAAACTTCGTAAAACTTTGTGCTAAGAAGCTGTTTCTCATCTGGTGAGGTTAGAATTTGAGATATTGTAACATAGAGGTTCTCGTGCCATGTGTGTTACCTAACGACAGGGGTTGCTCCATGGCCAGTTCAGCAACTAGACTCACCACGTTTGCGACTAGAGCAAACAATGCTGTGGCTGTATACATGAAAAAAAATAATAATAAGATAAAAAAAACCTTTCAGGATTTCTCTTCAAAATGACATACATATGATATTTGTACGCTGTTTGGTTCCTGTGCAATAAATAATTTAAAGTGTTCCAGAACTTTATGTACACCCTTTATTAAGATCACATAGCGATGTCTGTTGGTTTGCACGACAGAGTTGTTAATATTGTTAGATCACTTATAATCTACTTCGATTATTTGTTCCAACTTATGCGTGGACATCGATATGTATTCTTTCCTTGGCTATGAATGTGAATAAAATATCGGTTCCCCACTAAAGTCATTTCGTGAATAACTTTTAACAGATAGTTGCGAACTGGCCTTCGTTTTGTCCTGGATGTATTCCAACGTCCACTACTGTCATTATCTGACGGATGTCTGAGCTTTCTGGAACATTATTCTCAACTGTACTACGTTTCTAGACCTTTTGTTTCACATTAAAAAACCAAATGGTTGTTTCTGTAAGTGACCCGTCTGAAGCAACAACTGTTATAACGTAATTTACTGTATGAGAAAATGCATCTATATTTCGAGTACTGCTAAGGGTGCCTTCATCAGAAAATAAACTACAACATGAGACGTCAACACACAGAGCTAAATGTGCTCTTGTTGCCTAAAGTTAGTTGTATTAGCTAGTTAAGAACCAGCAGTCCGAAAAATAAAATACATAGTGGCTGGCCGTTGTGGACTGCCAACGTGTCCCCGGTTAAAGCGGAAACGTAGTAGTTTTGCTACTGATAAAGTGACCTATAGTGGTAGTCGAAATCTAGAGAAAGTTAAGTTATTTCAAAGGAATTTGTGGGTCTGCATTTTCTCATACAGTTAATTACTGAATGGTTTTGTGCACATGTGCTCATCCGTCACTTTTCTTTAATAGCTGCCGACTCACTATTCTCATCTCTAGGTCATTTACTTTATTTATTAACCACACAGTACTCAGGATTTTATTTTACTAGTTTATTCACCAAGTTCTAATCAACTATACATACAATTCAAGGGTGATTCATCGACTTATATGTGGCTCATGACTGTCTTTGCCGACAAAATTTATTCAACTCTGATCATTTCATAACTACAACTTCACTGCTGGTAACAGCTCGATAACAAAATTTCTTACCTGTTGCAGGTCTGCAAGTGTACGCCCTGATTGTCGTCGAGTCCCTCAGGAGGAAATTCCTGAAGGAGTCGCCGCCTCCCAGCCTGGATATCGGTTACCAAAAGCTGGAGCGCTACTAGAACTCGTCCTCCCAGCGTGGCGTCAGTCGCCACGAAAAAGCAAACCGCCATCGTACAGCGAATCAGGACTTCAAAACGCCTGTGTGTCTGCTTCATGGGGATCCTATGTTAGAAAACATCCATCCTTTTTTACAATATTGTCATATAAATTGTCGACGTCTTCGCGTCAATCGTCTTAGTCTGGCAGGTCATATAATTCGGAATCACCTTTATTTGAGTTAATAATTTCGCCGACGTTTCCAAGTGACGCTAGGCTGTGTTTTGCATTGGTTGTGCCCTAAGACGCTGTAGGGCGTAGTCACCCTGCTGCGTGATTTGTGCAATATGTGTTACAATTAGTGCACTCATCTTCACCGTGTCATCGGGAACGGGCTGAGAGACATTAAAATTTTCATAAAACTTCTAAAATTTCAGTTCACTAGGGTAGCATACTTGTTTAGTAGGCTCCACTAATTTTTTTGTAATCTCGTCACCAATCAGTACTAAAAGACAGTATCATCGGGCTCCATTAGCGAAAAATTATCTATCCAACCAAACTTATTTCAAAGGCTCCCCATGGTGTAAGGAAACACTCATAGAAGTCTGATACGAAAATTTTCAAACAGGAATCTGAAAAGAAAATCATCTAGGTGAAGTTCTGCGCTACATGAGGCATGGTTCTACTTTCAGAATAATTACAAGAAATATTTCCAATATGTACATAAGCTTGTAAAAACAATACAGAAATAAACAGTAATGAATAAACAAAACTGATTAGAAAATTACCTTCGCCTTGGCTCCCTCTATCACTTTATTACACTCCTGTTCCAAAATCTGTGTTACAAAATTATATACCATTGCTCAACACGTACAAATGATGCTTATTTAAGACTTAGAACAAATTTGAACTATATTGACTTATTAGTAGCAGAGACCCTTAATGGAAATATAAGTAAAACATTTGTTATATTTTGTTAGACAGATATTGAAGGAAATTCCCTATTTATCCTTTTTTACTTACATGAATAAAATTTAACGTACGAAATCCTACATTTCAAAATTTAACGTATCTAATTCTACATTTCAGTGGGGAACGAAACGGAACGAAAAATCTGAACAGAAATAATTACGGTAGAAATAACCCTATGTCGTAGAGATTTGTAACATCGAATTTCGTTGAACGTTCTTGATCAGTGACGGAGATTCCAAGTTCCATTATGTACGTAAAATACAAATTTAATAAAGTATCAAGATCGTGACCTTTAATGGCATAAGGTTATGCACTCTATTTTACCTTATGGCAATTTAATTTGTGAACGTATACCGCCGGCCTTAGCGGCCGAGCGGTCTGCGGCGCTCCAGTCACAGTCTGCAGGGCCGCTACAATCGGGGGTTCTAATCACCCCTGGGGCATGGATGTTTGTGTCGTCTTTAGTGTAAGGTAGTTCATAAGTAGTTTGTCAGTTTAGGTACTGATGACCCCACAGTTAAGTCCCTTAGGCTTAACAAACATTTGAACATATCCTATTCAAACTAGCGCACATATTAATTTCGTGGCAGTTTTAATCTATGAAAATTAATCTGTTAAAACTAGCAGACATATTAATTAATTTAAACACAATTAATTTTTTGAATATATAATATAGCCGAAAAAAGTTTCCTTCCTTTGAGACTACATAATTCAAATATACACTTTCAGATTTGTCCGGTCTGCTTTTATTATAGGGGTCAATTTATTTTAGTAAAGCTACGGAGTGCCAACTGAGAGTCAACATTAGGGTTCGCAACACGAACAGAGAACCAGGTATTACTAGGGGCACTGAACGCGTACAAGTACCGTTACCACCGCCTAAATACTGACTGCCTAGGTACGAAGCACGGAGCTCGAAGACTAAGACAAGCATCGCATCAGTGGTTAGTTGGGATCCTGAATGTAGGGCTTCTCCGTGCACCATATAGGAATCACTTCGTCTTAGTTCCTGTCGCACTTAGTATCAAAATGTTTGTTAAGCTTAAGGGACTTAACTGCCGGGTCATCAGTCCCAAAACTTACAAACTACTTATGAACTACCTTATACTAAAGATGGCACAAACACCCATGCCCTGGAAGGGATTCGAACCAGCGACCGTAGGGGTCGTGCAGACTGTGACTGGCACGCCGCAGACAGCTCGGCCACTGCGACCGGCATCGTAAGAAGATTAAAGTTCATGTCTCCAGGCATTATACTGCTTATGGTATGTAGATACAAAGATTAAACTAATTTCTTCAAAAAAGTTCATCAAGCACGAACATTATGTAAGCATAATCCCCATTCCAAAGAATTAAGGCGCAGACAGGTGTGATAACTACAGAACCATCAGTTTAATAACTCATGGTTGCAAAATATTAACTCGAATTATTTACAGAAGGATGGAAAAGATGGTAGAAGCCGACCTCGGGAAGATCAGGTTGGGTTCAGGAGAAATGTAGGAATATGGGAGGCAATACTCACTTTACGGCTTATCCTAGAAGATAGATTAAGAAAGGACCAACCTACATATCTAGCTTTTGTAGATTTGGAGAATGCTTTTGACAATGTTGATTGGAATAAACTGTATCAATTTCTGAAACGAGCAGGAGTAAAATATAGTGAGCGTACGGTTATTTACAACTTTTACAAAAAACAAGACATCGGTTGTCAGAGTTGAAGGGCACGAAAGGGATGCAGTGGTTGGGAAGGGAGTAAGACAGGATTGTAGCCTTTCTCCAATGTTATTCATTTTGTACATTGAGCAAGCTATAAAGGAAAGCAAGGATAAATTTCGAGAAGGAATCAAAGTTCAGGGTAAAGAATTAAAACTATTGCGTTTTGCCAACGACATAGTAATTGAGCAGTTGAACGGAATGGACAGTGTGCTGAAAGGTGCATATAAGATGAACATTAACAATAGCAAAACTAGGGTTATGGAGTGTAAACAAAATCAGGTGATGCTGAAGGAATTAGATTAGGTAACGAAACAATTAAGGAAGTACATGAAGTTTGTTACTTAAGCAGTAAAATAACAAATGAATGTCGCAGTACTGAGGATGTAAAGTGCAGAATGGCAATGGGTAGGAAAGCGTTCTTGAGAAAGAGAAATTTGTTAACATCGAATTTTAATTTAAGCCTAAGGACGTCCTTTCTGAAGGCATTTGTGTGGAATGTTGCATTGTATGGGAGTGAAACATGGGCGATAAACAGTGCGGACAGGAAGAGGATAGAGGCTTTTGAAATGTAGTGCTACAGAAGAATGCTGAAGATTAGGTGGGTGGATCGCGTAACTAATGAGGAGGTACTGAACGGAATTGGGTAGCAAAAGAATTTCTGGCATACCTTGACTAAAAGAAGGGATCGGTTGGTAGGATACATTCTGAGACATCAAGAAATTGTGAATTTAGCGTTGGAGGGAAATGTGTGGGGTAAAAACCGCAGAGGAAGACCAATAGATGGATACAGTAAGCAGATTTAGACAGATGTAGGTTGCCGTTCTTATGTGGAGTTGAAGAGGTTTGCTCAGGATAGGGTATTGTGGAGAGCTGCATCAAATCAGTCACTGGACTGAAGACTAATAAAACAACAACAATGACGCGAATGTAAATAAGACTTGATTAATGGATTTCATCTTTGCCGATTTTGTAAGTGAATTACGTACGGCAAGTATCACAAGATATTACGAACCGTCTGCCACTCGTGCTCGATGAAAAATAATTTTACTTTGTAATCGTACTAACCCGCAACTTCAGCTTTGTAGCTACTTTCGTATTATAGAAAATAGCCAGCCAGAAGGTCACAATTCGGCACCTTCCAAATTCGTTCAGTCTGCTGCAGGAAATAGGAGTACGTCTCTGCGTCATGGCGCCTGTTTTCGTCGTGCCTTGATATCACACTGAACATTACGGTTGTATACATTCCGTGTTAAAGGGTACTACTCTGCCGCGGTGGAGTAGCCGAGCGGTCTAAAGCGTCTCGCTGCGGAGCGCGCGGTTGCTCGCCGTGGAGGTTCGAGTCCTTCCTGGGGCATGGGTGTGTGTGTTTGTCCTTAGGTTAGTTTACCTAGGTTTAAGTAGTTTGTAAGCTACGGACTGATGACCACGCAGTTTGGTCCGATAGATTTACAGACGTCTGAACATTTGGTACTACTGTATTAGTTGGAGAACAACACTGAAACCGTTAGCAGTACATATACCATTCCCCAGGTGACATCTTCTTTGGGTGAAAATCAACAATGGCTGTCCAGGTGTACAATTCCATTACCGACAGTGTACATAACTCTTCGTCCTATTTTCACACGACTGCTTTATGGGAAAATGGTTTTAGCAAAGTGATTAAATATTAAACACTGTAGATGAAAGCTAACACACTAACCGAACTCCAACTTCCAATTTTAATATCTGCTGATCACCTTCTGAACAGTCCAGTTAAATTCTTCGTTAAATTACTAATATTTTACTGATGTAATCTGTTCATTATTCTCAGAAGAAATGTGGGGAGTAAACTACAAACTATTCTCCTATAGTCTATGTTCTTCTTTCTCCCATGTTTTCAAAATCATATCCTGATAGCTACAATTTGTTTGCATTACTCTACACTTCAAGATTGATTCCTATGTAGACATTTTGACAACTACTATGGTGCATCTTCAGTTAGTATGGAGTACTTAAGCCTATCACAATACTCTTACATGTTTGTGCTTTTAAATTTTTCAAACTCAGCACTTATTTCTGATTTGTCTATGAGGACAATAACATTCCATTAGTAGCAGTCACGCCGCAAATAATGTGTGGAAGAAGTCGAGCCGGCCGCGGTGGACGAGGGGAATGAGGCGCTCCAGTCACGGTCTGCACGGCCACTACGGTCGGGCGTTCGAATCCCCCCTCGGGCATGGACATTTGTGCCGTCCTTAGTATAAGGTAGTTCGTAAGTAGTTTGTAAGTTTAGGGACTGATGACCCTGTAGTTAAGTCCCATAAGCTTAACAAACATTTATTTGAAGAAGTCGATTGGGAGCGGTCGCTCGGAGGCGTGTCAATGCCGGCATTATTCATGAGATGAGACCATAAAGAAATGTAATTTATAGCAGTCAGCAATCTTCGTGGTTAAACAGAAGTGGATTTCTATTTAATGAAACTCGAGTCGAGGTGGCAAAATTTGCCTAAAAAAAAAAAAAAAAAAAAACCTAGTCCGTTTGTAAAATATTATTTCAGAAAGGTATAGTCCTTAAGATTAACTATCGATTAGTTTTATGTACCTATAGATTGCTTTGTAAGAAACACTTAAACTCCTTTAAAAAAATTATACTCCTGATAACTCGTCAACATCAAGTTTACAAACTTATAATTTACTGTATTTTACGAGGTACCGTGAAACGGGGTGATTTCGGACAGTTTTGAGATTACTTTCACTATAATTTTTGTAGGTTTTATCAGATTGCATTTTTTACGGAAATGGTGGGGTACATGTACAACCAATAAAATATCCTATCAACAGAAGGTCCATGGGCATCTACTTTCGCCTGAGACAGACAAAGTGTCCGAAATCACTCCATAGACTGGTGTGATTTGGACACATGTTTATTTCCAATCTCTGTCCGGTGTTTCGAAGTGTATGGGGTGATTTCGGGCTCAAATTGACTATTTTTATATTCTACTTTATTTCTGTTTGACTTTAATGACTTTTAACGTATTTTAAGGACGTCCGTCATTAAAATAATGGATAAGATCTGAGATAAGAAATTTTATTTATCAAAGAATTTTCTACATATTAATGAAATAGTAAAATGGCTAGTCTTATTTAAACTATTTACATGGCTGTGGTTCCTTCCCAACGTCTTCCACAGCACAGCACCTGTTGGCCAAAATTGTAACTATTTTTCCCCAGTATAAATTCATTCTGCCTCAGCTCACACCTTTCAGGGCAGGCACACTTCAATTATAACTACTATATAGTAGTGTCCAAGATATCTACATCTACAACCATACTCCCCAAGCCACCGGACGGTGTGTGGCGGAGGGTACCTTGAGTGCCACTTTCGATTTTTCCTCCTATTCCAGTCACGTATTGTTCGCGGAAAGAAAGATTGTCGGTATGCCTTTGTGTGGGCTCTAATCTCTCTGATTCTCTTCGCGAGATATACGTAGGAGGGAGCAATATACTGCTAGACTCCTCAGTAAAGGTAAGTTCTCGAAACTTCGACAAAAGCCCGTACCGAGTGACAAAGCGTCTCTCCTGCAGAGTCTTCCATTGGAGTTTAGCGATCATCTCCGTAACGCTTTCACGAATACCAAATGATCCCGTAACGAAGCGCGTTGCTCTCCGTTGGATCTTCTCCACTTCCTCTATCAATGCGACCTGGTACGGACCCCACACCGGCGAGCAGTATTCAAGCTGTGGGCAAACAAGTGTACTGTAACCTATTTCCTTTGTTTTCGGACAGCATTTCTTTATAATTCTCCCAATGAATCTAAGTCTGGCATCTGCTTTACCAACGATTGATTTTATATGGTCGTTCCATTTTAAATCCCTCCTAATGACTACTCCCAGGTAATTTATGGAATTAACTGCTTCCAGTTGCTGACCTGCTATAGTGTAGCTAAATGATAAAGGATCTTTCTTTCTGCGTCTTCGAAGCACATTACACTTGTCTACATTGAGCTTTAACTGCCATTCCCTGCACCATACGTCAATTCCATGCAGATCTTTCTGAATCTAAATGTTACAACCTCTCTATATACCACCGCATCATCCGCAAAAGCTTCAGTGAACTTCCGAAGTTATCCGCAAGGTCATTTATATATATCGTGAACAGCAACGGAGCCACAACACTCCCCTGTGGCACACCTGACATAACTCCTACTTCGGATGACTTCTCTCCATTGAGAATGACCTGCTGCTTTCTGTTATCTAGGAATTCCTCAATCCAATCACACAATTGGTCTGATAGACCATATGCTCATTAAACGTTAGTTGGGAACTGTATCAAACGCCTTGCGGAAGTCGAGACACACAGCATCTACCTGAGAAGCCGTGTCTCTAGCCCTCTGAGTCTCGTGGACGAATAGCGCGAGCTGGGTTTCACACTAACGCCTTTTTCGAAACCCATGCCGATTCCTACAGAGCAGTTTCCTAGTTTCGAGAAATGTCATTATATTCGAACATAATACATGTTCCAAAATTCTACAACTGACCGACGTTAGAGATATAGGCCTATAGTTCTGCACATCTATTCGAGAACCCTTCTTGAAAACGGAGATGACCTGCGCCATGTTCTTCTAGAGACCTACGATACACCACTGCGAGAAGGTTGGCCAGTTCCTTCGCGTACTCTGTGTAAAAACGAACAAGTATCCTATCAGGTCCTGCGGCCTTTCCTCTTTTGACAGATTTTAATTGTTTTTCTATCCCTCTGTCAAATATTTCGATATCTGCCATTTTGTAATCTGTGCGGCAATATAGGGAAGGAACTACAGTGCTATGAAGGTTGTATGCAATGGTTTGTATGTTCATAAATGGCGTTCATAGATTTATCTTCATCGAAAGTAAAATGTCTTGTACAAAGCACTGAAAGGGAGTCAGAAAGAGTACGTAATTTAAACTTCGGGACTACTTTGGGGAGAGAAGAGGGTAACGGGAGAAACGGTAGGAGATAGCGGCGAATGGATGAGGGAGCAAAGGGAAATTCAGTTAGGGGTCGGGCGCGCTGACTGGCTGTTTACACACACAACTGCACGTGACGGAGGAAGGTGTCGAACCTCTGGCGGGAGCTGCCGCAACTCCGCGTTAAGACACCTCAGACGGCGGGGCCAGGAATTTACTATTGCGTAGACAGATACATATGTATTTTCAATCTGTCCGGTGTTTCAAAGTGTATGAGGTGATTTCGGACGCAAATTGACTTTTTAATATTCTACTCTCTTACTGTTTGACTTTAATGACTTTTAACGTATTTTAAGGGCGTCCGTCATTAAAATAATGGATAAGGTCTGAGATAAGAAATTTTATTCATAAAAGCCTTTTCTCTATGTTGATAAAATAGTGAAATGACTGTAGTCTTATTTAAACTATTCGACGTGGCTGTGGTTCTCCGCCAACGACTTTCACAGCACAGCACCTGTTGGCCAAAATTGTAACTATTTTTCCCCAGGATAAATTCATTCTGCCTCAGCTCACACCTTTCAGGGCAGCCACCAATTATAGCTACCCAGTATTAGTAAATCAAATGTTTGTATAGTCTATGGGACTTAAATACGGGGTCATCAATCCCTAAACTTACAAACTACTTATGAACTACTTACGAACTTGGACGGCACAAATATCCATGCCCGAGGGCGGATTCGAACCCCCGACCGTAGTGGCCGTGCTGTATTAGTAGTGTCCAAAATATGTGGATATCAAGGTTGTATGGAATGGTATGTAAGTTCATTAATGGCGTTCGTAGTTGCGTAGACTTTCCCGGCGTAGTAACTGATAATATTCACCTCGGGTATGCAGCCCGATACCGTCGTCTGTTTGCGCTCTCACCTGAAGATGGTAGCCAGTTGGTCTGCTGAAGTATCCTGTCTAGTTGACGACGGTATCCGGCTGCATACCCGAGGTGAATATTATCAATGGCGTTCGTAGATTTATCTTCATCGAAAGTGAAATGTCTTGTACAAAGCACTGAGAGGTAAGCAGAAAAAGTAGGTAATTTAAACTTCGGGACTACTTTGGGGAGAGAAGAGGGTAACGGGAGAAACGGTAGGAGATGGCAGCGAATGGATGAGGGAGCAAAGGGAAATTCAGTTAGGGGTCGGGCGCGCTGACTGGCTGTTTACCGCCCCCGGTGGCCGTGGCCTGCACTAATGGCGGACGAGATTAAATTTCCGCTTAAAAGTACCGGAGCGGGCGCGCGCGGGAGTCCAGGTGCAGCGCCGGATTACTGGGCAGGCCGCTGGCGCTGTGTGTACCTCACCCCCAACCCCGCCCTCGCCACCACCCTCCTCCCCTCCATCCCAGCGGACGCCGTTAGCGCTGTGGCAGACTTACGGCCCACCAGAAAGCCGCACCGCCCGCTCTTTCTTCCTTAGCTGCGGAATCCGGCCGCAGCAAAATGTGTCGTCTCACCGCACTGAACACGGGACGGGAGACGAACGGCTAGCCCGGTAACGACCCTGCGCATTTAAAGGTCGCGGAAACTTAAAACAGCGGCACTGGAGGTGGAACTCGGCGGTCATAGCTGACTGCGAGTGCGGCCTTTGTAGTGGTGCAGAATGTGGACTATACTGCTATGGAGTTTTACGCATCCATTGTATTTATGGTAATGTATGCTATGTACTATCTACATCTATAATTGTGAATAGAATGAACCTTTCACTCTGCAGCGGAGTGTGCGCTGATATGAAACATCCTGGCAGATTAAAATTGTGTGCCGGAACAGGGACTCGAACCTGGGACCTTTGCCTTTCGCGGGCAAGAGCACTACCGACTGTGCTATACCGACACGACTCACGATGCCGCCTCACAACTTTACTTCCGCCAGTGCCTCGCCTCCTACTTTCCAAACTTCACAGAAGCTCTCCTGCGAACCATGCGAGACTAGCACTCCTGGTAGAAAGGAAGAGGCGAGGTACTGGCAGGAGTAAAGTTGTGAGGCGGCATCGTGTCTCGTGTCGGTATAGCACAGTCGATAGTGCCGGGCGCCGTGGCTCAGCGCGCCCGGTCAGGGGGCTGAATGCTCTCTGTAATAAAAAAGCTGAGCCAAAGAACACGTAGAACTAAAACGAACAAACAGGATCAGCGTCCGCAAGGACAAGAACTATCCATAGGAAAAAAAAAAAAAAAAAAAAAAAAAAAAAAAAAAGTGCGCTTGCCCGCGAAAGGCAAAGGACCCAGGTTCGAGTCCCTGTTCCGGCACACAATTTTAATCTGCCAGGAAGTTTCATATCAGCGCATACTCCGCGTACACGTTCGGTGTACGTTCATCACGTCTGAACCACAGGACATAAAGAGCTAAAAATTTGTACAATTACTAATGTCTACCCGAGGAACGCTTTAGGCACGGTTTTAGGGCGATCGGATAGCTCCTCTTTATTTATATATAGGGTGTTTCACAAAGTGTGTTTGCCTCTGTAACTTATAATAGGTGACGGGAAATTTTAATGCGGTAGGTCATCACAAGAAATGTCACACTTTCTGCGGAGCTATGAACATAGTTTATTGTATTATTTTCCAAAGAGTTACAGTATAAAGATATGATTTTTTAAATGGAACAATAGTGTTTTCTATCGTGCATTGGATTCGTTGAAACCAGCTGCGTCCAAATCAATTTAAACTACATTCCTATCGCTGTTAGTTTGGGAGCTACAACCCTTTAAAGTTTCAGGGGCAGATACCACACGCTGTACATAATACATGGCTGTGTGGTGGGTGATGGATGTTATGGCGGTGGGAAGTTGATTTACATGAGATGTTCAAATGTGTGTCCATGTTCCTCAATGCATAATGCAATGCGCCGTAGAAAGGATCTGCAGGGGAGATGTAACATCGCCGGTGTAACGGAGCAACATGCGTCCTCGATGCGCCGTTTTAGATCATCTGGGGATGTGGGCTCAGTGACATAAACACGATCCTATAGATATCCCCACAAAAAGAAATCTACAGGTGTTAATTCGGGCGACCTTGCGGGCCATGAATGAGGACCATGGCAACCCAACCATCTTTCTACAAACCTGTTGTATTCGTTGTTCATGTATGACGTCGTCATCCGATGTCAGTAACTGTGGTATATTGAGCCCCGGTTGTTTGTGTGGCTCCAACTGTCAGGTATACGGCGGTGTGCGGCGACAGTCGGCAGTCTAACAGCGCATCGAGGAAGCTTCTGGCTCCGTGACACCGGCGACGTTACAACTCGGTCGCACCACATTTAGAGGGCGCAATGCATTATGCGCAGTATTTGTGGTATCTGCCCCTGAAATTTTGAAAGGTTGTAGCTCCCAAACTAACAGTGATAGGAATGTAGTTTAAATTGATTTGGACGCAGCTGGTTTCAACGAATCCATTTATACGTTTATGTAATGAATTTGTTGTGATTATGTATTTTAATAAAAATATGCAATGTGTGTTGAACATTGATGTTTTATTGCAATTTTATTAAATGGGGCGCCATTAAAATAATTTGCCTAGGGCACCGAATGTGTTCGGGCGGGCCCTGCCAATATGATATCTCACATGACCCCCTAATTATTGTGAATATTATCCAGAGAAGTAGAAATTATTTCGAGTTTTTTACACAGAAAGTCTGTGGCTCCTTCCCATCAAAAATTTAAAGCAAAATTTTGTGTGTCAACATTCTACATTATTTTCTCTCATGTTTTCCCTATTCATCATCACACGTTGCGTATTCAGGCATTTAATTGTAGTAAATTTTTACATTTTTTGTGCGCTGAGCCTCTTTGCTGTCAGATCCAGGCAACAACCTAGATGGCTTTTACTTAAATGCACCCCCGAAACGGAACGGGTTACTCATCTGAGGACATTTATTTACTTAATTAAAGCAATAGCCGCACGGCAACGGCGCAACCATAACTGTGCCAATTAATAGGTGGAAGGAGGAGGCTATGTAAGCGGAACACAATTTAGGCAGGGTGAGGGACGTGAATTTCCGCTCGCGGTGTGTTTGAACTTGGCCGGCGGCGAGCAGAGAGGGTGTGGACAGGGCGCGGCAGCACGCAGGCGGGCGCATGAATATTCAGGGCCGCTCTTACCTGCCGCTGGATTGTCCGGCCGCCGCTGCGCTGTCCAGGAAGGAAGGAAGGAAGGGAGCGAGGAAGGGGGGATAGGAAGCCGGCCGGAGGCCTGCCGGAAACACGCCGACATTCCTCCAGGAGCGAGGCGCACTCCGCCATTGTTAGCGGTGACCGAGCTGCGTCTCCTCATTATCTAATAACTCAACTTCTTCTTCGTCTTCTCCTTTTCTTTCTCCTTCTACAAGTCTTAGGCCCTTGCCTGTTGTCTTGCGCCACAACAGATAGCCGCCCTGATAGAGTGAAAAAACAGGAAAGCAGCAACCGTAAATGTCATAAATAATGGACTTTTAATATACAGAATGCCTCATAAGCGATAAATCTATCAATATTAATAAAAATTTATATGTCCGGTTGTGCAAAATCGTTAATCCCGAAAGTTATTGACCGACTACTTTGAAATTTACACACAACGTTGCATTCTAATAAGGAAAGGAATACTAGCTTGTACCCAGAGCGTTGCTGCCGCAGAAGAAGTAATTATGTAAATAACGTTTGAAATGTGATGTGTTAGTTTGTTTCATTACGAATGACAGAAATAAATGTACATTTTACAGTCGATAATAAATACACATTAAAGAGAAGTGTAAATGACTTCCATTTCATTTTATTGACTTCATTTTTCAAGTGCTATAGGGTAGATAATATTTTCTGTTTTCCATCTTCAGCAAAAACAAACAAATTTCTTGGCTGTACGACTCGTAAGCAAACAAAATCCAACTGGTCATGTGAAAAACATGGATGTTATAGGCAAGAAGCAAAGTGACGAAGTTTTATCATAATCATATGAACGTTATGGTAACGCCTAAAATACCAGCAAATGAATGACGTTTCCAGCCTTCCATTAGTTCACCTACTCACCTCATCCTCTCCCATTTCCTCCTGCCTCTTCTCAGCCCATTTCCTCTTTCCCCCTCCTCTGTTCATCCCTTTTAACCTGTCTGTCACCATCTCCACTCTTTCATTCTCCTCCTCTATCCATCTCCTCCCTCCTTGTTCGTATCTTCCTCCATCTATTCCTCTCCCTCCTATATATGAAAACTTACATACATGCGCCAAGTGTCCTATTGACTGGACAAACGGTGTCAAAGTCATAAGGTAACCTCCACCATGCTATATTCATCTCCTTAATGAAAATATACATTTATGTGCTAATTATCATGGTGACCAGTCAAACAAATTGGATGTTTGTTGTAACGTACCATCCATCAAGCACCTACGGACTCTTACAAAAGGTAGCCCACGTCTTAATTCAGAGTATAAGCAATCTTCATTCCACATTCCATTTAAATCCGTCCAGTTGTTTCAGCTTGAACAGATACAAACATATAAACCCATTATACGGTACCGTCCACCACGTACCGTATGGTCGCTTACGAATTGTAGCCCGTGTATTAATGCAGGGTATAAGCTATCACCAATTCTATTTCACTAAAATCCGTCTATCCCTTTCGGCATGAAGAAGTAACAAACATATTAACCCATTATATGGTACCTTCTGCCACGCAGCATATGGCGCTTTTGAGAGATAGTCCATGTACTATTTAGGATAGAAGCTACCTCTGTTCCAAATTTCATTAAAATCCGTCCAGCGATTTAAGCGAGAAGCCGTAAGAAACGAATAATTATAAAGAACCCTCCGCCATGTACCATATGAAATTAATTATAGTATGCCTATAACCTTCGGACGTGTGCAAGGAAAGAGCTACAAAGTTTCATCGCAATCAGATGTATGGCGTGACTGCAAAATACGAACAAAAAGGCAAACAAACATTTTTTTTTTAAATTCAATATACCGGATGTCTCATTTAATATATTAACCGCAAATATCACTGGAACAGCAATACATATTGAAAATCAACTTTCATCGGCATGAGGGTACGGAATGGGCTTGTAAAAGTTAGTTCTATTGAGTCTAAAAGTAAGAAATTACTGTTTTCAACAAAATACATGTTTTGTAAACTGGATACCTCATATTTCTCACGCAATGAATAGTATGATAATTCAGGAATATAATGGCAAGGATTAAATGTCAATACGTCATATCTATTCGGAGAAAATATGAAGCAATGGTGACGTTTGAAATAAAGGAAGCGCGCAGTGAGTTTCGCATGTGTCTCGGGACGCACTAGTTGTAATTTATTTCAAACATAAAATTAGATTCGTATTTTCTTCGGGTGTAATTGACTTATTGCAAAGCAACCACACTATTCTTTTTTGTGATTTTTCATGCTACTGATTGTTTACGAAATAATATGGTGTATCCCTATCATGGAACAAAAGTTTTTCCCCAAAGTAACACTTATATAAATGCAAATTTGATACATATTAAAACATTTGGTATATAAAAACATGCACGTATTCCAATATTACTTTGTATTAAACTTTCAAAGCATTCCGTAAAGAACGTTTGGAGATTTGTGGTACTGAACATATAAATTTTCTGTAAATGTTCATTTATCGTAAATCGCGATATTACGAAAGTTATTCAGACGTTTCGTTGTAATTTAGGCACTATAATGCAGTAAATTTAGCACATTTTTAATTACGCACTGCAACGCCGTCTGGTACATACGTAATTAGATCTAATAAATGGAGAAGGTTATAAATATTAAAATGTTATTTTGTGCATTATCGTATACTAATAACATACCGTTTCTAGGAACGAAAATTATTTAGTAAATTTATCATTCATTTTGTTATGTAGTCTGAGGTCTTCAGTCTGCACAATGCTTTGATGCAGCTATCCACGCTACCCTGTTCTATGCAAGGCTCTTCATCACAGAATATGTTCCGCAACCTACATCTTTTTGAATCTGCTTTATATATTGCTCCCTCGGTCTCCCACAACGATTTTTGTCCCACAAAAATCCTTCTGAGCCGACGATTCATGGAAGTCCCAGAATCGCTTCGTTTAGTCAGGATAAACCTGTAACTCGTTTTCTCCCCATTCTGTTGAGCAGCTCCTCGTTAGTCACATGATCTACAAATCTCATCTTCATCATTCGTTTGTAGCATCACTTTTCAAAAGTTTCTGTCATCATTCTGTCTGAGCTCCTTATCGTCCACGTTTCACTCCCATACAGTGCCAAACTTCAGAAAAATGCTTTCAGAAAGCTTCCTAAAATTTAAATTAATATTCGATGTTAGTAAATTTCGCTTCTTCAGAATTGATGCTTCTTCATGAATGCCAGTCAACGTTAGTGAATTTTTTACACTAGGAATAGTGTAGATTGGCGTCCAGGCATCACACTTTAAAATTATCTGAACTTCTTCCGTTTTCATTTTGTAATGAAGTTCCTGAGTGTAAAAAGCACATAATCAGCATTATTAACCATTTAAGATAATTTCTAGAAAATAGACAAATACTATGTTCGGCAACTTTATGATGATAATTAGTAAGTTTGAAGTAACAACCTACCAACTGTAAGGAAACGTGTTACACAAATTAAAAAATGTAAATGAAATTATTTCTTGACTTAATTTAATCATAGGAGATTTTTATGACTTGCTGTTCTGAGACGATAGTAACGTAACATTCTGGTTTCAACACATCCTGGTATATATATAGAAATGATTTCTTTGCTATGTCTAAATGTAAATTCATGCTGTTCGATAGATAAGATAAAAATTCGCTTCACGCTCTCCTGAGTGATAGTCTCCTGTCTTTCAAAACTAAAAATGCGAGTGTAGATCAGTTGTGGCTTACTATCAAATATATAATATTATTAGCAATAGAGAGATTTATACCAAATAAATTAATAAATGAAGGGTCTGACCCCCTGTGGTACACAAAAACGTCAGATCACAGTTGCAGAAGAAAAACGAATGCAAAATTTAAAAAGACACAGAATCCCCAAGACTGGCAATCGTTTTACAGAACCACGCCACCTAGCACGGACGTCAATGCGAGCAGCTTATAGTAGTTTCCACAACGAAATCCTCTCTCGTAATATTACAGAAAATCCAAGGAAATTCCGGTCATATGTGAAGTACACTAGCGGCAAAACAGAAACAATACGCCGCGGTGGAGTAGCCGAGCGATGCCGGGCGCCGTGGCTCAGCGCGCCCGGTCAGGGGGCTAAACACCCTCTGTAACAAAAAAGCTGAGCCAACCATTCATCGAACAACCATAAACAAACTGAACGAATGACCGCGAACCAATAAAATAAAAAAAATAAAAAATAAAAGCGGTCTAAAGCGCCTCACTGCGGAGCGTGCGGTTGCTCGTCGGCGGAGGTTCGAGTTCTCCCTGGGTCATGGCTGTGTGTTGTCCTTACCTTAGTTTACCTTATTTTAAGTAGTGTGAAACGTCAACTGACTTAAAAGAAAATGACAAAATATTCTTTAATATTTCTGAAATGTATCTCTTCTCACTATAAAAACCATTTTGTTTCTTTAGTAATTAAAAAAAAAAAAAAACTCTGACAGTTGACATTATCTGTAGCATCATATTCCTCGGCACTGCTTTCCGTCAAATGAGAACAGCGATCGGTTTATATATCGGTGACCAAGTCGGCGGCGGTGACGAAGTAGCAACGTTTTCTCGTTCCATGAAACGATAATATTCTATACAATGTAATAAAAGATAAATGAAATGATTAATATTTATTTCGTTCTTTACCTACAAAATTGAGCAACCAACAAACATTCATCTTACACCACACTTGACCGTAGTGTTGCTACCTTTAAAATATATACTAAAAATATGTGTATACCATATTATTCTTGAAATACCGGTCTTTACATAACACAGTCTGTAGCCGAGCAAATGTCTAGCTAAATTGGATGTAGCCGAGAAGTTCTTTTCCCTGCCTAACAAGCTTCCTTTGGAACACAAACAGGATAAGCACGTGCAAAATTAATGCCGTTTCCTACTTCGCGTTATGAATCATACTCATGAGCTGCACAACACGAAAGTGTGTAATAAAGTAAATAATTAGGTAACCCGGAGGTAGGAGCCATAGTTTTCAGGTATAATGGCCAGTCTCGGCGTTGGCAATTTATGCAGGAGTGTAAGGAGCACCGCGGAGAAGTCATTAGAATAATACAGTGCAGCCGTGGAGGGATGCGGGGTCGTTAATCCAAGGCGAGGTAACCGAATACTGGCTGCTGGGGCAGCGTGCGGCGGAGGCGCGCGCCAGCCCACCAAAATGTTCAAATGTTTGTAGAGTCTATGGGACTTAACTACGGGGTCATCAGTCCCTAAACTTACAAACTACTAATGAACTACTTACAACTAAGGACAGCACAAATATCCATGCCCGAGGGGGGATTCGAACCCCCGACCGTAGGGGCCGTGCAGACCGTGACTGAAGCGCCTCAGTCTCCTCGGCCACCGCGGCCGGCACCAGCCCACCTCGGCGGAGGCTGGCGTTGTTAATGTCCCTCTGCCGACGAGGGCAGAGCGGAGCGGCCGTAAAGTTACGTCGCGCGCTTACTGCCGGCACATGCACGTGTCGCTTCGCGAGTGTTTCCGTCTGTGAGTGTGTTTTGCGGGAGTGAATGCCAGGTCCAGGGCACCACGGAATACACCAAAGAGTCAAGGAAACTTATGTAAGCATGCAAATGATTTTGTAGACACTCAGAAAACGGTGACGCGACGTCAACACCTGTGTAAGCATAAGGAATTTGGCGCAGCTTACTTCTGGTACAATGTCAGGTTATCACGATTCAAGTAAGTTTGAACCTTCTGTTACAGTCAGATGGGACATTGCATCTCCAAGGTAGCAGTGAGGTGAGAATTTTGCCGTACGAACATTCCACTCGTAGATCATTCCGGGGAAGAAATAGAAGATAGCAAACGGAAAGCTGAAGTAAGTTTAACATTTAAGAAATCTTTCACGTAGGAGGACCATCATTTGATCAACGCACTAACCCCCAAATGGAGGACATAGTAATAAGTATTTACGGTGTAGAGAAGCAGCTGCATACTAAAAGTCTCCTGGTCCGGATGTAATACGAGTTCGGTTTTACAGACAGTATTCTGCGGCATTGGCTCCTTACGGGGCTTCCATTTATCGTGAATCCTTAATTCAGATCCTAGTGATTGGAAAAACACACAGGTGACTTCCATTTAAAAGAAAGGTAAAAGAAGGCATTTGACGCGGTGCCAATTTACAGTTTTCTAACGGATATAAGAGCTGTTACGCCGCAAACATTGTGACAGAGAAATGTAAGATCTTGGTTTGCTCACTTTAGCAAGACGTAATAAGGTCAGCAGCCGATAACAGAAATGATAACCCGCCTTGCGTGATGACGACAGCCGCTGCGTCGGCAAGTTGAAAAGCCTACCGTCAGCGAACTGTGTGTGAGTGAAATGGCAGACAGACAGAGACGCAGCTAGTAAACATTTCATAACTACATGTAACTCTGTCACAAGAGTGAATAAGACCGCGGATGTGACAGTGGTGAAGACACATCGGGCGAACACTGCATTTTCAAAGGGAACACATTCAAACCGTTTCATATGTCATAGCTTCAGGCAATTTTATGTATAAATACTCCCACATTTAGAAGTAGAAGTCACTTGGTCTTCTGAATCGACGATACCCAGCAGGTAGTCGTCAATTCACTGGCCTAATCGTTGTCTCAGTCTTTGTCACAGACGGCAGTTCTTTCGGGTAGCTACTAGAGGTAGCTAAGAGATGGAGTCTGGTCGAGGCCATACATCACACTAAACATCATCTGGGAAGATGGTGATCCGCTGTGCTGACGACTTCACACCTCTATGGTGCCTGCCTGAGTCCAGCGCAGTCTTCAGTGGTTGATTACTAAAGGCCAATGTTCCTATCTTCGAGTTAGCACTCTGGTGCTAATCCGGCCAGCCGGTGTCCCGAGTCGGGAACTAGCACGACATTCGGACTTCAGAGGGGTCCCTGCGTGGATCCACTGGCCACTGCATAGCCTGGTGAAGGGATAGAGCACTTCACAATAACAGTCTTTGCATCGCTTCCCGGCATCGCGGCGCGGCGCGAAGCGGGCACTACCATCATACGAAACACCAAGGTTGCAGCCACTTACTGCTCTAGCTCCTGTGGAGCTAGCTTCATGAAACTTATGGATGTTACGGAATAAAAATGTGTCAACTATAATTATGTTTCACTAGCGTCCCTTGGCGTTTCACCAGGTTCCACGCCTCATCCTGACCTAAAGCTGGGAACACACCGCTCGGCCCCAGTATAGCATATGGAATAGGTTTGCAGATTTGTGACTGGCTGGAAGACTTCCTAAATAATAGAACGCAGTACGGTGAGCGTTCATCAGAGACGAGTGTAGCGTTAGGCGTGCCCCAGGAGAGTGTGATAACACCGCTATTATTTTACATCTATATAAATGATCTGATGAACAGAGTTACTTGTAATTTGCGGCTGTTTTCTGATGATGCTCTGGTGTATGGGAAGGAGATTTCTTTAATTGACTGTAACACCATACAGGATGACTAGACAAAATTTCTAGTTAGTATGAAGAATGACAGCTAGCTCTAAATGTAGAAATACGTAAGGTGATGCACATGAGTAGGAAAAACAATTCCGTAATGTTTGAGTACAGAATTAGCAGTGAGCTTCTTGATGAAGTCGCGTCGTTCAAATATCTAGGCGTAACATTTCAGAGCGATACGAAATGGAACGAGCATGTAAGGACAGGTTAAGGCGGACAGCCGGCTTTAGTTTATTGGGAGAATTTACGGAAGATGTACTTCATCTGTAAAGGAGACTGCGTATAAAGCGCTTCCACGACCACGTCTTGAGTATTGCTCAAGTGTTTGGGACCCGCAGGAGATCATTTTAAAGGAAAACACAGCAGTTCAGAGGTGAGCAGCTACGTTCGTTACTGGTAGGTTCGACCAATGCGTGACTGTGACGGAAATGCTCCAGGAACTCAAATGGGGATCGCTGGAGGAAGACGACGTTCTTTTCAAGAAATTATGTTGAGGAAATTTAGAGGGCCAGAGTTTTAAGCTGAATATAGAACGATCCTTCTGCGCCTACTTACATTTCTCTTAAAGATCACAAAGAAATATAATAAAAATTAGGGCTCGTATTGAGGCATATATGACATTCATTTTTCCCTCATTATATTTGGTTGTGGAGTAAGAAAGGAAATGCCTAGTAGTGGTACAGTGTACGCTCCACGACGCACTATACGGTGGATGTCGGAGTATATATTTAGATGTAAATATCGGGAACCAGGTAAAATAGCAAATCTCCGACATCGCTTCGGCCGGAAATGTATCTTGTAAGAAAGGGACCAATGTCGCCTGTAGAGAATCGTTCAACGTGACAGAAGTGAAACGCTTCCGAAAATTGCTGTAGATTTCAAAGCTGGACCATCAACAATTACCACGGTACAAGCCATTCAACGGAGCATCATCGATATGGGGTTTTGTAGCCTGAGCCCTTCAAATCGACATTGAACTATTGAGGACTGTTGACTGGTCTGATGAGTTTCGTTTCCAATTGTATCGATCGGGTGGTCTACGGGCAAGTAAATAACCTCATTAATCCATGGATCCTGGATGTCAGCAGGGGAGTTTTCGGGGTTGCCTTGCAACGTGCTGTTCAGAATAGATCTCCACCCCGTCGTTCCCTTACGGATTTTTGGACAGCCCTGGAAGATACAGGGTGTCACTTCCGCCCAGCACTACTCCAAATATTAGGCGAGTCCATGTCATGTTGTGCTGCAGCACTTTGTGGGCCGCACCCGACATTTAAGAGGTATACCATTTCTTCAGCGTACAACATCTTTTTCATGTACCAAATACTTGAGACCTCGATTCGCAAAAATAGCTGGAGTAGGATAAGGTGTGATTGTTTCGATTTTTGACAGGATTGTTTATATAGGATGATTTCACCGACATATTTTTAGAAATCATGTATGAGGTCAGCGCGAATTTCGCCCATTTTAGAGAAACAGGTGATATATAATTGTAGTCCGATTAAAATTACTTGCCAGTTGACGTTTGCACAAGGCGCTATAGTATTTCCACACATGTTGCCCGCTGCTGTTCAATTATAGGAGACACACCAACACCGCAGGACATTTTACAATCGCGATAATATGTAACGCGATGCGCCTTTTGTTTAGAAGGCGCCAGCTGATTGTAAGTGACCAATTGTTCAACTGAACCATATGACAAGTTTTAGTCCTAAATTTAAACTTAACTCCCAGCTTAACCTCAACCTCGTTATGTATAATGCATCCGATAAAACGGCGGTCAGCAATTTGCGCCAGAACTCAGGTTATTAGCGCTTCCTTCACGGAAGGTAGCCAAGGAACAAACTCAAGACATAATAGATTCAGTTTCAGCGTTGAAGGAAACTGCACTTCCTCGCTGTAATTACTTACCTTAAAATATCCACAAATTGGCTACTGGCTACACGAAGAACGGCGTCACGAAGACATCAGCAGTGCCGCTTTACGCTCGTTACTCGTTACTGATAACACAGGCATATTTCATTCGATGAAAGAATAACACGAAGAAAAATTAGGGCAAATATAAAATTCAATACAGTTGTGAAAATGAGCTGAGGTATCACAAATACTCCAAAAATTTAAACATTTAAATGAATAAAAATAACAATGAAAATAATTTTGATTAGATCGGAATAACTTTCGGTATGAGAAATAACAAATGCACCACTGTGCTGTGCCACAACTCTGAAATGTTTATTCCATTTGTTTTCAGTTAGTGGATTATTATAATAAAAACGTTCGTTTTCAATTAAGTCATACGAATCTCATGCCATGTCAGCCCATCACTGTCATATACTTACTCTATATGTGAAGCTATAGCGCAGCTTCTGCGTAAGGTAGAAAGGTCGAGTCTCACGGATAATACTGTTTTAATTGTAATGTCTAACAATTGATAATTGCGTACAACTGTCCAGTGTTGTAGTTGTTTATTGAGAAATCAAAATATTGCCTTCGCATTCAAAGTGGAGTGGTATAATTTTACCTGCGCCAACTTGCACATGATAAATTTTCATTAAAATGTACTTTTAAGTATCGAGATAGCTGCAATTGTATGAATGTTTCTGGCCGTTTCTGCCTTGAATGATTTTTAAAAGCAAATGTATAAATTACAGGATTGCGACTTATAACATATTGTGTAATTCTTGCTATATAATGTTACGTCTTTGTAACAATTAAATGTGTGATGTCATGCAAAAAGAAATTGAGAACTGTAGCTAACAATGATATTCATTATCAGTATTATTAAAACAAGTTTTGATTTTATTGTTGCTTCACATTGATTTAAAATCTTTCATATCAGAACAAAAGTATACAATGATGTACCAGTGACATTACTTTTTGAGGTTACCGTTACATTTGTACCCGAAGATCTCATGAGTAATTATAAATGATTGAAGGAAATTGGTATATCATCAACGATGTATTTAAGCAAACCGAGTCCTGTTGATTGCGAGTCACTTTTCCAGAAATTGTTTTCAGCAAACTGCGAACAAATTTATTGTTGTCATCTGACATCGCAACGCTACCTTGAATCTCCAAAGTGTAGATTCGTCCATACCTTATGAGTGTATTCCATAGCCTCGCATTTCAAAATGAAAATTCATTTCATGTTACTTTTGGGATCTAAATTTGACAGGTGTTGTGATGTGACTTTCGTGACTACCACCCTGTATTCTTCACCGAAGTTTCATACTTTAGCGAGTGACTCGTAGTCTACATTTTACTGGAGTTTTATTACAATTGTTGGTATTTACCATTGAAGGACATTCACAAGCTCTTTTAAAATTGCTCTCCAGTTTCTACAATTAGTTCAACAAAGAATTTTGGATGTGAGTTGCATGTGAATTTTACACATCTGACTCTTCATGTTGTTACACAGTAGGTTTCGTATTAAGGATAATATCATTTTGTGTTTAATTGTTAACGAAGAAACGTACATTATAAAATTAAAATAAAAGAAAAACTAAAATGTAATAAAAAATAGGTGGTCTTAAGCCTGTTACTTAAATAGTAATAAATTATAGGATTTTAACATTAGAGTTTATCCCCTAAAGATTAAATAAATTAATAATTTAAACTTAAAAAGTATATAAAAATATTGATATTAAGAAATTAAACATTCTCTTCAGCAGCTAAATGTTGTATGAAATGAGTAATATACATTTCCATAGTAAAATTAATAATGCTCATAACACAATAACTATAATTCTATTTTAAATCAACGTAAATGGAGATTAATGAATGTTAATGAAAATTTTTTGTTACGCTAGTGAACCCAAAAGTACTTCAGAGATGCTAAATTTGGTTCTTTCCCTAATCTTTCTGCCCATCACTTCACCAAACTCTACACCTATAGCACACATCACTATTTGTTCTCTTAGGCCTCTCTGTATTTCCTAGCTAAAACCTATTGTTACTCCATTTCTCCGATTCTACTATTCTGTTAGTCCATATACCCTCTCCATCTCCGCTCCTCCTCTGCCTCCTCCTCCCGCCTCTACCCACATGTCCAGTTCCTTGTCATTACCTCTCTCTCCGTACCTCTCTCTCCTCCTGAAACCTCGCTCACTTCATGGTACACCTCCTCAGTAGCCTATATGTAAACTCACATATATCAGCCGAATTTTAAAACGATTAGTGAAATGGTCGCAAAGTCGGCAGCAAGGTGGGCCTCCGTTATGTGGACAGCGCCATTCCTCTTATTTTTAAGGTCATGTGTACAGTATGGCTACGCATTAAACAACGGCACCATCTATTTGGTACTTACGCGTCGTATATAGCAACATTTAATTTCCAATCAATATATTGTAGCCATTATCGAGATAGGGACATCCTATCTTTGAATTTGTACCACGTAACATATAGTGTACGAAATATAATATAGATCATTTTAGTTTCGGAGTTTCACGGACAAACATCATGACATATGAAATTTTAATGAGTTTGGCAATTTGGTATGAAACATTCCTTACGAAAGGTTGAAGTACAAAGTGAGCTTTCTATTTGTGGGTGGTTGTTCATTAGTAATTGAATTTAGTTTTTGTTGTATTGGACAATTGATGCTAGAAAACGTCTAAACAGTAGCCAATTAAAATGGAAGATGTTAGAGGGGTACTAGCAAGTAAGCCACGTATACTGTCACAGTAATTACAAAATCCGTTTTGAATACAAAATATACACAAGGAGGTAAATAAAAACATCTTCAGTCTTCCTCTCGCAAAACCAGTATCAAGCATCATGCTAAATTAACACAGACGTAATATTCTGTACACCATTTGACAAAGAATCTGAAAAGTTTCACAATCCAATTCTCAAACTAAAACAAAAGTTTTTAATAAGTTACTTGTTTCAGATTTCTGTTCATCATCATTAGAGACTGATTATGCCTTTCAGCGTTCAGTCTGGAGCTTAGACCCCTAATAAAATTTCTCCATGCTCCCTCATTCAATGCTAACATTGATGCCTCGTCCAATGTTACACCTTTTACTTCAAAAGATTTCTCTTTGGTCTACCTCGATTCCTCTTACCCTCCGCTGTTTAGTCCATGAGTTTCTTAGATAACTTTGGTTCTCCCATGCGTGTAACATCACCATCTCAACCTCTTCTCTCTAACTGCCTTATCTGTGGTATTCATTCCAAGTTTTTCTTTGATTTCCTCATTATAGACACCCTCCTACCATTGTTCCCATCTATTAGTACCTGCAATTGTTCTTGCTACTTTAATATATGTAACCTCAACCTTAGGAATAAGGTAACCTGTATCCACACAGCTTTCACTCCCATACAACAAAGTTGGTCGAAGGATAGAGCGATGCACCGCTAACTTAGTCTTGGTACTGACTTGTTTCTTGCAGAGAAGAGTAGATCTTAATTGAGCACTCACTGCATTAGCTTTGCTACACCTTGATTCAAGTTCTTTCAGTATGTTACCATCCTATGTGAAAATATATACTAAGTACTTGAAACTGCCTACCTGTTCTAAATTTGTTCCTCTTACATGGCACTCAATCTGTTTAAATCGCTTTTGCACAGATATTACTTTCGTTTTGGAAATGCTGATCTTCCTATCATAACCCTTACACCTCTGATAGAGCTCTGGAATAATAGGTTGCAACCTTCTAATCGAATCTGCCTTCACAACTAAATCATTTGTATATGCAAGACTGCATATTTTGTTTTCACCTTTTTTAATCCCTCCCTGTCGGATTTCAACATATGATCCATGAATAGTAAGAACAGAGGTTACAGCATTTTCTTACCCCTGAAACTATCCTAAACCATGAACTTAATTTGCCGTCTACTGTAACTGCTGCCTATCAGTCCACGTAAAGATCTTTAATTGCCTTCAGAATATGCCTCCTATTCCATAATCATGTAGAACTGTCAGTAACTTCGTCCTAGGAACACGATCATAAGCCTTTTCGAAATCTATAAAACTTAGATACCACTCGTAACACTTCTCCATTATCTGTCGTAAGCTAAAGCTCTGGCCCTGACAGCCTCTAAGAGGCCTAAACCCACAGTGACTTTCATCCAACTTGTCTTCAACTAATACTAGTATTCTCCTTTCACAATATTAGAGAATATTTTCTCCACAACGCTGATTAAACAGATGCACCGATAGTTGTTACAATCTTTCCAGGCTGTGCCGCGGTGAAGTAGCCGAGCGGTCTAAGGCGTCTCGCTGCGGAGCGCGGTTCCTAGCCGTGGAGGTTCGAGTCCTCCCTGGGGCATGGGTGTGTGTGTGTGTTTGTCCTTAGGTTAGTTTACCTAGGTTTAAGTAGTTTGTAAGCTACGGACTGATGACCACGAAGTTTGGTTTTTGAACAATCTTTCCTGTTTCCATGTTTGAAAATTGGCGTGATCACTACTCTTGTCCCGATTCCCACGCCTTCTCAATTATCCTGTGTTACCATTTGAGACCTGATATTCCACTGTATTTGACGAGTTTCGGCTTAATTCATCCAGCCCAGCTGTTTTATTGCACTGCCGTCTATTGACCATCTCTCCACTTCCTCAAACTTGACCCTGTTTCCGTCATCATGTCTATCCCATCACAATTCAAAATAAGACACACCATTGAACGTTTCACCTGCAATGAGCAATTCTGCAAAATATTCCCTCCTTCAGCCCAGGGCATCCACCGAATTCACTAGTAGCTTTCGTGACCTATCCAAAAGGCTTGTTAATTCTTCTTCCTTCCCTTTCGAAAACTGCTAATTACACTCCAGAATGGTTTTCCAGCAGCTTCCTAGCTTATTTCCAAAGTCTTCCCGAGATTTCTGCTTGGATTCTAATATGATCAACATAAATTTCTGTCTGCCTGATTTCTAGTATAGAACCATTTTTGAAATGCATTCGTTTTCCTTTTACAGGCTGCCTTGACTGTGTCATTCCACCAAGCTGTCTGTTTTTCCTGTCTTTACACACCACTATTCCAAGACATTCTCTAGCCCCTACTACTAGTGTCTCCCTGTACCTTGTCCATTCCTCCTCGAATGACTGTAAATGACTAAATTCAACTAACTGAGACCTTTTTGAAATCATTGGGATGTATTTGTGCCCACTTTCCTTGTCCTGAAGCTTCTCTATTCTTATACGTCTCCATACGGCCCTGAAGTTTGCACTTTTGGCCTCACAAAACCAATTTCACTGTAGATTAAATAATGATCAGCATCGTCAAAGAACCCTCTGAAAACACGCCTATCCTTGACTGCCTTCCTGAATTCCTTATCTGTTGTTATTTAGTGAATGACAGATCTAGTACCCCTTCCTGCCCAAGTATAGCGATTAATATCCTTCTGCTTAAATAAGGAGTTTGTGATAGCTAAGCCCATAGTGGCACAGAAATCCAAGAGCTGTTTACTGTTGCTGTTGACCGCCATATCCTCTCCAAACTTATCCATAAGCTTTTCATACCCTTCTGTTCGATTTCCTATCCTGGCACTGAAGTCACCCATGAGCATAACACTGTTCTTGTCCTTCACTCTAACAACTACATCAGTGAATACGTTGCAAAATCTACCCATCTCATCTTGATCTGCCCCTTCACAGGGTGAATGTACTGACAAAATCCTATTTTCTTGCTGGAGATGACCAAATCTATCTACATTAGTCGTTCTTTTACGTACCAAGTTGCAATTATGGTGGGTTAGATTGTTTTCCTGATGTAAAACCCTACACCCCACTGTGCTCTACCTACTTTGACTCCTCACAGGTAGACCTTGTATTCTCCGACTTCGTCGTCTCTCTCTTCCCCCTTACTGCAACGTCACTAACAGCTAAAATATCTAACCTCATCTTACTTGAAGCCTCTGCCAGCTCTACCTCCTTCCGAATAAAATACCCATTGATGTTAATAGCTCCCCATCTCATTCCAGACCGTTTGCCAAGTCGTATCCGAGGAGTCCCTGGTCTGTCAATTAGAGGTGGGACTCCTTCACCTCCAAAGATCCGAGGAATTTACCTCTGATTGTTGCCAGCATCATGTTGAAGTACTTGGGAAGCAGGTTGCTAGTCTTATTTGCCCAGGGCCCCAATAGGTTTTACCCCTAACGGCTGAGGCACTAACTGGTGGATTAGATAGAATTTGCCATCTGAGCACAAAGATGGCCACAACTCAGAATATGTCAGAGATGCCCAAACGTATTCCAAAGTAACTGGTATCCCAACTGTCAGGAGAACTTACTTTTGCACTCATACGTTGCCCGCGGTTCATGAAATAGGGCATAACTATAGGAATAGTTAGTAGGTTCTATAATATCAATAGTTGGTAAGCTTAATCTATTGTTAACAAGCCACGTAATTATAACATAGCGCAAATTTCAGAAAAGTGAACTGAAAACATTGGAAACCTCCACTGGAATAACATTTAACACAAAGAGTCTTACTGAAAACACGTGACGCCACACTTCGTAAGAGTCAAAGAAATATGTCAAAGCATTTCATCTAAAATAGCAAGAGCACTTTGTGAAATCATTTAGATGAAACTGAAAACAAATTAATTTGTTAAGAGAAACATCTCCTTAATTTACACTGGCATAGTATGCAGCTAGTGCTAAGCAATAAACTTGTTGCTCATTCAGAGATGCTTTTTCTATATAATAACAGTGTATAGGTTAACAAACAATATACTATATGCTTACTTAGATGTCAGAGAAGGTAAACACTCTGATTTCAAAGAATTTGGTGAATGTTTCCACTATTTTCACTTATATAAATCAAAGGTTTTCGACCAAGTGATAAACACTACAGAAATATGCTTCAAGAGTAATGTACAAAATCTGCCACCGCAATAAATAAAAAGCCCAAAAAGTTCTAACAGTGAGCACAAAATAGTATGCACCACTGCCAAACTAAAGCACAATCAACAAAATTCTGTAGCCGATCAGGAAATATATATATATATATATATATATATATATATATATATATATATATATATATATATGTTGTGAATACGTACTCACGTTCACACAAAGAGGCTCATGTTTTATATAAACTTGGTAATAAGACATTTACCAGTTATGACTGGCAGTCTAAACAGCAAAATTTACACAGTGGCTGGCCTCGATGGACCGCCGACGCGTCCGCACGTCACAGCGGCATCACAGTGGGCTGGGGAGCGTGCAGGCCGTGGCCGCGCTGAGCGCGGCGTCATACAGGGCTTTAAAACTTCTACTTATAGTCATATAAACTGTAAGTATCCTTTCCACATAAATAAAAATCCTTTGTTCCGGAGTCGTGTGTAAATAAGAAATACGCGATCGTTCACAAAATATGCGTAAAGGCTTTCGAGACCTTGCACAGCCGGCCGCGGTGGCCGAGGGGACTGAAGCGCTTCAGTCACGGTCTGCGCGGCCACTACGGTTGGGGGTTCGAATCCCCCCTCGGGCATGGATATTTGTGCCGTCCTAGTTCGTAAGTAGTTCATAAGTAGTTTGTAAGTTTAGGGACTGATGACCCAGTAGTTGAGTCCCATAAGATTTACAAACATTTGAACATTTGATCTTGCACAGACACTGTTAAAAATAGAAACATAGAACAATGTTTCGAAAGCTGAGCTCCCTGTCCTGGTATGCAACAGTCTTCCTACGACACATATATTGGACCTGTTCTTGGGAGATGTGCCACTGAATGTTCGTCAAGAAATATGGTTTCTGCATGGCGGCGCAGCACCTCACTTTTTACTGGCTGTCCGGAGACATCTCAACAGACGATTTGCTGAAAGATGGATAGGCCGTGGTGATCCAACGACGTGGCCGTCACGATCGCCGGATTTAACCCCTATGTACTACTTATTGTGTGGTCGTATGAAGAGACTAATTTATCATATACCTTTACAGACAGAGGAAAATCTGATCATGCAATGAAGGCTTTCACAACCTGAAGTTGCTGGTTGAACTTCCGGGTTATAAGGCCGTGCTCCATAAAACTTTTAAGTTTTTCCTAACTTTTGCCGACTCGGCGAAACTCAGCGATAGTAGGAAGACCTCCGAAGATGTCCGACGCAGCTCTGGCCGAAACTTTAGGAAAAACTGAAAAGTTTTATGGACTACGGCATTATAAGCCGGACGTTCTACCAGCAACTAGAGGAAAATATGATGGTACGAGTTGTGACCGCTTCACAAGACATAGAAGAGACACCAGGTGCGATGGAGAGAGTGTACCCGAACATGCTTCGAAGTTACTCATGTAACGACGTTGGTGATCGCCACATCGAGCCGCTGATGTAATGCATCAGTACGTTGCTGCTGATGCCGTTGATGCTGGGTTCTCGTTGTTGTCGACTAACGGAAACCATAAGGTGTAAATTGTAATACAAATGCGTAAGTAATAATGGAACGATTCAGTATTCTTTTCAAATTGATTGCAACAATTGTACTGGGTCACGCCTAATTACACTCCTCAAGTAGGAGTGGAAGAGATAATTAGCTGAATTGAAACTGTCGTGGAACGGAAACAATACGTATCCGGAAATGGGTTCCTATTCAAAATGTTATTTACTTACTACCCTGATGTAACGCGAATTTCCGACCACCCTGTAGAAGCAAGTTAGAGGCGGGCGCTACGTTTGTTACTGGTGGGTACTATGAATACGCGAGTGGTACTGAGATACTCTGGGAACTCAAATTGGAGTCGCTGGAGGGAAGCCGACGTTCTTTTTGAGAAACCCTGTTGTACAAATTTAGAGGGCCGGAATTTAATGCGGTCTTCAGAACGATTCTACTCCAGCGAGCTTACATTTTGCGCAAAGACCGCAAAGATAACATTAGAAACATAAGGGCTCCTGCAGAAGCAAATAGACATTCGTTCATTCCTCGTTTTACATGCAAATGAAACGGAAAGAAAGTAGCTGGTTGTGCTGTCAGGTACTCTCTGCCACGTACCTTTGGGTAGACTGTGCGGATGGTGTCCTTAGATGTAAATGTAGAAGTGTTGTTGTGTTTTACGTGTTTGTATGTGTTAGGTAGTTGTGTGACTTAATACTACTTAATAATTTGTCTGTCAGCAACCTAATGTGGTACCAGAAAGAGCACTGCCCACATTTTTTGCGACATTGTTCTCGAGATCCGAGATGTAACATTCGCCACAGTTTTCTTTCTCCGTAGAATCTCCGAGGATATAAATGTGGCGAAGAATGACAAACGGAGTTCTTGAGACCTATATAGAATGGATGAGCCTTCGCTCCGGTTTTATTATTTCCGTCCCACGTCTTTTCTTGAGAGAGGGGGAGAGAGAGAGAGAAGAGATCGAGACGTGGATTTCATAACTTGGCGATAACGGCTCGTCCTTGCAAATGTGAGGGCGATACGATCCCTGCCGCGCTCAGCTGCCGCCGGCCTCCACTATTTCAGGACGCGAATATGACGTCACAGCCGTCTCCGGGCGGTCTGCATGAGTAATAAAAACCCCGCGGAGGATCTGCGCCGCTCAGCTGCGGCGGGAACAATGCGAGGCGGCGGGCTGTTCCTCGATACCCAATTTCCTCCGCGAGAGACGCGCAAAGTAATTGAAACCGCCGAGTGTCGTCGGAGATTTAGCGCGCAGCCGTTATATTTTATAGCGGGCAGGTCTCCCCCCCCCCTTCCACCCACCCCTTCTCCTGCCCAGTCCTTGCTCAGCACGACGCGTCCGGCGGTACGTTTAAAGAGGAGAGCCGTTGCGGCGTGTAGCTGCAGGGGGATGGGGCGGGTAAAAGCGCGGAACGCTTGCGGCGAGAGCGCGCTTGTGCAGGGTAGTTCTCGTGGCGGTATGTGGGAGTGTGGGCGTGAGGGGTTGGGGGTGGGGTGTAGGACGTGGGCGCCCGTTGCGGAATTAACAGCCCCGCCCGCTCCACCGCGACCGCAGAGCTACACCGCTCTCAATAACTGCGACGTAAAGGGCTCTTATCTGCAGAAACAGCGCAACATGTTCGCCTGCCCGGGAGATGGCCACTGGCCGTGCTCGGTCGAGATCCTCCGTCTCTTCCCTGCAATATATTTTCCGCTGGACTGGTGGCGCAACTCGCAGTAGCACGCCATTGAGATTTTGAGCGCTATTTCGTTGGGATGAACATGCCTATCTTCGACATACGGAAGTAACACACTGGAATTTCTTTGCCTATTTTTGGGAATATTTACGGAAAGAGAGGACTCCTTCCGTTAAATTTTTTAATGTAAATGTGTCAAAACTTCGTAATGCATTAGCAACTAATTTAATCTATAGATCCATTATCTTCATGCCAAAATTACCGTGAAATGAAGCAGGTTTATGAAAGCTTCCAGGTGCTTTAACTGCACTGAACTGCTGGAGGCATACTTAGCACCTAAAACACTCCAGGCCAAATTACGCCCAAAGACGGACCACCTATAAATCGAAACTACACTTCTCAAAACAGGTGGTACACTACGATATTTTTCTATGCTGATTTTGTCCATCTTATGTATGGACAATGGAGCTTCAGCTGTACATACGGTAATGAATAATTATATATTGGCAACCAGCATCTTCTTCAGGCCGTTGTAATATGGTAATGTGCATTTTGCTGCATTAAAAGCAACAAAGAAACTGCCGGCCGCGGTGGCCGAGGGGACTGACGCGCTCCAGTCACGGTCTGCACGGCCACTACGGTCGGGGGTATGAATCCCCCCTCGGGCATGGATATTTGTGCCGTCCTTAGTATAACGTAGTTGATAAGTAGTTTGTAAGTTTACGGACTGATGACCCCGCAGTTCAGTCCCATAAGCTTAACAAACATTTGAACATTTGAACAAAGAAACTGATGTCGCACATCCCTAGAACACTATAGCAAAGAACTACTGTTGGTCTTTCTTGCTGTAATGCGCTGACATGTCCGAAAGAACAGACACCACATATATGTAAGAACGGGCAATGATCCTGTCTTCAGTGCGGATGCCCTCCTAAGCCCTTACTCTTACGGGAATTAGTACAAAGAAAATGTTTAAAATTCAAAATGTTTAAATATTTGTAAATCTGTCGGACCAAACTGCGTGGTCATCAGCCCGTAGTTTACAAACTACTTAAACTAAGGTAAACTAACCTAAGAACAACATACACATCCATGCCCCAGGGAGCACTCGAACCTCCGACGGCGAGCATCCGCGTGTTCCGCAGCGAGGCGCCCTAGATCGCTCGGCTACTCCACCGCGGCTAGTACAAAGAATTCTAGTGGGCAGGGTAAAGTTGCAAATTTGTATCAGACGAAAGGCATGCTTGAGTAATTCCATGCAGGTCTGGTGATCGCTGTGTCTCCATTTGGCTTCAGCTCTCGCCACGTACGGACGCTCTGTCTCTGTGCTCCGAAATGTCAGTGCTCGCGCCATTGTTTACATTTGGTATTTGTGTTTGGAGAGTGATTTCGAGTATCGTTACTTTGTTTATTCGTGTTCTTCGATTCTTCTGCCGTGTGTTCGTCGCTATAAGGGATTCTGAGTTGATCGGATTCCCACGGCTGCTGCACAACATGGCACAATCCGTCAGGAAGAACACCCTGGTGTTTCTATTTGCAAAGGAAACTCGTCGAGTTCAGCAACGGCTTTCAGGAGACACGTCTGGATTAATGTTCCAATGTTTGTACAACGTATGGGACTTAACTACTGGGTCATCAGCCCCTAAAATTACAAACTACTTATGAAGCATCTTATACTAAAGACAGTAGAAACATCCATGCCCAATGGAAGATTCGAACCCCCGACCCGGTAGGCCGCGCGATCCGCAACGTGGCGCCAAAGACAGCTCGGCTATTCCCAAGCGTCCAATTGGATTACCCAGGTACTTGCCATAAATCCTGATTCTATGCATGCATACTACGCAGCTATATGCAGATAGTTACTGCGACTTTCTGAAAGTTTTTGATAGTGTTACTGTAGATAGAGTTCTCGTCAGAATCAGAAATCTTGTAGACTTTAATTTTTTTTTTTTTTTTTTTTTTTTTTTTTTTTTTTTTTTTTTTTTTTTTTTAAGAAAGAAAATGTTCAAATGTTTGTAGTGTTTGTGGGACTTAACTACGGGGTCGTCAGTCCCTAAACTTACAAACTACTTATGAACTAGCTAATACTAAGGACGGCACAAATATCCATGCCCTAGGGGGGATTAGAACATCCGACCGTAGTGGCTGTGCAGACCGTGACTGGCGCGCCGCAGACCGCACGGCCACCGCGGCCGGCGGGTACAAGATAATCATAGAGATGGCAGAAAAAGTAATGTTTCTGTGAGGAGAGCAGATGTTTGCTATAGGACTCTGCGGGTATATAATGTGCCAATAGAAGTTGATAATGACCAAATTAAAGTTGCTCTTTCTAAATAAGGCGATGTGAAAGAAATAGTTAATGAGAGGTGGGCCGAGCAATATAAGATAAAGTGTTTTAGTGGAACGCATGAGGTCTAAATGAAACTTAAAACTAGCATTCCTTCTTACATAAACGTTGATGGCCATAAAGAATATGTAATATTTAGCGATCAAACCCCGACGTGTCATGTATGCAATGAGGCGGGTCATTTGCGGTAGGACTATCCGCGTCGGGTGTTTGTACTGAAAATCTATTTAACCCAACGTCTTAAACGTTAAACGAGGAGTTGGCTACTGAAAAGCGGAAGGATTGACTGAAGCGACTAGTTCTGAAATCATTCTTGTCAAGAATAATGCTTTTCCATTCCTCGTTCCAAAATCGAATCTTGATTCATCACTTCGTGAGAATGACAGACAAACAAAGAAACGACCGATTGCACTGAATGACGATCATTCGGATGATCACAATTCTTGCGATTTTCCGGATTCGCGAAAACAGAAGCATGTGAAGACGGTTCCCTTAACAAATCCGAAGCGATGCAGATGGAGATGGGTTTGAGTCCTGTTTCATCCCGGTCCTTGCTGAAATTAAAATTAGTAACTGACCAGCGCGAAATTATAGAAATGACACAGGAAGTGTCGTTACTAGCAACTGCTGGCATATAAAACCAGGTGCCTCAGAAGGGACAGGTAGAACTAGTGGTTCTCACGTGCTCGCTGCAGACGCTGTCGACATGCCAACAGGAAGAAGTGTTTGCGCAACAAGTGGCCGCAGTTTGTTGTGTTTCCTCAACTCACGCCTCAACTATGCTCGCTACTTGCTGCGCAATCACTTCTTCCTGTTCGCATGTTGATAGCGCCTGCAGCGAAGACGTGAGAACTACTAGTTTTGCCTGCTGCACACTTTTGATGATATCTGATAACCGAAATTAGATATCCGATATATGTTATGTCCACGTATAAAACATATACTTCCTGTAGCGGAATTGACAGGATTTATGTTTCAGAAAATTTGGAAGTTTATCATTTACAATCTGAAGTAATTACATTGGATTTTAGTGATCACTGTAGCATGCTGGCGTGTGTAAATTTACCTTCTCAACCGACACGCCTGTACAGAAATGAGTGGAATTTAAATATCCAGCTGTTACATGAGCAAGAGTTAGAAGACGAAATCACTGAAGCATGAACAGTATGCCTGCGGTGTACGGAGTTAGACTGCTGGGTCAAGCTAGTTAAACTGAAGTTGCGGAGGGTCCTGATAAATTACGGTATACAAAGAACTAGTGACAGAAAACACACAATGGAACTTTATTACCCAGTGCTACGGGAGATGTACGAACAAGCAAATGCGTCCAAAATTCGATTATAGGACATCAAACACTCATTACTGATACTTAAGAGGCAGGAACTGGACAGACTGAAAATCAAGTCGAAAGCGAAGTCAGTGGTTAAAGATGAAATCTTTATACCATTTACTTCGATATGCAAAGAATAGACGGCGGACGTTTATATATGCACTGAAAGCAGTAGGAACAAATCATGGCACGGTCCTCAGAATCCAGCAGGAGATCATGGAAGAGGTTTATTGTTATTATAAGAAGCTATATTATGATAAAAAAAGCTGCATGCTCGCCGTAATAACACCACAGTTGACGGAACACGACAATGAAATTCTCGTTACACAAGGCACAAAAGATGACATCTATGAGATTCTATGCACATCGTCACCCAAAAATCCCCGGGGCCGGATGGTCTGCCAGTAGAATTTTACAGACGCTATTGGCCAATAGTGGGTGGTGTAATTACGGAATTACGGATGTCGTGAATGACGTCAGGCAGGGCACAGTAATACCAACAATTCAGAGAGGCTAAAATTGTACTAGTCCCAAAAAATGAAGAAAAAAATTTGAATAACTTCTAGCCCATTTTTATGCTAAATTCGGATTACAAAATAATAGCGATAATCTTAAACAAGAATAAATCAGCTATCATCAAAAGTGCGCAGCAGGCAAAACAATTTTTGGAATCATTGCAGAAGTAAGGGATGTAATTGCATTAACTTCCGTAACTAACGTAAATTGTGCCTTAATTTTCTTTGAATTTTGTAAAGCTTTTGACTTAGTGAGTCACACATGACTTTGTCAGACATTAAAACATTTGGTTTCAGTGATCGTGTGATACAGTTGATCAAGAATGTTGCTACAGGTACAAGCGCTAAAATAGCGGTAAACTGCTAAGCATTTAAGCAGTTACAAATAAAAGGTGGGATTCCTCAAGGTAATCCTCTGTCCTTATTTGCTTTTTCACTGGACCCTTTTTTTGCAAAAAGTTCACGAAAAAATTAACAGGTATAACGATGGCCGGTCATAAAACTACCATAAGAGCATACGCTGATGACGTGGGAATCATCATAAGGAATAATAATTTTGTAGATATACTCGCAACAGTTATTAAGAAATATTGTTATGGATCTGGGTCAAATGCAAACGTAAAGTAAGAAGTTAAAAAAAATTGTATAGCTTATGGGACTTAACTACGGGGTCATCAGTCCCTAAACTTACAAACTACTTATGAACTAGCTAATCCTAAGGACGGCACAAATAGCCAAGCCCAAGGGGGGATTCGAACCCCTGAAAGAAGTTAAATCTCAGGGGCCTTTGATCATATAAACATTGATTGGGCAACATTAATAGAGCAACACAAAACGCTTGGCATTACGCTGACGTCATGCACTATGAAAATGAGCTCCTTAAACTGGAAACACACAGCAAGGAACGTGCAAGGATCCATAATCGAATATTCGTCACGGTATATAAACCAGGTTCGACGTGCAAAGTATATTAACTTGTGTATCCTTGCAAAAGCCTGTTGCAGCGCTCAATTATTTCCCCTCCCCAAAATAAGAGCAAGGGAAATAATGTAAAAAATTGCAAGTTTTTTATGGAAAGTAGAAACGTTTCGAGTACCTGTAAAGTAGCGGTATTAGATCGTAAAAACTGTGGATTAGGACTAACAGATATCTCAAACAAAGCTTATGCACTCTAAATTAAACGGTAAATTAATTTTATAAGGATGACATCAGGGAGCATTACCAGCCAACCCTTTGACTTTTTTAAACCCCACAGCTTAGAACCTCCCGTTGACGTCCAAAGAATTAATAGGCACCTACAGCACATGAGGGCTTTCTACATCGAAATGAGTTACCTGAGTGACGAAATGAAACATTTATGACTCATAACGACGAAAACAATTACACAGGAACGAAAAGAAAATGAAGGTAGAAACAAAATAGAAAAAAAAAGGTTCCGAACCTGGACTGGACCACCATCTGGAGAAATATTAGTTATAATACCCTTACGTCAGATGTGAAAAGCGTATGGTATAAGGCTATCAACAACATAATTACTACGGGCGAAAGGTTGTATGATATCAGCATCAGTGACACAAACTTGTGTAGAAAATGCCATCTACACGATACAGTTATACATAGATATACTTGCAACGGCAGTATACAGATTTGGAAGGGGATTTAAGGGAATATATAGCATTGATTACGAGGACTTCACCAGTGTCTATATTGATAACGTTGCCTTATAGACCGCAAGAATGTTACTTCCCAGAATCCAAGAACAGTGCCGTGAACTGGCTAATGGGGTCATTACGTTAATTATGTAATCAACAGGCTGGGAACAGAAAGTACTATCGATTTTTAAGTATACTTGCAATGTGAACACCACAAAATGTGCAATTAAAAGAATCACAAGAAAAAGTTTGGTAACATGTTAAAAATTGTGTTAGAAAGAATGGGAATAGCGTAAAGCCAAAATAAAGTTTAATAGATGTCCAACACAGGGAATAAGAAAGTGATGACAACAGAAGATTGAGGCTATAAAATGGCTTATTTTATTACCTATCGTTATTATCATAATTATTTACTTTCATAAGGTTCCTTGAGTTTTTCTGATCAAGAAATGAGAAGCACAACGAGAAGAAGTTATGTTGCCTTATAATAAGATTAATTATGCAAAAACAAAAACAAAAAAGTCAGCACAACTTCCTAGAAGGTCCGGGTTCGAATCCTGGCTGGGTACACATTTTCAGCTTTGCCCATTCGCAGTTAATGTATACATTCCGTGAATAGGAATTTATGAAATGATATACAGATGCGAGGTAGAGAGTTTAGTACCCAATGTGCTACTGGTCTGTTCATGAGTAATTTCTTACATTGTTCCTAACTTGTGTATCGCGTTCTGGGAGGAGATCCTGTATGGCAAGCCTGTAACCCGGTTGATTGTAAAAACTACCATAACGTGGCCACCAGATGTCCCATTGTACTGGAATGAATTCGTTAAGAGGGGCAGCACCGTCGAGTGAGTGAGGAGCTATCTATATTTGTAGGTTAGTAATTCTGTCGAGTAAATTTTAAAGCATTATTACCGTTCGATTTAACCATAGATTTTTTTCTGTTCTGGCAATTGGGTTCTACAGTCACGTAATGTATAATTAAATGTATTATGTGCGCTATTTCTAAATCGTTATGAAACACACTCTCGTGCATACTATCTAAAGCTTTCAAAATGGTACTTCGCGGTTGCTTGTCGGTGATAGTTGTTACGCGGAACAACCATTTGATACCATTTTATTTATTTATTTCGTTATCAGGCTGTCTAGAAATTACGGAAGAAAAGCAAATAAAGGTTCAGCATACACAGACATTATGCTGATAGAGTTTCTAATTGTGAAATTGGAGAATGAATACACAGAGATTTTTGCCAAGGTTTACAATTTAAATTACTGGGCTCTGTCTCCGTACTATAGGAAGTGTTCTGATGGGAATTTAACATGTGCACTATCCTACACTGCATTTAGCGTAATATCCCAATACAATTATTCTCACAGTTGTTATTGAAAACGAACTGGCAGAATATATCAAAGCAGCGCCTGATACATATTTCGTTCTCAGTTCAAAAGTAGGGCTAAAATTTCGTTACGACTTGGCTAATTCTAAATACTTACCAGATGGACTGAAACTCGACAAACTGGAGCTGACTCATTCTGCGTTCATGAAAAGACACAAATATTTGTCTGTTAGGTGTCTTGAAGCTACCAGTTTCGCCCGAGCTGTCTACAATTATCCTAATGAAAAGATATGACTTTGGACCGAAAGATATTTGTAACATAGACGAGATTATACTGATATTTGGAACATAGACGAAATTGTACAAAACCATACCGAATCGTGTCAGGAAAAGGTATAAGCAAGTCGGTAATCAAGTGGGATCGATGACATTTAAAGAACTCGCTAGCTTCGATACTTTAGCTGCTACTGCTGCTTTGCTACTGGAAACTCCACTCGACCATTTTTTTTTTATTTTCCGCGTGTTTGCTTCAAAGAAAATTTTATTCGTAAACGGCCAGTGGGCTGCCTTGGAGCGAGAGATAAATGATGGAATTTTTTTTTTTTTTGTGAATTTTATAAACACTTTGCTGCCAAGTCAAAGTGCTTTAAATAGAATACGCGTCTTCTTCTCTTGGATAATCGTACTACTCATCAATGCGATTGTTTTGTTGTCATTTCCTCTTTATAGTTCCCACCGACTACTACCATTAGATCGGACGGTGTACGCAGCAATAAAGAAATACGTGAATACTGCGTGCGATCCATGAGTGTTAATTGTCCAGGTTCCACGATGACAATATCTGACAGTTTCTGCATACACTCTTGCGTTTTTGTCATCAAATATCGAATTAAGATGGAAGAATTGCAACATTTGCCCCTTCAATAGATACATTTTTGATGAATTTGCTCCAGAATTCGTAACCGATTGACTAAATCCTCATACGCCAACTGGTAGTAAGTGCCGACACGATAAAAGAAGGAGACAATAAAAGTCAAACAACGGACTTCTTGACAAACTAAGTTGATGGGACCAAAACTTTGTCCCAGCGTTCTCGTAGTGGCTTGGACGAAGTGAAGTATATGCCTAATGTTGTTTCTTCGAAAGACATCAGATATTTCCATAAAGCTAGAGGAAGGAAAGAACGAAGGGACAAGAACAACCGAAAGACATACTCGACTGTGAAAGAGGAAGAGTAGGAAGAATACTGTGAAAGAGGAAGAGAAGAAAGAAACAAACTGGATTTCTTCGTCCATCTCAAATGGAAAGAAAAAGAAGATCTGTTTTGGGTTATACGTCTTGATTCGTTTGTCAATAGCAGAACATGGGAAATTGTGTACTATGTAGAGACTGAATGAACCGGGCGCATGCGGAAGAATGTTGTCAGGATGTGACTATTTTGTTTGTAAAATCTGCCAGACTGTTTTTTCAGACTAACTTTGTAGAGTTCTGGCCAATTCGTTTATTTTAGGGATTTTATAAATGGACAGTTTTCATAGTAGGCTATTGTTAAAGGCCTATCATATTAGCTTTTAAGTATTTTCCTTCAGTATATTGAATTACGGAACTTTTGTGTAGAATCAACTGAATTGTTTTACTTTTGTTTGAGTTATTAGTGTGAAATAGAAGTGTCATATTTCAGTCTTGAATGCTCTTTTGACTTACAGTAATTTATATTTATTCTTCTTGAAAACCAACCACGATCCTTGTGGCAACCCTGCCAGCCACAGAATCAGTAAACATTGCATATTTATAAAAGGCAATGTTAACTTTATCCTAATAATTCCAAAGCCATGAATAGTATTTTTAAACATTCTTAAAAGTATATACGATGGAAAAAGTACAAATAATTATGTTGGTTACCGCGTGAAAAATAAAAGACAAAAAATGTGACAACCGTACCAGTCTCCTGTAACATTTATACTGCAGATTTTTGCCTGATGGCAGCTTGAAGTTAACTAGCTGTAATGTTCTCACGAAGGAATGACGGCCTTAAATACAATAAATATGCCTATGGCCGTGCAGTATGGAGTGACGTAGAGGTCTGTGCGAGACGCGTAAGGCATCTGGGCGGCCTTTCAGGCAGCAGACATGAGTGATGGACTTCAAAGCGTGGCCGGCATACCCCGGCAGGAATGGCTCTGGGCGAGGCAGGAAAGGACCGCCCGTGGAAAGGGGAGTGGTCGATACCAGCAGCTTTGCGAGTTAACGCGATAGCCACGTCTCAGAGCGACACAAGTAACTTTACAGGACATAAACCAGTATTTTGACGACGTATTGAATTCATTAATGGTATATATATATATATATATATATATATATATATATATATATATAGAAAAAATTAAGAAAGGAGAAAACAGCGAAAGATTTATCATCATTACATTGGCATTAACTGGCATTTAAAATCTAGAGCAGAATAATAAGGGTGAAAAAAATTAAAAAAAAAAAACAATACAACAGGTTCCACATTACAAATATTTGCAAAAGGTACACATTACAAGAAACCAGCAGTGAGTCACAATGTCAGTATAGGAGACACTTATTCTAGATTGCAGTCCCACGTCGTCGGTCCCGTCTCATCTTCTACCGCTGTCGGCTCCAATTGTTTGAGCACTGCTAGTCGGCGTCTTGAGCACGTTGGGAACAGACAACACGGTCAAGGATGGATCCGCCGGCTCGGAAGATGTGGCAAACCACTATATCCTCTTCTGCCCCAATATCTGACCGATCTGTGGCTTTCCATACTGCTTGTAATGGTCTTGTTTTGTTTTTAGTTCCCATATAATTCCCACGGTATTGTAGACGAGTCCAAATATCTTCCGAAGTATCTTTCTCTCAAACGCAAAAATAGCTTCTTCACTTGTTACTGAAGTTTTTAGGTTTTACAAACACACGAAAGTAGCGGTCTTACTAATCTCATGTATTCAGATTACCTGACATAGTCGGGTTTGGAGGTGATCTGATCGTTTTATAATTTTAAAAATGAAAAGCCAAGATCACACATTAATGATTTATGAAATGACGACCGTTTTCGGTGCACTGTGTCACCATCATCTGGTCGCATATATGTTATAAGCTGTTCATCTTGTTAAAAACAAAAATTGGGTATAAAATAACAAGTGCAACATTGCACTTAGTCACTATATAAAAAATACCCAAATTAAAAACATGAAAGCTTACAAAATCTTGTTGTTGAGCGATATTTGGCGCGAATTAAATATATTGTTGAAGCTGAAGAATACTCTACTAGCGTTTGTTATTCGTTGAAGCACTGTATACATCACTACCCTTTTACTGATCAGTATGCATCCCAGGTATCTGACTTCTGTTACTCGTTCGAAGGCATGGCCATGAACAATAATTGAGGGGAGAGGAGTTTGATGTCGCGAGACAACAAGATACTTTGTTTTACCCTCGTTCATTACCAGCCATATTTGTTTCGCGTTGCGGAGGAATCGTGAAGTGTCTGCACTTATTTTCTCCTGGGAGTCGCCAAGGAATACAACATGGCCAGAAAATGCCCCGATTGTGTCGGCTGCCGTCATCTTAATTTCTCTGTTTCGACCAATGTCGGGGCATACTTTTTCCAAGGCCATATTAAGTAGTATTGGCACAATCATTTTGAGTACTGAATGGTGATGATAAGTCGCTTCCGAACCTTACTTTGCAAGTTGAATCGGAGTTGCAAGCTCCTATTAGTCCGATTATTTAGGTGGTATGTCGAGATCTTCTAATGTTAGCATAGAGCGGCCGTGCTGTCATACGCTTGTCTAAACACAATGATACTCAAAAAGAGACAAACAGACCCTAATAACTACAGAGCAATTTTACTACTACCTGTGAAGTACAAAATTCTATCCAAGGCCTTGGTAAATCGGCTACAGCATCAAATAGATCCACAGATAGGAGAAAACCAAGGAGATGTCAGAAAGGGAAGATCATGTAGTGATCAAATCTATTGCTTTAGAAAAACATTAACAAGGAGGAAGACCTCGAATATCAACATAACATTTGTCGACATCAAGGAGGCCTACGATTCAATACAGAGAGAAACACTATTCAATACACAGCAAGAAATGAAGAGGAACAAGAAGACCAGGAAGCTAATACAGGAAACATTAACAAATACAACATCCAAGGCGAAGTTCATGGGAGAGATTACAGAACCATTCAAAATCAAGACAGCAGTAAGACAGGGAGATTAGCTTCCACCTATCCTGTTTAACACAGTCTTGGAGAAAATAATCGGAACATTGGAACAGGAAGTCATTGTGGTAAACGTGGGGAGGCAGAAGGATAGAATTGTCGACATAAAATGTCTAGCATTTGGTGATGACATAGCCATCATAACGAATATAGAAGCCAAAGGAGCTCTAGGGAAACTACGTGAAATCACGGCAGGACTACAAATCTCTTACGAAAAATAGCAGTACACGGACAGAAAGTCCAGAGACGGACAGCCACTGCTAAGAAAGTACGAAAATATAGTACAAGTAGAAAGTTTTAAATACTTCTGGGAGATTATACATAAAACAGGACTGGACGCAACATCCAATGAAGAAATCACAAAATTACAAAAAGCCTACAGACTCACATGGAAACACTACAACAAATGAAGTATTTCTACCAATGACAAATTAAGACACTATAGTACGGTAGTCTTATCAGAGGCCTTGCACGAGTCAGAAACAACAGTTCAAAAATGTTCAAATGTGGAACAAAACTTCGTTGGTCATCAGTCCCTTGTCTTATAAACTACTTAAACACACACATCTTTGTCCGAGAGATGATTCGTACCTCCGACTCGGGACACCGTGCGATCCGTAACGTGGCGCTCCAGACCGCTCGGCTACTCCCGCGCGGTAGAAACAATAGTAAACAAGGCAACAGCAAAATTCAAAGAGATGGAAAAAAGAGGGGATATAGATAAAGAGACCTATCAAAGAATTGCACAAACATATAGAATTACAAACAACTTCAGGAAACGAAGGGGGAAGTTCTACGAACACATAGACATAGATAGTGATCACAACCAAATTTATTTAGGTGAATCGTGTTGTACAAAGATCACATATTAGAAACCGTAGCCCCATGTGAAGTGAGGAAGATAATGAAGACAGTTTCATTACTAACATTACTAGCTATTACCGCTCCTAGACGCGTAGTGTTTGAATCAAAGCTGGTCTTAGTGTGTTGCTAGGGTATAGCAGACCACGTTGTTTTTACCTACTGCTAAATTTTATCTGGTGTAACAGGATATGGTTATCTTCGTCCAGTCGCTCCAAAATCACCAAACAGACGTATCCGATTATCGAGAGATCGCATCAGCAAGGAGGCCAATACAGCAATGTAATCCGATCGGTGTCGGAGAAGGCTTGACCAACGCGTGTCATCTATCGTCGTGCATTGACCCTTTGCAATGTGGCCATCTATAAGCTGCGAAGATTTGTGAACAGGGTCCAACAGGTAACGCTGGCTGTTTAGTGTACTGGCAAAGCGGACTTGGGCGTGCGGCAAGAGAATCCAGTAGGGTAAGGTGGGGTAAGAGTACGCGTGTCATAAGAGTACTCAGTGCCATTTTCTCTAGATTGGCAGCACTGAGCGAGAATGGAAAACTACATTCAGTTGTTTTTTCTATACCACGTCATCAAATGGTTTATTGAAGAACCAACAGGTTTATTTTTTATAGCAGGAGAATATAAGTTTTCATTTCAAATGATGTAATATTTACGTTGTATGCCATAAGCAATAAGCACTATATATGTATGAACAGAAAATAAACAATATTTTTCATAAGAATAATCGTTCTGAGAGGAACAATCCATGATACAACAAACTGCAAAACCAAGCAGTCAACGCCACCTGTTGTTCTTTTTTTGCACTATTTGATGCATCGGTTAAGAGTACGTTTCAGTGGAGCGGGAATGAGTACTCGAGACACCCTCTGTGTTTCTAACATGCTCTAACGGCGATATTCCACTTCAGTGCGCATTTCTCCACAGCAGAAGATGTTGCCCCATCAGAAATCAGTGAGAGAGCCGAATATTCGAAAAAGACGAAGCAGCTCAACAGGCCACTAATGTTGCTGATGTGCATGTGCAGTCATCAGAAAAATACCAGGAACATGAACAAATGAAAAAGAGTTCTGATGTACAGGCACGTTTAGGTTAGGACTATTCGAAATATACCCAATTTCAAAAAATGATAGACCGAGAACAAAGAAAAACGTGGCCAAGAATTCCGACATTTTTTCAGCATCTCGGTACAAAAATGCGTTCTTAGAAAAACTGTCCAAATCACACAGAACCAGAAAGATACAAAATACAACTAAAGGGAAAAACAGAACCTCTGACCCTAATATGGATTTATCCATCCCATCAACTTCAAGAACAAACAGCTCCAAATCCAAGGATGAGTCTCATGTGTTGGGCTGCCCAGGGTGTGCTGAAGTCTACAAGGAGCCTATCGTAGGAGACTGGATAAAGTGTGACAAGTGCTCGAAGTGGTGGCATGGAGAATGCACGGGTTACCAAGGACATGGCATGTTTTCTTGTGATTTATGTGAGTGCTTACTCTTTGACCACACCTTGCGTACTGTTTCCAGACGTTTCGCTAAGAGTGAGAATGAGCAGACTTTTATATCATAATATTTAAGGTTTGTGATATACAGGGTGTTTCACTAAGTGTGTTTGCCTCTGTAACTTATAAAATAATAGGTGACGGGAAATTTTAATGCGGTAGGTCAATACAAGAAATGTTACACTTTCTGCAGAGCTATGAACATTGTTTATTGTATTATTTTCCAAAGAGTTACAGCACAAAGATATAATTTTTTTAAATGGAACAATAGTTTTTTCTATCGTGCATTGGATTCGTTGAAACCAGCTGCGTCCGAATCAATTTAAACTACATTCCTATCACTGTTAGTTTGTGAGCTACAACCCTTCAAAGTTTAGGGGGCAGAGGCTACGACTGCGTAGCTGACTGGCTGGTCGTCATGAGACAGTGGGCCATGCCCCAGGGGATAGCCACTCGGCCAGTCAGCTACGCTATCCCAGCCTCCGCCCCCAGAACTTTGAAGGGTTGTAGCTCCCAAACTAACAGTGATAGGAATGTAGTATAATTGATTTGGACGCAGCTGGTTTAAACGAATCCAATACACGATAGAAAAAAAACTATTTATCCATTTAAACAATTATATCTTTGTGGTGTAACTCTTTGGAAAATGATACAATAAATTATGTTCATAGCTCCACAGAAAGTGTAACATTTCTTGTGTTGACCTATCGCCTTAAAATTTCCCGTCACCTATTATTTTATAAGTTATAAAGGGAAACACAGTTAGTGAAACACCCTGTATATTGTTGACAGCTGTAGCTGATATATATCGTTAATAAATGAAATAGCAGTGATTTGGTATAAAAAGTTTGTTTGAACATTCTCATCTACTAGAAATAAGGGCTTAAATACAAAGTGTTTACTCTTTCTCGACTTTCTCCTGCCACCTAAAATACTGGGTTCATTAGCTGTGCGTACCGGTGCACCGTGCTGCGGTGTGCGCGGCTATTCGCCGTCGGGGGTTCGAATCCCCCTTTGGGTATGGATATTTGTGATGTCCTTAGGTTGATCTTAGTTAAAGTAGTTTGTAAGCTACGAAATAATAACTCCCCTGCTGCGTACGATAGATTTAAAAACATTCGAACACTTTTGCATGACAACCACGACGGATAAGGAAACAGTTCAAATAGTTTAATATTCACAGAAAATGTGACAGCAACTGCGATTGGGCAAAGCTGAAAATGTGTACCCAGCCGGGATTCGAACCCGGGTCTCCTGCTGTCTAGGCAGTTGCGCTGAGCCCTACACCACTGGGGACACAGTGATCACCGTACCTGCAAGGACTACCTAAGCACTCCTCCTGTCAGGTACAAATTCCCAGATTCACCCTGCCCACAGTACTCAAACTCGTAGTTATGAAACTAATTCCCGTAAGAGTAAGGGCTTCAAACTTGCCCACCCATCCCCACTAACGATAGGATCATTGCGGTGATCTCTGTGTCCCCAATGGTGTAGGGGTCAGCGCAACTGCCTAGAAAGCAGGGGACCCGGGTTCGAATCCCGGCTGGGTACACATTTTCAGCTTTGCCCAATCGCAGTTGATGTCATATATTCTGTGAATATTAAATAATAACAACTGCAGGATAAGAAGTGACGTCTGTTCTTTCGGAACAGAAGTATAAGTTTGTTGAGCTTATGGGACTTAACTACGGGGTCATCAGTCCCTAAACTTACAAACTTCTTATGAACTACCTTATACTAAAGACGGCACAAATATCCACGCCCGAAGGGGGATTCGAACCACCGACCGTAGTGGCCGTGCAGACCGTGACTGAAGCGCCTCAGTCTCCACGGCCACCGCGGCCGGCTCGGAACAGACGCCACATATTATCATGGATATTTGTGCCGTCCTTAGTATAAGGTAGTTAGTTGATAAGTAGTTTGTAAGTTTAGGGACTGATGACCCGTAGTTAAGTCCCATAAGCTTAACAAACATTTGAACTTTCACCATAGTGTCGTTGACCAGCATAGAGCTGCTGGCAGAATTGTGCGTGGAACTACGCGGTTTCTACCGACGCATCCGAATTATGAATGCCCCACCACGGTGGTCGGATTAGAGTCTGGAGAAACCGTGGTGAGACTGTCGAATTTTTGCCTTATGGTTGGTCATAATAATTATTATTGTTTGTGGTGTACCAGATTGCACTCTCCTACCATCGACACTCCTTTCTAGTAAGCAATGCATTGCCGGTGCACAAATCAGTTACATTCCTGAAGTGAAGGAATCCTTTGTCCTATATCTTCGGATCTTACCGAGGACCTCACATCGACAGTATAATGCTCGACATTCGAACCACACAATGTTGAAGCCTTCTTCGTCGCCCATCACAATGAATTGCTGCCTACATTTCCATGTTATCCTTGTTCCTCGCAAACCGAAAAAGTCTAGTTGATGATTGCGGAGCGCCTGGCCCGGGATATGTCACCCGCTGCTACACCAAATCACTAAATATGTGATATCAGTATGCAGTATGGACTGCTGTACCCTGACAACATCTCCAGACCCTCTTTGATTGAATTCCGTGACACATAGCGGCTTTTTTAGCACCTACTTGGTGCTGCATTACTTCACGTGGGGCTTCATTTTCAATCATTTGTTTTGTGTGTTCCTTGTACAACTTGGCTGTGGTAACTCCGGTACTTCTTCGTGTTGCATTTATGATGGTAACAAGTGCATGATACTAATCATAAAGTAACACACGTTTGGTGAATTTTGTCCGTGGGCAGGTCTACGGCTGCCATCTTCGTATCATAACGTTTCTAAATAAATGTACCATCATTTGATCGACGTACTACGAAAAGGAGGACATAGTAATAGGTATTCCGGTGTAGAGAAGCAGCTGAAAGAACTAAATACAAAAAAGTCTCCTGGTCCGGATGGAATACCAGTACGGTTTACAAAGAGTATTCTGCGACATTGGCCTCTTACTTAGATTGCATTTTTCGCGAATTTTTAATTCAGCGCAAAGTTGCTAGTGATTGGAAACAAGCGCAGGTGACTCCCGTTTATAAGAAGGGAAAGAGAACTGACCCACATAATTACAGGCCAATATCGTTGACACCAGTTTCCTGTAGAATTTTGGAGCATATTCTCAGTACGAATATAGTAAGTTTCCTTGAGACGGAGAATCTTCCTTCTACCCCAGATCACTTAAGAAACGTGATTTGGGCTTCTACGAATCAGCACGGGTTTAGGAAACATTGTTCACGTGAAACTCGGCTTGCCCTTTTCTCGCATGACATCTTGCGAGACATGGATGAAGCACAATAGGTGGATTGTATTTTTCTCGATCTCAGAAAGGCGTTTGACGCCACACTGGAGACTGCTAATGAAGATACGAGCATATGGAATAGGTTCATAGATCTGACTGGAAGACTTCCTAAATAATAGAACGCAGTACGTTGTTCTCGACGGCGAGTGTTCATCAGAGACGAGTTTATCGTCAGGCGTGCCCTGGGAAGTGTCATAGGACACCCTAATAAAATACAGACGTTCATGGACGGTATATGTTTAAATATTTGTAATTTATGAATATAGAATACATAATTGGAAAAAGCTGTTACAAAGAAACTCTGACAGCAACAAATTTTAACGACATATTCCAATACGGATTCCGAAGTATGTAGGCTACATAATTCTTGAATATACAGGGTGGCCGTGCAAACATCAACAAGGATCGGAGATAAGTCTAGTATTATTATAATTTGAAAGAACCATCTTACTTAATATTTATGTGTCACTACCACATCAAGAAATTATTCCATGTTCTTTCGACAGAGCTGAAACCAGGTAGTTCGCATTACTAAACAAATGGATTTCAGATTATTAGTGATGAACTATTTTGCCGTCTGTAATTGTGTGATATTCTGTCAAACATTTAAGCAGTGAGAGCAATGAAGTACAGAAAATTTAATAACAGTAACTCTTCTTGGGGATCAAAAGCCTCATTATATTTTTCATGCGAAAACGTGGTCAGTTATAGGTCCGCGGTGGAATGGCCGAGCGCTCAAGGGTACCTTTCGGCGGAGTGCCCGGGTACTCCCCGTCACAGGTTCGAGTCCTCCCTGGGGCATGGATGAGTGTGTTGTCCTTAGATTAGTTTACCTAGGTTTAAGTAGTTTGTAAGCTACGGACTGATTACCACGCAGTTTGATCCGATAGATTTACAAACATTTGAACTTTTTTTTCTGGCATGGATGTGTGTGTATATTTCTTAGGTTTGCTTAAGTTAGTCTAAGTACTTTGTGAGCCCAAGGACAAACACAGTAGTTAAGTCCCATATATTTACGAACATCTGAACATTTTTTTCCGTAATAGGCTGTCTCACTAGCATTTTCCGTTTGTGATTTACTAATTTCCACATTACGCCATTTTCAAGGTCGTATTCTATGAATCCTGTTTGATAGACATATCTGTCATTCAGTGTTTAACTCCATCTTCCATTTTCAAGCAAACGTGGAAGCTGTTGTTCATAGACATTCTATAACATACATATCTTGATAATACAACTGCTTGGAAATGACTTACAAGGAAAGTACTTGGGCTCGAACAAACACATATACACCAAAATCGTAGGAGAGATAGTGTAAGGATCCCTTATTACATTAGTGATACTCCCGCATCTGCAAAACTCTGCAGTCGTCCGTTAGAGGTCTCTGCGTGTGCCATGCCGCATTGCACTTTGACCTGTCGGTTCGCTAGTAGGGACTGTGCAGTGTGCCTCCGAATTTGAGTTTTGTAATGTTATTTGTGTGGTGAAGCGTCAGATGGGACGGCGATTGCTAATTAATCCTGCTAATGTATTGCGATTAGTGTAGAAGATGAATCGTTTGCATTGTTTCTCGTATCTGCTATGGTATGGTATGGAAGCAGTGGCAGAGAATAGCAACAGTCTTTCGGGAAGAAGGTTAAAGTTGTAACTATCATCACGGCTTTTGATGACAATTCGCTAGAGAACATGTACGATGATAATTAAATAAGTTATAGTTAAGATATCCGCATTATGTATGGCGTCTACAATTACATCTAAAGTGCTATCTAGAGCATGGTTGCAGAGCTTTGCAGAAAAACGACACCCACCAGCACATTTAGGTGTACGTAGAGATCCTGTAACCAATCGTTCATATAGATATGTTTGTTCGAGCCCATGTACTTTCCTTGTAAGTGTCGAAATTAGTTAATCCCAAAATAAGAAGTTTTTTTATTACAGCGTATTACTGACCATCACGTTTTCATCTTAGGGATTGACGAAAAGTGTAACTACAGTGAGACCAGTATAAGAAATTTATCGCCACTTCGTTGAGTTTATGTAACAAACGGCCTCTATGAGCACAGATGAATGAATGGACTTAGCAAACGATGGAAATAACAAAGATATATCCATGCGCTAATACGAAAAGAAGATCTCCATGTAATCACTGCCAATAATTACTATGTGAAACTGTTGATATATTTTTCCGAGTTCCGAAAGAAAGATCATCTTAGAAAATATTTTCAATCTGTAACTAACTTTAAAGGACATGATCAACATTAAGAATCTCTAAACTTATATAGAAACCAGCAACAAGGAAAGGAACAAAAAGAGAACTATTGTAGTGTCAGTACGAACGCTCTTTCACACTTATATTTAAGCCACTGCAGTAATAATTAAATTTGAGGGAGCTGGGGCCACAGTTAGTGGAACTTTTTGGTACAAAGACGTAAAACTGCGAAGCAAAAGCCATCAAAGGAAATGAAGGAATTCCCTTATATTACTATTTTGTGCTGCACCGTAATGTAGGTCCTGGCCTCATTAAAGAAGAGGATCTCTAATTTTACAGAGTTCACGGCAGTATTACTGTACCTGTTTAATATTCGTTTACGGTTTCGTTATGGCGTTCTCCCTACTAGGCAGATTATTCTAGCAGGGTCATAAAAAGCGACTTTCATTCTGCCCCCCGGGCTCTTCGTCAGACTCACAGCTCGGTCTTCTCTCACAGCTAATTGCAAAAGTTATTTACGAGGCAAAGACACCGTAATCTAGGAAGCACCGTATTTTCGAATTTACTTCACATGCATTTGGAGAAATCTCTCACAGAACCACATAAGCGTCAGTAATACTCATACCTTTCATAAATGTGAGAACGAGCTATTTTATTACGAGAGGTGTTGTAACGATATGTTCGCTTTGACAGCCATTTTACCCCTTGATTTCGTTTGCGGATATGTATTTGCAAAACAACAAACTTGATGCTGCTAATAAGAAAAACTGGAATATTCAAATATACTCAAAATGCCTCAAACTTGACTATAACTCCTGAATACGTAAAAAAAATCCAGTCATGTGTATATGATTATAATAACTAGTAGACGAAATGGCTGTGCATACATTTATCAACACCTCCATATTTATCCTGAATAACACATTTCAGTGTCTGGCAAAATGTTCACTGAACAATTATCCCAATACTTCTCTGGCGTTACATTCTCTAATAGCACGTGGAAGAAATGTACATATAAACAGTAACGTTTTTTGTGTTATTTTCATATTATGATGATCATATCTCTCTATGTAGGTGAAGTCTAACAAAAGATGTTCGCATTATTTATCAATAACGCCTTTTTTAATGATTTAACAACCCGCTCATGCATCATTTCCACGACACACTGTCCGCTATATCGCGACATTACATTTCGAGCTGTCTTTCTCGAAACTTTATCTCCATCTTCCATCAGTTCCATCTCGAAATGATCCCAGAATGCGCAGCAATATTCAAAACAAGGATGGACAGATGTAGTGTAGGTATTTTACTTAATAGAACTGTCAATAAAACGCAACCTTCTATGTGTTCTTTCCAATTTAAGTTGTCCGTAATTGTAATCCTGGATATTCAGCTGAATTTTTCGGCCTTTATATTCGGCTGATTAATCGTGTATATGAAGTTAAACGGATTTCTCTTGGTGCTTATGCGGATGACTCCACACTTTTTATTATTTAGGTTCATTTGCCAATTTTCGCGTCATGGAGGTATCTTTTTAGCTGATAAACGACAGCCTCATCCGTCTAAAAGAGCTCCTCAGATTGTCTCCTAAATTCATTTATAAAACAACATTAGGGGCCCTATAACACTTTCCTTGGGGATTTCAAATATTTCTGTTTCACACGATAACTTTCAGACAATTAATGCAAAGTGTGTCTTTTCTGACAGGATATAAGGAATCCCATCGCAAAATTGCGAAGAAATTTGATTAAATGCTGCTTGTGAGATACAGTGTCAAAAGTATTCCGTAAATCTAGAAACACGTAAAAGATTTGAGGGATTGTTACTTCATGTGAGTAAAGAAACATGCTTTCTGAATCTGCGTTGACTATCGGTAATAGCTTGTCCTCTTAGAAGTTAGAATATGTGCATCTCTCCTAGTGCTTTTCTTGAATATTAGAGCGACCTATACATCTTTTCTGTGTACGAATCCTTCGTTCAGCGAGCAATTGTATATTGTAATCGCTAGGTATGGAACTATTGCATCTGTATCTCTGAAAGGTACCTAACCAGTATATGATCTTGACCGGAAAGCTTGCTTTTGTTGAGAGATTCTTTCTACAAGGGTATCTACTTCTAAATTACGTATGCTGGCACTTATTCTTGATTAAATTTTTCCGCAGTATTTACTTGATCTTCCTCGCTGAAAAAATTTCGGTCAGTTGAGTTTAGCAACTCTGGTTTAACAGCACTGTCCCCGGTAGCATCTCCATAACTGAAGCGTAATGAAGGTACTGTATTTTCTCATTAGAGTACTTTCGGTTTAACCACAATTTCTTTTAATTTCCAATCAAGAGAGAGGGCTACGCTGTGGAAACTATTATAAGCTGCTAGCATTGAAGTCCGGACTAAGTTTCAAGTTTCGTTTTATATTGCCAGTCCTGGGGATATAGTGTTTGCTTAAATTTGACATGCTTTTCTCTGCCCTTCTGTGATATGATCTTACGTGTTATGTGTACCACGTGGAGGGGGAAGGGAAGGGATCGGCCCCTCTTTTATTACTTTAACTGGAACAAATATCTCAGTAGTGTCGATATCATTTCTTTGAATGTAGATCATATATCTGCACTTATATTGTTCACTTTCGAATAGTGGAGACTGTCACTCTCGCTGGAAATCGTTAAGCGAATTTTTATGTATAAATTTCGAGGGATTTTTGAATATAGATCTTCTGTTTCGCTACGACAGCTTTGTGCTAAACAATTAATTCATCAGTTTTGATGCTCTTATGAGTCCAGGATCATTTGTTTGTAGAAGGTCGTGTTTTCAGAGCCATTAACAATTCTAGTTGGTTCATGACCTAACTACTCGAAATAGATCTCGGAGAATGTGCCCAATACAATTTAAGACGGTACTTCATACTGGCCTTCTGTTTTGGACATTAATTTTCACCAACATATCGGGGGTAAATTAAAGTCACTTCCAATTGAAAATTGTATGCTTCGGGTACATATATGAAATTTGATTTCAGTTTTGTTGGAACATTTTAGGGATTGTATAGTGTGAGTCAGGGGGTTGGTAATAAGAATAAATTATTAAGTTATTCCGGCTGTCAGACATAACCTACACCCAAATCAACTCACAGGAAATATTTAATTCAATTTCGCCACAGGACAAACCGCTTGTGAAAGTAATGATCACGCCACCATCTATTTGTTTCAATCTGTCGTTTATAAACGCTATTTCGTTCTTTTGTAAGAATTTATGGTTTGCCAGCGTCTGAAGTTCTTCGTTGGTACTAATGTATTATAAACAGAGTCTAGAGTTCTTCGTTAGAGCTAAAGTCTTCAAAACCGAGCCCATATAATCCAAAGATTAGATTAATACTGTGGTGTCGCACGAGTACAAAGTGCGCGCCACCTGCTTTCGCCGCGCGCCGCCATGCACGCACGGCGCGGCGTTCTTAAGACGACAGCCACGAGCGCCCTCTGCGACAACGCCGCTCGTGGCCACCACTGAAGGACATCGGCCACTTCGGACTGAGATAGCAACGAGTTAGGACCTTCGTAATCAGATAGGCACGAGTGAAGACTTTGTTATTGTACAGGCACTAGGCAGGCCTCTAACAACTATGTATCAACATTCTGCAGTACTATGTAAAAGTTAAGTATTGTTACACTCTGTGCAATATATCTCTTTCTAATTTACTCGAGTGTTTATAGTTTCTGGCTGCTCCCCTCCGTACCTGCACCAGCGTGTCGGTCTCATTCCACTCGGCCACCGACACCTACGACGAGGCTGGGACACAAAAGCGGCGACGAAGTTGGGACACAAAAAATACTTGTTTCACAGATCATAAATGCGACATTTCGAAATTATGTATAACATGTAAGTTGAATAAAAAGTATCTATACGTGAAAATCAATACTTTAAGGACTTTTTTATTTTCATTTTTATTTTTTAGCGAAGTTAATAGGTTTCGTCTATAAATTCATCTAATATATAGAAGGTGTTGCCATTAAGAAATCCTTTTAATTTCTTTTTAAATACAATTTTGCTTTGTGGCAGACTTTTGATGCTACTTGTAAAAGACGCTTGTGCCAGCGTAATTCACCCCTTTCTCTGCAAAAGATTTAGCCTTGAATAGTGAAGATCACCTTTTATCCTAGTTTAATAACTATGCATACTGCTATTGCTTTTGACTTTAGTTAGATTTTTAATAACATTTTTCGTCAATGAATAGACACATTGTGAAGCTATTATGCAGTTTTCTAGATTCTTAAATAGATGTCTACAGGTTGATCTGGCGAGGAATTATGAAATTTCACGCTTTTGTGCATTGAATACTTTTTATTTAATGTTGAATTGCCCCAGAATATGATTCCATACGATAGCTGTGAATGACTATAGACATAGTGAGCTAATTTACTTATATGTATAGCACCAAATCAGCAATGAACCTAATAGCATAAGTAGCCGAAAAAGATTGAGCAGATCCTCAATGTATTTGTCCCAATATAAACCTCATCAACTCAAAAACCTGAAAACTTCCAATATTCTACCACCACCATGAACCACTGACATTGCCCAGGTAAGGTGGTGTCTGTGCCTCAACGTTACAGATAAGCCGTACCGTAGCTCCAACCACAGCAGAGGGGTATCTATGGAGAGGCCAGACGAACGTGTGGTTTCTGTAGAGGGTGGCAGCCTTTTCAGTAGTTACACGAGCAACACTGGATGATGGACTGATCTGGTCTTGCAACATCAGCTAACGTGGTTTTGCCATGCAGTTACTGCGAACGGATGAAAGCAAGGGGAAACTACACTCGTTATATTTCCCGGGGACATGCAGCTCTACTGTGTGGATGTATGATGATGGCGTTTTCCTGGGTAAAATATTCCGGAGGTAAAAATAGTCTCCCATTCGGATCTCCGGGCGGGGACTACTAAGGAGGATGTCATCACCAAGAAACAGAAAACAGGCATTTTCCGATCGGCGCCTGGAATGTTATATCACTTAACCGGGTAGGTAAGTTAGACAATTTGAAAAGGGAAATAGGTAGGTCAAAGTTAGATACGGTGGGGTTTAGTGAATTTCGTTGGATAGATGATTATCTGGTCACGTGCATACAGGGTTATAAACACAAAATCATTTGGTTGTAATGCAGGAGGTCTGATAATAAATAAGAATAGTGGATTGCAATTACGGAATTATGAACAGCATTGTGAACGCATTATCGTAGCGAAGATAGACACGAAGCCAACACCGACTACAGTAGTACTAGTTTATAGGTCAAATATCTTTGCCAATGATGAGGATGTAGAAGAAATATATGAGAGATAATAGAAATATATGAGAGATAATTCAGATTATTAAGAGTGGAAAATTGATTGCGATGGGGGATAGCAACTCAGTAGAAGCAATTGGAAACGTAGTGGGTGAATGTGGTTTGAGGTAGAGGAATGGAAGAGGAGATCGCTTGGTAGAATTTTGTGCAGAGCACAATTTAATCACTACAACAATTTCTTCAATCATCACCAAAGGTTGTACACTCGGGAGAGACCAGGAGACACTGGAACGTACCAAACAGATTTCATAATGATAAGGCATAGGTATACAAACGAGGTCTTAAACTGTAAGGCATATCCAGGGGCATAAGATGATGGAATCTGGACCAACTGAAGGGACTAGAGGTCGTTAACAGTTTAAGAGGAAGCATTAGGCAAGGATTGGCTGAAAGGGGGAAAGTAACACAGTATCTCTGAGGGAGATATGAAGGCTAAAAAGGTGATCATATAGGTAGAAGGACAATTCCTTATGAAAAATCCCTGGATAACACAGCAAATATTGAATGTAACTGATTAAATTATCTCATTTTAACATGCAGCAAAGGAAACAAGCAAAAGAGAGTACATGCAGCTGAAAAATTCGCTTGAAGGGAAATATCAAGAATTCAGATGGAAAACCAGTGCTAAGCAAAGATGGGAAAGCGGAAAGGTGGAAGAAATATATAGAGGGCATATACAAAAGAAATAAACTTTAAGAAAGTATTCTAGAAATGGAAGAGGACGTAGAGGAAGCTGAGATAGTAAATACGATACTACAAGAAGACAGAGCAGTGAAATATCATAGTAGATGATATTCTGTCTGTACCGCTGAAATCGATAAGAGAAGAACTCAGGAAGAAATTGTTCTACCTGGTAAGCAAGATGTGTGAGATAGGGGAAATAGCATCCGACTTCAAGAAGAATATAGTAATTCCACTTCCAAAGAAATTACTTGCAGAAAAATGTTAAAATTACAGAACTGACAGCTTAGTAAGTCCTGGTTACAAACTACTGACACGAATTATTTACAGATGAACGGAAAAAAGTGGTGGACTCCGACTTATCCTCGAATATAGCTTGTTTAGATCTGGAGAAAGCTTTTGACAATGGTGACTGGAATTCACTTTTCCAAGTACTGAAGGTACAGGGATAAAATGTAGGGAACTAAGAGTTAATCTGTACAAAAAACAGACAGTTGTTATCAGAATCGAGAAACATGAAAGGGACGCATTAGTTTGGAAGGGAGTAAGTCAGGCTTATAGGCTTTTCTCAGTGTTGTTCAATCTCTACATTGTACAAGCTGTGAAGGAATACAAGGAAAAATTTGTAGAGGTGTTAATGTTCGGGGATTAGAAATAAAACCTTTGTGGTTTGCTGATGACATAGTAAATCTGTCAGACACAGCAAAGAACCTGAAAATGCAATTAAACGGAATTGACAGTGTCTTGAAAGGAGGGTAAAATGTAAATCAGTCAACAATCTGAAGATTGGTTTGAACACCACAATGGACGGGCCAGTTTGGAGGTGGTAGGCCGCTGCTTTCCTCCCAGCTACAAACTGACTTACCCAGCCATTTATAGGTGGATTCCGAACCACGCAGCTACTCGATATTTTTCATACCAGCAACATTGACAGAGGGCAAAAAAATGGAAAGTGACAGATAAAATTCTTAGGATTTGACGATCTAACCCGCGACAATGGTTTCATGGACTGGCACTGTGCTACAATGAGACAGAGGGACGAATACAGTAAGCAGATACAGAAGGATGTAGGTTGTTGTCCTTTCAGATGAATAAGCTTGCACAGGATTGGGTAGCATGGAGAGCTGCATCAAAGCAGTTCCCGAACTGGAGACCACAACAACAACATCCTTACTACAGATTTCTGCTCAATGTCTATAGTATTAATGTTGTCATGCCGTTTACTGTATGAAAATGTATATACACTCCTGGAAATTAAAATTGCTACATAATGAAGATGACGTGCTACAGACGAAATTTAACCGACAGGAAGAAGATGCTATGATATGCAAATGATTAGCTTTTCAGAGAATTCACACAAGGTTGGCACCGATGGCGACACCTACAACGTGCTGACATGAGGAAACTTTACAACCGATTTCTCATACACAAACAGCGGTTGACCGGCGCTGCCTGGTGAAACGTTGTTGTGATGCCTCGTGTAAGGAGGAGAAATGCGTACCTTCACATTTCCGACTTGGTACAGGTCGGATTGTAGCCTATCGCGATTGCGGTTTATAGTACCGCGACATTGCTGCTCGACTCGGTCGCAATCCAATGACTATTAGCAGAATATGGAATCGGTGGGTTCAGGAGGGCTATACGGAATGTCATGCTGGATCCCAAGGGCCTCGTATCACTAGCAGTCGAGATGCCAGGCTTCTTGTCCGCATGGCTTTAACGGATCGTGCGGCCACGTCTCGATCCCTGAGTCAACAGATGCGGACGTTTGCAAGACAAGAACATCTGCACGAACAGTTCGGCGACGTTTTCAGAAGCATGGACTATCAGCTCGGAGCCCATGGCTGCGTTTACCCTTGACGCTGCATCACCGACAAGATCGCCTGCGATGGTGTACGCAACGACGAACCTGGGTGCACGAATGGCAAAACGTCGTTTTTTCCGATGAATCCAAGTTCTGTTTACAGCATCATTATGGTCACATCCGTGTTTGGCGATATAGCGGTGAACGCACATTGGAAGCGTGTATCACCCGGCGTGATGGTATGGGGTGCCATCGGTTACACGTCTCGGTCACCTCTTGATCGCATCGACGGAATTTTGAACTGTGGCCGTTACATTTCAGATGTGTTACGACCCGTGGCTCTACCCTTCATTCGATCCCTGTGAAACCTTACATTTCAGCAAGATAATGAACCATCGCATGTTGCAGGCGGCATACGGGCCTTTCTGAATGCGGACAATGTTCGACTGTTGTCCTGGTCAGCACATTCTCCAGATCTCTCACCAATTGAAAACGTCTGGTCAATGGTGGCCGAGCAACAGGCTCGTCACAATACGTCAGTCACTACTCTTGATGAACTGTGGTATCGTGTTGAAGCTGCATGGACTTCTGTACGTGTACACGTCAGCCAAGCTCTGTTTGACTCAATGTCCAGGCGTATCAAGGCCGTTATTACGGCCAGACGTGGTTGTTATGGGTACTGATTTCTCAGGATCTATGCACACAAATTGCGTGAAACATGTCAGTTTTATTATAATATATTTTTCAGTGAATACCAGTTTATCATCTGCATTTCTTCTTTGGGTAGTAATTTTAATGGCCAGTGGTGTACAAGGTATTATCAAAGTTTAATGAGAGTAGACAATCACTTAATAGTTTTCTGAAAGACATCATTTACAATTTCACTTCCTAATTCTGTTTTGTCTGGTGTGATAGCTATACTTGTATCGTCAGTAAAAATAACTGGAGCTTACCATCTTCCTGAATGGAAAATGGCAAGTCGTCAATACCTATGTATTAAGAACAGCAGACGACCCAAGACAGAACATTATGGGGCTTTTGTTATAGCTCCTCAGTTAGAGGATTTAGATTCTTTCTTGCATATCATGTGAATTGCTTGTTTAAACTTTCTGCGCTCTTCCAGTTAAGTTTGACATAAATCATTCGTGCACTGTCCCAGACATATCACAATATGTAAACTTATATAGAGGAATTCTATGAATTACAGAGTCAAAAGCATTTGAGAGATCACGAAAAAACAACTGGTGATGTCCGGTTGTTCAGAGCATCAGTGAAAGTATATATAGCACTTTCTGTTGAAAAGCTTTTCTGAAAACCAAACGGGCATTTTGTTAGAACCGTATTTTTACTAATATGTGAAGTTACAGGAGAATACATTACTTTTTTTTTAATTTTTGGATAAAGCAGTCAGAAATAAGACTGCGTGGTGGATCTCGACATCAGACGTGTCCCCCTTTTTTATGAAATCTTTGAACAATAGCATATCTCAGTTTATCAGGGATAATACCCTGCTTTATAGCGCTATTACATTTGTGGCTAAGAATCCTACTTATGTAATGGGAATCAGCTCTGAATAGCAAATCCATCAATTCCATGTGACTTTTTACTCTAGAGAGAGTTTTTTTTACTCTAGAGAGAGTTCAATTTTCGTAATTCAAGAGGGAGAGATGGGTGGAATTTCAATTGTTTCAAATTGTATAAGTATTGGCTCTTCCATTAACGGCCTTGCAACTTCTAATTAACACTTAGATACTATTCCCTCCACAATATTTTTTTAAAAAAGGCTAGTAAATTTTTCATTTGGTTTGATTTTAATAATGTCGTCTTGTGCTGTTGGTTACCTTGCCTCTCTTTTAATTTTGTTATTAGAGGAACTAATCTCAAACATAATGTTCATGTCTGCATCATTTCTCTTTCTAGCGGATAAGTCCCTTTTCCGGTACAAGATATTTGTATTCTTTTAGTATGCCATGGTTTTTGCATGATTTCTTACAATTGTATTTAACTATTTTCTTGGGGAAACAGTTTCAAATACCCTTACAAATGTAAAGTGAAATAAGTTATATTTTTAATTAGCATCTTGTTCCTTACAAACCTCATCCCAGTCAAATTGCCATAGACTTTCTCTGAAATTACTAATTGTTAAATCATTAATTGAGAGCACATCTCTGGAGAATTGTTTCGAATTACTGAACAGAGGTATGCGTTTTACTGTAACTAGGTATGTACCATGATCAGAAGGACCATTCTTTAAAGAGAAAAGCATTTACATTGTTAAACTTATCTTAGTCTATAAAAATGTTATCTGTGAATGTGATGCGTTTTATTCTATGGATGTCAAATTAAAGAAGCAAGTAAGACGTTCAGGTCATTCTTCCTATTACAATTTTTCAATGAATCAACACTGAAATCACCACAAATAGTAATTTGATTTCGCCTATCTTACACAGAGCACAACAATGTGTCCAGGGTTTTCAGAAAAAACTGGAAGTTTCCTGAAAGGGACCTACACAATGTTACAATCATAAGAGAGTCATTATTGAGTTTAAGCTGACAGGCACATGCTTTGATACGTTGCTCTACACAAAAGTTAATTTTGTTTCTAAACTTTTTACATAGTATTAGCTTTTAACGTATATGGCAACTTCTCCTCTTACCTTACTATCTGTACTTATATGTGTAGCTAGTTTATATCCACTGTCATTCTTTTTTATATCAGTAACAATGTTATCCTCAGACAGGCATAGTATATTCGTTATATTATCAGTTTCTATATCGTCTAAACAAATAAGATGCTATTCTACTGAAGAATGCTAATATTACTTCTTACCTTACTTCTGTGAGAATCTTATGATTTTTTAAACATTTTTAGCACCAGCCTGCCTGAGCTTCTCATTGGACACTGACCGTAGACTAAAAAAGAGGTACTTCCATGAATTGCTGTATCTCCCCTTAAGGATTTTGTTATCAACCCAGGCAGTTTCTCCTTCTCTATCTTATTGAGATGCAGACCATGCCTAATGAAATCCCACCTACCAATAGCATCAACAAAAATGATAGCAGACAGCAGCCCAACATTTGTATGGGTCGTTGCAGAAGCTATTTGTAGCAGGACACGCTCAGTACTGAAGCCCTGATACGAATCAATATTGTTTTGAAACTACACCCACTACAGTGTGATACTGTTTTCTAAGACCCTTGCACAAGGAACCTATATCCTTTACTATCGTGCTATGTCCTGCAATGAGAATGAAGAAGTTTGTGAACTGGGACCTAATTTTTCCTCCAAATTCTATCCCACGCTTCTTCCAAGGCTAACTGCCTAGCAACTGCATTTCCTCCTACTTTCTGCTTTAAAAAAATGGTTTCCTAGTGAAAGTGTTGTTTCTTAACTACACCTACTTCTACTTGAGCCTCTTCGTGGCTTATTTGTGGCAGAAAGGTAAATGTATTGGTTGTGTTATTTGTGAAGCTGTCAGACAGTTTATCTGTGGCCGTGGTCAACCTGTTACCACTTCCCACCTCTGCCCAACCCTCTCCCCCCTTAATCTCATGTTCCTCACGATACAGACTGAAGAGGTCTGAGCTTCTCTTCAACTCTTTTTCTGCGTCTAGAACAGACTTAGGAAAAGAAGAGACTCTTTTGCTTTCCCCATCCCCCACAAGTACATTTCCCTAATGATATCACTTGTCTCAACACCTGCATAGAACCCCAGCACTTACATTCCTACGGCAGCCCAAACACTTTGTATTCATGAAACTTCCTGGCAGATTAAAATTGTGTGGCGGAACCGGGTTCTCGAACCTCAGACCTTCGCCTTTCGCGGACAAGTGCACTACCAACGAGCCATCCCGACACGACTCACGGCGCCGCCTCACAACTTCACTTCCGCCAGTACCTCGCCTCCTAGTTTCTAAACTTCACAGAAGCTCTCCTGCGAAACCTGCAAGACTAGCATTCCTGGAAGAAAGGATAGCTCAGTCGGTAGAGCCCTTGCCCGCGAAAGGATAAGGTCCCAGGTTGGAGTCCCGGTTCCGGCACACAATTTTAATCTGCCAGGAAGTATCATATCAGCGCACACTCCGCTGCAGAGTGAAAGTTTCATTCTGGAAAAAATCCCTTAGGCTGTGGCTACGCCATGTCTCCACCATATCCTTTCTTCCAAGAGTGCTAGTCATTCTACGTTCGCGGGAGAGCTTCTGTGAAGTTTAGAAAGTAGGAGGCGAGGTACTGACGGAAGTAAAGTTGTGGGGCAGTGCCGTAACCCGTGTCGGGATGGCTCAGTGGTAGAGCGCTTGTCCGCGAAACGCAAAGGTCCCAGGTTCGGGTTCCGGCACACAATTTTAAACTGCCAGGAAGATTCAAATCAGCTCACACTCTGCCTGCAGAGTGAAAGTTTTATTTCACTTTGTATTCTTGATTCTCACGAGATTTTCCATTCTTCCGTAAATAATTCGTGTTAATATATTGCAAACACGAGTTATAAAACTCATGGTTCTGTAATTTTTACACCTGACTGCGCCATAGCCCATAAACGCCAAATTGAACGCACTGCACTACCACATATGTTTATCGTATATCCCTTATTGATATCTTCGACTATACCAAGCAATGTATCATGTCTGTTAGCAGGGAATTCTGCACACGAACAAGTGCAAGCGTTACAAGTAATTCCTTCACACTATGGTTATCAGAATAATGATTCTACAAAGATGTTCCAAATGGAAAGTCTCATACATATAATTCAACTATCATTTCGCGTTCGAATTATGTGAACTCTCGTCGTGCGGAAACTTTTCATATAAATTACCGGGATAGGAATGGCAGCTCCGCCGTTATACCGTTTTTTTTTCTTTCTTTTTTTTCAGATTTTGTGTACGTGATACTACAGAATAAGTATCTATCAATATCTTTATCCCATAACTTTGGTCGCTAAAGTGCTTAGTAAGCAATTGTGAAGCAGCAGTCACATTCTTGATGTTGAAAAGCATACCTACATTCAATTCACTCCTAGTCAGAACTGGTTTAAGTTCAGTGATAATATTTATTAAATAGACGGATAAAATTATTTGGAACCGTTCTGTGTTACGAGTAAAGAATCGGAACACTGCGGGGTTAGACATTATTCATTGCAAAGGCAAGATATCTACAACGGTGCTCGGGGAGAGTATCGTTGCTGCCAGCCTGTTATGGACACTACAAAGAGAAATATTTTACTCATTACAATTAATTATCTGTTTCCTGCAGCTAAATCTGTCCCCACATCTGGAAATAAACAAATAGAACAACTGTCTATGACAGTTATGACACATATATGTGCACGAGATTTTAATCCACGAGGTGTGTATGGAATGTGTGCAACCTTCGGCTCCCAGTGGACGGGCGGGAACCAGTGGGAAAAACTTTTTGTTACTGTTCTATACAGGGTTTGATGGTATCTGTGACTAGCTGTGTCTGACTGAAATCATTCATTTTCAGGCACGCCAATTGAACATTTGTTGTAAAGTATTCAACACATGACGATAGAACAGGCGGAAATATAGTTGGATCCACGAACGATGACAGATGGTGCATGCCTACACAAACGTGGGATAAGTATCTTTTCCAGTTTCAAGCGAAAGTTGAAGTACGCGTATCTACGTTCTTTTCTCTTGAAGAACCTTTATAACCTACTAATACTGGCCCTTACTTGCTTTGGTACAATACGTTGCATCAAATTTGTCAACTTGCATAAAATGGAACAAAAATCTACTGAAGAAGTTGTTACAAGTTTGGCAATGGTACGAGAGTCGCGGCAGAGCGTTCAAAACAGTAATTAACGCTCATTGGCTGTCGGAGAAGGCGTGAGATACATGCGCAGACCGAGGCTGGGAAAGGCTGTTCACAGCGGTATTTGTTACGAATGGGTAACTGTATTGCAGAATACTACCCGTAAAAAATGTACGTTAACATGGCTGACTTTTTAGAAAGCGTTAATGTAAACAAGCAATTATTTTGGCTGTCTGAACGCCACTGGTGATTGGATGCTTTCATCTGCTGTCATTCAACGCGCCTCGGCCAACATCGAAACGTCAGGAAGAATGTTCTGACACAATACACCGTAGAGGTTTGTCATGTTTAAGGGCGATCTTTTAATCAATTTATTGAAGACGAGAGCCAATCGCTTTATAGTTTTAATGAAGGTTACCGGTTTCGGCAGTTTAACGCCATCTTCGGATCTTAGATTTCATTCTGCAAAACATAATAAAGTTATGAAGAATGAAATCTAAGAATCGAAGATGGCAATTAAACTGCCGAAACCGGTAATCTTCATTAAAAATATAAAGCGATCTTGGCTCTTGTCTTCAATAAAGCAATATACCGTATTTCGTCACAACCAATAAAAACCAATATCTCAGAGTACAGAAATGAAATAACTGATGTCTGGATAATATAAGAAACAAATAGCAAAGGTTTACGTATAAGCTCACAGCAACAGAGTCTGACAAATGTACCTTTCACGATACTTTCGGTTTTCAGTGCTTGAGTCTTTAGGTGCAAATGCAGCGGTAACACAGCTGCAACAGTCATAATTGCGAAGTGCTTCGCATCTCTATACATTCCAAGTAGTTCTGATGGATAAGACAAGGCTCTTCTGCACGTAATGGCAAGCACTTACCACAAACTGGCGGTAACTGCCGCAACTAACTACAACGGAATGGGGTGGAGAGCTGCCCTCCGCGTTGCTTAAAGACACGATCGACTAATTACAGTGCAACAGCCAGTATAACAAAACGTCCTTCTAGCCAACCTAAGAGCAGTGGGCTGCCGTTCTTGCCGCTTGCAGTGTGAAGAATTCCAGCTCTTCAGATGAGTGGCCAGATCAGTGGTGCTTGTGTATCCTCCGCGCGCCGTAGTTGATGGAACAGGACATTTTCCACCGATCGGTATCACCGTTCGTTCATATATATGTTCATATGTTTGTATAGTCTATGGGACTTAACTACGGGGTCATCAGTCCCTAAACTTACAAACTACTTATGAACTACTTACGAACTAGGACGGCACAAATATCCATGCCCGAGGGGGGATTCGAACCCCCGACCGTAGTGGCTGTGCAGACCGTGACTGGAGCGCCTTAGTCCCCTCGGCCACCGCGGCCGGCTCACCGTTCGCAATGAATCCTTAAAAACATTATTAGACTATTGCAAGAAGTGTATGATCAACCGCAGTATGATTTTGAATCTGCTATAAATGACGATGACAGGACTTTAAGTTTTCAATTAGAAACTTTAATAAAAGATGCCATAAATGATGCCTATTTTGTAGAAACACAAGAAAGCTTGATTTTTGAGAGTGGAAATTACATTCAAGGTACTATTTAAATCAAAGATGACGACATTTCTCATATTGAGGATGAAACATCTTCTGACGTACTTCAGAAGTTGATGTCGTCGATGATGAGCATAAACGAAAAGTCATTGAATATTGGGAGTCAGGAAAGAAAAGAAACCGGAAATTTGAATGCGTTCAAAATTAATTTAAGCTATAATACTTGTATTATACATTGTCTGTCTATAGTGTACTAAAGAAATTGTTCACCTTCAGTAAGCCTGGTTAGGTGGAAGAGAGGGCCTGAAGTCCCTAATCTTGGATCAATAAACAAATAAAAGCAAATGGTCAGTTATGTCATGGGGAAGGTCAACAAGAAAAGGTGGATATAGGAATGACAAATTGAGGAAAATATCGGAATATGTTATATTCCGATTTCAAGAAGCAGTGGAAATTCAATAACAATTTACGATGTTGACATTCACAGATGGGCTTTAAAGGCTCGAAATGAATTTTCACTTTCCCCTGATTCATTCATGACATCATCGAAATGGATTCAGAAGTTTAAAGCAAAGTACAAGATTGTGCCAAAAACGTTAATAAGTCCATAACGTAAAAATCTGTACGTGATCAAGCTAAAATCAAGTACCGGACTACTGTATTCGTTGATGATATAAGCAGACTTATTGCAGAAGTAGGGGAATGTGATGTATTTAATACTGATCAGTCTGGATTTAATCTAGAGGTACATGCTGGGCGCACTGCTTGACCTTTTCTGCCTATATATCATTCCTATGAGAACACGTTCAGTTCTAGACGATAGCCGAATTTCATATTTTTCAACGAAATATGGACCTAGTTATAATGTCTCAAAGTTGTTAGAAATTCAGGCTTGCGTAGAGTCGCGCATGGCTTCAAGCAAATGACTGTATCTCGGACAGCACTGCTTCCACGAATGTTAAAGTTTACCATTGTTCATTGGAGACATGTTCGAATGTTCACCTGAAATGGCCTGCGATGGTCGAGCTGCAAAATGATCCGAAAATAGGCGATTTGACATGGAATGACGCAGGAGTTGCATGTTAGCAGCGTAAGCAATTTCAGTGAACGTTATATCTCTACAGCAACCATTACCAGATTGGAAGCCATGGAATAAGTATCCGGATATACTGCGTTTATTTGTAACGTCAGCGAGCACACTGACTGCGAGATGTCGCGGACGCTCTGGTTTCAGAAATGCTCAGGCCAGGGCGAGGACGGCCAAACGCGGGCTCAGACCAACACCTCACACACAATATACCGCGGAGGTGGCTGCCAGGGCAGGTGGACGGATTAGGCGGCCGAAAGGGCAGGCCAGACACGGCCCGCTGGACGCGCAGGTGCAGCACTCAAAGTGTTAATATTGCTTAATCCAGGTTCCGTGTGTTAACTATTGTTACTTCTTCCTTGGTGTTTTAAATCACACTACTAATGAAACTTCCTGGCAGATTAAAATTGTGTGCCGGAACCGGGACTCGAACCTGCGACCTTTGCCTTTCGCGGGCAAGCGCACTAACGACTGTGCTATTCGGACACGACTCACGACGCCGCCTCACAACTATATTTCCGCCAGTACCTGGCCTCCTACTTTCCAAACTTCACAGAATCTCTCCTGCAAACTCGCAAGACTAGCACTCCTGGAAGAAAGGATATGGTGGAGACATGGCTTAGCCACAGCCTAAGGGATGAGAGTGATGCAGAGTGCTTTCATTCTGGAAACATCCCTTAGGCTGTGGCTAAGCCATGTCTCCACCATATCCTTTCTTCCAGGAGTGCTAGTCTTGCATGGTTCGCAGGAGAGCTTCTGTGAAGTTTGGAAAGTAGGAGGCGAGGTACTGACGGAAGTAAAGTTGTGAGGTGGCATCGTGAGTCGTGTCGGGATAGCACAGTCGGTAGTGCGCTTGCCCGCGAAAGGCAAAGGACCCAGGTTCGAGTCCCGGTTCCGGAACACAATTTTAATCTGCCAGGAAGTTTCATATCAGCGTACACTCCGCAGCAGAGTGAAGTTTCATTCTGCACACTAATATTGATATACAATGATGTGCACATTGTAGTGTTACGAAATCAGTAATCCTTATGATATAGAGTTCATATTGTCGAAAGAAGTAAACATCAAGAGATTGGTAACATTTTGTTCTTTTTGTTTGAAAGATCTTTAGCGTAACATCTTTGCTTGAAAAACTTTCTTATAGAAGGGATCGATCTGTATGACCCAGCTAGGAATCACACAACAATAGGATCTTTTTATTTAGCGCTAGCAGACAAGTGCGGCGTTTTTCATGAAAATGACCCACCAATCATGAATATCCTTGAAGAAATTGTATTCATATCCCTAGATAGATCATCTAAATCTACTCAACGAACAAACATAACTCTAACAGAAACAGTACAATGAAAATTTTATTCATGTTTTGAGACGGGAAAATGGATACCCAGAAACATGCAATAGGTATTCACTCCATCGTAACAACATAAACATCACCCACCGAATAAGTTAGCTGACAACTACAATAATCTATGGGTAACTATGTAAACATATAACGTCGTTGAAACACTTTGACTATAGTTATCATTTTTACTGAGGCAGAAAATGAAATATCTGTTACAGGAATATGAGCCAATCATAACTGCATAAAATCAGTAACATCTTAAACAGAAAGGATAGCAATAAGAACGACATTAAATGTAAATTTCTAACAGCCATAAAAGTTTGTATATGACAGATTATCTAACTAAAGTTACTAATTATAAATTACGTCATTTGTGATACAGAAAATCTGATGATGGCAATAAAAGCCGAAATAAGCTGATAGTAAATAAATAAATAACGCAATATACTAGTAGTGTAAAAGTTATAAACCGGAAATCACAATTATGTTAGTAAACAGTTCGTTTGTACTCATTCTAAGACTGATTCTTCTATCAATGATCAGATACAGATGCTATATACAGTTATATCCGCCAACCTGCAACGGCAACAATGTGGCATGAAGAGAACGTTACAGCGCTTTAGCTCATTCCGAATTCGTCAAGCGCGGTCTTCGTACGTTGTTTCAAAGAAGAAAAATACACAACTCGTGGAACTGAATAATTCATGCCAGTCGCGATCGGAAAAAGTCGCAGCAAAATGACTTTGCTTCGACCACTCCGTTAATACGGATCGGGCACAGGACCTGTCGATAGCCGAGAGGGGCAGGATGGAAATCACCTGTATGCCGTGCCTGTCCCCATCACTGGTCGAGATACGCACCTCCCCCCCCCCCAATTTTGCGCGCTACCTGCGGACCGTCGCGGGGGGAAAAATGAGGCTGCAAAAAAAGATTCACAGTAATGGCCTCTCTCGGACGGCGGCCGTATTTCAGCATAAAAAAAAAAGGCGGCACAAAAATGCATTGAGGGTGTCGCATCGACCGGCGGGTGGCGCGCGCGTGGCTCGTGTAGTCGCCCCTGGCCGCCCTCCCCTCCCATGATGGAAACACGTGTGTGTCGCTCGCAAGCGTAGCGCACCCGCTGCTGCCGCAGAGGCTGCTCGCTGATTTGCCGATATTTATCTGTTTGCCCGTCGCACGTCAGCAGCCAACGCAATCGAAAAATATCTGTCACCGCGAACTATGGGACAAGGCTATCTCACAAAAGTAAAATCGTTCGTGTAGCATACAATGACCGAATTGGAAAGGGTGTCCAGAGGAAAATAGTGGAAAGCATCAATGGACAGATTTTCGTAACAGAAACTGGTAATTTAAATGGAAGCGATAAGCGCTAGACACTTTGATGTATGTCTGTACTCCGCTAGCCACCTCACTGAGGTTACTCCAGTGGCGTAACTAGGACTTGGATTTGCTACACGAGCAAAATTTTAGTCTACCACTCCCGTTGAAGAAACTAATTCACTCCCATCCAATGAAAGCTTATGGTAAAACACCCCAAGTTTTCAATCGTTACCTTTACCAGATTACTGTTATTCGATTTTTCTTCCTTCTTTTTTCCTTTTCTCGGGTTCTTGGGGGGGGGGGGGGGGTCCTATCCCCCTTATCGCCCCCCCCCCACCTTATAGTTACGCCACTGGGTTACTCTATGTATTCTTCGTTATTGGATGTGAAACAAAAGACGCCTCGTGTTTGCTGCGATTTTATTTCTTCCAGACGAGTTTCGCCTTTTATTTTAAAGTAAGACGGCCAAATTGTTCCCGATTCTGCGCGACAGTCACGCATTTGGACTCGTTGTCCCGCATCGGGATAATTGCTGAAAATGTCCCGCAAAACGGTGAAAGCGTAACGCATTCCAGTAATTTTTGAAATTGTTGGTCTAAGAACACACGCTGAAACTATTTGTGTACGGCACGCTATGTCATACTGCTTACAAGGCAACTTCACAATGCATGAACTACGAATAAATGACAGTTTTCTAACAGTAATTACAAAAGAAGAAAAAAACGATACACATCATCTGACTATTTCAAAATGACAAAATCGCTATCAGTGGACGTAGTTTTAGTTTTAAGCTGGTACTGCATTTGGTGATAGGATGACTTATTAAAAAAATCTGTTTTTGACATTTTTCTGTGTCTCTTTGAGTACATTTCGATAAGTGTAATGGAATGTTTTTCGATGCTGAAGGTGGAAAACATGATGTAATATGACCATATTTTTTTAATCTGACATACAAATACAATAGCAGCTTTCATGATACTTCCTCCTGGAAGAAAAAGGTGGTGAAATTCTGAAAATGCAAGAACGAAAGTGAGTATAAGGTATACTTAAAGTCTGCACTTCATCGAAAGAACTACTATAATAGATTAGTTCAAATGGTGTCAAAAAAATAGTTTCTTATAAAATTTTAATTGGGGTTATTTCAAAACATAATTCTTTTGGCGGAGTAAGCTACTTATCACAATGAGTGGAGAACGATGCTCTAAGAGCTGAAACAAATAAAAGTAGTACAGACAACGAAGGTGAATGAAAAAACGTAACGGAGAAAGATTATGTAAAAATGGTCACACTCTAAAAATTCAAAATAGGAGTATGAAAAAATTATTTATGAACTGTAAACAGAGATTGAAAATTAAGAATAAAATGTCACTCATATTAGATATGTTACTTTAAAATTAAACGAGGTGGCCTAATCTGTCGCCTAGATTTCTTTCCTGGTTTCAGAGTAACTGGTACAATTATTTAATGATCTTAGTCCTCCTTCACATCGTCGAAATGTCCCCCATTGAGTTTTGAAAAAAAAATGGCCGCTTTATTTTAAAGGCACCTTCAGGAGGATACTTTTGTTGTCTTTCCAGCTATCTTCTCCTGTTTCCTCCATCTGCTCAATGTCACATGTTGCACATTGTATAACTAACTGAATTTCGTACATTTGTACACATTTTGGAGGTATTAAGCAGCCATGATTTACTTTAGAGAAATCAGTTACAGAAGTGATTTCTTCTGTATTCAGAAACATATTGTTTTATGCGTTTTCTTATCGCATCAGTGTGGTTTTGACTAATGCTGCAGTTACTTTTCACGTTAAGAAATTTACTTACTGCGTATCTTACAAGTTTTCTACTGTAGACTTTCATTCATCTGGCTTGGAGTATAAGCGAATATAATAGTTTTCAAATGACTGTAATCTAAATCTTAGACTTACAAAGTACTTAAACTAAGGACAGCATGTACAGACCGAAACACACACAAGCCCAAGGGAGGACTCGTATATCCGACGGGAATGGCCATGCGTACTGTAACATAGCGTGCCAGGAAGCGCGGCTAAAAGTAATTGATGGACTTGAGCATCTGGTAGCACATGCATCTAGTCAAATGAATCGAGTGGAAAAATACTATTCAACAAGAGGGAAGGAAATTTTCAGCGTGTTCTTTTTTTTCATCATCATCATCATCATTTTCATTAGAGACTGATTATGCCTGTCTGCGTTCAGTCTGGAGCATAGTACCTCTAATAAAATTCCTTCCTGATCCCCTATTCAATGCTAACATTGATGCCTCGTCTGATGTTATGCCTTTTACTTCAAAATCATTCTGCACCGAATCTAAGTACTTTCTTCTAGGTCTACCTCAACTTCTCTTACCCTCCGCTGCCGAGCTCATGTGTCTCTTAGGTAACCTTGCTTCTCCCATGCGTGTAACATGACCCCACCATCTCAGTCTGTTCGCTCTAACTGCTTCATCTATGGTGTTCATTCCCAGTTTTTCTTTGATTTCCTCATTATGGACACCCTCCTGTCATTGTTCCCATCTATTAGTACCTGCAATCATTCTTGCTACTTTCATATCTGTAACCTCTATCTTATGAATAAGGTAACCTGTACCAACCCAACTTTCACTCCCATACAACACAGTTGGTCGAAAGATAGAGCGGTGCACTGCTAACTTAGTCTTGGTACTGACTTCCTTCTTGCAGAAGAGAGCAGATCTTAGCTGAGCACTCACTGCATTAGCTTTGCTGCACCTTGATTCCAGTTCTTTCGCTATGTTGCCATCCTGTGAGAAAATAAATCCCAGGTACTTGAAACTGTCTAACTGTTCTAACATTGTTCCTCCTATTTGGCATTCAGTCTGTTAAAATCTCTTTCCCACAGAAATTACTTTCGTTTTGGCGATGCTGATCTTCATATCATAATCCTTGCAACTCTGATCGAGCTCTGAAATATTCGTTTGCAACCTTTCAATCGAATCGGCCATTCCAACTAAGTCATACGCATATCCGAGATTGCTTATTTTGATTTTACCTATTTCAATCCCGCCCTGCCAGTCTACTGTTTTCAACAAATGATCCATGAATAGTATGAACAACAGTGGTGACAGGTTACAGGCTTGTCTTACCCCTGAAACTACCTTGAACCATGAGTTTAATTTGCCATCTACTCTAACTGCTGCCTGACAGTCTACGTAAAGCCCTTTAATTGCCCGCAGAAGTTTGCCTCCTATACCGTAATTAGTGTCCATGACCCATGACTTTCATCATTAGCTCAGTGGGAGATCGTAACAAACCGTATGGCACTTAATTAGCTTTAAGGGTTGCAGAACGTGAACAATTTCACATTGTTCGGGTAGATATTCCAAGTATCTCTACAAGATGTCGGCGTTTACTAGGAAGTTGATGTTGTTAGAATGAAATCACTTTCTTCTGTCAGAGTCTGAAATTTACAAACAGATCTGTAATGTACCATTTTAACACCTTCCTGGTTCCATACGAAACTAGATAATGACATATGTGATGTTATTTTTCTAATTATTGCTGTTTTTACGTTCGCTCCCTACTGTAAAAACCGTGTTACAAATCAGCAAAAAACATACTATTCGCATATTACCTTTATGGTGTACGTCTACGACTAAATACATACTCCGAAATCCGCCAGAAGGCGCGTGGCGGAGGATACATTGTACATTAGTAATTACCTTTTCTGCTTCACTTCCAAAGAGGGCGCGAGAAAAACGAATGTCTTTATGCTCCTGTACGAGCCCTAATTGACTAACGATTGTAGTTTTTATGCGAAATATAAGTTGGCAGCAGTAAAATCATTCTGCAGTCGTCTTCAAATTCCGGCCTTGTTAAGTTTTTCGATATCGTTTCTAGAAAAGAACGCGGTCTTCCCTTCAAGGATTCCCATTTGTGTTTCCGAAGCATCTCGCGTGTTGATCGAACATAATAGTAACAAGTCTAGCTTCCTCCTCTGAACTTCTTCTAGCTCCTGTACGCAACGAGCCGAACGGATTATGAAGCAGCAAATACTAATGTATTTATATGTATGTCATAGCTTGACAGTAAAATACACACAATCCGTAACACCGTATTTCGTAACGTCATGTGAAATGTAGCTTTAGGTAACTAATTTCTCACCAGTTCTGATAATCAATTTAATATTAAAAATCAATATATGAATTTGCATTGTAGCATTAGGATAGAGTGATAAAGTCTCACCTGTAGTGGAATCCAGGGGATAGATTTTGGAGACTCTTATTGATATGACATTTCTCGTAGTTGTTCTCATGTTCACTGTAGTACTAAACTGTGAAGGACTTTGTCGATAATTTTACTTCGGCTCTCCTGACGAACCCCTGCGGAGAACCAACAATATTCTAAAAGAGTTTCCTGATTCCTTTAATCAGACATTGCTGACAATCAATGTTCCATAAATGTAAAATATTTCACGCCCTACTTTCCTAATACGTTTAATTTCTACCATGAAACGTGTCCGCCAATCTGTAATGTCACCAGACACTAACAATAGAGTCAGCTTTTTGCAAGTAAATCACGTCGACAACAAAATGTTACTCAATGACGTCATGCTCAAAGTTCCTCAAGCACAATAGCAACATTTCTAAACAGTGAGAGAACAATCTTTTTCAGCAAGTAAATTTTTTACCCACTACATCTCTGTCAAAATGAGCGTACTCGATCTTCCATTCGGTTTGGGTCGTAATGACAGCAAATGAAAAACTGACGTCACTGAGCAGGATTGCATTCTATTCTGAAAGTGTCTTTTCTTTGTGGGGGTGGGGAGAGGAACTATTTTAACCATGTGCCTTCAAACCATAGCAGCGACTCTATGCATCCCTTAGTGACTGTGCCGGTGTTCCTATTTTAGGTATGAGTATTTGTCCACGACCGACACGTTTTTGTAATTTTTAATTTCTTTCACATTTAACATCTAATTTTTAACTTTTATCTCATATTGTCTGAAGAAGGTGTCCTTTGCGACATTGAAACCTAGGTAACATGTTCAAATGCAACTTGCGAATGAGGGCTGTAGTTTTAAAAATGTCTAACGTAGTACAGTCGCTGGCCAACAGCCATGAATAAAGTACAATGTATAAATGTTCCTTAAGCCTTGTATCAACGTTTTGAAACGTATATGCCTGTGTGTCACACCTCTCAGCTACAAGAGCCTGAATAGAAATGTTCAAATGTTTGTTAATCTTATGGGACTTAACTGCGGGATCATCAGTCCCTACATTTACAAACTACTTATAAAGTAACATATAGTGAAGATAGCACAAATATCCATGCCCGAGAGGGGATTCGAACCCCCACGGAGAACGGCCTCGCGTATCGGAACATAGCGCCTCAATGCGCTCGGTCATTCCGCCGGGACTTACCTGAATGCAAATAATGCTGACCGCCCACAAAAGATATTGCTTGCGGTAGGATTTGTACCGACTAGCCTTAAAATATTTACCCTCTACTTTAACCATTATGCTACAGCTACTTGCAGTGCGCCAGTGAATGACAGGCTTTTCTACGTTACTCGCTAACGTGTGGTCATTGATGTAATGATGGTAAGGGGCGAAACAATACCCGGCAACTTGAAGTGCATTAATCAGTATTTTCGAAAGTTCGAAAACGTCGGTGCCTCCTCTAAGGACGTATGTGTTACAACATAATATTGCTACTGATATTACCCCTGCCTTTACACATATGGACTTAACTAATCTTGTAAACTAAATCAGAGCAAATGGGAGGCATTTTGAGAGCATTGTTGAACTTTAGTTTGAACTGAAGTTACATTTAATTATTTTCTTGGTTGTATCTGGTGATTTCCCAGTTTTATATCTGCAAATATTTTGACTTCTTCCAACAGTGCTGCGGCTGATCACTGTGTATTTCACAGTTTTATAGGTTGAGAGAGGGGATTATTTATTTCCGTGCCAAAATTCGTAGGATTTAAGGACCTTGTTAACACTTTTTTTAGCCCTGCTCTCAAGTACTTCTGCCTCAAGGCGAACATTCATCTACATCTACATAGATACTTTGCAAATCACTTTTAAGTACCTGGCAAAGGGTTCATTAAAAACTTTCATAACCTTTCTCTACCGTTCAATTCTCTAATAGCACGCGGGAAGAAAGAACTCCTAAATCATTTTCTTATTTTATTATGATGGTCATGTCTCCCTATGTAGATGGGTGCTAATAAAGTATTTTCTCATTTAGAAGTATAAGGCGGTAGTTGAAATTTTGTAAATAGAACTCGCCGCAACGAATAACGTTTTTTAATTATTTCCACCTGAAATCGTGCAACATTTCCGTGACACTCCTCCCCTCCCTGTAACGTGATAAAACAAAACGAGCTGCCCTTCTTTAAACCTTCTCAATGTCTTCCGTCAGTCCCACCCGGTTAGGATCCTACACTGCGCAACAGTACTCAAGGAGAGGACGCACAAGTGTGATGTAGGCAGTGTCTTTGTTGGAGCTGTTGCATCTTCGAAGCGTTCTGCCGATAAAACGTAACCTTTGGTTCGCCTTACCCACAATATTTTCTGTGTGTTATCTCCAGTTGTTCGTAATTGTAACTCCTACGTATTTGATAGAATGTACGACCTTAAAGTTTGACTGATTTACGTGTAATTGAAGTTCAGAAGATTTCTTTTAGTGGTCATGTGTATTACTTCAAACTTTTCATTACTTAGTGTTAATTGCCAATTTTCGCACCATGTAGAAATTTTGTCTAAACCGCTCTGCAGTTGCTTATGATCATCTGTTGACTTCACTAACCAATAAACGACAGCATCATCTGCGAACAGTAAGTGAGCTGAATTTGAATTACGTTGCCGAATTTAACACAGTCGTCTTCTTTCCACTTAGATTGACTTGAAACATGTCAACCTTCCTATTTATGTGGCGTCTATTCCTAAAGAACAGACGTCACTTCTGATCCTGCAGTTGTTATTGTTTTCATATTCACAGAATATATTACTTGAACTGCGAATGGGCAAAGCTTAAGATGTGTACTCAGCCGGGATTCGAACCTGTGTCTCCTGCTTTCTAGGCAGTTGACGCCACATGTATATACATAATATGCCAGTGACATACAATGATCCTTTCGTTAGTGGGGACGGGTGGGCAAGTTTGGAGACCTTACTTTTACGAGAATTAGTACATAGTGACTACGAGTTTGAGTACTGTGGGCAGGGTAAAGCTGGAAATTTGTGTCTGACGTGAGGCGAGCTTAGGTAGTCCTTACAGGTGCGGTCATCACTGTATCCCCAGTGGTGTAGGGGTCAGCGATATTAGGGAAGATGTACAAGAAAAGACTAAAATGTGCCACTTGTATAACCCCAACGTGCCAGCAAAGGCTTTCGTGTTTGATCTATGCAGCGACTATAATTAAATACACTAAAATAATATTATCTATGTCATTAATAATGTATAAATATTTGTTAAACAAAAATATTGCTCTTCTTGTTCGTTAGTGTTTCGTTGTGGTGGACTTATAAGAGAGAGATATAATTTTAGTTTAGACGTGGCTAGATTGTTTTCAGGTTTAATGGCAATAACCATAAAAAAAGTGTGTAAATAAAAAAATGTAGTCTACCTATGTTAAAAATGTGTATTAAAATGTATATTCGATTTCAATTTATTCTGAAAATATTTAACCCCAGTTTGAGAGATTTTTAACAAAACGTTAGTAGTTGTTGCAGCGAGTAGCCGCCGACCTTGATTTCAGCATTCTGCGCCATTACGTGTCAAACATAAAATCAGTAAATTCAGTAAATCAGTGTCGGGTGGTAATCAGCTGAGTATTGATTTAATGAACTTGAATGTTAATTCACAAAAAATTGTGGTAATATATCAAGGTATTGTATAAATACTAGGATTGTTATGAGATTCTAACTGTGACTTTGTTCAAATGTCTGTAAATCTATGGGACCAAACCGCGTGGTCATCAGTCCGTAGCTTACAAACTACTAAAACCTAGGTAAAGTAACCTAAGGGCAACACAAACCGCGCGCTCCGCAGCAAGGCGCTTTTGACCGGTCGGCTACTCCACCGCGGCAACTGTGACTTTGATTTCATACCAGTTAGGAAGGATGTTAGTACTTCATTTAATAAGTTTCAAACACTGAGGTACAAAAATAATTTACATCATACTGAATAAGTTGGTCTGTCAGGGGAACTTCATTTGTTTGTAATGTGGTGAGTAGATTTCAATTATGGACCTGATCATTAATGCGCATAATCTTCTATAGTATCAATTGAGCAGTGATTAAAAAGGTCTTAACATCATACGAAATTTACATATGGTGTTAGGTTCCACATAGTATTTCATATATCTATAATAACTTCAAATCCAGTAAGAGGAGTTATTCTCACAGTAAATATTGTGGAACTGTGTTGTAAAAATACTGGTACAGTTTAACTGGGGAACTATCATAAATATGGTGCCAAAAGGTTCGGTCTTGTGTTAATGGCCTGCCTTTCTATATTCGTGAAGATGCAGAGCTGGTTCGTTTTGCTGACGACACAAGTATAGTTATCACACCTGACAGACAAGAAATAGGTGAAGAAATTGTAAATGGCGTCTTTAAGAAAATCATTAAGTGGTTCTCAGCAAATAGTCTATCATTAAATTTTGATAAAACACAGTACATACAGTTCAATGCTGTAAATGGAATGACACCATTAATAAATATAGACTTTGATCAGTAATCTGTAGCAAAGGTAGAATATTCAAACATTTTAGGTGTACGCATTGATGAGGGTTTGAACTGGAAAAAAACTCATTTAAGATCTGCTGAAACGTTTGACTTCAGATTCTTGTGTTATTAGGGTAATTGCAAATTTTGGTGATATACCATCCCCATGAACCACAGACATTGCCGAGGCGGGGTGGCCTGCGTGCCACAACGATCCAGGTAGCCGTAACGTAGGTGCAACCACAGCGGAGGGGTATTTGCGGAGAGGCCAGACAAACGTGTGGTTCCTGAAGAGGGGCAGAAGCCTTTTCAGTAGTTACAGGGGCAACAGTCTGGATGATTGGCTGAGCTGAGCTGGAAACATCAGCTAACATGGTTACTGCGAACGGTTGAAAGCAAGGGGAGACTATAATCGTTACTTTTCCCGAGGGCATGCAGCTCTCCTGTGTGAATATATGATGATGGCGTCTTCTCGGATAAAATATTCCGGAAGAAACATAGCCCCCCATTCGGATCTCTGGGCGGGGACTACTCAGGAGGATGTTGTCATCAAGAAAAACAAAACAGGCATTCTACGGGTCGGAGCGAAAGTAAGCTAGAAAATTGGAAGGGATTAGTGAAGTTCGATGGCAGGATGAACAGGATTTCTGATCAGGTGAGTACAGGGTTATAAATACAAAATCGGTTGGTGGTAACGCAGGAGTAGGTCTGATAATTAATAAGAAAATAGGAATGTGGGTAAGTTACTATGAACAGCGTAGTGAACGCATTATCGTAGTAAGATAGACACGAAGCCAACACCGACCACAGTAGTTCAAGTTTATATGGTAACTAGGGCATCCGATGATGAGGTTATCGAATATGTGCATGAGGAGATAAAAGAAATCATTCGGAGAGTTAAGGGGACGAAAACCTGATTGTGATGGAAGACTGGAAGTCGGTAATAGAAAAGGGAAGACAAGGATATGTAGTAGGTGAATATGGATTGGGTAGAAGGATTGAAAGAAGAGATCGCTTGGTAGAATTTTGCGCAGAGCTCAATGTAATAATCACCAATACTTGGTTTAATCATCATGAAATAACGGTGTATACGTGGAAGAGACCAAGAGACTCTGGAAGGTACCAGATTGACTTGATAATGGTAAGGAATAGATTTAGAAACCAGGTTTTAATGTGTAAGACATACCCAGAGGCAGACATTGACTATGACCTCATATTATTGGTTATGAACTGCAGATTAAAACTTAAGAGACTGCAGAAAGGTAGAAAAGATAGAAAATGGAACCTGCAAAAATTGAACGAACCAGAGGTTATTGTTTCAGAGAGAGCATTAGGCAATGATTGGCTGAACGAGAGAAAGTAATACAGTAGATGAAGAGTGGTTAGCTCTGAGAGATAGGTTACTTAAGGCCGCAGAGGATCATATAGGCAAAAGGAGGCCTAATAAAAATCCCTGGATAACACAGGATATAATGAACTGAATTGATGAGAAAAGAAAATATAAAAATCAGCAAGTGAAGCAGACAAAAGGGAGTACAAACGACAGAAGCTTGGAACAATGTATAACTAGGGGAAAGATAGATATCGCGTACAGGAAAATGAAAGAGATATTGAGTACCAGGAACTCAGACGGAAAATAAGTACTAAGAACAGAGGGGAAAGCTGAAATGTGAACGGATTATATAAGAGGGTCTGTACAAAGGAAGGCAGTAGAAATGGAAGACAGAGTGGAGGAAGATGAGATAGGAGATATGATGCGAGAAGAATTTGACAGAGCGCTGAAAGATTTGAGTCGAAACAAGGCTCCTGGAGCAGATGATATTCCGTCTGAACTGATGATACCGTTAGGAGAGCCAGGCATAAAGAAATTGTTCCACCAGGTATGCAAGATGTATGAGACAGGGGAAATACCCTCTGACTTCAAGAAGAATATTGTGATTCCAATTCCAAAGAAAGCAAGAGCAGACAAATGTGAAAATTACAGAACTATCAATTAAATAAGTCATGGTTGCAAAATACTAACACGAATTATTTACAGACGAATGGAATAACCTGTAGAATCTGATCTCGAGGAAGATCAGTTTAGTTTTAGGAGAAATATAGAACGAAACACTGGAAGCAATACTCACATTACGACTTATCTTAGGCTATAGAAAAGCAAACGTACGTTTTTAGCGTTTGTAGATTTGGAGAAAGTTTTTGACAATGTCGACTGTAATACACTCTTTCAAATTCTGAAGGCAGCAGAGGTAAAGCAAGGATTATGGAATGTAGCGTCAGAAGGTCAGGAGCTGCTGAAGGAATTGGAATAGGTAATGAGACAATAAAAGTAGTAGATGAGTTTTGTTATTTGGGTAGCAAGATAACTTCTGATGGACGAAGTAAAGAATATGTAAAATGCAGAATTGCTATATGAAGGAAAGCGTTTCAAAATAAGGGAAACTTGTTAGCATCCAATATTAATTTAAATGTTAGGAAGTCTATTCTGAAAGCATTCGTTTGGAGTGTAGCATTGTACGGGAGTGAAACGTAGACGATAAGGAGACAAAAAGGTGATAGAAGCTTTTGAAATGTGGTGCTACAGACGAATGATGAAAATTAGATGGGCAGCTGACGTAACTAATGAAGAGGTGCTTAATCTAATAGGGGAGAAAAGGAGTTTCTGCCATATCCTGAGTAAGAGAAGGGATATATTAGTGGGACACATTCTGAGACATCAAGGAATCGTGAACTTAGCATGAGAAGGAAGTGTGTGTGTGTGTGGGGGGGGGGGGGGGGGGGAGAATCCCAGAGGGAGACCGAGGGACGAATACAGTAAGCAGATTCAAAAGAATGTAGGTTTCCGAACGTATTATCAGATGAAGAGACTTGCACAGGACAGCAGGACAGGTAGCGTGGAGAGCAGCATCAGACCAGTCTGCGGACTGAATACCGCAGCAAGACAACAACGACAACATCTCAGTAAATAAATAGTATTAATGAAAATTAAGTAAAAACTAGGTAGTATTTTTACAATGGACCTTTAACGCTATGGCTTTCGTTCTACAGTAATAATGTTTTTTTGAATAACCAGGATTGAAACGTTCAGTTATTTGTAGATTAGAGTGGAATATTTTAGAGAGACAAATATAATTTAGTTCGTAATTAAAACCGAGTGTTATATTGACTATCACTCTAAAAGTCCACACTCAAGCGGATCCAGAGTTACAGCTCCGTTTTTGGCTTAAATTTATTTATTTATTTTTATTCCATTGTCAAACAACGAAAATAAAGTGCACTTTCCTGTGCATTAAAAGTGAAACAAAATAAACAATATACTAGTGATAAGTGACCATTTTACATAAGGAAACATAAAGCTATAGGAATGTATCTACCAAGAGAGAGAGAGAGAGAAAACCTTCTAGAACTGAATGACTTCATTGTCTAAACAAAGTAAAAGTTAATGCACCTGCATAGAGAGATTTAAAAACAGGGTAATATTCTTGGGAACTTGAAACCGTTTTAGTCTCTAAAAACAGAATCAGAGAAAATATCTAAGCACAGGGCGTCCTACAGTTATAAGGGACGGATCTTGGAGGGCTTTGCCCAGTTCATAATCAGGTACTTTTTGTAGTTGTGGTATGGTGGGGGTACCTAGTTACGATGGATTTTATCAAGGTAAACAATAAAGTCTAGGTACTCGTTTGAGGGGTGGGGAGGGCCAATATGCATGCAACTTACTGTGGTCTCGGAAACGTGCAACAACTTCAATGGTCAACACGATATGTGATATGACGGAACGACTCATCAGCACACAACTCTTGCACAATTTAATCAACAGATCGAACAAGGGTAGCATTCGCCATTTGTATGATCGAAAGGATGTCAAAATTAGCGCCTATGTTACCTACCTTAGATCTATACCACGCACAGTATACGGGTGTTTTAGCATGGTCCGACATATGGCACCTCAGTACCGTTTGAGCTATCAATCTGTAAAAATAATCATTGTACTTCACATGCACTGTTTAACAATAGGTCTTGAGTTAATTGGAAACCCGTAAGAGGGTATACTTCTTTTGGCCCACTGTAGGTTACGGTAGTAACACTAAAAGTGGGCCTTTCCGATCTTTTTTTTTTTTTTTTTTTTTTTTGACAGCTCGAAATTTAAATGAAAATAACGGCTTAACTATTCATCTGACATGGAAATTGAATAACAGAATTTGCAGAGGAGAAAATTCTCTACAACTTTGCTCTCGTATCATTTGAGACATATTTGCAAAAATAACGAAGTTGTCACCCTCCACTGAATTAACGAAAACCAGCCGTTCGGAGATGTCACGTGACACTCCTTGCCCAGAACTCTCTCTGCCGTAAGCCATCTTGCGTTGCGTATTTGATGATTTTCTTATTGTAACTTACACGTCGTCATTTCAAAGCAATGGCCCACTGAAGAATTAACAAAAACACTTCGTTCTTCGTACCATAAATGATAATCTAATGTCTACAGATGCCATATTAGCATCAGTTAACAACGGCCATCATAGTATGAGATTAAATGACTCATTTGCGATTGACAGCCGTAGCAGGTTTCACTGTGGTCAGGAAAACGATGTCTGGACGCTCGCGCGCCGAAATTTGGCGTTCCTTACACGCCAAACACCCGCCCAGATCAACACCAACATGCTCTTATTTCCGGGGGAGACTTTCTACCCCACCACCAAAACATACTCGGTATATTGGATTCGTGGCCACACGATCCGATACCTCTTTGATCCTGGCAAGAAGTCAGTACTTGGATACTGGGACTTTCTTAATGAACAACACTGCGACCTAACCCGTAACCCAAAGTACAAGGAATATTTTTCCAACGGAATGCCTTTCACGACCCGCCTAGCAGCTGGAACGTCCAAGCGATGAGAAGATAAATCCTTAACACAACCAACCTGAACTGAACAGGACCCACAACGGAACATAATAATCAACGAGAAGACACGTTTGGACGATTCTAACTGTGCCGGCGGCATCATTACGGCGCACCACTTATTATATATTAAATAAATATATATACATAAAGAATTAAAGAAAATAATAACAAAAGTAATAAAAAATAAAGAATACAAAGGAAAAGAAGTTTTCCAAAATGTTCAAATGTTTGTGTTGGCTTATGGGACTTAACTACGAGGTCATCAGTACCTAAGCTTACAAACTACTTATGAACTAGCTAAGACTAAGGACGGCACAAATATCCATGCCCGAGGGGGGATTCGAACCCCCGACCGTAGCGGCCGTGCAGACCGTGACTAGAGCGCCTCAGTCCCCTCGGCCACCGCGGCCGGCAAGAAGTTTTCCCAGTTTTCTTCTCTTCCACATCTCATGAGTTTTATTTTATTTCATTTTATTTATTACTGTTTTTCCTTGACCTTTATTAGAATTGGGTTAGTTGGACTGGGACTAGGATAAGGTAGGAGCGAACACCTGAAGTGGTCAAATGTATGTTTTTTTTTTTTTTTTTTTTTTTTTTTTTTTTTTTTTTTTTCTAAGGGCAAAATTGGCGGTGGCTAGTTCCCCTAAATAGAAAAAATAGCGTAGTGTGTAATGCATAAAAAAAGTGGTGTAGGGGTAAAAAAAATAGCATAGTGGGCAAGGCGTTGGACTATGGCGCTAAAGGTAGGTAGTTCGGAACCCGCCACTACCTAGTTATTTTTCCTTTTATTATTTAGATTACTATTTTGGTCCAAAATGTTTGCAAAAACTTATAAAACTACAAACCTAAAGTGGGCCGTAAAACACGTCAGTGCGATTTTATATATATATAGGAGACTGAAAGGCGTATACAAAAGAAGGAATACAATATGGCAGGCGTCTGTTCCTTCAGGCTCCGCAGGTATGGAAGAAGCCACGAGTTGCCTCGGCACACCCAAACACACACACACACACACACACACACAAGACGCGGGCGTCACCACAACGAGCGCTCCGCTACCAGGGCTCCCAGGGAACAAAAGTGCCCGCGGCCAACAGCCCTGCCTGTCGTTTGCGCCTCGCGCTGCGCGGTTGTTAGCAGCCGCTGGCACGGCGGCATTGCAAGGGGTGGAGGGGGGGAAGCCACCCTTTGCACACCTGCCGGCTCCTCTCGGGAATATAAAAAGTCTCGCCGTCGCCGCAGCCGCCGCTGAGGGCGCCGTTTCGCAGCCGCTCTGCGCCCTTTCGTCCTACCATTCACTCGAACCGCTGCTTTCCGTTTTCTACGTCGGAAAAAGACAGGGCCGCTTCTTTTGCTACAGAAAGTCGGGGTACATAACTGCGGTAATTTTAACTATTGATTAAACTTAAATCACTGCACTCCATACTTCAGTTATACTGGTACAGTAAACGTAATCAACATTTTAGTTAAAGGAAACAGGGCCCCGGTGGAGTAGCCGAGCGGTCTAAAGCGCCTCGCTGCGGAGCGCGCAGTTGCTCGCCTTCGGAGGTTCGAGTCCTCCATGGGGCATGGGTGTTTGTGTTGTCCTTAGGTTAGTTAAATTAATTTATAAGCTAACGACTGATGATGTTGAAAATGTTTGTATAGCTTATGGGACTTACCTACGGGGTCATCTGTCCCTAAACTTACAAACTACTTATGAACTAGCTAACACTAACCACGGCACAAATATCCATGCGCCAGGGGGGGATTCTAACTCACGAACGTAGTGGCCGTGCAGACCGTGACTGGCGCGCCTCAGTCACCTCGGCCATGGCGGCCGGCTATCATTACCTAAAATGGATTAATTATATGGGCGTAGCCAGAGGGGTTAAAAAAAGTTGAAAAAGCTAACAAAAACCTCATCATTCGGTATTAAGAAAGAGCACACCTGCATTTTCCAAATCAGGGAAGCCATGTTCCATACAGTCCGAAATTCTCCCCATACAATTTCAACATATACATGGGATACTCTGCAAATCACCATGTTGACCACGCAGTTTGGTCCGATAGATTTACAAACATTTGAACATTTGAAAGAAAACAAGCTTGATTATGGATTTTCTTTTTTTCACCCGTGACCCTGACATCCAGCTAAAGTACTATGGTAACTCCCCTCAACCATATACCACTTTTGACATATTTTAGTGCGTAACCTCATTGTATAATTTCCGAAAGCCACTTATTTTCTTTTTTTTCAGATAGTAGTTTATGTAATAAATTAAATTACTGTGTGAGTAGGACTCAACACTGTTAATGTTTTGGTTAACATGCCAAAAAGTGGTACATTGTTGTATGGCAAGAGCAGAACTATAGTGCGATTAAAACTACTTCGTACTTGACAGTTCGCTGGGGCAGGGTGCTATGTTGCCAGCTGCCGCTGGTAGCAGGCTTCTCCTAGCGCGGTATCCTTCAGATGCTTGTGAATTAATGCGGGGCGGGGACGGTGAATGCAGCACATTTACCGCCGATAAGGGAGACTTACTGTTATATTTTCACTTGTCCCGTGAATTTCGCAACGAATACTAACACTCGAAATGCCAAGATAACGAAATCACCACCACCAAAAGGTACAAATTATACTATAATGCAAATATTTTTTTATGTAGCCGTCTATGCAACTGATAACACTATTTTGCCACATGCATTTCGCCTTTATTGTAAGGCATCTTCAGTAACCTGTAATATATACATAATTACGTTTTACAGTATTTCGTTTTCTTACGTTTTTTAGTATTTGAGGTTATAAACAGTTCTGGTGCGTTATCTAAGTTTGCTAATGATATTTTGATGTTATTACTTATCACATCAAAATATTATTAGCAAACTTAGATAACGCAATACTAAGAAAACGAAATATTGTAAAACGTAATTATGTATATATTACAAGCCACCGAAGATGCCTTACAATAAACGCGAAATGCGTATGGAAAAATAGTGTTATTAATCAGTTGCATAGACGGCTACATAAACAGATATTTGCATTATAGTATAAAATAGCAACTGTGGGAAGAAAGGACAAAAAACAACGAAAAATGTACAAATTATGTTGCAACTTACCATCACTCGCTGTGTTCTGTGTCCGAAAGCTGGTAAATACCGCTTATATCTGTGTCGCTGGAACTTTCAGATGACTCCCCGACGGCAATAGTTAAATCATCAACACTATCTTCCAGTAAGCATTCGTTCTTCCATGCTTCCTGAATCACACGTTTTGTATGTGCTACAACACTGTTCCAGTTCTCCGCAGTTACTTTAGAAACAGCTTCGTGTAACAGTCTCTCCACTTCTGACACCGTGAATTTCTTGTTTTCACGTGCAATGTGCCCCTTGATTTGTGCCCATATCAGTTCTATAGCATTGAAGTGACAATGATAAGGCAGTAATCTTATTATTGAATGTCCGTGTTTCTTGGCGACTTCGTCTACTACATATGTCGGATGCCGTGGCTTATGTAATGACACAAGTTCCAATAGTTCCACTTTCTTCAGTCCATCATCGAATTTTACATTATTTCGTTGTAACCACTGTGTAATTTCTTCTTTTCTAGATGATGTTGTTGGGGCTTTGTCCTTTACAACAGTGTGGTACGGAGCATTGTCAATAATTATGTACGACGGTTTCTTCAAATTCGGTATAAGCGAATTTTCAAACCATCGTAAAAACGTGGTATGGTTCATTTCTTCATGAAAATCCGAGGTTTTCTTCGATCTGAATACGTGTAAACAACCAAGAACAAATCCACGCGCTGTACCTGCATGGACAACAATAATTCTGCTTCCTTTGCCAACAGGTATTGCCATTCCTTCTTGTGATCCATCAGACCAGCCCGTCTTTCGCGTATGACCAGCATTCACCCACGTTTCATCTAGCCACACTAAATCATCTAAATCAATGTCTTTTACTTGCCGCAAAAATCGGCATCGCCATGCAGCAATATCTTGTCTTTCCAACAATGCCTTACGACCTGATATTTTTTCGTAATTAAACCCCAGGTTCAATAATACTAATCTAAGAGATGACTTACTGCCAACAAAAAGACCAGCTTCTCTAAGCGTTACATGCAGTTTTCGTTAAGTTGGATGTTTTCTACGGTGATAATATGCATACAGATGTCTCCGAATCGCATCCTGTTCGAAAGAATCAAGATTGGTCACACGTTTCTCGACACATCGTTTTTTTCCCGGAGTTCCTAGACTTGGCGGTTCTGAATTAAGACTTGGGGGATCGGAATGTGCATTCAGTTTTTCATTGTGTTCCTTTCCTATATTAATAACGGTTGTTCTGCCAACTTTTAATGCCGCTGCAGTCCTCTCGACAACCTTATTAATGGAAATAAGAGGCCCTCCATTCTCCCTTTCCATCTCAAAATATTCTCTTACGCTGCACACGTATTCACGCGATTGTCTTCGTAATGGTATTCCTTGTCCGACTTTTTTCGAAGATGATTTCGGAGTGTGGATTCTAGGACGACCCCGCTTATTTTTTTTTTCGGACATTTCGTACGCACAGGACACTGCTGTAACCTGAGACACACACACACGCTCGCGCGCACGCAGTCGAACAGACGAAAAGCAGACGGCAATATAACACGGAGTTCACGACACGACGCGCACAACTCCACGTGTTAGCCGCTACTGACAGCTAACGGGGAAGTAGTGACAACTATGCAGGGTGGGGGGTGTTGAACTCGCCTTGGGGTTGGCCCGCACCCTCTCAAGGTCACGCGCGCGGCTAGCTGTCAAGTCCAAAGTAGTTTTAATCGCAGTATATAGTCCACTATAATCATACCGCGCACGACAGTGCGCGGTATTAACATGCTCGTAAAAAGCGCGTGAGAATGCGATTCTGTAGGGGTCCATATCTCAGGTTCTATTTATCTCAGAGTGAAGGGGTAAAGTGTTCTGGATAGATCTTGGCCTAGTGATCATTTTTGTACATATTAGAAGAATGGGTATACTATAGTTATCACACAGTATATCGTCAAAATTTTCAAAGTTACACACTTCTTGAAGCCCACCTAAATTGAGCAAATCAGTTGGCTTCTGTACATGACGTTTAGTCTACGGTGAGCTTTAAACGGCTTACAAAAATATCATTCATTCATGGGCGGTTCTTGAGAAAATCATGGGGACTGTAACTTCGATACTTTCTATTCACTGCAAATCTTCGAAATTCATACCATATGTTCTTAGGATGATATTCTCGAGGCCGTTTTAAAATTTTTTTCCATAGCGTTATCCGACATCCTGAGGTTGATTTTTCACAAAATCACAAAACCCGATTTTTTAGCCTTTTCAGCATCGTAAATCGCAAATATCTAAATAACTAATCCATATAAATTTGTTCAAATATTTACATCCTGTAGACATGTATCTATAAACGGAATTTTTCAGTTTTCGTAAATCTTAGTCCGTTAGCAAGATATGGCCGAAAAACCGGGATATTTTTCTAGAAAAAGTGCGTATTGTGCTGAAAGACAGTGTTCGGACAGCTCTGAAACTTACTATGTGATTTTAAAAAAGGTACTCGGCGAAAAAAAATAATTTATGTACATCTTGAAGATTGAAATATTCGGTAGATGAAGGGGTGATTTTTTTTTATTCGTATACTTTACAGTTGATATGCAGCATTCGGTTTAGTGAACTATTGCAACAAATTTTAAGAATTTGGTGAGGTAAAATCACATTGCGTAGACTTCTCGTATGGTTGATTTTAGGTTACACATAGCTGCGTATGAAATCTAGATAACATATCGAATTTTTATTCAATGTTTAGAGCAGAATTATATCTTATGTGGTTTTTGAGATATCAGTCCGTAAATGATATCACGCGACAGTAATAGGTTCGAAAACGCTATTTCTGATTGTGAGGTAACGTATCTTGACGAATATTAAATGACTAAGATGTTATGTCTATTTTGTGTAGGTGTTTATCTGGAAAATCCGTTTACCGTTTTTGGAAATGTGTATTCGTTATCGTGATATGCTACAAAAAGTCTCATTGACAGAGCCAAAAATATTTGTACGCTGAATTCTGGCCACTTTACAGCTGACAATTTCGCATTACTACTGTAACTTACAACTCACAACTGCCAAAAAGTCATAACTGCCTTCTGCCAACAACTGTCATCTCATTACTGACTCATAACAGATCATCACCACTTACACTTCCAAACATCAACTTATATACAAAGTCACAAATGACTGTCTATATCATGTAATCAGTTACTATATGTATAAGAAATTATGTGTCCTAGAAAGTTGGTCGCCCATTTTCCCAATTAAGACTACTGCGATTTAACCGTGCTCACATTATTCCCGAATTTGTCTAATAAAGCATTGAGTTCAGGTCGCCAAGTACCTGCTGCATGGGCATATCATCGACATATGTGGTGATCGTATTTTTGAAATATTTTGAGAGTATAAGTTTCAGTCCACGAGTAAATAGTTTTGAAGAATTATTTATGTAGATTTACAAAATTTGTAAAACTTTCGGATGCACAAATTGGCTGTACATGTACCACAGTTCTGATGTGGCTGACAGGTAAAGCGATAATAGTCGATAGTTCTACAAAAAAGAATTTATTCGATGTAAATTTAAAAATAAGGAAAGGGTGAGACGACGACACTATGGAAGTTGAGTAACTGAAATTAGCAAAACACGTCGAGCGTGGATATTGCAGAAGACTAATAAAATGAGTTAATAGACGGCTATAGGAAATGAATAATGAGAAAAGCAAAAATGTATGCCGGCCGCGGTGGCCGAGGAGACTGCGGCTCCAGTCACGGTCTGCACGGCCAATACGGTAGGGGGTTCGAATCCCCCCTCGGGCATGGATATTTGTGCCGTCCTTAGTATTAGTTAGTTCATAAGTAGTTTGTAAGTTTAGGGACTGATGACCCAGTAGTTAAGTCCCATAAGCTATACAAACATTTGAACATTTTGAACAAAAATCTATGGAATGAGCTACAATGGAAATTACGAGTAGTACACTGCTTTAATGCATGAGTTGTGCATTATGTGCCATTTTACGTATCATTACACAATGTCGTACACAAATAAGTATCGTTACTTTATTCAGTTCATTTACACTTATACAAGTTTCTGAAAAGAAAGTACGTAAGTGGTTAAGAAATGCAGTGCATCGATAACATACACTAGTTTTACTATAGAATTTGTTTATGTAATGTTTTTACATATTTCATTATATCTTAATGTTTCTTACTCAAGATCAACAGGAACTACCAATGATTTTCTTCTTCTACATTTAATGCCGAGGAAAGTATGCAATCCGAATACCGTACTTTGTGCTTAATCTCCGAAAGATTTATTAAATCTAATTAGATTACCTACGATTCTTTATGGCCGCGGGACTCTAATTAATTCAACTTCAGAGGATTAAAAACCACTTTCAACAAGCAATAAATCTTCTCAGAAGCTATCTAGTGTGCCGAGCTATTTCAGTTGCGAAGACAAAAAGTTTTCAAAACGTGGCCATTATTTAATTTAGAATATGAAACGTATTTCTTCAGAATTTATCGATACGCTACACAGATAATAGAAAACTGGCAATAGTACCAATATAAATTAGCATCACACACACTTTAATTTTTGTGCTATTAGTTACAACATTAATGTTGCTAACAACTAAAATTCCATTACAAATACGTGAGAGTAAGGTGTACGGCACAGTGATTGCACACAGGAATCGTTGTGTACTGTATTTTAAACACTTCATTTACATTACAACAGTAATATCACATGTGGCTGAAAGTCCCGCTTAATACTGTCTACTGAAGATAGACTGTATGAAGGGACATCGGTCGTTTACAGTTTTTATTTCTAGTTGTCTCTGCGGTTGATACAGTCAAGTTGCTTTTACAGTAGGAATAAAATCAGTGCTCTTACTTTTTGGGTCGTCAGTGTGTATATCAAAAGGTCGTCGCAGTAAAATGCGTGAGTTACATTTGGGTAGGCAGTTTTAGTTGTTGTGAATATTATGAATATAGTAAAACGGGAGGAGGAACACGATGTTATGGAGCGTTTAGCTACGTAAAGACTGTGCTGCGATTCAATGCCTCCGCTTCACCAAGTTGTGTAGGAGGCGCCATATTACCACCCAAGTTACATCGGGAACCGCATGGAACCATGATTAGAATAACACTACATCGTAATAATAATAATAATAATAATAATAATAATAATAATAATCAATATAACATTTTACACGCTTCAGAGCATGATTAGAAGCGTGGCAGCCGGAGGAGACGGTTGTGTGACTGTGTTGTTTGCCTGTGTGATTACTGAAGAAGGCCATGGCCGATAGCTAAAAGTATTGTGTGTGTGTCTTTTGTATGTGCCTGTCGCAGCTCGTCACCACGTCTTTGCGGTGAGTTATAAACTGTCCTTATTACTTTTTATTACAAATAAACTTGTTCTATTAATGAGAATCCATGTTCTAACTTCTCTCCCACATCCACATTCTTATGTGACTGCTGCTGGTACATCCCTGAGTGGCTATCAGTACTCAATAATCCAATTACAGCCTCACCCGCCAACTCTGCACGAGACATCTACCGGTGCAACCAATCGAGCTACTGAGAGACACTTTTGAAGTCGCACATTAGTGACATGTCACTGATTTCCACATCTTCAACAGCAGCCTGAAGTGTAGAGTGGATCTAGCACCATCAGAATCTGGGGCATGTAAAATGTAGCAATTTCACTCGTATGGCACTGATATCATAATTCTTTGTATGTCATCATCATCATTATCAACAATCATTATAGACAGGTTATTCCTTTCATCGTTAAGTTTGGAGTCTATTCCCCCTAATGAAATTTCTCCATGAACCCCTATTTAATTCTAACATTGATGACTTATCTAATGTCAAGCTTTTTACTTCAAAATTATTCTTTACCAAATTTAATTACCTTCCCCTTGGTGTACCTGGACTCCTCTTACCCTCCGCTGCCGACTCCATGAGTCTCTTAGGTAACCTTGCTTCTCCCAAGCGTGTGACATGACCGCACCATCTCAGTCTGTTAGCTCTGCTTCATCTATGGTGTTCATTCTCTGTTTTTCTTTGATTTCCTCAATATGGACACTTTCTTTCCATTGTTCCCATCTATTAGTACCTGCAATCATTGTTGCTACTTTCATATCTGTAACCCCAGCCTTATGAATAATGTAACCTGTATCCACCCAAATTTCACTCCCACACACAACTTTTGTCGGAAGATAGAGCGGTGCACTGCTTAGTCTTAGTACTGACTCCCTCCTGCATTAGGTTTGCTACAGCATGATTCAAGTTCTTTCTCTATGTTGCTATCCTGTGACAAAATACTTTCTAGGTAGATGAAATTTGTTATCTGTTCTTTGTTCCTCTTATTTGGCACTCAGTCTGTTTAAATCTCTTTCCCACAAACAATATTTTGGTTTTGGAGATGCTGATCTTCATATCATAACCCTTACATCTCAGAGATCTGAAATATTAGATTGCAACTTTTCAATCGAATATGCCATCACAACTAAGTCATATGCAGATGCGAGACTCCTTATTTTGTTTTCACCTATTACAATCCCTCCCTGCCAGTCTACTGCCTTCAGCATGAACAGAATGAACAACATTGGTGACAGGTTACAAAAAAACATTGTAACAACTATCGAGGTATCTCTTTAATTCGCATTGTGGGGAAAACAAGTTGGATGAAAATCAGTGTGGCTTGAGGCCTCTTAGACGCTATAAAGACCAGATCTTCACCTTACAGCAGTTCTAAAAGATTATAGAATAGGAGGAAAATTTCTGCAGCCAATTAAAGGTCTTTACGTAGACTGTCAAGCAACAGTTAGAGTAGATGGCAAATAAAGTCCATGGTGCAGTGTAGTTTCAGGTCTAAGACAAGGCTGTAACCTGTCACCACTGTTGCTATCTGTTAAAAGAAATCGCGTGTGGTAGAGTGGAAAGTTTTATCTTCAATTGGCACAGGCTACTTTTTTTTATGATCTACTGTTATTCTAAATCTTGTTTTGTGTGGTTCGAGCGTTCATGGTCAAGGCTGTCATGTGTCAGAAAGTTGTCTGCTAGGAGGACAATGTGAGCGAACCCAGTATCTGGCTTCACCATTGTAATCCGATTACGAATCTCCACTTACTGACTGAAATAATACAAATTAGTTCTAAACATCAGAAAAACGTATGAAGGATGAAATTTATTCTACTTCTCTTTTTTCCGGTCTGTAATAATCCATGTGACTTACTCGGATGTTTGCTGTGGCACTAGGCCTGGTGTGTTTCGGTAACTGGTTGTGAGGTTGTAAGTCTGTTGCAGGCCTAAAATTCACACGGCCCATTAGCTGTTGGTTCGATTAAATAACAAAGTGCAGGCGACCGTTGGCGCATGCGCCTCCCACCCACAGGCGAGCTTAGCGCAGCGCCTGCCCAGGTTGTTACCCAGACCGCGGCACTCACCGAACTGGCAGTCTGGCCGTGTTGGAACCGGAGAGTAATTTTCAGCTACAGCCCACAGCGCTGCCCTCTTAACCTATTTATAGCGGATTTTCGGCGAGCGAGGGAAAATTCGCAGAGCTTCGGTACGCTTACCATTTAAATCCTGCCGGTCCGAGGAGGTCGGATTCAGCGGAGGGGGGAGGGAAACAGGGGGATAGTAGGGTGGAGTGGGAGAGGATAAAAGCGGCGAAGGGCTCAGGTTGGAAGGGAAGAAGGGAAAGGGCAGCCGGCGGTCGCCGCTGCTGCGAGGACGGAAAATCTCTTACGCGGCTAATTCCTGCACATTATCCGCTAATCCCGCTTCCGTTATTTATACAATTTGGAGACCGGAATTTCCATATTCCTGGCGCCGGCGCCCGGGATCACCCCTCTGAGACTATTAGTCCGCCAACTCAGCAGCGCTGCCCGAGGTCTACCAAACCACGATACCCCAGAGAGTCGCGGCGCGCCGTATTTAAGGCCGCTACTCACCTTGCAGTTGTGGGAAATAAAAGACGCAGAGGCCGGGAGGAAAACAGGAAACTTTATTTTCTTTGATAACAGTCCCACAGTCTATAGAAGTGCTGCTCGTAGTTTTGATCACTAGACTTTTTTTTTTTTTTTTTTTTTTTTTTTTTTTTTTTTTTTTTTTTGAGACCTCCAATCAGAGGACAATTTTTATCTACAATTACATTAACAATTGAGGTCTGTTACCTGGATAACTAAAACAGACCTTTACACTCAATTATTATACATTACAAATTGTTTGGTTGTTAGTAATAAGTTAATGACAACTCTAAGTATAATTCCCGCCTCTTAGCAAGCCTCCTGAAGGGAGGCCAGTACCCATCCCTACGACGTGGACGTGTGCTGGGCCTACTTACTAACGTAACCACTGCAACTAATATTAATTTATCAGATTGTTACATTTACAAAACAAAGTAAATTACACTACTTCTACTAGTGGTGCACTATCCATCTCCTTTGCACCACTGGATTTCTAGTCTAGATTGAATTTGAAAGGTAGCGAGGCAGCCAACACTAGGGAACTTATTCCCTTATACCTAGCTCACGCAAGACGGGGAAGTCGTCCAGCTCTTCACTCCTTGCCTCAACTAACCTTCCGGTCATATTCGGTTCCACCCGTGGTGCCAAACCGACGTTAGCCGGCCAGACGCCAGGGATGGTGATGTCAATCCAGTTTTACGTACGCAGTATATTGTTGCCAATGTATGCCTCATAGAGGCATGCACGACTTTTCTCTCCTGTTGTTTTGCGGCAGACTATCCTCGATAGATCTGCTGCGCGTGGGTTGATACTTTCTCAGTTAGTATAATGAGGATCTCTACTAACGCATCATTCCTTGTTATTTCATAGATGTCCCTAGTGGGTATGGCTTGCCTCTCTACAGAGGCAACTCGTGCGTGTACTGGGCACTCGAAGATTACGTGTTCCGGGCTGCCTATCTCAGCACCACATTCACAAACTGCATCAGGCCGTTTCCCTATTCGGTGCAAGTGCACCGGGTAGGGTCCGTGACCTGTCAAAAAGTGCACTAATCCTTTGGATGGAAGAAATTTTAACTTCATCCTTTCTATCACTGATGGTAGGAAGGAGTGTACGCACCTGGCTGTTTCAGATGAATCCCAGTCCCGTTGCCAAATATCGTTAATGGCTTCGTTAATGGCTGAACTGCCACACATGTTCGTATGACTTCATTCTTGTACTAAATTTCCTTTTTAAGACCACTTGGTAACTTCGAGTTTTAACACGTTCGCTGCCGTTCACGCTCTGGCGCGTGTAAACGTGACTTGAGTGAGGTGCCGCTCACGCTGTGGCGCGTGCTGCGACCTAGCAGCCTATTATGGGTTGTTGTAAACTGGCATCGTCTAATAAAGCTGTATACTCTGGTAGGCACTCAGGGAAGAGTATAAGTGATATGCAAACGTACATGCTTCCAGATTTCCGCGTTTGCAATACCGGCTACAAGCCACACACGCTTCTCATGATGTCATGTTGGATTTTTTGGATTATTATGTAAACAAGCAAGGAAGCTTTTGATTATTTTAATTTTATTTCGATTAGTTTATAAAAAAATACTTCTTTGTTTTGATATTAGTCATACTTATATTGCTGATGATATAGAAATAAGCATATTGCGAGAGTGAAGGTCGGGGTGAGAGTTTACAATAGGGAAAGTTTAATTTTTAAAACTCACAACCACCAACTGCGAACCAAATTCCTAAATAAGCAAAAACACTAGAACCGTGATTGCGACTGTTTGACTCGTTTTCTAGGGGATGATATCACACGTTCGCAGCTTTCCTTCCCTGCATATGATTAACAAAACAATTCATAATAAAGTCAAGTTCATGAGAGAAAAGGGTGTACTTACTACTATTTTTGAAAACACGTGAAAGTTCACTTTATGTTGTTTATTTAACAATAATAGAACCCTGTGGCTGATACGTCTTTACGTCGACACATTTATCAACAAAAAAAAAATAAATAAATAAATAAAAAAGCTCGTGAGCCCCCAGATAAAATGAATATTTGTCGCAAATAGTTTTCACACCATGTGCCTGTCTCAAACACCGTTTATGTTCATGCCTATGCGACGACACTTGTTACATTAACAAAACACAATCACTTTTAGTGCGATGCACACCTTGTTCCACCGGCTAAATATTCACACTGCACTGTACCTGGCACTCGCCATTGTCCCTCTCTCCCCTCACCGGAAACGAAAACTGGAAAATCCTAAGCTGGAACAAGCTACCAACTTCGGCCTGCTCGCTGGCCTCCCGTCAGCTACAAGCACACAGCAAATCTCAACGTGGAGAATTTCTACCTATGGCCCAACTGTGTACATACATTGCTACCATAAATAATAAGATTAAAATTGTGTAACATTTAGTGCATTGGCATGGTCAATGTTTGCAGTTAACTTCATACTGTTTAATTATCAAAAGCTATTAATTACCAATATTTCTATTGGGCGGTAATCTCACAATATGTTTTATGAAATACCTTGTATGTACTGTTTATATTGTTCATTTGTCGTTTTCACAAAAATACAAATGCAAATAAAAAACCATATCAAAAAATCTGAAAACTAAAACCAAAACATTCAGTGGCTCAAAACTATGAAAAGGTACTGTCAAAATACGATCACGCGCCAGAGCGCGAAGTGGCACCTAGCATCATCGCGCCAGAGCGTGAACGGCAGCGAACGTGTTAAGAGCAGTGTAATCACTAACTCCGAGGACAGTTGGTTTGCTGTTAACATAATGCAGTCTGTACGGTATTAACAAAAGTTCATCCAAAACATCCATATTGCGGTCCACGTTGAGAAGCCCGAGTCACACGAGTACCTATTCATCCCAGGCTTCAGTCCACCTCTCCTTCCCATTTCTCTCTTTGTTTACCTTCTCTTTCCTTCATTTTCCCTCCCTCTACCCATCTCCCTTACACCTCTCGCTGCCCATCTCAATTTTCTGTTCCTGTCCCAATCACCTGCTCGTCTCTCTGTCGAATTCCTCCTTCACCTCCTCAGTCCATCGCTTCCTTCATCTGTGAAAATTATATAACTGTTATGGAGATCAATGGTTTCTAAATTAATTGCAAATATCCTCCACCATGCACAGTATGGAACCTTAGGTAGACGATAATGTTCCTGTTATCTTGATTGTTAACCCTCTCATTTCTGTTATATTTTACTTCTTAGGTGAATGTAAACTCGCAGGTACCTCATATGAGGACTAATAATGTATGCTTGAATGTCTCATAGATGGCAGAGTAGTCATTGGGCTAACAAAGAAATGGAAAGTAGATATTGTGACAAAGAGTAGAGGCAGGTCTTCAGTTGAAAGTACATTGTTGACTGTAAATCGAAAAAAAAGATAGCCTATCATTCGGTACCCAAGGAATTACGCTTCTATGGGTATAACACTGGCCACCCAAGTCAGGTGATTCCAATGCCAGGAGATGTCATGTACGGGACTGCCGACGGAAAACATATTACATTTGAGTAAAGTGTAAGCCTGCTATGTGCCCTGAGTGCCTGAAACAATTTAATTGCACGAAAAATACAAAATAGTCAAATAGAACACCTCCCTTTTAGTCTATGAAAAAAATTCTTTTAGATAAATTAAGATGAATTCTGCACAAGATCGATCTTAAGTTACCAAATAATGTATCAGAAATTTTGTTCATTGTCTGATTGATAATTCATGTATTCTTTGAGATTATTAACAGATGTTCCATGTAAAATGTAGCAGTTTTCGTACTCACTGTCCTCATTTGAGGACACCTCCCTTTTGGTCTATGAAAAAAATTCTTTTAGATAAATTAAGGTGAATTCTGCACAAGATCGATCTTAATTTACCAAATAATGTATCAGAAATTTTGTTCATTGTCTGATTGGTAATTCTTGCATGAGAGGGGAACATGTACAAAATTTAATCAAGATCCGAATAAAACCATAGATTTTCTTGAAGTTCGTAGTTAAAGTAAACTCTGCCATGCATCATACAAGATTTTACGTAGAGGGTGTTTTTCCTATTGTTTTGAAAATCAAGTGGGCAAAGTTTCATCGTAACCGTATGAACGGTACGGCAGTGCAGAATTTACGAACAGCCATGACGCGGCTGTTTCCCCACGCATCTTTGTGTTCATGACGACATATCCCAAACACTATAGGTCATAAAATAAAATAATTTTGTACACGAATTAATTCGCAAAAATGGACAATTCCTGCAAAATATGTTATTAATTCCTTTTATAGCAAAGTAGTAATAAATATAAACGTCAGTCAAAATGTGACAGTTTTTCACCCGTCTCATTGTTCATGACGTCATATCTCCTGAATTGCGTATCGCTGAGCGATATAATTATGCCTATAACCTCTGCGTAATTGCAACCAATATGTTTAGAAAGTTTTACCGCAATCATATGAAGGATGTACGGCAGCGGATAAAATACGAACAAACATACAGACATTACATCAGAAGACTCTACGGGGAGGAGATGTACCTTAACATCAAGAAGCGGGATAAGCTTCGGCAGAGAAAGGGGAGGATGCTGAGTTCTCTCAGTTTCCTACTTAGATGCCGAGAGGGGGATGTAGTTCCAGTTTTCGCCATGTTCAAGCATCATGTTAACACCAGAGCGGCGAACAGGATAAAACACCGAGACAGCCTTGCGCTGGTAAGAGAAAGAGTGCGTGACATGCGCCATCGACTTGATGTCACGTCCAGGGAATTGCTGTATCTCCACCTTTCCATAGCAGCTACCCTGACCCGACAAGACTGGGACCAGGTTGATGGTGCCTCCTGGTCTTTGGCTGAATGCACCATGAGGAAATCAACAGCTTGTCAACAGGCCAAGTTTGAGCGCCTCAACAAAAGGTTACAACAGGATGGGGACATAAGGACGGTGGTCAACCTGAGTGACAAGCAGCTCGATGAGGCCACTTCAAAAGTACTCAGCAAGGGCCTCAATTTTGCAGTTACTCCCAGAAGCGTACCTGTGGCTGCATTCATCAGTGCAGTTGAGCAAGTGGTCAACACACTACCTTCCAGTGTGTCTGAAGAGATCCGCAGGGAGACACGCAGGGCACTCACCAGGACAAAGCCCGCCAAATGCAACATCTCGAGTGAGGAGAGAGCGGCACTCAGACAGCTACGGGAGGACGACAGCATTGTAGTTCTGCCAGCTGATAAGGGTAACTCCACAGTCATACTAAACAAGTTGGAGTGTGAAAGCAAGGTGCAACAACTTCTGGAGGACACTGCATACAAACCTCTAGGGGGTGACCCCACAGACAAAGTGGACAAGAAGACCTGGATGTTGCTGAAGGAGACAAGTCTACCCGAACAGTTCATCAAGAAACTTCAGGCCAAAGCGCCTGTACCACCTAGACTCTATGGACTCCCCAAGGTCCATAAGGAGGGAGTCCCTCTCCGACCTATTGTCAGCAACATCGGTGCAGCAACCTACCCCACTGCACAATACCTGAAGATGAAACTGGCACCATATGTGGGTAAATGCACCCACCTCATTCGAAACTCGGAGGACTTCCTGCAACGCCTGAGGCAGCTACACACTGTGGACTCAGACATCTTGGTCAGTTTCGATGTGGTGTCGCTCTTCACTCGAGTGCCACTGACTGACTGACTCACTCAATCTCATCGGGGAACAGTTCGATGGTGCCCTGCTTGACTTGTTCAAGCATGTACTGACCTCGACTTATTTTCTTTACGGGGGTCAGTTTTATGAGCAAACGGAAGGAGTGGCAATGGGCAGCCCATTATCACCAGTGGTAGCCAACCTTTTCATGGAAAGGTTCGAAGAGGAGGCACTTGCATCAGCCACTTATCAACCCAAGTGCTTCTTCAGGTACGTTGATGACACATTTGTCATTTGGCCCCATGGCAGGGAGAAGCTGGAGGAGTTCCTGGAACACCTAAACTCACGCCACCCGAGTATAAAATTCACTATGGAGCTAGAGAAGGATGGGCAGCTCTCATTTTTGGATGTCCTGGTCAAGAGGAAGCAGACGTCACTCTGGGGCACAGTGTGTATCGAAAACCCACCCACATTGACTTATATCTTCAAGCCAGTAGCTGCCACCACCCAGCACAGAAGAATGGAGTCTTAAAAACTCTAGTGCACAGGGCCCAAGCTCTGTCAGATCCAGAAAATCTTGCCACGGAGATTGAACACCTTCAGCTGGTTTTCAGCAGAAATGGATACTCCTCCAGAGACATCCAGAGGGCACTTCATACAACCAGCCAACCACAGGATACAGAGGAGGAGCCGGAGGAGGCAAAGAAGGTGGCATACCTACCATATGCTGGTCCTATTTCTGCAAATATCAGCAGAATTCTTATGAAGTATGATATTAAGAGCATATTCTGCCCACCTACCAAAATTGGGACAATGCTAGGAAGTGTGAAAGATGGCCTGGGGCTACGTAAACCAGGCATTTACAGCATTCCGTGTCAGTGCGGGATGTCATACATCGGCCAGACAATCAGGACGGTGAATATAAGGTGCAAAGAACACCAGAGGTGCACCAGACTCGGACAGGCAACCAAGTCAGCCATAGCAGAGCACTGTCTAGAGTACGGCCACACAATGGAATATGACAAAACCAAAATTGTGACACAGACCCCAAGATTCAGGGACAGCATCATAAAGGAGGCCATCGAAATAAAGGTCACTGACAACCTAATAAACCGAGATAGCGGTTACCAGCTAAGTACAGCTCTGGAACTTGTTAAGGCCCAGTGGAAGGGACCAAATAACTCCACAAGAAGTAGAAACAACTCAGAAGTGGCGCTAGGCGGGCGCGGACCGAGAATGGAGCGCCTGACACCGGACGGGCCTCAAACAGCTGCCATAGCAGCAGATGTCGGCCAAGACGGGCGCGGACGTCCGTTGGAGCATCTGCGCAGCCACAACATCTCAGGAGAGGCGCGAGGCGGGCACGGACCAAGATCAGAGCTTCTGACGCCAGAAGGGCCTCTGACAGCTGCCCTGACCACAGATGGTGGACAAGATGGGCGCGGACATCCGTCGGAGCACAAGGGAAGCCACAACACCTCAGGAGCAGCGCCAGACGGGCGCGGACCGCAGAGGGAGCAGCCAACGTGGGAGGGGCCTCAGAGAATTGCCACTGCCACAGATGGCGGCCGATTGGGGTGCGGACGTCCGACGGAACGCCAGGGAAGAGACAACACCCTACAAGCAGCGCCAGATGGGCGCGGACCGCAGACAGAGCGCCTAGCGTCTGCTGGGCATAAATACTGGACCAGGTCCTCCAAAAACGGCAGTCTCAGGTAGCACCTGAAGAAGGCAGCGAGTTACGCGGCCGAAATATTGTGCCGGAACGACGCATACGTCCGGCAGTAATCCCGTATATCCAAAATGTCAAGATCTCGCCGGGAAAGCATGAAGAATTAATTACATACAGACATATATTTCACTATTAATCAACATTTAGCGTGGGCTACCCGTGACTGTACCGTTCAGGTTAGGGATATGTATGATGATAGTAATAAGCCGTATTCAGTCAAAATGTTTTTATTGTCCGACGCGCTACGGAGCTACATTTTTAGAGTACATTATTAACATATTTTGTGTTGCATCTGTTTCAGTTAGGTGAATATTCGATTGTGAGAAACCGTTTAGGAAATCTTAGTGCTTACGTTTGATGAAGAGTCAACCAAAATATTGCTTATATTTCGTGAAGCGACCACAAGGACAAGATCAGAGAGACTAGGGGCCACTCGTAAGCATACAGGCAATCACTTTTTTCCTGAACCATTCGCGGCTGGAGTACAGTGAATGACACGCATAATACAGACCCACAACGCGAGGTGCCTTGAGGAGTATGGATGTAGATGTCGACTGTTTAAATGTTTCCTTATGTATTGTCTCGCTAGTCATGCACTAGATATTGTGAATTAGAGTGATATTACAGTCCACCAACCCTCTGGAAGCTCCCCCTACTCTAATCAAATGTTCAAATGCTTGTAAGGCTTAAGGGGTCATCAGTCCCTAAATGTACAAACTACTTATGCACTACCTTATACTAAAGATGACACAAACATCCATGCCCGAGGGGGGATTCAAACGCCCGACGACGAACTGCCGCGCGCACCCAAACACGGCGCTCTAGCACACGTGGCTAATCCACCGCGGCCCCATCCTACTCGTAAAGCAGTAATTAGAAGCTAAACTAAAGTCATTATTACTCCCTATTAGACCATGCAACAACTAATATCTTACGTCTAACAAGGACTACGTATTTTCAACAGAGAAATGCTGTTTGCTGTTTGCTAAACAAATATAATAAAAACTTGAATACCAAACAATGCGCCACTGAAGTGTGGTGATTTATCGAAATACGATTACTCTGTGAATTCTTATCTCAAGGAGAGCAGCATACCACCCAGCGTCAAACGGCCTAATAGAAAGAATACGCATGCAGTTAAAGGTGTCCCTGCGATGTCACGACACACAAATATGGACTGAAACGCTACCTGTTATTAAAGAAGACCTAGGAGCCACATCTGCAGAACTTGCGTATGGCCAACCGGTTCGTCTACCCGGTGAGTTCTTTGGCAACATACCAGATGACCGCATTGACCATCTGATTTTGTGTCCAAACTGCGCACTTATATCCGACAATTCGAACCGGTGGCTCCAAGACAGGAACTACATCACCGTTGATTTGTTTTCAATGCACTAAAAATATGTGATACTGTTTTTGTGAGACACGACGCAGGGCGGAAACCACTTCAACCACCATACGACGGACCCTATCGTATACTCAGTAGAGAAGACATTTACAATTGATACAATGGGTAAACCCATCACAGCACTGACAGACTAAAAGTAGCCTTCAATGCGTCTTTTAGTGACAGAACCGTACCTGTAGATCCAAAGACACAATTAACGTCGTGGCCGCCTCACGGGACACCGATGCATCCAGTTCTAGATTTGGTATGACCAGTTTCTGACGACATGTGAAATTCAATCGAAAATGTCTTTGATACTACAGGGGGGGGGGGGTGATGAAGTGTGGCGATTTATGGAAGTGCGATTACTCTCTACGTACATATCTCTGACTTGTGTTTGTTCCTTGATATATATAATTACTCTGTAATTATTAATCAGTCTGTCCGTAAGTTACTGCTGATTGTATTATGTTGTTAATAAATTGTGTTAAATCACGCAACACCACGAATTATTAAAATTTAAAGTCTAACTGCGTCACCTCATATAACTCCTCGACTGTCCGAGCTCAACAACTTTACACGATTGCCGACGCTCAACCACTTAGCTACTACTCAGCCAGCCAATAAAACGTAGTTGTTGGTGGCTGTTAGAGACTTATCGAATGACTAGGAATGCACTAGAACAATCACAAGGCACCCTATAGTTAGCGACGTCCTTTCCTTTTAATTAAAGTGGTTTGAGGTTGGCTTTCACGTGAAGCTGAAATTCGCCAGTTAATAAAATAATTTTCAAACTTACTACTATTGGTTCTCCTTAATTCAACAAATCCGGGTTCGAGTAACGGTCTAACACAAACTTTCTAGTGCAGCAGATGAATTATTTCAACACCCATAGCAGTTAAATCGAACATGTTGCTCCTTTAAATCTTTGTTAAGCTTAAGGGACTTAACTGCGGCGTCATCAGTCCCTAAACTTGCAAACTACTTATGTACTACCTGATACTAAAGACGAGACAAACATCCATGCCCGACGGGGGATTCAAACCGCCAACGGGTAACGGTCTCGCGCATCGTAGCATAGCGTCTCAATGCGCTCGGCCGCTCCGCCGCGGCCTGTTACTCCTTTACCACGAATTTATGTGGTGCTTAGTCGACCGATGTCAATTCTTTCGAAAATATGATTGTACAGACGTGCACGCGTTTATTTCTATGTATGTGTGTGTGTGTGTGTGTGTGTGTGTGTGTGAGTGTGTGTGTGTGTGTGTGTGTGTGTGTGTGTGTCTGTGTGTGTGCGTTCGTGCATATGTATTCAGCGACAGTTCCCTCTAGAGGTACAGTGTTACTGGTATTTTCGTGAAAACTTTGATGTCTCCATCTATATTAATGGAGTCATGTCATGTCAGACCTTCATCCGCCGACGGGAATAATTGCAAAAGTTCCTTAGTTGAACTTTAGTTAGCGTCTGCGACAACTTTGACGGGATTTATATCCTTACCCAAGGAGACTTCCATCTTCTTCACATTTCTGTGCTGTGGTAATTTGTTGCTGACTTCATTAATAGTTGGAGTTCCAGGAAAACTTCGTCCTACGGTCTAAGTTTATGTGCCTGTAAGACGGAGCTTTTGTGGAATTTCCTCGTTAAAAATGTATGCTCATGAAAGCGAACATGCAATATTCTGCTCTTGTTGTTGAGCTCGAAGGGAAGTCTACCTCATTTATGAACTTCTGCCAACTGACGACTTGTTAAAAGTTCGTGCAAAGGTGGGTTTTTATAGCTGTCAAATAAGTATGCAATTACAATATTTATTTTGCTCTGAGCTACGGGTTTCGAACTTCGATCACTTTCAGACCACAAACTAACAGAAAAAAAGGCTTTTAAACATCTACATCTGCATATATACTCCGCAATCCACCATAAAGTGCGTGGCGAAGAGCACACTCAAGCAATACTAGGCATTTCCTTTCCTATTACACTCACAAATAGAAAGAGGAAAGAAAGAATGTCTATATACCTCTATACGAGGACCAATTTCTCGTATACTGTCTTTGTGATCTTTACTCGAAATGTAAGCAGGTAGCAGGAAGATCTTTCTACACTGAGCTTCAAATTACGGCCCTCTAATATTCTTCAACAGAATTTCTCAGAAATAACGTCGTCTTTCCTCCAGCGCTCCCCATTTGATTTCCCTTAGCATTTCCGTGACACTCGCGCATTAGTCGAACCTACCAGTAGCTGCTTGCATTTGAAATGCTTCAATGTCTTCTTTTGGACTGATCTGCTGTGGGTCCCAAACACTTGAGCAATACTCAACACGTGGTCGTTCAAGCGTTTTATACGCGGTCTCCTTTACAGATGAAGTACATCTCCCCAAAAATCTCCGAATAAATCGAAGTCGACTGTCCGCCTTAATCACAACTGTTCTTACATGTTCGCTCTGCAATGTTACGCCTAGGTATTTGAACGACTCGATTGCATCACGACGATCACTAGTAATGCTATATTCGAACATTGCTCACGTGCATCACCTTATATTATTTTACATTTAGAGCTAGATGCCATTCTAGAAATTTTGTCTAAGTCATCCTGTATGCTATTGCATTCAATTAAAGACGACACCCTCCCATACACCACAGCATCATCAGCAAACAGACGCCAATTAGAAGTTACTCTGTCCATCAGATCATTTGAATCGAAAGGAAATAATAGCGGTCCTATCACACTCATGAATACTCCCCGTCGAGAACAACGTATTGAGTTTTTATTACATAGGAAGTTTTCTGTAAACCTATTCCATATTCTCGTATCTTCGTTAGCAGACTTCAGTGTAGCACCGCGTCAAATGCTTCTTAAAAATCGAGAAGAGTACAATCTACCTGTTGCCCTTCATCCGTAGCTCGCCAGGTGTCATGTGAGAAAAGGGCAAGCTGAGTTTCACGCGAACGATGTCTCCTAAACCCATGCTGATTCATAGAAAGAAACTTTTCCGTCTCGAGGAAATTTACTTTATTCTAACTGAGAATATGCTCCAAACTTCTGATGTAAATGTTACTGACCTGTAATTATGTGTGTCGGTTGTTTTACCTTTCTTATAAACGCAAGTTACCTGCGGCTTTTTCCAATCACTAGAAATTTTATGCTGAATTAAAGATTCGCTAAGTAAGGGGAAAATGTAGCAGAAACCGAAATGGTATGCCATCCGGGCAACGAAAGTTTTTTGTATTTAGATCTCTCAGCTGCTTCCCTACACCAGAAATACCTATTACTATGTCCTCCATTTGGGAGTTGGTGCGTTGATCAAATGATAGTACATTTATGCGATCCTCCAGCGTATAAGATTTCATAAAGGTTAAATATTATAACTTCAGCTCTCCGTCTGCTTTCTTCTATTACCGCCCCGGAATGATCAACGAGAGATTGGGTAGTGGCCTCTGACACGCTTATCACTTTTACATAAATGTATATGTTACATATATTTTTTAAAAAATGAACATTTAACACTCAGAATGATCAATACAGAGCAAGATAAGTTTCTTATAAAAACTTTCATACGGAAGGAAATACATTATTAACGTTCTAAGAAAAGATCCAAAGAGATATCATATAGTTAAATATCATACAGGTTAACATTACATTTCTAACAACAGATCTTGTAATAAACGTGCACACATTCACTTAAAAATCAGTCAATGTTGAAATTTGTGATCTAGCCTCATTTTATATATGATCGAATTCGGTTACCTATAAATATATCATAAATGGAGATCTTGACTAAATTTAATCATCCTTATAGCTGTAGTCTGCAATATGTTTTCAAAAATATTCAAAGTACACACAAGTCTTTGATTCCAAAGACCACAAGAATATTGCTGAGAATATTATACAGGGCGTCGAAGTATGGCGAGAATCGAAATTTACGAAAGCAGTTAACTTGACCGTTTCTGCTGCCCTGTCAGTCTCCCTGTCCTTTTTATGTCCCCCCGTTCATTATATCTTTTGCTCACGGGTGTAGTTACATTCTGGCATTCCGAAAAGTAATTGGTCGAGATTTGCACATCTGCACTGGAAGTATTGTCTACTCGTCGAGATATTAAATATACAACTCCCTATAAGCTCATGCGTTCTTTTTGGAATGTCCAAAGGAAATGTAACTGCCATCACTGAATAACTAAAAACCAAATCGTAATTCATGTCGTAGTTCCTGAGACCTTGGTCAAATTACGATCGCAAAGTAAGTTTGCTGTTGTTGCGTTGTGGTCTTCCATTCGCACACTAGTTTGATGCAGCTCTCCACGCTACCCTGTCTTGTGCAACGCTTTTCTTCTCTGAATAACAACAACAACCTAAGCCATTATACCTCACTTACGTCCCTCCAAGGCTAAATTGAGCTATGTTTTTATTGTGTAAATATAGACAGTTAGCTTTCTTCCTTTCTTTTCTTTTCCGCTTGGATAACGGAACTATATAATATCAAGCATTACTTGCTACGTGGCATGGTCATAATCGAGGCATTGTGAATTTAAAAAGTGTAGAACAGCGAGGACTACAAATAAATTTATTTAAAATAACAATTATTAACCGTACTTAATTGTTCCTACTTCTTAATCTACGCCGGCTCCGTTGGCCGAGCGATCTGCGGCGCGGCAGTCACGGTATTATCGGCCACTACGGTCAGGGGTTCGAATCCCCCCTCGGCCATAGATATTTGTACTGTCCTTGGTGTTAACTAGTTCATAGGTTTGTAAGTTTAGGGATTGATGACCCCATACTTAAGTCCCACAAGCTCTACAAACATCTGAACTTTTTTTCTTACTCTACGTTGGTTCATTGTGTATGTAATCCAAAGATTCATATACTCATTCATTCAAATGCTTCAAGTTATTGAAGCGCTCTCTTTAATACTGCTACCGGAGCAGCTTGCCCCTTCCCTCACCCCTCTGAAGAAGATGAAGCAAGAAGGGTTACTGCCCATCGACTTTCCTCTCAGACAGGAAGTTTTCACTCAACTGCTTAACTGCTGTCCTTGGACTTCTCTTTGCAGATGTTCGTCGCCTTATAGAAAATTCATTATTAGGATATAGAGACAGTGGGAAAGTTACAGATCAAATTTCAGAAGTTTGGTAAAATCTATATTCAGAAAGATATGACGTATGTGAGGTAGCCCGGTTGCATGTTTAATATTATATCTCAAATTCGATTATTTTGGCACGAAACCACCTTACTTTAGGGCAAGGGAATATTAACAATGGTTAATAATTGAATACACTTAAAAAACCTTATATGCAGTCCCTACAGAGAGCGCGGAGTTCTTGAACAGAGAGAATGTTGTTAGTCATTAAATTCGTAATACTATAAAAGAGCGGAGACCAAACTGCCAAGCTTACCTCATTATAAACTGAATGGTAAGTATACCGGATGTTAGTAGTAAAATTTCTCGTTATCAATTTGCTTTCACACGCCAGTCAGTTTAACCGCCGCGGACGGTCGTCTAAGTCACTTTCTACAACATTTACTAATATGGCAGTAACGTCCGCCCTAGACCGTCCGCGAGGTGAACCCTTCCAAGCTCTGCAACCGAATTGTGAGGCTTGGCTGTCTGCCCGGCACGGCAACGCTGTGCGCTTTGGCTGTTCAAAATTAGTCACTGTAGTGAACCTTACAGGTAGGGGAGAGGAATTGTTGGGGAAGCTTCGCCCCTGCGGGTGCTACTGTGTTTCAGACAGTTTGAGGCACCTGTTTGGGCGCGGGACAAAGCTGGTTTGCCTCCACTACGGCGTGGCTTCCGCTTGCTTTTATGGTTAATGGCTACGAACTGCTAGAGGAAATTCTCCATTTCGAGCAATTTATACATTAACCTAACGGGTAATGTAGAAATTATTCTATCCCTTCCCTTTGATTGTCTTCTATGTAAGCCATATTCTATGATGCTCCTTGGTTGTTAAAAATTATTATTACGCCCTAAATTAATTGATTTAATTTGACAACGTTTTTGTTAAGTATCTGTCCGATCTGTTACAGGTTATCAAGGAGTTCATAATTTTACTGGTAACTCGAATCTGTGGGCGGAATAATATAATTGATTTTATCTTGCTCTCTCTCTCTGTCTCTTTGTTACGGCACAGCCGTTGCGACCGCGCATTCCGTGTCCTCTAAAAAGTCTGTGAGTTACAATTTAAAGCTATAATGTATAATATGACTAGGAAAATCAGCAACGCTTCGCAATTGCTATATATGCAAGAGAACTGAATATACGGGGGCCATTCATTAATAAAAAAACAGTCGATTTAAAAAAGAACTTTTTCTACTTTCACATTTATTTATGCACTTGTTCCAGTGGGCTACAAGCTTTTATTCTGGCTGCAAGACACTCTTATCTTCATGTTTGAACCATTTCCTCGGTGTCCTGAAACCTCCTTCAGTGGAAATCATGTCAAGTTCGAGTGTTAGGATGGTGTCAGTTGTTTAAATGTATGGCCCTAATTAGTATTCTGGTGTGGATTAGTAGCTGTTGGTGCTGGTAAATGGTATACTGAGTTAGCGAAATGTATATATGACTGCAGATATATGTGCCTTGTGTATTTCGTTTGCAAATAACACTATTTTAATCCTACGCATATGAAAGTTACTTGGGTTGCAAAATAAGTACAAAGGCAAGCATAAAATCAGTACCCACAATACTAATAGTTGTTCCTATTCTGCATTAATGTAATTTACATGTCTCTCATTCAACATGAAGCTGAATGTTTATCTGAAATTTGATGTACTTAGATGTGCTAGCTCAAAGCTTATTGGGTTTGACATGAGACTCAGTAAGTTAACACGCAAATATTTTGTACCCCTGCTGTCGGAGACTGACAAAGTCTATTCAAACTGTCTGAGCGATATAAATCAGTACTTGCATCTAAAATCAAAAACATTTCTTGTAAGTGCGAGTAATTCATTCACTCCTCCCCTCTTCCACAACAATACCTACTTTTCTGCACTGAAAATTTTGAAGTTTTGCCTCTTTCCACTCTGCTCTGATATATTTAAAATAAGGAACAGTTTAAAAAGAGTCGAGTAATGGTGTAGTACGCCGGCTACTCATCGACGGTGATAGCGGCACAATTGTTGATACTAAAATTTTTGAAAAACTGCAGGGTAAAACTACGTACTTAATAAAAAACATGTCTCTTAAATTGTTGTATATTTGAGAGCAGTATTTTGTACAATTAATAACAATACAGACCTTTTAAATCTCTAGTACAGTCCACAATCCAAGAGCATGCATACTCAAAGATACTGATTTAATAGATACCATTATATGAACAATACACTATGGTATCTAGGAATCTATAATGTTTTACTGTCCTTTGACATTCATACACACACATCTTTGCTAATAAGTGTCGAAAGAATAAACATTGTCATACATATGGCGGCTTAGAAATACGATTAATACTTACAGGGGTCGTTAGTCACTAGTTGCTTATTTCGTATCGTACTTTTAGCTCTGTCGAAACTCACAAACTTTTATCCTTGTTTAGCCGCAACAAATCCTTTGGGACCCATCTTTCTCGTGTTTTACGCTACTTCAGCTTGTTACAGATAATGTTACGAACTGTGACAGTACTAATTTGAAGCTTATCAACTCTCATTTCCACAGTCACACAGCTGCCACAGGGCCATTAACATCGGCACAGTTCAACTTTCCAGTGAGGTAACTGAAAGTGCTATTGGTCGGCCTGAACGGTGTTCGTCAGTGGGTGAGTCGTCACATGTTTGTACTGCTTCACCAATCTTCACTATAGACTTTAGTCATTCTACAGTATATCTATTTAGTTTCTCAAGTTCAGAAAGTAAACAGTGAGTAGCAAATCGTTGTACAACTAATGTATAACTTTCAAGAGGACTCGCCATCTTGATATGAATTCTTGAGGTTATAAATAAAACAATGATGTTACATAAGATAATCAGGGATCATCCCAGTGATGGTCACTAAAAGCCGTAAAAGTATCAAACTTGACTTACCAACAGTTATTACCATGGTAAAACTATACTCATTATCTTGGAAAGGCACAGAGAAGTATAGGCTAATCTGCATATTGCCTTTATTGACCTGGTCAAAGCATACGGCAGAACGACCAAGCAACAATTACATCGTTGTATACAGAGTAAACTCGTGCGAGAAAAATATGTGAGGATGGTTAGATACATGTATGAAGCTGCGATGACATAAGTAAGGAGCATTTCGTGTGAGATTAGAACTACACCATTGATCTGCGCTCATCCCATATCTCTTAGACAGATGTGTAAAAGGAGGCACCATGGAAAATGCTTTTCTGATGATGTTGTAATGTATGAACCCCTCCTAAAGGAACATTAATTTAAGCTTGAGAAATGCAGAAAAGTTGAAGAAGAAAAGGTAGTGAGGATTAGTAAGGAAAAAAATAATATATGTGTACAAAAGATGCAGAACACCTTCACACTAATCAGCAAGGAGACCATTTAAAACAGGCCAAGAAGTTTCAATACCTGCGATGTTACATTCAAAGTTGAGGAGGACTGGAGGCTGACGTACAGCACTGGATAAACAGTGGATGAATAAAGTGGAGGAAATTGAGTGAAATACTCTCTGATAAGAATTTTAGCTGCAAAATGAAAGGAAATCTTGATGTGGTGAGTCCTTCGATGTTCTATAGTGCAGGAACTTGGACAATTACAAAATCCTGAGAGAGAAAGATGGAAATGGCAGAAATGTAAATGTTATGACAGATGAGTGGAGTTTCTAGAAAGGACAGAATAAGAAATGGCTACATCACGGGAGAGTGAACTTCTTCCATAGGAAAGAAGATCCAAGGAAGTACGGTAAGATGTTGTGGGCATGTTCAGAGAAGAGGGGAGCACTACGTGGGGAGAAGAGTCGAAATAATTAAAGTTGAAGACCAAAAGTAGTATAGAAAGAAATGATAGGAGGTGATTTACTAGGGAAAGTTTGGAAGAGAGAAGCATTGGATACACATGGAATAGAACGATCCAGGGAAATTTAAGTCTTATTGAATGCATCATTGGTGATGGAAACGGCTGCTCAAGAGTCTGCAGGAACTGAGATACCAACAGCCGTATGTATAATGAAATATTTATTGTACCACAACCAGTTTCGACATTCCACTATGCCATCTTCAGGTCCCTACATCGGAGCATAATATCCAAAAGTAGGGATACAAACACTGGATTCGTGGACTTCTGTCTCCTAGTGTTGTCGTTGTTTCCCACTAAGAGACAGAAGTCCACGAATCCAGTGTTTGTATCCCTACTTTTCGATATTATGCTCCGATGTAGGGACCTGAATATGGCGTAGTGGAATTCCGCAACTGGTATCCATTAATATTTCGCGACCTTTTTTTAATGTTGCTGTTTCTTCTCCGACTTGTAGTGCGCTCTCTCTTTTTGTCAGTAATTCACTCTGAGCCTTGTACAACGTTCTTCAATAGCTTCCTTATGTAATTATATACATTTATATGCGTTGCATGCTGTAATTCTTAATTATATTTTTCCGACTTTGTGATAATTTCACTTTTACGAGTTATTGTGACTGGACTTCATCCGTCTCTGTAATCGCCCCCTATCGCGTGTAGCTGTATTTCATTCGCTTCCTTATATACTTCTATGCATTTCTATGGGTTGCATGCTGTATTTCTTTATTTTTCGGAATCTGAATATATTCAATCTTATCGGTTTTCGGAACCACGTGGGTCCGAATACCGACTTCCGGGGTTTGCATCTAGTCGCCTGAGTTCACGCCACTTCTCATATAAAACCAGTATCTAGATCTATTGCTGACAGACTGCAATTTAAGAATCCACCGTGATTTAGTATAATGAATCCGATTTTCAACCACTTCACCTTCAGTGGGGTGCGTTCATGTAACGTAGCCGTGTGTTGCTGTTAGCGTGTTTGCTCGCGGTCCAATTCAGATGTAATTTAACTTGGCTATACACACGCACTATCTCAAAACAGGCGCGACAGACCAGAGCCAGCTTCAAAGTGTTTTTGTATACTGTGTTTTGTGATACCTCCGACTTGCTGAATTTTGCCTACGATAGCGGCTCCTGCTTCCGCCTTGTCTCAGCACGCTGTTTTTGGTGAATTTCGCTGTGGCATTGCGTGTGTGTGAGAGAACGAGTGTTGTTTGTGAATCCTTCCCTCAGTATCGTTATATCATGTATAATTTAGGCTGGGCACCGTCCGCATTATTCCATGTAAGAGATGCATTTTTATTATAGTAACAAAATTGGTTCCACATTTTGCTTGTTTTCTATCTCAATAAACAAGTTTAACTTCAGCATATTCCGTAAATTGCCTATAAATTGTAGAGCACTTTCCCTCTTTTATTTAATATTGTTCTTCAGAAGTGCTGAGAACATGATCAGATGCAATGTTTCTTACGACTAAATTCCGTTGCGCCATAAATGTTTTCTTAGTCTCCTTTCTAAGATAACTTTAATTGTGGTGGCTTGCTTATTAATGTCTGTGTATAATAACGTGTGAGCTGCTATGTATATTGGCCACAATAGTATTAACTTCCTGTTATTGAAGTAATATGAAACGAGTCAGTTCTCAGTTTGGGCCAAGGAACAAGGCTTTGCAGCAGGGAGTAACCAGTAGTTCACACGGACCTTATTTGTTAATTTTAGTGGTAAAACAAGGCTCTTGTTTCGTATAGTGGTCGACTTTTAACATGTACTCCTCGCTTCTCTATCTCCTACTCCCTGCCCTCTCTGTCAACTTTATCTCCGTTTCCGACGCCGAGTCATAGTGGTGAGGTACATGCAAAATAACAAATTTCGATATCCTAGAGTTTTCAGTATTCTCTTGCGTTTTCACTCTTTTATCTAAACAACACCTGTATCAAAGGGAATGAAACAAACCGAATAATTTTCAGACCCTGAAGTCATCTCTGAGTTTCTGCGTGACTAACGCACAGCATTTAATTCTTATAATGTAGATTGGAACACCAGGAGAGCAACTCTTTCGGCTTCGTTATCCAATATATCGGGTGACACACATAAATAATTTTCGGAATATTAGGTAAAATTAAAAAAAATGTTGCAACAAGAATTGTTCACCTACAAGAGGGACATCTAGTAACATAACATTTAGGGGCGGGAAGGGGTGTGACATTGAAATTTTAAGTAAGAACTGGAGGCTGAAATCATGTATTTAGTATTCAAGATTTCAAAGTCACCCGTCCATCCCATCCCCGAGATGTTAATGATGTCCATATTCGAGGTCAGAAACTTTCACTGCAACTTTTTCTTAACCCTTCGCGAACAATTGGTTTCACACTGAGACCACTATTAATAATGTCTCAAAAGCGGGTCATTGGTAGTGGCTATGTAAAATCACCGCGTCATTGGAATGTTCTGCTCTCTTTCGTCAATAAAATCAACTCGCTGCCGGCTCGGGTATCACTTTTGCGCGGTAAAACAATAAAAACACTCAGCTGCGCATTGTGTACCGATGTTAGCAGTTTATGAGGATCTTCAGATTACGTGTATTGTGTTTAACGCTCTATTATCTTTTGAGTTAGCATAGTTCTGGTAAGTTACGAAAGGTTTTGCATTGTAGAGTAGACTAATATCTTAGTTTGATCCATGAATTCAGACCTTAATGTACTGGGCCAGCGGTTTCATTACGTAATCAAGTGTACAAAAATTGTAAACACTCAAGTCCTTTTCTCACTTTATACATCAGTTTTATATATCAGGTGTAATGTAGTTATACAAAGTAAAACTGTTTCAAGAATCAGTTTGATTCATATTGAGTTTGATTCCTTAATTAATGCGATTTGCTTTTTTCTAAATATTCCGAAAAAAAGAAAAAAAGAAACAGGAACTTTTTAACGTGAGATAAGATAAATTGGTGGCGTTAGGTTTCAGTCACGAAAGCAAGTTTGCCAGTCTAGTAATGTATGTCTGTGTGTACAGGTATGTGCCACAGATATTCATAGCACTAATAATGATAGAAAGGTGCATAGTTGTTAATGCTTCGTGTATATTTTTTTCTCTTTGGTAGTTAGGGATGGTATGTGCAGCGTAATAATGTATTATCGGTGACTTTCGTTGTCACTTTTTATAGTTTTAACACAGTCCAACATATACAGTCACGACACTCCCGTGGATTTTTGTTATACCCTGTGATAACAGCGCTCCAAGCTACCGGCAAGCTACATTTCCAAACAGGATATTGGATGGGTACGAATAATATCGTTTATATTGATTTTAACTCTTTTTACTTTAGGAAACCCATTTCCAAAAACGACAAACTGCAATAATATTGGAGACATTGGCTCTTTTTTAAGCTACAGTAACTATATTAAAATATGCATTTAAGAACGACGAGTGAGGTGCAGAAATTGTGTGAATCATTAGAATCTACACCGAATTGATACTATGTAATGGGGCATGTCAAATAATAAATAATAGTAATAATAATAATACACCGAATTGATACGCGTCGAATAATTGCTTGTCATAGTAAGATCAGACAATAACAGAAATTTATGTTTATCTTATGTTTATACAGGGTACAGGGTTTACTTAAAGTCTGCGAACACCTTCAATTATTTATTGCACAAGAACTACATATTGTACAGATATCATTCATACGTCATTTTTGAGAGTGAAAGTCTTTTTTTTTTTTTTTTTTTTTTTTTTTTTTTTTTTTTTTTTTTTTCAATTATGCCACCACAGAGTAGTTACTTAATTTCCCGATAGTCAGCGCTAGTCGCAAATATGTCGAGTTCAAGTGCGGAGCGAGCTTCCATTGTGTTGGAGTTCGACAAAATCAAGTGTGTTACAGCTGTTCAACGAATGTTTAGAACCAAGTACTTTAAGAAGCCACCGACAAGAAAGTCCATTTACCATTGGCACAACAAATTCTTTAAGACGGGTTGCTCCTGTCCGGCAAATATAAGCGAACGTCTCAGTGTAAATAAAGTGAATGAGAGCTTACGAGAACCACTTCCAAGGAGTCCAAGGTAGTCGGTGCGTCGTGCATCCCGGCTCCAATGACAGTGTGGAAAGTCCTCCGACAGAAGATGTCTATGAAACCATCCAAATAGGATCGCGTGTAGAAGCTCAATGACGACGACAAAGCCAAGCGTTCTGAGTTTTGTTCGCAGTTGCAAAAACTAAATAAGGATGGGGATGACATTGTTTATCGCTGAAGTTATAGCGGCGAAGTAACTTTTCACAATAATGCAAAGTGAACAGGCACAATTGTCGAATCTGTGGTACAAAGTTTCCACACAAATGAATTGAATTCCAGCTAGATTGAATTGCCTGTAGCAATTCGTAGCCGTTAAATTTGAAAGCAAGCGGAAGCCACGCCGTAGCGGACGCATACCAGCTTTGTCCCGCTCCGAAATAGATGACCCAATCAGAGTGTCCGAAACAGAGTAGTGCCGGCAGAGGCGAAGTTTCCCCAACAGTTCCTCTCCCCTACCAGTAAGGTTCACAGTGACTAATTTTGAACAGCGGAAGCGCACAGCGATGCCGTGCCCGGTGGACGGCCACGCATCGCCATTCGGTTTCAGAGCTGGGAAGGATTCACCTCGCGGACTGTCTAGGGCGAAAGTTACCGCCATATTAGTAAATTGTGTTGAAAGTGACTTGTCACGTCGAAAACTTTACGGGTAAATCTTCACAAAGAGCATTGTCACTGGATATTCCTATTTGGACATTTTGCAGCAATGGCTGATGCCTCAAATGCAATCGGACTATCCATTGATCTTTCAGCAGGATGGAGCTCCACCCCATTTTCATCGTAAAGTTCGTGGGAACATGAACATGGAGTTGCCACATCGATGGTTCGCCCGTGGTACAGAAGGGGATAGGTGTTGCATTAAATAGCCTCCCGGATCACCAGATCTCACTATGTACCGCTTCTACCATGTGATGTAGCAGGATTCTGGGATGCATTACGAAAAGTGACTGCCACAGTTGACGATGCCTTGCTGGTACGGGTATGACAAGAATTCCATTACTGTTTTGACGTCTGCCGGTTATTCATGCTTTACTTATCCAATATTTGTAAAATAATAATAGTAATAATAATAATGAAATTAAGGACAAAACTTTCAGAGTTTTTCTTCAAAATGCAATATGTATGACATCTGTACAATGCTTAGTTCTGGTCTATTAAATAATTGAATGTGTTCCTGGACTTTATGTACGCCCTGCGTTCTACTTACTTTCATGGGAATAAGCTGTAAATATACACATGTTCTTAAGTATTTGTTGATGACGAAGTTGTTCTTTACAGCACTGAATCAATTAAATTCGGCTGTTGTGTATTTTAGTTTCTATATTTTGCATTTCACCTGATATTTTACTAATATTTGTTACGCAAGAATTATATAAATTATTTTGTTATTTACGTACAAAATTAATTACAAACAAACATCACTCCTTCGACGGATATCCCACCGATAGGAGCGCTAGTGTCGTTGAAACTGTCAATTGGTAACAACTTTCACTGCAGTGAGTGTCGTGACTGTATATGTTAAGGCTAGTTTACACGACGACACTACGTTTAATTAAACTGCGCTACTGGCCAGCGCGCATGTGCGGAAGGCGTACGCGCAACTCGTTGGCGAAACTAAACAGTTTCGGCACTTTCCAAATTTGACGAAACTGATTGCGCGTGTTTTAAGATTAGGTTGTAGCCAAAACAGAACAAAATACAACAAAAAAGAGGGGAACGGACGATATAGTTCGGTTTTTTGACATATATTCGATGCTTAGGTGTTTGTGCGATTTTAACGATGAAAATTTCTCGTATAAGCAGCGGCGTGTTAGTGCTCTTGAAGCAATTATTCGTCAATTAAATATTGATGGATTAACGATTAGTGACTTGAAGACTAAAATATATTCAATTCGTAGTAACTATACAAACGAACTATGGCAATTATTGATTTTGGAATACGGTACAGATACTGTAGAGACGAATATATACTTGACAAGAAAGTAATGCAATTTGTAATTTCAGTTCTGGTAACAATACTTCACGAATAACAGTATTTTTTTCTTGCATTACTACCTCTGTTCAAATGGAACGTGAACTGCTCTGGTGACATTCTACGTTGATTAAAATAGCTTCTAGGGTCTTCAATTACAATTTCTTTCAGCAAGGTCGCAAGGTCGCAGAGCTGACGGCTTTTCTTTAAACCAGTGACGTACCGAAACACGTTTCTTATTCTTTTTATATTTAGTCTAATGAATAGAAATCACACAGAGAAACAGTAGCTCCGCCATAACTCCTACAGCTACCAAAACATTCATTCTACGGTGACTACGGCACGCACAAACCAACGAAACTGGTGTTGTATTGGCGTCCTGTCTAAAGACACACACGAAACCAGTTGCCCGCAATTCATTTCAAGCAACGAGTGTCGTAACCTGGTGTCATCGTGTAGACTAGCCTTTAGATTTGGTTTAATTCATTGAAATTCAGAGATAGTATATATGTAGTATAGATGTACATATCTTTCATTTTTGTAGGTAAGTGCCAAGGAGGTTAGAATATTGGGAGACGTCCTTATGCTGAAAAAGTGAAGCCTGCATCAGCCGTATTGCTAAGTTTTGGAGAAGTGTTCGTATTGTAGAGCTAATGTTTTATGTCACTTATAACAGGAATAATACGTCCGACGGTTTTGCGTGTGGTTTATATCCTGTTAAAAGATTGTAAATTAGCCGTTTAAAAGTAAGTTTTCGAATATATTATGATGAGTATTTATTACTATCTATTCAAAAAAGTATATAGTTTGAAAGTACAGTCTTTGCAGTGACTGTCAGATCAATGCATTAGCAGTAAGGGGGTCGACTTAATGCATAGTTTTAATGGAGAAATAGATTTCTAAAACTGACCAAGATGGCGGACAAGCTTCAACTGACGTATGTGCTCAGCATAGATAATGCCATCTCCCTTTATTCTAACCTCCTTGGTCAGTGCTTAGATGCTATTGTTTTCTTATTATTGATCTTTGGAAGTTAGGGATGGTATTGGAGAGTATTATTATTGTACTTGTTAGCTGTGATTTTCGTTGTCAAAAATTTGAATAAAGTTTTATAAATAGGGCTTGTATTTAAGTTCAATTTTTTCATTTATTCTGTCTTTCTGGAAATTTATTGTGTGTGAATATATTTCCATTTCGTCCAAAATGGTCATTATATGTCCTTTAGGAATTTTGTGTCAAATTTTAATGCATTTACGATTTGTTCTGGATTGTGGTTTTCAGTTTTAAGATGTAGGTAGAACGTCGCCTGCTTGCTATCAAGCTGCGGCGGATTAGCCGTGTGCGGATTAGCCGTGCTGCGGTGCACGCGACCGTTCGCCGTCGGGGGTTCGAGTCCCCACCTCAGGGATGGGAATTTGTGTTGTCCTTAGGTTAGTTTACTTTAGTTTTAGTAGTTTGTAAGCTATGGACTAATGACCACGCAGTTTGGTCCGATAAATTTACAAAGATTTGAATATTTTTTATCACATGCTCTTGTGTGTTCTTTGAATCTGATGTTTGTAGCGGAATGCTCGGTTTCGTGTGTCCGTTACATATGCAGCCTAAGTGTTGTCGCTTCATCTTATTACGATTAAACAGTTCAAAATGTTCAAATGTTTGTAGAGCTTAAGGGACTTAACTACGGGGTCATAAGTCCCTAAACTTACAAACTACTTTTGAACTAGCTAATGCCAAAGACGACACAAACATCCATGCCCGAGGGGAGTTCAAAGCCCCGACAGTAGTGGCCGTGCAGAACGTGACTGGCGCGCCACAGACCGCTAGGTCACTGAGATCGTCGATTAAACAGTATTAAATAGTTCTAATTCATCATAAACGATGTATCGTAATTTTTTCTAATTTTTATAATGTTAATTTGTGTATTGTTTGATGGTATGTTGTAGAATTATTCTGTGTCTGCGTACGAAGTATGAAAACGTTCTAGCGAAAATCCACGTCGCCAAAGATGTTCCTTGCTGCCACAGATGCGAGTGCAGCTGGCAACTGGAAGAACGCGACGCACGACGAATTACGAATTATTTTGTTAATGGCCAAAGCTCCTATATTTTAGATGCTTTTGCTGGTTCCAGTTAGTTAAATTTGTCTCTGTTGCAATAGTTTTGCTAAGTCGCAAAAGTTAAAAGTCATACGCGATAAGTATACTGTTATCGTTGAATATTGGTGGTGCTGCCAGGCAATAATTTGATATTTTTGATATTTTGCCTTGCTGGAGGATTTTAAGAAGTTACACCGACCAAAATCTTTACTGTGGGAGTTGAAGCTTAGAATCGGAACATTAGAAAAGGTATGCTATATTTTGTGAAGGTATTGAGTGCAACTTATCGCGCTAGGTTCCGCTAGTGTTTGAAGAACATCTATAAAGGTGTGTTATGAGAATTTTGTTGGTCTTATACAGGGGGGATTGTATGGTTTCGTGATGGTAATTTGTATTTTTTGGTTGAGTGCCACATCGTAACGGATATGTGGATTTCCTATTGTGAATAGGATGTGTTACTTTTGTTTCGTCAGTCTTGCTGGGAGTTGACTTTAGTAACTCAGTCAGAGAAACTGCTATTTGTGAATCCTGCGGAAGTTCAAATTTTTTCACGAGATATTCTTGCACTTTATTTAATGGACTGTCTCTGAACTGTGGTTACTTTGTAATAATTCCGCTCGTTACTGACTGTGAATTTGCAGAAGTACCAACATCCGTCCCTGTGTTCTGTATTAATCAGACATTATAGAAGTGGATAGCTCTGTAATAGAAAAGTTGGAATCAGCTTAGTATCCTAAAATATAGAGCGAGTAACCAAACTGAAGTGGCGAGTAACTTAGAAAAAAATATGTTGGGAGAAGCTCATTTAATTGTTCACTGTCATAAGGCGCCAACACCTGAAGAAGAGTCCAAGTGTTGCTATTTTAACTGTGTAAATGTAAATACGGAGCCGTAAGTGGTGGTGGTGCCGTAGAAGAAAAAATGGTAATGCCAAACAGCTAGTTAGAGGGAAATAGCTATATGTAGTCACTATGGCACAACCTGTAAACAAGGTATAAAATAAAATGGTCTACATGCAGACTAATTAAAAAAAACTAGGTCCTTTATTTTCGTTACCGTCGTGTTTAAATAAGAAAACTGAACCAAGCTATTATAAATTATACCACGTAAAGTCAAAGTAGCTTTGGGCTTAAAAGAAATCTCTGACTTCATTCGTAAGTGATAAAATATTTTCCTAAATATCAATTAAGCCAGAGAAATCATTTACTGCTATTATATATAATAAATCAGTCATAATTAATCAAAGCGTACAGCTGAGTCATATTAAAATATGTAAATAATTATTTCAGAATATTTAAGAATAGAACCAATTGTTAATATCACAGGAAGGATAGATATTTAGAGAGTAGTAAACTGAAATACACCTATGATCAGATTAATTATATCAAGTGACCGATAAAAAAAGATGGGTGACGAGTATCTTTGAACGTATGAAAAATGGCATCGTAAATAATAATTTCCATACAAGTAAACTGATGAATTTGTATTAAAAATAATCGCTTTTGAGGATTCAAGGGAGATTAACTGTTTCGAATTGCTATACAGACAATTGTTATGTACTTATACTTTCTTAGAAAACTTTTTTAGACTTGAAGATGATCTCAGTTATGACCTCGATTTATTAGGAAAGGTAAATAATTTATTTGGTTACGATAAAGAGTAAAACCTTCCAAAAGTTGTTAATAGTGATAACTTCAGATAGTTTAGAGTCTAATAGCCAAGATATTACGTCTGATTAAATATAATTAATGTATTTCGTAATATAATCGAGAAGCACGTAGATTGATGGGTTAAAATTTTGCTTTACTGCCATACGGTTGTATATTGAATATGCGAATCTGTAGTCAGTCTTTGTGAGTTATACTGTTCAAATAAATTAAATCCCAGTTCATCCCCAACGTTATTTGATGAAAGTCATGTATTTCCTGACTTTTATATATTGTTTAATGCATTATCCGACATCATCAGTACCAACTTAATAAATGTACTGTCCCGTTCTATCGTTTCGGGAGGCGACAGCAGGGCTCTGTCCGTTGATAATTTACATCTATTAGTGGACTTAAATAAGATATTACCGGAACTATAAGGGCGCGAGACATATTACTTCCTGCTTTCCCAATGTCACATTTTTTACAGTTATCGCAAGAAATTTTGGCAGATGCACGATTTCGAAAATAGAGCCATCGCAATTCATCGTGAAAGTTTGCCGATGGTAAGATTATCATGCATAAAATGTCAGCATTGCGCATTCATTTCGCTCAGTGCTCACTGGGAGCTAATGAAGTTAGTCAAATCGGACATTCATTTCGCGAGGGGAACGGTCATGTAACAGAGAGGGAGCAACTCGGTCTCTTGCGTGTGACAGTGCTGCGACAACCGGACAACTGCCTTCTCTGGTCGTGTAGGCGGGTCGTGTAGGGGCGACACCGTTCACGCGGCGACGTTGGCAGCCCTGCCGGCGCTGTCGGCCGGCCGTCAAGGGTAATGGCCCGTGAAGCGGCGACCCCGTGCCGCGGAGTAAAGCCGGGATTATCACAGGCAATTGGGCGGGCGCGCCGCCGGCTGCGGCCGCGTCTGCTCCCATCAGCGCTGAGCAGTGCTGGCAACTCCCCCGTTGCGGGGCGGGCGCTTCCCGGCCAGGACACGGTCCCCAGGGCAACTGCGGAAGCTGCCACCGGCTAACCAGCCGCCTCCTGTAGGAGGGCAGCTTTGTGTGCGGCACAGTGGATTGCTATACGATACAGGTTCTGTGATTATAATCCCAGGAGTTGGTAAGCATGGCTCAATCACTAAACAAATCGAATGGTGTAGGATACAAGGTATGTAAGACCCGTGTCCGGGCGAGAACTTTTAAATTATCTTCTTTCAAAACTCAACAGCTTAGTCAATGCTTATGGGGTCAGACTACTGTATACGCCAGAAAATAGGCGTCTTGGGAATTTATTATCAGAACTAGAAAATAAATCGAGACTACAAATCAGGGTATTGTGTATGGAATACATTAGTTTGTTAGAGCGATTAGGAATTAATTTATTTCGATTCCAGCCAAGATTTCTATTTCTTTAATTCAACGACCGGTTCGATGCTACGTAGACACCTTCGATTGACTTCTGTTATTCATCTTAACATAAATTGTTGGTAAGATATCTCTTGCAGTGCAGTATAACATTTCTCTTATAACAGAAACACATAAGTACACATGTCGTTGTTGTGGTCTTCAGTCGGCAGACTGGTTTGATACAGTTCTCCACACTACAATATCCTGTGCAAGCCGCTTCATCTGAGAATACGAACGGCAACCTACATCCTTTTGAGGCTGCTTACTGTATTCGTACCTACGTCTTCCTCTACGATTTTTGCCACAGACATTTCCTTCTAATGGTACTTTGACGATTCCTTGATGTCTCAGAATGTGTCCCACCAACCCATCCCTTCTCTTAGGATATTACAAAAACACCTATTCTCCCCGATTTTGTTGAGTACCTCCTCATTAGTTACGTGATCTACCCATTCGTCTGTAACACCACATTTCGATAGCTACTATCGTATTTTGTCTGAACTCCTTATTGTTCACGTTTCACTCCAGACAAGTGCTTTCATAAAGGCCGTCCTAACATTTAAAGTGATAATGGATGTCAACAAATTTCGATTCATCAGAAATGATTTTCTTCCCATAGCCATTCTGCATTTTATAACGTCTTCACTTTGGCCACATGAAGTTATCTTGCTAACAAAACTCAACTTCTACTTTTATTGTCTCATTGCCTAATCTAATTCCTTCAGCATCGGCAGATTTTCTGACACTACATTCCATTACTCTGGTTAATGTTCATGTTATACCTTCCTTTTTAACGCACTGTTCATTAGTTTAATCGCTCTTCCAGGTCATTTGCTGTCTATGACAGAATTACTATGTCGTCAGCAAACAGCAGTGATTTTATTCCCTCTCCCTGGACTTTAATTCCCCCTCCAATATTTTCCTTGAATTCCTTCACAGCTTCTAGATGTACAGATTGACAAACGTTGAGGAAAGGTTACAACCCTGTCTTGCTCCCATACCAACCACTGCGATCCTTTCATAAGCTTCGACTCTAAATCCGGCCAGGTTTTTGTACGAGTTGACTATTACTATTCATTTCCGATATTTTACCCCTGATACCTTCAGAATCTGTAAAAGTGTTTTCCAGTCAACCTTGTCAAAAGCTTTCTCCAGATCCACAAATGCTAAAGATGTATGATTCCTTTCCTTAATCAGTCTTCCAAGATAAGTCGTAATGTGAGTATTGCCTCGTGTGCTCCTACATTTCTCCTAAATCCAAACTGATCGTCACCTAGTTTGGATTCCACCAGTTTTTCCATTCGTCTGTAAATAATTCGTGTGAGTATTTTGCAACCGTGATTTATTGAACTGATAGTTCTGTAATTTTCACATTTGTCTGTACTTGCTATCTTAGGAATTGGAATAACTACATTTTTCGTGAAGTGAGAGGGTATTTACCCTGTCTCATACATTTTCAATACTACGTGGAACAATTTCATAAGGATAATAGCAGTTCAGATGGAACTTCATCTTCTCCAGCGGCCTGTGTTCTGTCAAATTCTTCTCGCAGTATAGTATTTCCGATCTCATCTTCCTGTACTTCTTCTTCCATATATAGAATAACGTCTTCCAGTTTATTTCCTTTGTACAGGCCTTCTATATATTTCTTCCATCTTCCAGCTTTCTCTTGTTTGCTTAGTATGGATTTTTCCATATGAGTTCTTGAGATGCATACCGCTGCTTTGCTTGTCTCCAAATGTCTCTTTTATTTTCCTGTAGGCGATATCTATCTTTCCCCTAGTTATACATTCTTCTACGGTCTTGCATTTCTTCTGAAGCCACTCTTTCTTAGCCAGTCTGTATTTCCTGTCGATCCCATTTTTCAGACGTCTCTACTCCCTTTTGCCTGTTTCACTCGATGCGTTGCTATTTTTTCTCCTTTCATCAATTAATTTTGTGTTATCCAAAGATTTCTATTAGGTCTTGTCGTTCTGCCTATATGATCCTCTGCGGCCTACACTATCAGAGTTACCAATTCTTCTTCTATTGTATTATTTTCCCTCATTTCATACACTCCTTGCTTAATGTTCCCTCTAAAACTGTCAACCACCTCTGGTTCCTTCAATTTGTCCAGATTCCGTCTCCATAATTTTCTACCTTTTTGCTGTCTTTTAAGTTTAAATTTACAGTTCTTAACGAATTAGTTAGGGTCAGAGTCTATATCTGCCCCTGAATATTTCTTACAGTTTAAAACCTTATTTCTAAACATTTGCCTTACCATTATAATGTGAATCTGGTAGCTCCCAGGGTCTCCTGGTCTCTTCCGGCATGATCCAGTACAAGTCGTAACTAACGGGGTCGTAATCCTTTGATTTTTTATCTTTCCGCTGATCGGCGCTTTCCGTAGTGGCTGGCTGAAATTTCCTGGGGCAAAACTAATCCACTACAAACAACGTAGGCGACACACAGAATTGCAGTTTTTGGACAATTTTAATGATTCATAAGAGCCCAATTGTCCTCATTTATGGCCAGCGTACAGTTCTCATTAATTACAATCTCTGCGATCCGGTAAGTACAATCAACACACCAATAATACAAATTTACACTGTTGGTGTGTGGATTACAGAGGTTCGATGTGCACAGTGTGGCAAAATGTGGATTAATCACTGGCGATACACTTTCTATAAGTCCAACATTGAAGAACTGTTACATTACTGTGCAAACCTAAAGTTCAAAGTAACGTTGGTTGTGCCGGAGATACATCACTGCACAAGACTCCTTCCAATCAATACTCGGGACTGGCGTGACCGCGTGGGAGTAGCCGAGCGGTCTCGAGCGCTACGTTACGGATCGCGCGGCCTCCCGCGTCGGAAGTTCGAATCATCCCTCAGGCATTGATGTGTGTGTTGTCCTTACGTTAGTTTAACTTAGTTTAAGTAGTTTGTAAGACTAGGGACTGATGACTGACGTAGTTTAGTCCCACAGAATTAAAAATTTGAACATTTTTTGGAACTGGCGTGGATTGTGCAGCAAATCACAAACGAAACAATATCCATTTACATGGCGCGAACGCATCATGTGTATATCATCGAAACAATGTCACTGAAAATTATATATCGTTAATTGATTTAAGTGCAATAATTATAATGGGAAAGTAAATAATTACGTGCAACTGGCTGTAGTAAAAGGCAGTGTAAATAATACTGCGTAAATTATATACAAACTTCTCTTAAATTAATATAGCCGGATTTTAAAATATATCTAAATAGTTTTGCAAGAAGCAATGACCTTGGTCCAGGTATGTTACAACTGGTGGCGTGGGTGTTGAAGGCAGTGCTGTACACAAGCGAGACCGCCGATTGCCGCTGAGAAAACATCGTATTTCTAAGCTAACGTTCTTAAAATTTAGCCATTGGTAATAAATGTGAAAATTTTAGTCAGTTGGTAGATGAATGACAGAAGGAAGCAAATGTTCATTAGGAAAAGAAAGAAGTTTGCTTCGATAAGATGGGCTAGGAGACAGTGGTTTTAAATCTGAATGACATTAACTTTGTCTGATGTAAGTGAAACAGTAAATGGGTAAGTGAAAGCTTCATCCACTACGATAGGAAATGTAGCTGGACCAGGTGGTAAACGCTTTTAAAGTCAGTTTCAGATTATCCTTTTGATTGGGCAAGGTTTTTATTTGTGGAATTCATGTTGAAAGTAAAATGGACGAAAACAGTCAGGAATTCAGTCATATTAAAATCAGCTTAAATGATTTAAACTAGGAAATGAAGGAAAACAATAATAAGCTTAAAACTGGTTTAAACCAGAAACTGTCAGTCGTAAGACTGAAAATATTTAAAGTAAATTTAGTAGTGAAAGTGATAATTGGTATCAGGAAATGGCAGCATTATATAGTTCTTTAGTAGATTTATAAAAGAAAATTGGAGAAGTAGAAGCTAGTTAAGAAAGTAAAATAAGAACTGTAGAAATAAATTTCAATGTGAAATTAACTGAAATTAATACGTCCTGTGTCACTAATGATAAGCCTATTACCTTAAGTGGAAAAAGAGTAGAAAGTGGTGATAGTGCTTGTGATAACAGGTTTCAGTCTGTCAGGAAAGCTTGTGCAGAGAATAAAGAAGACCTTGAAAATCAAATTGCTCAGTTAAAATACGAATTGGAAACTAGGTTGGGCACAGTAGACGATAAAGTGGAAAGAAACTGTATCTATGATAAAGAAACTGGAGGATGTGGATTCAAAACTTGTAGATATTGAGCGAAAAGTGAAAAAGATAGAAGATATGCAACATAGTGCATGTGATGGAGGTAGCAATGTTTCTTATGTTAATTGTAAAATGTTTAATAACTTTGAGTCTTATCGTAATGTGATTCCTCTTTATTTCATTAGGGAATTTCATGAGTTATCTGAAATTGCGAATGATAAGGAAAAAACGTCTTTTGTCGGGGAATTCCTAAAGGGTAATGCTCACAGTTGGCAGCTGGGGTATCAGATTTTTGTACTTCATGGGAAAAATTTAAGAGGATAATTTTGAATTATTATTGGTCTGAGGGAAAACACCACATAATTTTGAGTGAGTTTTGGAGTGGGGAAAGGTGTGACTCTATGAGAGGTACTGTTAGAGATTTTTACCAGTATTGGATCAACAAAGCTAAATATTTAGACAAAATACTGAGCTGTGAAGGTATTATTATGGATCTGATAGAGTTAGGGACGTGCTTGTACCTGTCCTAAGAAGTAAGATAAGTGACTTCTTGAATTATCTAGACAGAGTAGAAAAAATTAAACGAAATGTAGAGTATCATGTAGATAACTGTAGCAATAATAATCACCATGGGAGAGAATTTCATTGAAACAGGATGCGTAGATCTGATTATGGCAGAAACAATGGTAATGACAGGAGCAGGTGGAATAAGAATGATCAGAATTGGCATAGGAATAATAGGAGGAACTCAAGAGATAGGAGTGGGGAGATAATGCTCCACATGCCAATAAATGTAACGAAGTGTGTACTGGGTCTGTCATTCTTTGACAATTACATTACCTGGCCTGTATTGCCTTCCGTCAGCTCCGTGATCCTGTTCTTCATTTCGTAGATCACTCCATCCTTCTTCCTCTATCCTATGAGTAGTTTGTAAGTTAGTAAGTCTTCTTCTACTACTTTTATTTGAGAATAGTTAGATGTAATAGTATAGTTCTAAATTACAATAGTGAAATTGTAGGTTACCATAGTTTAATTGAAGGTTACCATAGTGTATAATATTATAGTGTTTCATAGATGTAACTTACCGGGTAGCAGATCATTGATTCGTGAAGTTCTTGTTGATTGTCGCTCTCGGTAGCGGCTGGCTGAAATTTCATGGCGCGAAACTAATCCACTACAAACGATGTAGGCTACATGTAGGAGTGCAGTTCATTGACACTTTAATGGTTTATTGTTGGTGCCCAGTTGTCCCCATTTATGGCCAGTTCACAAGTCTTATTAATTACAATTTCTAAAATCCGGTACATTACATTCCACACATCAATAACACAAATTTACACAGTTTGTGTGTGGAATACAATAGTCCGAGTTGTACAGTATGGCACGTAGAATTTAGCTTTTAATAATAACGGTAGAAACTCTTTCCATATGACTAACACCGATGAATTTTTACATAACTGTTCAAAATTAAAGTTCAAGATTATATAGGTTGTGCCTCAGATACATCACGACACAAGACTAAAAACAATTCTCGGAAATGGTGTGGAATATGCACGAGATAAAGGATGAAACAATATTGAATTATATGGTGTGAATGCGTGCTATTTATATCTTTCAAACAATGATACTGGAAATTGTGTATTGTTAATTATGTACAATAAATTAATAATAATGGCAATGTAAACAATTATACACAACTGACTACATTAAAGGTAGCGTAAATAATACTGATTTAATCCATATACAAATCTCGGTTAAATTAATAGTATTTCATATCCAAATATCATTTAAGAGGGTTGTCAAAAATACTTCCATAATTAACAACAATTATACAGAAACTTTCCTAACGTTACATGTTAAACACCATAATACCTGCTTTAATATTAGGATAATATAATTTACTAAGTTTAATAAGGAATACTAATTAGCATACTATTTTAAATATAAAAATATACCTCAGCCAGGAACAGATTAATATTTGATAGTTAAAGAAACTTCTGCAACATCAAATAATAGGAAATAAATTCAGCTAGTCACGTTAGAAAAAGAATAACAAAAATTTTGGAAAAGGAAATGATAATAGACTAATTATTATTACGCAACAGTGGTATCGAGAGGTTCCATAATGCAAGCAGAACGGAAATAATCCCAACATGCTTGGTTACAGCACCCCCTCATTTAATTAACCAGATAGTTATTTTGAGAAAAAAAACATAATTTACTGGATAATTAAAATCAGAAGGTAACCTTAATCTACATAAACCTACAACGTCCTAAAACGTTGTAGAATGATGCATCATATAATGAGAAACCAAAACAAAGTGGATGCAACTTGGACTAGCCAATTCTTGAAGACACTCACCACAGGCCTCTTCGATCGCCCAACAAGTCGTTCACTTCCGTTATCGCTCGTGCCAAGCAAGCGGGCCATCACAATCTGCCGTCGGTCATCGTCTATTGAATCGCGCTCCATGTCGATTCTGCACACGGACAGAACGCTCAGTGACATTGCCAGGTGACAAGCCAAGATCGCAAACTAACAATTTATTAAGTGACGATCGGGTTCGGTGCACTGTGTCACCATCATCTGCTCATATATATATATAATATGATGATGGTGACACAGTGCACAGTGCACCGAAACCGGTCGTCACTTAATAAATTGTTAGTTTGCGAACTTGACTTATCATTTGGAAACTATGAAACGAATTGACCGCCTCCAAACCAGTCGATGTCAGAATCTTGACATTACCAGGGTTTTTCAAATGAAAGGGTATGATACGATTCTGTGGGTGTAATTCTTTATTCAGAGGACTGAGCATTACCGTCCCACTAACTAGCCGAAGGATTTCCTGTTCTCAGAATTCCTGTGGCTGTGACAAGAGCCAGTCCTCTACTGTGTCCTTTAGTTCTTCGTCCATGGTAAAGCCCTTCCCTTTCATTTTTAAGCGGACCAAAGCGTTGTAAGTCACGGGGCAACATGTCTATGCTCTAGAGCGAATGCTCAAGGTGCTCCTATCTGAACCTGGCCAGAGCACTTTGTGTGACCCTGGAGACGCGTGGACGCGCTTTATCATCGAACGGAATCTTTCCTTCCTTCAGCAGCCCAAACCGTTTCCTCTTGATGAACTTCCGTATGCCACACGCGTGTCTCACAGTACACGACACTGTTAATGGTATTTCCGTGTTTGATAAATTCGGTAAGTATCGGACCTCGGATGTCGTAAAAGACGGTGAACATCACCTTGCCTGATGAGGGCTGAGCCTTGAAATTTGTCCATGGATGTTGCACAAACTTAACCCAAAGCGGCATATTCAAAATTCAACCAGTTTGGTTGTTAAAGGCTTGTCTACACGACGACACCAGGTTGCGACACTCGTTGTTTTGTAATTTCCGCAGTCGTAAAATAAAATTGTTGGCAGCTGTAAGAGTTGCGGCGGAGCTATTACTAGATTGTGTAAAGTCTCTTCATAATACTAAATATAAAAAGACTAGGAAACGTGTTTCAGTTGGTGAATGGATATAAAAGACCAGCTCGGTTGTTCAGCGACCTTGCTGGGGGAGATTGTGATTGAAGACCCTAGAAATGATCATAACATGTCACCAGAGCAGTCTACTTTTTTTTTTTCAAACATAGTAATGCAATAAGAAAATAAGATACTTTTATGCGTGAAGCATTGCCACTAGAACAGAAATTAAAAATTACATTTCGTTTCTCGGCAAGTAGGGATTTATATTTGTCTTTACAGCACCTGCATCATATTCCGAAATTCACAATTGGTTAACAAGAAGAAAGTGGACGGTGCAGTTTACTAGTCAAGGAAGTGGAGAAATACAAATACAGCTGTATTAATTGATGTAACGCCGCATGCCGGCATCGATAATTATTCAAAGCAGGCTGCATTAAGAAGAGAATATTTAGCTAACCACTATCTAGCTGAGGGATCTGTATTGTGGCAATATCAGGATGTTTAAAACTATTTACAAAAAATATGGGAATTTAAAACCCAGTTACGTTTTAAATAAATATTTACAAATAAATGTGAATGTTAAAATTGTCACGCTTTAAACAAATATCCTAAAATAAGAGAATTCAGCTGAACAGATTTGTGTAGCCTTTTCTTCTGTGTATATTTTTACTTAAAAAGGTCTGCCTGTTCAATTTGTGGGGTCCTGTTCTTGTAAATTTGTGCTGATCCACGGCCAGATGTTTCACTACAAGGCGCGTCCAGAAAGTAAGTTCCGTTGGGTAATGAAATTGTACACAGATAAAGAAGAAATTTTTATTGCACAAAATTCTACAACACTTAAACTACTTTTCCACATAACTGCCGAAATTTTGCACGCATTTATTATAGCGTGTTAACAGGCTTTGTATACCTTCTTCATAGAAATCTGCCGCCTGTGTCTTCAACCAGTTGGAAACAGTGAAATTTGGGGGAAGTCCATAGCGAGAACACTAATGGTAAACCTACGGTTTTCCTGGATCTTGTCATTAATTGCGTGAATCAGTTCTTCAAAGGTGGACGCCCAATTCGTTCTTCATCGTGCACATCACTACGCCCGCCATTGAACTGTCGGACCCATCTTCTCACCATCGAATCACTCATCGCATTTGGTCCGTAAACATCGCAAATTTGCCGATAAATTCACTTGGTTTCCTCGCATTCAGAAACCGAATCACAGACCTGATTTCACAGGCGGCGGGATTTTCAATCCACGCCGACATTTCAAACAAGCACAACAAAGCGTACGTAACTGACAGCAATCTCCAAATGGCGCACGTTCTTCTCCTTGATACGCATCGTCTACAGCGCATGTGGGGAACTGCAATCGCAGCGCTGCAGCGGAGATAAATTGAAACGGAACTTGCTTTCTGGACGCGCCTCGTATATTGCATTTGGCAGACTTCGTTTCTATAGGTATTTTGAATTGAATGTATTTTTGTCTGAAAATTACCAATCGTTAACCCATCAATACTGAATTCAGGAATGTCTGCTTGAAGAACACCAACACGCAACTGCGTATTCCAGATATTTTCATCATTAAATTACCTTAAACACCTATGCATCGCATGTATCTCCAAAAACTGAACAATTTCTTCCATTCCCCACTTCATGTTCTATTTTGTCGTGTTTTGGATATCACCTAATATAAAATCTCGCACAAACTCCTTCGCCAAAGTTGGCAGGTGCCGAAAACGTTTACTTTCGCCAGCGAGTTGCGCGTACGCCTGCCGCGCATGCGCACTGGCCAGTAGCGCAGTTTCATGAAACGCAGTGTCGTCGTGTAAACTAGCCATAAGACGTTTCATAACACTCCTCGTACATTCACGGTACTTTTGTCTGGCTGGTAGGCATTCATCGTCAGGTGAACTCCCCATCGCCTGGACGAAGAAATTCGCCACTGAACAATTTAAGAACCATATTTCCAAGTTATGACGTTTTACGAAGTAAGCCATTATTCACTAACATGAATGATTCAGCAGTAGGAGCTCTGCGACCAAATGTGCACCCGTCGCCTTACGTCGGGCTAAGACTCGGGCAAAACGGACATGCAGACTCGAAACGGAATTCAGAGCGCGCCGTGATGGACGATGCGCGACGTACTTTGCGACGCATCGCAGGCCAGGCCTACCTGTGGCGGGGTACAGGCCCGGCGCCAGCCAGTGATTTATGGAGCGGTCGAGCGAAAGCGACTAACGCAGATTGATAACGCCTAGCCGGCGCGGTTTTATATCCGCTGCGGCGGGGCGCGCGCAGCCCGCGTCTGAGCGAGCCCCTGCAGACGCTGCAGATGCAACCCGACTGACGCCGCAGCCGCGCGGGCGGCTTCTCGGCACTAATGAGGCGCCGCTCCGGCTGCTAATGCCGTGCTAATGACGAGGCGCTGCTCCGCTGCAGCCCACCGCCAGCCGCCCGAAATTCTCGTAATTAGCTCAGCGCGAGAAAGGAAAAAGAAAATGCCCCTGCAGACAAAGGAGCTCCAGAAAAAAGCTTTTCACTTTTTTTTTTGTCTCGACATTACGGAACCATTATGTTTTTCAATTTCACAATTTGAAAATCGACTTGCAACATTAAAAAAAAAAGAAGTTTTCTCTCTCTCTGTTTTGTTCACTGTAATAATTTACTATCTTGTTATTTTTAAATTGTTAGCGTAATTACTTAGGACAAAAGAAACTCCTCACAATTTACTGATACCAGCCAGAGATAGGGAATATACAGCACAAATATACAGTTGCAGTACACCCTTTTGTTTCAGAAACTTTTAAAGAAGTGGAAAGCCTGAGTATTTCAGTAAGGTACGGGTGAGGTGAGGTGTGCCGAACAATGGCGTTGTCTTGAATCTGTTTCTTTTACATGTAGAGGGGCGCGTTTGATATATCAAGTAACAACAGTTTTTTCTGACAAGTTGTAAGGGGTCAGCCCCTTTTACGGATATATTCATGCCCTATTGGTATTACATAGGTCGAATTAGGCATTATATCAATAGTTGGCGTAGAGAACGCAATGTGAGTCTATTGTTGGTGTTATGGCAGTGCTACAGTCAAGTGTGGAATGTCGGCGAGAATGTAAGCCGCGGAGTTAGTAATAAGAGTGATGGTGAAAGTTCGTTGATTGTGCGTATTTCGGGATGAGTTTATTCCCAGTGCCATGGGTGGATTTCTCTTACCATTTGTGCCGATCGTAACTGTGGAAGAAGTTTTCCGCGCCGCGAATCGTGTCAACCGCACCGGCCACGAACCAAGTGAAATGCAATGGGCGATTTTTGTGCAATAGTGAGATAAAAGTAATAAAAGGCGTGTTAAGACTAATATTGGCGACCTGTGTAATTTACCGTTATTACAATGTGTGCTGAAGGGCATGTTTGCGCCGCGGTGGAGTAGCTGAGCGGTCTAAGGCGCCTCGCTACGGAGCGCGCGTTGCTTTCCGTCGGAGGTTCGAGTCCTCCCTGGGGCAAGGGTGTGTGTGTGTTGTCCTTAGGTTAGTTTACCTTAGTTTAAGTACTTTGTACGCTAGGGACTGATGACCACGCAGTTTTGTCCGATAGATTTACAAACATTTGATTTTTTTTCTTTTACATGTTTGCCTCGCATAGTTATGAATATTCAGAAATATAAATAATTAGTTACAGTTCGAAGTTCTGTCTATTACCATGATTGACAATCTATGAACCCTTATGAAGACTGTTTATCAGCTGCAAATTAATTACTAGTGAAAGCTGTACCCCGAAACAGACAACGATAGCCATTATCATGTGCACACGGTCATACGTGTCATTAATTGGAATGCTATTCGACATCAGACTGAAATCGAAATAATCGGGAATGTTTCTAATTTCATACTTGTAAACAGATTGGACGTAGGAGGTATGGTTCATAGTAATGAATAATAACACTGTCAGCTGAATTCTCATTTTATTACTTATTGGCAACCAGTGTCAGTGGACCAAGCCATCATCTTCATGCCCTTATAATAGGTGCCGACCGCAGTGGCCGAGGAGACTGATGCGCTCCAGTCACGGTCTGCACGGCCACTACGGTCGGGGGTTCGAATATCCCCTCGGTCATGGGTATTTGTGCCGTCCTAGTTCGTAAGTAGTTCATAAGTAGTTTGTAAGTTTAGGGACTGATGACCCCGTAGTTAAGTCCCATAAGCTTAACTAACATTTGAACTTTTTTTTTATAATAGGTAAACATCTCGAAAGTCAGTCTCAGTTGCAAAATTTTCTTTATTTCAATGACGCGTTTTGCCCCTTTAAAGCATCAGATTATGTAAATTATATATCATGAGGTATCTGTCACATTGTAAAATAAACGATCTAGGAAGGAAACGTATCGTCATAGACGTGTAAATATTTAGGCATTAAGCCGCGGTGGAGTAGCCGAGCAGTCTAAAGAGTCTCGCTGCGGAGCGCGCTGTTGCTCGCCGTGGAGGTTCGAGTCCTCCCTGTGGCATGGGTGTGTGTTTGTTGTACTTAGGTTAGTTTACCTAAGTTTAAGTAGTTTGTAAGCTACGGACTGATAACCACGCAGTTTGCTCCGATAGATTTACAATCTTTTTTTATTTTTTTTTTTTTATTTTATTTTTTTAGGCATTAAGTGATACAAAACGCGTCATGTTGTGCACAACACAGAGTCGCCAAATAGAATGCCACCGGCAAAGGCTTCCGACCTCGTTGCGGGCCAAAAGTGCTAAACGCGTATCTGAAATCAAGACTGCAACTGAGACTGACTTTTGAGATAAATTAATAACCTGTTGCTGTTACAGCCACCAGTATGGAGTGGAACCAGTTTTACCTGATACTAGGGTAGTCTGCATTTTGGTGTGATAAAAATAACAAAATAATGATGTCGCACATTCACGTGACATTATAGCAAGGACGACTCAGTCTAATGGAAGACCGCAAAACAATGTTAGAAGCCTCCAAGCACTTCCAGTAACGGCTCAGGGAATCGTCCAAACTCACAGAACACCATTGCTATAGGAAGAGTGCTACCACAGGACACAATGTTAAATATGCTCACGCGGTTTTCTTTTCCTGGAACAAATTTCGCCGACCAATATCAGGATCGATGTCCACGTCAAGTTCGAGAATGTAAGATTGTTTAGCTGTCATGCCATGGTAATGACGAGTTTCAAAGGCTTTTAATTTCTCTCGCACGTCTTACACATCACTTTACTCTCTAAAGGCCGCGGCGGAGTGGCCAAGCGCATTGAGGTGCTATGCTGCGATGCGCGTAGCTGCTTCCCGTCGGGGGTTCGAATCCCCCCCCTGGGGCATGGATGTCTGTGTCGTCTTTAGTATAAGGTAGTTCATAAGTAGTTTGTAAGTTTAGGACTTATGACCCCACAGCTTAACAAACATTTCAACATTTTAACTCCCCAAAAGTACAGATGAAAGCTGCCAGTGTTCTACCATTACGTACATCGTGTAAACGCCTGCTATCGCCTATCAAACTACCCACCGTGCACTGTTTTAGCCGCTGAACAGTGTCGGTACAATTATCACTTTTCCACAGGTTTTTTGACAAATATATGGATTTAAAATGACTATATAAACAAGTTAATTTATTTGATTTCCAGAGATGAGAAACTAAGGGAAGCAGCAAGCAATACAAATGGACCTCCATACTGGATTCAACCACTGCAGCAAATACCTTACGGTGCATGGCGAAATATGAGTCTGATTTAATATCCAAGATCATCAGAACATCAGCATAAAAATTAAATAGTGCAGGATGGCTGCATGTATACAGGGTGGTCCATTGATAGTGACCTGGACAAATAACTCATGAAATAAGAATCAAACGAAAAAACTACAAACAACAAAACTTTTTTAGTTTTAAGGGAGAAAATAGATGGCGATATAGTTGGCCCGCTACATGGCGCTGCCATGGGTAAAACGGATATCAACTGCATTTTTAAATAGGTATCCCAATTTTTATAACATATTCGTCTAGTACGAAAATAAATATGAATGTTTTATTTGGAACACTTTTGCCGCTTTGTGATAGATGGCGCTGTAATAGTCACAAACGTATAAGTACGTAGTATCGCGTAACATTTCGCCAGTGGGAACGGTATTTGCTTCGTGATACATCACTCGTGTTAAAATGGACCATTTACCAATTGTAGAAAAGGTCGATATGGTATTTATGTATGGCTATTGTGATCAAAATGCCCAACGGACCTGTGCTATGTATGATATTCGTTATCCTAGAAGACATCATCCAAGTTTCCGGACCTTTCATCCGATAGTTACGTTATTTAAAGAGACAGGATGAGTTCAGCCACAAGTGAAACGACCTGCAATAAATTATGATGCCAAAGTAAGTGTTTTAGCTGCAGTTGCCGCGGCGGATTAGCCGCGCGTGCTGGAGCGCCGTATTGCGGTGCGCGCGGCAGTCCGTCGTCGGGGGTTCGAATCCCCCCTCAGGCATGAATGTTTGTGTCGTCTTTAGTATAAGGTAGTTCATAAGTAGTTTGTTAGTTTAGGGACTGATGACGCAGCAGTTAAGTCCGTTAGGTCTCACAAACATTTGAACATTTAGCTGTAGTTCCGGCTAATACGCACATCAGTAGCAGAGAAATTGAGCTAGAATCAGGAATTTCAAAAACGTCGGTGTTGAGAATTCTACATCAACATAAATTTCACACCTACCATATACCTATGCACCAGTATTTGCATAGCGAAGACTTTGAACGTTGTGTACAGTTTTGCTATTGGGCACAAAATAAAGTACGGGACGATAACAAATTTTTTAACGCGTTCTGTTTAGTGACGAATCGTCATTCACAAACAGAGGTAAAGGAAACCGGCATAATATGTACTATTGGGAAACGGACTATCCGCAATGGCTGCGAAAGGTGGAACGTCAGCGACCTTGGCGGATTAATGTACGCTGCGGCATTGTGGAAGAAAGGATAATTGGCCCCTATTTTGTCGATGACAATCTAAATGGTGGGATGTATGCTGATTTCTTACGTAATGTTCTACCGATTTCACTACAAGAAGTTTCACTGCGTGACAGAATGGAGATGTACTTTCAACATGATGGATGTCCGGCACATAGCTCGCGTGAAGTTGAAGCGGTCTTAAATGGAATATTTAATGACAGGTGGTTTGGTCGTAGAAACACCATATCATGGCCCGCACATTCAACGGATCTTACATCCGCGGATTTCTTTCTGTGGGAAAAATTGAAGAATATTTGCTATCGTGATTCACCGACAACGCCTAAAAACATGCATCAGCGCGTTGTCGCTGAAGGCCAACTACTCGCTGTTGAGAGGAATTTCGTTTGGCGTATTGCCAAATGCAGTGAAGTTGGAGGACATCTTACTGAGCATTTATTGAAGTCATGAGGTGATTACAAGTAATCACGCAGTAACAGCATGCCTTCTCATAATGCATGATAATTTCACAAAAGTACATGCATCACATTGGAAATAAAGTTCAACGTACCTGCGTTCTGTGCATTAACTAAAAAAAAAAAAAAAAAAAAAAAAAAAAAAAAAAAAAAAAAAAAAAAAAAAAAAAACCTACCTATTAAGCACCATCTATCACAAAGCGACAAAAGGGTCCCAAATAAAACATTCAAACATTCAGATCTATTTACGTACTATATGTGTATGTAATAAAAATGGGGGTACGTACTAAAAAAACTGCAGTTGATATCCGTTTGACCAATGGCAGTGCCTTCTAGCGGGCAACCATAACGCCATCTGTTTTCCCCTTTCAAGCTAGAAAAGTTTCGTTCGTTGTTGCTTTTCGTTTGATGCTTATTTCGTGAGATATTTGGCCCCGTCACTATCAAAGGACCTTTTTGTACATTGTGAGAGCGATCTCACTCCTACTTGCAAAGTCATCTTACATGGGTAACCACTTTAGTATTTTCGACAACGACTTAAGTCTTTCATCATATTGCAGCACTTGAAAAGTTCCTGAGGTCTAAAAGTAATTAATGAAATAAAAGAACGCTAACTCAAATTGAAATATATCTCCTTAAAATACTTACAAATAATAATTGTAGTGGAGGTGGCTGATGATTTGATAATTTACCTTTGAAGACTGAAATTAAATAATCGGTGTCCTGGATTTTAGTGCGCCAGAAAATAATTTGCCCCGTCATAAATTAAAACTTCAACACAATATTGTGTGAAATTGCGAACTTGAAATTGCCTGTAATGGAATAGCTGGAAAATTACTACGTGGAAGTTAAATTCCAAATTAGTGGCGGTGTTGCTTCTGCCATTAAAATTTTATCTGCCTTAATTTTACAAGTAAAGAAAACTTGTGAATGTGTAAAACAGAAACAAAGGAAGCAACGCAGAAATTAACTGAAATGCTAAGGATTATGATTGTACTGAACCTGCTTGTGGCGTCCGCAAATAAACCTAACTGTTGGAGACATCAGATACAAAGTAATTGTAAGTTGACCATTCTTAGTTGTGAATAATGTAATGGATTCAATAAATCGGAACTAATCTCAAGGATGTAAACGAAGGCTTCCGCGGCCATTGTCATTGTTTATAAAACTCTTCTGGGTGTTGGACCGCATCGTCAAAATATCAAATACTTCACCGACGTTTCGGCCACTATTGCAAGTGGCCATCTTCTGGGTGTTAAGTAACGTTACGTAACACCCAGAAAATGGCCACTTGCAATAGTGGCCGAAACGTCGGTGAAGTATTTGATATTTTGACGATGCGGTCCAACACCCAGAAGAGTTTTATAAATAATCTCAAGGATGTTTTGGCGAAGCCATATATAAAAAGAGTAATTCGGTTTATAGTGAAGTTATTTAACAGGCAAGTCTCTAACAGTTCTGACCTTAAGTGGTATTCCTGAAACAGCAATAGCTGATCGCTGCAAAATAAAATACATTTTTGCTTAGTGATGGTTAAAGAAAAAAGAACTTTCTAAAAGGAATAAAATCATTTGCTGAATTGAAGTGAAATTATTATTATTAGAATCAACAATACTTTGGAAGGGTAGGTTGCTACTCACCACAGAGACGTTCGATGAGCCGAAGAAAGGCACATATAACTGAATAAACAAAAACAAAGCTTTCGGCTCCTAAGCTTAAGCTTCACTTTTGTTTATTGAGTTGCTTTTCTGCGGCTCATCGGACGTCTCTGTTCTGAGTAGCAACCTATCCTTTCCAAAATATTGTTGAATCCTTTATGAAATTTCCATTGTTTTATTATTATAACCAGACATAAGTCACTATCGTACACTAACATTTTACAACAGGAGTCAATAACTACACCATGAAACAACCAGACCAGCAGGCCTTCATGTCTGAATACAAGGTGTTCCGTAACACAGAAACACAGGATTGAGTGAACTTTTTTTTTACGTAAGAAGTATGCAATTCCTTGTTTAACGTTGATTCTGATTTGAATCTTAGTTTATTTAATAATACAGTATGTTAACGATAAATATGATTAAGGCCTAAAAATGTCTTCAGGGACCAATCTATAGGTAAATGTAGAATAATTAAATCTAAGAAATGCGGAAATGGATCTACTTCTTTATAAAGTGTTTTGACAGTGAGACCTTTCTTAATTAACATAATTTGATTCTGAGTCATGCCTGAAATTGGAAACATTCGTTATGCAATATGTATAGTTCTGTCGGTATTCACATAAAAACTGAGGTGATACAATCCATTCACAAACCCGGCGTCCAACAGTTTACAACAAACTTGTATGAACGGACAGCAAACTAATTCGTTGCCTTTGAGATACCATAGTTTTTTTAGACTACATGATAACGATTGGGGAAGGTGGATCCAGAACATTTATTCTTGTGAGTGGGTCGCTGCAAAAACCTGATTTTCGAAAAGTTTGAAACATATTGCTCTTGAGGAACCTCATGGAGAGAGAGAGAGTGCTGACACCAGAAACAGCTTCGTGAAACAAAAAAGAAAAGAAAAAATCAGAAACATTCTACACTAGATTGTTTTTTTTCAGAGAGTATATTTCTCTATCGACGTGTTCACAGTTTTTGTTTTCTTCTATATGTAGAAAATGGAAATATTGAAAGTCTTTAAGTATTCTTTTCTAAAGGTTTCAGGAGGCACATATGATACAAAATCGTGAAGATATATTAAAAATATGTGAGTAATGTTACATTATTCTTTAAGAATACTCGTTTTCCTAAATGGTTACAAATATTAGTTGTTTTAATTTCCTTTCTGAATACACAGAATATAAAAATTCATTAGTTGTTTTTTTAGATGTTGGTGTAAGCAATCCGCCCCACCCCCTGCAAAGTTATATCCGATACGCCGTTCTGCAATCTGAACACTGTTTACATCCTGTTTCCGGTAGTTGCTTTATTGCTGAAGCAAGCACGGGTCGGACCCGGCGTCCGCTGCCGCCCTTAACGAACTGCTATTGGAAAATTAACGCCGGAATCTCTGGCTTCTCCGGTAGCTCTGAAACCAGAGCGAATTCTCTTCCTCCCCCGTTCCATTAGCCGGCAGTTCGGCAAGCCGAACACGATCTCTCCGACGTGGGAAACCCGATGCGCTCCCCGTACTTAACTCACTGCAGTAATTTCTGGTGCTAAAATTGTAGACCCGGCACTAGAATAGTTGTGCAGCCCAGAGAAGTTAGTTATCTAAGGACAAAAGAAGAACGTTATTACACGATTAACAGGCCTGAACAATATACGGTAAATTACAACAGAAATGAAATGTTAACACATCAGTCACAAAAAAAGAAAAAGAAATACTTAAAGAGCTGTGTCAGTCAATAAATTCCTTCCACAAGTACAATTTATGAAACATCATTCATGTGATACTCAGCTTGCCCTTTACCTCCGTGATATCCTGCGAAGCTCCTGATTCCGTATTTATAGACACAGGAGCTTACTACAAACTTTTAATATGGATTTCCTAAATAATAGAGTCTACTACGTTTTCCTCTGCGGTGAGTGTTCGCGAGAAGATGCGGAATCGACAGGAGTGCCCCAGTGAAATGTCATGGGATCGCAAATTTTTTCTAGGTACATAAATGCCCGAAGAACACGGTGCTGCCTCATCTATGGCTACATGCTGACGAAGGAGTCGTCCTTGAGTGACAGCAAGAAGTTACAAGATGATTCGGACAGAATTCCTAATGATTGTGAGGAATGAAATAAGTTAATTTTTTCTCTATTGTTTCCGCAGCATACACATGCTCCAAATATGACATTTTCGTAACAGAAATTCAATCCAAGTTGAATGCAAATTACATTTATTCCGCTTGTGGTGGCTGTTTCACTGCAACGTTGTTTTAGTTATTGCCATTATTAAGTGGAACTGTTGTTATTCAAATAATATGTTTATCTACGACTGTGAATTAAATTTAATACTACATGTGCGTCACAAATATACTTACGTCCAGTTCGACTGACGCTAATAAAGCATCTGTAAGTTCAAAATGTTCAAATGTTTGTAGAACTTATGGGACTTAACTACGGGGTCATCAGTCCCTAAGCTTACAAACTACTTATGAACTAGCTAAGACTAAGGACGGCACAAATATCCATGCCCGAGGGGGGTATTCGAACCCCCGACCGTAGTGGCCGTGCAGACCATGACTAGAGCGCCTCAGTCCCCTCGGCCACAGCGGCCGGCCATCTGTAAGTCACGAGTTATCTCGATACTGGGTTTATTAGATAAACAAATAATTTGACACTTTCCTTCTATGATATTTGAACTCTGAAGGAGTGGTTGCGTGTCCTAGATAATAGAATTTTATTAATGGCGGTTCAAATTGTTAGCCGTTTTCCTGTGCTACACGATTTTCTCCAATTTTATTTTCCTAAAATTTCGATAACGTTCTGTGAATAATTTATACCTTTTGAATACGATTTTTCACTGAGATTATTAGTTGGGTATTTATTCGCGTGTGTATAAATTTCCAGTTTTTCTAGAATGTTCAATGCTGGAAATTTCGTTATTGTGTGTAGAATTTTTGAAACTTTTCCGACGGATTCTGCTGCTTTCATTTCGCTCTTGGACTTAACTAAAAGTTTGACTGGTTGCTTTGATGGTTTATTAGTTGTTCTGTAATAGAATGATAAGGTTTCTTCGTGTTTGCCCAATAGGAAAATAAGTGCAGGTAGTACATGAAATGTTGTAAACGTCAGAGTAGTAATAAATGTCGGTTTTCGTCTTTCTTGATCTTAATTTTGTTCTTAGGTTATTGTTCATAAAAAAATGCTAGTTCTGTGTTCATTTTCTTTAATAGTTCGTCCATTTCGTTAGATATGTTGCCTAAATATGTTGTTGCTACATATGGCTGTAATCCTGTTTTCTTCTTTCAGTGTTACGTCATTAGTACTGTAATGGAAGAACACAAAAAAAAAGACAATTCCTTAGAATACAAAATCATAATGGCCGGTGGCGGGTTTGACTGACCTTCCTCCCGAATACGAGGCAGTGTGTCACCACTGCGCCAGCTCACTAGGAAACAGCTTACTCAGATTATCTATTTGATGTGATGAATGCTAGGAATGTGGATAAATGTAAACTTATGTAAATGAGTAGAAAAACAATTCTGAAGTGTAAGAATGTATCATTATTGATGTTTTGCGAGATACTGTTTTGTCGATTACATACCCAGGTTTCAAAGCCTTGTACAACAGAACGACGTTAGGTAATAGGGAATGCGAGTGGCCCACGCCTGTTTTTGGGAGAATTCTAGGAACTTGTATCTATTCTTTGATGGAGACCGCACTTACAAAACTAATGCAACACACTGTTCAGCTTCGCCCGACTATTTACGATCCACACAAGATACGATTACAGTAAGCCGTTGAAGCAATGCGGAAGCGTGCAGATTTGTTAGCGGTAGATCTTAAACACACGAGTATTATGTAAATCCTTCCTGAGTACACACGAGATCCTTGGAGGCTTTTCGCGAGAAAGTTTAGAGAACCGTTAATCTATGTCTTATTGAAGAACGATTCTACTGCAGCTAACCAAATTCTCGTGAGGCGTTTAGGGAAAATAATTCAAATATGCATGGACACTCGAATTTCGCATGCACAGAATCGTGTGATTAGCAAAAAGGAAGGAAGGAAGGTTAGGTTTTAATTTTACTGGTTGTTAGAGACGAGGGAAACGCTCGGATAGAATTTTTTCCATTAGTTTAGGTGGAGGAAATCGGCCGTATCCTTTGAAAGGAACCATCCTGACGCCTGAAGTGATTTAGAGAAATCGAGGAAGACCTAACTATGGCTGGAGGCGGATTTGAGCCTCCGCTCTTTCAAATGTGACTGTGCGAACTCCCTTCGGTGGGGGTGATTGGCAGTCCTGTAAGCTACTATACGGCATCTATCTTCAGGGCATTGTGGAGTATCTGTGTACACTACTGGCCATTCAAAATGAAACACGAAGAAGCACCGGAGATAGCACAGCCAAATGTATTATGGAGGTTACACGCTTTACGAAGGTCACACAACAGAAAACGCAGCCCGACGTGTGGTAGTGAATTGCCATATTGGAATTTAGACACCAAATCCCAAATGTGTGAGACGACAAGCTGCAACACTTCACTCGTGTAACAGTGCCTCACTGGTGTACTGACTAGCATGGGGGGGTGGGAGGGAAGATGTTGCAGTTGAACACAGGACCACAAAAAACCAATTATGATATGTTTAAAAGTGTTAAAGCCAAGTTCGCTGATGATTCAATTTATTTTGGACGACCGGTCGACCGGTTTCGCTGATCTCTGTCAGCATTATCTTGTCCAAAAATCTTTTCAAGGCCGTCATCTTCTAAAGTCAATCAGTTGTTAGATAATTTAGAGTGCATAGGTGCACTATATCATTATAATAAAATGTACTTATCACTGTGAGTGAGAGTAGCTATGCACTCACTGCATTAGCTCTGATGCCCTTTGAATATTTAGTGACCTTATGATTGTTTTAACCAATGGGTATAAGAATAATATTGAAAATAATTGCATTACTTTACCTTACCTTGCAGTTTGTTTACTAAACTGAGAATAATGCTTTTCAATGGTAGGGTATTTCTAGAAGATATCTGACAACTAGTTTGATTCTGTATTTTATAGACAATAAATGAAACTATTGAACCTTGAAATTTCATGAAAGACCAGATTCTGGCAACACTTTTGATAATTCAAATAGATTTGTTTGCTAAATAAAGGTTTAGAAAATGTAACTTTCAACAAAATAGTTAGTTTTGTCTATCTGGACACTATTCAAGTAATTGGTACTTGGTTACCGTACCGATAATATTTAGTAGTACTGTTCCGCTTAACACACACACACACACCCTGTTAAATGTTCTTGCAAATAATAATATTTATTCTCAGGATTCTCGGAATTTGCATCACTAGGAAAGGAACCTACTTGGTAGTATGACTTGGGAAAATCATGGTGTTTTACAATGTTTTTAGATGGATCAATCTATTGTGCGACTAAACAAACTGCTGGTTCATGCATGAATCAAAACTAAAGATACATTTCTTGCAGTACTGTAGGTGGCTGATTAGGAAATTTAGTGACCACAATATGCCTCCAGAAACATTTCCTCTTCGTGGCGAAGTTAGAATTGCACAAGAAGCCAACATAACAAAACCACATTACTTCGGAGATTATGTACTTAAATTAATTTAGCTTACAATTCCAGAGCTTCTTCTTAGTCTCCAACACGTTTGCCAAAAAAGACAGTATTGCTACTTAACTTGGTAGTTAGCTGCTTCTGTACTTCATACTCTAGTGCTCACGGCTACCACTGAACTAAGACTCTCCAAAATTGCCTGATACCACCTTTCCAGAAGTGTATCCCGCCAACCAACCACCTTTTTCCCCTGCACTGGCCACCATTCTGCCCTAACATGAACCAGCACACATTATTTCATGTTTCAAACAGAACAATTCATACAATAACAACTGCAGTAGTTTAAACAAAAAACAAACATCGTCACAGAAAAATGATTACGTTTCACAGTTTCTATAGGAACACTTACTTCTGCTAAGTCAATGATTATAAATACAGTCAGAATACAATTAACAATCGATCTATATCAAATCATTAAAATAAATAATTTAGTAACAATTGCATAAAAAAATAAACAATGGATTATCAGGGAAAGGAGTATGCTATAGTGTTACAAGTTCATTGAGTGCTTGTGGTCTTGACATTCACCACACTCGCATAGGCCTCCGATGAGATGTTTCTTCGTTTACCTTATAACGAGATACTCCGTTCTCAGTCTATTGAGATACTTCCATGTCTTGCATGGTAGGTGATGACTAGTACTTTGTTTTCACTGAGGTTATCGTACTATGCATCTGATGATGAGCTACGACACAGTTGTATCCAGCGGTTTGCAGGTGGTCGGAATACCTTGTGTTGTTTGGAAGGAACTTTTTCTCGAAGAAAGCTCCCTCCCCCCCCCCCCCCATTTCCCGAAATTTGCAACATTGTCTTCGGCAGAATGAACTAAAATGTTGCGACTTCTTTCTGTCGGTTCTTCGAAGACAATATAACAACATAGAAGTAATAACAGAAAGTTGCTGCAGAGTGGACTTTATTTATTTATTTTACCTTTCGGAATGTGACCTATAAGCACTCAGGCCAATGGTGTGTGTCCCTAAAAAAAAAAGAAAAAAAAATTACGAAAATCGCTTAGCCCGAAGAAACTGGGTGAAGGAACATTGGGATTGAAGTCGTAAAGAATGTACATTAGATTACACGTTTATCCATTTGTCCTATCTGATTGTTGTGATCAGCAATTACAGCGGAATTATGGAGTAGTCTCTACTCAGGGCAGATATTTCGTGCGGCGATTTGCATAAGTTAATCTCTTCCAATATTTGTTTTGCTCTAGCATTCAAATGAAGTAAAATATTAGATTTCAGATAAGGTAAGGGTAGGTTAAATGCTTGTTACTGTGCAAACTTTCTGTTAGTCAATGTAAATTTAATCGTGAATTTTTAAAAGAAACAAAATTTGATATACCTCTATTAGTCCTGTTACATATTTATGATACTCGGTCATGCTAACAAGATTCTTCCAATCAGGGTCCAATTTTATGCATTGGGCAGGTACCGTCCGATATGAGCAACGCTGCGTCGGACATACCTAGATCCTCAAGACCAAGGAAATTAAAACTACAGCTACATTGGTCAATGAATAAAATCGATGGGGAAAGTTAAAATAAATACGCAAAGTACAGATTCATACCCGAATATCCTGCTTACAATAGATTTTCGCTGACCACTGAGCCATCCGAACACAGTGGGCACAAAACTGTAATGTCTGCCCTATTACATCTGCTGTCAGACAGAAATCTGCAAATTACTGACGTACTAATGAAATAGTGGCCCCTTCCTAGTAATATTTGTGCTTATGGGATACCTACTGACGTGACATACGTGACTGAATTCTAGATTTCCTGTCAGAAAGTACACATTTCGTAGTACATGATAGAAACGCGTTAGAATTAATATTTGATATATGGAATTTCACAAGATGTTAAAGATCAACAGCTCTTCCTTATAGAGATATGCAGATTATGGCCGGCCGCGGTGGCCGAGAGGACTGCGGCGCGCCAGTCACGTTCTCCGTAGCCACTGCGGTCGGAGGTTCGAATCCCCCCTTGGGCATGTATATTTGTGCCGTTCTTAGTATTAGCTAGTTCATATGTAGTTTGTAAGTTTAGGAACTGATGACCCCGAAGCTAAGTCGCATAAGTTATACAAACATTTGAACATTTAGCAGATTATGAAAAAATCTGATTGTCACTCTTCTGTAGTTTGATGTGTATATTGTCCTTTACGTCTAGTAATGTCGTCAGAAAAATAAAATAAACTGCAGAACGATTTAAGTAAAATACCTTCATAAACCAAGCGAGATGGACTAAGATTCTTGAGGACGGTGCATGAAATCCGCCTTCGGCCACACAAATTTAGTTTTCCCGTAATTTCCTGAAATAGTTCCAGGCAACTGCCGTGATAAATCCTTTGTAAGGACATGGCCGATTTCATCCTTCATTCCTCATCTTTATCCGAGCTTCTGCTCCGTCTCTAATTACGACGTTGTTGACGAGAGATTACAGCTGAATATATTTTTGTGCGTATTTTTTATGGTATCTGTTCAGTACGAACATCGGCAACTGATCCTCAATCGTGAAAAGTGTGTTATTATCGACATTACTGCTGAAAAGCATCCATTACATTTCGATACAAGCCAAAAATATCTGACGTCAATAAATGCAGCTAAATACATGTAAACTGATCGCCTGGGTTTATAATAGAGAGGTTACTAAATTTGAGGCAAAATCTTTTATTAACCGTAACATCATAACTTAATATCTGCGGACCCATGGTTATATGAATTTTTTTATTAGTTTTACTTGTAGAATGACACATTGTTTAAATATTTCAGTGAATCACGGTGTGTACAAAAAAGGAGCTAAAATTTATAATAGACCTTTGAAAATACTTCCCAATAAAATTCGAAAGTGAAAAAAAAAAAAAAAAAAAAAAAAAAAAAAAAAAAAAAAAAAAAAAAAAAAAAAAAAAAGCCTTAAATGTAGTAGTAAAGTCGGTAAATATCCCCGTGGAAAGATCAGGCATACGTGACTGTTTTCAGAGTAGTTGGTAAGAAGGGATAATAATTACTCGCCCATTACAACAGAACAGAACAGAACACCACGGACAGAACACAGAGCGAGAACAGCGTGAAGCTACGCTCGGTGGCTGGAAAGCAGCTCCTGCATAAAGTGAATAGTGCAGGCGCAGTGCGCGCCTTGCGGCGGCTGACTAGACAAGCCCGCGCTACACGGCTACTGCACGCGTCAAAGCAACGGGCTCCGGCAGCCGTGGGCGTTGCCGGAGCGTCGCCAGCATCGAGAATGCAGCACGGGTTTCACGGACTCTGCGGCGCAACCGCGAATTCGGCTGCGCTCAGGACGCCGATTAATTCATGTATCGATTTAGTTCCCCAGTACCGATGGTCGGAAACGCATAAACTGCACCAGCAACTATGCTCTATGGAGTTCAGCAAGGCGTGTGATGGAGGTTGCGTACTGCAACGTAATAATGCACCGTTACTCTCGCACCATTTGCAGTATTGTGAGTACAGATAGTTAAATTTATTCTTACAAATATGGTTGGAACTGTTGTTATTTTTTATTTATTTATTTATTGAAACCTTCGTTTGGACCAGCTGCCTGTGTGTATAAAGCTGGTCGTGAATTGTGGCCGATATTTACATTCGATTTAGTATATTACAATTTGTTCTCTTCTTATCGAAGTACAATGATAATTCTCACATAAACAACATTAGGCTGATTAGTATATTCATTGATAATTTAGTATTATATTGAATTTCGAATCGGTTAGGGAAAAATGGTTCTCATTCAAATAAAACTAATTTGGAAATAGGAAAAGTGAGGTGGTGTTAGTAACATAAATCTATGCTATAATTTTACGAAGAGGTGAAAAGATGACAGGACAGTGGTAAGTGGGGGAGAGAAAAATATTATCGATGACAATTCAGGGGCGGAGGCCTCGGAATTCACATCGAGCCCTGCAGAACTGGCCATTCTAATGTACAATTTATTTGTTCCTAAACTATTTTCGTTTGGCTATTTAGTCTTTGAACTGTTGTTATTCGACTGATGATAGTACTAAAATACACTATTGGCCATTAAAATTACTACACCACGAAGATAACGTTCTACAGACGCGAAATTTAACCGACGGGAAGAAGATGCTGTGATATGCAAATGATTGGCTTTTCAGAGCATTCACACGAAGTTGGCGCCGGTGGCGACTCCTACAACGAGCTGACATGAGGAAAGTTTCCAATCGCTTTCTCACACACAAACTGCAGTTGACCGGCGCTGCCTGGTGAAACGTTCTTTTGATGCCTTGTGCAAGGAGGATAAATGCGTACCTTCACGTTTCCTACTTTGATAAAGCTCGGATTGCGGTGTATTGTATCGCGACGTTGCTGTTTGCGTTGGTCGCGATCCAATGACTGTTAGCAGAATATGGAATCGGTGGGATCAGGAGGGCAATACGGAACGCCTGCTGGATCCCAACGGCCTCTTATCACTAGCAGTCGAGATGACAGGCATATTATCCGGATGGCTGTAATGGATCGTGCAGCCACGTCTCGATCCCTGAGTCAATAGACAACAACCATCTACATGAACAGTTCGCCGACGTTTGCAGCAGCATGGGCTATCAGCTCGGGGACCATGGCTGCGGTGTACGCAACGACGAACCGGGGGCACAAATAGCAAATGTCATTTTTTTTTCGGATGAATCCAGGTTCCGTTTACAGCATCATGATGATCGCATCCGTGTTAGGCGACATCGCAGTGAACGGACATTGGAAGCGTGTATTCGTCATCGTTTTACTGGCGTATCACTCGGCTTGATGGTATGGGGTACCATTGATTACAGGTCACCTCTTATTGGCATCTAAGGCACTATGAACAGTGGCCGTTACATTTCAGACTTGTTACGACCCGTGGTTCTCCCCTTTATTCGATCCCTGCGTAAACCGTACATTTCAGCAAGATAATGCACGGCCGCCTGTACGGGCCTTTCTGGATACGGAAAATTTTGACTGCTGCCCTGGCTAACACATTGTCGATTACTCTCACCAACTGGAAACGTCTGGTCAGTGGTGGCCGAGCACCTGTCACAATACGCCAGCCACTATTCTTGATTGATATCTTGTTGAAGCTGCATGGGCATCCGTACCTGTACACGCCATCCAAGCTCTGTTCGACATAATGCCCAGGCGTTAGGGCGTTAGTTGTTCTGGGTACTGATTTCTCAAGATTTATGCACCCAGATTGCGTGAAAGTGTAATCACATATCAGTTGTAGTATAATACATTTGTCCAATGAATACACGTTTATCATCTGCATTTCCTTTTGGTGTAGTAATTTTAATGGCCAGTAGTGTTGTTTTCAATCATTATGCCTACAAAACGTCTGTTATTTTTATTTACTTAAAGATTTAAAAAAATTTAAACGCAAGAATGCAAACGCTCTGTTCTTTTCTGAATCACTGATGATGTCACATTACACGACAAACTTCAAATATTCAAATGTTTGTATATATTGTGTCAAAGTGCTATGGTCATCAGTCTCTAGACTGACAAACTACTTAAACTAACTTAAGGACAACACACACACACACACACACACACACACACACACACACATACGCATGCCCCAGGGAGGACCGACTGTGAGCAATTGCGCGCTCCTTAGCGAGGCGCCTCACGACAAATATATGTGTTACTGTTAGCTAAGGATGCACGAATTGTCTCCATATCTTTGCTGCGTACAGGATTCTTTAACCCCCATCCGCCTACCCCTACATATGATGGAAATCACGTTCACAACTTCTATGTAAGATCACGGGAAGTCTCCTTTTGGCCTGCGCACACAGCTCACGATACTTGCCACTAAAACGTGTGGGAGTTGTAAAATGACGGGTGAAGCACTGTGAGCCAATACCGAACACTACAGATGAACTTGGGAACCAGGTAACTGCAGCGTGAATGACTGTAACACAGGTCGAAATACGCACGAGTCTAACAAGTTATCAAATCCACGGCGAACACTGTTTCTACCAGGCGACAGGACACAGGTTGAAAGTATCTGACACGCAAATGATTTCTTCAGAACTGTGTTATGCATTTGCTATCTCTAGATTTCAAGGTGATCTGAACATGAATATACAGAGATTGGAACTTAAATAGAGGCCACTATTTATTCACAATCGATACAAAATTTTTACATGTTTGCACGTGTTACTGCCCTCCAAAGTAATCACCAGCGTTGTGTAGTACCCTTTTCCAGCGATTGGAAGTCGTAGTATCCATTAGCAGACACTGTTCTGTTTATGGTGGGAATGGAGAGTTCTACTGCCTTCGAATCTCTAGAACAGTTCCAAGACGTGGTTCCTTGATCTTTAGAAACAAATAAAATTCAAAAGAGTCCGGGGATGATACATACAGTACTTACAAGTCTCATCGACAGAACAGAGCAACCATAGCTTGCGCTGTATTGGTGCTTTTGGCAGAATATGTTGGCGCTTCTTTCGGAAAACTAGTGGAGGAACGTAATGCATTAGGGTAACACCATCACAGTGGCATACGAGAATCACCATTGCTTTCATTATACTGGGGCTCTGTCGCACTTTAGACTCTCGCGGTGACCGATTGTGACGCCATTCGTTGGACTGGCATTTCGGTGCGTACGATGTGGCCCATATCTGAACCAGTGTTACGATATGGCGTATGAAAGCATCTCCCTCGCCCCCATGACGTTGCAAGTACGTCTGAGCACCGTTATAAATGGATGTTGCACTCCAACAGTAAAAGGACAACGCAACGTTGTTAATTTCATTAGATTATTCGTAGGTTATCGATTTAATAACTTGTGTCGAAAGAAAAATATTCTGTTACTTGGTTGTGTGAGGCCTGTAGCAGAGCGGGGGGAGGGGGGACACGCATTAACACGCATTCAGAGCTAACGGCGACCAGTGGCGATCTCGAGGAATAATAATTCAGAGGGTCAGTGGTTCCTGGAAGACGCCTTACGGCCGAAGGCCACAGCAGGTAGGACTGAGGCGTGAACGTTCCAAGAATCTGGTTGGCGCCACCGACGCTGACATTGTTTAGGTAGGAGTGTCTGGAGCAATACATTGTCTCCACGGGCTGTATACAGTGCTTTGCAAAGGGAGAGCTGTGACGTCTGGCACCGAGTTGGCGAACGCCATGGTGGCACCCGTCAGGACATTGTACGTCTCTGGCGCCAAGCTGGCGGGCGCCGCAATTATACAATAGCGAGTGAGTTTGGCCGTTTGCTGGAAACAAATTGCTGGCCGTGTTTTCGAAGGTGCCTGAAGGGCATCCGGCGCTACCGTGAGAACGCTAGACGTAAGGGTGAGGCCCAACCGGTGAACACGCGGGAGAGCTGGCCATTGGCTACTGTTTTATAGTGAGGGGGTTTGGCTGTCCGACTCCCGAACGCTAGCGATGATTGGCTGTACTTTAGCGCCTAGCTGTGGTTGGCGTTTCAACAGTAACAGGCGGAGCCTGGAGGCTTTTCAGAGAGGAGACAGAGATTTTTGGAAGTAGGTAGAAGGAACGTGTTTGAGCAGCCGAGGAGAGAAGACGTTTCTCTTCTACACTCAGTTTATATTCGTCGTCGAGCAGCTATACTTAGAGTTTGTAGTACAACTTTTGGAGTTGCTCCAAAACTTGTACTAATAGCGAAATTGGCAAGCCAAGAGCTAGGTCACCCTCCCTGATATTAGACGTGCCGAAGCGCTAAGTGCGATTGACTCAGTTCTGGTGTTACCTCTCCCTACAGTACATTCGTGTTTCGCACGTAAATTGTCTGTAGTGGCACGACATAGCCAAACGAGTGAAATCGTAGGCCAGGGCCGATGTTGGCTGATATTAGTTAAATATTGCTTCTGGAATACGAAGCTGAATTATCTCCGGGTCCGCGACTTGCAGCTATCGACTATCGACACTCGCACCCGCCGCCCAGCCGTCGTGTTGCTGACATCACCAGCCAGTAGAGTTTTGGTAGAGTATCGCGTGCACTTGCTAATGTTTCAAGGGGTATTTACGTTTTCGGACTGTTGAAAACGTTTGTTAAATTTACAGAAATCTGGTATCGGAATATTCCTCTCGATTACGCCAAGGTTTCCAGTTAAATGTGGGTTGTCACAAGCGTTTAGAATGATATAGAATTATCTTCGACTTAACAGTCACTTGCTGTAGGCTAATGTCAAAGGTTCTAGAGCATAAATTTGAAGATAACCAATATACTATTATCTCTTATGTATGTTGCTGTAAGATTATGATCATAAAATTAGACAAATTACAGCACAAACAGAGGCTCATTAGCAATCACTTTTCACACTAACAATACGCGACCGGGAAATGGAACGGATGAAGTGAGAATGATACATAAAGTACCTTCCTCAACGCACTGTTAGGTGGCTCTCTGAGAACAGATGTTTATGCAGTAATACTGGAAGACCAATTTACATAATAAATACTGCCTGCTTTAATAATCTTCCTTTATCCACCCTTCCAGCCTTTGATATCGAGAGGTTTTTCAGCAAAAACTATATTGATGCTTCAAACAACGGGTATGCTGATGGGAATTTGTGTTGTCTTTAGTATAAGTTAGGTCCCATAAGCTTTAGAAACATCTTATCATCATCTTAGCTCCACCGCTAGGCGCCTTGAAATGGTCGGCCCTTCCACCGCGGCCTACAATTTGAGCCGGCCATTGAAAATATTTTATGACAGATATGCCAAAGTAACTGGCAGTAGCTAATAATTCAGATTAACTATCGTCTGTCAAGTGCCTCTTTTACGGGCACAGTATCACATTCATTTATGATAGTAATTAGTGTTTCAACAGACCTTTAACTACTCACAAGTTTGAATTTCGTAGCAGTGTTTTAAACGACAACAGTGAACAGCTTATCCATCAACAGACAGTCTGTGGAAAATAATTTTTAAAATACTACCTAATGATCTGCTAAGCCCAGACTAAGGATTAATCAATATGACGACCTTACAGTAAAGCAATGTTTGAATTATTTTCAGTGCGTGTTACAAATAAATAATTAACAAAGAGTAAGTGGAGACCAGTGCATAAGCTATTATATCAGTGTATTAGGTTCCGTGTTTGTATTAAAGTTAGAAAACGTGTCAACTCCGAAATGAGTTCGCCACATGCTTTGGCTATCGTACCTAAAAAGAGATGTTAACTATTCTGACTGACAAAACGACCTGGAGAAGCATTTCTGAACGAAGTAACTTTTTATATTATCGTACATAATGAATGTAAATTGACTAAAACGTATACAGATTGATTAAAACCAGTCTACAAACCCATGCGCTTGGTTATCACTTTACAGCTTTCTTTTCAAATTGATCACGGCTTCTGATCTGCTACCTGCAATTTAAGGCTGCTTATCGCCTACCATTCACTACTATAACATACTTTAAAATTGTTGAAGTTTATTAATTTGAAAACAACAACTTTTTAATCGTAGAAGTATGGTGTGAAATTAATCACCGTTAATCGTTCTACTATTTGTTTTGCGTTGCCTTTGCCTATATTCATGGTCTACTGTCGAAAACCGCTTGAAGTCTCAACAATTCTACCATCCTTAATTAAAACTTAGATTCAAAGATATAACGTAGTTTTGCATGAACACTCCATAAAGGCAAAAATGGAAATTACTTAAGTACAAAAATGTATCTCTTACGTATAGAGTTACCAGCCATTAGTAGCTTGATAGTAAATTTTGTTATTTACTTAACTCTGAAGCAAGCTTTTGATGAAAGGTCTTAGATTAAATAGTTAGCACTTTAATACATTACGGCTGTAATATATTTCCATTATATTTTAGTAAGTGGCGGTGTGGAGAACCGAGCGTTCTAGGGCGCCTTCCTGCGGAGCACGCGTCAGAGGTTCGAGTCCTCTTTCGGATGTGTGTGTGTGTGTGTGTGTGTGTGTGTGTGTGTGTGTGTGTGTGTGTGTGTGTGTGTGAGTGTGTTATTTGTCATTATCATCAGTTAGATTAAGAACTTTGTAAGTCTTTTGACGGATATTCGCAGCAGGTAAGTCCCTTAAATGAAATTTACAAACGTTTGTTTGATATTTTACGACTTTAGTGCACTATGACACAATACGACACAAACTAGTAAATTTTATCAGAATGTCATTTTACGCTACTGATGAGAAGTGGTACATTAAATAGATAGAAGAACGAGTTGTTTGCTGCCGTGAGCTAACGTGTAGTCTCTGAGTTCCGCAGCCCCACACAGACGTACGACAAGCACAAAACTCCTGATGGAAGAATAATATTACCGTTTCCATCAAACCAAGCACTTCAGGACTATGGAGCAGTGCATACCAAGTCGCGAGTTGCTTGATATAAGCATAACTCCTGCGGCATCTGAGGGAAAGTTTCATGAGGCTGCACTCTACATTCGTTCGTAACACGATATCACTTTGTTTGCGTGCTCTCTCTGCACTTCGTATATTCGGTACAGTCACCTAATATCCGGAATACCCCCAGCACTTTACCTGCTCTCTAATCTTAGTGTGCACTGGAATGTATTAATGAACACTCAGCACTCTTATACTCTCTCTCTCTCTCTCTCACACACACACACACACACACATACAAATACTTAGAAACATAGGACTGAAATATATGATATCTCCTGAACTATTGCGGAGTGGTATCTGTGAAAACTTGGCATTAAAATTGCTACACCAATAAGAAATGCAGGTATTAAACGGGTATTCATTGGACAAATATTTTATATAGAACTGACATGTGACTACGTTTTTGCGTAGTTTGGGTACATAGATACCGAGAATCGCTCTGGCCGTAATAACAGCCTTGAGACACCTGGGCATCGACTAAAAAAGAGCTTGGAAGGCGTGTAGAGGTACAGATGCCCATGCAGCTTCAATACGATACCACAGTTGATCAAGAGTAGTGACTGGCGTATTGTGACGAGCCAGTTGCTCGGCCACCATTGACCAGACGTTTGAATTAGATCTGGAGAATGTGCTGGCTAGGGCCGCAGTCCAAAATTTTCCGTATCCAGAAAGGTCCGTACAGGACCTGCTACATACGGTAGTGCATTATCCTGCTGAAATGTAGGGTTTCGCAAGGATCGGATGAAGGGTAGAGCCTCGGGTCGTAACACATCTGAAAGTAACGTCCACTGTTCAAAGTACCGTCGATGCGAACAAGAAGTGACCGAGATGTGTAACCAATGGTACCCCACACCATCACATCAGGTGATACGCATATACGGCGATCACGATCATCATGATGCTGTAAACAGAACCTGGATTCATCCAAAAAATGACTTTTTGCCATTTGTGCACCCAGTTTCGTCTTTGCGTACACAATCACAGGCGCTCCTGTTTGCAGCGTCAAGGGTAACCGCAGCCATGGTCACCAAGCTGATCATACTGCTGCAAACGTCGTCGTCGAACTGTTTGCGCAGACGTGCAAACGTCCCCATCTGTTGACTCAGAGATCGAGACGTGGTTGCACGATCTGTCACAGCCTTGCGGATAAGATGCCTGTCATCTCGACTGCTAGTGATACATGGCAGTTGTGATCCAACACGGCGTTCCGTATTGCCCTCCTGAACCCACCGATTCCATATTCTCCTAACAGTCATTGGATTGCGAACAACACGAGCAGCAATGCCGCGATACAATAAACCGCAATCGCGATAGGCTTCAATTCGACCTTTATCAAAGTCGGAAACGTAATGGTACGCATTTCTCCTCCTTACAAGAGGCATCAAAACAACGTTTCACCAGACAATGCCGGTCAACTGCTGCTTGTGTGTGAGAAATCGGTTCGAAACACTCCTGATGTAAGCCCATTGTAGGTGTCGCCACCGGCGCCAACCTTGCGTGAATGTTGTGAAAAGCTAATCATTTGCATATCACAGTATCTTCTTCCTGTCGGTCAAATTTCGCGTCTGTGACACGTCATCTTCGTTGTGTAGCAATTTTAATAGCCAGGAGAGTATTTTCAAGCATTTCATTGATTTGCACAACATCTCCTTTGATATAATTTCGCAATTACGTTATGTTGTATGCATGTATACTGTAAATAAAGTGTCTCGTGAACGCAATTTGTACAGTCGCTTACTGTGAGGCAACCAAAGAATACTATGCCTTATCTTTGTAGCCACGGAAACACGGAAATTTGGTAACGCGAATTTCTACAATCCCAGAAGTGGACGCGGTTTACGAGTCCAATCACGTGTGCGAAACCTGATTCAGCGAAGCACAGTTTGTCGGCGCATACGGCCTGTACAGGTTGACTGTCCAGCAAACTGTGTAGCCATCGGGAGCTGTAGCGAATGCACGAGTAACAGTTCGGGTTTAGCAAGAGGCCTTCAACTGACGACGCTGTTAACACTGCTACTGAACTGCTTGACTCGACCTACTGCTCCTTTGTTGTGGGGATCATGATACTGCGGGGGCATTTGATAATCTGTAGCGCCCGGAGCTGTTCTCCTGCTTTCGAAAGTTCAGGTACCCACGGCTGCTATATGATTGTCTGAAAGACTACTGCAAGGGCCGGGTGGCGCGTAAGCCACAGCCTAAGGGATGTTTCCAGAATGAAACTTGCACTCTGCAGCAGAGTGTGCGCTGATATGAAACTTCCTAGAAGGTTAAATTATGTGCCGGAAATGTGACTCGAAGAGGAGAACTCGCAGGACAACATCTGTGAAGTTGGGAAAGTGGGAGGCGAGGTACTGGCAGAATTGAAGTTGTGTGTTGGAGCCGTGAGTCGTGTCTGGATAGCTCAGTTGTAGAGCGCTTGCCTGCAAAAAGGCAAAGGCACACATTTTTAATCTGTTAGGAAATTTCATATCAGCGCACACTCCGCTGCAGAGTGAAAGTTTCATTCTGGAAACATCCCTTAGGCTGTAACTAAGCCATGTCTCTACCATATCCTTTCTTCGAGGAGTGCTATTCTTGCAAGGTTCCCAGGAGAACTTCTGTGAAGTTTGGAAAGTAGGAGGAGAGGTACTGACAGAATTGAAGTTGTGTGGGGGAGCCGTAAGTCGCGTCGGGATAGTGGAAGAGCACGTGCACGCGAACGGCAAAGGTCCCATGTTCGAATTCCGGTTCCTGTACACAATTTTAATCTGCCACGAAGTTTCATATCAGCGCACACTCCGCTACAGAGTGAGAGTTTCACAGTCTGGAAACATCTCTTAGGATAAGACATGTCTCCAGCATATCCTTTCTTCCGGGAGTGCTAGTCTTGGAAGGTTCACAGGAGAACTTCTGTGAAGTTTGGAAAGTAGGAGGCGAGCTACTGGAAGAATTGAAGTTGTGTGTCGGAGTCGTGAGTCGTGTTTGGATAGCTCACTTTTAGAGCGCTTGCCCGCAAAAAGTCAAAGGTCGCAGGTTTGAGTCCGGTTCCGGCACACATTTTTAATCTGCCAGGAAATTTCATAACAGCGCACACTCCGCTGCAGAGTGAGAGTTTCATTCTGGAAACATCCCTTAGGCTGTGGCTAATCCATGTCTCTACCATATCCTTTCTTCCAGGAGTGCTATTCTTGCAAGGTTCGCATGAGAACTTCTGTGAAGTTTCAAAAGTAGGAGGAGAGATACTGGCAGAATTGAAGTGTCGTTATTGAATGACTGCAGTGTGATGCAGGATGACTTGGACCAAATTTCTAGGTTGTGTCAGGAATGGCAGTTACTTCTAAATATAGAGAAATGTAAGGTGATGCAGATGAATAGAAGATACAATCTCACAATGTTCGTATGCAGCATTAGTGGTGTGCTGCTTGACAGAGTGACGCTGCACAGTGACATGAATTGGAACGAGCAAATGAGGATAATTCTGGGGAAGGTCGTTGGGGGAGTTTGGGAAGCTGTGATTTCTCTGTAGGGAGACAACTTATAGTACGCTTCTTCGGCCCTATATGGGATCGCCGACAGATTAAAAGAAAGATCAATTCAGAGACGAGCCGATAAGTTTGTTACTGGTAGTGTTACTGAGATGCTTCAGGAACTCAAATGGGAGTCCCTAGAGGAAAGGCGACGTTGTCTTCGAGATGAAGAAATTTAGAGATCTGGAATTAGAAGTGGATTGCATAACAATTCTATTGCTGCCAACTTACATTTCGCGGAAAGACCGCAAAGAGAAGGCCAGAGAGATTAAGCATTCAGGCTTTCGATTCAAGCATTCGATTCTCCCTCCTCTATATTAGAACAGTTCCTGAAGACATGCCCATGGATTATTATGGAAGGCAATAAAACTTTGTAGTTCGCTAAGCCTGGTCTTAATTTTATCAGTCTGTACTTATACAAAGTTGGGTGTAATTTCTCTGTAACAAATATCACTTGGTTTTAATGAAGTTGTGGGATCTTTACGTTAAAGTGTACCGATGCACACCTACCTTCTAACAACCACAGGTGTAATAGACTGTAACGCCATTCGAAGTGCAATGGTTTTACTGATACAACATCAGAAACGTACTAAGCGTTAAACGTCTTTCATTTCATCATCTTGATGGGATTCTGAGCGACAGGAATTTTTGTTAAGGTTTGAAATTATGTTTAAAGTTTGTTACGGGTTGCTAAGAACTCTGTTTTTAAAACAGTGGATGAATGGGGCAGTTTTTAGGTACTGATATGTAGGTGCTTTTCGCCCCACAGCATTTCTTTACTGCTATCAGAACATTTTGCTAACGGCCGTGCCGCACTGGATACACCGGTTCCCGTCAGATCACCGACGTTAAGTGCTGTCGGGCTTGGCTAGCACTTGGGTGGGTCACCGTCCTGGTCTGCCGAGTGCTGTTGGCGAGCGGGGTGCACTCAGCCTTTGTGAGGCAAAACTGAGGAGCTACTTGATCGAGAAGTAGCGGCTCCGGTCTGGAAAACCGACTCATAACGGCCGGGAGTGCGGGGCGCTGACCACGCCCCGGTCCATACTGAATCCGGTGACGCCTGCGGGCATAGTATGACACGGCGGCCGGTCAGTACCCCTTGGGGCTTAGTTGCCTGTATGGGGCGGAGTTTAGTTTTTTATCCGAACATTTTGCCAAGTTCACTTTAAATCTACCCATTAGATTAGTATGAGATGGGGGACATTGTGCTGGCCGCGGTGGCTGAGGGGGCTGAGGCGCGCCAGTCACGGTCTGCGCTGCCACTACGGTCGGGAGCTCGAATCCCTCCTCGGGCATAGATATTTGTGCCGTCCTTAGACCTCTGCGAACTTTGTATGTACTGTGTAGCTATTTGTAATTACCCTGCAGAGCTATAAAGCAAATGTGTCTTCCATGCGCTAGTACTTAATAGTTTCGTAACATAATATACCAATGTTGCTCTTATTACTATTTCAAATTTCAACATATGTTTCAAAACCTCAATCTAACAGGACCACCTACTGTAGAGTGCTATTTTGGTACTATCACTTTAATTGCGTTTTAGTGTGCAGTTAAATGTTATTGTAAGATCATAAGTAGTTTGTAAGTAGTTCATAAATAGTTTGTAAGTTTAGGGACTGATGACCCCGTTGTTAAGTCCCATAAGATATACAACATTTGAACAATTTTGGGAACATTGTGGCATGATGCATCTGTTTTTTACGAGTTTTATTGTTTATGACATGATATCACCCTTAATGATTGTTAGTGATTGTTAGTATGAGATATGTGTACTATTTTCAGTTCAAATTGGTCCTGTCGTGTAGACGGAGATGTCGACTACACTCATACATACATTTTTATGTTCAGATATAGGGTAAACCAGACTGTATGTGTGTACATGTGTGTTTCTATAGCAAGCATCTCATTTTATACACATATTTATTTCAATCAATTTTGTCGTGCCTACTACTTGCAAGGTGAGAATCATCACCGTAGGGTTTATACCCTCTTAGCTCCCATTGGAGCGCTAAACATCTTTATACACAGATTGTCCTTATGTTTGTGTGTTTGTTTGTATGTATGTGTTGCACACAAATCTTCAGTTTTGTTCCAGTCTTCATGAAATTTTGCATACGTAAGCTTCAAACTTTGAGGACGGTCGCCGTAAGTATAAAGATCACGTACAACACATATTTCACCAGGCAATAAAAGGGCAAAAAAAGTGTTTCCCAGAATGTAGGCTGCGTTATAGCTCCAACGAGGAATACGTGTCTAAGAAAGATACGTGGGAAATGGTAGAGAAAGAGCCAAATGAGATGAGGAGATGGACAGAGGAGGAGGAGAAGTGCCAACAGAGGTCATCCTAATTAGCTCTGGTAGTGGGGGTGATCGAGTGTGAGACAGGAGGAAGGATTATGTGGACAGAGGAGATGGCATACAAAAAGAGTGAAGTATGGAATAGATGGAGAGAAAGGGGGAGAAGATGGACATACACAAGGGAATAGAAGATGTGCAGGAGCAAATGTGTGCAGTCCAGTCTCTTAGGCATCTCCAGGAGAAGCCAGTGGTAAATACTCTAGAATGTAACAGAACGTCGACAGTGCTTGAAGGTAGGAAACAGATAAGCAAATAATTGCCTTATTATGGAGTAAACCATATTGAAACCAGACAATTTAAAGGAAACAAATTAAGCGGTGATTCATCATGCCACACCACAGTATTTTAACCTTAAAATGTGCAGATTTAATTATCGTAGCATCAATAATTTTGCAGCTATAAGTTGGCTTCCGTTATTCACGCATTTGAAATTACAGCCCTGCTATCATGGATGTTATGCGTGTGAAGATCCAAGCGTGCCAGTAGTTTTCTTGGTGACATAGTGTTGCAGACACTTTTGCCGTGGTAGTTCGATGATGCCTAACCACAACATAATGTTCGCCACTGTCTGCTCATTCATAGGTTTGATTCTGCTCTCGGGCATAGATGTGAGTGCTCTGCATAGTGTAAGTTAGTTTGTAAATGTAGGGACTGATGACCATAGCAGTTTGGTCAAAAAGGTTTACAAACATTTTTGGTCTCTGTCAGTTAACTTCGGATTTCGCACCAGTTTCCTCGTCGTCGTTGATGGTCTACCATGTTGTATGTATTTGTCCATTCGCGTGGATACTGTCGCTTGTGAAACATTAAACGGCGCAGTAGTTTTCGTTACAGAGAATGGAGCTAACCGTGCACCAACAATTTGCATCTTTGGAAGCTTCGGGGATCTATTATTTCGCCTATCACTTATTTTAACTGTCGCACAACAAAGCTTATAACACTGAAAGGTACCCTCGAAGTCTTGGCACGCCTACTGTGCATTGCATGTGTCACCTTGAAATAAGATATACTCTGCTGCATGGTGTTCATATTACTTTGTTCCTCTACCGCTCGAATTCCACACAATATCCACCTGATATTGTTATCGAACCATGATCGACCCTTCAGTTGTTCACTACATGTCACCTCACTAATCTTGCAGCGAGTAGCGAAATATCTTCTAAATGTGTGCCATGAATCAATCACATGTTTGCCCTATAGGTTATGATTTATTAATATTTTGCCTAGCATCGGTGATTAATGACGCAATAACATTTTGATCAAATATTGTATCTTTGTGTTCACTGAATGATCTTTTCTCATCGCACAAGAACAACTTGACCTCTGGAACAACTTAAAATTCTACTACCGATTATTCTGTTTATGCATTGTGTAATGACATTGTATCACGCATTTAGTTAAACAGTTAGTCTGTAAAATAAATTAGGTCTACTTAATTAGTCGAACATCATTGAAAACTAAGCTTACGTAAGTTACGATCATACATCTAGGTGTGTCAAAAGATCGACTTTTAATTAGTGGATGGGTTGGCCGGACGGCGGTTTATTCACGTGTCTGTACCCGGAATCAAGCTTTTATCGCTGCTCGCTATCCGATAGACCTCTGTGACCTTTGCATGTACTGTGCAGCTGGTTGCAATTACCCTGCACTGCTATAAAGCAAATGCGTCTTCGATGCGCTAGTACTTAACATTTTCGTAACATAATGTACTAATGTTGCTCCTATTACTATTTCAAATTCCAAATTATGTTTCAAAACCTCAATCTAATAGCACCACCTACTCTACAGTGTATTTTGGTACTATCCCTTTACTTGCATTTTAGTGTATAGTTAAATGTTATTGTAAATTATCTGAAAACCCTGCGTTGTCCAGGTATTTATTTGTTCCTGCCTTCAGTTAGTGCTTCTCCAACCTTCTCGCTCTGCCCATCTCATTTTTTTCTAAAATTATGTTATATTTATCGGAGAATATATATAATGTACAAAATTATAAGTGCAGTATCCAAACAAAGAAAAATAATAGTAAAAATACAAATACATATAAAATTCGTACGCTCTCATATTTATTGAATTATATATTATACAATTGTATAATTTTTCAGGAATATATTCATTTGTATAAGTTCTGTATGTCTGAAAAACTTCTTGGGAACGCAATTAGTGGTAAAGAAGTAATAGAATAAAACGGTACTTCACGGGGCGGTTTATGTGCTCATATCTCATGAACTATGTGTCGTACTGTGACACAATTTCGAAGGTACATTCAAATATACGTGCGTATACAGTCTTTAAAATTTCCTGCGGCTAAAATTTGTAGTGTAGAAATTATAAATTGTAACGTCATACCGAAAACCGTAGTTTTAGTCCGTGAACAGCTGAAAAGTAGCAAGCAAGAAACATTCTTCCTTTCATAATTTCGCCATGCTTGTCAGCGAGAAGTAGTTCAATAATGGTTTGAAATTATGTTTAACGTTTGTTGCAAGTCGCTAAGTAGTCTCATTCTCATATACAGTATTCATAAATTCTCGTCGCATTATGTGGCACTTTTTGGCCACTCTTATTGTGTATGACATTATATCTTCTGCACCAAGAGTCGTATTTGGTTCTTACCATTACAGAATTGACATGTCACGGTACGGAAGATGAGTACCAAATTGGCCGGCCGCGGTGGCCGAGGGGACTGCGGCGCGCCAGTCTCGGTCTGCACGGCCACTACGGTCGGGGGTTCGAATCCCCGTCGGGCATTTGTGCCGTCCTTAGTATTAGCTAGTTCATACGTAGTTTGTAAGTTTAGGGCCTGGTGACCCCGTAGTTAAGTTCCATAAGCTCTACAAACATTTGAACATTTTGAGTACCAAATTTGGTTGAAATCTGTGCAGTGGTTTAGGGGGAAATCTGCAACATTGTGGCGTAATGCTGCAGTTTTTCTCGAATCTCATCGTTTATGACGTCATAGCTGGTGAACTATGTGTTGTACGTAATCCTTATACTTACGGCGACCGTCCTCAAAGTTTGAAGCTTATGTGTGCAAAATTTCATGAATACTGTAGATTTGTGTGCAACACATACATACGAACAAACACACAAACATAAGGACAGTCTGTGTATAAAGATGTTTAGCGCAGATAAAATTGTTACATTTATTATAAATATTCCACATGTCTGTAGCTTTATATGTAACAAATTTCTACGTAAAGATTCTTTTGACTTTGTTGGAGTATTTACACTGAGGTAAAAGTATTCATGAGATAATATATACGTATCCTGATGGCAGAAGTATTTTTACAGAAGGAATATGAGTCCAATGTATTGGCAGAGCTGCAACGTTTCATACTGGATATTAAGTGCAAGTTTTAGATAAAAATGCGATGCTTTTGAATCTCTGACTCGGTAAGAGTGACAGGAAAATTTCAGGTTCTTTGAAAAGATCGTCTTAAGGACACTAGTTAAAAAATTTCAAGCAGTTGATGTGTATGTAAGTTACAGAAGTGACCAATCCCATAACTTGAACTCAGGAATCGCTCATGAACAATAAACCATTTGATAACCACCCTAACCCACACCTAATGCTAAAATCTTAATTACTGTGTTCAGCTTGTCTGGACTGAATAAAGACGGAAATTTTTGATATTTTATTCTATATTTTGGATATCTGTAGTATGCAAATACTACAAATGGTCACTATGCCAAAGGTTATCGAAAGCATTTGAGCTTCTTTCTTTTTTTGTATTATCAATAGAACAGAGATATGACCCTCCTTGAATAATCGCGTTTTGACCCGCGGTTCCTTGAAACATATTAGAAAGTATTTCCTGGTGGTATTTATCTGAAGACTAGCCGCATATGGAGCTGAAACGTGTACATTATGCACGACAACAGATCCACATGAAATGCCCAGCTGCAGATGACCATTAAATGAGTAGATCTAGCAGGTAACTGAGGACGCACTAAATCGAAAAGGAGAACAATTAGCCGCATCCGAAGAGCCGTGTGCGCTAAGGTGCCTTCCTGCGGTGCGCGCAACCGTTCGCCGTCGGATATTCGAGTCCTCCTTAGGTTATTGGTGTTTGTGTTGTCCATAGGATTAGTTAGTTTAATTAGTTTGTAAGTTTAGGGAGCGATAGCCATTGCAGTTAGGCCCTATTACGTTACAAACATTGGAAAATTTGAGAAAAATTACAGCAGTATTTACTAAAATTAAGTGATCGTTTGTTGTGGGAAGTCCTGATGAATTAACGAATATTGTGGTGGGATCCGTGGGAGTGTCAGGGTTGGGGTAAAAATCGTAGAGACACCAAGGAATGAACGCAACAAATAGGTTGAACTGGATATAGGCTCCAGTAGTCATGTAGAGATAAAAAAACTTGCACTGCATTTACTTAACATATAATACCATATTTTTAGGTCTGGAAAGAAGAACGGCGCTTTGTGTAAGTAGCATATGTATTAAAGCTGTATGGTTATTGGAGGCTTTTGGAAGAGCACAACTAATATTTACTGCTCTCATGAAATGCTGATAATATATCCCTGAGTTATGTTTTCGGAAAACAATTCATTTAGTGGCCACGCTATACAGAATACTGTTATTATATCTTGTTCAATCACTATCTTTTTTTTTCATTCTCTTTTTTATTTATATAGCTGTTCGTTTTTCCGTCTGTATTGTTCAATGGCAGAGTAATTTAGCATTGGCTTTGTGACAAAATTAATAAAATAATACCTACCTATAAGTATTTCCAGTTCAAAACTATGAATACAGCTTCCGTTTGACAGACCTGTATTACATCCAAAATGTTCTCCGGCCGCAATGCCTGTTCTCTTTCTACAACTAACGCCCTAGGAGAGCTTGCATCGACTTATGCGACATAAAATCAAAAACGTAGTACTTTCTCAGTTAATTTGTTAGTAATGTTCCTTTCGCTAATTTAAAGAAAACAGATCACGAAATGGTTTTCAAGAAACTAATCATTGAATGTAAAAATATAAACTTGGTCATTGTGATGTAGGGAGTGTTTATTTTGAATTAAATGATTTTCAACGTTAAATAACACATAGAGCCTCATCATCTAGATATATCGAGACCGTTAATTTGTTTAAAACTCAGTTCAAGAATTGATTCACTATAGTGTTTTTCGGCAGCATTCTACACTTTTCATGGTAAAACCTTTATACGAAATAACAATCTAAATAATTATGTTGGCGTGATTTGAATATGTGAGGGATGTTCATTTGAAAAGTTTCGAAACGACACTGTCGGTATCATTGAACTCTGTATTCAAAAGTAATCACCAGAGGCGTGAGCACAACTATCCAACTGGTTAACGAGCCGAAGGATTCCATGTTCCCAGAATTCCTATGTGATAAGAGGCAGTCCTCCTCTGTGTTCTTAAAGAAATATTCAAATGTTAAATAAGCTTATGGGAATTAACCGCGGGGTCATCAGTCCCTAAACATAAAAACTACTTACATATACTAGAGACAACACAATCATCCATGCCCCAGGGGGGATGCGAATCCCCGATGAGGAACGGCCTCGCCCATCGGAGTATTGCGCTTCAATGCGGTCGGCCACTCCGCCGCGGCTCTGTGTCTTAGTTGAAGGACTTCCCTTTGAAATCATTTTTTGGCGGATCAAACAAATTGAAGACACAATGCGACATATCCGCTGTCGAGTGAGGTAGCTCAAACTGCTCCAACTTGGACAGTACACTTTGTGTGACCCTGGCGACGAGCTGGGGCGTGTTATCATGGAGCAGGATCACTCCCTCCGTGAGCAGTCCAGGACGTATGTTCTTGATGGACTTGCGTAGGCCACGTAGTGTCTCACAGTAAACGTCACTGTTAAAGTTTTTTATTTTCCGAGCTCGAGTAACTTGACATCGCATCTCGGACGTGGAAAAAGAAGGTGAGCATCATCTTGCCACCTGAGGGCAAAGGCTTGAATTTTTTAAGTGTAGGTGACGACGCATTCTCAGCGTCCCTAGATGTCGCAGCAGTTTATCCCAAAGCAGCATATTCAGGTATGGTTGTTAATACGTTTCGTACCTTTTTATTTCATCATCCCCCGTAGTTGTGTCAGTTACTGTCCAGAGAGACACAACAACTAGTTAATTTTTAAAATGTAAAATTGTTGTCACTTTCCGACAGATGTCTTGCAAATATACTCCCCAGTTTTTCCAACGGGTGCTATTGTGCGTATCCCACAATATTTCATTCCTGCAAATCGTCGACGTCTTCAGGTAGTGGTCGTTGTTGCTGTTCCTGCAAGACGCGAGGGTAATCGCACGTCGGCAGCAAAATTTACGAGGTCGTAAACGAGAGGAACCAGGATGACGGAGTGGCGTTCATATTGCCCCTGCTGGGAGCGAAGAAGACGTTCCGTGCATGCGCCGTGGGAGATGACTGTGCTGACGGACAATCCTGCGGTAACATTTTGAACTAAGTCTCTACAATCCTCTGCGTCCTGTCATGCGCTGGAGTTTCTCTGTTTCCGGTAACATTTTAATGGCAGCCACTGCTAGATTCCAAGCGTCGCTCTTTCAAAAACCTTCATACCTGCTGCTCACTCTTTCCCCCACCCATGAGATGGCACTACAACATTGGACGGAAGAATGGTGTCATTCGCAGACCCGGAGTGGATTACGCGACTACAGCATTTTATTAATCTTGTACCTGTAACTGTTATCTTCTCGATTGTTACCACGAAAGATATTCTTGTATTGAAAACAACAGTGGCAGGAGTATCTTTGTTTCCACGCCGTCCACTCTGGTTAACGGCGTCTTTGTCTTATGTAATTCTTATGATGACAAGAAACAAATGATCCGTACTGAAACGTTGCGTAAAAATAAAATAAAATAAATTCGACCCAACCTGATATCCACCTGGCCATACACATATAGCTATTCGTACGCCTCGCTTTTGGAATTAGTATGTTGACAGCTGAACATTCTTCCTGAATTCATTGAGGCAAACAATGTATGGTTACATACCTTTAATAACCCGCCCGCGAACAGTCGAGAGAACTGTTCAGTAACGCCCAGCCACTGCAACAGCAGAGTCTACCTTACGTCTCACTGACTGAAGACAAGACAGCGATTGACTGCCGCAAGAGGACGCTGTGGCTCGTCTCCCGTATAGCCAGTGTGCACGTGCGTGACACGTGTTCACGAATCCCCAATAACGCCGCCGGTCACGGTGACAACGCCAGGCACTTAAATGTGATATTGTAAAAAGATATTAAAAAGCCAAGATCGCTGTCATCAATTTTTATTTACGACGACCGGTTTCGCTGAACTATGTCAGCATCATCTGGTCAAATAAAATATTTTACAAGGCCATAATCTTGTAATATCTTGTTATATAACAACTGATTGACATTACAAGATTATGGCCTTGTAAAATATTTTATTTGACCAGATGATGCTGACATAGTTCAGCGAAACCGGTCGTCATAAATAAAAATTGATGACAGCGATCTTGGCTTTTTTATATCTTTTTACAATATTATAAGTGGATCGCCTCCTAAAAACGTAAACCAACTCAACTTAAATGTGATTTGCAGAGTACCTACCTCATGTAGATGTAGAACGCCGCGATGGAGTAGCCGAGCGGTCTAAGGCGTCTCGCTGCGGAGCGCGCGGTTGCTCACCGTGGAGGTTCGAGTCCTCCCTGGGGCATGGGTGTGTGTGTTGTCCTTAGGTTAGTTTGTCTAGGTTTAAGTATTGGACCGCATCGTCAATATATCAAATATTTCAGCGAAGTTTCGGCCACTATTGCAAGCGGCCATCTTCTGGGTGTCAAACATAACACCCAGAAGATGGCCGCTTGCAATAGTGGCCGAAACTTCGCTGAAATATTTGATATATTGACGATGCGGTCCAATACCCAGAAGAGTTTTATCAACAATGACAACGGCCGCGGAAGCGTTCGTTTATATTTAGGTTTAAGTAGTTTGTAAGCTACGGACTGATGACCACGTAGTTTGGTCCGATAGATCTACAAACATTTGAACATTTGAAGATGTAGAATGGCGCGACAGCCGTCCCGTGTTGTGGCAGTGCCTGCCCGTTCGAAGAAGGCCGCGTTCTGCTCAGGCCTAGGCGGCATACGGTTGCCGGGGAAGACCGAAATGGGACGCTCTAGTGGAGACCCCGAGGCAGGAACTGTTGTAGAAGAGGGCGGCTAGCACGTTAGCTGGTGGGCAACCACCCTCTCGCCCCACATGCATGTTTATTTACACTCGCGTGCTACGACGAAGCAGGTTAATTTCAAATCATTGACCTCACTTAACACTACGGCTAAAGGTAAAAACCTCACAGCTTCGTCAGGCTATAGGCGGGCCGGATTTTACGGCGCGCGGGCCACAATGGACAGCCCTAGCCTAGCCTAACAAAAAAGAAAAAGAAAAAAAAAATTATAAAATGTGCAATCCACAAATACTCTACTTTCCGAATGGCTGCTCAGTCTTGCGAACAACAAAAATGTTGTCCAAATAAGTTGGCCAGGCCTATGGCTTACAAGCCAGAACGAACCATCCACATTGACATCCGAAAAAGTAGACAATGGTGACTGAAGAGATAGGGAGGAAGGAGAGTCTAACGTCCCATCGACAGCGTGGTCATTAGCGACGGAGATCACGCTCGGATTTTTGGGGAAGGTTGGGGGAAGGAAATCGGCCGTGCCCTTTCAAAGGGACCATCCCGGCATTTGCCTGGAGTGATTGAGGGAAATCATGGAAAACCTAAATCTGGATGGTTGGATTCACCATCCTTCCGAATACGAGACCAGTGTGTTACCACTGCGCCTCCTCGTTCGGTAGATAGACAGGGAACTGTGGAAAGGCAGTAGCGATATGAGAGAATGAATGCGACAAAGTCTATAGCAGAGAGGCAGTAAAAACGACAAGGAGGTAAGAAAAAACAAGAGAAATGGATGGTACGTAGTACGAGAGACTAGTGAAAGTGCAAACGGGAGGATAAAGTGGGAAAGAGACAAATGTAGACAGAAACAATCTTGTGTATATATACTTCCCTACAAAGAGAGACAGGATAAAACGAATTAGCACGTTCTGTCTTAAAAGAGCATGACAATGGTTACATGCCAAAATTTTTTGCTTGGAAGGTAAATTGAGAACTAAGGCAGCTAGATCCCCACTTTCCCTGTTCTGTGTGTTGAACAGGGACATATTTGCCTTTTTCATGATGTAACAAGAAGAGTTTCCAGCCGGTAAGCAAATAATTTTTTGTAGGACACAAGGGTAAATCGGTTCTTAGTAATTAATACATTTTTGTAGTCATCTCTACAATAAAAATGCAGGTGATATAAAGAACGGCGCCACGGGAAAGTGGTTAAGCAGAAATCGACGATTTGATTTTTATCATATGTTGTGACACTTCGCTAGAAGAGATATGGGATAGTCAATTGTGTATATTGTATGATGTTGTTTTTGATTCCTTTTTTTTTTTTTTTGTCTTTTTTTTTCAAGCTTGAATGTATCTATGTGTTGCGTGTGTAATCCTTTATCTTCCTCCCACATTTTACATTTAAATGAACCGTAAACAGGTACCAGCAACTCAAGACAGTATGCTTTTATGTTTTATTGTGGAGTGGATAATAAATAACTGTTCAATTTAAATTTCAACCTTAGTTTATCTCATAATTTATCCCCTCTTTCTTGTATGTATTTGCTGTTTTCCACCGTGCTCTAGTATAATTTATTATGGCAAAGGCAAAGCAACGATTCCCGTAAAAAGTACATCAATGATGTACCATGGGCTATCCTCAGACTTGGTTTCTGGCATTTTCTTACAGAAACGTGTATCACGACTGTAAGTCAGGCTTGGAAAGTTCGGCAGTAATTTCCATGTGCTCATGCCAGCAACGAAGTACACTCCTGCTAAGGGTGTGTGGAAATAATTCATAATCTACCTACCACAAAGAAATTGCAGCCAGACATACAAACTAAGTGTCGTGACTTATTGTCAACTACTAGTTAGATCCTCTACAAAAGCAATTTATTGCAGTGATAAAATTCCCTACATAGGTATAATAATATTTTATACTCACATTCCGTATTGAATTTATAATTTTTTGAAGCTTTACTTGTAGCAAAATTCATGATACTGTTTTTATTTCATTTCAAAGAAAATGGACCGTGTCGAAAAAAGGTCGTCTGCAGTGGGTGAGTGGTCAGCGGCGCGCCAGTTACATTCCTCACGGCCGCTACGGTCGGGGGTTCGAATCCCCCCTCGGGCATGGATGTTTGTGTCGTCTTTAGTATAAGGTAGTTCATAAGTAGTTTGTAAGTTTAGGGACTGATGATCCCGCAGTTAAGTCCCTTACGCTTAAGAAACATTTGAACATTTTGTCGAAAAATGAGTCATAACGTTACTTTGGTTTTTGCAAATGAAAATGCCTTTTTCGTCCTGCAAATTATTTTACCAAAATGCGTTCCCCCCCCCCTTTTTTTTGCTTTAAGGTATCATCAGCGGGTACTATAAATTACATTTTCGTTTAAAGATGTAGCATTTATAAATCTTTTTAAAATAAATAAGTGGTTAATTACGATCAGTTGTCTTGAGAGAATCGGTTTGGCTGTTCTTCTCATGTGGTCATAGACTGAAGTCGCACTTCACTACTATTTAGATAACTTCTGTCTATTTTTTCTCGATGTTTAAAGTTGTCAATAAAATTGAAATTTCTCCGTTAAATAAAGATTGTTGTAAAAATTGCTTCAACTGTATCTGAATTGCTTCTTAAGGAATCGTGTCGTTTGTTGTTGTGTGAATTATGGGTGGTTTGTAATGAATATGCACTTTAAGTAAAACTTCGTGACATTGAACAAACATCAGATATATAATAAAAACAAAATCTAACCCTATGGCTTTACTCATTCAGTGTAAGCAATTTAAAATCTCGTAGCAAACATGCCGATTCATTAATGACTGAAACTGTCTGAAAAATAAGAATTAAATTTCTATGTAACTTACTGATTCAATTAATGTCTCAATTCAACACTTATTCCTGTCGTAGCACACTTGTCAGCAGAATTCGCAGGTGTGCAATGCGAATCATCAAACAACACAAATACAAAGTTTCTCCGTCTCTGCAATTAAAAAAATTGATTTGGGTTAGGAATAAATGAGGAACACAATAAGAAGAGGTAGAACTCGTCTGCATTGTAACCCAAAGTATATGTCTTGATATCAAGTACTAAGTATTTAAGTCTGTGCATACATAAAAAACTGGGAAATCAATATAGACAATATTGGGAGCAAAAGAAACGTACAAGCATGAGTATGCAAACATATAATGTAAATGTTATTTGACATGTTGTCAAAGAGGCGGTCACAATATAGTTGATGAAGTAGACAATATGTATAGCCTTGACCGCAAATTTATTAACATTCCTCGCATCTAAGCATGAGTAATAAATGAAACCGGTCATCACTGTTTATAAATTTGCGGTCAATACTCAGAGGATGGTGCAGCAATCCGCAACGCCTATAGAACACAACAGGCTTTAGATTAATTACTGCCGCTACAATCGGAGGTTATCACGATTTAAGTGAATTATGGTCATCATACGACAGATGGGACACATCTTCTTCGAGGTGTGGGTTTTCCCATACACCTGTTTCACGAATGCACCATAAATGTCGAGAATTCGGAAAAACATCAAATCTCCGACATCGCTGCGGCCGGAGAAAGATCCTGTAACAACGGGACCAACGACGACTTAGAGGGAATCGTTCAACGTGATATAAGTGCAACCCTTCCGCAAATTACTGCCTCTTTCTACGCTGGGCCATCAGCAAGTGTCAGTGTGCGAACCGTTTAAGGAAACATCATCGATACGAGCATTCGTATTCGTAGGCTCTCTCGTGTACCTCGATTACTGCACGATACAAAGCTTTATGCGTCGTCTTGGTCTGTCGACTCCTATATGGAATCGATGATGGAAACATACTGCCTCGTCTGTCGAGTCTCGTTTCCAATTGTATCGAGTGGATGGACGTGTAGGAGACAACCTCATCAACCTGAGAGGTCAGCAGGGCACTGTTCAAACTGGTGGGATCTGTGTAATGCTGTGGGACTTGTTTAGTGATATAGAACGCCTGAGACGTCTAGATAGGTTTCTGACAGGTGACACGTATGTACGCATCCTAACTGATGACTTGCACCAATTCAAGTCATTGTGCATTCGTACGGGCAAATCACACTACCAGAATTGCTAAAGGTTTCAGGAAGGCTTCTGAGTTTAAACACCTCCGATAGCCAGCAAAGGCCGTTGGCATGAACATTGATGAACATATCTGGGATGGCGTGAAACATGTTATTCATAAGAGATATTTCCGCCCCCTTTTACGGACAATACAAATGGTGAAAATATCGTCCAGCTATACTTCAGCAATAAGTGGAGTTCATAACACGTCGTGTTGCGTGCTATCGGGGCCCCTACACGATGTTAGAAGGTGTACGAGTTTCTATGCCTCTTTAGTGTAATTTGTATCTTTCATACAACCACTAAATGATTCATACAGGATGACATTGTAAAACAAGCTGTGAAGGTAAAGATACACGTATAATGGAAAGATGTGAAAAACATTTAATTTTCATTATGACATGCCAAAGATAGTGTTGGTGAAGAACATTTTCATTAAATTTTCTATGTGATGAGTTTTGGTACGTTAAAGAGAGATCCGGTAATACCAGTATAACTTGCTGAAATGTAATAAAATACAACATTATATACACTCGATACGACGACTACTATATATACTGTTTTGATCATGTAACTTACATCTACATGGATTCTCTGCAAGTCACATTGAAGAACATGGCAGAGTGATCATCGAACCACTTTCATGATATTTCTATATAGTCGCATTCTCTAGTAGCTCGCTGAAAAAATGAACACCTAAAGCTTTCTGTTTTCGACCTGATTCCTCTTATGTTAATATGATGATCATATATCCGTATGTAGGTGGGTGCTGACAAAACATGTTCGCATTGTGTATACAAATTTGGCAAGAGAATATATCTTGCAAATATGTCTTGTCGCAACAAATAATGCTTTTCGTTTAATAATTTCCACCCCAAACTCGCGAATAATTTCCGTGACACACTCTCTCTCCCGTATAACGTGATAATACAAGCTGCCCTTCTCTGAATTTTCTCTTGATCGTCCGTCAATCCCACCTGGTTTAGATCGCACAATGCACAAGAATTCTCAACAATGACGCACGAGGGTAGTGTAGGCAGCTTCTTTAGTACAACTCGTGATCTTCTAAGTATCCCGCCAATGAAACGTAGTCTTTGGTGCGTCTTCACTAACTTAAGAGTGCTCGAGCAATTTTCTCCGATTCATCTTATCCCTTTTATAATCAAGTGGGACGAACGTTTTTACGGTGCTTTTGGAAAGCAGGTTTCTGAAAGAGGAACACACGTTCGCATAAGATAAGCTGGACAATGTAATCGTTTCACTTCGTTCTATAACAGTCGCAGAGAGACACAAGTTCGGCTGAAAAGAGTAGAGGCGCCGTGATACAAACAAAAGTTAATGGAATGATCACAAAACTTCAACAGAAGACAATCGAGGAGATCACGTCGTAGCAAAATTCTCCAATTTCGCTGCTGCCGCCCGGCTCGAGAGGAAACAAGTTTTCGCTACGAGAGAAAAGAGACGCCGAGCTGATATGTGAACGAGACGAAATGAAAATAGCAGCTTGGAGGCGGAAGAAGTGAGTGGAGGCGGAGGTCGTGGCAGAGTGGCAGTGAGGGAGGAGGAGGGGGGCAGTTTTCGTCAGAGCGCACAGAGGGGGAGGCGGGGCCCCCAGAATTTGGCGCGAAAGCAGCGGGAACATGTGTGCGGGCCGCGGCAAGGGGACAGCAGAGAGTGGATTTACGAGACGAGAATTCCCTGGGGCACCGTGATATCAGCTGAGTGTCGGGTGGGGGCGCACGTTGTTTCTCTTGTTGTCCCTGAAACAGAAGTGGTGCCTCATAACACAAACACACACACGCGTACGCGCGCGCGCGTGCACGAACAAACACATACGCTCTCTGTTTTACTGCAGAAACAGATCTGCTTGGCTTCCAACGCAGAGTGTCACAAAGGAGCGCGCCGGCTCCGCCGCATTGGGGGCTTATTGTCGTGTTTGTGTGGGGCTGGCTCGGAATTCCGCGCCACAGGCCAACGGCTGCATTCTGCACAAAAGCCTCCCGGCCGCCTGATGTAAGAATTTAATCAGCATTAAGTGGAATGGGCTCTTAGCGTCTGGCGAGGTGGCCTTCCGGAAGGCAATGGCGTGCCCGCGGTATACGAAGTAGCACCGACTCTGAGGTCGAATAAGGGGGAGCCTGCAAGGGGAGCAATAAGTGTGTGTGTGTGTGTGTGTGTGTGTGTGTGTTTGTGTGAGCCTGGAAGGGTATGGTGGCGTAAGACGCAGCAAAGGAATTAGTGGTGGCACTTGCGTGAAACAATTAATGTGAGGCGGGACTTCTGATGGCTAGGGCGAAATGCTGTTCTGTGCTGTATATATCTGTGTGTGTGTGTGTGTGTGTGTGTGTGTGTGTGTGTGTCTGTGTCTGTGTCTGTGTGTGTGAGTGTGTCGGTATGGGGTAAGGAAGGGTGGGCCGAGGCTTTCACGTGCGGATGCAGTAAAACGAAAGGGGTTAGCCACTAGAGCTCTTCGCCCTAGGAAATTTGGTTCGTGGAGAATGTCCACTTGGCCATGAGCCTGCATTTACTTGGCTCATTCTCTCTCTCCTGTATTTCAATATGCGCTTCCGTCTGCATGAGGGGGGGACTAGAAGCGTCGCGAGGAGGCGAGGTTGATTACATGTTAGTGCTTAGTGTGTGTGTGTGTGTCTAATTTCCCCAAAGGACAGAAGCGACTCCGCAGTGGAATGGCCGAGCGCTCTCAGGCACCTTGGCTGCGTAGCGCGCGGTTGCTCTCTGTCGGAGGTTCGTGTCCTCTCTCGGGCATGGTGGTCGGTTTTTCCTTCGGTTACTTTACTTTGTAAACCTAGTGACTTACAACCACAGCAGTTAAATCGCATAGATTAAAAAACAGAAGTGACGTAACGGTTTTATAACTTGATGAGAACGAAATTTCGCTTTGTCATCTACAACGAAGGATGGAAGCTTAGGGTTTAACGTTCCATCGACATCGTGGTCATTAGAGACGGTTGTCATCTACAGCCAGTGCGAGAGATTCCACCATGAAACATGAGAAACAGGGTCACAGGGTTTCTTATTGTGGGGCAAATGTTAAGAATATGTGCAATACATATGATATTACTTAGATCTTGCAATTATGAAGTCTTCTGGTTCTATATGGAGACGACTTTCATCGACTAATTAAAAACTACGAGAAGGCATTCAAAGTTCTTTCAAGTTCATATCGCACGTAATGCCTCTGTGTAATTAACCAAGTGTCGGAATCGCAGTTCGATTCCTTGTCTCTAATACTCGATGAACGACATTATGCATTGTGTTTCTCATTTACTTGGATACTCTCAACATTAGAGTAGCAAAGTAAGTGAAATCGTAAACAGTCTGTTCGATTAAAGACATCAAAATGTAGTATTGTTGGTTTGCTAAACTATGAAAATATAATAATACTACTTAAATTACATATTATTTTAACTGCAGTGCCATCTTTATTCCATTTTACAATTCATAAACCCCGCGTCTGGAAAGTAGATACTCTGATGTCTGTTCGTACATTCCTATTAAAAAATCCCTCCGCCTATTAAATGTAAGTAAAAGCTTCCAAATTATTACAGTGGATGCGTTTTCTCTTGTACACAACGCAACTTACCTTCTGTGCGAAACTGTTAGAGGAACACATGTGTTGATTTCTTTGGTACTGAGACATGACTTCTTTCATAGTTCTAGCATGATGTTATGTTTATAGTCACTTTAAGTAATAGTGAAAATAATACTCTGTTTTGGTACGGACGCAGAGGATACCACACTCCCGGGTGCGCTTCCTCTACGGAGACGCTTGTGCACTGTAATTTGGTCGATTCGGTCTCTACGAGTTTACGAGAGTAACTCATGCGTCCGACTTTTGATTGTCGGGAGTACACTCGTACTATTCTGATAATGTATTTTTAGTCTGGGACATGGTCCCAGAGATAAATGAAATTACTCCCATTCGCCTGGTTTCCACCAATATTTTCGGGAGGTTTTCCTTGATTGCAAGGAGTATGCCGGAATTGGTAAGTCCCTCCCACTTATTTCCAGTTGGGATCCCCCTTTGCCTCACAAACAACTTGTCTGATAAGTGGCTGAATAGAACCGCGACACTTTATAGACAGGAACTCAAACAGGCCGCTCCTCTCCTCGGAGTGGAGAATAGGAAGAATAATAAAAGTACTCTGTTTCTCCATGGCCCATGTTATATACGTCGTCATTTCGATTAAGAAAAGAGAAAATTAAAGATTCTACGTAGAACACCGAAAGTTCTGACAATGAACGTAACGTACTTGAGGAATTTAAAAGTTACATAAAAACTGTCAAACCCGTCAGTGCTTTGTAATTGCTAAACATGCATGGAAATTGGATACACAATCAACGCTCCTTCCCCTCTCTACCCATCACTTTTCCCAACTCCATACTTATTTCTTACCTTCATGTTTGTCGTTTTCAGCATCTCTCTATATTAGTGTGGGAATATTTATTTATTCCAGTATTCTGTTAGTTCACCCTCCTGTCGCTGTCTATCTCCTCCTACCGCACTGCCTCTGCATCTTCCTTCGCCGTATCCTGCGCATACTCAACCTCACCATTCTTTGTCCAACTAACCACCCGCTCTCCGCCAATCTCTTCCGGTCTCTCTCTCTCTGTTCATGTTCTCCCACATCAGTAGTCGCGATGGAATGGCCGAGCGCTCTAAGGCGCTTTACTTCCCAGCGTGCTGTTGCTCCCCTATAGGATCCTTACTCGGATATGGGTGTGTGTGCCGTCCATAGGTTCGATTTAGTTTAAGGTAGTTTAAGAAGTCTGTGAGCCTGAGTACTGATAACCACATACGTCCCACAGATTTACAAACATATGAACATTTTAATGACCCCAGCATATGCCCAATTTCGTGATAATCGGTCTAACACTTGTTTGCAGTACGGTACTCCACACCATGCACTATACATTTATACAGGCGCTGATATTAATCTCGTTTTGAAGTGTGCAAAATTTCATCAAGATGAGAATTCAAATGTTCAAATATTTGTTAAGCTTAAAGGACTTAACTGCGGGGTCATCATTCCCTAAAGTTACAAACTACTTATGAACTACCTTATACAAAAGACGACACAAACATCCATGCCCGAGGGGGGAATTCGAACCCTCGACCGAAGCGGCCGTGCAGACTGGCGCGCCGCAGACCGCTCGGCCACTGCGGCCGGCAAGATGAGAATTGGTTTCTCTGTCTGTTGTAAAATACCGTCATCCATGCATCGAAAGAAAACGTATGTAGACTAACCTTCCTGTTGTGTTAAAATTCATGCGTGTAAAAATTCTTAAGATCGGAATAAAACTAAAGATTTATATCGAACTATCTGAAAACGGGGCGATGTTTGGATATTCACTTCCTTATTGATTGAAGCCTTGATTAAGTACTTTTCCTATCCCTTCTCTTTTTGTCCATCTCATTTTTTCTAAATCGTGTTATAGAATAATTTATAAGAAATAATACTGTCTTGCATAATGTGCAAATTTATAAGAGGAAGAAAGGTACTTCGGTACTCCGTGTGAGAAACGTGGAGATGTCAGATACACTCCTCAGCATTGAAAGATTGCCCAATGATTTATTAAACGTAATAGGAAATTGAAGTCTCACTTTAAAATGCAATCTGTTGAATTTGAAAGGAATGTCTGTCGCAAATAAGGGGTATTCGTTGGATGTTCACTGTTGAATTCTCTTCCTTTCCTTGCAGAGGCAGCGGAGCGGCCGAGCGCATTGAGGCACCATGCTACGATGCGCGAGGCCGTTCCGCGTCGGAGGTTCGAATCGCCTGTCGAGCATGGATATTTGTGCTTTCTTTAGTATAAGTTAGTTCATAAGTGGTTTGTAAGTTTAGTGATTGATGACTCCGCAATCAATCCCATAACATTTGAACATTTTTGAAGCACTATAGAAATCTATTGCTTTCACTTGCAGTAGTGTGCACTTCACAGTTCTAAGTTGTCAACAGTCCTGTCAGATTTCAGGAATTTTCTTAGCTGACAGGAATACAGGAATGTCTCAGTAGTCAATAAGAAATGGATTAAAACGTTGTGCATTATGTGATAGGTTTTACGCACCACAGTATATATGATCTCATATTTATTAAATTAAATGGTGTACAACTGTATAATTTTGTACGTATATATTCAATTGTATAGTGCTGTACGTCTACGCTGTAAGTCTCTAAAATGTGTTAGTAGTAAAGAAGTAATAGATTAAATCCTGATGCGTGCTAGGGCGGTTTCCCTTGAACGTTACTGTTTTTGTCTTCAAATTTCATGGAATACGATTTCTTCTGTGATACAATTTCGAAGGTACATTCCGCTCTATGTGCGTATACTGTCTGTAATATTTCCTGCTGCTACCATTTGTAGTGTAGAAATTATAAATTGTAACATACCGAAGTTCGTAGTTGTACTCTATGTACAGAGGCAAAGTAGTAAGCGAGAAACTCTTTTTCCCCTGTCATCATTTTTCCGTGATTGTCAGCGAATAAAGATTTGAAATTAAAGTCAGATGCAAATCTAATAAGTACTCTCATTCTCATGCAGTGTATGTGGTTGTTTCCCCAACAGCAATTGTTATCTCACAGTAGATTGCGTGTACCAGATTTGGTTGATATCGATCCAGTGGTTTAGGAGGAAATGTGCACCACTGACGCGTGATGTAGCAATTTCTCGCGCATATTTTGTTTATGAGGGCATATCTAGTGAACTATATGTTGAACGTGATCCTTGAGGCGACCGTACTCATGATTTGAAGATAAAGTGTGCAAAATTTCATACAAATTTGAAGTTTAGATTTGTATGCGATACGTACATAGAAACACATGAACACTCTGCTTTATATATAAAGATCTGTTCTAATGTAGCCCGCCCCACTTCGCTATGTATCGTACGAATTATTAGGTAGAGAGTGCGATATGTCTTGTTTTGAAGCGTGCAATGTTTTATCGCAGACGGATGAACGACATAGCAGCGCATAAAATACCAATCTAAACCTAAGTGCTAATGCTTAATCGAAATTGCCTTTTCGTTTTTTTCGATTTTTTACGGTACCCTCCGTATTGTGAATCTGAAGCATACAGTGACCTGTTTATTCGTTTAGTCGGATCCCACTCTTCGTGACCTCATGAACCAAAGCATGCCAGTTTCCTCTGTCCTACAGTTTTCCCAGTAGGCCTTCCAGGTTGGAACACGTTGTTTCTGTGATTTCATCGATGCACTTCATCCTCTGACGTCCCCTTTTTCTAGTGCATTCAAGCTTTCCCACTATTAATTTTTTTCAGTGAGGCAAAACAAGAAATTTCATAAATCGAAAATAATAATATTTTCGTGAGGCTCATTGCCATGCTGCTAGTCTCTGTTTGGACGGCGGTGTGGCGACTTGCATGACCGTTACCTACACCAATTACCCAACCGGGACAACGGGAGGTACAGCTTAACGTGGAATTCGAACCACGTGTCATTTATGGTGTCTCCTGACACTGTTTGGAAGTGAAGGCTATGTTAAAACACATTTCAAAATCCACGATTCCAGCAAATTTCTTCTGATTACCGGTCGAGCACTTTACCACTATCTCAGACTAGAGGTCAAAACACGGCATCATCTATTCCAATGTTTGTAAATCTGTCGAACCAAACTGCGTGGTCATCAGTCCGTAGCTTAAAAACTACTTAAACTAAGGTAAACTAACCTAAGGACAACATACACACCCATGCCCTAGGAAGGACTCGAACCTCCGACGGCGAGCAACCGCGCGCTCCGCACCGAGGCGGCGTCATCTAATGTATACTTACGGAAAACCAGGAAACATTCCCCACACACAAAGAAAGAAAACAAGTTATGTCGACGTGTCCGGAAACGCTTAATTTCCATGTTAGAGCTAATTTTAGTATTTCATTTACAGATGAGGCTTCATTCCAACTTGATCAAATTGTAAATTTTCACAATCAACATATGTAGGCTGACGAGAATCCGCACGCAATTGTGCAATCACGTCGTCAACACAGATTTTCTGTGAACGTTTGGGCAGGAATTGTTGGTGATGTCTTGATTGGGCCTCATGTTCTTCCACCTACGCTCACTGGAGCACGTTATCATGATTTCATACGGGATACTCTACCTGTGCTGCTAGAACACGTGCCTTTACAAGTACGACACAGCATGTGGTTCATGCACGATGGAGCTCCTGCACATTTCAGTCGACGTGTTCGTACGCTTCTCAACAACAGATTCGGTGACCGATGGATTGGTAGAGGCGGACCAATTCCATGCCTCCACGCTCTCCTGACCTCAACACTCTTCTTTCATTAATGGGGGCGTTTGAAAGCTCTTGTCTATGCAACCCCGGTACTAAATGGTGACTATTCGTGCTCGTATTGTGGACGGCTGTGATACAATATACCATTCTCCAGGGCTGCATCAGCCCATCAGGGATTCCATTCCACGGAAATTTCCTGTAACAAAGTGTTTGAATCACGCTGGTACGTTCTGTTGCTGTGTGTTTCCATTCCATGATTAATCTGATTTGAAGAGAAGTAATAAAATGAGATCTAACATGGAAATTAAGCGTTTCCGGACACATGTCCACATGATATATTTTCTTTCTTTCTTAGGAATGTTTCCTGAAAGTTTGACCGTACCTTTTTGTAACGCCCTATATTACACGATAATTCAGACTTTAAACATAAATAACACCAAGAAACGTAAATACGAAAACAAAATACGTAATAACCAGATAAGACCAACAGCAAAATTCAACGCGTATCTTGTTACTTCACCTAATAATTTTAGCAACAACTAAGCAGTGACACATGACAGTATACTATTTATGTCATATGGACGTCAGGTTCATCTAGACGTAAGTAAAAATTAGTTTACAGTATGTATTTGAATAATCTCATACATAGTGTTTTCACAGACTGTATGAAAATTGCAATGAAATCCGAAACAGGTGTGTCGTAATCAAACCAATAAACATACAGGAGCTAAAAATGTTCTTTAAATGTTTGTATAGTTTATGGGACTTAACTACGGGGTCATCAGTCCCTAAACTTACAAACTACTTATGAACTACTTACGAACTAGGACGAGGGGGGATTCGAACCCCCGACCGGAGTGACCGTGCAGACCGTCACTGGAGCGCCTCAGTCTCCTCGGCCCCCGCGGCCGGCCATACAGGAGCTATTAGGACCTATTGTTAATAAGAGAAAAGTTAAGCTGGCAGTTTTGAAGCTTCTAGTGTTCTATGTAATCTCTCCACACTCGCATATAACCCAAAGAACAATCATAAAAACTCGCGAATTTGTCGGAGGAGTTCTTGGGGATGCTGCACACTCGCGCGTCAAACCACCTTGTATGATAAAAGCAGCACGGAAAATGAACTACGCACGTTCTGCTACAATAGAGGCACATAAATCGTCCTGTGTTCTGGTCTCATCTCAGGTGGTAATGATGTAGTTCCGTGCTTACATGTATTGGTGGTTGTTGCTCTACTTCCTCCTCTCGAAGCAATTTTATGAGTTAATGAAACACTGACGATTACCTGCTAGCTAATATATGTACATCTATGGGATCTAACTTATGCTAAGAGCAACACACACACACATCCATGCTTCAAGGAGGACACGAACCTCCGACGTGGAACGGCCGCCCAACCGCAGCATGGCGCCTTAGATCGCACGGATTGCGGCTCTGCCAGTAGCCCTGCTGAAAAATAAAATGTACTCTGGCTCAGGCACAACCACAAATTATGTCCTCAAAAACACTACGGTACCAGTGCTGATGCCTGCAACGAGAGGACTATTTACCTCAGTGAAAAGAAAGTAATCTCCAGTTATTGGTAATCTGGGAACATGCTGGTTTTTATTCCACATACAACTTATTCTTCCAACATTGCTCCTTACTACTGGTTAAGTTCAACGTCTAAGTTCTTGATGGTCTATTGAAAGTGGATGATGAAATATATTCCATGCATTACATTTTAGCACTTTATTAAAAAAAACACAACAGGCGTAAAAGTGTTAGGTATAATTGAATCGGTCGGTGGAGAAAGGAACTACGTCACTTTTTCATACTTTTCAGGAAACACAAAAAACTGTTTTATTGTTAAACTATTTAATGGATTACATTGAAATTTTCGACATTTACTGTACTCTAACCGTACATACTGTGAATGAAAATAATGTTTATGTATTCTAAAAAATATCATCTGAAAAAAAAATTAAAATTTGTAACATAGTTCCTTTCTCCAGTCAACGAAGGAATTAGTATATTTCATGACTATAATACATTCAAAGATACACATTTCTCGATTAAAACTCAAATTTATTGATAAATTATCTTCAACTGAACATGAAAACAACTATTTACTAGAATTCAAAGATCGGAATAGTTCATATCACAGTGAGTTATCACTTAATCGGCCATTTCAAAATCTCCTCATAAAAAATCTCAGCGGTTTCTACATGGATGTATTTCATCAGTTTCCAAAAATATCTTCAATTTTCTTTATACCGATTCATACTTTCTTCCCATCATGTAGGCCCTAGTCTTTTCAATCCAGTTTCAAATGAAACAATTTCAGTTATTGCCAGATTAAAGGTGTGACCAACAAAGCTGTTTATGAGATAAAAATGATGTTTCTTGCACTGGGATGTTCGGCAGGGGCAAGTTTTGCATAAAGTCGAAAGCTAGTCCAATAATGTCATCCCTGTCCATACATTCTAGACCAGTTATTGTAATGGATTTATAGGACTACCTGCTGCATCGCTTGTGAATGTCCAACTCAATTTGTGCACCTCGTTTACTACTGTCAGTGATATGTGGACTTTTAACTTAGCCTCAAGTTCTTCACATTTGACACATACATTAATTTGCGGACGTCCGAAATGAAAATTGTAATTCGCATGAAAATGTTTCCTGTGGAAGTCGTATTTCACATTTACGTCTGGACATTACTTGAGGAATGTTTCGTGCATATTTTTCAGGTCTAAGCGTGCATCTAGGTATTTAATCAGCATAGTGAGTTTCTTTGAGTGGGTATCTATCAAATTTATTACATTTTCCGCAATTTTGGTTATGCATCGATTTTTTCCACGCATGTCTTTTTGATATTTAGAAAGACGGTATTCAATCATTTACAACACTCAACAATAACCGTGACACCTGACGAAGTTGGCGCCAAGTTACTGTTTTGTTGCGCTGTTTACACCTGCATTCTGCAGACCAACGCCATCTGGCATGTAGTTGGTGCAGTACAAGCTCGGTAACAGTAAAATCTGCTGGTGGGACGCAACGTCACTGACTTGATTCCTTTCTCCTCAGTATGTATAAAATCGACTCCATGTTATTCCCACAGGAAGCAGCCAAACATAGTTCATTTAATCACAGTAAGTTGTATCTTGGTCTGTTTACTACATTTATGTAAAAAAGTGAAAATCGCCAAAAAGTAACTTAGTTCCTTTCTCCACCGACCGATTCAATTAATTAATTGACAGCTGATATGGATCGCATAAATAAAAATTCAGTATCTATAATTTGCTTCTCCAAAGCCATTAATTTACTTTTCTTTCAAAATATATGGAGTACTGCAATTATTGCCAAAGTATTACACATATTTTTCTTCATTTGTTACTCAAATATGACAGATAACGATCACTTTAACTGCCAGTGTACGTAAGTGATGTTACGTGTCTGCCATTTCTGCTCTTGTTCCATGTTTACCAAATTCTCATTGGTCCGAATCGGCAGTGTTTGAGTAATGGCTTTTTGTTGTCCCAACGCCAGTGATCTACTGCCAGTAACAAACTCTGCCGTTTGCCGCGTAGTAACGCAATAAGTGGAAACACGAAAATGTGTTTAGACGGCGATAACCGAACTCAATTTTCTCTCTCAAAATATACTGACACTAAATAGCCTCTAACGATAACATATGTGCTACAGAAAGGCAAAATCCTACTTCTTGAAAACATTATATTTTTTTTCATACAGCCACAAATGCTACAACTGTGGAAACTAGTTACCACGACAGAATATCACGACACAAAGCTTACAATTTTGAACATTGCTTCGTAGAGCACCAAGCGTAATAGTTTTTATTCCAATACCTTTACACAGCCCACAAGTTGCGTAGTAAAATAGTAACGAGTTGCAGCCAGTGGTGGCATGCAGCTACTGTTTTATACAATTTGTAAACACCTATTATTGTCTAGTGGATTAATGTGTTTTATATTTGGACTATTCTTGTAATAAATTTACACGATAAGAGCATTCATCGTCTGACACTTGTTATGTAATCATTTTCTGAGTATTTCTTCTAGCGAAGCCATCCTTGGTTGGTTGACGTTCAAAACGGATAAACTTTTCCCATTTTACAACGCAACGTGAAGGCCGTATGCATTTAGTGGAATAAATGACACAATGCTTTAAACAGAATATCAAGTGTCTGCATCGAGTCAGCAGTGCTACGACGGAACAGAGTTCTACGACTTGGAACAAAGTGTCATACTACGCGAAACAATGCCTCATGACTTATCTCTGGACTGACAGAAATTATAACGGACTTTGTAGTTTTAAGGAATGATATCTGAACTTTGTTAAGCTGAGTATGCATCAACAACAGTAAAGCTGAATATTCAAGTTATTTGTAATAATAAATTTCATGTGTGTTATTACAAGACCTACGCCGCATCGACAAATAACATCCCCACAATACATATTCTGTAGTTTCTTTTTATGTGTTTAATCTACTTTATTATTTCAGGGTAGCAGAAAGAGAGTTTTTTTTTCTAATTTTACGACGGATTTTACTGCGTTACATCTATTGTGTTTCTATTTTACATAGAATTTAAAGCCGTATATCTCTTTAGTGAAGAGACTAATGGGTGATATAAATAAAAAAAGTACAAGGGTTAGTAAGAGAGAAAATTAATAATGCGTACTATTTTAAAATGTTAAAGCATCTAAATTTTTAGTGTTCTTTGATCCTTCAGAAACTTGTGAAGGAGTGCATAACTATTCTTTTACTCACATTAACGTCTATTCTGTTACGAAAGCAAACAGCTTTAACCGATAAATTTTCCAACATCAGTAATCTGTAAAACATAGAGCTTCAGCTTGAAAGTAAAATGTTTTTCATCAGTCTACTTTTCCGCAAGTAAGAGGTATGGGGTAACTCTTCCAGTAAAACAAAGGTTTTCATCGTTCGGAGGCTTGTAATACGTATTATTTGTGGAGTAACTGCACGGATATTCTGTAGAGCCATCCTCAAAGAATTTGGTATATTAACTACAGGCTCACAATATATTTATTGATTTATGAGTAATATTGATCATGAAACATCCTGGCAGAATAAAATTGTGCGCCACGGTGGAGTAGCCGAGCGGTCTAAGGCGCTGCGCTGCGGAGCGCGCGGTTGCTCGCCGTCGGAGGTTCTAAATTTACATGGCATACTCTGCAAATCACATTTAAATGCCTGGCAGAGGATTCATCGAACCATTATACTATTTACATCCCATTCAAATGTTCAATTGTTTGTTAAGCTTATGAGGCTTAACTACGGGGACATCAGTCCCTAAACTTACAAACAAATTATCAACTACCTTATGTTATGGACGGCACAAATATCCATGCCCGAGGGGTGATTCGAACCCCCAACCGCAGTGGCCGTGCAGACCGTGACTGGAGCGACTCAGTCTCCTTGGCCACCTCGGCCGGCTACATCCCATTCCATTCTCGAATAGCGCGCGGGACAAAAGAACACCTGAATCTCTCTGTTCGAGCTCTGATTTCTCGTATTTTATTCTGATGATCATTTCTACCTATGTAAGTGGGAGTCAACAATATATTTTCGCATTCGGAGGAGAATGTTGGTGATTGGAGTTTCGCAAGTAGCGCACGCCGCAGCCATAAGCGCCGTTGTTGTAATGATCCCCATCCCAGATCCTGTAGCATTTCCGTAACGCTGTCTCCCCTGTATCGTGACAATACGAAACGAGCTGCCCTTCTTTGGACTCTTTCGATGTCCTCCCTTAAACCCACCTAATAAGGCTCCCACACTGGGCTGAAATACTCCAAAAATGGACGGACAAGTTTAGTGTATGCAGTTTCTTTTGTAGTTCTGTTGCATGTTTTAAGGGTTCTGGCAATAAAACGCAGTCTCTGGTTCGCCTTTCTCACGATTTTATCTACGTGTTCTTTCCAATTTAAATCTGAAGTAATAGTAATTCCTAGGTATTTTGTGGAGTTTACGGCCTTCACTTTTGATTGATCCATCTTTTACACAAAGTTTAACGGATTTGTTTTCGTACTCATGTGGACTTCACACTTCTCATTATTTAGAGTCAATTGCCAATTTTTACACCATACTGAAAACTTATTCAGTCGTTCTGGAGTTGGTATTGTCTTCAGATGATTTTACTAGACGGTAAATAACGGTGTCATCTGCAGACGTCCTAAGAGAGCTACTTAGATTTCCCCTAAATCGTTTATGTAAATAAGGAACAGCAGGGGACCAATAGCACTACCCTGTGGAACGCCCGATATCACCTCTGTTTTAGTCGATGCCTTACCATCGATTACTACGAACTGTGTCCTATCTGACAAGAAATCCCCTATCCAATCACAAATTTGGGGCGATATACCATAACCACGCATGTAAACGAAGGCTTCCGCGGCCGTTGTCATTGTATGTAAAACTCTTCTGGGTGTTGGACCGCATCGTCAAAATATCAAACACTTCACCGACGTTTCGGCCACTATTGCAAGTGGCCATCTTCTGGGTGTTACACCCCAGAAGATGGCCACTTGCAATAGTGGCCGAAACGTCGGTGAAGTGTTTGATATTTTGACGATGCGGTCCAACACCCAGAAGAGTTTTACATACCATAACCACGCAATTTGATTAAAAGCCGTTTGTGAGGTACGATGTCAAAAGCTTTCTGGAAATCAAGAAATACGGAATCGATTAGCGAACCCTTGTCGATAGCACCCATCACTTCGTATGAGTAAAGAGCTAGTTGTGTTTCGCATGAACGATATTTTCTAAATCCGTGTTGACCTTGGGTCAATAGATCGTTCTGTTCGAGATAATTCATAATATTTGAATACAGGATCTGTTCCAAAACCCTGCTGCAAATTGACGCCAATGAAATAGGCCTGTAGTTTAGTGGGTTACTCCTACTACCTTTCTTGAATATAGGTGTGACCTGTGCAACTTTCCGATCTTTTGGTACAGATCGCCGGCCGCGGTGGCCGAGGGGACTGAGGCGCTCCAGTCACGGTCTGCATGGTCACTACGATCGGGAGTTCGAATACCCCCTCGGGCATGGATATTTCTGCCGTCCTTAGGATTAGCTAGTTCGTAAGTAGTTTGTAAGTTTAGGGACTGATGACCCCGTAGTTAAGTCCCATAAGCTATACAAACATTTGAACATTTGGTAGAGATCCTTATTTGAGAGAGCGTTTTTATATGGCTGTTAAGTAAGGAGCTATCGCTTCAGCATAATGAAATAGAAATCTAATGGTTATACAATCCGGACCAGAAGACTTGTTCTTGTTAAGTGATTTTAGTTGCTGCACTATTCCGATGATATCTACTTCAACGTTACTCATTACGGCATCTGTTCGTAAATCGAAACCTGGAATATTGGTTTCGTCTTCTTTGGTGAATGAGTTTCTAAAAGCTATGTTTAGTATTCTTTAGTAGCGCTGTCATCGGCAGGATCGCCATTACTATCACGTAGTGAGGGTATTGTTTGTGTTTTTCCCTAGTATATTTAACATATGACCAAAATCTCTTTGGGTTTTCAGTCAAATTTCGAGAAAGAGTTTGGTTGTGTTAAGTATTGTAGACATCTCGCATTGAAATCCACGCTAAATTTCGAGCTTCTGAGTACGATCGCCAATCCTGGGGATTTTGTGTTCGTTTGAATTTAGTATGCCTTTTCCTTTGCTTCGATTGTTTCCTGCGGCATGGGTATGTGTGTCTGTCCTTAAGTTAGTTTACCTTAGTTTAAGTAGTTTTTAAGCTACGGACTGATGACCACACAGTTTGGTCCGATAGATTTACAAACATTTCATTTTTTTTTTTTTAATAAAATTGTGTGCGGGACTGGCATTCGAACGTGGGACCTTTGTCTTTCGCGGGGACAAGGACACGTCTGACAAATACGGAGATACACGATCAGCAACCTCAAGGAACAGAACTACTAGTAGAGAGAGAGCGAAAATAAGTAAATAAACGGTTGGTAGGTCCCAGGTTCAAATCGCAGTTCCAACACACAGTTTTAATCTGCCAAGAAGTTTAATAACAGAACACACTTTGCTGCAGAGTGTAAGTTTCATTCTGAAATATATCCATCTTTCGAACCAACAGATCAGTTAATACATTCAGTTCTAGGAACAAACACGATATACACAAGGAATTACAAACACTTACTTTTGTTCAAAAAGGGTTCCATTGCTCAGGAACACACATTTTCAATAATTTGTCAGCATTTAGCTCTGATTTGCTTCGTTTTTAAACTTTTGTATTTCCTTTGAAAAAATTTACCTAAAATTAGAAAGGTGGCTAAAACCTCATGATTAATACTGCAAAGTTGAAGGGCAACTGATTCCCTGTGTTTGAGGGAGACTTGTATCTTCTCCTTATTTGGATTACAATTGTTTCAGTTTAATTTTACGGTTAATTGTTTGGTTAATCATCGTGAATCCAATTATTTTTGCCATTATGGCAACTTGTTTGTAACTATCTTGATTGGACTGAATTATAATTTAATGTTAATAAAATGTGTATGACAACGAGTCTTGCCATTTCAAATGGGCTACGCCTTCCGTAACTGCTCCCGCCACACCAACCTATATTATTGGAGTGGCACAATCCTGAAAGAAACGTTTCTAGTAAAATTTGTATGGTTTAAAGGGGGGGGGGTCATGGAATGGTTGTCTCAAATAACCTTGAACATTCTTTTCAAGGTCAAACCAAAGCCAACTCCGCCGCGGTGGAATGGCTGAGAGCTCTAAGGTGCCTCGCTGTTGAGCACAGCCGGCCGCGGTGGCCGAGGGGATTGAGGCGCTCCAGTCACGATCCGCACGGCCACTACGGTCGGGGGTTCGAATCCCTCCGCGGGCATGGATATTTGTGCCGTCCTTAGTTGTAAGTAGTTGATAAGTAGTTTGTAAGTTTAGGGACTGATGACCCCGTAGTTAAGTCCCATAGACTCTACAAACAACATTGTTGAGCACAACGCTGCTCGTCGTCGAAGGTTCGAGCCCTCCCTCAGGCATATGTGTGTGTGTGTGTGTGTTTGTGTTTTGTCCTTAGCGTAAGTTAGTTTGTAGGCTTAGGGACTCTTGACCAAATTAGTTAAGTCTTTTAGATTTACAAACATTTGAACATCTTAACACGTTAATTATTTTTTTTTCAAGTGGTGGCCCCTATTTTTAATTTCATGGTGGTATTCTACGCGAAAAACTTGCATTTTTATTGCACACATTTTGTTTGAAAAACCAATGGCTTGTCGCCAGGGGACATTTCATTATAAGATTTCCAGGTTACCAGTATCTCGAGAAGCAAGTGAGATCGGGAAAAGTTTATCAAAATTCCCCAAAAGTTATGCTAATTATTTAGCGTACAAGCTGCACCCTTCTCTTCTCTGATACTGCCGGCTCAAGCACATTGCTGTTCTTTGAATAAGCACTCTCCGAGTTGTGCACATTGGATTCCAGTAATGCCGGACGGTATTGGCCTTAATTTCGTGGGTGGTTACGTTAAACTCGTGATGAATGCAAGTGGTGTAGTTAAATTTTGAAAATATTAAGCAAGACAATTAGTGTAATTAACAAATTCTATGGCCCTATCTGACAAACTTTTCAAAAGATCACTCACCTTTCCTTTCCTTACAAAATCTCCTACAGAGACTGTGCACACACAGATAGCAGAAATTTACTTACTCCGTCTGTGCAATGCGTACGACTCAATTAGAACGCTAATGGTAATGATAATGTAGAAAATTATGAATAGTAAGAGTTTTAACATCAAGTGATTGGCAAGTGGGTGCAGTCCAACCACTAAAGTCAGTAACTGATAAAATTAAGTCACGCAAGGAAATTTAAGTAAATCAGTCTTAATTAATGCTATGCATACGACATTAGTACTAGTTTGGTTCTTTATAGGATAGATGTGACGGTGGCTATTACTGTTGAACTTAGTGCAAAACGAAATAGAAAAATTATTCATTAATTCAACTGTCTGTTATCTTCTATCATCAATTTTAGCAAAATTGTCTTAACTGAATGATTATCACAGTCTCTAACAATTAATGACACTCACTTGATTGAAAAAATTGTGTAGAAATATTATTCCTGCATTATTGAGGATTGTCATACTAATCATGAGTGGTTAATTAGTTGTTCAAAGAAGATAGCAAAAGTACTGTCTAATGTTCTTGTATTTCAACAAAACTTAAACCTGCATTCACAGTAAATTACAACCAATAGCATTTAACTTATCATATTTATGAGTCCAGCGACGTGGTACTCTGCAGTCATATAAATGGTACATAAATTCATACAGAAATCATTTGATGGTGGCTCCTCCTTTGGCAGCTTGCTAGCAGTTCGCCGTGATGCTTCGCGAATCGAGTAACTAATCACTACCGTTAAAGTCCGAGATGACGCTACCGCGTTTCGGACGTCTGGGACGGTTACCGAACACGTAACGAATTTCTGCCTCAGCAGAACGAACGAATAAATGTTTCATTAAGATCAATTCTTACTTCACTTATGTTCACTGTTTCACATAAACTTTCATATCGTTGCACTTATAACAAATTATAAATTTCACTTTGTTTAACTTTATTATTTATATTGTTCGAGCACTCCCCGGACCGCGTACGAACGTCTGATCTACGTCACGGGGCGGTAGATACTACTGCTTGCCTGCTCTCCCACAGGTGAGCGCTGCTATCTGACCTGAGGAGCCATATCGATAACTGTTCACAGAGAAATATTTTGCATTGACATATTAAACATAACAAGTAATCGCAGTCATAGAAAACATACAATGTACAAATAAAATTAAACAATATATACATAAAAAATTACAATACAGAAAATAAATAAATGACAGAAAATGTTCACAGTTAAGTTACCTACATACATTGTGCATCACGATAATTAATTAAGTCACATAAGAAGTTAATTACTACATATTCAAACTGGTTCAAACGAATAATATGGTTAAAAATGATGCTCATTCCTTGTTACAATGTAAGGCTTACCTTAAGGTTTACCTTCCAATCTAATAAAAAATTTGGCGTACCATGTGAAGAATAGCCTTCATTGATGTTGAATACAGTGTTAAGGTCATATCGAGATAACTATTCCATGACCCCCCTTCAAACCTAACGACTTATGTTCAATTGTTTGGGGACTTTTTGAGCCTCCATGCAATTATCGTTCACGAACAACGGTGGATATTGTGCCATAACACCGGTCTGTAGTTGTTCCGGATTGGTTTGAACAACAATGTAGACAATGTCAGCGGAACATTTAGCCGCTGAGTGCCCGACGCGAATCGAACATTTAAGGGACGTATTCGAGAGGTGAGGACACTTTATACAATATCCTGCGGCAGCAACTATTTACCCGTTATGGTGTTGCAATATTCCTGCAGGGGACATCCAAAGAGTGCATGCGACGTCGAATTTCTTCACTTTACCGGTCAAACAGAGATCCGACCCTATATCGTACCATATCAGTTCTTGATCAATTTCGCTTGAAGTGTGTTCCAACGTGGTTAGGTTAATCAGTAAACTGGCAATTGCAAAGATGTAAGGTAAAGCAACGTGAAAAACAACATTTCCGTCTTTTTGCTCCTCAAGACAACGTACGGGACCGTACGTACCGTACATACTGCAATGAACGTTACGTCATCGCATAGCACTGTTTCTGCGATCCAACGCCCAGGATATTTTAGTGGCAATTATAGTGGCACTGTCTTTAGGAGACAACACTTGTATTCACATTACATTTATATGTTATTCACAGCGCTTGGAATTAATAAGAACGCATTAGTCTCTTTTTCCCCCTCTCATTGGTGACACAGCTTAGCTACGACAGCTCATGGACTGTGGTACATGTCAGTAACACGCTGACCATTCGCATGAATCAGGAAATGAGGCTACTCTCCCCCAATCAGAGGCTGGCCAATCCTGTTAATTGAGAGCAGATTCGAGCATTTATACACAGTGTGCCATCATTAGCATCGCCGCAAGCAGCAGCTTTAAAGCTCCAATTTAACGGTGCTTTGCTGGTCGCGAATGTGATTGCATCCTTTACAGAGACTGAGCAGCTCCACCACTGTACCATTTGAGATGGCTCTCGTGCTTCCATACAGTAGACGTTGACGTCGTAAACACACACAACTAACACTGATTTATTTTCTCGTGTTTTAAGAAAATAAAATATAGCGTAAGTGAAATATTTAATTTAAAAATGTTCACTAGATCGAAAATCAGAGCTTTTTTATTTATTTATTTTTCTTACTGTAAATAGGACAGCGAGTCGTAATTCTAGGGCTACTCATATCATAATGTTAATTTGTGAATGTGAAACTTAATATTAGTTGTAGTTAGAGGAAAAACTTACGTGATTGGAATGAACACAAAAAGAAAATCATGCGTGGATGCAGCGTTACGATTGGTAAAAAGAAGTGGACACTGTCATATCTATGACTCTGAAATTTTGTATCTCATTAAAGTATCCAACTGCAGAATAGTAATAACACTGATATTATCAGATGAACATGAAAAACTAAAGTTGTACGAAAATTCAACCTCCGTGCTAATTAGGTGCGACTTTAGAAGCTATACACAATAACAACATCGTTTAGTGATTTTGCGCAATGGTTCATTTTCAGTTACACCCACTAATGCTACGTCGATAATGTTGCTAGCAGCGTAAATCAAATTATCGTATTAACCATGTCTCTAAATGACGTTATTAATGTCTACGTGATTTCGCTTTCTATTAGAGTAACTACATGCTCGTTTTCATCCGTTGTCAATAAATCTGAAACATATTCCTAAAGTTGATTTCTTCATTTGAAAATATGCGATGAGAGAAAGACAAAATGGTTAGACAGATGGACGAGTTTGAGATGGACAGCCGCGGTGGAGTAGCCGAGCGGTCTAAAGCGTCTCGCTGCGGTTGCTCGCCGTGGACGTTCGAGTCCTCCCTGGGGCATGGGTGTGTGTGTTTGTCCTTAGGTTAGTTTACCTAGGTTTAAGTAGTTTGTAAGCTACGGACTGATGAACACGCAGTTTTGGTCCGATAGATTTACAAACATTTGAACATTTTGAACACGCCCCCGCTCCCTACCGCATCTGTTGACACCCGTGGGCAGTGGATGACATGGCGGTCGGTCGGTACCTCTTGGGCTCTCGCGTCCTGTATGGGGCCGAGTTTAGTTCAGTTTAGTTTACTCATTATATTACAAAAATTTAAGACGCACCACATTGCAGTGCCATTATTTAAAAATAAGCTGCCTACCTCCCTTCATGCTTCTATCTCTCACAAAACTTTTGCAATGTCATAAAATTTAACTTGTATTTTTGGGTCGTTTTCAACTTGCTTCATTTGCTGCTTCAACATATGTTTCCACGGGTGTAGTGACTCCATCAGTATACTTTTGGAAATGACTTATTGTAAATAGATATAATTCTTTTAATTACGAGACAGCAGAAACACCTCGGGTAAGTAACAAATTGCCGTTGTCACTGTGTAACAACTGATCCCATGATACACCATTTTATGTTGTGGGAAACATTGATTTAAATTGTTTGCGTATACGTTTCATGTATATTACTACTTACCAAAATGTTGGACACTCAACTCTTACATAATAGTACTCAGCAGTGGTCTACGAACTATGAAGAAATATACAATGCGTAAGAAAATTACTTCAGCATAACAAAAACACGTTCCTAGTCACTAGCGTCTTATTACCATGTGACGGACAATATCGAAAGTATGAGAGGCGGAAGTTTTTCCATCGAGGAAACTGCTCCAACGCTTTTTTCCCCCTCATGTATCAGTTTTCCCCGTGCAACAACTAGCCCCGGTGTCCCCCGTTTACTGGTCTATGTTCCAAAGAATCATTTTATTTACTTCATCATTGATTACATATCACTCAACCACAGCGAAGCGTGGCTTCACTTATCTAATGTATACTAATACGAGAGGGAGATGGAAAATAAGCGTCCCCTCTCGACTCTTGACAGTGTATGAAAGGAAGAAAATAGAATGAGACATTAAAGATATCTTTATTTTTCTACCTAATTTCCGAGTACATTGAGACCTTTGTCAAACCGCTTTATAATCTTCAAAAAGACGTCCAGGAGGAAATCAAGGCGTTGCCTACGGAAGAAGCGTTGAACGGCTATACGCGAAAGATGATCCAGCAGGTGAACGCGCACGTGGAAGACACAGATACACCATAATGAATCGGTCGGTGAAGAAAGGAACTATGTCACTATTTTGCACTTTTCATGTTAAACTATTTAACAGATGGCATTGAAAATTTCGACATTTGCTGTACTCTAACCATACATACTGTGAATGAAAATAATTTTTATATATTCCACAAAATGTCCTCTTACAACAAAAAAAAAAAAAAAAAAAAAAAAAAAAAAAAAAAAAAAAAAAAAAAAAAACCTTGAAATTTGTAACATAGTTCCTTTCTCCAGTGAACGAAGTAATTGGTACTTTTCGAGAGTATAATACATTCCAAGATGCACATTTCTGGATCAAAGCTCAAATTTATTGGTAAATTATCTTCAGCTGAACATGAAAACGACAATTTAATAGCATTCAAAGATCGGAATAGTTCATATCACACTGAGTTATCACTTGAAGTTAGCAATTTCAAAATCTCTTCATAAAAAAATCTCAGTGTCTTCTCCATGAATGTGTTTCATCAATTTCTGAAAATATCTTTAATTCCTTTTTTATAGATTGGCACAACTAGAAATTATCATGGAAATGTTTCATATAGAAGTCGTATTTCACATTTACGTCTGTATATTTCCTAAGGAACATTTCGTGCAAAGTTTTCAGACCCAAGCTTGCACCTAGGTATTTCATTTCCTTTCATTGAGTGGGAACACTGTGATACTGGGTACTATGAAATTTATTACATTTTCCGGAATTTTTGTTATGCATCGATTTCTTCGTTTTGACATTTAGAAAGACGATATTAAATCACTTACAACACTCAATAATAATCGTTACACCTGACAAACTTGGCGCCAAATTACTGTTTTGTGTCACTTTCTACACCTGCATGCCGCAGACCAACGCCATCTAGCACGTAGCTTGTGTAGTACAAGCTCGCTGACAGTAAAATCTACTGATGGGATGCGACGTGCGGCAGAGAAAGGAACTAAGTCACTGACTTGATTCCTTTCTCCTCAGCATGTCTAAAATTGACCTCATGTTATTCCCACAGGAAAAACCAAAAAAAATATTGTTCCTTTCATCACAGGGAAGTGTATCTTGGTCTGTTGACTACAATTCTGAAAAAAAGTGAAAATCACCAAAATGTAACTTAGTTCCTTTCTCCACCGACCGATTCCATTGTATAGAGCTCAACTATAAATATGGCAATGACTTTCTGTTTCGAGTTATGACGATGGATGAAACGTTGGTGCACAATTACAGGCCCGAATCGAAGGCCGCATCCATGGAGTGGAAACATCCGTCATCAACTGTCGGAAGGAATATCAATTAATACAAATAAATAAACCCAGAGACGGATTTACGCCTCAAATATGTCAAAGACGTTATTGATATATCTGAAGAATTGAATTAAAATTTGTGGTGCGGCCGGGAATCGAACCCGGACCTCTCTTTTTTTTTTTTTTTTTTTTTTTTTTTTTTTTGTTCTATGGGTAGTTCTGTTTGTTGCGGACGCTGATCGTTTTTGTTCGTTCTTGTTCGGTTTATTGTTGGCTCAGCTTTTTTATTACAGAGAGCGTTGAGCCCTCTGACCAGGCGCGCTGAGCCACGGCGCCCGGCCAACCGTTAGACTACCACACCACTAACATTTAAGGCGCCTTGGAATAGTCTATGTACGATTTCCCTCCACAACAAAAACTTTAATTCAGCTTCTTTTTCCAAAGATAATTGCCACTACTGCCAAGGCTCTCCATGCAGCGGAATAGCACCTCAGCAATGGACATGGTGGAACAATCCTGTTACGGTGATATAAATATCAATTAATACAAGTAAATAAACCCAGAGACGGATTTACGTCTCAAATATGTCAAAGACATTATTGATATATCTGAAGCATTGAATTAAAATTTGTGGTTCGGCAGGGAATCACCCGGACCTACATGCCTACTAGGCAGACGTCTTAACCGTTAGACTACTATTTAGACCCTGCCGTACCACAAATTTTAATTCAATGCTTCAGATATATCAATAATGTCCGAAAGAAGTTCAAAAGCAGTCCGTCTGCAGGTAAAGTGCTACTCACCGTTTTCTGAGACGACCATGAAGTTTCGTTGCTGGACTGTTTTGGAGGCTACAACCATGAATACTGCGCAGTACAGTGCCAGTCTGTCGAAATTGACAGAGTTGATTCGGAAAAAGTGGCCTGCCTTCTCAGATCTGGCATTCTGCTGTTGGCTGACAATGCGAGACAACACTTGGCGAAGGAAACGTAAAATCAAATTGTAACTCTTTTTGGGAGCGCCTTCACCATCCGCCATAAAGTCCTGATCTCACACTAAGTGACTTCCTCATGTATTCAGATTTGGAGAAGGCTCTCGGCGGAATGCGCTGTGGAAGCAATGCTGACGTTAAACACGCCATTCAACGCTACTTCCGTATGTAACGCCTTGCTTTCTCCTGGGCGGCAACTTGAAGCTTACAGAGCGATATGACAAATCTCAATGTACTTGGAAATTTTGTAGACAAAGATACGTCTTATCTTTAATGTCTCATTCTATTTTTTTCTTTTCATACGCCACTCTGACCACAGTCGACAGGGGAAACGTATTTTCCAACTCCCCCTGGTAATAAAACTGCTGAGCCGTAGTTTCTTGTTTTTGTCCTGAACGCAACTAACTCCATATCGGATAATTTTTGTGATGTTTATGACATAAAAATCGCATCACAGTAAAAGAAGTTGCGTAAATGAAATTTGTATGTGTAACAGCCGTGTCTTTCTGTTTGTCTACTGGTACCATGTGTCTGTGCACGTCGCATCTGGAGCGCCAAGTCGTGGCCGCTTCCGCCAGATGTTCGAGCCCTCTGTTGGACATGGGCGAGCGACTCGTTAGCGTAAGCTGGTTTGTTTGTAAGACCAGAACCCGATGGCCTTGACAGTTTGGTGTCTTATAAATGCAAACATTTGAAAATTGATGCCAGACTCTAAAACTAGTAGACGACTATTCATGAAGGTTCCACCTCCAACTTGTGCTAGTGGCGAGGAAATATAGGAGCTTTGTAAAATGTAAGCTTTTATGGCCCTATTTGCGTAGTTGCGGTTGCTCGCCATCGAGATTCCAGTCCTCCCTCTGGTGTGGGTGTTTGCGTTGTCCTTAGCATATGTTACTTTAAGTTAGTTTAAGTAGTTTGCAAGCCTAGGGACTGATATCCAACGACTTAAAGTCCTTTAGATTTACAAAAATTTGAATATTTTGTCGTAGTTGTGTGCGGAACTCGTTGTTACTCTTATTAATGCAACTGCAAGTTTTTAAATATTATTATAACAGATCGAAACGTTGTTGTTGAATGTTCCCTAACAATCTATGGCTTCTTTTAGTCAAGATAAAGCAGAAATTCATTTCTATCCAATTCTATTGACCATCTCCTCAATAGTTACCGAATCTATTATATCTTCAGCATACGTTTGTAGTACCATATTCCAGAGACTATCATCTTTTTGTTGGAACTCCTTACCCTCCAAGTTTCACTTCCAAATAACGCTACACTCAAGGCAAATGATTTCAGAAAGGACTTTCTAACATTTAAATTAATAATGTATGTCAGTAAATATCTCTTCTGTAAAAGTGAATTTTTCATTTTCTTTTCCTTGGCCAACATACCGAAGTAACAAAACTCATCCGCTACTTTTATTGTCTAGTTACCTAATCTGATTACTTCATCACAACCATATTTTGCTAAACTACCTTCCTGCACCATTGTTTCGCTGTCGTCAATGTATATCATTCGAGACCCCCTCCATTCCGTTCTGTTGCTCTTCCTAGTCCTTTGCTGACTGTGACAAAATAACAATGTCATCAGCAAACCGCAATGTTTTAATATCTCCTCCCTGAACATTTTACTTCCCTAAATTTCATAGAATTTGAGAAAAAGTGTTCGGAAATATTGACAAATTATACATAATAAATACTGTTTTATACAGGGTGTCCCAGTTTTCTTGCTCACTCAAAATATCTCTGGAACAACAACAGCTATTGTAAAACGACATTCACCGGTATCAATGTAAGGCAGGGTCTCATGAATGTAAATATTTTGAAACATTCTAAAACGAAAGCACATTCTTTGTAATCAAAGTTACATATTTTGAAACGGACACCCTTCATTATTTCATCAGCAATCCATAGTATGGCAGATCAATAACCAATGACGTTGATTGCATCGCAATACATCAGTTACATGCAGAGATATTGCGAAGAGAATTTGACGTTTGAAATATACGAAGATCGCTACTAGCACGGTGAGCTCAAAGATTATCTGGAGTTTGTACTGTGTATTATGAAAAAGTAGTGACGTTCGACGCCATATTGGTGAACGTATATCTTTCATACACTATTCTGTTGTTATGTACTTATGAAGAATTTAACATTATGAAATTTCTAATAGTTTTTACTAGTTGCTTATCTAGAAACTAACTGATATACAACAGGCACTATCGGTCCTGAAAATGTGAATACTATATACAAAATATTCTAGACATGTAATTAACCGTCCTCCCGAATCGAAACAGTAGAAAAAGACAAGAGTTGTGAAAACGTATACCTCAGTTGCTTTTTTATTCTGTGCTAGTGCTTCTTCTGCGTTGCATTTAAAAGTTACACAGTTGTAAACACCTAAATAAAGTGTAATAACGAAAGACTCGAAGCGTATGATATAAGCATGATTTTCCACATGGAGTGTATATCGAATTCGTTGGTTCAAATGGAAATCAATATACACAACAGGCAAATACAAAACTAAACATTAGAAATACAATAGCAATGCAATTTATTCACTAAACGAAATGTGATAGAAAGATTACTTCTGAAGAAAAATATAACTCAAATATGCTTTTGAACTGTATTTCATTTTCTTTGACTTCCCTAAAACCGTAAGCGACACAAACCTCATCAGTATGTCTTTATTAAAGTAATCAGTCGTTTATAAATTATTTTCAAAAGACACAAGATTCAAAACAATAACACAACCTATACGTACGGAGTAGCCTTCTTAACTGTAGTAGACCGTCACGATTTTGACAGATCCAAACCACTACAGTGTAACTGCGATCACAGGTCCTGAAACTCAAGCGAGTCTTACGGCTGAGTCTCAGCACGTGCGCTAACCGCGCGTTTCGCGTATTTCAAGCATAAACTTTCTTCAAAATATCTCGGGTTGTAATTGCGTATTGCAGCGCAATCACTTTATTGTTTATGTCATTTGTCATACTATAGATTAATGATTAATTAACATAGTGTGACCATTTAGAAACAAATAAATTTAAATAAAAGATACGCTTCGTGCTATGGCGTCTTGCTGCAGTGGGCGTGCCCGTTCCCCATCGGAGTTTCGATTCCTCCTTCGGTCATGAATGTATGTGTTTGTGTGTGTTGACCTTACGTTAGTTTAGTGTAAGTGTTTCGCAGCAACACAGACACCACACACACACACTGTCTTAACAAAAGACACAAACACAAACAGCAAAAGTAGTAGTAGTTCATAGTTTAAAATTGCATTAAAATAAAATCAATTGTAAGCAGTAGTAAAAGTAATAATTTAGCAATAGGAAATAGGTTATTATATTAATTAAAGAATGAAGTAGTTCGTATGTCTAGGGACTGCTAACCACAGTTACCACTGTAGAAAATTCTTTATTTTGCAGATCTAGATTTCGGTAAGTGTCTTGCCATTATCAATGCTTTTCTCATATTATCATTTTATGCATGTGCATTGCTTAACCCTCATAGATGGTATCTAACAAATTTTCCACAGTTTAGTTGCAACAGTGTAAGTAATTTGTAAGTCTAGAGACTGATGAGAATTGCAATTTGGTTCCGTAGCTTTACAAACATTTGAACATTTTGTTACTTGAATCTCGGTGTGACGCGTACCGATTTTAAGTATTAAAGAGTACGACAAAAGTGGGTGACGCTGTTTTTTTTTTTTTTTTTTTTTTTTTTTTTTGTATACTTCCGATGGGAGCCAGAAGCAACTGTGCAGGTCTCTACTAACGACTCCGCTACAGCACTGCTCGCAATGTACACACGAACCGTGTGCTGCCATTTTTGGACACAATTTACTCTTTTTTTTAGAATCGCTGTATCTTCCGCGCAGCTGTGTTTACGCACTTGCCGTTAGGTTGGCTGCCCGTCCACAACAAAAGAAAATAGAGTTGCGTGGCGCTGTTGAATGTGTGTGTGTGTGGAGGGGAGGGAGGACATTCACGTGTGCGCCGGTCGTACCCAACAGCCGTGTAACCCGTTCTGGGTGGAGATTGGGGGAGAGAGGGTTTGTAGGGCGACACCGGCGGACGCTACCGCGGTTAACTGCAGTGCAGGAGACGACGTGTATCTGAGCGTAATCGCCGACGCAACGGGTCGCTCTCCGCTGCGGTACGTTCGGCCGGTGCGTTTAGCCGCCGGCGGGGACCGCTGGCCAACGGAACCGTTTCGGCCCCGACAACGGCAGCGTCAGCTGCGCAACGCCCTGTTTGGCCGGGATAATGGACGCCCAGCGGCGCCCATACAGGCACAGCACCTGTCCCTTTTTCGCTTCCTCGGGTCCCAATATTTCTCTCCCCCCCCCCACCCCCTCTTTCTCTCTCTCTCTCTCTCTCTCTCTGTTCCCCTTGCCTGTAAACATCCATCTCTGTGCTTCTCACTACTATACCCGGACCGACCGCAAACAGCACCCCATTCTGGCTATCCTATGTAGTGGCGGTTGGCGGTACGGCCTAATTGCTGGTCCACGTAAGCGGACGCGCAAATGTTTGCGATTAGCGGAGAGCGAGAGGAAGGGACGTCGTTTGCCGCAAGTTTGCAGAACCACGGACTGCTACCTGGTGCGGTAGGCCGTTGTCGTTTCGTAACCACATCCACCTCCAAGCGGGTGACATGCCGGCCGGAAGAGGCCGCACTGCTCAGATCGAGTCATGAGCACTGTTGCACTGACGTACATCATAATAACTACGCACAATGGCCAAATGTAGCCAACTCTAACATTACTAAATGAAGAGCAGAATCGAGTGTACGCTCTACGCGATTATTTTTAACTTGTTAACCAGATTTTGGCTTACAAGGGCATCATCAGGCATCGTCAGTTTCTTTCTTTCTTCATTTGTTTTTTATCGAAAATGAAATTTTCTACACAGTGTTTCCGTGAGAGCGTTCAAAATGTGAACAGGAGGATGAACAATCAGATGTATGGAAAGTGGATGTCGAAGGAGCCAGCTTAAACAAATGGTAACGAAATCACGATAATGTTATCTCTATTATTTAAATTAGTCACAGTCAGTGCTTTAGTTGGGCCGGTCGCCTAAAATTCAAACTCGTTATTAGCCTGCCGGCTAAAATTCCTTTCTTAGATCTGTAGAAAATAACATAAGTGTAAATTGTCGAACGGATTCCGGAAAGAAATCCATGCCCGAGGGGGGATTCGAAATCCCGACCGCAGCCACCGTGGAGACCGTGACTGACACGCCGCAGACCGCTCGGCCACCGCGGCCGGCTAAAAAAAATGTTCAAATGTTTGTAGCACTTATGGGACTTAACTACGGGGTCATCAGTCCCTAAGCTAACAAACTACTTACGAACTAGCTAAGACTAAGGACGGCACAAATATTCATGCCCGATGGGGGATTCGAACCCCCGACCGTAGTGGCCGTGCAGACCGTGACTGGAGCGCCTCAGTCCCCTCGGCCAGCGGACGGCTAGTTCATAATGTTACACGCCTACGATTTATGTGTAATTAAAGCCGTTTCCGAATATATTTGGTTGGAGTACAACACGAACATTGTTTTAGCCCACTATAAAGCAAAGCACTGATTATTTATCTCCAGTAAGCGCATTTTTATCGTCAGTAGATCTTATTCAAACAACCGTTTCAACAATGGGTAACCGTTTTATATATTGACAACGCCCTTCTTGTTACTTTACGAGAACATAACGTATCGTAAAATAAGTATATGGAAGATGTCTTTAATGCGCCGATTGATTTAGTCTTTAAACTTTCGTAATTTGCAAGTGTAAATATGATTAAAAGTGTTACCCAAAAATGCCTTATAAAATACACAACTCATTTTACTGTATTTTACAGGTTTTTATGTCACACCTTGGTACCAGAAGTGAAATAGTTAAAAATGAAATTACTCCCTTAACTGTGTGTTTACTGGGCTAAATTTTACCAACCATTACGGTGGCTTCGCGTGATAATATTAGTAATAGATGGTGAATAGCGAGGATCGTGTGACGTTGCCATTAGCCAATCGCGTGACAACGCAAATGTTTTGTCATGAAACCTTGGCTTTTCGAGGGCAATTACTTTTAATTACCGTCAAGTCCACATACAAGAACCTGTCAATCATAGAGCAGGAACAGCATTTTTATTTACTTCATGGTCTCTACGATAACCTAATGGAGTCATTCAATATGATCTGAACAATTTGGCAAAGATTTTCTATCGTGTAGTTGATGTTGCCAACATAATCACTCAAGGCCGCCTAGATAGAAGGTAAAATTTTACCCTTTACTGCATAATATGGTGACTTCAAAATAAGTACACCAAAATGTACGGTACCGGTACATTATTCCAGTGGCATAAAATGTCTGTAGCAATAATTAGCTTTAAAATGTAATTGTGCGTTATTTACAATGGAGTTTTCACGTTTCATAATTGTGGCACATAAAAATTTGGATTGTTTTTGAAGAATGAAGATACCATAAATGCATCAACTTTAGGGAGGTTTCCGCCGTCACCCTTCACATAATTCTTTTCTATTGTGGCATAAAAGCTCTAAACGGGTCTACATTCCGAAAAAACTAAACTTTACGCAGAGAAATAAAGGAAACGCTAACAACGATACAGCTCCGTCTTCTACTTGCCGCGTCCTAGTGGTCTGTGACGTCACCACTATTTCAGCTAATAACACAGCGTTTCCGATCACGTGATCTAATCGTGTAATTTAATAATTTTTTAAGCTTCAATTACGTAAAAATAATAGAGGTTTTGTAAGAATAATGGGCTTAAATGCTATATGCATGTTACAGTCATTCGGAATAACAACAATTCTATATTTTTAACGCGGGAAAATACCCTATTGGAATAGATTACGCAAAATACAAATAAAAGAAAGAAATTTTGTAAAAAACAAATTAGCTTTCTGAAGTTACTGTAAGCTGTTAGAATCATAGCTATAAGAAAGAAACTGTTTACAAATTTAGTATATCCGGCACGGCGTCTGCAGTTCTCGAAATCCGCTACCTCAACTTGGCCTAGCCCCCTCTGACGTCACGGGGTACAGCGTTGTCAAGTTGGTGACTCCGGCCTTTAATATGTTCTGATTTACCCTGACAAATATTTCTGGTTCCGAATCACAATTCAGTCAAGTAATGCCGGCCACGGTGGCCGAGGGGACTGCGGCGCGCCAGTCACGTTCTGCACGGCCACTACGATTGGGGGTTCGAATCCCCCCTCGGGCATGGATATTTGTGCCGTACTTAGTGATAGCTAGTTCATAAGTAGTTTGTAAGTTTAGGGACTGATGACCCCGTAGTGAAGTCCCATAAGCTGTACAAACATTTGAACATTTGAACAGATACGAGAATTGGAATGTACAGACAATGTGACAGGCAGGATGATTGGCTGAAATATCCAGGGAGATGAAAAGATATAGGTTGGAATCACTCAAGTAATTCTAAATCCCGTGAGGTCTCACACACAAGTGACTTCACCTATACCCACATAAAATGAGCTTTCAAGTGACCTAGGAGGCCATTTAACAGGACAAAGTACATGTCACTGAGATCTGCGAAATTTTACTGTACCGCTCCACTATATTGTACTGGACTTCTCTAAATAGCAGTAACTAATGAATGCGTATGTCGTTCATTCATAGCACATTCTGTCACAGGACAATGTAAATACCATACAATAGAGTCAGTCATCTTGTGGACGAGTAATGTAAAGAATTACTTATACATTATCGGCCCACACTTTCACAGATATTGTTCATTACAAGTGACAAGTTTCGGCCGATTTAGCTGCCATATCAGACGATTTTTATTAAATAGTTGAAAAATTACCTCGTCGTCATATTCGTGCACGTTCTGAATACGACGTCAAGGTAGAGATGGTTTTATTAATGTCGTTCACGTCCTCAATATGATGAGGAGGTGTATTTTATGGTTTCGCAAAAATCTTCTAAATAAGGCAGCTGGATGTGCCTAAACTACTCATTTGATATAAATATTTTCCATGCAAGCGAAAGTGGGTTTTTATAAAAGGATTCGGTTGTCCGAACATCCGCAACGGAGTATACCGTGCATTTTAGAGGAAACATTATTTTCAGTTGCACACTTTATTTATTTTATAAGACCGGTTTTGGATACTTTAAATTCCATAGTAGGCTGATAACAACTGAAAGAAAGGAAACAAAACTAACTGGTAAATCATTACAACTATTTGTATGTAACATAGTAACAAATTTAGGGATGTGACTAAACACAATGAAAATAAACTAAAACACTCAATGTAGAAGAGGGTGGCTGATCGCACCGGCTGCAAAAGGAGGGAAGCTAATGTAGGGGTAACAACCCATGAACTGAATTACCCTAAGGCCGCTTAAACATTACACGATTTCGCCCGTACGGAAAAAAAAATCCGTACTGGTGTAAATCGTTGTCGGTTGATTTTCACACTGAACGATTTTTAAACGTTAGACATCAGTTCCCTTGGAAGTGCGGCCTGGTACCGTTCTCTTATGGATCGTGAGCAATACGGCGGGGGTTGAGACAGAAAAAAATTAATAATCTTTAAACCAATTCAATGTTATGGTGAAAGTTTGTTATCAAGGCCACTTGTGACAGTTTCGCTGGCCGCGGTGGCCGAGGGAACTGAGGCGCTTCAGTCACGGTCTGCACGGCCACTACGGTCGGGGGTTCGAGTCCACTCTCGGGCATGGATATTTGTGCCGTCCTTAGTTGTAGGTAGTTCATAAGTAGTTTTTAAGTTTAGGGACTGATGACCCCGTAGTTGAGTCCCTTAAGCTTGACAAACATTTGAACATTGGTGACAGTTTCCTTGACACTTTCCCATCTTTCGCTTACCTCACTGACGTTACCGCGACCAGCGTGCTAACTCGTCTAGTTGTAATAGACCGAACGCTGCACGTGAGGTCCGTAGGCGGTTGTCACTTAATATTTGACTAACCCGGTGTCTTCTCTCTCGTAGATGTCCAGTGCAGAAGCACACAGCTCGTAGACTCGAAGTTTTATGAGGTGAGGCTGAAATTGAAAGTGGTGGATACTGTGGCTGTGTAACTATCATTAACGATGTCGATGTATTTCTTCAGAGAGGCCAGTGGCTCTTTTATTTTCACCAATCACACGAATACAGAACCCACAAACTGCATGTTGACGTCAATATTAGTTTCTATTTTAAAAATTCACGAAAATAACGATGTTGCAGTCATAACAGACTTTGACTTATATCGCACGCACTTTACAAATATTTTTAGCCCCATTATCGACCGATTAATACAAGACGTTTTCGCAAGTGCCGCTAGATTTTTACCGTGTCATGGTTCGCAGTGAAATGACTAGCAGTGGAGCTAGGCTCCACACTAGCGCCTGGAGTTTTGGCGCCAACCGACACTTCTAGAACGTCACTCTCACTCTTTTCCTGAAATACTTAACCTAATAAATCTGTAAAACAATAGTGTAATCACAAACAATTTTGTTAACAGACATTATGCCAATATAATTGATAACTGAATTTTTATTTATAAAGTAATTAACAAAATAGCTGGGAGGTTGTGGCGCATAAAAATATAGCAACAGCCAATCAGGTCGCTGTTAGAAAGGGGCGGAGATTTCCCACGAGACCGTACTTACAGTATTATTTGGCTACTATCTGGCACAGCCACTTCCTACTACGTAAACAGTATTGTTATTAAACCTAACTCATGCCTATTAAAAATTCATATACATGAACCATTAAATTTGCACCAAATTTGAGAGAAATTTTCCTCATGAGCAAAAATAGCAAGTCTTAATTAAGCATAAATTGCCAAAAAGTTTACCTACTTATTAAGGACAAGAACTAATAATAATAAACAATAGCACAAAGTTTCAAATGAACCAATGAAATTTACCTAAATTCTCAAAAAATGACATTCATCTAGCAACATTATTTTAGCAGTCAGAAATGACAGTAGTAGTATTTGTCATGAAAACAAATGAAATAATTCTCTGTCAAATATGATCAATCAAATTAGTATCTGAGTAATAAGCAGATACCGCAATAGTGAAAACAGATTAGTGACAAAATATACAATATCACATTTCAAAATAAAATCATATTCGTCCCATTGACGTCATAAAATCAACTACATCAATAATCGGCGCATTGGCGTCCTAAAATCACACTTCAGCACATTGTCATTCTACGTCACACGCAAAACTTCTCAGTATTGTGACATCGTCGTCACTTTTCACTTTCCACTTACATATTTTCACTTATATTTTTATATGAAACACATAAACCTTTCACTTTCGTTGGACAGACGAATGCAGCAGCAAGTGTGAGTAGTGCGGAGGCGAGCAAGCAGCATTAGAACAGTCCCCCAATCCATTTTACTCTGCAGTGTCCTGAATGTATTATTATGCTGCATTTATTCCAGCTTTCTCCATCCCTCATCTCGTTACACATATCAGCGGAGGTAGCTTGTATGTATACATGAAAACAGAGAAATGGCACTAATTAGACAATTAATTTACAAATCATTAAACCTAAAAAAATAGTTACAGTCAATACCAATTGTTCTTAACTTATTACTAAATCGATAACAATATTTATTTCTCATGTTTGTTCAACTGCTTTCAGAAATAATCTTCACTATTTACAAATAAAAGTCCCGTTTTGTACGTATTTAGAAGCGTGCAGCTTCGGTCTCATGTCAGTGTGATCTCATGCCAGCTGACGCTGTAGCACCGGCTGCACTTGACCTACTCTAACATCTGTTGTTAAGGCTACTTACAACGTGTACAAAGGCCAGACAGTGGTTACAAGAGTTGAAAGTTATGAAACATTGAGTGGGAAGGGAGTACGACATGGTTGTAGCCTTTCCCCAATGTTATTCAATCCGTACACCGTGCATCCTGGGAGGTAAGGCAACGACAAGCTTGGCGAAGGAATGAAACCTAAGTTTGCCGATCGATAACTGTAATTTTGTCAGAGACAACAAGGAAATTATAAAGGTAATTGTACGCAACGGACAGTGTCTTGAAAGGAGCTTACTACATGAATATCAACAAGTGCCGTCAAGGGTAATGGAAAAATCATGAAAGAGAAAGTGAAAGTAGTAGAAAGTTTTGTTTATTGGGCTGTAAAATAACGTACGATGGTCTCGGTACAGATGATATAAAATGCAGAATGGCAATAAGAAGAAAAGCGTTTCTCAGAAAGAGACATTTGTGATCATGGAATATTAATGTACCTGTTGATAGGCTTTTTCTGAAGGCATTTGTATGGAGTGCTGCCTTGCATGTGAGACGATGAATACTTCAGACAGGAAAAGGAAAGAATGTTGTGAAATGTGGGGCTACAGAAAAATGATGAAAATGAGGAGGGCTTCTCGCGTAACTAATGAAGTGATACTAACTAAAATTGGGGAGACTAGAAATCTCTGACATACGTTGACTGAAAGAAGGAACCAATGGGTTGCAAATATTTGTAAACATAAGCCAGTCTCTCGATTGAAGACCACATCTCGGTGGAGTGACCGAGCACTTTTAGGCACGCTACTGCCGAGCGCACGCCTGCTCGTCATTGGAGGCTCAAGTCCTCCCTCGGGAATGTGTCTGTGTGTGCGTGTTGTCCGGGCGTAAGTTAGTATCAGTACGTTCTAAGTCTGTGGACTGATGACCGCAACAGTGAAGTTCATGAGATGTACAAACATGTGAACATTTAAATTGCACAACAACAATAACAAAATATCAGTTACGTATATATCTGTAAAGTAACTTTGAAATCACTTCAAGAAAGTTACTTTTAATTTCTTGAATTTGAGTAACTACGACTAAACTGATCGATAGAGGAGGAGATGTATAAATGGAGGAGAAGATATAAGAAAGTGAGCAGGGGTAGAGGAAGGAGGTGAAGGGAGAGGAGGAGGTATGGAAAATGAAGAGGAGAAAGAGAAGGAGAAAGAGGGGATATATAGTCCTGGAGGAGGAGTAGCAAGAGGGCAAGATACGTAGTCGAAAGGAAGTGGGACGAAAAGGGGGTAGATAATTGAGGAGGAGGAAAAGGAGAAGGTGGATAATGGAGGAGCAGGAGCAATATGAAGTAAATAGTCGATGGGAGTAGGAGGAGACGGAAGAGGGCGGGGATGAGTAGGGGGATATAATGTCGAAATGATTGCTTTTCCCAATGGAAATTATATCTCGCATGTTTTGTAGTTGGTAATTCATCTGATTTGTTGTTTATGCAGAGAAAAAAGCAGTAGAAATTTTTAAGTCCGTTGGCCTTGCCATAAATAGTAATAGTATGAGAAAAAAATGTTTTTTCTTTCATTCTACATAGCCGTAGAAACTCAGAACTTGGTACATATTGATTGATGTATTTTCTCGATTTGGTCTAAGTGCGCAAGAATTCTTTTAATTACTTAGTTGTAATTCTATGTCAAACTAAGCCTAAGGAACATATTATTTTTAATATTATTCATATTTAAATACAATACCACAAAACCAATTCCATTTCGAGAAAATTGAGTGTAATAGAATAATGTGGGTGATGTACCAAGCCAGAGCTGGTAACGTAAGTCGATTTCTTACCATCAGAAATATATGCGTATGTACTCTTTTATCAGAAAGAAACAAAGCATTTGGAATTATAGTGAAATTTTTCCTGATGTCGTGGCATTAGTTAGTTGTACATTTTTAATATTTAAATCTAAACTATTATTTAAGTTACAACAAAAGATGTCATTGTTTACTGATGACACGGACGCGTAAGGCTCAGTTATGACATACAGGTCCTACAAAGAATTTCACTCAAATATCTGCAGTAATTGCGTTAATTCTCACTACTATTGTTGAAATAGTGACCGCTACAAATAGTGCTATTCATGACACAGTACCATATACGAGACTAGGGTAGGAAGTGCTTGTACCAGAACTACAAGGGCAAAGCATAAAACGAACGTGAGACCCAAAGGTGGAAAGTATAAGAATAAAATCAACTGAATAGAAAACTGAAACATTCTATGAGGATCAATAATAAAATAAAATAAATAGATTATGTGCGAAAGAGAATTAAACTAAAAATTATAAATTAAGGAAGGCATAGTTCTAGCGTATTTGTATGGAATGTAAACTTACAGGATGTAATACGTGCGTGAAAATTTGTACAGACAAGAAGGGATTAGATTATTCTGAGGTGAGTTGCTACAGAAGTCTCATAAACATATAACGTTTGAATCAAGAAACTAACAAAAATATACTGTATCAAATAGGAAGGAAACTTTCTACAGCACTGCTTGTGTAAAAGGAAAAAAAAGGCTAATAGTATACATTACAAGGCAACTAGAAATGGTTAACTTTTCTATCGTTGCAAGGTCTGTGGGTGACTGTCCAGGCAGAATATAACGCTTCAATTCCGCGATCAGACATAAAAAATCTACATAGAAGAATGTATGTATTTATCATAACCTTGTAGAGGTACATCAAACCAGAGAATTGTCTATATCTACACGAGAATCGAGAGTTGAAGCTTCAGCTAGAAGAATGGAAGATGTCTTAGAAACAATGTTATAATGTACACCCTTGAGGATTAACTGAAACATAGACATTCACCAGAATGAGGTTTACGATTAATTCAGCAGTTATGCGGCGATTAGGGGCTTAGAAGTACAGGACAAAAGCGAAGCCAAAGTTAAAATCCTCTCAGATAAACGCTTCTTTTCTCTTATTACCTGTCTGTCATGTCTAACTTGCCAATATAAACTACTGCAATGATTACGTACAGAAATAAGCACAGAATAGTTTTTTCATAAATTAATAAAATGTAATATTTAAAGAGTTAAAACACTGCTTTGGCTTTCGGATGAAATCTGAATTCAAATACACGCGCTGTCATACAGATTTACAATTTATGATCAAATGGATTCGCAGCATTGATAATTTCTCTTAGAGACAATATATAAATATACCTGTGTGCTGTTACTTTTTACGGTTTGTTATTGTATTGTTACGGACCTATGTCAGCTTAAGTGCCATCTTCAGACCAACTGCGAAGTACGCATACCATTTTTTTTTTTCTGATACAGATAGACTTATAGTGACAGGCCTATTTTCGATACAAAAACTTGTAGAATTTTTCAGCAGTCAGACGTAAATATTATTTATTTATTGGCAGATCCTGATTTCGACCACTGTGAGGTATTTATCAGTGCATAAAAATGATTAAAATAAGTGAAATATCCCGAGCTCCATGTTGGAGGTACGAACGCAACGTCCAACATAGTGTTCGATATGTTTGAAGTATTTTAATCAATTTTTAAGCAATGATAATGTAGATCTGCCAATAAATAAATATTTGCGACTGACTGCTGAAAATTTCTACTAGTCAAATACAGTCGTTGAGAACAAGTTGACAATGGAATCAAGCCTGATTCGATACAAAAAGCTTGTACTTACTATCATATCACATCAAAGAGTAATGTCATTCTGTCATATAACAATAAGATGCACCATGTCCACACAAATGAAGAATTTTTAATTTTGCACTTATGACAGTTAGTCAAAGATGTTATATGATTATAGTAACCACGGTATTTTTGTCATTTTCGCCAATGAAAAAATGTTATAAATACATCCTAAAGTTCTAGTACTGAGACATTCTTGCCGGTCGCGGTGGCCGAGGAGACTTAGGCGCTCCAGTCATGGTCTGCACGGACACTACGGTCGGGGGTTCGAATCCCCCCCTCGGGCATGGATATTTGTGCTGTCCATAGTGTTAGCTAGTTCATAAGTAGTTTGTAAGTTTAGGGACTGATGACCGCGTAGTTAAGTCCCATAAGCTATACAAACGTTTGAACATTTTTTTTGAAACATTCTTGAAGAGACAGAAATATATATACACACAACATAACACCCTGATGGCATTTTAAATGAACAAACTAATTTAAAACGTAAAAATGCCTTAGTTTACTTTATTGATTTCTTGACCAAATATACAGAGACCACAGATATACGTTACAAACACATCGACCACAAAAATTATCCATACATTTGTAAATAATAACGCAACGTACCAAAGCAACCTTAACAATATAACATCTATGGCCAACTGTCGCAGTATTAGCACATGTAATGGATTATCATAAACATCCCGACATCACAGATGCATGTCACAAACACATAAGCCACTAAGATCATACATACAATCGAAAATAACAAAAAAATTACCACAGTAGCTATAACCATTTAATATCTTTGGCCAACTGTCATAACAACAAAGTGTCAAATCTGTTGATAAAACATCAAAAATTACTCTACACATAAGTGTGAAACGAAAGATCACTTATTGTTGCATGACATTGTCCACTGATGATAAGACGTAAGTACAAAGTATGTGTACCTTTCACAAAAAGTCAATATACGAAAGAACAGACCGGTAAATGTTTCGCAAAAATGTGATGTGTGTTTTGCACATTTTCTGATGATGGCACTCCAGCTGAAATGGATGCACAACATTATAATTAAAATCGTACAAAATAGTATCACGTTGGGATATTTATATAATACAGATTTACGTTTTACAGTGTATTGAATAAATCGATTAAAGAAAATAGCACAATGACTTTCTTTGTTCCATTCACATTAGCGCTCCGTTCCCGTCCTGTATCCGATGGTTAAACGTGACCTTTTGCATCTTCTGGAAGCATTGTATTCCAAATGAAACTACTAAATTATGAAGAAGTACAACAAGAAGGAGAGGAGGCAGTGGGCGTGATTTAACGTCTCCAAGCAACCGTAAAATCTTCCTAAGAATTCTTCCGTACGAGCAGTTTTCCAGTTTTCGTGGCACATATCTCTTTAGGAGGCCGCCCTGCGACAGGAGCGGAAGCCGAAGTCGTGCGTGAGATACCGGCAGGGGACGCACAGTGCTGCTCCCGCGGCGCCACTTCCCCGTCGCAAAGTCAGCAGATATATCAGCGGCCATCGGGGTGACACATGCGCCTCTTACTTTCGGCGGACACCCAGGGGACGTGCGTCAGCGCCGCCAGCCAAAGGCGGAACTTGGCCCGCTGCTGTGCCATCTACCTCTCCTTCAGCAAGCTTCAGCGTGGGTCAAATGTTTGTAAATCCATGGGACGTAACTACTGAGGTTATCAGTCCCTAGGCTTACAAACTACTTTAAACTATGTTAAAATAACCTAAGGACAAATTACACACCCATGCATTGGTTGCGGAAATACCCTTGATCTCCTAGCAACAAATAATCCTGAGCTAGTAAAGAGCATCAAAATAGATACAGGGATTAGCGAACATCGAGTTGTAGTAGAGAGGCTGAATGTCGAAATGCCAAAATGCACCAAAAATAAACGAAAAATATATTTATTCAATAAAGCAGATAAAAATTCGCTTCACGCTTTCCTGAGTGATAGTCTCCAGTCTTTCGACACTTCGAAACTTTCTAAGACATAATATCAGTAGCAATCGAGAGATTTATACCAAATAAATTAATAAAAGAGGGGGCTGACCCCCGTGGTACACAAAACAGGTCAGATCACTGTTGCGGAAACAAAGAAACACGCATGCAAAATTTAAAAAGACACAGAATCCACAAGACTGGCAGTCTTTTACTAAAACTCGGAACCTAGGGCGGATTTCAATGCGAGATGCCTATAGTAGTTACAACAACGAAATCCTGTCTCGTAATCTTGCAGAAAATCCAAAGAAATTCTGGTCATATGTGAAGTACACTAGCGGCAAAACACAAACAATACCTTCACTACGCGATAGCAATGGTAATACTACCAATGACAGTACTGCTAAGGCAGAATTACTAAACACAGCTTTCTGAAATTCGTTCACCAAAGAAGACGAAGTGAACACTCCAGTATTCAATCTAAGAACAGCTGCCAGCATGCGAAACTTAGAAGTAGATGTTCCTGGAGTAGTAAAACAACTTAAGTCACTAAACAAAAATAAATCTTCCGGGCAAGATTGTATACCAAGTAAATTGCTTTCAGAGTATGCTGATGCAATAGCTCCGTACTTAGCTATAATTTACAACCGATCACTCAGCGAAGAGTCCGTATCCAAAGACTGGAAAGTTGCCCAAGTTACTCCAATATTCAAGAAAGGCAATAGGAGTGATCCCAAAAATTACAGGCCTATCTCATTGACGTCGATTTGCAGTAGGATTTTGCAACATATACTTTGTTCGCATATTATGAACTACCTCGAAGAGAACGACCTATCCTATTAACCAGTAGTCAACACGGATTCAGAGAGTATCGCTCTTCCGAAACACAGCTTGCCCTCTATTCACATGAAGTGATAAGTGCCCTCGACAAGGGATCTCAAATCGATTACATATTTCTGGATTTCAGGAAGGCTTTTGACACTGTTCCCCACAAGCGGCTTCTTATGGAATTGCGTGCTTATGGAATATCTCCCCAATTGTGCGGTTGGATTCACGATTTCCTATCAGAAAGAACACAGTTCGTTGTAATTGACGGTAAGTCATCGAGTTAAACAGAAGTGATATCTGGCGTTCCACTAAAAGAAATCCGCTGAACTTTAATTACGCGATAAATCAGTCAAACCGTATGGTCGTAGATTCTACCAAATACCTGGGAGTTACAATTACGAACAACTTTGACTGGAGGCGAACCAAAGGTTACGTTTCATCGGCAGAACGCTTCGAAGATGCACCAGCTCCACCAAAGAGACTGCCTACATCACACTTGTGCGTCCTCTCCTGGAGTACTGTTGCCCCTGTGGGATCCTCACCAGGTGGGACTGACGGAAGATATTGAGAAGGTTCAGAGAAGGGCAGCTTGTTTTGTTCTATCACGTTACGGGGGGGGGGGGGGAAGCGTCACGGAAATGTTGCACGAATTGGGGTGGAAATCATTAAAAGAAAGACGTTATTCATTGCGGCGTGATCTGTTTGCGAAGATTCAATCACCGACTTTTAGTTCTGAATGTGAAAATATTTTGCTAGCACCCACCTACTAAGGGAGACATGACCATCCCAATAAAATAAATCAGATCGGAAACGGAACGATTTAGGTGTTCTTTCTTCCCGGGCGCTATTAGAGAATGGAACGGTAGAGAAAAGTTATGAAAGTGGTTAATGAACCCTCTGCCAGACACTTGAATGTGATTTGCAGAGTATCTATGTAGATGTAGATGCTCCGACGGCGAGCGGCCACGCGCTGAGTAGCAAGGCGCCTTAGAACACTCTGCCAGTCCACGCGGCGCACTTCAGCACCCTATTCGGCCAACGAGGTTACATTGATGTGCAGACGACGATGTTATGATTCCCTGATTGGCAGTTTCTTCTAAATAGAATAACTTGTGTAAGTCGGATTCGCGTACCGAGGTTTTCGTCCAATATTACGAGATGCATTCAAGTCCTTTTTTTCAGGACTGGCTACAGACAGAAGCGTGTAGTTTGTTTTAAAATACTCACGCGCTCATTGTAAATCGCCTGTCACCTGCAATTGACCCTTCACTTATACCTCAGCAATCTGGATTTCGTCCTCGTAAAAGCTGTATTGGGCAGTTGCTAAATCTCACACAGTTGACGATGGTATTGAAGCTCGTAAGGTGACAGGAGTGACATTTGTCGACATATCAGCGGCGTATGAAACGGTCAGTTACCTGCTGCTACTAGCCAAGGATTTAGTTCTAACCAGACTCAACGCCACTCTTCCGCCGAACCGCAGGTTATTCATTGACTTTAAATAAGAGCGTGGTCGATGGAAGCTACAGAAGAATGGACTCCCGCAATTAAATGTTTTGGCTACAAGTGTAATATATACAAGAAAGACCGACTCGTAGCTTCTTATATTCTGATAACCTGGATCTAGCCACCCAGGACACATATTTTGAATCAGTGGAAGACAATTTCAAGATTGCCCTTAAAGATACAGATATTACAACACAAACCAACTTCAACAAGACCTTCAAAAACCCAAGTGTGTGCTTTTAATTTGAGAACATGGAAGCAACTCGCAAGTTATATAGTATGTTCAGGGGTGAACTAAACGACTGCGAGACTACAAAATATCTATGCGTGACACTTGATATATCTCTAACTTTGAAGCAGTAGTGCATGAACCACAAGTTGAAAAATTTCCACCAGGAACAATCTTCTGCGTAAACCAGCCGGATTATAGAGGGCCACTAAACCTGAAACAATCCGATCATCTTTATTCGCCAGAGTATGCCTGTCCAGTTTGGTACAATACTACTCCTTCCTCTGCATAGTTATTACAGGTTGCTTTAAAACCACTTCGGAGTAAGAGCACCTCTAGCTGTTCGAAGAGAAGTAGTGCGACCAAGGAAAGAAAGGCGGTGGAGAAGGAAATAACCCATCCTCTGTAGGGGCATGAATCATCAAAGGAACTTAGAACCACTGCTGAAAGAGATAGGTTACAATTATGGAGCCGCAGTGGAGTGGCCGAGCGTTCAAAGATGCCTCGCTACGGAGCGCGAGGTTGCTCGCCGTCGGAGGTTCGATTCCTCCGCTGGGAATGGGTGTGTTTCTCGTCCTTAGTGCTGTTGTTGGGTGTTTAAAGGGGACTAAACTACTGGATTATCAGACCCCTAGTCCTTAGTGTAAGTAAGTTTAAGTAGTTTATATGTCTAAGGACTGATGACCATAGCAGTTTGGTCCAATAGGTTTAGAAATATTTGAACAATTATTATGGGCTACGACCTACCTTTCCCCAGGTTGGAAAAGAGCAGATGTCCACTAGGCTGCACACGCATCATGTGTCAGGAGGCTACGTCGACGTGTGATGACGGCAGGAATGGAATTTTTTCATCGACTGTGAGAATCTTGACTAACGTTGATACCGTTTTTTAGTTCTGAAACGAATCCCCATTGGAAGCATATTCGCCAAAAAATTTCCGAGTAGCGCCAGTACTGAGAAATGATGGTGGCCATATTCCGCGACAGCGATATTAGAATCCTTACTTATTGCGTTCCAGAGGCACTACGGCGACAGGTAAACCCCATCGAGAATTTTTTCAGAAAAATTTGAATCCCGCATTGCTTGAAAAGGACCCGAAAAGTCTGTACGCGTATTCTTTCAACAAGACAACGCACCAGCACATCGGGGGAACACATCAATGCAGTTTATTCATGACAACAACTATGAAGTGATCTCTCATGCCTCATCGTCTCCATGAGTTCTCTTTACGGACTGGTCCAAAGGTATTTCTCATGATTTTTCTTTCGGAAACCAATAAATTCTTTTTAGCTATCTCTTTTGTGCCATACAACTATACTAGTACTATAACTGCATTTAATGCTCTTTTTGACGTTATCCGCTTCAGACTTAAATTACTTTTAGATCTATTCACAATGCGTTAGTTAATTTCCTATTTCAAATGACTTTACCTGATGAATACTGTATCCAGGCATGGAACTTAAAGTGTTCCACTTTAGCGATGTCACATGTCCCTACCCGCTAGTGGCTGTACTGTTTTCCTGCTGGTACCACTGCATTACGCTCTAAATTTCTACCATTTCTTCCCATGATTCTGCTAATACTACAAAGTCGTCTGCATATCCAAATAAATCTGTCCTGCCATTTAACTTCCTTTGCTCTCTCTTTTCAGTTTTCGGATTTCCTTCTCTAGGACCTGATTAAACAGCGATGGTGAAATGATATAACCTTCTCACTCACCTATTTGATATTGACTTCTGTGGGCTGTTCCCTCAGATATTTCACTTTGGCTGTCGTCTTCGCTGTGCACACATTCTCCATATTTTTTTTTTTTTTTTTTTAAATTCTTTGGTACACCAAGCTCTTTCAGCGTGTTGTTCGAACTTAATCTGTGGATACTGTCATAAGTCATTGAGAAAGGCGACGTTTTTCTAGAATTTACGTTATTCGGTGGCAGAATCATTTTTTGTTACAGTAGCGTGGAAAAACGTAATCTTTGTTTGTAGCTCAATGTGTGACACAGAGCCAAACACAGATATCATTCACGACTCAAGTTGTATGTAGTGTGTTTAAAGACAGTATCGTATATTCCTATACGAGCTAATACTGGTAAATAGAAGAAAAATTCGTATGTGTCCTGAAACGAAATACTGCAATGCTATCGATCGTTTTTACATAGTAAAAGGAAACTTTTGTTAGTCAGTGACAAGATTCACAAAATTTACAGATTATCCATGTGTGGACAGACGCAAATTCTCGAATGATCATCGAGGTGAAGAATGTGCATCGCTTTAACATTAAAGAATGGTTGGAGATATTCTTTAGAAAACACGTCAACAAATGCTGTATGTAACCAGTTGATGACTCACGAAATCCAGCCTTCTTTCAGGACTTTACTCTTGGCGAAAGAGAACAGCTGCTGATTATGCACGACGGAGCACCAGACCATTTCATACTGACCGTTCGACATAATCTCAGCGGCAACTTTCAGAGACGACTGTCTAGTTGTGGAGACCGATAGCAATGACTCCCTATTCACTGGACCCAAATACGTTGGCTGGGAAGACATTGTAAAAGCATTGGTGTCCATTTGATCCAACCAAAGTCTAGAGACGTTGAAAGAACTTTTGAGTGCGTGATTCGTAACGGGAAATGGCAGGAGGACTGTCAGGAGTAATGGGCTTGACATGTAACACTCATTTGTTTTGACACACCACTTTGTATTGTAGTTTTATTACAAATCAAGACTTTTCAACTATACAATAGTTTTTGACAGTACGACATGTTTCGAGACTACATTATACGAATTCAACAACTAGTCGAGAAACGTCGTACACATATTTTATGTAACTGACAACTCACGCGTTATTGGCCTCTACACATCGAGTCTACAGTGTCCTACATAACGGTCGAGAGTGAGAGGATACATTTGACGAAATATCAACAGGTACTGATATCCGGACCTCTCATTATCGGAATTTTTGTCAGGTTTTGATCAATACACAGTGTTCGAATAAACGAGAGGGGGAGGGGGGAAGGAATTTCATTCCCTCATTAAATAAGTTCCCATCTCGTTAAAAAATTCTTTCCCCGACAAGATTTTTTTTTTCTTTTATCTAAAAGCACTGGCACTACTCTGTGAAAACATTGGACGAAGTAATCTTCTATACCGGTTGTACAAAGTCGAGCTGTGAGTAAACAAAAGTAGCTTATCGCGAAAGACGTATGTCTACCAGTGTATCAGTGAAAACAGGTCGAGAATGGCTATCTATATCTGGGTCCAATCCTCGGAACTCTCACCTCAATAGTGAAATCACGTTGCAAAATTGTGGCTGATAATAGTACTGCATTGTTAAAACTTAGAGATAATCTTGGATATTTGAAAGCGATCTAAGCCTGCTTCTCACTGCTAGTCGTAGAAACACCAAGTTTACAAATTTCAGAGAACGAAATTTTGATCCATCAGGGCCGTTGGATACTGCGGCGAGAGAATTTGAATTTCATCACAGAAATAAAAGAAATAATTAAGAACGTTGTAAGTGTGTTAGTCCACCATTGGTAGATTCTGTCTCAGACTATGACGAAGTTCGGAGCACACATGGCTCTATTAATGTTATGGAGTGCTTGATAGCATGTGCCGATATGTCTATAAATACATAAACTCATCAGAAGATGAGTGCCCATAATTAGTAGTAGAAACCAAAGGGATATTACAAATAGAAAGTGTCTGCTAGAGCTTAATTTAAGCGTTATACAGATAAGTACACTGTTCCCTACTTAAACATGTGTTTAGTTCAAATGATATTAAGTAATTACAAGCTTGAGTAAACAATGTAAATTATACTTACGGGAATGGAAGTCAAATATCAGGTAAAGAGTGTATTCGATGAGCACGAAAAAGAGTTGGCGAACGCTGTGAGACTAATAGCAAAGTCTACGCTAGCGAAAGGCTTAATTAAACTTCGGCTGAAGCTTGGGAGGTGTGTAAGAGATTCATTTATTGACGCTCCTGACTCAACAGTTGTCTCCTTCAAGTTGCAAAAAGTTACAGGGATGAGTGTATCAAAGTGGTCCTAAAAGGAACTCTGTTTTAAAGCAGATTTTTATCGCAGAAGCAATTCAATTAAAACTTCTGCAGCTCGATATTATACAATTTAACTGGAACAGGAAACTTCGGTGTGAGAGAGATATTCGCTTTTTTACCGTCATAGTCGTTTCGCTAGAGATACGACGTCACAAATGGAAATATTCCTTTTCTAAGCACTAGCCTTTTGTCAGACTTTAAATGTTAGTTCATAACTTAAAGGATATTGAACTTCCATTCCGTTCGAAAATGAAGTTCATAATAAATACCCTGTTGAGGTGTCATGCCCCAAAGAAACGAATACACTTATGCATTTGTTTCTAATGGAATCAGAGTATGATCTTGAAATATTAGTTTTCATGCCTGAAGACATATTTCAGCCGATAGAGATCGTTCCCTGGAATTAAGTGTGACGTATTCGTCCATTTGCATCCCAAATCTGTACTATGGACAGTTGACAAATTAGGCGGGTCAGTCACGATACGAGGAGTCACCTAAGCTTTTATGCCGCGGACTGTAATGTGGAGTCCTGGATTATCCTGCTGAATATGCCACTTAATACTCTGGACTCAAAGCATTTACAACATATTTTACCGTTCTTCGTACATACCAGCGAGCCTTCAGTATCTCTTCAAGCAATAACAAACCAGACCTCATACCCGTACGCCACTCACACTACTCTGCGGTAGTTGAAATGGTGCTCTTACTTGCTGTGACTTTTCAACAGCTCTTCAAGAATAACGTTAGCGATGATCTGATCGTCTCAAATACGGAAGCACCAGAGACATACTCAACGATCCAGTTGGGTTTGCTTTGCACGCTAAATGTCTCTGTTATCTACGATAACTGAAGTTCGGGATGTGAACCAAGATGTTACCGATGACTTGTAGTGAGACTCTACATACAACTTGTGCACAGATTTCGTCAGAGCCAGTTGAACAATCTCACGGCTCTTTTTTAGAAATCTTCGAAACCTAATCAACTTTAAAATTACTAACTTATAAAGGCATGAGTGATTCCACCAACCACCCCGTGGTTCTAGATCATATAGGACCTGAGCACCAAAACCCCGAAGTCGTGATTCTTCGCTCGGTGTTTTCCAGACATAATTATTACAGCGCTACTAACCTATAATTATTGCAGTCGACATTAAAACACCAATGTATTTCGAAAGTAGAGAGCGTGGGTTAAGCTGACGACATTCATGTAAAGAATGGCAGAAGACGCTTTTACTAAGCAAATCTATGTATTAATTAAAATAGTATTAAACAATCTGTGCACGTCATCGAGAACTCTGGCCTATTTATTTATGATCTGTAATTTATACATATTATACATGACTTAAGTATGACTGAATGTAAAGAGTATTTATTTATTGAGATTTTCCTTGTTCCAGAGGTTTTACTCCAACATAATAATACCTCGGAAATATGTACGCCTAGTACATTACTCAATATTCAAGATACTTCTCCAGCTTTTTTTTATGCACTCAATATTCTCATTGATGCTGTACAGGTGGTCACAAGTCGTCCTCTTCTTCTTGTCCCCTTCGATTCCCACTCCAGTAGCAGTGTCGGTATTCTGGTGTCTTCCATTCTTCGTACATTCCCATACCACTGCAATTTCTTCCTAACCATCAATTCATTTATTAATAAAAATAACAGCCTAGTTGGCAATGCAATTTATTAACACTGGCGACCGGTTTCGATCTAAGTGCTAGATCATCTTCAGACCTATGAACATAAAATAAAAGAGATAGAGGGAAACAGGTACACTATTAGTTACTAAAATAAATTTACAACCAAGTTTTAAAAAGTTACCTAAAACAGTATACCTCGCTACGGAAGTTCAGGCGGTGAGCGTGCGGCGACTGCTAACCAGCGAGAGACTGCTGTGCGTTATAAAGGCGAAGCCCCGCCCACCGCCTGAAGCACCAACACTTCTTAAACCAATGAGGAACGTCTACAGTAAGAAATAAGATGAGAGATGTATATATATACATAGATAATCCATGATGGATACAAAATGCATTTTGTTAACAATAAAATGTAGATGCCATGTCTAAAATAAAAAATAATTAAAACATTAGACAATAAAAGGAAGTTATCTGTCTAAGAAATATCTGCCATCTATTAGCAGTTGATAATAATAACTTTCAAATCGAACACAGTGTGGGTCAAAGATAAATTACAGCGACGCAGATGGTTGCCGTGGATACGGCGTCGTGGAGACATCGATAAGTAGTCGCAGCAGACGACGAGTCAGTCATAGATGTAGCTGCCAGTGACGCGGTCGGTCGCCATGGAAACAGGCCGCGGTAGCAGAGGCGACCGGTGGTAGCACGTACAGCAGCAGAGCAGACGGCGCGTCAGAGATGTAACGGCCAGGAGACGCCGTCCGTCACCGTGGAGACAGGCCATGATAGCGGTGAGGATCGGTGTTAGCACGTATAGCGGGGAAATACCCCAAAGGTCGTCGATGCCATATGTAGCAAGTGTTAACAGTGTTCAATTTAATTGAACGGTAACCAATCAAAACAGTAAATTAACAAGGTGTTAAAATGTAAGTGCTGTACGGCTCGGCCACCGCGGCCAGCTATGTATAGTTCATCTGGATCTTTAGTCAAGTCGTCTGTTTTTATAATTAATCTACAGATCCCAATTTTTGTATGCTATTGCCAGCTAATGATACGTGTAGTTTACGTACTCCCAGTCTTGACAACTTGACCATCAGAAAACAATAAATGATGTAGATAAACTCCATCACTAATTTGTAACCGAATAATATTACATTTATGGGATCACGTTCTATGACAATAACTATGTAAATTTTAAATAATGTTGGTGACATGGGACATTCTGGAAGCAGACCTTTGCTTATCCTGAATTTCTCTAAAAATGTATTACCAATTTTCACTTGGCAAATGTTATCTTTATGCATCTGTTGTATTACTTTAATTAAGGAATTATTTATGTTTGCCATATGTAGTGCTCTCCAGCTTAGTTTTATAGGAACCATATCATACGCTTTTTCTAGAGCTATAAAAAATCCTATAGTTTTCGTACTGTCGTAATGTGAAAATATTGTTTATACATGATCTACCAGCTGTGAAACCGCATTGTTCTTCTTGGGTTATAAATTTTTATTTTTCAAACTGTTTTTAATTATTTTCCCAACAATTTTCATTAATATGTTTTTAACACAAATTCCTCGATAGTTTGAGCAAATTTTGCGATCCCCTTTCTTGAATACGGTACTAATATAATCTTGTTTCATTTCCATGTAACATTTTATTTAATTTTCACAATTTTGTCACCGCCATAGTTCAGAAACTCCATATTGATATTTAATGGTCCGGTGATTTACCATTCTTTCGTCTTTTTAACTTCACTTTCTAAAATCTGGATCTCATCATCATCATGTCCACTTTGTTACACCGTTCCTTCCTCTAGATATTCTTCTCTGTGCCCATTGAATATCTTTCTGAAAATCCTCTTGCCACTCCTTTTGTGTTACCAGTTGGAGATTGGATTTGCATTTGGTATCTTGTCGAATCTCCCAAATCCTAGTCTGTTGTTAACATTGGCATACGTTCTATCCCATGCTTCATTCTTTGTTGACCTTTTGCTTTACACTTCATTCTTTTTTCCCTTGTATATTGATCTTTCCTTCTGATTTATCACTCAGTCACTGAATGAATGTATTTGGTTTTTGTAACAAATATTCCCATTTTCTCTGATCACTCTGCTGCACGATTGCAGTTGTTTTCTTTTATGCCCGGTGCTTCTGATGTGATTTTTTCGTATTAGCTTTTATGTATTCTTGTATTTCCTCTGTGCTCCCTTCAAATGATTCATCCATCCTGGCCGTATTGAAATATTCTTATACTTTTAACTTGTAGGCTTTCATTATTAAAAGGTAAATTTTGATATCTCTCTCGCCACCGTTCGTTTTATTTATGTTACTTGTATCATTCCTTGCATTCTTCCATAGCAAGAAATATTTCATTTTCAATAGATAGTAGTCTGATCCACACTGGGCTCCTATATGAGATGTGACGTCTCCTGCCTTCAAACTACTTGTTTTCCTGTATCTAATATAATCTATTATAGACCGAATTTTTTTAGTATTTTCTGACCAAATATAATTATGAATGTCCCTGTGCTTCCGTTCATGTCTCCCATGTTAATCACTTCTTTGCTCTTGAGGATTTGTTCAATAGTCTCTCTGAGGGTGGGCCATAATGTATCTTCCAGCTAACGTTTTGTACCATTAATGGGTGCATATACTCCAATAATCACAACTACCTTAAGTAACCAAACAGTACTTTACATGTTTTGCTAACGAACTATTTTCTATCCACATATCAAAACAAATTGTAAATACCGATCATTAAAGACCGCTGAAGGTGTTTTACTATCAATAATACGAAACGCGTCTGATAAAAAAATTCGCTTCTTATATGTACCGGCAAACATCCCCATCATAATCATAATTTCAACAATAATAACACGTTCAATGATAAATGTCCAATTTCTTATCTTTTCCATACTTTATTTATCATTATGGAGACTGCTGCTTTGTCTCTTAGAGCTTTTGATGCCCTACTCCAAAAAATGTTTCAAATGTTTGTAAAGTCTATGGGACTTAACTACGGGGGCATCAGTCCCTAAACTTACAAACTACTTATGAACTACTTACGAACTAGGACGGCACAAATATCGATGCCCGAGGGGAGATTCGAACCCCCGACCGTAGTGGCCGTGAAGACCGTGACTGGAGCACCTTAGTCCCCTCGGCCACCGCGGCCGGCGCCCTACTCCAGATAGGTAAATAATTGGCAAGTTCTTCTTCTCGTTTGTTTTCCTTCTTTGTGTCAGGGAGTACGACAACATCCATGTTAAACATGTCAAGTTCTGCAGGTAGTATATTTTTGTTGGTGCAAATACCTTGAACATTCTAGCATCCAAACATCATTTTCTGTTTTTCATCGCAAGTTCGTCGCCCACAGTTACAATTTTTCCGAGGCATATTGTTAGGATTTCTTTGGAATTTTATTTTTTTATGTGAGTGAGGAGCTGGCCCACTGCAGCTGGAAGACCAGGTAATCGGTATTCAATGTTTTCTTCCTTTAGCCTTTAATAATCCAATATCAAACTACTAGCCAACAGTTGCTGGTTTTCTTCCAGCCCAGGTATTTTATTTCCCTGGTACCCACCATGTTTGATGAGCATTACTCTCCGAACTAGGGAGGCGCTCGATGGAAGACCGACAAAGTCTCCACGTATTATCTTATACGTATTGTTATGGTATGTACATTTTGCACAGACGGCAATCTGAGTTCAGTCAAATAATGTCTTACGAATGTGACAAGCCTAAATGTTTAGTTAGGGCAGCTGTTAGCGAATAACAGTTGGGCAGTAGCAGAACACAGTTGCTCTCAATTTGAGTACTTTAACTGTTGTTTTGGAAAACTACCGTTGGCTGTATCTATACCTTGAGAAGGCCAGTCTTCCTAAAAAAATGTTCAAATGTTTGTTAAGCTTAACTACGGGGTCATCAGTCCTTAAACTTACAAACTTCTTATGAACTACTTACGAACTAGGACGGCACAAATATCCATGCCCAAGGGGGGATTCGAACCCCCGACCGTAGTGGCCGCGCAGACCGTGACTGAAGCGCCTCAGTCCCCTCGTCCACCGCGGCCGGCGCCAGTCTTCCTGAGGTGATTTGGTGATTGGTCACTGTGGTAAGGAAGCGGTCGCTTGAATACTTTCACATTTGTGTAGCTAGTGCTAAATTTGATTTTGTTAAGGATATCTACTTCGTTGGATAAGACATTGGAATTGGACGGAACATGATTGTTTGTTCATTATTTAGGAAGTGCTGATATGTACATAGTCCTCGTGCAACCCCAATTTTTATTGTAGCCCCGTATACTTTGTTGGATTATTTCCGTCTCCTCTTTGAAAAGTGTCCATTCAGTCCATTAGGTCTGTAATTTAATTCCGAAGATAATTTTCAGTGGCCTAAAAATCAGAAACGTCAATTCCGAAAGGAAAAGTAGTAATAAATGAGATTAAGATGTATCAACCTGAAGCTCTCGAGAGGACATTTCCATTTTTGAGACGTGTGACTGTTAATTCTTAACACATTCAATTCTTGTGGAGAGGAAGAAAAGGAGCCGAACTTTGATATAATTCAGTCTGATGACAGCATTGGAGAGACCAGTGAAAGTTTATTTGCTCCTTTCTCTGTTGTTTTTTAAAAACTAAACATATTACGAATTGCCACCGTCAAATCATTCATCTATAATTGCAGATGCTTTTCTAACAAAAAATTCGCACCGACCTGTTTTACGGCCTACTTTAGATTTGTAGTTTTATAAGTTTTTGCAAACATTATGGACCAAAATAATAATGGAAATAATACTTAATTAAATAATAAGAGTGTCTGGAACCCTTTTAGGAGAAAATTTTTTTTAGGTACAGGCGGGCTTCAAACCACCGACCTTTCGCGTCACTGTCCAGCACTTTGCACCCTACTCTACGGCTATAAATCAAAACAAGTACTCTTTAACGTCATACTATTGATGGCCGTTGTTAACTGTTGTTAATATGGCATTTGTAGGCATTAGATTATCATTTATCGTACGAAGAACGATGTGTTTTTGTTAATTCTTCAGTGTACCGTTGCTTTGAAATGACAACGTGTAAGTAACAATAAGAAAATCATCAAATACGCGAGGAATGTCACATGACATCTCCGAACGGCTGGTTTTCGTTAATTCAATTGAGGGTGTCAAATCTCCGTTATTTTTGCAAATATGTCTGAAACGAAACGAGATATGAAACAAAAAATAAGGGAGCTAGGTTGTAAAGAATTTTGTCCTCTACCAATTAGGTTATTCAGTTTTCATGTCAGATAAACGGTTCGTTTGCAATTACAGTTATACTACAAACGGCTTTTTTTTTTACTACCGCATTTTTTGTCCGAAAAATTAGAAAAAGGGAGGTTCTCGTCTCTGGCGGCCTACAATCATGTCTGTGAAATTTGGTGCTGATCGGTTGAACCATTGGCATAAATAAGGGGGGGGGATGAGGGGGATAAACCCCCCTCCCCCCAGAAAAAAAAAAAAAAAAAGATTGGAAACTTAAAACTTGGGGAGTTGTACCATAAGCTTTCATTGGATGGGGGTCAATTAATTTCTTCTACGGGAGTGGTAGATGGTAGTCTGTCTGGAAACTGACTAAAATTTTGCTTGTCAAGCAGATCTATCCCACCCCCCCTAAGCCAAGTCCTAGTTACGCCTCTGGGTTGAACGGTTCGTCTTAAAAACAGAGAACACGTTACGGACAGAGAGACATACATACATCCCAAAATCGCCGTTATTTTTGAAAACATCTTTGAAACGCTACGAGATATTTAAAAAAAGAACAAAAAAAAAAAAAAAAACATAAGAGAGCAAAGTTGTAAAGAATTTTCTCCTCTACAAATGCGGTTATTCAATTTTCGTGTCAGATGAATAGTTAAGCCGTTATTTTCATTTAAATTTAGAGCTGTCAAAAGACGATCGCAAAGTCCCACTTTTAGTGTTACCAGCGTAACCTAAAGTGGGCCAATAGCATGTGTAAGTGCGAACTGCAGTTAAAAAATCGCACAGACGTGTTTTGTAGTTTTGTAGTTTTATAAGTTTTTGCAAACATTTTGGACCAAAATAATAATCTAAATAATAAAAAATTAATTAACAAGATTGTCTGAAACCCAATTAGGAAAAAAATTTGGTAGTGGTGGGTTGCGAACACAGCGTCACAATCCAACGCGTTGCCCATTACATTACACCTAACAGTTTGGAGTTGCGTTATTTATTCTCATACTATTGATGGCCGTTGTTAACTGATGCTAATATGGTATTTGTAGACACTAGATTATCATTTATCGTACGAAGAGCGACTTCTTTTTGTTAATTAGTTAGTGCGCCATTGCTTTGAGATGATAACGTATAAGTTACAATAAGAAATCATTAAATACGAAACGCAAGATGGTATTATGCCACAGAGAGTTCTGGACGAGGAATGTCACGTGACATCTACGAACGGCTGGTTTTCGTTCATTCAGTGGAGGATGTTAAAACTCCGTTATTTTTGCAAATATCTCTCAAACGATACGAGATATGAAAAAAAATATATACGGGAACAAAGATGTAGAGAATTTTCTCCTCTACAAACTCGTTTATTCCATTTTTTCGTCAGATGAATGGTTCATTTGCAATTAAAATTTGCCGGCCGCGGTGGCCGAGGTGACTGAGGCGCTTCAGTCACGGTCAGCACGGCCGCTACGGTCGGGGGTTCGAATCCCCCCTCGGGCATTGATATTTGTGCCGTCTGTAGTCTTAGGTAGTTCATAAGTAGTTTGTAAGCTTAGGGACTGATGACCCCGTAGTTGAGTCCCATAAGTTGTACAAACATTTGAACAGTTTTTGAATAAACATTTGGGAGCTACAACCCTTCTAAGTTTCAGGGGCAGATACCACACGCTGTACATAATGCAATGCGCCTTCTAAATGTGGTGCGGACGAGTTGTGACGTCGCCGGTGTCACGGAGCGAGAAGCTTCCTCGATGCCCTGTTAGACTGCCGACTGTCGCCGCACATGGCCTTATACCCGTCAGTTGGAGCCACAAAAACAACCGGGGCTCAATATACCACTGTTACTGACATCGGGTGACGATGGCATTCACGAACAACGAGTACGTTGACATGTTGCGGATGCTCGGCGAGGCCGACACGATGCCACTGAACCAGCCACGGCCGCACCACATTTAGAAAGCGCATTGCATTATGTACAGCGTGTGGTATCTGTCCCTGAAACTTTGAAGGGTTGTAGCTCCCAAGCTAACAGTATAAATTGATTTGGACGCAGCTGGTTTCAACTAATCCAATGCACGATAGAAAAAAAACTATTGTTCCATTTTAAAAAAAATTATATCTTTATGCTGTAACTCTTTGTAAAATGATACAATAAACTATGTTCATAGCTCCGCAGAAAGTCTAACATTTCTCGTGTTGACCTACCGCATTAAAATTTCCCGTCACCTATTATTTTATGTTTCAGAGGCAAACACACTTAGTGAAACACCCTGTATGTATACGGTAGGCTCATTCTCAGTAATATTATACTTTATAGGGCTGACAAAAATGAATAATTATCGCTATAGGCAGCTAAAATTTCCGTAGTAATTATTGATTATACCTTAAGTTTCTATTGTAATGAATATTATTTCAGCGATGGTGTGACACTTTGCGAATGCAGTTGAGTATTAGAAGGTGTCATTATTCTCCAACAAGGAGCAGGTAACATTTTTCCACTATAAAACAGATCTACGTTAAGCGATGTAATATTACCATACTCTACAGCAGTGTTTCTCAACCTTATATAATATGCGACCCCCTTCCAAGTAAAACATTTCGCGCGACCCTCTTGCAAATAACTGTGTTCTGGTGAGCCCTCCTCCTCTTTCATCTCTTCGCGAACCATAAGAAATCTACGTCAACTCAAACGAAGCTAATTTAATTTCTTTCTTTTGCTACAGTTTTCTCTTAAATTCGTGGACGATTTTTTCAGAATGGAAAACATTACCTTTTAGTATTATTTCCAACAGTAAAATATATTTGCTTAACCAGATAATAATGAAAATTACAGAAAGAACTCTGTGATTTTAACAGTAAATAAATTTCACTTAGGCATACTTTTGTATTACTGATTGCCTTGTTAATTCATGGTATCAACAATGAAGTGCCATCCATGAAACAGAGATAAGTTTATAATTAGTAAACGGAAAAGATTTGTACAGTGAGAAGTATTTTACATAATATAATCAAGAGTGTAATTTGACGGTTTATTTTCGTTAAAAGAAATGTAACCAGCTACTTTTTGAATTTTTTTTTTTTATTAATCAAGAACTAGTTTTTGAGCTACCGCAGGCTCATTTTCAATGGATACTTTACAGGAACGTTTATGATCTTCCGCTAATTGTAGGTTTACGCTGTCATGGTGGTTCTGGTAACATAACTGAACTTTTAGTAATCGAGAACAGAATAAATCGGAATGAAACGTTAGGTTATTGTAATTTTATGTACTTACTCTGTTTTATTGTAGGTGTAAGTGTAACCAAGTTATGCATTGAACACTGACGTTTTTTCCATATGACAGCATTTTTGCTACACTTAGCGTTAGACATTCAGAAAATATAAAAATTGAGTGTGGTGCAAAGAGGATGGCTGTGGTGGATGTTGGACTTCACTAATTAATGTTGTTTGCTTTGAGACATTGTGTATGCATAAAAAGTATGTATATTTTAAACATGATATTGAATTTTGCTAGTATCTAGTTACAGTAGTAATGATGTAATTGTTAATGTACCTCAAATGAATATAATTCTTGATATATCTCGCATTAATTAGTGAAGTGAAACATCTATAACAGTTATACTCTTTGCATCACATTCAATGTTTATGTTTTGTGAATGTGTAACGCTAAGTGTAGCAAAAATGCTGTCATGTGTGAAAAACGTCAGAGCCAAATGCATAACTTGGTTACACTGACACCTACAATGAAAACGCAGTAAGTACATGAAATTAAAAATAACAAAATGTTAAATTCCGATTTATTCATTTATTGATTACTAGAGTTCAGTTAGCATACCAGAACCACCATGACAGCGTAAACCTACACTTAGCGGAAGATAATACCGTTCCGGTAAAGCAGTGTTTTTCAACCTTTTCGAATACGCTAACCCCTTACAAATAAAACATTTCTGGCTACCCCCAACCCTCTCCATCCTCACGAACCATAAAACAAAAGGAAAGAGAACAAATTTAATCTTCATTATTTTGCTTCACCTTTTCTTTAAATTATTGGCCGAAGTTTTTTTAGTGTGTGTTTTTAGGAATGAAACACATACTTTTACATGATTTCCGTCCGAAAAATATATTTTGCTTAACGAGTGCTTCCATTTCAGACAAGACTCAGAATCGAATTATGATCATTAAGAAAGATTCCAATGTAAAGAATAATTTGTGAAGACGTATATCTTTATTTTTCAGATGTATAGTATCATGCTCTTTCACCTATCTTTTTATTTATTCAAATGTTTGTAAATCTATGGGACTCAACAGTTTGGTTATTAGACCCTAGCTTACAAACTACTTAAGCTAAGGTAAACTAAACTAAGGGAAACACAAACACCCAAGCCAGAGGGGGGGAATCGAACCCCGACGGCGAGCAACCGCACTCTGCTCCAGTACGCGCTGCTAATCCGCCACGGTTTTGATTTATTCATCATTAACACACACTATTATAAAAGAATCTATAAGCCATTCAATTGGCAATTAATGTTACACAAGTTACTGCACAACTTTATCGTTAAATAAATTTCACTTATGTGTACGTTTTTGTATGACTGAACCCCTAGTTATTTTATGGCGGAAGTACTTCCTCCAGATACGGCGACCGACAATCAGGTGTAAGAACACTGCTGTAAAGTATCCACTGAACACGAGCCACAGTGACTCGTAAAGTAGTTCAAAAATGTTTGTAGAACTTATGGGACTTAACTACGGGGTCATAAGTCCCTAAGCTTACAAACTACTTAAGAACTAGCTAAGACTAAGGACGGCACAAATATCCATGTCCGAGGAGGGATTCGAACGCCCGACCATAGTGGCCGTGCAGACCGTAACTGGAGCGCCTCAGTCCCTTCGGACACCGCGGCCGGCCGAAAAGTAGTTCTGTTTTAATTTAAAAAAATAAAAAAAAGCAGCTGGTTGCATTTCTTTTAAGGAAAATAAACCGTCAATTTACGTTACAGCTGCAGATCGTATCCGACATGAATATTTTGAAAAAGGTGTAATTTTTGAGTCACTGGTATACTACTCTTCCTTACACATGTTGACGTGTTGAATACCGACTCGTGCTGTAAGAAGCGCTGCTGCCCTTTGCGTAAGACGGCACCCTCGACGCCCATGCTGTAGCGCGGACGGCGACTCGCAGACGTCACACAGGGCGGCAGAGGGCGCGGCTCGGGTGGCGGCCTGAGCTGCAGCCAATCGCCGCGCGCCGCACAAAGCGGGCAGCCCTAGCCGCCCAGACACCCGAGATGGCGCCCCTAATCAGGTTGCCGGCGGTTGCGCGTCCTGTCTGTGTGTGAGCCTCGCTGCTGCTGCAGACGTCCCCTGAAATTAGAGTTGCCCGGCGCACAGCGCCACGCGGGTCGCCTTTGCCTCTCAGATACTCCAGCTGCCGAGGCAGACGGCGGCGCTGCGCCGTCCACCGTGTCTGAGCCAGGGGTATCTCCTCTTACAAAGCGCCGCTCTGCGTGCTGGCGATTGCCGCTCCGGTCGCACATTTCATACGAGGACCGGCGCGATATCACACGGTGGGTCTCGCAGATGGCCATACAGCAGCTCACCGACAGCCGCACGCGTGTTTGCGTCACTGCTATCGAGTGACAAAAGCACGAACTCTCAGATAAAGTGCACTGCACATCACACAGTGTTGAGTGGACTGATTCGCTATTTTGACGACGATGAGAATCCGCATTTACGGATTTGTTGCGATGCTACTCTCTTTGGTCTAGAACCAAAAGTAAGGTTCCCATATATTTTACAAACAGAAAACATTTTTATTGATATTAATTTATACATCGTTGAAAAGCTCACATGTTTGTTTATTTTTCAACATAGTCTCCATTTCTTCGACACATTTTGAAGATGGTACTCAAGCTTTTTTAATCCTAAGTCGAAGAAGTCACCCGTCAACCCCTTGAGGAAGTGTGTGACCTCTGCTCGGACTTCATCGTTGCTCTTGAAGCGTTTGCCACTAAAGTGTTCCTTTAGCTTGGAGAGAAGACGTTGCCTCCCCCTCACATTGTTAGAGAAACTTGCGCGTACGTTCAAGGAGTAGCTTCTTGTGTCCGTCAGTCAGCATCCGGCGTACCCAGTGAGCACACACCTTGCTATAACCCAACGTTTATGTTAATGCGTTCAACAATTTCACGGATAGTGACCCTCCTGATTGGCGGGAGACTTCTTCGACTTAGGAATAAGAAAGGTGGAGCAATGTCTTCAAAAGTGTGTCGAAAAAATGGAGACTGTTGCTAAATATAAAAACATGCGATCTTCTCAACGATGTATAAATTAATAATAATAAAAAATGTTTCCTGTTTCTGAAAAATATTGTAACAGGGGTGATCCTTAGGAGGTCTCAAAGACCTACCCTCAACCTGAAGCCCTGGCTGGCTTCCATGTCGCGTTACTGGAGTGAACCCTTATTGTACCGACTTACGAACCTAAGTTTGTAGGCATTTGTACTGTATTTCACATCAAAGTCTTAGAAATAGTCAGATTTTTAGAAATAACAAGGGAATAAGTAAGTAATTGTGCATTGTGACAATGGTTTTCTGAAATAGAAATAATTGGGCACTAATATTCGCTTTTTGAGAGCAGATTTTTCCCAGATTGTTTAGTGATTCATCGTAAGGAGTACTGGACGATTAATGAAATTATGGAAGAAGACCGTAGTGAAAGAAATACTACTGAAACTAGGGGCCATGAAATTTGTGTCCCTATAGACCTGAACAATATTTTCTACACCTGTGACAAATGTTTTACGAAAATCGGTTCAAGGTTTAAGACTTTACTGGTAATTTCGCGTATTTAGTGAAGTTTCTCCCGACAAAGTAATTTAATGCTGAGCTAGATTTATTTTCACGTACGTAAGCTTTACGTTTATAACTATTTACATTGTAATTAATGCTTTTACAGCTAAAATAACATTTTATAAATTTACAGTCTCATGACGACAGTATCCCTATAGGTTGCCGAGGGCAGTGAATATTATAATTGTTGTAAGTAATGTATCACAAAAACAGTTTAGTATAGTTATGTTCCAATAAAACTTGACTAAAAATTATAATTAAAAAAAATATGTTTTCGCTAATATCCCACCTTAATTTACGACATTCTACTAATTCAAATTCAACTGCCCGTATTGAAAATAAGACTAAGAAATTCTGCGCTAAATCCACTTAAAGATACAGCAGTGATGTTACATTATATGAAGATATTTATTTGAACATTAGACAGTACAAAATACATGGCTCTGTTTCATGAAAGAGATATTAAGTCCACATTTTCTCTCTACTGATCGGTTCAATGTACTGTGAGATTATGCAAATAAACGAAAAGAAAGCTGTCTTTCGTCGATATTGAGAAGGAAACATCCCAGTATAAGTCCATTCATTGTATGGAAGAAATAAGGCGAAAAACATATTTCGCTATCTTCGTATACACAATTATTTTATATATGTAATGAAAGTAGAAAGAAGAAGCTGAGACAGGAAATTTAATGTCTAGTCAGTCGCTACCCAAGTACATTCTTTTTTAATTTTTTCCACACTTCTATAAAACCTTTATGCCCTGCTCGATAATTCTGCTTTTCTGGATGTGCAGACAGCATTGTGTCAGTAATTTACAACATAAAGAAATGCGTTTTCGTGCGATGCAAAGAAGAGTCATTAATGCCCCACTCCTGTGCCCAGAAGTTTCTCTGAGCTGGAGGAACCATTAACTCGGCTGCCGAGAGTTTATTTCATGCTTGGGAAGACTGCGTAACTTTAGAGAGGTAACTCTCGCCACGAGGGGGTCTCCACCGCAGTTTAGTGTTCCCCAAGTCCGCAGACGCTAAATTGCAGTTTATTTCTCTTAAATTGCGTCCCCGTCTCCTGCTAACTACTTCCGAATACTCTTACATTTCAAAGCAACATTCGCGTTCAAGGAATAAAACTCTCTCTCTCTCTCTCTCTGGAGTCCACGAGTACAGGTCCCTGACTTTGGCGTAAGTCATTTGTCTCCTCACACCTGCTAGAACCTGCAAGTGCGTCAGTTTGCTTTGTAAACTATATTCGATGAAAATCTTTGAAATAAAAGTTCCACGCATAACATCGGACAAAAATAAGGATACACCAAACTAGCATATTAATTAACAGGTTACTTAAATTACATTTACCACTTATGGAACTGTAGAAATGGTTTATTCAGCTTAATGTTTCGAGGCTGCACTTCATCGCCAAGCTGTTATGGCATTGCATGAATGTTTTAATATAGTTGCACACGAACAAAATCTTCTATAGCAATGTAGCTGTGAAATCAAAGTATAACGTATGTAAGATGATGTAATTTTTCGACTAACTGTTTGAATGTGAAAGTTAGTTTTTTCAACTCACTGTGCTCTTGTTGAGTAGCTCTCTTCTCTTGTGATCTGGGCTTGACAGTCTCAAACCACAACACTGTCACATACGATTTGATTGTCACCACAGCTGTTGCTCGAGAAGCTCTTGCTTCTTCCATGCGTGTAACATGACCCCTCCGTGTAATCCTGTTCGATCTGAATACTTCATCTAGTTTTCCTTTGAGTTCCAAATCATCAACATCCTCCTGCCACTGTTCGCATCTGTAAGTACCTGCAATCATCATTACTACTTTCTTATCCGTAACCTGAGCAGTATTAATGATGATTTCGTGTGCCACTTTTGGCCCTTAGACCCCAGCTCGGTCGTTTTCAGCTTGCCTGGAGCAAGTAGGTGACGCCACATGGGCTACTTGCGCGTCGATGATGATGATGAGGAGGACGACACACCCAGCCCCAAGTGGAGAAAATGTCCAACCATACCGGGAATTGAACCCGGGCTCCTTGTGTGGCAATCTACCACGCTGTACAATGGACTACGGAACATTATTATTAAGGTAAACTGTGTCCACCCAGCTTTCAATCTCATACAACAAAGTTGGTTGAAAGGTTGAACGGTGCATCGATAACTTAGTCCTGCTACTGACTCCCTCCTTGCAGAAGAGAGTGGATCTTATCTGAACAATCACAGCGTTAGTTTTGTTACGCCTTTATTACAGCTATTTCATTATGCTACCAACAGTGAAAAAATGTTTGAAATGTTGAGACTAAATCTGTCTTTGGAAAATGAATTTAATTGGTATTACATCCTAATTACGCCTCTAAGAGTATGCTGATGCAATAGCTCCGTACTTAGCTATAATTTATAACCGATCACTCAGCGAAAGATCCGTACCCAAAGATTGGAAAGTTGCCCAAGTTAATACAATATTCAAGAAGTACAATAGGAGTGATCACCAAAATTACAGGCCTATCTCATTGACGTCGATTTGCAGTAGGATTTTGGAACATATACTTTGTACGAATATTATGAACTACCTCGAAGAAAACGACCTATTAACCAGTAGTCAACACGGATTCAGAAAGTATCACTCTTGAGAAACACAGCTTGTTCTTTATTCACATGAAGTGCTAAGTGCCATCGACAAGGGATCTCACATCGATTCCATATTTCTGGATTTCAGGAAGGCTTTTGACACTGTACCCCACAAGCGGCTTCTAATGAAAATGTGTGCTTATGGAATATGTCCACAATTGTGCGATAGGATTCACGATTTCCTATCAGAAAGAACACAGTTCGTTGTAATTGACGGTAAGTCATCGAGTAGAACAGAAGTGATATCTGGCGTTCCACAGGGGAGCGTTATAGGTCCCATACTCTTCGTCGTGTTTATAAACGATTTAGGAGACAATCTGAATAGCTCCCTTAGACTGTTCGCGGATGATGCTGTCGTTTATTGGCTAGTGAAGTCAACAGAGGATCAAAAGCAACTGCAAAGCGATTTAGACAAAATTTCTGCATGGTGCGAAAATTGGCAATTAGCACTAAATAAAGAAAAGTGTGAAGTAATACACATGACCACTAAACGAAATCCTCTGAACTTCAATTACGCGATAAATCAGTCAAACCTCAAGGTCGTAGATTCTACCAAATATCTAGGAGTTACAATTACCAACAACTTTGACTTGAGAGAACACACAGAAAATATTGTGGGGAAGGCGAACCAAAGGTTACGTTTCATCGGCAGAACGCTTCGAAGATGCACCAGCTCCACCAAAGAGACTGCCTACATCACAATTGTGCGTCCTCTCCTGGAGTACTGTTGCCCCTTGTGGGACCCCACCAGGTGCGACTGACGGAAGACATTGAAAAGGTTCAGAGAAGGGCAGGTCGTTTTGTACTATCACGTTATATAGGGGAAAGTGTCACGGAAATGTTGCACGAATTGGGGTGGAAATCATTAAAAGAAAAACGTTATTCATTGCGTCGTGAACTGTTTGCGAAGATCAATCACCGACTTTTAGTTCTGAATGTGAAAATATTTTGCTAGCACCCACTTACATAGGGAGACATGACCATCCCAATAAAATAAGAGAAATCAGGTGTTCTTTCTTCCCGCGCGCTATTAGAGAATGGAAGGGTAGAGAAAAGTTACAAAATTGGTTAATGAACCCTCTGCTAAGCGCTTGAATGTGATTTGCAGAGTATCTATGTGGATGTAGATGTAGAATTACTTGAAACTGACCACATGTTCTATCTTCGTTTCTCCTGTTTTGTACTCAGTCTGCTGAAATCTCTTTCCATGAGACATTACATTCGTTTTGGAGATGCTGATCTTCAAACCATAACCATTTCACCTCTGATATAGCTCTGAAACATTAGTTTGCGAACTTTCAGTCGTATCTGCTATCACAACTAAGTCGTTAGCATATACGATACTGCTTATTTTGATTTTACCTACTTGAATCTCAAACTGGAGGCTATCGTTTTCAACATATGATTCCTAAGAAAATATAAACAATAGGGGCGACAGGTTACAGCATTTTATTAGCTCTTAAACTATCTTGCAATATGAATTACATTCACCACAACTCTAACTGCTGGTTATCAACGTAAAGACCATTAACTGTCTTTTGAAGTTGTATTCCTACTTCATAACCTCGTAGCACTTCACTATCTGCTATAGTCTAAGATGTGGTCTTGACTGCTTCTAAGAGGCCTAAACCGACACATATCTTTATCCGTCATTTACTAATATACCTAAAAATATTTTGGTACAAAGCTACTTAAAGAGGTACGTCTGCAGTTGTAATTACTGTTGGAATATTGACGTGATTATTGCTTTCGTCAGCTGGAAACTGTTTCGAAACCCACACATCTCATTTATCCAGAATAACCATTTGAGACTGAAATTCCATTAAATTTCATAAGTTCCGATGTAATTTCATCTTTCCCTGCCGCTTAATGACACTACAATATATTGACCTTTCTCTCCACTTCCTCAAATGTGATCCTATTCGCATCATCATTCGTATTCCTCTCTACATTTAAATCTGAAACATTACTGAACGTGTTTGCAACGACAATGAGTAACTCTTAAAACATTCCCTTCATCTAATCAATACAGTCACAAGATTAAATAGCAGCTTTCCTGACATTTACAATCACTTCTAAATTTCTTCTTCCCCATCTGTCGAAGAATACTCACTTCATGCTTGAAACAAAGTTCCCAATCTATTTTAAAGATGTTCCCGAAATGTCTGCTCCGATGCTTTAATTATCTGTTCGTTTCTTCATTCAACACAGCTTTGAATATCTCCCTAAGATCAAATATAGAAAATATGAAACGCCTTTATTTTCTTCGTTTTGCTTTTACAGGCAGCCTTGACTGTGTCATTCCACCAAACTGTCGGCTTAATCCTCCCTTTACTCACTACCAAGAAGTTCCAAAACATTCTCTAGCCACTTCTAGTAGAGTGTTTCTGTTCTTTATCCATTCCTTTTCCAATAACTGTTAATAACTGCATTCAAATTACTGGTACCTTTCTAACATCATGTATGTACTTTTCCCTATTTCTTTGTCCTGAAGCTGCTCCACTCGTAACGTCCTACATATGTGCCTGACGTCCTGCATTCTTGGTCTCACAAAACTAATTCCGCTATCGACTAAACGATGATCAGTGTCATCAAAGAATCATCGGAATACACGTGTGTCCCTGTCTTCCTGTACTCCTGAATTTGTTTAATATAGGCCTTAGCACATCTGGTTCCTCTACCTAATAATGTGCACTGTTCAATGTACGTATGTTTAAAAAACTGTGTTTGTGATCAGTAAGCCCTTGCCGTCATAGAGATCCAGTTTTTCCCCTTGCTGTTGGCCTACACATTGTCTCGACACTTACCCACAGTCTTTTCCTAACCTCCTGTTGGACTTCATATTCTGACATTGAAGTCGTCCATGAGCATATCGCTGTCCTTTTCAGTGAGTATCTCATAAAACCTGTCCATTGCATCTACAATTATTTTAAACGCGACATGAAGTAGTCGAAGTGTCAGGTGACCACGATGAATGTAATTGGTATTGCTGCCGATAAGCTGGCTAGGTAGAATTTATTTTTAAATTTTTTATTTATTTCGTATTTGTTTAATTTTGTTACTTTTATTTTTATTTTATTATTATTAGTATTACAGGTCAGACTTCAAGTACAGTATCACTTCAATGACGCGTTTCGGACATGTGCATCATCATATTTCCATCTGTCCTATAGCGACATCCACACGTAAGCAGATGCATATATATGGATTTCGAAAAGTTGTTTGTTTATACACAAATGTACACTCTCAATAAGTATGGCTGTCGTCACAAAACATGCAAATCTGATGAATGACATCAGAAAAAAGAAAAAATTGCGACCTAGTCAGCTTATCTGCAAAACTACCAATTAATTTAATATATGATCTGTCCCTTCTCAGTTCGAATACAACGACAACCTTATTACAACGACAACTTTATTAGTGGAGACTGACAAATCTGTCGAGATCAGTTGTAAGTTTGCTTCATTGCCACAATACTCGTCAACGGTATTTTTCACACTTTTAACAAGGTGCACGTCACGAGAAAACCGTTGGAAGTTTTATTGTCGCCTTAAGTAACAAACAACAACATTACAATACGTACATTTATGGACGACTCTGCAATGCGGCGGAGCCAGGCCTCAAAGTCTGAGCCTAGGAGCATCTTCCTGTATCCTACCCCCTTGAAATTGACCACTTTGAAAATGACGGCCGACTATACTCTGGTTGCCCCAAGGAGAGCTGGCATTCGTTTTGTAGCCACTCTGATTTATGCTCGTGGTGAAAAATATAGCCACTTATTATCTCTGAAAATCTAGTTATTTACATCATTTGTAGCTGAAGGCCGTGCCATAGTGGATTCACCGGTACCCGTTAGATCACCGAAGTTAAGCATTCTCGGGCATGGCTAACATTTGTGTTGGCAATCATTCGGGTCTGCCGAGCACTGTTGGCTTTCGGGGAGCACTCAGTCTTGTGAGGCCAGTTGAGAAGCTACTTGATGGAGGAATAGTGGCTTCGGTCTGGAGAAACAACGACCAGGATTGCTGGGGTAGACCACGCCCCCCTCCATACTGCATCTTGAGACGCGCTCAGGCAGCAACCCCTATAGAAGAAGGCCTGCGCACAACGTCACAACATGGCGGCGGTGAGAGGCTTACAGTCCTCTGAAAGACTGTAAAAATTAGCAGTGCACGCTGTTTATAGTGCATTCTTTCGTTCAGGAGTGTATTTATTACGTAAATTGGTGTTGTGTACGGTGTGATCGTTACGCTGGATGATTTGTGTGTGCGTGAGAACAACTTGTGATCACTTTTTACTGACAAAATGCCGTTTCGATGTTCTGTGCCGTAATGTAGAGGAAATTACGACTGTGGCCCAAAGTTACCGTCTTTAAACATCCGGAGAAGAAAAAGATAATGGAGGTGGTTACGTAAATAAAATGAATCGCAATACCCAACGGTAAACAGTCATGGCTTAAAACTCTTTTATAAGGTTAAACAAAAACGAAAACTTACTCATTAACTCGAAGAAGGAGCCAAGTTATCCTGGTAATTCTTGACATCAATTTCTTCTTCTCCGGACGTTTAAAGACGGTAACATTTGGGCCACAGGTGTAATTTCCTCTACATTTCGGCACAGAACAGCGAAACGGCATTTTGTCAGTAAAAAGACATCACACGTTGTTATCACACACAAAAATCGTCCAGCGTAGCGATCACACCGTACACAACACCAATTTGCGTAATAAATACACTCCTGAACGAAAGAATGCACTATAAAGAGCGTGCGCTGCTAATGTTTACAGTCTTTCAGAGGACTATCAGCCTCTCAACGCCGCCACGTTGTGACGTCGCGTGCAGGCTTTCTTCTATAGGGGGTGCTGATTCAGATGGACGATGACATGGCGGCCGGTCGGTACCCAATGAAACTTCGTGGCCTGTATGGTACGAAAATGTTTGTTAAGCTTATGGGACTTAACTACGGGGTCATCAGTCCCTAACCTTACAAACTAGTTATGTAGTACCTAATACTAAGGACGGCACAAATATCTATGCCCGAGGGGGGATTCGAATCCCCGACCGTGGTGGCCGTGAAGACCGTGACTGGAGTGCCTCAGTCCCCTCGGCCACTGCGGCCGACTGTATGGGACGGAATTAGGTGGTAGTATTTGCGTCATTTAAAAGAACGGCATTAAAGTAATCGAAATAGTATGTCAATGGAATGTGTGCTATTGAGTTCACTGAAAAATCATGTCTGTGTTGGAATTACGACATTAACACAGTTAAACGAAGCTGGGTATTGATATTATTAAACGAAAGAGATCATTGCTCTTGATAAAGTACTAAATAATTGAAATGACTGACAGATTACGTATTAAACTATTCAATTTAAACTGTTCAGTAATTCTGTATTAACGTTTCGTCTCCTGGAGTTAATGAAATGTGAACAGCCACGTTACTAGCAGGGTCTCACAGATAGAAAAATATAAAGAAGCTTTCGTCAAAACGTTCCTGTAGCATCCTTCCGCGCCCGTAGCTAAACTCGCTATACACCATTAAACGGTACAGTACGAAGGCAAGCAAGAGTTTCGAATTGATAAAATTTTAATGACCTATAAGTTAACGCGGTGAAATGGAACGAGAAAACTCCTTTGAAGTTGTAAACGTTGAATGCACTGACTAATGAACGCCGGTGGAGAGGTGCGCGGCTTGCCTCCTCGTCCGCGCGCTCGGAGCAAAATTTATAATGCGGGCCAAGTCATTTGCACATCACAAGAGCTCGATTACCCGGCCCGAGTTGCTGCATCATTTACCGCGTTCTTGTTACCTTTATGCTCATAATTTATTTCTCACTGCAGCTCCCAAGAGGATCACCCGCTCTTCATCAAGCACTTTAGTTCGTGTTACCGTGACCTATGGTACCCACGACGAAGTTAACCGCGTCCTCATTTCCGCAATGCACAAGTTATCTAGTTGGCTCTAGAGAAATATCGCGAAGAGTTTCTTTACTTCCTGTGGACAAAAAGTGTAATGATTACTCTTAGCAAACTGTACTGGAATAACTGTCTTTCGGACTGATAACCAACCAACCAATAACTGTCTTTCAACAAGTAGTTCTGTTCAATAATTTGAAAAATATGTTTTGCCTCTTCACTGAGACATTCTCCACGAAGATATGGAGATATTAAGAAGAACGTTTAGTATCTCACGCAAACAGGTGCATGGTTCGTGGTTTTCAAAGTAATTATTTTTAGAGTGAGACTCAATGTGGTTTTGTGCAAATGTGTCATAGACTGGAGCACGATTGCCTTATTTTCTTTTTATATTAATCTGTTTTTATTACTTAAATTTATGAAATTATTGTTAAATTTTAAGAAGGTCTTACTGAATCTGAATGACAATTATTAATGTTGAAAGTATGAGTTAAAATATTAGAAAAACTAATTACTGGGCATCAAGTGGACAAATATCCACCAACTCGGGGTTGGTTAGCCCTGCGTTTGGTGCACATTGACCAGTGTAATGTTTTGCTGAGAGAAAATTTATTAAATCAAAATGGAACTAATAGTTATGAACATCCATACTGCAATACAGAGTTTTTCAACCTTTTAGAATATGCGATCCGCTTCCAAGTAAAAATTGTCTGGGAAACCTCTTCCGAAAAAAAAAAAAAAAAAAAAAAAAAAAATTCTTGCGATCCCCGTCTCCCCACCCCACTCGCTCTTCACGAAACCCAACAAAACTGTTATCTCGAAGGAAACGTATCTCTTTCTTTGGCTTCAGCTTTCTTTCAAATTGTTGGACGAAGTTTTTTGTGTGTATTTTTCGAAATGGAACTCATTATTCCATTGTTTGCATGATTTATGACAGAAAAATGTATTTTGCTTAACGAATGTTTGGCACCAAGTCAAGGCTCAGATGCGAATTATGATTATTAAAATAAATCGCACTGTATAAACAATTTGTAAAGAAGTACACATGATTATTCGAATTTTTCAGAATAAATTATTGTGTCATGTTCTATTAGGTATCGATTGGTTCCTTTAAATAGTATTCAGAATTTGCGCTTATTCATAATTAACACACTGTATAACAAAACAATCTATTATCTATTAAACTCATAATGAATGTTACACAAGAAACGCCGTAATTTTGACATTAATAAATTTCACTTGGGCATTTGTTTTTATATTACTGAATCCCTAGTTATTTTATCACGATTGTGTCTTAATGCAAACCAGTAAATTTAACCACTTTCCAAATCCAAAGGATCAGAAAAGTTTTAACATTCGTAAAATAGCCGATGGATTTAATTTTTGACGCATATCTGTTGAGACCAACGCTTGCAGTCACTGTACTGAATCTGTTGTGCTCCATGTTGACTCTTAAAAACAAGGTTTGAGGCACCTTAAGCACATTAAATCTTTAATGAAACTTTCACTCTGCAGCGGAGTTTGCGCTGAAATGACACTTTCTGGCAGATTAAAATTGTGTTTCATTCTGGAAACATCCCTCAGGCTGTGACTAAGCCATGTCTCCACCATACCCTTTCTTCCAGGAGTGCTAGTCTTGCATGGTTTGCAGGAGAGCTTCTGTGAAGTCTGGAAAGTAGGAGGCGAGGCACTGGCGGAAGTAAAGGTGTGAGGCGGCATCGTGAGTCGTGTCGGGATAGCACAGTCGGTAGTTCGCTTGCCCGCGAAAGGCAAAGGTTCCAGGTTCGAGTCCCAGTTCCGGCACAAAATTTTAATCTGCCAAGAAGTTTCGTTACATTAAATCTTCCTTGTCGCCATTGTCATCATCATCTTGCCTTGGTTTCTCCTTGCGTTTTAGGCCTCATGTAGTTGATTTAGTTAATTTCATTCTGTCCTTGGTCGTACTTTCATTCTGAAGAAGTGCTTTTCTAGCCTATGATTTAATTTTTTTTCTTAATGCTTTCTCTTTGGTTTTGGTCTCATGCCGTGTATCAGACATTCAGCTGACTGTGTAGGCTGACAAGGCTGTTTGTACTTAGCACAGTTCCTCCTCGGTAACAGCACTCACAGATATTTACATTTCTTTAAATTCGAAGGCTGCTCATCATATTCCGAAACCATTCCTTCTCCACTTTCTCTTTATTAATTTCGACCCATTCATATGTTGCAACAAATAAAACAACGGTTTAAACCAAGACCGTAAGTCATAAAAACAAGGAAATGAAACAGATACTGTCTATTCAGATGGCTATTGCGGATAAAAACAAAATTTACCTGTTGATCTTCTTTCTTTTAAAACGCTTTCTATCTCGTGAATATGACGATCATTTGATTCTGAGATATATCAAAATACGTTGAACTTACGCAAGTTTGTTAATAGTTTTTGATCTCGAAGAATTATAAATATTATCATCAAAAGTAACAAACATTTTGTCAGGTTAAAAAATTATGTATTGGCACTATAGGGCAGGCAGGTTGGCCATCGTAACCCGTCCTCTCCGGGCCAACCTGCCCCATATTTACAATAAATTCTGTCCGTCAGAAAATCCAGTGAAATAATTTAGATTGTATGCTGTATTAAAATAATACTAAAAATGCGAGTATTAATCATATTACTCACCTGTTGGGCTTGAAGTACGCAAAAGTTATATAACACACATCTCATGAACGAGTAGAATTTTAAGGAAACACGCAAGAAACGACATTACTGGCTGTCCAAAACCGCTCCGTCATCCATATTTGTCCTGTGGAGGGAAGGGGATAGTACTATCAAAATACTGATTGTTTCCTAGGTCGATCTAGCGTCTATTTTATGAAATAAATTTACTGCGCCATCCAGCCTCTACGCCCAAATTCCTCCGGTCTCCTCTAGTGTATTCATCAGGAATAATTTCGTCATGCCTTAGCAATGGTTCCATTTAGAACCCCACTTGAGACTGATGACTAATGATACAGAGACTGTTCGACTAGAACATAATAATAAAAATATATTAAAATCCAGCAATAATAACAGTCATGATTTTATCTGGACACCAGTTTCAGCACCTCATTACTGCCATCTTCTGGCCATCACGACATCGCAGACGAAAATGTAGTATACACGGCTAAATTAAATTGGATTAACAGCTTCTTTATGGACACCCAAGTACAGTCAAAGATGATACTTTCTGAAGTGATTCGAGGTTGAACAATGGGATAACTGTCAAACAACGCTCTCTAGAGTATCATATTTTAACTGTGCTTCTGTTCGACAGTTGTCGTCTCGTTGTTCAATCTCAGATCATTCCACCACAATAATGGCCTTATAACATAGGGTATTATCTGCTTGAAAATCGCCACTGTCCTCTGGAAGCTTGATCGTCATGAGAGGATGTAATTAGAGTGACACCAATGTACGATATACTACCTCTGACAATAGCGTATCATTAACATAGATTAACTCTAAACTGCAGTTACCCTATTCCTCTTCCAAATAGTCACCTCTCATAACTATGCACCACGGAGCTCTGCTATACATCTCCTGGAAACTTTGCACGAGTCTGCCTTAGGGATGATGTTCAAAAACCTCGTTACGTTTCGTTGGGTGTCAGCAATATCGTCAAACCTCTTTCCTTTTAAAGCAGGTTAGATTCGAGGGAACAGAATGAAGTCTGATGGTTGAGATCCGGCGAATATATTGGGTTGAAGTTGCACTACCCCCTTTCTGCGAGTAACTGTTTGAAGATATTGGCTCTGTGTGCTCGATCGAAGAAAAACCCCGTACCTTGCTTTGTGTACTTGGGTGGTACCCCTGCGTAGACGTGCATACTTTGCAACGTTTAGCATCGTTCCCTCAGGAATAAATTCCTTGTGGATAATGACAATCGAAAATGGTGACGAGCATTGTTTTGATATGTGATTTCTCGGCTCTGAGCTTTTTCCGACGAGGTCAAGTCGCAGTACGCCATTCCATGCTTTTCTGGTTCGTTTCAGGGTCTCGCCGGAGACATCAGGCTTCATCGTCAGTGACAATATGGTTCAAGAAATTCGGTGTCACAGACGTCGTTTCGACAAAATCCCGTGAAGCCTCTAAGCGCGCCCGTTTCTTATCGTCAGTGAAATGATCTCGCACAATACGAGAACGCGTTGTCCTCTTCCCCAACGTTTGGGGTAAGGATTTGTAGCACGGATTCACGTTAGTTCATCAGCAGTCACGCGCACAGTTAATTGAAAATCGTTCGTTATTAATGTCCTCAAATTCTCATTGTTTTCATCACTGACGGAAGTCGCCGGTCTTCCGCTACATGGACCGTCAGAAACAATTTCTCGGTTTCGACGAAAACGGGCGAACCGCTCGTACGCGGGCTTCATGGACAGTGGCAGATCCCCGTTAACACGTACCGGTGATTTGTCAAGCATAAGACAACAATTTAAATTTATCAATTGCTTTTCATTGTCCTGTTCTCAGTTCAGAACCAAAGCTCTAAACAAGCGTTTCGTCCAACAGGTCACACAAGGAGCACACATAATGCCCAAGTGAACTACAGTGCGGACACATTAACAACACCAGCCGCTTCGCAGATGCAGCGTTGTGATTCGCCTGTGTTGCACAATCGACCGTTCCGACTTCATTCACCGGAATTCATTGTCATTGGTGGTATATTGGGCTTGATGGCACCTTACACGAACTTTACTGGGTCCGTGGATGTCCGCGCGAATGTCCTCCTGAGTATAACTGAGCCACGGCTAGATTTTAGTGGTTTCAAGAAGTTGTTCCATAGGAAGACGATGGTTTCGCACTCTCCCATGGGCATCATGAAGGTTTCGGAACTTGTCAGTGTACGCAACGATGTTTACAAATGTTCGTTCAGCTTATGGGACTCGACTACGGGGCCATCAGTCCCTAAACATACAAACTACCTATGGACTACTTAATACTAAGGACGTCACAAATATCCATGCCCGAGGTGGGATTCGAACCCCCGACCGTAGTGGCCGTGCAGACCGTGACTGGAGCGCCTCAGTCTCCTCGGCCACCGCGGAGTACGCAACGCTCTAACTCTTCGCCTTCGTCCAGTGACGATGGTCACGTCGCCACTTTTCGTAGTTGCCGATGTGGTCGTAAAACCATTTGCACAAGCATTGCTGCGGAGGTTCATTGTTAGGCGTATTCAGACACTCTGCCCAGAGTCAGATATCATTTCCGCCTGTCCTGTTTTACCAGTCTGCCCAGACTTGACTTTACCTGTAAAGGAGACACTACTTCTTAAATTACGAGGCAAGTACTTATCGAAATGCTCGTGCCAAGCTTCAGCCCTCACAATCTGCCCTCTGTAAAACTCAAGACGACCACCCGTTTTCCTCATTCCAATCACCGGCAGAACGCCCACAGCATAACACGCACAGCACTGCACAGAATGGTCAGGATGGTAAATTAAAGTCACGATTGACAGTGAAAAAAATTGTGTAGGAAAAGGAATACAGGGAACTACATAGGGGAACTAAATGGGGTAATCTCAAGACCGATCTCACGCGTGCCGTTGCTAGTAAGATAGTAAGAGAGCGGCACGTGGCTCCGCTTCCAGTATAAAAGAACCCAATGAAAGCTTATTATTCGTCTGGGCCGCGCCGCATCATCAGCGCAGACATCGCAGCATCAGTACCGGCGGTACGGCACGTGGACCCTCGCCTCGCTGCTCTGGCTGTAGAAAGCAGCTGGAAATTATCATGCACAGTGCATGTGTCTGACTAGCAATCATTCCACGTCAGTTAACGCTGCTGTCTCCTTCACAGGTTTACATCCATAGTTAGTAGGTAGTCATTATGTTCTGCCCCATCAGTGACATCTGCCAGAAAGTAGGGAACGTTTCCGTCTGACGCCGCTAGGTGCGCGCCGATCGCCTATGTTTTTGTATCTGAGTGCTCGACAGGTCAGTCGCCATCCAACCGTATCAACAGAGAGTCTCTGCTCTTATGTTTTTTCCCGATATTCGAATTTGAAATGTGCTCTGCAATCGAAAATACCACCAGTTGTGAGGTGCAGTTTGTGATACGGTTTTTGTTGGCGAAAACCTAAAAACCTATAGCAATTTGTCGTGAACTGTGGGAAGTGTACGCCAACAACGTTATAAATGAATGTTCCGCTGAAATTTGTGTATTTGGTTTAAAAGTGGCCGAACCAACGCTCATGGTGAAGAGAAGAGTGAACGCCTGAGCATTGTGACTGTCTTTTCGCTAATATTGATGAAACGATCTTGCAACAAGTGACTTCCACTTATTTCCCAAGGTGAAGAATTGCCTCGCAACGACGACGCAGAACTAAAGGCGGGCATGATTCATTGGCTGAAGTCTCAGGCGGTACAATATTACGACGGAGGAATTTCAAAGCTTGTCCACCGCTATAGTGAGTCAATTTGTTTGGTGATAAAACTAAGTCACGGAGCTAGAAGTTTCCTGAATGCGCTGTTAGTTTGCCGACTGTCTCCGCACACGACCGTATACCCGACAGTTAGAGCATAAAAAAAGTTTGGGGGGGGGGGGGGGGCTCAATGCAACACACTGACATCGGATGAAGGTGGCATACACGACAAACGAGTACGTTGACATGTTGCTGATGCTCGGTGAGTGCCGACACGATGCCATTGAAACAGCCATGGTGTATGCCGTGAAATAACCTAGGCGAAAAGCTCTGGCAGCCATTAAGCTCATACGTGCCAAACAACGACATCGGAAAGAAGGCAGCTTCGTAATGCGCCCCAGTAACAGACGAAGAACTGCGAGAAATGAGGAGCCGGATTAGTTTCTTTTTAGCCGCATTATACCACGATCCTCATGTCTGCAAACGAGGCGTTGCTGCAGTCACTGGTGTCAGTTTGGTGTCAGTTTCACATCTGTGTGGGATATAGTACACGGCCACAGGTTTTACCCGTACCGCCTGTCACAAAACCAGCAGTTGCATGGGAACGATTTCGGTGCGATATTATATTTCGTGAATGGGCCATGCGTAATTTCACACTGGAGTCTTTATAAAGAGTTATGTTCTCTGATCACGTTCACAAATTATGATGCAGGGAAGCGCTATAACGTGCAATACTGGGCCACAGACGATCCTCGATGGGTACGACCTGTCAACCGTCAACGTAAGATGGTCTATTAATGCGTGGTGCGGAATCCACAACTTCCCAGGTACAGTGACAGATGATTTATATTGCGCTTTTAAAGTCGACAGTTTGGTGGTCTCCTTGAACAAGTGTGTCTACACGCGAGAGTTCGTACGTGGATGCAGCACGATGGTCACCCAACTCATTCTACGCGTGCTGTTTTAGAAGATGTTTGGCCCGCAAGGTCGCCCAATTTAACACCATTATATTTCTTTTGTGGGGATATCTGAAGAATCGTGTTTATGTCATTGAGCCCACAACGCCAGATGATCTAAAACGCTGCATCGTGGGCGCATGCTCCTCCGTGACACCGGCGGTGTCTGCAAATCCTTTCGAAAGCGCATTGCATTGTGCAATCAGGAACATGGGCACCCATTTGAACATCTGATTTAAATCAACATTCCACCGCCAAAACGTCCATCACCCGGAACACAGCCATGTAATATGTACATCGTGTGGTATCGGCCCCTGAAACTTTGAAGGGTTGTAACTCTCAATCTAAGAGTAATTTAAATTGATGTATGCACAGCTGGTGTTACTGATTTCAGTGCATGATAGAAACAACTATTTTTGCTTTTAAAATTGTAACTTTTTGTTTTAACTCTTTGGAAAATAGCACAATAAACTATGTTCATAGTTGGAGCTAGAGGAAAACAATAGAGTAAACCTATTGTGGGTCCCTGGCCACTCGGGGATCAGTGGCAACGAACATGCCGACAGATTAGCCAGGATTGGGGCAGAGTCTCCATTTATTGGACCGGATCCTTTCCTGACAATCACCAAGGCAATGATCAAATTGGAGCTACGTAACTGGCTCAGAAGGCAGCACATAGAATATTGGACCAAAGTCCATCAACAAAAACATGGCAAGGTTATGATGCCAAAGCCATGTTTCAAAAGAAGCTCTGCAATCCTGGGCCTGAACAGGAGAGAGATTAGACTCATGGTTGAATTGCTGACAGGCCAGGGGAATTTCAAAAAACACCTACATACAATGGAAATAACAGAAGAGGACCCTAAATGTAGGATCTGTGATGACAGTGATGAAACTGCATCACATCTAATCTTTGAATGCATTGCATTGGAGAGTAAAGGCACAGAACATTTGGGACAACCAGACCCGAAGAAATTGTGTCTAATAAAGAACTGGTAAAGGGACTCCTTGCACTGTTCAATGGCACTGGTTGGCTTCACTAGATATACAGGGAGCGATACCGCACAATAAACTTAGTTTCGGTGCGGGCAGTGGCGGGTTGCACCAAGACTGTTTTGTCTTCCCTGGAAAAATCAAATCAAATCAAATCAGTTTCCATAGATCCGCAAAGAGTGTAACATTTCTAATGGTGACCTACCGCAATAAATAATTCCGTCGCCTATTATTTAGTAACTTACACAGGCAAACAAAATTAGTGAAACGCCCTTTATGTGATATGACCAGTCGATTACAATATTCATTATTACAATATCCTCCCAGTTTATGTGCATATGCTTAAAAGACTATTGTTCAATTCGTTGTTACATATTTCACGGTCTGATCATGGAATAGAACAAAGTACATTTTAGAGGGTGCGCTATTACACACGCGAAACTGTAAACATTGCAGAACATAGGTCTATTTACTTAATAAGAGTGGCCCAAATCCTGTTAGGAGCCAAGGCGAAAGAAATTGGTAGTGGCAGCTTTCGAACTAACGCGCTGCCCATTACACTACGGCGAACAGTTACGAAACTCTTCCTTAATTCTCGTACTATTGATAGCAGTTGTTACCTGATAATATGGCATTTTAGACACTAGATTATAATTTATCGTTCTAAGAACTACGTGTTTTTGTTAATTCTTCAATGCACCACTGCTTTGAAATGACAACGCGTAATGAGGAAATGATAAAATACAGAAACCAAGATGGCATATGCCAGATAGAGTTCTGAGCGAGGAACTTCACGTGACATTTCGGAACGTCTGGTTTACGTAAAATCAAGTGACGGTATCAAATAACTTTGTAACGGTTGCGATTTATGAAAAAAACATTTAAGAGCAAAGCTGTAGAGAATTTTTTCCTTTGAAAATCTGTTTCTTCCATTTTCGTGTCAGATGAACGGTTTATTTGCAATTAAATTTCCTGCTGTCAAAGCCCATCACAAACGCCACGTTTCAGTGTTACTAACGTATTTTTTGTCCTAAATATTTCAAAAAGGGAAGTTCAGGTCTATGGCGGCCAACAATATTATGTCTGTAAAATTTGGTGAACGGTTCGACTTAAAAAGTGGAAACATGTGACAGACAGATATCGCAGGTCGCCATTATGGTTGTAGTTATCTTTGATACGATGCGAGATATGAAAAAAAAAGAAAAAAAAAAACCACCCATCCGAAGGAAAAGTTGTAGAGATTTACTTCTCTACAAATATGTTTATTCAGTTTTCATGTCAGATGAACGGTGAAGCCCTTATTTGCATTTAAATTTCGAGCTGTCACAAGGCGATTGCAAAGGCCCACTTATAGTGTTACTACCGTAACCTAAAGTGGGGCAAAATTGTCAATGAAGGTGCTTCTTTAACAGTGGAATTTCGAGTGAACTCTTAATATTGACACCTGTGCATTCATTATTGCATAAATTTGTCTTTTCTGTTTGCCGATCTAGTCATTCCTCCGAATGATTCTATTTCAATATATTTTTCCTGTGGACATTTCGTCTTGATTTCCCAATATTTCGTATTTATTTCTTAGATTCAAAAGTTCAAATGTTTGTATAGATTATGGGACTTAACTAGGGGGTCATTAGTCCATCAACTTACAAACTACTTATGAACTAGCTAACACTAAGGACGGCACAAATATCCATGCCCGAGGGTGGGATTCGAACCCCCGACCGTAGTGGCCGTGCAGACCGTGACTGGCACCCGCGGCCGGCTATTTTTTAGAGGACACGCATAAAAAAGTGTTGCATCATCACGATTCTGGAGTTAATGACCCTTAAATAAAAATGGAGTAGAGGCATACAACAACAACATTTCAGTTCTCCTTACTATTCATGAAAAAAAGAAATTGACAAATTGTACGACAATACGCTGGACATTGTGTGTTCCAGATTTCAGCGTACACCAGTACCCCTAATACAGGCAATATGTCCTGCAGCACTAATTAATGTATGTATTCGTCGTGGCATGTTGTCCTCTAGATCATCAAGAGACAGTTGCTACAGATTGTCCTACTCGACGGCTTTTATTCGTAGTAAAATAATGTGTCTCAGGCATATTGGCCATTATAAACCTAAACTTGCGATGTCGTCATGAACTTACGCATTCACAAGAGGTGCACGATAAGTGCGACAATTGTCTACCTTTAAGACGAATGCCTTACCAAAATGATGCCGACATGGTTGCATTATAGATGCATGGATGTCATTCCTGTACCGTTTAGTCGTTTCATTGTCTTCTACAACCATCAGTGACGTACAGTGGTTCCACATATTGTCACCCGTCAACAACAGAGAATCACCACATTCCTGCACTCGCTGGAGCTGAAATCGACAAGTAACTGTCATCAGCTGGTGTGGTAGCCTTTGGACGACCATAGCGAGACAATTCATAAACATACACAGCTATGGTTCGCTTCGAAACATCAGGAGATTTTCCTTGATGAGAGCACGACCCTACACGAAGTAATAATACGTATACGATCAAACATCGGATTTCAGCTTCTAGGCGTGGAAGCAGTGTACTTTCAACGTAGTGTTATTACTGTTACTGATCGGCCGTCTTAGTTAGTCAATCGCATTGTCACTGCTCATACATGGTAGGAAATCTGCAAAGGAGCAAGATCACTTGTTTCCAATCCCTTCATTGGCCGTTTTCTGGAAGATGTATATAACATAAATGTATACAAACTGTATGTAAGTGCTACAAATTTCTTAATATCACACACCTAACAAAAGAACCCCAAAGCACCTACCTTAAACTGCCTACCAAAGATCCACAAAGAACACATCCCTGTACGTCCTGTTGTGAACTTCAGGAATGCACCCACATACTACCTTGCAAGAGAAATACACTCGTGCTTACGAAAACACAATGTATTCACTAACAACAGAAGCATACTTAACACCTCAGAGCTAATACAAAAAATCAAACGCATCAACATACCCTCAACAGCCATCCTCACATTATTTGACATCACATCCATGTACACCAATATCCCCATACAGAAACCATCAACGTCATCAAACAACAATTACAACAACAGACAGAAACCCCCAAATCACACATAAAAGAAATAACCAACATCCTAAAACTAATAACAGAGCAAAACTATTTAACATTTTGACAACCAATTCTACGCACAGGAAGATGGACTTCCAATGGGGTCACCAGTCAGTGGACGACTAGCAAAAATTTTCTTGAACCACATTGAAAACAAAATATTTGACACCATAGTAAAACAGTACAAAATAATTTATTCGCACCGTTATGTAGATGACATCATATGCCTCCTGGATAAAACACCCAGTCGCATACAAGAACTTCAAAATGACATCAACAATGTTCACCCAAAAATAAAATTCACCATAGAAACAGAAAATGACAGAAGGTTAAACTTCATCGACCTCTCAATACACAGAGAAAAAAACCAACACAAATTCTTCATATACAGCGAGCCCACCACTACAAGCACAGGCCTACACAAACACTTAAACAATCCAATTACACAGAAACAAGCCGGATTCCAATACATGCTGCACAGACTGAACAAAACCCCACTTAGTGATGAACAATACGAAAATCAATTACAAACAATCAAACAAATAGCAACAGAAAATGGGTATGACAATAACATCATAGACAAATTAAACCACAAAATTAAAACCAAGTTATAAGGAACAACCAACGCACAAAAACAAACAGACCAGAAACACTCCACAAGCACACAAAACATATACCCACTCAACTCCCATACACCAAACACCCACACACAGGAACAAAAATCAAACAAAACAACAACTAAATGACACAATCTCACATATGACAACAAAGCAACACAAAGAATAGGAAACATTCTCAAAAAACAAGGCTTCAAAATAGCATACAGGACAGACGACTCAATACAAAGAAAACTAAAGACAACCAACTCCAACACAGACAAACATAACACTTCTGGCATCTACCAGCTGACATGCCAGGATTGTAACTCAGTTTACATTGGACAAAAAATGTTCAAATGTTTGTAGAACTTATGGGACTTAACTACGGGGTCATCAGTCCCTAAGCTTACAAACTACTTATGAACTAGCTAATTCTAAGGACGGCACAAATATCCATGCCCGAGGGGGGATTCGAACCCCCGACCGTAGTGGCCGTGCAGACCGTGACTGAAGCACCTCAGTCGCCTCGCCACCGCGGCCGGCTACATTGGACAGACATGCAGAAATTTCAATACCAGATACACAGAACACAGAAGAGCACTAAAATGCAGAACACCTCATAAACGTGCACCACAAACCAACTGACATAAATACTGATCTAAAGATTCTGAAACACAGCAAAAGCCTCCCACAAAATCCCACAAAAATTAACAATCGAAGAGAACTACCACATACAGAAAGCCATAATAGAAAGAAAAGAAATAATAAATGAATACACAATCCTCTGCAACGGAACCATATTCTCTACCCTCAAAGAACTGACAGAAACCCCATAATCACACACCACACACACACACACACACACACACACACACACACACACACACACTAAAACGAAAGCAATATGATTCAAAAACTCCCGCCCCCACCACAGTCAGCTGTTCTTAACACTTCTCCCAGAATTCAACTGCCCACTATCTTGTTTTCATGACATAAACATTGAGTGAAGTGAAAGTGACACAGTGCCTGTCCATAATGCGAAAACAGGGCATATTCACCGAAGTAAGTGACAAAAACTTGTTATAAACACACAGACATTTTGTTATAGAAGCAGTCGCTACAGTAAAAATGAAACCAAAACAAAAACACGACGTCCTATAATTTCGTAAAAATCCCGATATTTACAAGCTAACCATTCACCCCATTAAATACACACGTTTTGGTTTGCAGATGATAAGCTGTCAAAAATTATCAATGACGTTTTGTGAGTTGAAGAACCACAAACATAACAACATGTGGTATTAAGATAGGCCTAATATACCTATAAAAACAAATAAACGATTTATATTAGTCTCACAATTATCTGTAGTTTTGGCACTTGATGTACAAAATGTAACAACCATTTCATTGTTAATTTGACAGACAATACGAATAAAAAGATCCCGCTGATGATGCTGCAACGCCAGCGAAACATGTATGGAAAAAATAAAAAAAACATTTGTGTTTGCTCAAGGCGGACCTTACCTATAAAACAAATTTATACCTAACAATATTTAAACATCACATGTTAATCTCTCTTCATGTTTACTTTCTTTACAAACAGCCAAAAACCTCGTAACAATGTGCTGTCTTGATATTCGGTACATACGTCCATGTGTATTGGAGACTTAAATCCAAAGAAATTCTAAAATAACCTACTGACTTCCTGATAGTGTACTTATTGTAAGCCGCAGGGGAGTAGCCGAGCGGTCTAAGGCGCCTCGCTGCGGAGCGCGCGGTTACTTGTCGTCGAAGGTTCGAGTCCTCCCTGGGGCATGGGTGTATGTGTGTGTGTGTGTGTGTGTGTGTGTGTGTGTGTGTATGTGTGTGTTGTCCTTAGGTTAGTTTACCTTAGTGCAAGTAGTTTGTAAGCTACGGACTGATGAAAACGCAGTTTGGTCCGATAGATTTACAAACATTCGAATATTTTGAACTTATAGTAAAATTACAGATTTATTTAAGTTTTCATTGATAAAATACGCCATTAAAACTCTATTTGCTTTAACAAAGATACGAGAAAAGGAAATCATAAAAAGTCATTAATATTATCTCAGTGTATAAAATGATGATACTGGAGGTGGTCCGGAATTCGAAGGTTGGTCGTTATAGAGCACAACAGATTTGTTACTAACACAAGTCTACGCTCAGAACTGCTTCTTGCTGGGAGTTCTCCACTATTGATACATAGAAAGAGCTGTATTGAATTTACAAGTACATCAAACATAAGAAAGAAGTAAAACAATGTAGAAATAGTAGATACAAGGAAATTTTTTTCTGCCAGTGGCGGGATCTGAACTGGGGACCGCCAGCACAGCATCTGCGTCGGTAACCACTGCACCACGCATTCCGGCGGATGCCTCGCGGCAATATGATGGAGGCGTAAATTTTATTTTCAAAAATCTGTTGAATAAAATAAAAACTAAAAGTCATATCCGCTGGAGGTTCGAGTCCTCCCTCGGGCATGTGTGTTTGTGTGTGTGTGTGTGTGTTTGTTTTGTCCTTAGTGTAAGTTAGTTTAAGTATTGGTTAGACTAGGGACTAATTGCCATAGTTGTAGTCCTTAGCCGGCCGCGGTGGCCAAGGGGACTGAGGCGCTCCAGTCACGGTCTGCACGGCCACTACGGTCGGGGGTTCGAATCCCCCCTCGGGCATGGATATTTGTGCCGTCCTTGGTCTTAGCTAGTTCATAAGTAGTTTGTAAGCTTAGGGACTGATGACCCCGTAGTTAAGTCCCATAAGTTATACAAACATTTGACCAAATTTTGTACTTCTTATAGTCTTACGTACATAATTGCATATTAGCAGATAATAAAATACTTCGGTTTGTATGTATGGTATTTTAAATTCTAAGGAGGTAAACAAATGGACAGATATAAAATAGTGATCTGATGCTTTAGATATACAGTCATACCTACTGTTTGATGTGTTGATACGGTGCTTTATGTCTACAATCAGATACTATGGGTTACCTGCACCTCAATGTCTAATATGATGTATTATCATGACCTAAAGGTCTACATCAAGCCATATGTGGGGAGGTCTACATCCTAATATCTACGTGACTTCGTGCTCATGGTCTTCACATTGAGGGCTTAAGTCATAGCTCTCGATATCTTATTATTGTGCTTGAGACTTATGAGTAAAACCAGATACTGTGTTGTCTAAGGTCTACAGTTGCACAATTCATGCTCGACAGTTCATTGTGTGTCATGATGTGCTCAAGGTCAATAACGAAATACGTGGCTCCTCGGCTCTTTCAGACTCTCATTGCAAGGTATTATATCGCACCCCACAGTGCGGGTTGAGTGTCATCTGTCGACAATCTACGAAACTGTGTAGTTGACGCAATGTTCAGCAGACTTTGGAACCAAGATAATGCAACACTTTTATGTTTGTAGTAGCACTCCTCTCATTTCATGAACATTTTTGTACTTTTACCTTTCGTCGATCATGCGAAGTGTTTGACATGTAGCCAAATATTTCTTTACAGTGCCTTTCCTTTTATATATGTTTCTCTGTCCACTGTTTGGGGTCACTATTTCACAAGATGTACATTTCTTTTCAATTGAGATGCCTTTTCCCTCAAACGCACATGATCACTGCTCAGTATTTATGTATTCCTCTTATCTCCGCAAATTGTCACTGTTTGACTGAGCTCTATAACTACATTATAATCCCTTCACTATTTGGTTTCCATCTCCATTTACTCATTCGATATCATATACTTTTACATTGCGTTCATTATCTGATTTCATCGGTTGCATGAACTACTGTAACTGAAATTGCTTTGGTGTTTGTGCTGATGAGGACAACCCTACCACCCAACTTCTCACAGCAGCTTATTTTATATCACACACTACCGTTCATGTGTAATTTTACTCAATTTCAGCATGTTATGATACTGTTATTAATACCCTGTATTTGTCTAGCTTGAAATCCTTGTCTTTTTTCCATCTGACTTGCCAACGCATGAAGTTTGAACATCATCATTTCTCTTTACAGTTTCTCTAGCTTTCCTACCACGTTTCAACTTCACATATTGCTCTCCCTGACTCGTTCAGTGTTACTTTTTCGTCCCATATCACCTTATCCTCTTCGTTATGCTGTCAGAGACCGAATAGGGGGCATAATCCGGATTTCAAGCCTATGGAAAGGACATCATGATAATTTCTCTGTTACACCGCACAAAGCCTTTCCATACTCATTGCATGTAATGCAATGGTTTCTTTAGCTTTTTGCATTGTCGTGAGTTTAAAATTGCCAATTCTTCCGCATTTAAGGGATCGTTTCTCACTGTACGGCAAGAGAGTAGTTTGAAACTCTATCCGGTCCTTAACTCTCTTTGTCAAATCGGACAGAGGATGATTTCTTATGCTGGAACCCCTGCATCCATTGCTGCTATTTATTACGCACAGTTTTAAGTAACTTCATTAGTGGCTAGGCAAGACTACCGAGAACATGGACATTTATGTTTCTTTCAAAGACGCTTCACTCATATATTTAATAATAAATGTGGAACACAGTAACCTGACAGTTTTTTAATAGTGCATACCGGTAAAATTTTATGATATCTGATGTATATGCTAATGTACAATGAAATTTAGGTGATCTTTAATCAAATGGCAATCGCAGTGCTAGATGTTGGCTCGATAGTAATTACGAAGCCAATCATCATGTCATAGAATTAAAATTTTAATAATAAAAAGCAGTAATATCAACAAAATATATTAAATCAAGTTCCATCCTCTTGTGCCTCATCCATACCGATAATTGCGTTAAGAAAATGTGTTACATTCTGAGCCCCAGCGGAATATCAGTTTCAAAAGGTTCGAAACAACTCTTATCATCAAGTTTTCAAAACGTTGCGTTCAGTAGCCGATTACAGTATACCATCCTATCAACCAGGTAACGAGGGGCGAATAAAAATATGAAAACTTACATTGTAGCATTCGTGAAGGGTTATTAACATTATGTAAGTGGGGGAAGTAAATTATTTAACAGCTGTAGCTGATAAATAGAACTGAAAATTGTTTTATAGCCCATGGCGATACGATTTATATGAGGAAAAAGATACCATTTACCAGTTAAATGACGCGCATATCCAAATCAAGTTTTTTTTCTAGTATGGCTAACAGCTCTAAATGAATAAACACAGCGGTTAACAGTGGCCATCGCGAAAAATTAGCTGCCTATGATAGAGAGGACCAAAACACGATCGCGTACACTCGTTACACACATGGTGGTGTTATTAATGCATGATTAAACAACGAAATTTATTGGATGTATTAATTTGAGCGATGCGTGAAATTCGATAAATGGCGGAGAGCTATTGAGGTCGAACGGAGTCTGTGTGCGGGTAACAGGAGAGGAGGTGGAAGCGGCTGGAAGTCGATCGCTGTATCGCGATATTTACTGCGCCGCTCGCAGCACGCGCTCCGGTCGATCGCTCGATCGCTCTATATTACACATTAATCTTGTACAGAAAAATTGATGTTTGTCCGCTGTAATTAATGTCGCTGCAATAAAGCATCTCTGTTCTGCTGTGAGCCTCTTGCCATTTAAACGCAATAAAACGTCGATGCTGCGGCAGCGCACAGCATCTGCGGACGAACACTGAATTTTGTTACTGTTTTTTTTTGTTCACAAGTGTACTAGCTCGGGGTTTTTTCTCGCCTCAGTAATTATACGGCGCATCATTACATTACCATGATCAGCATAATCGCTAACTAGCTGCGCGATAATAACATATATCGCAGGTGTTCACGTTCTAGTTCATTTATTCGTAAGTTTTCCAAATTAGTGTCACACTCGTTGGTTTGATGGTGTTGGACAATAAATACGACGCATTAACCGAAACAAATTGCAGGAATGGCTGGAGCTAAAATTGTGTTGCTCCGGCAATGAGAATTGGATGACAGACCTATGTTTACTGGTAGTCTACGACCTAAATATCATATTTACGTGCAGCTGAAAATTGTTGACGTCACAATATGCAATAACATTCAGTCTAAAGGATTGTTTGCAAATTCAGGACCTCAGGTCCTCCTGTATTTCCATCCCACAAACCTGGTTTTACGTCTTACTGTTTTCTACAGAATTACAGCTCGACTGCCGGGCAGATAGTCGTTTAGACCACATACTGAGATAAATCATAACAAATTTATGTCATGGCTGTATATCTGAGAGTTATAGAAATACAGCGACGTTTTAATAAATATACTGGCGCTCAGGTATGCTTACATATCACAGTTATTGCAAAATAAGTATTCTGTATCGTAAATACTGCTTACTATAATAAAAATATGTACATGCAGAATCGTGATCTGTTTTTAAATAAATCAGTAAAAAGAAAAACAAAAAAGAAATAGAAAACAACAGAAAGAAAGAAAAGATACTTCTTATGTGCATTAGAGAGTGAATTTATTTGATATGAAAATGTTAGGGTTTGCGCTCAATTAATTTCAATTGTTTTTATGAGTAAACCACAAAATTTCTAAAAACGCGCTTGTCAGGACCAAATTAAAAAGAAAAAAAGAAAGGATGTTAGCTTAACAGAATGAATTTCTGTAACTTTGCGACTTTTAGCATCAGCTAAGTAGGTAGACTACTTTATGAAATGTTTAATAAAAATACACTTTTCGAAATTGAACATTATAATTATGTTTACATGTGTGTATAAATTATGAATGGTAAACTGTTGAATACGCTTGATTGTTTCGTTAACGAACTTAATTCTTTAACTGATTTCTTTAAGGCATTACTTTTCTTCACTCTATCTGTATAATTTTGAAATGTGGCATCTCAAAGATGCTGTGCTACGTGATAATATTGAAGCGTGAACACATTCTATATTGCAGGATGAAAATTGAGGACACTTTCTATTTTTTTTTTAATTTTTACATAAGTAACAAAAAGAATAAATAACACAATAATATAACCTAATTTACATCAGGACCCATGTCCTTTGTATATTTTTCATGGTACAGAATCAGTTTTGAAAGTTCTATCTGTTGACTCAAATACTAAAAATATTTACAATTGAACTGCAATCCCTTTTACAGTGTCAGAATTGTCCATTGCATCCGTGCTCATGAGGACTACCTGTCAACAAATACATTATGGGTTGGCACTGCAAGCGACTGTGCAGTTTGTCAATTCACCAGCTTCTCAATACTACATAAGGCGATGCAATTGCGCCATTTCTTTTGACTCGGTTTTAATTTTCCGTCGACTGTGACTATGATTTATTTAAATTAATAATTTTCAAGAACCGTTTTCTTCATCATCAATTGAAATGTTTTTACACATAAAATTTTTACATATTCTTCCACATAAGCCCAGAATACTTCTGGAAAATAAAGCTTCTGAAAACAAAAGAATTCACTAAATTGTTGCATCCACATATTTACTCAGAGTCATATCTATTGTGAGTACTACGAGTGGTGTTCAAATGAAAAGGTACGAAATGACACTATGAGTATAATTGCAGTCTTTATTCAAAAGTTATCACAAGCGCAACTACCACACTGTTTAACGAACAGAAGAATTCCCTATTCCCAGAATTCCTGTGACTGTTACAAGAGACAGTGCTCTACTGTGTCTTTTTCGTCGCCCGAGTTGAAGTGCTTCCATTTCAGACTTTCTTTTAGCGGACCAAACAGGGTTTCGTGTCCGGACTGTATGGCGGATGCTCAAGCTGCTCCCACTTGGCCAGGACACTTTGTGTGAGTCTGGAGACGTGTGGACGCGCGTTATCATGCAGCAGAATCACTCCCTCCCTGAGCAGCCCAGGCAGTTTACCTTTAATGGACTTGCCTAGGCTACGGAGTGTCTCAAGGCACACATCACTGTTGATGGTTTTCTCGTGCTCGAGCAATATGGTCAGTATCGGACGTCGGACGTAGAAAGAGACGGTGAGCATCACCTTACTTACTGGGACACAGCCTTGTATTTCTTAGGTGAGGTGACAACGCCTCTTGTATGGTATCCCTTATACAAATTGTCGCACAATTTAAATTTTGCTTGTCTGCAAGACTTTGGTCACGTTTATATTCGCAGTAAAGTTTTCTTTGTTTTCGTAACACTTTCCTAACTCGTTTGTTGAACCACGACGGATCTCTCCCGTTTCTCATAAATTTACTTACCACATATTTATCTAACGCGTATTGTACTCTTGAACTTCCTCAACAGTTACTCAACATTCTGTGTTAGAGACGGAATTATCATTTTGATTAGCCAAGTACATTGTAATCTGACCCTTTTTGTTTTTGATAAATAAGATCATCTTACCTTCCTTCCTATTTCTGTTTACATTAGTAATATTCATTGCTGCTGTAATGGCATTATGATCGCTGACTCCCTAATCTACGCTAACTGTATCGAAAACTTCGGCCCTATTTGTCGTCAGCAGGTCTAACACGCTATTTTCACGAGTCGGTTCTCTATTTAACTACTAGTGGTAATTTTCGACTACATCACTTAGAACTGTATTGATCGATTCTCTATCTACGTTTACCTCCGAGTCTATATCGGGGAAGTTGAACTATAACATGACTAGGAAGCCTACGGGAAATATTTTCCATATTATCTCTCAGACGTTTCGTCACTACTACAGCTCAGTGATCTATAAAATCTTCCAGTGGCCATGTTTGAGCCACTTTGCATGCTGACTTTCGCTCTAATTATTGCACATTCCGAATCTGTCCTAATTTTACTCGCTACAGTCTTATTATTTATTGCATTAACACGCCTCCCCATTTAGTTTTCAACATCTCTGCGGAATATGTTCCAACCTTAGTTTAGGATTTAATAACAAATGACATCTGAAGTGAGCCAGCTACCTGGGCTTTCATCTACGTCAACATAAATACTCTACAAGTCACACTGAAGAGCGTGGCAGAGGGTTTATCTAACCGCTTTATGATATTTCTCTACAATTCTAGTCGCTAATAGCTGGCGGGAAAAGGAACACCTCAATCTTTACGTTCTCGATCTGATTTCTACTGTATGATGATAATCATGTGACCCTCTGTAGGTGAGTGCTAACAAAAAATTATGGTCTCATTCGGAAGAGAAAGTTGGTGAAAGAAATTTCAGAAAATAGATCACGCCACAACGAATTACGCCTTTCTTTGAATGATTTTCAACCTAACTCGTGCATCATTTCCGTGAAACCCTCTCCCCTATATTGCGATAATACAAAACGAACCGAAGTTCTCTGTTCTCTATATCATCCGTCAGTCCCACCTAGTGTGGATCCGACAATGGCAGCAATACTCCAAATTACGACTTACAAATGTAGTGTAGGCAGTTTCTTTAGTAAAACTATTGTACCTCCTAATTGTTCTGCTAATTAAACGTAGCCTTTGGTTCGCCTTCCCTACAAGTTGTTCGTAATTGTTATTCCTAGGTATTTACTTGTATTGACGGACTGTAGATTTGACTGATTTATTGTATAAATGAATGTAACGGATTTCTTTTACTGATCATAAGGATTACTCCACGCTTCTCATTATCATTTGTCACATTTTGCACCATTTGATATCTTATCTAAATTGTGACTATTTAAAAATAACAGCAATTCTGGTATCTTTCAATAGACTTACAGTTAACTATTACTATGTTAATATTCTTTCTCCCATTGTTCGATTGCTGCCTTGACCGGTATTAGTATGCGTCCTAACGTGCCTGTAGAGGGATTTATCTGCCCTGAAGAAACCAAAATGTGTAATCCATGCAGGAGCCGCTTCCTTTGTTTGTTTGTAAATCTGTGGGATTATTAACGTTGGTTATTAGTGCTTACACTTACAGACATACTAAGTTACACTAACCTAAGGACAACACACAACCATGCACCATGGAGGACTCTAAACTCTGACGGCGAGCAACCGTGCTCTTTGCACTGAGGCGCCTTAGACCACTCTGCTACTCCACCGCAGCCGCTTCCTGTGTGTAGCGCACTCCTGACTTATTCAGGTACATTCTACACTCATGATCATAGATTAAGGATAATGCTGATACATGGTGAAACAAAGCTCTGGTGGGCGGTTTGCGGATTTAAATGACCTCGCGGTATGACCATGTGGTGCATTTGATCTACGATCGTCGCATTGTGGCGCTAGCAGCAGTCCATACAGGTGCACGGTGCAGGGAGTAAGTATGCAGACGTTATCAGACATGCTAATGGTCCATGTGTGTTGAAACAGGAATACTGATGACGTTATGAGGCTTAGAATACTAGGGCGACTGGAGGCTGGTTGTAGCACGGGCCCTCCATGTTCCGCAAGTGTGTTTTCAAGATTATGGCTACGAGTACTGCTGACAGGAAACGTGTCCCGGCGCTAAGGTACAAGACGTTTACAGTGTGCAGCAACGCAAGAAGACCGACATCCCACAATCAATGCCCACAGATGACCACGGAGTACTGCAGGTAGCCTTGCTCGGTACATTGCCGTAGCCACTGTAACAGTTGTCTCCAGACGACTTGAACAGACATGGTTTATCCGCCGGAGGCCTGCAAGGTGCATTCCATGGTCACAGGAGAGCCTTTAATGCTTGGTGTAAAGAACACAATACCTGGTAATTGGAACAGTGGTTCCAGGTTATGTTCACGGACGAGGCCAGGTATAGTCTGAACAGTGATTCTCGCCGGGTTTTCATCTGGGGCGAACCAGAAACGAGATACCAACGCCGTAATGTGCTTGAAAGGGAACTGTTTGGAGGTAATGGTTTGATGTGTGGGATTATGATTGGTGCACGTACACCTCCGCATGTCTTTGACAGAGGAAATGTAACAGGTCTGGTGTATAGGAAAGTCATTTTGCACCAGTATATCCGCCTTTTCAGGCGTGCAGTGGGTTCAACCTTGCTCCTGATGGATATTCCTAGCTGTGATCGAGGAGGAGTACCTTGAAACAGAAGATATCAGGCGAATGGAAGGGCTGCCTGTTCCCCAGACCTAAACCCCATCGAGCATATTTAGAATGCTCTTGGTCTACGTGTCGCTGCACGTCTTCAAACGTCTAGGTCATTTCAGGAGCTCCGACAGGCATGGTGCAAGAATGGGAGGCTATACCCCAGCAGCTGCTCGACCACCTGATCCAGAGTATGCCAACCCGTTGTGCAGCCTGTGTACATGTGCATGGTGATCATATCTCATATAGATGTCGGGGTACATGCACAGGAAACAGAGGCGACTTGTACCTATGTGCCTATGCTAATAGAGTAAGTTTTCTGTAGTGTCACAGTCTGCAATTATCCTTAATTTATGAGAGTGAATGTACATTTCTCCACCCATTAACGGAGATCAAGAAATTTTCACGCGAGATCACCATGGAATACTCTGAACCTCTGGTTCCAATTTTCCACTTGGCTCCAAACCAAAGGACCCCCTCCCCTTCTGGGAACGATTCTGCAAATCCATAGCTCGGCTTCTACCACGCTAGCGAGGCTGGCTGTCCTCAGCAAATCCGTCAGCAGCCTGCAGCAGCCGAGGATGACCTCTGAACCGAGGCGGCAGGAGTCATTGGTGCCCACACGAGCAATGAACTCCCGCTGGGTACACCTAGTGCTGGTGCTCGCTATCGCCGAAGTAGAGCTTCCTCCACATTTCTGGCTAGACCTGAACCGACATGCAAACGGAGTATACATTGGCGTTCTTACCTTACAGCGGTTTCCCTGAGAGGCTCCATAATCCGCCTAGCATTGGAGATCCCAACACTGTACGCACCATCTGTGTCTGTCCGAAGAACTGGCCACTGGTGTAACAGGCGAGGCAGCCCGTGTTGGCTCAGAGGTGTTATCTGCAGCGAAGACCACCTCAAAACTTATTTCTGAGTCGTAAGCCAAGAGCCTTACGGCCGGTTCCCGGTTTTGGCTTCTGCCCGGATTTTCGTTACCTTTCTACAGTTCCCCAATTACCATCGGTCGACCTGCAGGGACGTCGTAAACTGCAACCACAGTGGCATAAGGGATTGGACACATTGCAGTAGACACCAGAGCAACCTCAGAATTCGCCTCAGGTGTCCGGGTGACACTGCATACCAGGGCAGCATCCTAGGATCCAATCCTGGTACGGCACACGATCTGCCAGTGTGCACACGATCTGCCAGTTAGTTTCATATCTGTTTCAAATACGTTTAATACTTGTCCTCTTTGTTTTGTTTAAATTTCAATAAAATGAAGAGCAGTTTGAGTGAATTTCTGATAGTCAAACCGCAGTTCATATGGGTTAGAGGGAAGAAATTACAACAAAACAATATCCTCTGGGAATTGACACTACTCACAGTATTAAAGCTAATACTTCAGATACCTGAAATTGCAATGATCCTCATACTAAATATACGATTAGTATAAAACTAACAACAGGTAAAAATGCCATAAAACTCTATAAACCGTATCTGTTTATCAAAATTTGCCCAAAGGGATATATGTCCCCTCATTTAGGGTACAAACTGGCCATTTGTTTAGAGCACGGTATACTTCAGACGTGAAAGTTCTTACCCTTGAACTCACACTCTTTTTGTATATCAGTTACATGATGGCCCATACGGAGCAAATGCATACCTGCCACTGACTTTTAGCTGATGAAGTATTTTTTTTTTCTTAATGGCTGGCAATTCAGCTTCGTGATCTTCAAAAGTGGTTATATACATATATCTCCGATAAGGATGTCCCATGTCTCTACCTATGATTTTGGCCACTATTTTTTAGGATGCAAAATACCGGAGTTACTTCGTATTTAAACATAAAGCAGTTTCACTAAAAATTTTACTGTATACAACTACCCTATTATAAGCAAATGATCTGACACTTTTTGGAATAAGTGTGACGAATAACCTGGATGTCACTAGAGTACGAGTAGCAGCAGTTAGCTTTGTATTCAACTTTCGTGCAACTCATTTTATTAAAAGTATTTTACGCCCAGATTGGAGTACTTCATTAAAAGCCAGCGACTAAGACTGACAAAAGCTAGAGCTTTTTCCATCGCTGTACAATCAACTCACAGGATTATTACTGGGCTTTGAATACATTGTATTAGAAAAAAAGTAGGTTCGAGAGTACAGCCGAACACCTGAATGCACAAAATTAATTAATCACGCTTGGCAACCTCAGTGAACAATGCCTGGTAGAGGAAAGTTCGTGCAAATATTATCGGTTTTCTGTCCTACACAGTTCGTTGCATTCAGCGAGGGGAAACTGCCTCTCAGCTCAGCTGAGTTTATAATGATCAACGATCCAGAGCAGACATTCACTGATTGCTCGAAACTGTTGACGCTATTTTTCACAATTCCTATGACGTCAGTCGAAGGACAAAGCTGCACTTCACCTTTGAATAGATTAAAACCGTTCTTACTGAACTTTATGTTCTGTTATGAAGCCTTGCCGATGCATTCCGTTGAAAGTGATATTGTGTTGGAGATCACACATTTTAAAGAGATGGTGAATGCTAAATTTGCATGAATGAAAAACAGGAAGGTAAATTTTCAGTTCAGATGAGGTAAGCGTAAGTTTACTTTCTCTTATTTATGGTCTTAATTGACGAATGAATTTCATTTCAACTGGGAATGTAGCTCATTGTCTAACGATTACTGATGAATTGTTGCACCCTCTGCGCCACCGATTTCTTCTTGTTACTAATACATCTCTGACTTTTCACAGGATCGTAACTTACATATGAAACAATTGAATTCTGTGACCTTCAAACACCAATAATTCTGAAAATGTTTATATCAGAACAATTGTCAAGAAACCAGGCGCTGAAGTAAGGAAATATTTCTCTTGTAAGCGTCTCGTATAAAACATGTAGACTAACATTGAAACTTGAGTGCAACCCGCAGCTTCAGGTACCACCGGCCGTCACTCATGGATAACAACTGCGCATGTAACAACACTGTATCGTACTAGAGCTGTAGCATGGCAAGTGCGGAACGTGCTGTCGAACGGAACGGTGCATCTACTGTACAGCGGCGCATTGGAAGAGATGTGGCGAGGGAGGGAAGGGGACGAGACTTTTGTTTCGTTTTGAGAGAGGCCACAGCTGTATTAATTGCTTACCTTAACCGTGGAAAAACAGACACGTCTAAATTTGTTGTAATGGCGGGAATTGTAGGAGCAGGACTGTTTATTTATTTCAAAACTTGCTCTGTGCAGTTTTTTCCATTAACGCAAAAGGGTTTAGGAACGTGATTATTAATAAACACTCGGCAAAGTTCACACATAATGATTTACTTCCTAAACATCCCTGAATTAAAATAGTAATCTGAATACATATATTTAAAAGTATCATGACAATTATTACTTCAAACTTACTTGGGATGTAATAGCTAACTTCTCTTCGTTAACATTTGAATTAGTATTGTGCAAGCACGTCGGTCATACGTTGGAGCAGTGTTTTCCAACCTTCTTAAATACGCGACCCTTTCCAATTAACAAATCGTTTGGTAACTCCCCCCCTCCCAAACCCCGAACCATAACACAACTATGTGTGCAGTTTCAAAGGGAACGACTATAATTTTCTTGTGTTAATACAACCTTCTTTTAACAAAAAATATAAAAGTAGACTATTGAACAATATAGTATAAATTTTATTCCAATTTTATTAATGTAACGAATACTGTTGTACATTAATTCCAACAGAAGTATGTTGTATAACGAGGTTTCGCATTGGAATTATGCTCGTTGAGCAAGGTCCAAGTGCGTATTCAATTGAAAACAATCGAATTTGAAAAAATACTTATTGTATCTTGTAAATTTAGCTGCTATCGTCTGGTACCTGTAAACAGTTTACAGGCGTTTCGTTTAGTCATTGTAAACGCGGTGTATTTATTTAAAAACAATCTTTGTTCTATTCAACTGAGTGCTGATGACCAACAATTTTAGTATGGAATCCAGTCCTCAGCTTCCGACTGTAACAGCTTATCTCAGAAACTTCTTGACCAAGCTCTAAGGCTCAACTGTCAGACATATCTTTAGAGAAGACTTCCTAACTTTTAAATGATTCAGTATCAAAAAATTAATTTTTCTCGATTGTGATTCATTTTTATGTTACTTCACCCATCATTCATTTTTCTTGCCAAATAACAGAAGACGAGTGAAGATCTCTCTGGCGTGCAGCCGGATGGATTGATCGTTGTGGAACGAATTTTCGATAGCGTAACGTGCCATCATCATCAGGTTACTCCCGCTGACTGAGGCGCTGGACCGGCGGCTGTGCCAAACCATTCGAACAATTGAAGAAAGGTGTACTGAGTATAAGCGCCACACCGAACTCCAACAGCCCACAAAATCAGCAATTGCTGAACATTGTTTGGAAACAAAACACAAGATGAAATATGAAGACACAGAGGTTCTACACAATACATCGCGGTACTGGGACTGTATGTATAAGGAGGCCATCGAAATCCGGCTACGCGAGAATCTCATAAACAAGGACAGTGGATTTCAATTAAGCCAAGCGTGGAATCCGACACTAAAATTTCTACGATCGCAGCGCAAGCAGAACACCGAGCACAGCGAAGGCAGAGCGCAAACTGAGGTCCGCCACTCGAGTCCAGAGCAGGAGCTACCCCCACCACCGCAGCATCCCGGTGTCCGCACTCGAGGTCAGTGGAGGGGGGTGACCGCAGGTGTATATATAGCACAGCCGCCGGTCTAGCGCCTCAGTCAGCGGGGTAATCTGATGTCGATGGCACGTTACGCTATAGAAAATTCGATCCACAACGATCAATCCATCCGGCTGCACGCCCGAGAGATCTTCACTCAGCATATTCGCCGGGAAAACCTACGAACACACAACAGAAGACGCATTTTTTCTATTATCTCATTTTCTACATTAACGTTCATCCTCTGACATAATTCTACTATATCCTAATTAATATCTCATAAACAGTTTCAAGCAGTTGTCCACTGCGTTTAAGGGACGTTCTAGACACTTTACCGTCTATGACAAAAGTCTTATCTTCAAAGTTGAAAGTTTTAATTTCGTGTCGAAGTGCTGCAGAAATGATGTTAAGCAGATTAATAAAATTTCAACCGTAGACGAAAAAAATTTGTTTTGACGCATTTCGGGTGGCCAATCATGAGGCACCAAACGTGTCATAGATGTTCCGTTCGGCTAATACTGTTTGTCATTACTTTTGTGCGAGATGGTGGGCTACTGAAGTGTTTTATAGGCAGCCTTGTACGTGTAGCATATCAGTTGTATTTCACTTATGGTTAGTCCGGCTATTCAAATTTATGTGTTTGCAGTTAATGGTGTTAGTAACACAGTATATCTTGTATTTATAGCACTTTCGATATGATCGGCCATTCGCAACGCATGACAGTAATGTCATTTATCCACCTATAGATGACTTCGTAATTTAAGCCACTGAACACCATTCTTCAGTACTCCAACACTCTTCCTGGGTGACTTTATTTCATATTTTTAAGTTTTAATTTTCTCTTTCTGAATTTTATTTCCCGTCTAAATTTTATCTTCATTTCCATCGTGGCCATGTCTTTGACCATTCCCTACTACTGATTCCCACGCTACTCACAAGGGAATATTATCAACTCCATCTATATATCAACCCCAGAAATTAATATCACGTGATAATTTTCGCCATTATTCAGATACTACGCAGTTACGGCCTCTTCAAAGTACAGCTTTTAAACATTCGCGCGCTCGGGTTGGTCCTCAAACGGCCCGCTTCACTGCGGCCGCTTAATGCCCGAACACGAAGTACTGTGCAATGAAGGGACAACAGCGAGTCCCCAGAAATGTAAAATTTGAAGAGCTAGGGAAGTGTATGATGAAATAATATTACAAAATGAACCATATGTACTGTAACTCTTTCAAGTGTACTCCATTTCAATAGTGTCAGCTTTACATATAACAAAATTATGTGCATAAAAGTTATTAAGTTTAAATACGTTACACTGCTCATTGAAAAACCGTCTCATTCGTTTCCACTGCAGTTGTGAAGCGAAGTATAAAAATGTTCAAAGCAAAGACAGTTTCGACACAAGCTACATGTTAGATATCGAGCACTTTGACATAAAGAACGTAGCACTCCACCAGTGTCAAAACAGTGTTTCACAGGATGTTCACAGTGTTCTGGCCTGTCACTGGTGCTGCCGCTTCGATACCAAGTGTTCCGGAACACTGACGTAAACAATGGTGCACATATCTGCCTGTGGATAAGCGACTGCATTTTCAGGATGGTGTTACGCTGACCGAAGTTCATACTGACACCCATAAATGGTCTGGAGTTGGTAAACCTCCGGACAAAACCCTTGAACACACGGAAGCCAAATACATCTAGTGGCTGACAGAATCTTGTGCCACCGTGTGGTAATGTAAATATGGAAACCGTGGTGTCTTCAACTTCTTTTCCGTCATCAACTGACAAACCTTTATGACCAGAAAGCGAGTCCACTATTAAAATTGATCTGTTACCTTCTCGGATGATTTCATTAAACACCTCTGCTCGCCACTGCTGTAAATGTTCCTTGTTCACTTTTCCAGAAGGTGAGGCGACTACGACAATATTATGCGCATGAAACAGATTTTGTATGAGTCGCGGCCCAAACGATTCGGTCAGCTCTTTTAAAACAATGAACAGACGTGAATGCAAATGTCCGTCTGCTGGTATTGTTGGCATTATTGTGTAGCTATTACTGATGGACTGCACGAATATGACAACATCTTTCGTGCCCTTTTTTTTTTTTTTTTTTTTTTTTTTTTTTTTTTTTTTTTTTTTTTTGCATGAGATCGACGAATTATTAACAGACATTATATTAGGAAATTTTTTTGTTGTTGTAAAATTAGTTATCTTTCGTGACACAGTACCATACTTCTTCTTGAAACCGTAAATCCACCCAGCAGATGCATTGAAATATTTCAGGCCCACGTCCACCGCGGCTTGAAAGCCGCACTACTGTATGTGAACGCCATGGATCGGCAACTTATCGCTGTATGCATTATTAAATTTATGAAAACAGATTAAATTTACTTTTTCAACCTTTTGACGATACATACGCACAGTTTTCAACATATTTGTCCCAAACGCAACGGCTCTCTGCATGTATTCTGTTACGGAGACGGTGAAAGTGGTATCCGACGATTTAAAATCATCGACGCAGCTTTCTCCATCACTGCCGACCTCAATTCCACGCCCAAAATCCGTTGAAGCAATGAATGTGCTCGACTAATCTGACGGTGGTGAAATGGCAGCGTGGTTATCGTCGACGTCAACCTGTTGTAAATCTGTACCGAACGTCAACCTGCTATTTTCTTTTATATCAACTTGCTATTTTCTTTTATATCCAGCACGTCTTCATCAGTGCAACTGTCTATATCTGCAAAGCATAAAGAAAGCGCCATTGTATTTTCTTTTATCGTTTATAGTACGTCTCAAAATAAAAAAAAAATAAAAAAATATTAAGCCTACCTATGACGACTCTGATGAGCTCAAATTCTTTGAAATTTAATTGTTGCAAATTAGTCGTCATTCCATACCGCTCCTGGTGGTGTCGCACGACAGCCCTTGGGTTCATTGACATCGCGAACAGAAACCTGTCAATACACTCTGCTCACAGTACTAGACGTTTGGGCACTAATCGGCCGCAGTGAAGACATCTGCAGCAGTGTTTGGTCGAGTGAGGAACAACCCGAGCGCACGAATGCTTAAAAGGTGTACTTTGAGAAGGCCGTAACTGCGTAGTAATTGAATAATGGGCCAAATTTTCACATGATATCGATTTCTTGAATTCAGATCTAGCTCATATTTTTTTTTTCTCAAGAAAATATGAGATCAAGTAGATGATGTTTCCTTGTCAGTATTCTTAAATATTTACATGTCTTTTCTGCCTCAGGACCATGATCACGAATCTTAAAGTATATTGCATAGTGTTCTTTCCCTTTTTGTACACTTGTACTTGCATTTACTTCAATAAGAAAAGCACTCATTCAACGCAACTGTATTCACTGTGGTATTATTGTGGTGAAGTCAATGATTGTGAATACAAAATGAAGTTCTAGTAACGTAGATATCATTAGCGTAGTTTAACAATGACGCAAAAACTAAATTTAAAGGTCAACATTGCCTTTGTATGCGATATCACGCCGTAACTCAAATGCGAATAATGCAAATAGGTCGTGTATGAATTATCAGTTGGTTGCTGTAAACGAAAAGCGAGTTCCGTATCTCGAGCGATACATTCTCGCTTCGTTGGCGGTGTGTTAACTCCTTTTATTGTTTCTGATAGTATTATCTCCTCTAGTGGGCTTTTAACAGGCCCTGGTAGGGTGGAAACTGTTTCCATTCGTGTGTGATATTTGGAAATACACAAATGCATTTACAGCTGTCATACAGTCCTGCAGTAATATCTCTTAATGCAACACTAACCGAGATTATTTCCTGCTGATTAGGACAAACGATTATTCGCATTCGAACAGGTCCGAGATATCCCGATACGTTCAACAGCTCGATATGGTATCAAGTGCTGCTCGAATAACCACGTGACATTTTCAGGACAATCTGTGTGCGGGTACTGGCCGTAACAGCAAGCTTTTGCCCTCCTTAAATTTCGACCCTTTCGTGTAAAATACGTAAAATATCATTATCTCCTCCCTTCCCTTGATGCCCACTACCTATTAAAGTGCTGTAATTTTACAGCAGATATACGAGTAACCGTACATTTTTTGCCTTCGTGGTTCGGTTCTTCAGTCAGCAACAGCCGAACTCGATTGCGATCACACTGTTAGCCGTCTCTCCGACAATTCTTTTTCTGGGTAAATGTATGATGTAGAAATTTATAACAGATACTAATCTGTACGGTCCGACATAATAAAAAATAACTCTTCCCTACTTCCCGTTGACGTAAAATCTTAGACTTGCCAAGCAGCAAAGCTTCCACGTTGCGAAACCACACCCAAGCAAGGAAAGTAAAACTAAACAAAGAGATGACTGCGACGGAAAACCAAAAGAAGCCAGAAAACGATATTCGCTGCCTGGCCAAATATTTTGTAAGGTGACGTAACTCTTACAGCAAAAATACGAGGCGCGTCCAGAAAGTAAGTTCCGTTTCAATTTATCTCCGCTGCAGCGCTGCGATTGCAGTTCCGCACATGCGTTGTAGACGATGTATATCAAGGAGTAGAACGTGCACCATTTGGAGATCGCTCTCAGTTACGTACGCTTTGTTGTGCTTGTTTGAAATGTCGGCCTTGATTGAAAATCCCGCCGCCTGTGAATTCAGGTCGGTGATTCGGTTTCTGAATGCGAAGAAAGTGAAATTTATCGGCAAATTTGCGATGTTTAAGGACCAAATGCGTTGAGTGATTCGATGATGATAAGATGGGTCTGACAGTCAATGGCGGGTGTAGTGATGTGCACGATAAGGAACGAAGTGGGCGACCACCTTTGGTTACAGAAGAACTAGTTCAAGCGATTGATGACAAGATCCAGGAAAACCGTAGGTTTACAATTAGTGCTCACGCTATGGACTTCCTCCAAATTTCACGATCACTGATGCATGAAAACACAGGCGGCAGATTTCTATGAAGAAGGTACACAAAACCTGGTGCCACGTTATGACAAATGCCTGCAAAATTTCGGCAGTTATGTGGAAAAGTAGTTTTAGAGTTGTAGAATTTTGTGTAATATAAATTTCTTCTGTATCTGAGTACAGTTTCATTTTATTACCAAACGGAACTTACTTTCTGGACGCGCCTCGTAATTATCACAGATTCAAGGATTACAAAGCCTCACGTTACAGTATTATATGTTATTGTCTTTACTTGAAGTTTACAGGTCGTTTTCTTAGAACGTGCTCCAATGGGCTACCATAATAGTGAAAAGTCATTCTCGTTGCCCTGATCGCCTCTAACGGCCAGTACAGTTGCACACCTGCGTGGCATGGACAGTGTGAGGTTATCAGTCAGCTCTTTGGCCATTCTTGCAGGAGTGCAATATCGAGCTCGGTAAACGTTGTGGCAGTTACTGATCCAGCTGCAGTGAGACCGCTAGGAGCATCCCAGACATGCTCAATTGGATGTAAGTATGGTGAACAAGCTGGTCACTCCATTCGGTCAGTTCCCTCAGCGTCAGTCACCAGTACAGCTCTATGTCGACGAGCGTTACCGTCCAAGTCAAGGAACCCATCTCCTATGGCACCAGCGTAGGGCGCAACAAATTTCGAAGCATATCGTCTCTATGCCTCTGAGCAATCAAAGCGCCATACTGAACGACATAGGGGTCCGTACGTCCGCCAGTACTGACTCCTGCCCACGTCATTCGTCCACCACCATGACATGGTGACGTTTCATGCACCTAAGCAGAATTGTTTCACTTTCTCTCCAGATGATTTTGAGGCTGAATACAAAATATTGACTAATCTGTGAACAGAAACCAGCGCCATTCTCTACGACTCCAATCCTGATTTTCCTCCATCCAGTTTCTGCGGAATAATTGTTTCGTGGTTTTAATGGGAGATAGACTATAGGTCTCCGTGCGTAGAGGCCACATTTCCGAAGGCGATATTAGACTTTGTGTTGACACAACTAGTCCTGTTGCTTCCTGGAAGGTGCGTTGCAGCTGAATTCCATTTAGCATCCTGCCTCGACGACCTGTTAACCGGAGACAACGGAAATCTCTTACTGATACAGCCGAGGGGACTGAGGCGCTCCAGTCACAGCTTGCAGGGCCACTACGGTCGGGGGTTCGAACCCCCCCTAGGGCATGGATATTTGTGCCGTCCTTAGGATAAGCTAGTTGATAAGTAATTTGTAAGTTTAGGAACTGATGACCTCGTAGTTAAGTCCCATAAGCTTTACAAACATTTGAACATTTGAACATTAGGAGCCGAAAGCCCTCTCGTGTATGCTCTACGGCTCGCCTGGTCTCGTCAACACCAGCATTGGACTGGCAAATGTGAAATCATGTTGTCAGTAGTGACGAGTGTATAGTGAATATGTGGGATCCGGAATCGATGCAGCTGAAAAAAGATGCTGTAAGCACGGGGCCAATGACGACTAAAGAGAACAACGTGACAGAAATGCTACTCTTCCGCAAACTGCTGCGGATTTTCATGCTGGGTCATCAACAAATGCCATCGTGTGAACCATTCAGCCAACTATCATCGATTTGGGCTTTTTGAGGCCTAATACAACAAATTCCAGAGTTGACGCAACACGATGTAGTATGGTCTCCTCTAATGTGTGAAGTAGTGTTGGAGGGAATTGATACCATGCATCCTGTAAGACTGTCCATTACGAGGGGTGGAGATCTCTTCTGAACAGCACGTTGCGAGGCATCGCAGATATGCTCATGATGGTGGCCAGCATTTCTGGACGTGTCGGATGTCGCATCGTAGTACTAGAATTACCAAAGTCCACTGTAATGCGCAATGGACATGAATCGATTCAGGTGTCCGTCATGATCCGTAAGTAAGTGTCACCTGTAGGGCCTCACGCCATTACTGAGCCATCACCAGCTTAAACCTGCTGACATGCAGGTCTCTGCTTTCTCCATAAGCGTCCATCCGCTTGAGAAACTAGAAACGAGACTCGTCAGAACAAGCGACATGCTTTCTGATTCGTTAGTCCAATGTCAGTGTTGACGGGACCAGGCGAAGCGTAAATAATACACGGGTGGGCTTTCGGCTCTGGAAGCCCGTATCGATGATGTTTCGTTGAATGTTTCGCACGCTAGCACTTGTTGATGGCCCTGCGTGGAAATCCGCAGCAGTTTGCGGAATGGTTGCACTTTTGTGACGTTGAACGGTTCTCTTCACTCTTCGTTGGTCCCGTGCTTTAAGGATCTATTTGCAGCCGCAGCGATTTTTTTCTTTTTTGATCCCCGGTGTTCACGGTGTACTTGTGAAATCATCGTGCGGGGAAACCCCACCACATCGCTGCTTTGGAGATATTGAGTTGTCTCTGTCGTGCGTAAAATATAACATCACAATCAGAATCACTTAAAATGTGATAACCTGCCATCGTAGCAGCAGTAACCGATCTAACGCCTGCGCTAGAGATCTTTTGTCTTATATAGGCGGTGCCTTCCGTTTTGAAGTCTTCTGGGTGTTTATGTATCTCTGAGTTTATATACGCATCCCTATACCACTGTCATTGGGTCTTCAGATAAAAATGTTCAATTGTTGGTAAATGCATGGGGCAAACGACATTAATCATTAGTCCCTAGGCTGAGAAACTACTTAAACTAAGTATAAAGTAAAAACAACACACACACACACACACACATTCCCGAGAAAGGACTCGACCGGGCATGTAGTCTCAGACATTGCGTCTACGACAACGCGGCCATTCTTGCACGGCTTACAGTTTATATATCGATCACGAAAATGCTTCGCAGTTCCATAATATGCATATGAATTGACAAATATCCTGTACTTCTTTCCTTAATCTCTCTCCAATCACTTCTCCCATACCTATATCAGTTTCTTTTCTCCCTCCTAGTCTTCACACTACAATAGCGTTTTATGGGTATTTATTTATTCCAATATTCAGTTAGTCAATGTACTTCTCCCTCATCTCTCTGTCCTCCTTCTTTCTCTCTCTCTCTCTCTCTCTGTACCACTGCCTCTTCATCATGCTCTTCCTTCTCCTCCTGTTTAATACACCTATCCAAACTCTTATCTCTGTCATTAACCACTGCCAGGCACTTAAATTTGATTTGCAGAGTATACTATGTACATATCTGCCAAACTCCGCCCCCCCCCCTCTGTTCATCCTCTCTCCCCCTTGTATAAAATACAGTACCTGTCAAATTAGTGGTCATTGATCAAACAGTGTCAAATTCTGGCCACGAATGGTACGAAATTTTATGTAGACAGTGATGTTTATTGTTTTGTTATCAAGTGCAAAATTTCATCAAGATCGTAATGAAACTGAATGCTGATGTCGGAGTCTGTTTTACTGACCCCTTCGCTATGCATCGTTCGAATTATAATGTAGACGGTGCCGATCCTCTTGTCTTGAAGACAAGCGGATTCTCCTGACTCCTTTCCCTTCCTACACCACCCCTGCATTAAACCGAACAATAAATAGATAAATAAATTAATTCAGTGAAGCCGTTTTAGAGTTTTGTCGGCACTTAGGCATAACAATCGAACTTAACATATACAGATAACAGAGAGCAGATATTTAATATTACGAAATTAACGATAAATTTAAAATGCACGGTGCCTGAAAGATTTTGTATTGAGAAGTAAATTACAGCTTCAATGAAACGTTCTAAATGGAATGTAAAAATAATTTCATGTGGCTCGGAGACCAGGTGTCTTTCATTTTGTAATGAAATTTAGTTATGTCATAATAAAGAAAACAATAACTGACATAACCAGATATTCTTTTGCCAGCCGTCAGCTTGCCTGCAATCATCTTGTAATCATTATTTTTAAGGTTTTCTTCAAGGTTTTTGGGAGTTCAAGTAACTACAAAATGCGACTACGTGACATTGTTATTGCATAGCTGCTGTGGAGTAGCCGAGCGGCCTAAAGCGCCTCGCTGTGGAGCGCGCGGTTGCTCGCCGTGGAGGTTTGAATCCTCCCTGTGGCATGGGTGTGTGCGTTGTCCTTACGTTAGTTTTCCTAGGCTTAAGTAGTTTGTAAGCTACGGTTTGATGACCACGCTGTTTGCTCCGATAGATTTACAGACATTTGAACATTTTTTATTGCATCGATGACTGTTCACAAAGACACATGGGTGTTTACAAATCACTACTGACCGACTACATGACATGTCTCGACTAGAATACTTGACTGATGACTACTGACTCACTACCTGTCATAGCACACCGTATATAAACATTGCAGGTTTCCAGAATGTTCTAGAAGAAATTTTATACAATAGAACCTTTTTTTTCTTTAAAATCACCGACGTTCAAAATGTTTTGAGGGGTATTTTACAATTTTATTCCGATATTGTTAAAATTTAACATATTTGGCCTTCAAAGAAAAAGGAACATCACTATGTGCATAAAATTTCTTACGATGATTACCAGAGGGTACTTTACAACCGATCTAGACATCGTTTAACAGATCACTGTGATATTGACACATTTATGTATGTTTTCTGGAGAAGGTTTTAATATTCCGAAAACCACTTTTATTTTTCCATTATTTTGTATCACATATATTAGTAAACCACAGAGTACATGCCTGGTTAATGTTTCGTAGAGCGTCGTGTAAACATTTGGAGTAAATCGATCAAAAAATGTTTGAGCTTTTTAAGACCAATGTTAAACGACTTGTTGTTATACTGCGGTATAGATTTCAGGGCTTTCACTACTAAGCAGATAACGAAATATTTTTCTTTCGCGTTTTTATTTTCACATTAGTTTTTCTTGGGAACAGACGAGAAGTCTCATTACCACGAGGTACGTCAGCATTAATATTCAGTGATCTCGGTAACTTTTCTATTTAAATGTCGTAGAAGTACTCTGCAGCTTATTTATGCTTTTGTAACCTTCCTGTGCAGCACGGATTGGCATTCTACATATTCAGGAGTTGAGATCAGTTAACATAACGATATATATATATATATATATATATATATATATATATATATATATATATATATATATATATCAACAATAGCTGGGTCCTGTTGCACTGCACATTAATCATGAATGTGTCATGACGTAGTTTTCCTCTGCTGTCTCCAGTATTCGTATGTAGCTGCTGCATCCCGCATACTTCTGTAATTAAATATGAGGCACTGCCGGTTAATATTCAGCATGCATCTCATCACATATTCGAGCTATCGCGAACCCTTGCATTATATACAAGTCGGATTTAAAGTAGACTGAAAAACAGTGCCACATATACAACGTATCGATGAGCCATGGCACTGGCCTGTTCATCCATATCCACTAAGCTGGACTTCACGTGGCTAAAGCTGAAATATTTCCACGTGGTTTCGTAGAGGAATTACACAGATGTCAAATCCGAAGTACCTTAAATTGTAGGACACTTTAATTACATTCCAAGCGTATCAAAACCTGAGTCGAATAAAGAATGTAGCCAAAGGCTTAATTGTATCAACGTAATTATTATATAAATATTTGAAATTACACTTACTAAAGACGGTGTACACACTCGTACACATAATATCTATTAGTGCCACATATAATTCGGCATGTAATGGGCTAGAATTTAGCGCAAAAATCTTGTTTCCAGGATAGGGAAGTACAAATTCGGAGAAAAATTGAACCTTACTTTTGAAACATTCTTTAATTATCTTCAGCTTATTTTCACAGCCAAGTATGTGGTTGCACAGAGATGCTAAATTATGGATTATTGTTTTAAGAAACAGAATCAAGACTGTCTCCTGGTACATCTGACTACACGGTATCTTGGTCGCTAAGCGTCTTGTGTACCGTTTATTTATTAAGCTCATTTTTGTTACGGATTGCTATTCGACTTGACATAGGATATGACTTATGGAGGTTTCCTCTGTCTTGCTGCGGCGCATTGCTATTTTCACTATGTCCATGAGCACATTACTCAAAAATAAAGTTAATAACTCATTTCCAAGGATTTCAGCTTGTTGACTGTATTTAACGATTGCTTACACGATGTTTGATTTTTTGCGAATATATTTCCCATTTCATCAAACTTCACTGGCGGCTTCCAATGAAGCCACCAGTAAATAATTAGAACTAGCCTCCAATATAGCAGAAAATATTCTAGCTTTAAATATTTAACCATTTATGTAATGTTCTAAATAATGTTCTCACTGCAGAGTTCGAGATCCACATCAAATGGTAAATATATTCGCAAAAAATCAGAGTGCAGTAAATCGCCGGCCGCGGTGGCCGAGCGGTCTGCGGCGTGCCAGTCACGGTCTGCACGGCCGCCGCGGTCGGGGTTTCGAATCCCCATCGGACATGGATGTTTGAGTCGTCTTTAGTATAAGGTATTTCATAAGTAGTTTGTAAGTTTAGGGACTGATGACCCCGCAGTTAAGTCCCTTAAGCTTAAAAAAACGTTTGAACATTTTGAAGGTAAGTGATAGACCCCGGTACTTTGTCTTAGAAGGCGAGTGTTCATCATACGGTAGCGTCAGGGGTGCCCCAGATAAGTGAGATAGAAGGCTAGTATTTTCTATCTATACGACTCATGGTGCAGGAAATATAATGTCAGAAGCACACAAATCATAGCCGGCCGCGGTGGCCGAGGGGACTGAGACACTCCAGTCACGATCTGCACGGCCACTGCGATCGGGGTTTCGAATCCCCCCTCGGACATGAATGTTTGAGTCGTCTTTAGTATAAGGTATTTCATAAGTAGTTTGTAAGTTTAGGGACTGACGACCCCGTAGTTAAGTCCCATAAGCTTTAAAAACATTTCAACATTTTTTCAATGCAATATTTCAACTGGAGTCTGTTTACTGCCATTTCCTACACTATTCATATTTTAATATGCGCATAAAATTAAGCCAGTTATTGGAAAATATCAACATTCAACAAAGAGAACACATAAAAAAATAAAAAAATAATAAAAAAAACCTCACTGTTCATACAATCCAATTAAGTCAAAATAAATGTTGTGGCAATTGCACACTTCCTTGATGTTAGTCTATCTCTCTTGTTGTAAATTTTATAAACAACTTATAATAGTAATTCAATAAATTTTCATTATTATGTATAATATTAATGTTACAGATTAATGCATCTCGATGAGATCTTTATTTAATCTATCACTACTCAGCTTCGCATAGGGGATGAAAGTTGTGGATTCCTCTTCTTCCGTGCGGTACACTTCTCGTTACTGTTTGTTAATTAGTATAAAAGTTATAATGTTAATCATGGTTAGATTTCTCCGTAGCTTTTGATACACAATTAATGCAACTCACATAAACACGTCATCAGATTAGATCTGCCTGCATCTTTCATATGGCGTATCGTGCTGGTCTGTGATTTCTAGTGTCTGTGTGATATAAGAAAATTTACACAACGTTCATTAGCAATGTAAAAAGCTAGTTCGGCGTGACGTCACGTCCACCTAGCGTTCATCTTTCCACCTGCTAGCTTATAGCATATTACAGCGCAACTCGCCAGCTCACCTCCTTGTCTCTGCTGCTACTCCGTCCGTCATCGCAAATTTCGCCCAGCCCGATGTCCCAAGATTTTCACACGCCAAATAGATGTTGTTACCTCATATGGTGAAAACGTGAAGCATAAAGTGACTAGATATAGTTCATTTAGTCAGTATTTTTATTTCGCACTTAAAAGAAGACATTCTGATCTCGACAAGGGGGTGTCGTCGACTCATTGAAGTTTAAAAGTGCACTTTACAGAAAATTCTAAGAGTATAGCCTCTAAAGTTTAAGAAGAATTCATACATATCCTATATAACACTTAATGTAGACTGTGTAGGAGCGGGGCGAAATACGTCAGTAGAGTGCGAGACTCCCATGCAAAAGATCTGGCTTCGATTTTACTTGCGGGAAACGTTTTACACATATTGTTTCTTTTAAAAATCATAACAATTTTGAATCATCCCCGTGAACCACAGACATTGCCGAGGTGGGGTGGCTTGAGTGCCTCTACGATGCAGATAGTCGTACCGTAGGTGCAACCTCAACGGAGGGGTATACGTGTAGAGGCCAGACAAACGCGTGGTTCCTGAAGAGGGGCAGCAGCCTTTTCAGTAGTTACAAGGACAACAGTCTGGATGATTGACTGAGATGGCCTTCTAACATCAGCTAATGTGGCTTTGCCACATAGCTACTGCGAACGGCTGAAAGCGAGGCGAAACTAGAGTCGTTACTTTTCCCGAGGACATGCAGCTCTACTGAACGAATATATGAAATGCAGTGTTAGAAAATCGGGCGATGATGCAAGAATTAGATTAGGTGATGAGACAATAAAAGTAGTAGATCAGTTTTATTTGGGTAGCAACATAACGTCTGATGGCCGAAATAAATAGGATATTAAATGCAAGTTGGCTATGGGAAGAAAAGCGTTTCTAAAGAAGCGAAACTTGTTAACATCCAATATTAATTTAAAAGTTAGGAAGTTCTTTCTGAAAGCATTTGTCTGGAGTGTAGCAATGTATGGTAGTGACACGTGGACGATAAGGTGTTCTGCTAAATTACCACCTTTTGAGCTTCCCATTGATACACCAGGTTATTGGTTGTATAATTTTCCATTAAATCGAAAGTAGGTTTGAGATAAAATTTATGTACATGTATGTACTAGTGCTTGAGTTTCCCTGTTTGAAATTTTTATGTATCTGGGTAGGTTTCATTCGATGTTTTGTAGAGTTTCGTGCATAGGTTAAAAACCTTACAGTGATATAGGTACGTTTGTATAGAGGTTTGTTATATCGAAATACACAAATTTACTGTTTGGCGGTATTGTAATATTTTATTGTATGTATCTATGCGATTTACTACAGAGCATACAGGTATATTTTGTTTACGTATTTTAGGTTAGGCTCGAAGTATTGGTCTTTTTAGTGTTCATGATCATCAGTGATTTCCTTCATAATCAGGTATTAAAATAAGCTGCTGAAACGGAATATAACGCACCGAGCTACAGTACCTCTTTATCCACACTTCCTTTAAAATCAACTTCCACCATTATTGGAATGGATTCATTAGCGTAAGAGATATGTTTTTCAAGAGTAACGTGTCTCTTGCCCTTTCTAGTCGTTACGTGACGGGTATCGAAGTATAGCATTGCCTGTATGATAGATGGTGACACGTTTCTCGAAAAACTAGTTCCTCGGACTATATCCCTTTGGATCTATTCCTGAGGAGATGGTTGCAAAGTGGAGTCTACAAATAAAACGTAAAAACAAGAGGCAATTCAGATTGTGTGTAGTGGAGCCTTCATAAAAGACATCAAAGACGGCATCAGAAAAGTTACACGTGGTTTTGTCGAGAGAATTGAAAAGTGCGTTGACGTTGGGGACGGGATGTTAGAAAGTCAAATTTGAATTTTCTAATTTGCCTTTGCTTTAATTGTGTTCGAATTGTATATAATAAGCTGTATCTCTGTACCCAATAAACACTGATATTAAATGGCGTTTTTATTGCAATTCGTCTATACTAAGACCTCCAAATTATTTACTATTACATTTGAAACATCCTGTATAGACGTCTAGGGGATTGGTCATGCTCCGTTATTTTGTTGTCCGGCTGTCACAACAACAGACGTGAAGTGGGTTTGTGACCATACAGTCTTGTGGGGTCTCACATCAGTGGCTAGCTCTTGGTGGCCAGCCGTATCCTGTCAAATATTGCGGGCTGCAACATTCTAGGATGCACCTGAATGAACAGAAGCAATCTTAAAATTATGGAACGGAACGTGGTCAGAGGAGCGGACTGTTGATATACACAACATCATAAAGGCAGCAGCGAAATGGGCGTTTTCAAAGCTGTGGAAAAGGTAACTATTTCATTAGAGTTGCATTTGAGCTTTCTGGGAAACACTTTTCCACAACTTCTGCTGGAACGTTATTTGCTTCCAAGTGAGTCGCAGTTCCATTTTACTTTCATTAGTTGAAATTTCTTTTAATGTAACCACTTAAATGTTGGTGTGTTGTATTCTGTATTGCCGTGAGTAAGCGGGGGGACCTTTTTTTCGTAACTGTAGCATTACCGCAACGACGAGCATTAAAATTGATGTTACAACTAGCAGCTCTTAGTTTCCACCAGCACAGTTTTGTGGCTCGCCTGAAGCGAAAACAGTTTTGTTCGTAAGAGAAAATAAATTGCACTAGTATACTTTTAATTTGGATGCGAATCGTACTGCATTCTCAATAGTTTCATTTAGTGCGAATGAATCGTTAAAAGCTTAATTATCGAGAGAGATGGAGTCGTATGACGTCATGAAAGCGCTTAGTCTGAAAGACAACGTAAGGGAGGCAGTCGAACATTTCGTATGTAGGTGTCTGTCGCTCTTTAAATTTCAACTTCATGCTCATACGCCATCCTCTCGCCTTTATCTGTATTTGTCACGATAAGATTAAGGAAATAAATCCTCTGAGAATACACCCAGTCATCTCTTCGATATAAAATTTTGAGTGGAAATCAAATCAAATAAAACGTTTGTATAACTTATGGGACTTAACTACGGGGTCATCAGTCCCTAAACTTACAAACTACTTATGAACTAGCTAATACTAAAGACGACACAATTATCCATACCCGAAGGGAATTCGAACCCCCGACCGTAGTGGCCGTGCAGACCGTGACTGGAGCACCTCAGTCCCCTCGGCCACCGCGGCCGGCGAATGGAAATCAAAAGTGAAGTAACTGGCATAATCTTCAGAGCGTTTTGTGAACTTCTAATTCATATGAAGAGTTCCTCTAACGGAAACGTCAAAATAAATATTAGTGACCACATACTAAACTCATATTTTTATACCGTTATTTCTGATACAGATTCAATTCCATATGCAAATCAACAGATTTATATACCGGGTGATCAAAAAGTCTGTATAAATTTTAAAACTTCTTAAATCACGGAATAATGTAGATAGAGAGGTAAAAATTGACACACATGCGTGCAATGACATGTGGTTTTATTAGAACCACAAAAAGGTCAAAAAATGTCCAACAGATGGTGCTTCATCTGATTAGAAATCAATAATTAGTATAACAAATTAAGACAAAGCAAAGATGATGTTCTTTACAGGAAATGTTCAATATGTTCACCATCATTCCTCAACAATAGCTGTAGTCGCGGAATAATGTTACGAACAGCGCTGTAAAGCATGTTTGGAGTTATGGTGAGGCATTGTCGTCGGATGGTGTCTTCAGCATCCCTAGAGATGTCGGTCGATCACGATACACTTGCGACTTCAGGTAACTCCAAAGCCAATAATCTCACGGACTGAGGTCTGGGGACCTGGGAGGCCAAGCATGACGAAAGTGGCGGCTGAGCACACGATCATCACCAAACGACGCGCCCAAGAGTTCTTTAACGCGTCTAGCAATACTTTTTTTTTGTTCTAATAAAACCCTATGTCATTCCAAGTATGTGTGTCAATTTTTACCTCTCTGTCTACATTAATCCGTGATTAATTAAGTTTTGACATTTGTACTGACTTTTTCAAATGTTCAAATGTTTGTAGAGCTTATAGGACTTAACTACGGGGTCGTCTGTCCCTAAACTTACAAACTAATTATGAACTAGCTAATACTAAGGACGGCACAAATATCCATGCCCGAGGGGGGATTCGAACCCCCGACCGTAGTGGCTGTGCAGAACGTGACTGGAGCGCCGCAAACCGCTCGGCCACCGCTGCCGGCTTCTGACTTTTTGATCACTCGGTATTATCAGCACGTAAGGGAATGTTACAGCATATGGAAATAATTTAATACAAGGAATCTCACATCTACCATTTCTCCTTCTTTCTTCACTGTGATATCTAGACCACTAATAGGAATATTCCAGCGGCTAAAGCGGTATAATAATTTACTTTGTTACTCAGCTGTTGGTACTGTAAGCATAAGCATGAAAGGAATTCACGAGCCATCCGTCGGAAATAGATATCAATAACGCTTATTAATTCCTGATCTTCTTATTTTCTTAACAAAGTTTCCATGGAGGAAGAGTTCTCAGACTTCCAGCCGAGTGGCAGTGTCTTCTAACCGCGACGTTTCGACGAATAACATACTCATCATTCTCTACCCTAAGTGCCGAGCTTTAGCGGATGCCGAACTACTTATAGCTGCGCATGGCCCCAACCATCTGGATCGGATGCGTCCGTTGAAGCCGACGGGCAGGGTGATGGGGGAAGAGACTGGCCCGCTCGCATCCCGATCAGAGCATTCTAGCCGTGTCTCGCGAGCCATACGGTTCTCGGTGCGCTCTCGATGTATTGCGGCTATTGCTGGATTCCACGCCGCGCACAGATGGTAGCCTTGGTCTGTTTATCATATACTTCTGAACCCGTATTTCTACAGATTCTTATACGACGCTGTCCAAATTGCTGTCGGCTCCACATGCAACTTGTTGTTCTCAAAGTCAAAGGACTGATTTTCCTTGATGCTGTGTTCTGCTATAGCTGATTTTTTCTTGTCTCTCAAGTCGGATATGTCTGATACGTCGTTCACAACGCTTCGAGATAATTCGCTGCGTTTGTCCAATGTACTGCAGACCACATTCGCAGGCAATGCTATATATTTCTGATGTGGTGAGTTTGAATAGATCTTTTGCCATGTAACTCTTTTGTCTTCGTCGGTTGTCGAAATACGATTTTTATGTTCGATTTTTCATTAGATGTCCAATGTTGGGTGACAACATTACAAAATGTGGAAGAATACAACGTCTTCGGTCTTCTTCTTCCGGCACCCGATTTTCGGCATTCGTTCTCATCTTAAAGACCGTCCAATCAACGTTACACTAAAAAAAAAAAAAAAAAAAAAAAAAAAAAAAAAAAAAAAAAAAAAAAAAAAAAAAAAACCCTCCCACGTTGGCCTAGTGATCATTTGTGTACATATTAGAGGAATGGGTATACTATAGCTATCATACAGTACATCGTCAAAATTTTCATAGTTACACACTTGCTGGAGCCCATCCAAATTGAGCAAATCAGTTGGCTTTTGTACATGACGTGTAGTTTATGGTGGGCTTTAAACGACTTACAAAGGCACTATTCATTCAAGGGCGGTTCCTGAGAAAATCTCAAAAAAATAAATAAATAAATAAAAAGTGAAATAAAAAAGAAAATAAATAAATAAATATATAAATAAATAAATAAAGCAAAAATAAAAATAAACCTGATTTTTGGGTACCGAAAAAACGAATTGTGGGGATGGTCACTTCGATTCATTCAAATATTCGAAATTCTTACAATATGTTCTGATGATAATATTCTCGAGCCCGTTTCCTAAATTTTTTCGATATCGTTATCCGTTGTTGAGATCGCATCGACGGCACTTTGAACAGTGGCCGTTAAATTTCAGATGTGTTACGACCCGTGGCTTTACCCTTCATTCGATCCCTGCGAAACCCTACATTTCAGCAGAATAATGCACGACCGCATGTTGCAGGTCCTGTACGGGCCTTTCTGGATACGGAAAATGTTCGACTGCTGCCCTGGCCAGCACATTCTCCAGATCTCTCACCAATTGAAAAGTCTGTGCAATGGTGGCCGAGGAAATGGCTCATCACAATACGCCAGTCACTACTCTTGATGAACTGTGGTTTCGTGTTGCAGCTGTATGGGCATTTGTACGTGTACACGCCATTCAAGCTCTGTTTGACTCAATGCCCAGGCGTATCAAGGCCGTTATTACGGCCAAAGGTGTAGATGTACAATCACATTGCTTAGACTTTGTCTATGGTTAAATTTATTAACACTGCATATGGATATAAGAGGATATATAGCAGTTTTATGTAAAATTCAGAGAAAACTAATTTCAAATTTCGTTCCTAGGAACTGAGTTCATATCAGGTAGAATATACAAAGATGTGTCGTAGCGGTCTTGGTGACCGTTAGTACCGTCATTCCATTTTATAAAATTATTCGGTGAATAAATTTGAATTTGTAGTTGTTCAGCCAGGTATCTTCTCTTAATAAATGACTGAATTTATTTTCGTTATTCCTTATGCTCTCTATACGCGTAAAAGCATGTAAAATGTATATAATCTTTAATGATCTACCGAATTTGTCTTACATAAGGAGCACACCTGGAGTAGCAAAGAAAACAAAGGAACCTGCTAAAAAATTGTTACTGGACCAAGGAAAAATCAAAGATGTTCCTGTTTAAATGATTCTGACAGAAAAGTTCACATTTCGTCTTCGTTACCAAAAATGTTTTTATGCCAACATGTGGGCGCATTTTTGTGCTGCAGAAGAATGGCAGAAAGTAACAGTGGAAGAGATAAATGGCCGTGGCAGTGGTCGAGAAACAGGGACCAGGCGTTTATGATGAAATAGTGGCAGTTAAATTGATAAATGCCTGTAGATAACAGCAGTATGAGCAGTAGAGAGAGGAGAGAAAGGAAATAAACAATAGACATCATTGCAGACTAGACTGGTGAACTTTAACACGAACAATTTTGTCCACTTTACCCCATCCATGTGCCTAGACAGTGTTACAATTTCCCAGTGTAAGGGTTACAAAACTGACGGAACCATACTCTACGAAATGTGTTGATAATAGACAGTACTGAATGAATAGACAGACAGCAGACTGTAAGTAAGAAGGAGACTCGGGCGATGTGAGAAAGAATGAAGGGAGAAAGGAAGTAGAACCGAGACACTGACAGATATAGTTGTAAGGAAGAACGAGAGAAAGAAATGATTGCGCTCTAAGGCGCTTTGCTGGGGAGTGTGCGGCCGTTCACCGTCTGATGTATGAGTCTTCCTTCGCGAACTGATGTGTGAGTTTTTGTTGTTATTGTTGTTTTAAGGGGACTAAACAGCTAGGTCATCAGTCCCTGTGAGTTTTTCTTAGCATAAGTTAGTTTAAGTACTTTGAAAGCTCATGCACTGAAAATTACTGAAGGTAGGTCCCATAGCTTTAAAAATATTATTAAGATAACTTACCGATATTTGAATAAATATTAGACATTTTGTCTGATACCAGCAAAAGTTTGCACCGAGCATCACACAAGTAATATTAAGAAGAAGTGAAACTCAGTGCGCAACGTTGTACGTATTTCTAAATTCAGCACAACGCAGCAAAAGACAAATACTTTGTGTTATAACTACCCTTGGCAGGCAACGAACATGCTTTCCCCTATTCGGTAGTTGCTGCTGAATGAGTTACGTAGGCGTCTGTAGAGAATGCAGTCCCAAGATCTACAATCCCGGGACACCGACCGTTTTCATATTGCCGAAATAGCGAAAGTAGTTAAATTATACTTATGAAGTTAGCCGCCAAATGTGTTGGTGTTGGCAACGGATGAAATTGGCGGGAATTGTGTAACAATGTATTAGTCAATCGTGTGATTGTATGTGGTATCTAATGCTATTTGCTGGTATCTTACACGGAGTAATCGAATGCATTTTGTTGTTTGATATTTAATATATCGTTTTGTCGAAATACGGTACGAGAGATAGTGCTGACATCGAAATGTTGCTTTGCGATGATAATGAATTTAGTGACATACAGGTACCTGTCAATCAGTGAGAAGGATCGGCATGAATCATTTACTTATATGTCTATACATAGGATAATTCCCTCTTCTGTACAATCTTTGCCGCAGTGGAATGGCCGAGCCCATAGATGCGCTAAGCTCCGATGCGCGAAACCGTCCCCGTCGTGGGTTCGAATCATCCCTCGGGCTTGGACGTTTGTTCCATCTTTAGTATAAGTTCACAAGTAGTTTGTATGTTAGGGACTGATGACCCCGCAGTTCAGTTCCATAAGTTTAACAAACATTTGAACCTTCAATAATCCTTTCTGTTGACCATTAAGTGAATAATTAATGCTGTTCCTGCTCTATAGTTGACAGATTCTTGTGTTTACTGTTGACCGGTGAGTAAATTATTTATCAACGTAAAGAGACCATTTCTATGTCAATATTAGCAGACCACACCGCCGTCGCCCTACATAAAGCTTTACCATACGGTGATTGATCATAACGTGTGAAACAGGGGGCGGATCGAATATTCTTTTACGTCATTTTGCTTCTTATAATTACTTTTTCGCGTAACAATTAGAAGCGGCTGATTTCCAATTAGCTGCCTGCATCTGCTACGTCATTGGTTGCCTCATTTCCAGCCATTTTTCACTCGTTACCAACATCATCACGATACTCCGCCAACATCGTGAGTTAAATTTAACCGCAGCTAGAGACTTAATAGTCCCGGGATTTTTTGAATAGAAAATCGTACTCAAGGTTATTTAATTTAGCAAAAATAAATTTCTAATACACTAATTGCTATTTTTAGTAACAACTATCTTACCGATCTGTCTGGCTTAACACTGTATGCATATTATCCAAACTGTATGCATATTATCCGAACTGATTAGTTAAGGAAATTTACAATAATTTTGTTCCATAAATAGATGTATTTGTTTCGGACTCTCTTTCCTTCCGTTCTGAAAGACCGGAATCCAAAATTTCGTGTCGAAGACAAATGAAATATTTTCGTTATGCACGTAAGGTATTTCTAAAGTATTTCTTATCATTACTCATACGAAACTTTTTATAATGGTTCATGATGGTCACGCGAAAATGTAACAATTTAATTCTAACAAAACTGTGAGGAAATCTGTGTTTTTAAATTTTTGTAAACGTGCTCGTACATTTAAGTGCATCCTTAGTACTGAAGAACTGCTCCTCTCTCCGTTCTAATTATTTTTTTCACTCGACTGCAAAACAATATTTTGTATCTGTCCATGACGCTCACATAAAATATGTTCCGTAGGTATGATGCAGTAAAAGCGAAAAATGAGACAGAAATATAAATTATACTACCGGTAATTATCGGAATTTTGGGATTGGAGGAACCAGTCCCAGATTGCAATATCCGTTGTGCGTTATAGCCCCTAGCTGCAACTATAGCAACCCACCGAGCGAAGTAGTGGAATCTTTTTCTTTTTTTCAGTGTCCTTATTCTGAAGAAATAAGTTTGTGTTAGCATAAGGAAATTACGTAGTAAATAGTTTCTTTGCGTAAGAGACAGGACTTCAGTGCAGTAATTGGACACTGCTAGTTTCGTGTACGGGCAGTTTCCCGCACCCTCCAGAAACCTTAATCACAGCACTCTTTGGTTACTGGTCTGACATGGCAAAAGCCACAGTGTCTCACCGGCAGGCGACAGGTCTAAAATCCAAAAGGAAGCTGGCACGTGGCACTGTGTCACCAGAAGTGACTGGCGACGTGGCCCCGCTTGGCTCTGTGGTCACTGTGGCTAGCAGTAGAGCCTGCTGTATCCCCGCGCCGCCAGGGTATTAAAGTCACCGCAGAACCGCTGCGAGCAGTCCTTCCCCTGGAGTGCTGTGGCCCCATCACTGTGTGGTCCATCAGTCAGAACTCTAGCCAGGAATCAAAAACTATTTTATAATTTGGCCATCCACAGCTGAAATAAATGTTTGTTAAGGAATTCCGAGAGGTGACATAGAAAATTAAGTCAAGATTCCTTTCGATGAATTCTCGTAATCCGCCTCAGCTGTCCTTTATAGCTTTATTAGGTCACGACCGGTTTCGCACCTTGTATCTTCCTTAAGGTTCTTAAAACGTAAATAGGCTTGACTATAAGAGGTAATCCGTCTTCTGGCAACTGCAATTAACACATTTATTTTACACCAGAAGCATTTCACTTTCTATTTGAAAAGCATCTTCTATGCTCTGTAAATGATACAAAAAGGTGAACAATTTATTTTGTATACATAGATTAAAACAGTTTTTTAAACTGTTTTAATCTATGTATACAGAACAAATTGTTGAAACCTTTGTATCATTTACAGAGCACAGAAAATGCTTTTAAAATAGAAAGCGAAATGCTTCTGGTGTAAAATAAATGTGTTAATTGCAGTTGCCAGAAGACGGATTATCTCTTGTAGAACATTTGAACAGCTGCCGCGGAAGATGGTCACACAACCAAACCAATAGGGTTGTTTGTGACATCATTAAGTGGACATCTAAATGGCTGAAATCGCTTTGATAAAACCCAGTTTACTTTCTAGAATACTTTATTAACTGAACGTTGGGAGCGTGTTGTATCTCCTGCGAATCATAAGCAGTTTGTAGACCAAAGTCTATATATTTATATACCAAAAGCACTGGTCCCTAAATCTTACTAATTTGATACATAAAAATACAGACTTTCGTCTACAAACCAATTATGATTCAGGAGACATGCAAGACGTTCCCAACGTTCAATTAATAAAATATTCCAGGAAGTTCACTTGGCTTTATCAGTATGACTTCGAGGCTATAGATTTAATGATTTCACAAACAAGTCTATTTACGTTTTCGGAACCTTAAGCAGGGACCTCATAAAACTCTGCACACAACATCAATATTGCGACGTCGCAATAAGTCTTCCAACATCATGTACTAAGGAATATACGTGACTATAAATGTATAAAAGACAGCTCAGGCGGATTATGAAAATTCATTGTAAAGAATCCTGGCTTAATTGTCTGTGTTACCTTCTGGAATTCCTTAAAAATCTTCCTAGAAAACTTTCCGAATTATGGACTCTGTAGACTTTACACAAGAGACTGCAAAGGACGTTTGTACTGACGATCAGCAATATCTTTCGATGTAGCGTTCAGTTCTTGTTATACATAGGTGGGTGGATAAAATAGTATTAACACGTAATGGAGGCAAAATATATAGCTAAACCTCGCATCTCTTACGTGTTGAATAGTCTTGCACGTCACAGTACCATACACTGGATCCCATAAAATATCACATATCAGGTGTTGTAATTAATATACTCGCATACAATGCACTTAGTTGTGTATATGGGCAGTTTAAACAACTATACAGTTTTTTGTAAGGGTATTTTTTACTTCTGATGAAGTTTTTCAGTAACATCAGTTTGCCATAGAATTCTTCAATACATTCTCATTTCTAATATAGCAAATTGCCTTGGGAGGGAAAAGCTTCTGTCTATGCATCAGCATGGCGCTAGGAAGCATTGTGCGAAACTCAGATTGCCGTTTTCTCTCATGACATCTTGTATGCTGTGGATCAAGGACAAGAAGCAGACTAGATATTTTTTTGATTTTCGAAAGGTGCCGCACTGCAGACAGCTAACGAAAGTAAGAGCACATAGGTACAAAAATATGTCGATGGATCGAGTACTACTTAAGTAATAGAACCCAGTACGTTGCCCTCGATGGCCAGTGTTCATTAGAGACTAGGGTATCGTCAGGAGTTCCCGGTATTTAAATGATCTGATGGAAAGAGTGATCTTCAAGCTGCTGATATTTGTTGATGATGTTGCTGTGTATAGGTAGGTGTCCGTCATTCAGCGACTGTAGCAGGATGCAGGAGGACTTGGACCAAATTTGTAGGTTGCGTAAGAAATGGCAGCTAGTTATAAATGTTGAAAAAAATTAGTGTGATGCAGGTGAATAGGAGAAACAATCCCATATTGTTCGAATAGAGCATAAAGTGGAAAAGTCGTGGACGGTCGACTTCGGTTTATTGAGGGAATTGTGGGCAGACGTGATTCGTCTGAAAGGAGGACATACATAAAACGCTTGGAAGATATAGTAGCAGTTTGAGGCGGGCTGTTCGACCAAGATATGATTTAGGAACTCAAATGGGAGTCGCTACAAGGAAAGTGACGTTCTTTCTGAGAATCAGTGTTGATGAAATTTAGAGGGGCCCGGAATTTGAAGCAGACTGCAGAAAGATCTTAGTGTCCCCAGCCTGCATTTAGCATAAAGACTGCAAAGAGAATGAGAGGTTAGGGCTCATACAGATGCATACGTACATTCGCTTTACCCTCGTACTATATGGGGTTGGAACAGCAAAGAAAGTACTGGTACTAGGTACCCCCCCCCCCACGCACTATTTAGCGGATTGTAGAGTTTGTATATTGATGTCTGTTAACATTAATGACACATGTATGTTAATCGTTTGTCAACCACAGAGATTTCTGAAAACTGATTTTCTCATGTACATGGCAGATTATTACAGCCTAAAGTGTCGTTTGTGAACGGCCTTTAAATCAGTTTTCCCACGGCCTGCATAGTTATTTTTATGGTTCGTTTGCCGCTGCAGATGTACAGTAAAAGTTTCAGTCTAAATTTTAGATTGAGTAGCGCTGCTCTTGTTCACAGTGTAAATATTCGCAAAAAAGAAAAGAAAGAAAAAAGTGCAAATGTTTGTTAAGCTTAATTGCTTAATTGCTAGCTAGAAACTTCGAAATTTGAACTACTGTTTCTCGTGACAGGCTGAACGATAGTGTAGCCCGAGATCGAGGCAACAGTTTGATTGATAGATGACGAAGACAACAGAAAAATCTGGTTGGGTGCGGTAAAGCGTCCATTTCTGAAATCAGGTATTTCACAGTATAAATATCGATAATAGCTACATAAATCAGCTGCTCAATAAGCCTATCTTTCTGTCGTCACTTGCGGTAAGCGTTACCAATATAATCATGGCGGTAAGCAGACGGCACTTTTTCTAGAGTTTCATAAAAAAGTAGTTTAGAGTGTCCATCCAATTGGAAGAAAACCTCTTGAATTTGTAAATTTTCATAAGTATTTCAACAATGATTGCACTCTATCACAAATTAAATAACAATGCCAACACACAGATTGCATTTAATGTATAAAAGGCACTGACAGGTGCTATTATTTTGGACATATCTATATGAGGATTGCTACTTAAATAGTGCCAACTATTTATTCACAACCGATACAAAAGCGTCACACGTTTGAACCTGTTACTGTCCTTCAAAGTAGTTATCGGCGTTGTGTATAATCCTTTCCCAGCGACGTGGAAGGCTTAATAAACTGTTAGCAGAGTCTGTTCCGTTGATGGTACGAATGGAGCGGTCTGGAACAGTTCTGAAACGAGTGCCACGAAGTGATTCCTTCATCTTCAGAATCAAATCAAAGTCACAAGGACTTAAGTCCGAAAAGTATGTTGGATGGCACAGTACTTCCCAGTCCCATCGACCGAACAGAGCAGTCAGAGCTTACGCTGTTTGTGCCCGTGCATTGTCGTGCAAAATGATGGGTGGGTTGTGCAGAGTGTTGCCGCTTCTTTCGCAAAGCTGGACGCAGGTAATGCTCCAAAAACGAACAGTAATACTGCGCACTCATGGTATCCGTTGTGCCCGTTTCGAAAACATAGTGACGCCTTTACGTTAGATCCTCACTCACAGGTGACTGTGTTTACATCGATTGTGCGAACTGTGGTGTACTTGGGAAGGCAGGGAAACCGGATCTGTCATTAACTATATAACAACAGATCAGAAATTCAGAAAGGCAGAGACACACATCTTTTTAGAGGGTAGTTCGATGCAACTGATCATTATTTAATCTGCAGGGAAAGTGGTTTTGTGACGCCAAAAATGCAGATACTGCTCGGTATATGGAAGGATAAGCGTGGAGGAGCTTCAGGACAAGTAAAACAGGCACAATATTTAAATCAATGATCTTAGAAAGGTACCAGGTAGTTGAATATGGTCACTTACAATCATACGAAGAGGGATGTACAAGGTACACACTACTAGAAGTGGCTAGAGAATGTCTTGGAACAGTAATGTGTAAAAGAAGGAATATGCAGATCGGTTGGTGGAATGACACAGAGAAGGCAGCCTGAAAAAGGAAAAAGAAGGCTACATTCTAGGACTTAGGCAGACAGGAAAAAGTATGACGAATTAAGATACGAAGCCCATCAGAATACAAGCAGAAATCATTGTAATCCTTTGTAAATAGCGAATTTGCTTCAAACTCCGGGTAAATTATTCTGAAACGCAATTACAAGGCTTCCAAACGGTTGATAAATGGAATTAACAAGTCAGGGAAGTTGGTAGTGAATCCTGTCAATACGTTTGGGCTGATGGAGAGAATATTTTGAAGAGTGGCTCAATGTAGATGAAACATTCTACAGTGTGTCAGATTTTGAAGTACTATGGGATAGGAATGATGACGGAAACAAGATCACCTTTAAGGAAGTAAATGGTCAACAGATTGCAGCGCAATCAAGTCGCTGGGTTAGAAACTCATACAGTGGAACGTCAGGTCTCGATTGGTTACATAGGATAATTGAAACTGCGTGGGAGTCAGGACAAGTTCCGTTTTCCTGGACGAAAGCAGTAAGCTCATCAACTTTCAGGCATGTAAACAGAAAAAACTGCAAGAAATACAGGGGGACGTCGTAAATTTGAGTTGTGGGAAAACATTTCTTAAGTATTTTTTAAAGGAGAGTGCGAGTATTCGCGGAAAACAGGTTGGAGGAAAATCACCGTGGGTTTAGACCTCCTGGAAAGGCTGTCAGAAGCAGATCGTTAGCTTGTGTCAGATAATGGAGAATTGTTATGAGTGAACTGAGGGAACTGTATTTATGTTTTGTTGTCGATGTGGTCTTCAGTCCGCAGACTGGTTTGGTGCAGCTCTATCCACGCTACCCTGTCCTGTGCAAGTCTCTTCATCTGAGAATTCGTTCGGCAACCTACATCCTTTTCAATCCCTTGGTCCCCCTCTACGATTTTTACCCCACACGCTTCCTTCTAAGGCTAAGTTTACAATTCCTTGATGTCTCATAATGTGTCCAACCAATCTATCCCTTCTCTTAGTCAGGATATGCTAGAAACTCCTTTTCTCCCCGATTCGGTTAAGCACCTCCTCATTAGATACGTCATCTACCCATCTAATCTTCACCATTCGACTGTAGCACCACGTTTCAAAAGCTTCTATCATCTTTTCATCTCAACTCCTTATCGTCGACGTTTCACACCCCTACAATGCTACAGTCCAGACAAATGCTTTCAGAAAGGACTTCATAACATTTAAATTGATATTGGATGTTAACGAGTTTCGCTTCTTTAGGAACTCTTTTCTTCCCATAGCCATTCTGAATTATATATCTTCTTTACTTTGGCCATCAGAAGTTATTTTGGTACCCAAATAACAAATTTCGTTAACTACTTTTATTATATAATTACCTAATCTAATTCCTTCAGCATTGCTTGATTTGCTGACATTGCATTCCATTACCTTCCTTTCAAGACACTGACCATCCCATTCAATTGCTCTTCCAGATCTTTTGCGGTCCTTGACAGAATTACTATGTCATCGGCAAACCGCAATGATTTTATTTCTTCTCCCTGGACTTTAATGCCCTCTCCAAATTTCTCCTTCCATTCCTTCACTGCCTGCTCAATGTACAGATTGAACAACATTGGGGAAAGACTACAACCCTGTCTTACTCCCTTCCCAACCTCGGCGTCCCTTTCTTGCCCTCAATTCTAATAACCGTTGTCTGGTTTTTGTATAGGTTGAATATAAATCTTCGCTCACTATATTTCACCCCTGATACCTTCAGAATTTGGAAGAGTGAATTCCGGTCGACATTGTCAAAAGCTGTCTCCAAATCGACAAACGCTAAAAAGGTAGGTTTCCATTTCCTTAGCCTATCTTCTAAGATAAGTCGTAATGTGAGTATTGCCTCCCGTGTTCCTACATTTCTCCTAAATCCAAACTGATCCTCCCCAAGGTTGGATTCCACAGGTTTTTCCATTCGTCTGTAAATAATTCGTGTTAGTATTTTGTAATCTTCTCTTATTAAACTGATAGTACTGTAATTTTCACACTTGTCTGCACTTGCTTTCTTTGGAATTGGAATTACAATATTCATCTTGAAGTCGGAGGGTATTTCCACTGTCTCATACATCTTGCATACCATGTGATTTTTTCACGACTGGCTCTCCTAACGACATCAGCAGTTCAGACGGAATATCATCTACTCCAGGGGCCTTGTTTCGACTCAAGTCCTTCAGCCCTCTGTCAAATTCTTCTCGCAGTATCATATCTCCTATCTCAACTTCCTCCACTTCGTCTTCCATTTCTAGAATACTGCCTTCAATTTTATTTCCTTTGTATAGGCCCTCTATATATTCCTTCCACAGTTCAGCTTTCCGCTCTTTGCTTAGTACTGGATTTCCGCCTGTGTTCTTGATCTTCATACAGCTGTTTTGCTTGCCTCCTGTAGGTGGTATATATCTTTCCCCTAGTTATGCACTCTTCTACGGTTCTGCATTTGTTCTCTAGCCGCTCCTGCTTAGCCAGTCTGCAATTCCTGTCAATCTCATTTTTCAGACGTTTGTACTCCCTTTTTCCTGTTTCACTTACTGAATTTTTATATTTTCTCCTCTCATCAATTAAGTATATCCTGTGTTATACAGGGATTTCTATTAGGCCTTGTCCTTCTGCCTATATGGTCCTCTGCAGCCTTCACTACCCTATCTCTCAGAACTACCCATTCTTCTTCTACGGTATTACTTTCTCCAGTTTCAGCCAATCCTTGCCTAATGCTCCCTCTGAAACTCTCAACCATCTCTGGTTCCTTCAATTTGTCCAGGTTCCATCTCCTTACTATTCTACCTTTCCGCAGTCCTTTGAGTTTAAATCTGCAGTTCATAACCAATAAGTTATGGTCAGAGTCTATATCTGTCCCTGTATATGTCTTACAGTTTAGAACCTGGTTTCTAAATCTATTCCTTACCGTTATAAAGTCAATCTGGTACCTTCCAGTGTCTGTGGTTCATGGGGGTGGATTTATGTTTTATAGATATAGAAAAGGCTTATGAGCGCAATCCTAGGAGGAAGCTACTGGCAATTCTACAAGATTATGGAATACGAGGAAATCTTCTGAAGGCAATTAAAGGTGTTTACGTAGATTGTCAGGCAGCAGTTAGAGTTGACGATAAATCGAGTTCATGGTTCAGGGTAGTTTCAACGGTAAGACAAACCTGTAACCTGTCTCCAATGTTGTACATTCTATTTATGGATCATGTATTGAAAACAATGGAAGGCTGAGATTAAGATAGCAGTCTCTCATATGCAGACGACTTAGTTTGGTATAAGTCTGAAACTGTACTGAACGCTTTCTCAGAAAATGAGCAATTAGTTCCTGTACCCACTAGAATAGTAAATGGTTCTGAGAACATACTCGACCTCCTAACAACAAATAAACCGGAGCTAATGAAGAGCATCAAAACAGACACAGGGATTAGTGAACACAGAGTTGTCGTAGCCAGACTGATTATCGGACTTCCCAAACCCACAAAAATTAAAAGAAAATTATGTTTATTCAAAAAAATGAGATAAAATTTCAATTCCTGGGTGAAAATGTAGTCTTTCGAAACTAATAATGTGAGTGTCAATAAGATGTGGATTACATTCAAAGAAATAATATCGACAACCATTGGAAGATTCATCCCGAATAAATTAACAAAAGGGGGGGCTGACCAGCCGTGGTACACAAAACGGGTTAGATTACCCTTGAAACGCAAAGAAAAAAGCATGCAAAATTTAAACGCACAAAGCTCCACAAGACTGACAATGTTTTACTGAAACTAGAAATTTAGCTTGAATTTCAATGAGAGAAACCCTTAACGTAATTAGGTAGAAAAGCATTAAAAATTCTGGTCGTATGTAAAACATACTAGCGGCAAAACACTACCAGTACTTTCATTACACGATAGACAATGAGATGCTACTGATCACAGTTCTGCTAAAGCAGAATTGCTTACCACAGCTTTCCGAAATTCCTTCACTACAGAATACTCCAGAATTCGTAACAAAAACAGCTTCCACCATGCGTAATTTAGAAGTAAATATCCCCGGAGAATTAAAACAGCTTAAATCACTTAACAAAAGTAAGTATCACAGTGCCAACTGTATACAATTAGGTTCCTTTCAAAGTAAGCTGATGCAAAAGCGCCATACCTAAGTATCATACACAAACGCTCGCGTAGCGAACGTTCCGTACCCAAAGACTGCAAAGTTACACAGGTCACTCCATTATTCAAGAAACGTAATAGGCGTGATTGACGTCGGTTTGCAACAGGGTGTTAGGACATATACTTTCCTCAATCATTTATGAACTAGCTATTGTACCCTAGTGTGTGAAACACATCTAGCTCTTTACCCACGTGATGAGTTCTGTCGATAAGGGATGTCAAATATATTCCTTATTTCCGGAAGGCCTTTGACACTGTTCCTCACAATAATCTTCTTATAAAATTACGTGCACCACATCTGTGCGATTGGATTCGTGGTTTCCTGTCGAAAAGAACACAGGACGTTATAATTGACTGAAAGTCATCGAGTAGAAGTGATATATGGCATTTTGAAGGGAAGTGTTACAGGACCCCTAATGTTCCCTATTTTTATAAAAGATTTAGGAGACAATCTTAGTAGCTCTCTTAGACTGTTCTAGGAAGATGCTGTCATTTGTCGGTTAGTAAAGTCTCCAAAAGATCAAAAGCAACTGCAAAATTATTTAGCTATCTGCCAGGTCAGATATTGAAATAGATCCTTGATAACGATAAATGTGAGGTCACCCATATGACCATTAAAATAAATCCATTAAACGTGAGTTACACATAAATCAATTAGACCTACAGGCCGTCAATTCTACTAAATACCTAGGAGTAACAATTAAATTGGAAAGAACACATACAAAATTGTGTAGGGAAGGTGAACCAAATACTACGTTTCACTGACAGAACAGAAGATGCAACAGATCTACTAAAGAAACTGCCTACACTACAGTAGAGCGTCCTGTTTTGGAGTATTTCTGCGCACTCTGGGATCTACATCAGGTGGGACTGACGGACGATTTAGAGAAAATTCAAAGAAGGGTAGCTATTTTTGTATTATCGCGATATATAGGAAAGAGTTTCATGGTAATGAAGCGCAAGTTGGGGAGAGGGGGGGGTGAAATCATTGACATAAAGGTGTCATTTGTTATTTGTTGCGGCGAGATTGCGAAATTTCTTTCACCAACTTTTTCTTCAGAATGCGAACATATATAGTTAGCACAGACTTACATAGGGAGACATGATCTTCATAATAAAATAAGAGAAATCACATCGGAAACAGAAAGTTATTTTTTTTTTTTTCCCCGCGAGCTGTAAGGAAACTGTAGAGAAATATCATAAAAGTGATTCGATGATCCCTACGCCATGTACTTCAATGTGAGTAGCAGAGTATCTATGTAGATGTAGAAGATTAAAATATGAGTCAAATATTTTAGAGCTGGATCAGAGGTGTGAGGGTTTTGGTACGAATATTAGAATCTACAAACCGGAAGTAATGTCTGTGGGAAAGATATTTAAACAGATCAAGTCCCAAATAGGAGGAACAAAGTAAGAGCGGGTGGACAGTTTCAAAGACTTAGGAAGTATTTTGTCAGAGGATGACAACATCGCGAAACAAATTTGTATCAAGGTGTAGCAAAGCTAAAGCAGTCAGTGCTAAACTAAGATCTACTCTCTACTGCAGGAAGTAAGTCAGCCCAGTTAAGGTAGCAGTGCACCACTCTATATTTGGACCAACTTTGTTGGATGGAAGTGAAAGCTGGGTGGCTATAGGTGACCTTATTAATAAGGCTGAGGTTACGGCTATGAAAGTAGCAAGAATGATTGCAGGAACTAATTGATGGGAACTATGGCAGGAGGGTGTCCATAATGGGGAAATCAAAGAATGAATGGGAATGAACACAATGAAACAATTAGAGCGAACAGGTTGACATGTTGGGGTCATGTTACACGCATGGGGGAAACAAGGTTACAAAAGAGACTTACGGGTTCGTCAGAAGAGGGTAAGAGGGTTGGGGAACATGAAGGAGATGGCACCTAAATTCATTCAAGAAGGATTTTGAAGTAACAGGCTAAACGTCAGACGAGGCATCAATGTTCGCATTCAGTAGGGGATAATGGAGAAATTTTATTAGGCGGATTATGCTATAATGATGATTTTCCTGATTAAAATTGTTTTTATAAGAATCGAACTTATGTATTTTATTATCCACGTTCACAACTTTTACTATGGGGTATTCTTTCGATTTCCGTTTCCACGAACAACGGAGGAAAACACGATGGACCTTAAACCGTCTAAGGAAAAGGCAAAGCACCAATTACCGCAGAAGATGCTTTAAATACATATACGAAACACTTACAAAGAGGTTTTACGACATTGCCATATACTTAAGACTAAAAAAAATTAAAGGTAATTTTATAAATAAAAGCGATACACTTCAGATAAAGAGCTTCATATAAATTGCATTAATTTAGGACGACAAACGCAAAAATAATGGCTACGGAACTGTATCTGTACAGGACTACTGTGCAATAATATGAAAGTAGACGTAAGTACAGAATAAAATGACAAAGGTAATGACTTTCCGCAAATTATCAGGCTTTCAAATCCACTTCGTCGCTAATTTATGACTTCCGATTCCTTTTACCGAATATACTGAGCTCATGCCGCCGAGACTGGCGCTATCTGGATGACGTCAGGACCCAGTGCGCCGGTTTAGTTTTCTAGAAGTTGTTGGACAAAGACTTCAGGAACCTAAAATTAAGTCTTCTTCGTCTGACATGGAAGACAGTCTATGAGCCGCCCAAGATCTGACTTGTAGCAGCTGGCGGATTAGACTAAGGCTTAGAGGCAGTTCTCACAAAATTGACAAACATTTTGATGCATTTATCTTCGAAAGATAATGCAGTCTCAATTTGACTACAGTGAGATATAATTGGTGTATGTGTACTATATATATTACCCTTAAAATTTTCTGATTCCAAGTATGACCAATGAAGTCGCTGGTGAGAAAAGCTGTAAAAGCATTCTGGAAATGTAAAGGGAATTCAAAAATTCACATTACATACTTAAAGTGGTTGCAGTAGGAACTAAAATGCACGCATTATGAGAATATCTTCTTCTTCGATACTGTTGAACACATGTACTGCTTAAGTGCTCGTAGCTTTTAAAGTAGGCACTTTAGAGCGCATGGTACAGGATATTTTTGTTTTTATATATTAAAAAACAGTCTAGAGTGCAAAGACTTTTATTTGTATCAAATAGTTTCGGTCCCTTTGTGGACTGTCTTCAGGAGGACCCTACTGCTGATCTACAGAAATAATATGGGTTTATAATTTCATTGAAGACTCTGAATACAGAAAATTACTTCTATTAATACACATAGACAAAAATATAGGTCAAATATTTCAAGTTGGTAGTCTATAATATTGCAGTAATATTGTCATTAACTTTTATATATTTATACTGAGCAAATTACAACGTATTTTTACACTACTACAATTATTTACATAGCTAACTGGCAAACATTTGTCCAGTGTCATACAGTGCTACCTGTACCTCCTAGCTGGCTGCCAGTATCCCTTTCAACAAGATCAGTGAAGCGGGAACAGTGTTCGCTTTATGAAAACAATGGTCCGCAAACTGACAAGCACCTTTAACGGACGCTGCGATCCCATGGCCTTTGCGGTATATCAGGACACAGCAGGGCACACGTGTCGACCTGTGGCAGCCCCAGGGCCCACAGGGTCACATTAGAGGTCGAAGAGCAGTGTGCAGCTATAGCTCAGCAGCGTAGAATGTGAATATGAAGAGGATGGCAAGATGCTTTGAGGGAAAAAATAACTGTGCTTTGATTGTCGTAGTTCTTAAAGCGATGCGTTTATCATGTAGTGGTATGAAACGTCCTCTGATACAGCATGGGACGAGGTGTATAAGGAAGCTGATGATAATTTAAAACATAACTTATTTCATGATACATTTGTAAGTGTATTCGAAAATGTTTTCCCCAAGAAAATAAATATAATGACAAGAAACCATGCAAGAAACCATGGCTTACTAAAGGAATAAGAATATCTTGTAACCGAAAAAGGGAACTGTATCTAACAGTGAGAAATAGTAATGACCCAGAAACAGTCAAATACTATAAAAAGGAGTGTGTGCATCATGTGTGAGATTAGTACCTCCGATAAAAAATCGAATATTATCACCAGAGAGACAGCGCAACCAAGAGCACAGGGCGGCAAAATTACTATCAAGTGAATGAAAAGTTTAGATCTAACAAGCCATAAGTTGAAGACATTTTAATAATTATTTTTTAAATGTTGTGCATAAAATAGGATCTAAATGTTCATTAGAAGAAAATAGGCAGTTGATGGAAAAGGCCACACCTACACAGTTTGATACAATAGAAATTCCACCCACCTCTCCTTCTAAAATTAAGAAAATGATAAACTCTCTCAAAAACTCAAATTGAATTGATCGTATTTACAGCAGGGTAATAAAAGCTTGTTCTCAAGAAATAAATATGATTCTTAGCCACATATGTAATAGTTCTCTCAAGCAGAGTGTTTTTCGTAATAGACTGAAATATGCTAAACCACAGCACAAAAAAGGGGATACGTCTGATGTCGAACAGCTACCGCCCAATCTCACTTCTGACAGCATTACCCAAATTCTTGAGAAGAAATGTATTCTAGAGTAGCGTCACACTTAGGTAAAAATAAAGTTTTAATGAAATGTCAGTTTGGTTTTCAGAAAGCTTGTCAACAGAAAATTATATATATATACTTTCACCAATGAAATATTAAATGCTCTGAATAACCGGACATCACCCGCTGGTATTTTTTTTTTTTCTGATCTCTCCAAGGCTTTTGATTGTATAAATCATGAAATTCTTCTGAATAAACTATTATGGTATGAATGCGTCAGTGTACAAATGGTTTAAATGATACCTAACAGGAAGAGTGCCGAAATATGACATAAGCAGTTCACATAATATGCAAAAAAACAGTTGAATCCTCAAACAGGGGATCAATAAAAAATGCGGTGTCACAAAGTTCGGTCTTAGGTCCTTTGCTGTTCTTAATAAATATTAATGTCTTGCCACTCTATATTCATGAAGAATCAAGACTGGTTGTTTTTGAAGATGATACAAGTATAGTTATCACACCTTACAGACAAGAACTAACTGAAGAAATTGTAAACGACGTCTTTCAGAAAATCGTTAAGTGGCTCTCAGCTAATGGACTATCATTTAATTTTCATAAAAACACAGTACATACAGTTCCATACAGTAAATGGAATGACACCGTTAACAAATATAGACTTTGATCATAAATCTGTAGCAAAGGTAGAATATTCAAAATTTTTAGGTGTATTCATTGATGGGTTGAACTGGAAAAAACACATTGAAGATCTGCCGAATCGTATGAGTTCAGCTACTTATGCTATTGGGGTAATTGCAAATTTTGCTGATATACGTCTCACTAAATTAGCTTACTATGCCTATTTTCATTCTCTGCTTTAGTATGGCATCATTTTCTTGGGTAATTCATCATTGAGTAAAAAAAATTTCATTGCACAAAAGTGTGAAGAGCTAGAGATCTTCACAATAGCTTCACAGTATATATATTTACTTACGAAACGTATTATTATCAATCCCACCGAATACAAAAACAATAGCAGTGTACGTAACTTCAACACTAAGAAAAGAATGATCTTCACTATTCAAGATTAAATTTAGCACAGAACGTGGTCAGTTACGCTGCCACAAAAGTCTTTTGTCACCTACCAAACGCCGGACGCGGTGGCCGAGGAGACTGAGGCGCTCCAGTCACGGTCTGCACGGTCACTACGGTCAGGGGTTCGAATCCCCCCTCGGGCATGGATATTTGTGCCGTCTTTAGTATAAGGTAGTTGATAAGTAGTTTGTATGTTTGGGGACTGATGACCCCGTAGTTAAGTCCCATACGCTTAACAAACATTTGAACATTTGAACCTACCAAACAGCATCAACAGCCTGACAGAGAGCCAACTAGTATTTAATAAAAAATTAAAAGAATTTCTGAATGTCAACTCCTTCTACACTATAGATGATTTTTAGATATAAATTAGTAAACCTAAAAAAAAGAAAAAAGAAAAAAAAGTGTCATTAATATTTAGTGTTAATTAAAAATTTGTAAAGACACCTTTCATTACCGTAACACATTCCACATCATTACGAAGTGTCGTTATCATGATCTATGGAATGGTTACAAATCGAATCTAATCTGTCGTAGTCGCAAGAATTTGGCCCGAAATGGAAGTGACTTAACATCTATAAGACTTATGTCTTTGTCTGATTTTTTAAATTTTATGCAGAGAATCGTGTCCAATAGCCACACGAAGAAAGCGTCATCAACGTATCTCCAGAAATACTTCCAGAAAGTCTTCCATATACAAATTGGCAACTATGAGTGATAAAGAAGTGTAACGTAACATTGTCAATGAGGATTACGATTGGAAAGGTTTTTTAAAATGTAGACATTTAAACAATGTACTTATGTGCCTAAGTCACTATATTACTTATAACACTTCTTTATTTTGTGCAACTAGTTTCAGTGAAGCTATGTCACCATTTTCAAGTACTTCTGTATCACTAGAGACATTTTTTATTCTCTACAAAAACAAACCTCTTCAAGAAATTAATCTAAAGTACTGACTCTGTACTAATATAAAAAATAAAAAGAATAAAAGTAAAATATCCTATCTAAAATAATGAATTCCTACATCAGGATGTTACATCATTCCTGTAATAAGTGAACTGGCTCGGGTGGAATTATAAGCTTTGTTCCTATGAACACTTGTTTGTTCTCTTGACTGGAAATCTGTTTGTTCTCATAACAGGACTGTCAAATGCAAACTTTGCAAAATAATGTCAGCAATTTTATAATTATTACGGAAGATAGTTAATATTATCAAAGTTTTCCTGTTTAGACTTCCCCATGTGCCTGTCTGGCCGCATTGGAACACCTTTATCAACCAGAGTAATCATTAAGCACAACAGTTCTCTGTGCAAAAGTAGGAAACGTACTATCTTGTACAGCAGCATAACGTCTGACCAACTGCAGTAAAAGATAGTACGTTTCCTAATTTTGCACAGACAGCTGATGTTACCATGCCGCCGTAGCACGGAATCCATCGACATCGCTGTATTTTAATTTTGACTTCACTCTGTCCTCGATTTGAATGTTATTTTTATCAACTTCCAATAGATGTCAGGTATTTCCTAGCCAGACAGTTTTGTTTTATTCTTTAATGTTTCAATTATTCTGTATTTTTGACAGGGCAACTATGTTTTATAGTTAAGGAAATGCGTTTTAATATCCATTATGAGTTATATCTACATATATATTTCTTTTCTAATCTTTTCTTGTATGACGTTCCTCATTGGTTTATATTGTGTTGATGCTGCAGGCGATGATCGGGGCTTATCCTTTTTAACGCACAGTGTTCTCTCGCTGGTTATTAGTCGCACTCTCTTCGTTCGGACATCAGCAGCAAAGTATACGTTTATACGTGATTTTCTAGTCATGTTTGTAAAATTATCGTAGCTATTAATGGTATACCTGTTTCCCTCTGTAGCATATTGTCTTTCATTTTACAGACGACTGGATCTGAGAATGATCTCACCAGATATAAACCTGTTAACTGAACTAATAAATCGTAATTTTGATAACATGACTGTTATTTTCATGCTTTAAAAGATTACCAGTCTTCCAAATAACGAAACTATGTTTTCCAAACTGAGTTGATCTTCATATTGAAGATAATTATGTTTAAAATCACGTTTTTAAAGCATTTAGAGGAAATGTGCCTATTAGGGGTTGGTTCCCGTATAAGAGGCACTCCAGTTCTGGTCATAATAGGTGCTACACTCTGGTGAAGAATTTCTGAAACACATATACTGCTTGCCAGACGACGTCATAGCGACTATGAAGCCATTGTTGAGCTGGACAGTGTACATAGAGGTTGATACAAAATTTCTTGTGTCTTCAGTTTTTGTGACATCGGTGTTAAGACAATATTTCAACTTAAACATGAGTGGATATTACTGCACTCTTTTATTGTTGTTATTTGTGACGGTATTACCTATAATTATTGACAATTAGTTCATTTTCCAACGCAGGTGTTAGCATGTGCAAGATGGAAAGATGGCGAAATTCCTAATATGCGGTAGTATGGGGGTCCAAACATGCGACAGTCTCGCATATTACGATACCTATCGCATGTTGGGAGGACTCGTTCTTACATGATTTGTTATATGTAATTTACACAATACTACCATAACAATATTTTATCATTTATTGTAGTAAAATATTGATGATTGCGTTTATTTTAATTCTATTAAATTATCATAAACAGGATTACTTTCATTAGTTTTATGATCAGAAAATGAAATATTTTCTGGACCTTTCTTTCAGGGCAGTATTTTGTTCAGAAGTTAATCAATATTACTACAAATTCAAAGTACTCCGCTTACAGTACTTATAAAAAATAAACAAATACAATCATAGAAGTTAACGTCCTTTAAGAGGTATGTCTGATTATTGTATATATTCTTTGTAGATGGCATTGACACCTACAAGACAAACGTGGGATAAAGACGCCAGTGAGAAATGGCGTGATGGGGTATTTAAGAATCTCAACATTTTTGCAGTATCAAAACGTAGTGTGGAAAGGTATGTGAAAGATAAAATTCGTACACCTGAGGAGCTGTTTGCTATTAATCTTGGCAGAAGGCTTGTTTTCTGATCTCAACTGAGAAATGAACTAGTGAAATACTGTCTTGCAATGGAGGAGCGATTGTATGCTCTTAAATGTAACGACATAGGCTGAAGAATCCCTTCAATTCAGACAAGGCTTCAACTTGAAAAAATTTTCTCCACGCTTTCATTAAGAGACATCCCATTTTATGAATAAGAACTCCTCAGGGTCTTGCAGCGACTAGAGTGAAAGATTTAACTCCAGAAAATGTGGGGAGACTTTGATATTTACGAATACGCGCTATCTAAAGTCAAACATAAACCACATCCAGTCTTCTATGTTAACGAAACTGGGAAAACAACTTTGTTTGCCTCAAGTGTCTTAAATATGAACACAAGTAGTATGAAATGAGTGGAGGATAACAGAAACGAATGAACATGTATAAATTGGGTATTCATATATAATTAACCTGTAATAAAATAATTGAAGCAAAATATTATTACTGTTTCATATTAGGAAACATTGATCTCATTTCTACGAAATGCCTCGTTTGTGACGATTTAATAATTACTCTGGAAGATGGATTTTATTGCAAATATTGTCACGTTGCAATTGTAAATTACAAAGAAATAAATTTTAGCCGGTGGGCGGGATTGAATCGGCGACGTTCTGCTCCGCAGTTGGTGTTCGTCGTCTCTCGCGGCAATATGATAAAATTAAATACTGAAAGATATTATTACCATGATAAAAATGTATCTGCACTTACTTTTAAGGCCTCGAAATCTATATCTATAAATGTGAATGTCTGTTCGGTGTACGTTTATCACGTCTGAACCACAAGACATAACGAGCTACAAATTTGCAGTTACTAATGTATACCCGTGGAAGGCTTTAGGCACGGTTTTATGACGATCGGATAGCTATTTATCTATCTATCTATAATGTGAATGTCTGTTCGGTGTCCGCTTATCACGTACAAACGACAAAACGCAGAGACTTCAATATTTATACAGTTACTAATTTATACCTGCTTAAAGGTTTTAGGCACGGTTTTATAGCGATCTGGTAGATATTTCGTAATTTGAATAATATGACACGAAATGAGAAACAATGATGATTCTTTGCAAATTATATTTACTAATTGAAATAGATTTTATTGGTTGCTAATGATGAAAGGGTGTAGTATACTGCGATAGAAAGTTATCGGTGTATATAACATTCTACATGTGTGTGTGTTAATATTTCGCTCCGCAGCGAAAATTACAGATCGCAAACGAATGGTGTGTTTGTAATTGTTGTCCAAAGTCTCCCCTTGTACACCATAGCAGTTCCATGCCGACAGCTATGAGGGGGTGGACGATGTGGTGGTTGAAACCCATCGAATTATAAAAACATTCGGACTGAAGACCAGCGATGACGTTTGCGACTCTATAGCAAGGAGGTTACGCACAGCGAAACGTGATGCCATAGACCATATTTTTGGTCTATGCGTGCTACAATGTCTTCAGCTCCTTCTCTGTAAGGATAAGCATACGAATAAGGAAACATAAGAATAAATATATAAAGCAGTAAAAAAGAAATTTCTTTTAATACATCTTTTTTAAAAAAGTCGATTTGACGTTTCGCACATTACATCAAGTGATCCATCTGTGATATTATTACAATCATTATTGTTGAATTACGTGATTGGATTCTTCGAAACGAGTGCATTTTTACCTTTGATTTCTTATCTATTCTCTGATAAATGTAACATGTTTTTAGAAAAAAGGAGGTGGGCAGAGAGACGGAGTGGATAGGAAAAGTTTTGTGTCCCAGCCTCGTCGCCGCTTTACTGTCTCCTTTCCGTCGTAGGTGTCGGTGGCCGAGTAGAAGGTCCGACACAGGAATAAAGGAAGCACGCTTGTGCAGGTACGGAGGTGAGCAGCCAGTGGGACAGCAGAAACTAGAAACACTAGAGTGAATTAGAACGAGATATATATTGCACAGAATTTATACAATACTTAACTTTTACGTAGCTCAGTACTGCAGAATGCTGATACATAGTTCAGTTAGAGGCCTGCCTAGTGCCTATCCTATAGCCAAGTCTTCACTGGTGCCTATCTGATTCTGAAGTGTTAACTGGTTCCTATCTCAGTCCCAAGTGAACGATGTTGTTCAGTGGTGGCCGCGAGCGGAGTTGTAGCAGAGGGCGCTCGTGGCTGACGTCGTAAAAACGCCGCGCCGTGCTTGCATGGCGGCGCGCGGTGAAAATAGGTGGCGCGCACTTTGGACTTGGTGCGACACCACAAAAGTACTAACTCAAGGCTCGAATAAATAAATAAATAAATAAATACCCGGGGAACACCGGGTTTTCAGCTAATAGGTATATAAAAGTGTGTCTCATATTAGGTACAGTAACAGAAATCTAGATATGCGGTAATAAACAAATATTTGCGACTAATCGCTGCTCATCGTTTACTCAAAGAAAGATGTTATTTATTCACCGTAATTGCGTCTTTCCCATTATTCTGATTGTCGCAGTAGACCTCTTGCGGGATTGTGGAGCCTTGGGACTGCCCCGTAGTGACCTCTTCAGGGTCGCAGAGAGCTGCGGCCGTCTGCAACCGCAAGCCCGCGCACGTGACCACGTGCCCTCGGGTGCCACACGTGCTGAGCTCTGGGCACGTAGCCGGCACGTGCAGCCACGTGTTTACCTTACCTGCTGTCCCGCTGCTTTTTCTGGTCTGCTTCACAGCGAGCAGCCCGAAAAACGGATTATTCTTGCCATTCGGCAGCGTGGGATGCTCTCGTGTTTTTCATTCGGCCTTGTACATCAGGCGTTCGCGGAAACAGACGCAAAGTAAATACGAGCAGTGCTGTGCACTTGTCGGTAAAAATACAATATATGCTCTGAAGCAATATAAAAAAGTACAGCGCTCCAGAGGCGCTTTGCCACCGGTGCTTTGTGTAATCAACTTTTACGCGGAACAGTGTACCTCTTTACATCGGCAGCTTTAAACGGCGGGAATGGAAATGCTATGCAGGGGAAATCTGAAAAGTTTCTATTATTTGTAATGAACACAGAATACTGGAAAATTTTACATTTCTAAATAATATTACACGCGTGGAGCATTCCTTTGATGTGAACAACGTCAAATTTGTATCTTGCGTTCGTAACAGCGTATTCAAAAAGATACAATACGTCAGATTGTTGCATGGATTTAAATATTATACGCGAAGGTAATAGAAAACAAAAAGAAAGTAGTAACTGAGTGTATTTTCTTGTCAGGATTTTTGCAACTGAACACGACATCAAAATGGTATCGAACTGCGGGGTTGAATTATTCATTTCTGGCAAATGAGGAAACGTAAAGAAATTAATGACTTCGCCTCTCAGCAGCATACGCGCAACAGAGCAGCGGACACCGGAAGAATTCAGTTATATTTTGTGATGCTTTGACATAGATTTAGGAACAAGGTTTTCAACTGTATGATATATCCGAGGACAGATACTTATCATAAGTTATAAGTTCTGAACTTATAATTAAAACATGAAAAAACTTCAGAAAGTTGAAGTGTAAGGAGTTGTAACCTTTATAAATTTACCCCTGCGTTACGAACATCTGGTTTTAACGATTGCTACGAACAATCGTCTCTCAGAGGGTTTGAACTTTTGTTAGTAACGCCCGCGTATACATTGACGGATGTTGCTAAGGTAGGTTAAGGAAACTGCATAAGGGTAGAAACGTAATTGTTTTCTGAATAAATTGAAGGAACCAGAGTTTGTTGACACTTTCGGATGGAGCATTAGCCAAGGACCGATCGAAAAGATGGAAAGTATTACGGTGGATGGAGGAAGGGTCACTTTGAGAGACAATAGTAAATGCTGCTGCTGATCATTTAGCGAGAAGGACAAGGCATAATAGAAATTCTTCGATAACAATGGAGAAACTCATTTGATGAAAGCGCAAACTAAAACCATACAGCAAACTGAAATAGAGAAAACAGAGGTTGAAACGAAGTGTAGATTAACTAAGTAGGACAAATGCAATTGTGTAGAGACGTGTAACTAGTGGGCCGCGGAGGTGTAACCGAGCGGTTTAGGGCACCTCTCTGTGGAGCGTGCGGTTACACGCTGTCGGAGGTTCGAGTCCTCCCTGGTGCATGGGTGTGTGTGTGTGTGTGTGTGTGTGTGCGTTTGTCCTTAGCTTAGTTTACCTTAGTTTAAGTAGTTTGTACGCTACGGACTGATGACCACGCAGTTTGGTCCGATAGATTTAGAAGCATTTGAACATTTTTTTGTAACTGGGGGAAAGATAGATATCACCTACGTAAAATTAAAACAGACGTTTCGAGAAAAGAAAAGCAGCTGCATAAATATCAAGAACTCAGACGGAAAACCAGTACTAAGCGAAGACGGGAAAGCTGAATTGTGGAAGGAATATATTGACGGCTTATACAAAGGAAATAAACGTGAAGGCAATATTCTAGAAATGGAAGAAGAAGATGAGACAGATGATACTGCGAGAAAAATTTGACAGAGCGCTGAAGGATTTGAGTCGAAACAAAGCCACTGGAGTAGATGATATTCCGTCAGATCTGTTGTTATCGTTAGAAGAGGCAGTCACAAAATACATAAATAAATAAAATAAAATAAAAATAATCCACCTAGTATGCAAGATGTAGGGGACAGTGGAAATACCCTCTGACTTCAAGAAGAATAGCCGGCCGCGGTGGCCAAGCGGTCTGTGGCGTGCCAGTCACGGTCTACACGGCCGCTACGGTCAGGGGTTCTAATCCCCCCTCTGGCATGGATGTTAGTGCCGTCTTTAGTATAAGCTGGTTCGTAAGTTTAGGGACTGATGGCCACGTAGTTAATTCCCATAAGCTGTACAAACATTTGAACAAGAAGAATATCGTAATTCCAATTCCAAAGAAAGCAAGTGCAGACACATGTGAAAATTACAGAACTATCAGTTTAATAAGTCATATTTGCAAAATACTAACACGAATTATTTATAGGCGAATGGAATGACTTGTGGAATCTAACCTCGGATAAAATCTGTCTGGATTTAGGAGAAATGTAGGAACACGCGATGCAATTCTCACATTTCGACCTATATTAGAAGATGAGCTAAGGAAAGGAAAACTTACTTTTTAGCGTTTGTAGATTTGGAGAAAGCTTTTGACAATGTCCACTGGAATACACTCAAATTCTTAAGATAGAAGGAGTAAAATATAGAGAAAAAACAGACAGCGGTTATTAGAGTCGAAGGGCAGGAAAGAGACGCAGAGGTTGTGGAGGGAGTAAGACAGGGTTGTAGCCATTCCCCAACGTTGTTCAATCTGTAAATTGAGCTAGCAGTGAGGAATGTAAGGAGAAATTTTGAGAGGGAACTAAACTTCAGGAGAAGAAATACAAACTTTGCGGTTTGCCGATGACAATGTTGTCAGATACTGCAAAGAATCTGGAAGAGCAATCGAATGGAATGGGCACTGCCTTGAATGGAAGACATGAGATGAACATTAACAAGAGTAAAACGACGGTGATGGAATGCAATGTCAAAAATCAGGTGATTCTGAAGGAATTAGATTAGGTAATGAGACAATAAAAAAAGTAGATGAGTTTTGTTTTTTTGGGTAGCAGGATAACTATTGATGGCCGAAGTAAAGAAGATATTAAATGCAAAATGGCTATGGGAAGAAAAGCGTTTCTGAACAAGCGAAACTTGTTAACATCCAATATTAATATAAATGTTAGGACGTCCTTTCTGAAAGCATTGTATGGGAGTGAAAAGTGAACGATAAAGTGTTTAGACGAAAAGGTGATAGAAGCTTTTGAAATGTGGTGTTACAGATGAATGATGAAAATTAGATGGGTAAATCACGTAACTAATGAGGAGGCGTTTAACCGAATTGGAGAGGATTTTGTGGCATATCCTAAGAGAAAGGATAGTTTAGTGGGACACATTCTGAGACGTTAAGGAATTATCAACTTAGCATTAGAAGGATGTGTGTGGGGTAAAAATCGTAGAGAGAGACCGAGGGATGAATACAGGTAGTTCGCCGAACGTATTCTCAGATGAAGAGACTTGCACAGGGCAGGGTAGCGTGGAGAGCTGCCTCAAACCAGTCTGCGGACTGAAGACCTCAACAACAAAAACAACAACAACATTCATAATGTGATGTAAAGACTCAAATTCCCCTCAACAACCTCGTATTAGGCCGAACACAAATAAATTTCGTTATGGAATAAATATATTGGGAAGCACTATTTAATATTCCTTAACACGCCTCTCTGGATGTACTTGAGTTAACACAAAAAAATAATTCTTGTAAAACTTGTGCTTGGCTTGCCAATTACCCCAGAAAATAATAAGGAATGACAGTAAGCACAGTACGCTACCTTTTCCGTTTTATATCATCCATTTCCAAAACATTCACATGAAAAACTTAGCTTTGTTTAAGCACTACAGCAATGTGTGATATCTTCCTTCCAGTTAAATTTATTATTCAGCTGTAATCATAAGAATCTGACACTGTCAACAACTCCTTCTTGTCATATTTCTACATCTACATCTACATAGATACTCTGCAAATCACATTCAAGTGCCTGGCAGAGGGTTCATTAACCACTTTCATAACTTTTCTCTACCGTTACATCGTCTAATAGCGCGCGGAAAGAAAGAACACCTAAATCGTTCCGTTTTCGATCTGATTTCTCTTATTTTATTGGGATGATCATGTCTCCATAAGTAGGTGGGTGCTAGCACACTATTTTCACATTCAGAAGTAAAAGTCGGTGACTGAAACTTCGCAAACAGATCACAGATATTAGATATATACTGGCAGTCAATCTTTTACAAGTCCTAAATTGAATACAGTAGCTTTCTAATGGTTTAATGATAGAGAATTGATTAAGAATTTCACTAGGCAAAATTTTCAAGTCTTTACTTAATTTATGACACGCAATAAATGATTTGTATATGCTTTCTCATACTAGACCACACAGTCAGAATGCACTGAGGTTTGTAAATGCACAGCGGTGCATAGATTGAGGAGCGCATCAGCAAAACGGAAGGGGAGGACAGTCGGATGCGTCTGATATACGCTACGCGGTATCACGAATCACTGTGATCGCCATTTCCCCGTTCATTGCATTGTGCGGCAGACAATTGTATCAGCACATACCCACACATATCGCACAGTATCCACAGTTCATCAGTTGCAACAAATAAACTACGCTATCCGTGCAAATCTCCTGAATACTAGGTCATCCGTAAATATATTTACACTGTTTTGTACCACCGTATATTACAATGATAATTACTGCGTCAGTTTCCTCCTGCAGTGCTGATAGAATTTCGGTATGTATGCTACCTCATCTCTTAACAGATTAATTAATTCTGCTCGGTTCTCTAGTTACTGTTGCTGCATAACGTCACTGTTTGCCCTCACATAATTGTTTCAGAATGAAGGCAACACAAAAGTAATTAACAGAGATATTATTATGACGGCGATACAAATTACACGTTCTGTGGTATTCTATACTAACCTGAACTTTTATTTATAAAGTAATACTTATTCCGATTTATTAACAAACAAAACCCCAGCAAATTAGTTCTGTTGTTGAAACGATAAATGACGCCACGGCGGTAATTTTTTCTCCTTCTCCTCTCTGGCCAACGATCCACTGATTCGTAATTTTAATGTTTTTATTACGACGAGAGAGGAAGAGAAGCATTCATTTGTCATGACCATTTCATCTTTTGCAACTATGTTAGCCAGAAGCGGATCTGACGATCCGTATTTCATCACCCGGGATAATGCGAGTGCGCATAAGTATTTCTTTCAATTAAATAATCTGAAACTTAACCCAACTATTTTTTCATGTATTAAAATTAACCCCCATCATTTTCCGTTTCTTGCCTATAGGAGGCATTTCCGTTCAGTAATCCTGCAAATTTAAAGCAGTAGTTGTGTTCTTGAAGTCATCTTGTTTGTTTGGTTTAGTGCCATATTAAGTACAAAATTTGTTAGCCCCTTCTGTAGACATCATTTTCTTTATAGAACCTGCAACATTACTATCAATATTTTCCGTTGTACGATTTCTTGTGGTAACGTAATACAAGTTTCACAGATGTTCACGGCCATAGGCATTAAACGAAGTTGTTTGCTTTTCCCAATTTAGTTCCTATATCACTGCAAACGGCTAAATCTGTCTTTACTTTGCACTTTCACAGGAAGTGGAGCCACCAACCTAGATGACGAATTGCTGATATTATATGAAACAGCATATTAGGTACATATTGCGCAGCCTAATAGTGTTACTTGCGTTTTATTCAGTTTATTCATTCTTTCTCCTTTCCTTTCAATTAATTTTCTGCCATTTCATTCATAATGGCAGAATTGAAGGAAAACAAATTATATTTCCATTTCAATTCCAACTTTTGTATGCGCAGCCTCTCCAACAGTCAAGTTAGTATTTTCCATTCCCACGCCTATTCAGACAGGTAGTAAATATTATATTGTACACAAAACGAACACAAAATCAGTTTTCCTGAAGCCCAGTTTGTAGCAACCTCAATCAGCAAAGAGTTGCATGAACTCTTGAATGAATGCAAGCACCCACCTTAAGTATCATTCTGGCCAAACAGTTCATTCATCAATAATGGTCAAATTTATGACTTCAATAGCGATCCTTAACTTCTTAGTAGATTAGATTAGTACTTGTTCCACAGATTATGAATACGATACTTCGTAATGATGTGGAACGTGTCAGGTTAATGAAAGGTGTCTTTATAAATTATTACTTTGTAATAAATATTACATGACACAATTTTTTTTTAATTTCTTTTATTTTATTATTTTGTTCAGATCGTGCTCTCAAAGTTCATTTCAGTTTGTAACAAGCATATAGGGAGAAGATGCACAACATCTAATAATTCGTAATTGGCAGGATGAATTGTTGACGATGCGCCAGTGTGGTGTTTCTCACGCCACACAGGTGTATTTCATTTTTTGTTTTACTTTTTGCAGGACCTAATGTCATATTTTATATTACATAACTGAGCAACCGTGCTAGTAATGCACAATTCTGAGCTTATGTTCGTCATGTAAACCGTTACTTACCTTCTGATGAAGTTACCCTTAGAGGCAATGAAACCTGGTCAAGGGATAAAAAATTTACGCATCAGGTTGGCTGTATGACGTATTTTTGAATCTGGTATACGCTTACTGTTATTAATCCATGTTTAAATTTTTGTAAATTTATTGTCATTAACTTTCGTATGTGACGTGGCGTATGCTAAAGACAGATCAGATGTTGGAAGCTTCATGTGCCAAAGCCGATTATCTGAAGAAACAAAAATCGATCTTCCCTGTTTTTTATATCATTTATAATTTGACCGTTTCCAAAATCAACTGAAAACTTTAAGCAATAAAAATTTAGGCAGATGATATTGATTAGTTACATTCTCTAGAATTATTTGAAGATTGTTATATCGTTGTATCGTATTTAGTATACTATTTCGTATACAACTGAAGATAAAGTACAAAAAGTAGTGTTCGAACTACATAAAAAATGGAAAGGAGAAATTAGCTGTTTACAGTTTTGTGTGTATTTTGTACATTGAATTACGTTGAAATATGATTGATTTTTTGCTCACACTTTTAGTACTGTGTGGAGTAAAATGACCGTATTTCATTTTACTTAGGATAACAGTTTTAGTTAAAGGCGTTGTGAATATACTTTTATTGGTAATCGTTTTTCATAATTCCCACATGTAATGGCTACTCTATATTGCACGCAACTGAGAGAATTGTTTAAGAACTTTGCTACATCATGTCACGTAATGAGACCATATGTTTGCTTTCAGTGATGTGTAATTATTCATTGTAATGGAAAGGTGATTCTACTAGGCAAAGTTATTTATGATAAAATGTACTGCAGTTAATAATATGTGAATAGATTTGTGGTTGATTCCACCTTATACAAGACACTGTTTATATCGCCATTGTGTGAATAGATTTGTGTTACTGCTGTTGCATTATTTTGCATTTGAAATTTGGAATTTCTCAGTTAATTACGCTACAAAGCGAATTTACTGACAAGAAACAACAATATTCAAAGCAGAATTACATAGTCATATTGTGACAAGATGTAATTAAGTAGAATACAATTTTTAGTAAAAGTAATTTATTTATTCAAGCCTGAACTTATTACTTCTATCCCTTCTGTCTCTCTCACTGTCGATCTCCTTCTTTTTTTAAAACATGTTTTATTTATGGGAGAATATATCAGAAATAAGGCTGTCTTGCATAATGTACAAAACGAAAAGTGCGGCATCCAAACAAAGAAAGGCAGTAATCAAAATATAAATGATATGTTACATTCATACATTTAGATAAGTATTTCAAACTTCACAGTAAACAATGTTTCTTGTACTTGTCCAGGATCTTATCTACATCTACATAGATACTCTGCAAATCACATTTAAGTGCCTGGCAGAGGGTTCATTAACCACTTTCATAACTTTTCTCTACCATTCCATTCTCTAATAGCCCGCGGGAAGAAAGAACACCTAAATCGTTCCGTTTTCGATCTGATTTCTCTTATTTTATTGGGATGGTCATGTCTCCCTAAGTAGGTGGGTACTAGAAAAATATTTTCACATTCAGAAGTAAAAGTCGGTGATTGAAACTTCGCAAACAGATCACGCCACAATGAATAACGTATTTCTTTTAATGATTTCCACCCCAATTCGTGCAACATTTCCGTGACGCTCCCACCCCCCCCCTCCCGCTACGTGATAAAACTAAACTAGCTGCCCTTCTCTGAAGCTTCTCAATGTCTTCCGCCAGTCCCACCTGGTGAGGGCCCACAAGGGGCAACAGTACTCCAGGAGAGGACGCACAAGTGTGATGTAGGCAGTCTCTTTGGTGGAGCTGGTGCATCTTCGAAGCGTTCTGCCAATGAAACGTAACCTTTGGTTTGCCTTCCCCACCATATTTTCTATGTGTTCTCTCCAGTCAAAGTTGTTGGTAATTGTAACTCCTAGATATTTGGTAGTATCTACGATCTTAAGGTTTGACTGATTTATCGCGTAATTGAAGTTCAGAGGATTTCTTTTAGTGGTCATGTGTATTATTTCACACTATTCTTTATTTAGTGTCAATTGTCAATTTTCGCACCATGCAGGAATTTTGTCTAAATCGCTTTGCAGTTGCTTTTGATCCTCTGTTGACTTCACTAACCGATAAAAGACAGCATCACCCGCGAACAGTCTAAGGGAGCTACTCAGATTGTCTCGCCCACACACGGGACCCCTTACAATGAGAAATCACATATTCTAAGAACAATTTAAAAACTTTATATGACGGAAAGATCTGGTAAAACCTCAGGGACAAATGGGTAGTACTGTTTGAACTAAACATATAAGTAACAGCCACATTCCGCTTGACAACTGGACACGGCTGTTTGGCCACCATCATGCACAAGTTCTTTATCCTGCCGTCTGCAGAATGTGTTTTGTGTCACAATATTGGTACGATAATGAATGGTGAATTTTCAAAAAACGGCCTAGAATTATTTGATTGTAATTCAGACTTCGAATGACTTTAAGTCAAGTGCCATAACATGAAATAGATAAAAATAAAAACGAATAATTTGCAATAATTTTAGTTTTTTAATTGTGATTTCTTGTATATGTTTCTTGTCTCCAAACATTACAGTTACCTGATACACACTACTACTGGATTATAGTCCGACATGTAAAGCACAAATCAGAAACAATGGCGTCTAAATCCCCTATTTAGAATTAAAAATATTAATTATCGCGCTACATTATCTCGTTTTCGAACTACCTCCCTTTTCCTTGGAGTCATGCCCCGTTACCGTATTGTAACATGAGGCTTACACATTTCATACAGGGTATTCCATTTATACTTTTCACCGAATATATCTCTGGAACAACAGCAGATAATTAAAAATCCACGCGCTTGATTGTATGGCACGGACCTACAAATGTAAGTACTATGAGAGAGTAAAACGTAAACAAATAAAGTTTTCAACATAAACGTATGTTTCTTAAATTGATACACCAAGGGCGTAAAAAGGAAGGATTGGTCGGGCAGGGAGTAATGATAGTAGCCTTTTCCCAGTGTTACGCAATCTGTTCATCGAGCAAGCGGAGCAGGAAAGCACCGAGAACTTTGAAGGAGGGGAAGTTAAGGGGAAGAAAACAAAACAGCGCGGCCGGCGAGACTAAACTGCGATGGTCTTCAGTACCCCAAATAAATTCGGAGAAAATTCTAAGGGAAATAAATGAAATCTACAGCTACAGAGCCCCGAGGATCGAGATAAGCTTTGCTTAATGTATTTCAAACATCATCTTCACGCAGCATTTCTTCTGAATCTAATTGACGTATTGTGATGAATAGCATTTGTTGTGATTTTTGCAATATTTTATGATTTTTATGCTGTAGATGTCGAAATAAATATAATATATTCATTACAAAAAAGGTTTTGTTGATAAAGATATTATTTTCGTGTTAGAGTGTTTCATAGTACATACTATCGTATGTCTCCGTCGTACATTCATACCCGTGGAAGTCTACATCTACATCTACCATGAGATACTCTGCAAATCAAATTTAAGTACCTGGCAGAGGGTTCATCGAACCACCTTTATACTATTTACCTCCCAGTCCATTCTCGAATAAGGATTCCATACTGGGCAGCAATAACTAGAAAAGGACGGACAAGTGTAGTGTACGCAATCTCTTTAGTAGTTCAGTTGAATATTTTAAGGGTTTTGCCAGTATAACGCAGTCTCTTGTTCGCCTTTCCCACGGTATTATCTACGTGTTCTTTTCAGTTTAAATATGAAGTATAGTAATTCTTAGGTATGTTGTAGAGTTTACGGCCTTCACGTTTGATTGATTTATCTCGTAAACAAATTTTAACGGATTTCTTTTAATGCTCGTGTGGACGACTTCACCCTTATCATTATTTAGACAACTGTCAATTTTTACACCATACTGATATCTTATTTAGATCGTTCTACAGTTGGTTTTGATCTTCAGACGATTTTACTAGTTGGTAAATGACGGCATCATCTGCAAACAACCTAAGAGAGCTACTTAGAGTTTCTCCCAAATCGTTTATATAAATAAGGAACAGCAGAGGATCAATAACACTTCCCAGTGGAATGCCAGATTTCACCTCTGTTTTAGTCGATGCTTTACCATCGATTACTACAAACTGTGTCCTCTCTGACAGGAATCACCTATCCAGACGCAAATTTGGGGCGATACACCATAACGACGCAATTTCATTAAATGCAGTTTGTGAGGTACGGTGTCAAAAGCCTTTTGGAAATCATGAAATACGGGAATCGATTTGAGATCTCTTGTCGATACCATGCAATGCTTCGTGTGAGTAAGGAACTAGTTGTGTTTCGCATGAACGATATTTTCTAATCCGTGTTGAACTTGGGTCAGTAGATCATTCTGTTCGAGATAATTCATGATATTTGAATACAGGATATATTCCAAAACCGTACTGCAAATTTATGTCAATGAAATAGGTCTACAGTTTAGTGGGTTACTCCTACTGACTTAATTGAATATAGGTGTGACCTGTGCTACTTTCCAATCTTTTGGTACAGATCCTTCTTTGAGAGAGGGTTGCATATGGCTGTTAAGTAAGGAGCTATCGCAGCAGCATAATCACACAGAAGTCTAGATGTAGACGTAGAAGTCTAATGGGTGTGCAGTCCGGACCAGAAGACGTTTTCTTGTTAATTGAATTAACCCAGCGAGTGCGGACTTATTTTTGTTAAATTTTTCTCAAAAGCATTTAATTACCTTCATATAACTGCACAACATTGTTGTAAGTGATTTTTTCACTATCACACCATTAGTTTTTCAATACTGCCCTTCTTTGTGGAATGATGTCAAAATGAATTTTCTCTAATTTTAATCTCATGAATCATTATTATTAAAACAACGTTTATGATGAAATATATATAGCAATAAATGTCTCAGAAATTGAATAAAGTTCAACAAATCGAAATCCCACTATGGGTAAGTCGTAAATATCTTCAATAGGAACCTCAACTTTGCAGCTGTATCCAACCACTTTGCAATCGACAAGCTAAAACTGATCTGAAATGGGAGCAGGATATTCAAAGAAACAAAATATGACAATGTGAACGAATTCTTACTGACAAGAATAAAAAAAAATAAACTGCCGTCCTTGTCCTTCTGGAAGGACTTCAGCGGTATCTGGATTAAGTTGCTTCACTACTTCTTTGGTGAATGAGTTTCTAAAAGCTGTGTTTAATAATTCTTCTTAAGTAGCGCTATAATCTGCATGATCGCCATTGCTGTCAGTGATGGTATTGCTTGTCTTTTGTCCATTGAATATTTGACATATGACCAAAGTCTCTTTGGATTTTCAGTCAAATTTCGAGAAAGTGTTTAGTTGTGAAAAGTATTGTAGGCATCTCGCATTAAAGTCCTCACTAAATTTCGAACTTCAGTGTAGGATGGCCAATCCTGGAGATTTTGTGTTCGTTTAAATTTAGCATGCCTTTTCTGTAGCTTTTGCAACAGTGTCCTGACCTGTTTTGTGTACCAAGGGGGATCTCCTCCATTTTTTGTTAATTTATTTGGTATGAAATTGTCAATTGATGTCGATTACACTTCTCTGAATTTGAGCCATATATGGAATGGAAGGATAAATTCTGAGAGGGTATTAATGTCCAGGCAGAAGAAATAAAACTTTGCGGTTTGCCGATGACGTAGTAATTCTGTCAGAGACCGCAAAAGATCTGTAAGACAAACTGAATGGGATAGACAGTGACTTGAAAGGAAGATATAAGATGGACATTAATAATAGTAAAACGAAGGTAATGGAATGTAATATCAGAAAATCAGGCGATGGTGAAGGAGTTAGATTAGGTAATGAGACAATAAAAGTAGTAGATGAATTTTGTTATTTGGGTAGCAAGATAACTTTTTATGGCCGAAGTAAAGAAGATATAAAATGCAGAATGCCTATGGGAAGAAAAGCGTTTCTAAAGAGGCGAAACTTGTTAATATCCAATATTAATTTAAATGTTACGAAATCCTTTCTGAAAGCATTTGTATGGGAGTGAAACGTAGACGATAAGGAGTTCAGATAAAAAGATGATAGAAGCTTTTGAAATCTGGTGCAACAGACGAATGATGAAAATTATATGGGTAGATCACGTAACTAATGAGGAGGTGCTTAACCGAATAGGGGAGAAAAGGAGTTTCTGGCATATCCTGACTAAGAGAAGGGATAGATTGGTTGGACACATTCTGAGACATCAATGAATTGTAAACTTAGCATTAGAAGGAAGCATGTGGGGTAAAAATCGTACAGGGAGACCGAGGGACGAATATGGTAAGCAGATTCAAAAAGATTTAGGTTACCGAACATATTCCCAGATGAAGAGACTTGCACATTACAGGGTAGCGTGGAGAGCTGCATCAAACCAGTCTGCGGACTGAAGACCACAACGACAACAACATGGTCTACACTTACGTTTAGTGTTAGTAACGAGCGAAAAATGTCTTTCAAGAAGCAGTGTATTGTTATTTCTATCCGATTTCCTGAACACATATACTTTTCGTCTATTTTTGGTAACTTTGGGACTTTTTCAAAATGTTGTGTTGTTCCTGAGGTATTTGGGTACAAGTGTTTCAGTAGGACCCCTACCGCCGTCTGGTGTGGCATTGACGCGTTCCTCCAGCACTGGGTCACCTGGTGGCCCGGCCGGTGCGACCGCCTGGCCTGGCAGTGACGCGCTGACGGAGGTGTGGTAGGGGAGCTGAGTGCGGAGCGGGGCAGCCTGCATAATGCATCCGCCAGCCGCCTGCCGCCTGGTCTCCGGCCGATCCGCGAGACAGGACACGGTCAGCACGGCACGGCAACCGGCGCAGCCAGCCTGCGCGACTTAGCGGCGCGCTTCCAGCCGTCCAGGAGTCACCGCTCTGCCGTTTGGTCGAATCTGAGCGGCAGCAAAACTGCAGTGTCTGTCGTTAGCCCGAACACAGCTATCTCCGAAACTACTACCCAGTTTAATATTACCATATAGCAATAGCCCCATAAATAACATATTTTAAAGTCATTTGAAATATTAAATCAAATAAAATGTAATTCGTATAAATATTCAATTCATTTTTTTCTTCCTTGGAATCGATAGGCTACGTAAAAGATATACAAAGAAACTCTAATTATAATATCACTGTAACTAACTAAAATCTCTGACTTTTACTATAAAAGTAATAATCCCATTGTACTCGCTCTCTGTTCTAGTGTCTGCTCTGTACTACTGTCTGCTCTGTTCTGATTGTTCTGTTGTCTGAATTTTACTGATAAGATCTGCCACTTCAATATGCTCAAACGAACATTATTAACTATTGATTATTGTTCTAAACTGATTGTACAAAATCTGCATATATCAAATGGATACTCAGGTAAGAATTATATGCTTTCTGTTAAAATTAATAAATCCCCTTATTTGAAGTCAGTCAGTTGTTCAGTTAGTTATTTATTTTTCCAGTCCCTCCATTTAGTGATCATGCTGTTTTCAGTTATAACTATTACGTCTTTGGATGGTTCGGTAATTAAACATGTTAAACTTAAGTATCTCGTGTAGCTTGCCATAGTATCTTTGACTGTAATTAAACATTTTGCAATATTTGTTGGCTTAAACCTGCAGTCACTTTTATGTAATGAACAGTTCGAAGTCTGATTAGCCGTTAATCTGTATCAATTATTAACTTTCATTCATTTAATTACCTTCATTCAAAATTATGCTACACGGGGATTGAATCTTAATATTCCGAACCTCCATCCAATGTTGGCGGATAGTTACGCGGATTACAACCAATTCACTACAGCTTATCAACGAGATCAACTACACCGCTGTTTAAGGTAACTATTCGTCGAATTCTGTAGGTTGCTTGCTCTGCAAGATGTTTTAATCTATTAAATGTTTGGCCATTTCACTTCATTTCATTTTTTAAATTAACATTTTGTCTAAATTGAAGGCTTAGTCACTGATTATTATTTTAAAATAGTTCAACGACTTCTGTACGGCCAATTTTTCAAACCTAAATAGTCAGGCAAGCAATTACACTACACCAGATTTCCATGGGAACTTCCAGGTTATGTCAGCGATCATTGTGTCAGCAGTTAGGCATTATTTCATACAAACGGAATCGTAAAAACGCGAGATATCGTGTGTCCAATATTTTATCTTCAACTATCACTGATGAAAATTCATCGTGAAGTTGAGGCGGGATCAGCAACTTGATATGTAATGAAAACCATTTTTTTTATTTTTTCGTCACAGTTGCACTATTTAGAAGTTGGTAACTAGTTTTGGACTTGTTCGTCCATTTCCAAACCATAGGCTTTATTCGAACCGTAACAATACACTGCACGCAGCAAATGACTGATAAAATCTGTACGGTGTCCACAGTTAATACATGATTACATTGAAATTTTATCAGTCATTTGCTGCATGCAATGTATTGTTACGGTTGGAATAAGGCCTATGCTTTGAAAATGGACGAACAAGTCCGAAACTAGTTACCAAGTTCGAAATAGTGCACCTGTGACGAAAAAAAAACTGGTTTTTATCTCTCACTGTTTTTGTTTGAACACTTTATTCCCCGAAACTGTTTGACGAATCTGCTTTGAGTCCTCATACGTGACGTCACCGTAGATTGTGGCAACTTATAGGTTTTGTACACATAGCTAACATGCTTCAGTTATTTATATCTGAAAGTAATCTTCCACTTCATTTACTTATTTTCCCTACATGTTCTGTTTCGACAATATATCCCTAGTAAACTTAAAAGCTCTAAGAGAGTGTAAAATTTGTGTATTGATAGTCTTCGTGGGTACTTACCGTCCGCCAGCCGCGGTGGCCGAGGGGACTGCTGCGCGCCAGTCACGGTATGCACGGCCACTACGGTCGTGGGTTCGAATCCCCCCTCGGGCATGGATATTTGTGCCGTCCTTAGTGTTAGCTAGTTCATAAGTAGTTTGTAAGTTTAGGATTTGATGACCCCGTAGTTAAGTACCATAAGCAAGACAAACGTTCGATTTGAACTTATCGTCCGTTGAGTTATCTGAACATATTACACCCCGGGAGAAATAACCGAATCACAAATATATCCTGCATTTATACATTTTATATACTGTAAAAATAACAATAAAAACAGTAAACGAAGGTCTATTGTTTATAATAAGTTGTCAGTTTACTTTACGAAAATTTGTAATAAAATATTTTTGCAAGATGAAATAGCTGGAATCATATTAACTTAACTGTCAATACTATCAGGAGCGGATGCCCTAATTGATGGAATCATCATCTACACAGGTGACCAAATATTTTTATGAACAAATGCTGGAGGAGACGGGGGGTGTAATAAGCATGTAACAAATAATATTTAATACTTCACCTGTAGACATAAGTTTCAGTTATGCTTGTAATCAGTTTTCTTGATATAAAAGCGCTGCTTATGAAGTATGGTAACTATAATTTTTCTTTGAAGTTTACCCTTAACGTCGCGTTGACACCGTGAATGGAGTCTGAGTAAACGTTCGGATAGTTTTTGTCAGGTATAGGGAAGGAAATCGGCCGTGGCACTTGAAAGGAAACATGCTGTCATAATTTAGAGATGTCACGGTAAACCTAGATCAGAATTATTTAGATTATCCATTACGGATGTTTCAGAACCGTGACTGTTAATTTCAATATGATTTAAGAAAACTGCACCAGTTTGTTTAAACAACGTGCAATTCGAGTTATTGAAATATAATTCCGTCTTCCCACACAGCGCCAGCATCCAACATGACGCTTAAAATGATATTGTAACATGATCCAGCTAATGATAATCCTGAAAAAGTTTGAAAACCGGTTCATGGAATAAACATTATTTCAAGAAAAGGTGACTCCTGCTGTTTTCTTAAATAATATAGATCAGAATTGCCGCAGGCGGGTTTGAACCGCGGTCCTTCATAATGTGAGTACAGTATGTTAACACAAAGACACCTCGCTCTGTCTTATTGTGAATGTGGGGTGTAAAAGGTATAAGCCTTGAAAATTATGTAGATGGTACGTCTCTATGTGCTTGACAAAGCAGTGTATTGAAATAGTGTTGTATCATAATTTATTTTTGTATTCTTAAAAACCAATATTTTTAGGAGATAATAGTCGTAATTCTATTTACATTGTCGACTGACAATGACCCCGTGGCGTATCCGCGGCGCCTGCGGGTGCGAAGGAGAGTGCGTGAATGCACTTCGCGACGAGAAATTTAAACATCGGACGTGTACAACAACGCAGCACGACGACTAGGTGCTGCTGAAACAAGCACTTTGAACAGCTATTGGGTTGTGAAGAATGTGTAATTCATTTTTCATAAACAACAAATGAATTACAACCAGACTTTTCTCTTATACAACACCATTATCAGGGTAGTGGTAGTAAAGAAAACCTAATATCAAAGAAAATAGGTTTCCCTTAGTAGAAAATCAACCACTTACCTAGTAATTCTGCTTTACTCACAATCACCCATTTCCCCAATTTACAACACAACCATATCAAAGATTGCATTCAGTTTATTTTCCTATTATACAATACTAACGAAGATAAAGCCTAAATTACTTTGTGTCCTCTTACACCATACCATTCGATCCTATACATGCTTCATGGCATCGATCACAGTTTTCTTGCACTCGTTCACACAAATGCATATTTGCCTTATGTTATTAGCAGCATCGTAAATCCTTTGCGTAATTTCGTGCACACTCTTAACTTGCTAAGCATAAACAATTTCCTTCAATGGCGCAGTAAGTAAAAATCATATAGATTTATATCAGGGCTGTGAGTTGGCCATAGACGTGGATCCGAACGCCTGATCCATGGTCCTGGAAATCGTCTATCCGAAAATCTGCGTGCTCTGAGACCAATTTGGGGTGGAGCACCATAATGGAGGAACTACGTTATTACGTACGCCTATCCCAATGTCTTCTAACAACGTTGGTAGCAATGTTCCCTCCAGAAACGTTCGATAACAGTTACCAGTAAAACGTGCAGGTAAAAAATAAGGCTCAATAATCGCTGAGTATACCCGCCAACACACTTACGGAAAACGTGTTACCGCTACGTGGGGATAATTTTGTACACTCTGCGACCTTCCTATCGATTCTCAGCAATAAGACTTGGGCAATACATAACTCAGGTTAGTAAACGTTTATGGCTCATTGTCTGTTCATAGGGGTGAGTTATGTATGTCAGTTTCTATGCCCTAAAAAGCTACCCAATCTGTTTACACAAAATCAGTAATTACTCTGTAGATTAGCCAGTCCATTAATCTGCATATTGTGTGTGAAAATATATTTAACAAACATAAATTAAACCTCTGAATGAGAAACGAAATAGTTTCTAAGATAAAGCAGTGATTCACTCACGAAATAATTCTTTATAAATGGAGTTTATTACTCTTATTAGACATGAAACGCGGAGGTGGTCCTACTTTACACATCGGTAAATAAATAAATAATTACCCAACTATTGTTCATGAGAGGCACAATAAGTATCACACGCACTCGAGAGTAGAAGTTCCAAATTATCACTCGTAAGTTAGAGTAGTCCATCGAACTTTGCAGTTCCAAGTTAATCCGCTATAAAAGTATTTTTATCAAACACAGTTTGTCATACCACGAGTACACGATTGCTGAATTATCACAGTTCCACAGCCCTACTACCGAACATAGTTTATCGCTTTTCAAGCAGAGACTAAGTTCTGCAGTAACAGTAAATTTTCTAAGTCCACACATGCCTATCTCTTCAAATCACAATTTTGCAACGCGTTTTCAGAACGCCCAGCGTCACAACCTTTCACCACTGAGTCCAAGTTACGAGTCCCTTCCTAAGCGATCGAAAGCGTGCTCCCTCTGCTCCCAAAATTGTATCCTTCTACGCATCATCTTCAAAATACATTTTCCCTTCCAACATTTTATATGTTTGAATGTTACAGAAATTCTTTGACCATCTCCCTACAAATGTTGGTTACATTTATATATATATATAAATATATATATATACTAAAAAATGGTTGAGACTGAAGCTCTTTGCTCAGATAGCCATTGAGCGTGGGGTCTCACTGTTCAAATATTCTGCCGCCATCGAAATATAGATACACATTTTAATATTTAATTTAACATGGCTTTTTATGTAAATATATTCAGCTCTTGTTCACAAATACATATAATTGTTTATATATAAATTATCCCCTGCATGTCGAGTATTTTCAGTCGGCCATTAAATATTTAAGTGACAGTTTACGACATAAAAATATGAACGTTACTAGGAATATTAAATATTATAAAATACATATATAAATGTAATGCGCTTTGCTGGGTTCATGTTTTGTGTTTCTGTGATGGAATCTATGTTCTGACACAAGAATCTCAACGAAAAGCAAAATAAGAGAGTAAAACAAAGTTTATTAAAAAATATGGAAATAATGCGGTGTGTCTTTTAAGATAGGTAGCGTGGTGCAATGCTACCCATTTGCTTCTTAAATTGTTACTGATAAACACTATGTATCAATAATTGTAAATATAAGTCTTATTATTATTATAGTACTGAAATTTGTCGGATTTTTATCTGTAAAGGATACTGAAATTGTAATTACGGCGTTTGATTCTCTAAAGTCTCCTGAATGCATTTATATAATTATATTTGCCGTGTGATCATTTCCTGATTTTATATGGACTTTTAAAATAATGTCTGTGGCTATACTGTATTTCAGTTGCATTCTGGGTTAGCCGCCCTGGCTTATTCAAGAGCGTTGCTTCCGGTTTCCGACCACATTCGGGAAACCCTGACTACCTGTATTCAATTCACTAGGTACAAACTGGTAGCCGTCCGGCTGCGGAACCCAACACCCTGGAAAAACCCGCCTTTCACATGGAAACAATCAGCTTCCCGCTGTATCTGTAATATCAATACTCCACGTGTGCAGGTTATAGAAATTAATTATTCCGTCGCGAGTGAAACATGTTTCATCTGCGCACGGTGTAACAAAAGCCACTCTGACAATTCACGTCTTGGAAGGAAATCTTCTTCTTCCAATGTTTGTACGCGTTGAATGTGGTAAGGCGACAGACCCTCCTCTTTCAAAGTGCGATGAATGACAGTGTGCGATGCACCCACTCTGCGGGCGATACTTCTAGTATTCTGTGTAGGATCCTCATGGATGCAGTCCAGAATTCTTTCCTCAGCTTTTGTAAGCAATTCACACTTGCAGGCCTCTGGTAGTGCGTTCTTATATTTACCTTTTGAGTATATAGTGTTAGAGGACACTCAAAACCCCTTTATTTCCACTCAAATAATAAAAACACTGGCTTTAAATTATTATAATTTATTTGACTTTGTATGTATATATAGCTTATAAACACAACGTACAAGGTGCACGCGAGGTGCGGCCCTGAACTACGAAGACAGGCGTCTGCTCGCTGAAGAGCCTCCTCCTTGTTTGACCAGTACTTCTGCAGCGTGCCAGTCATGCTCTGCGGTCGGGGGTTCGAATCCCCCCTCCGGCATGGATGTGCCGTCTTTAGTATAAGATAGTTCATAAGTAGTTTGTAAGTTTAGGGACTGATGACCCCGTAGTTAAGTCCCATAAGCTTAACGAACGAACATAAGTGGTTTGTAAGTTTACGGACTGATGACCCCTAGTGAAGTCCCATAAGCTCTACAAACGTTTGAACACTTTGAACGTCCGCTGCCGGCACCGGCCGCCCTTGCCCTGAACAAAGGGCCGCGTAGGCGCTCACCAGTACAGTTCCAAACCTCCCGACAGGGAGCAGCTTCTACTGGACAGGCTGAACTGTCAGGTTTACTACATGTCACTAGATGACACTAAGAGTGGCAAGTAAGAATCAGTTCTTCAACAGCTTCCAAGGTACGATCGGCACGTTGCGCGCCTCTGGCTTCTTCGCTTGGCAGTAAACAGCCAGTATCTCTCAATCTAAGGAAATTAAATATGTACTCGTAAGTTTTATTTTCTCAGGATGTAACAGTAATAATAATAATTGCGTACTTGTAGAGAATTACAATGACATATACTTTTGGTGAACGGCAGCAAATGTCTCTCGTGCGGAAAGTCATCGTTGTGAGCTGCGGTCTTCATAAATTCGTACAGGTGTCCTCACAACATCTTCTGCCTCGTCATAAATTAGATGAATATCGCATAGTTCAGCAATAGCAAATCTTCCTTCCATCCTAACAGGTAACAGAGTTGAAATAACGCCTGCATACGTTACTCGATGACTGTCGTCACTCGGCGTTTTACAATGTCGCAGGCACTCAGGCCTTAGTTGTCTGTACGTTTACAATTCTTGCTCGCGATGTCTTATGCGCAGCGGGAAATTACAGAAACCGATTATTTGCGTATGTCTACTTTTGCAAGAAAACATTATCCTGAGACGATTTTTTTTTCTTCCTTGGACAGCCGTAGGAAATACGCAGGCTTGTTATTACACTTCTTTGCGAGCACACCGAGATGTACCATGTTGTATAATTTTTGCGGCTTATACCGTTTTCACCCTGTATAATCGCCACCGTTATATACGATTGTTTGCCAAATGCCCGGAAAGCGTCGTTTGTCAACAGCACTTCTATTTCTGCCTGATGGAATTAATAAGTTCACTTCTTTCAATGTGTCAAATAGCACGTAATGAAAATTATGTTGGACGGGTATGGGATTCAATGAAACACCACTTCCACCATCACAACTTCGATGCTACACAGTTGTTGCTGTGCAACGCCTCTTGCGCCGTTGGCAGGGGGAGATTCTCGATCTAGAGGTCTGCATATTGGCGATTATGCTCTCTCGTAGTTGGTCGAGTGAGGGCGTTCCGGCTTGACTAGTTCCGAGTATCTGTTGCTCGGAGCGAGCACGCTGAGCTTGAATGTGGCAGAGAGGGCACGCACCACCCGATCTGCCGAACACTCAGCTCTGCTGTTGTGCCCAGTACAGTAGCAGTGTGTGTATGTCTGCAGTCATGCACGTGTTCTGATACAATGTATTCCCATCAGCTGATGGAACTATAATTACGGACATTTCGTTATGATAAACGCGAGTATTCATGCAACACTGTGGACAATAAGTGGACCCATTAGACAGGAATGTTTCAGAAATCCCATTAGTTGTTATGCAAACCCTCGACGCCAGTTCACTGTTGCATTCGTTTTTCGGCAGTATTAATTTCACACATCTCAAAACTTCTACAGGCCTGCGTTCCTATAATGTAACCTGCAGAGAGAAAAGAAGAAATTGAATGAAACAAATATGAGACAGGGCGTTTCGACTAGTCAGAAATAAATCTGTATAGGCACTAAAGTACACAAAAATAATTTAACGTTATAGATATTTAGGAAGCATAAAATTTGTCCACAAAAAAAGGTCGCCAAAACTGTATGAGGGTACATCTAAATATATACTCAGCAATCCAGCGTAAAGTGCGTGGCAGAGGATACACAGTACCACTGACAGGCATTTCCTTTCCTATTACACTCCCAAATAGATATGGGGGGAACAATATGCCTCGGCACGAGCCCTAATTTATCTTATCTGGTCTTTCTGAACTTAACGCGAAATGTAAGTAGGAGGCAGCCAGATCGTTCTGCAGTCAGCTTCAAATTCCAGCCCTCTAAATTTCCTCAACAGAATTTCTCGAATTTGAGTTCCCGGAGCATTTCTGTGACACTCGCGCTTTGGTCGAAGCTAACGAACCTAGCTGCTCGCCTCTAAACTGTTTCCATGTCTTTCTTGAACAATTCTACAAACGTTTTATATGCGGTCTTCTTTACAAATGAAGTACATCTTCCCAAAATTATCCCAATAAACCGAAGTCGGCTGTCCGCCTTACTCACAACTGACCTTATACGTTCATTCCACTTTATATTGCTCTACAATGTTTCGCCTAGATATTTGAACGACTTGATTGCATCAAGAAGCCCACTATTACTGCTGTATACGAACGTTATGTGACAGTTTTTCCTACTCATGTGCAGGATCTTACATTTTTCTACATTTAGCACTAGCTGCCATTCTTCACAGGAACTAGAAATTTTGTCTAACTTATCCTGTATCCTATTATAGTTCATTAATGACGATCCGATGTGGAATGGTCGAGCGTTATAAAGTGCCTCGCTGCCGAGTGCACGGTTGCTCGCCGTCCGAGGTTCGAGTCCTCACTCGAGCATGTGCGTGCGTGTGTGTGTGTGTGTGTGTGTTTGTGTGTGTACTCTATCCATCAGATCATTTATAAGAAAGTAATAGCGGTCCTATCACACTCCAGTAGGGCACGCCTGACGATACACTCGTCTCTGATGAACACTCGCCGTCGAGAACAACGTACTGCTTTCTATTCCAGCGAGTAGGAGGATCGCTTATGCAACGTCGTAAGAAATGGCTATGTACTCAGCCAATTAGTACTCAGCAAGACGAGTTGCGGACGCAACTATAAGATCTGAAGATGATCCAAGTGATCGAAACATGTTATTAAACAATTATATTGAAACTGTTGACGGAAAAAAAATTAAATTAAGAAACAATAGTGTCTATGATGTTAGGTATGTGTAATCGTAAGGCGATAGCTCTCCATTGAAGTTAGTAGTCATATGATTTGTATGTTTTTCTAGGTTTTTTTTTTTTTTTTTTTTTTTTTTTTTTTTTTTTTTTTTTTTTTTTTTTTGACCTGATCGGCTAAATTACAAGAACCTCCGATACCATATCCACCACTGATAATTAGTAATTAATTTTAGTCTTCTTCTATGTTTGACACTAAAATGACGAGCAAAATCGAATGTAACATTCTGTCAAAATTTAAAAGCGAGTTTTAAGAACTTTAGAGATTTGTGATTTATATTTGTAATTATAAAGATGTACCTAAGCGCAAATCACCGACATTTTTGGACCGAACACTTCAAAATGTTGACATAACGTTGCACAGGAATACGCGCATGTTTTATAGACGTAACCTTTTTATGTCAAATATGCGTTTATATAAATTTGATAGCAGTGAAAAGTTGTTAGAAAAGGATATATAGATTACATATTAAATAAACCTTGTGTAAACATATCAAAGTAACAGGGCAGAAACTTTGGGAAAATTTTGATATTTCAGAAGTGAACTTTAACATTTGTATTTTGTCCGCGAGAAATTATCAGTGAAGTCTACAGTAGGAAATTAGAATCAGTAGACCTCCAAAAGAATAGCGAAACATTGTCAAGTTTTTTCCAACACTTTTCGATTTAATGATCTTTGATGCAAACTATTCTACTGGTTTAAGTCAAAACGTGATAAAGGTATACGTGATGTATGCCCTGGTTTCGGCAGTTCTTATTTTCGTGTGCCATTAAGCAAAGTACGGTAATATTGTTGCGATATACGGCTCTCGTGTGAGGTGGCAGTAAAGTTCAGCAGGCTGGATGCTGTCAGATGGAGCTCGTAAACATCGTTGAGCTGACGGCATCCGCTCGCCACCTAGCGGTGCGATAAACGTGCCAGCAACCGCCGTTTACTACGGATACACGCTCCTGGGAGCCAATCATTCATTCACACTCCATCATACGTTGCGTAATACAGGGCTGCGGTTCGCCCTCAATGCACCTTCTATGACTAACAGCAACATCGTAAGCTCGACGCCTCTTCCCATAACCCTCCTTCTATCTGTTATTCACGTTTCACGGCACTGACGTCTCAGTTGTGTCTCTACGATATTCTGTTCTAGATATGTAACATCTTTGTAGTTCCTGATTTAGCGCCCAGCACATATTTCTGATACAGGCCTCTGTCTTACCAGATACGATATCCGTTCCTGTACATTTCTCGTACAAAACGTATCGCCATTTAATGGTTCCTACAGAACACTTCATTGTATCGTGTGTAAAGAAAATCAAGCCCACACTGTAACTCGAAAAACCTTAGCGGAAATACGGATAATGTCTGACATCTTGAAGCGCTGGAAACATACAACTGTGGATCGGTTTTATAAATTATAGCGAAACAGCATGATGGGAAACTCGGGTGACCAAATCATTGCTTAAGAAAATTGAAGTTGGTCTTTCCAATATATTGATTTTTTTCTTTGTGCTCAGCAGTGATTGTTTAGTAATCTATGTGCGATCAAAGAATACGGTGTGAGTTAAATTGTTGAACACCCTTGATCTGCCTTCAATCGTTTTCTTATTCAGGAACTGAGCTTGCATTGTCGCAGATCCTTAGTGTCCGCGCTGGACAAGCACTTGAAATACGTATACTGTTAGATGCACTTTGCAGGCATAGCCGTGCCTTGTTGAGTCAGGACGTTGACTTTCTGCCGGACTTTTTAAGTGTTCACGGCTAAAGTGCGAGGTTTGTGCTATGTCGACGGTCATATCGATTATGGGTGCGCTAGGCGTATGCGCTGTAAGGACCAATGGCGTAAGGGGACGTTCCCATGGACAACGTGCGGACGAGGAGAGCTAGCCAGTTCACGACAACATGGTCCTCAGTAGGGAAGTCAGTGCTGTAAATGAGAGGCAAGGAATTCACTTTGTAACTTGCAGATGATATAGACAGATACGTGGTTCTCCGCACAGAACATTCTTACATCATTCAGCTTGTTTATTCTTCCATTATTTGCTGCACAAATGTAAAACTTGTATAAGTCCGCAACAGGTTTGAGCACCACAAAGCGACAGTACAACGACCATTGATAAAGCTTCCTTTGATATGACAGAAGAGATAGACGGCACCAACACTGGTTACCTCTCCATAACCCTAGGGGTATTTTTGGCACAACAACGCATCCAGGTAATGCGTATTGTATCATGATGGGTGTATGTCGCCTGGTGACCAGGAGGATATCAAATATAGCCCGACTTAGATATTAGAACAATCTACTAAGCAAGGAAAGAAAAACCGAAAAAAAATCAGGAAGAAACTTTCCTAATGGGAAGGAAATCGAGATACGTACACGTAAGATATAATTTTAATTTAGCACCTATACCATTATTAAAGATATCCTAAAAAAAAGGTATAGGTTCTAAATATGTTGTTTTACTGTTTGACAACTATTTTTTTTAGGATATCCTAAAAGAAAACAAAAAAAGGTATAGGTTCTAAATATGTTGTTTTATTGCTTGAGAACTATTTTCCATTTTTGAAATGGTTTTTACCTAACTCGCCGTTAAGTTCTTTTTATCCTTGTAAATTATGGTAACTTCTGCGGCCATAGTTAGAGGACGCCTATGCTACGCCTAAGTTGCTCAATAGTATACTTTCCATTCAGTGGTATTTGCATGTGATCCATCGAGCTACCAACTTATGTTACATGCACTGCTGATGTTGACCGTTAATATATTATGAGTTTTTACATGCATCTTTTTCCATTCTCCATTCAGGAGAGCTATGTATCTTATAATTGTAAATGCCAGAGATTGTTCTTCTTCTTATTATTTTTTTAATTTGGTCTTTTTAACTATTTTTACCTATATATACTGTATCATGTACTTTGTCACCAAGCGCTCCGATGATGGGCTGGGCCCGAAACGCGTCAGCGTAAAGAGAGAAATAAAAGATTTTTCAACATCTACAACTCCTTCATTACTGCAGCCAATCAGCTTTTTTAGAATCCTTTGTCATATTAACAACGGCTGCCTACCTCTACCGGGACTTTAAGTCCGATTTGAAGTATAGTTTTCCAATGTTGATGCTGTAGTAAGTTATCTAACTTACGTTAACGAAGTTGCAATAATCTATACAGAGATCAAGGTAACGTCTAATTCATGACAAATAGAGTACACCACAATCCTTATATACAAAAATGAATACGTATTCTCTCCCATTGCTCACGACTAACCTGAGATGGGCTCTACCGATTTGGCTCATTTTTTTTTTCCTTTTAATTCTCAAGAGAAGATTATAACGAATTAAAGTTTTGGGAAATCCTACAGAAAATTTGAAAAATTAGGAAAACTATAAATGGTTTTCCAATGTTTTGTATGTTTCTGCAGCATACATGTCTACAGTTTTCTTCTGCCTTTCATCAAATGTACACATCAGATCTTCGAAAGAAGAGTAATGTCACTGTCTACACCAAATTTCTATTGATGCTTGGCGAAGGATACTTTGGTAACGGAGTTTGACAAACTCTAAGGTAGTGTCTGTGGTACAGCTGGAAAATTTGTGCCCTGCAGAGACGGGGTGTCTGGCTATCGAAATTACCTGCAATCAAAAATTTTACACCACCTTTCGTCTAAGTACTGAAGACATGCGTGTAATGCAAGATTACCTATATATATTAAAATAAAATTCCCGCCCGGCCGAAGTAGGAACAAATTTGAATGTTTGCCATTTTCTCATATGACGGTTGGCAGCCGAGGTTTTCCATGATTGTTATCTGCATTCCTTCCCGATAGCTTTCGTGTGGTGATCATCCTATTTTGATGTATCTTTTTGTCATGGAGCAGGTGACAACTGAGCAACAATGAAAAGTTAACTGTTCGTGAACTGCGTCGGACACTCAGACACATATTTCTGTTCCATTCGAATAATCAGTTCGGAAGTTGATCCTCGAGTTTTGAGATCCTGTGCTCTGTTTCGAACGCTGAGAAAACAGGATGACCTCCTTCTGTTCCAACATCAGAAAAGATTTGTGATGTGCCGGATAATGTGTCCGTAAGCCCCAGAAAATAGGTACGGTGACGGGCTCTAGCAAATTTATCATAAAGTTCTCTGTAAGAAATCATTTCCAAAGAACGAAAAACGCATGCGTACAAGATTCAACTTCCAGATTGGTTGAAGCCTGAAGATATAGAAACAGTCGTCGATATTTTTGTTAGTCTCGGCTCGACATGCAGAGGAATTGACAAAAAGAACAATTTTATCAGATGACAGGCATTTCCCCCTCAGTGGGAACGTCAGTAAGCAGAAATGTAGAATGTGGATAACTTAAATGATTGCGGAAGATGAGATGCATCCACAACGTACGGCTCTGTGGTATGATTTCCGGGCATGAAAGGGGATCATTTATTGAAAATAATGAAGTAGCTGCCGTCATTGTGTTGTTGTTGTCTTTAGACCGGAGACTGGTTTGATACAGCTCTCCACCCTACTCTATCCTGAGCAAGCGTCTTCATATCCTCATAAGAACGGCACCCTACATCCATTTCAATCTGCTTACCGTCATTATTGACTGTGATATATGCCGAAACATGCTTCCTGAATGGTTTTTCTCTGTTTCATCAAATTATCTACATTCTGGACTGGGTACGTTTTTCTTTGACGTACTGGCTATAAACTATTATTTACTTAAACAACTTATTAAAACATACTCTACCCAAAATTAAAAGAAATAAAAATCACTAATATTAGAAATACAGAGAAAGAAGAAGGAGAGCATATGTGAGGAAAAAATCGCACTGGTATGTTTTACGGCCCAATTAAGATTTGCATGTAAGATTTTTTTTTTTTTTTTGTGTAAACATTTCGGCCAAAAATGTTAAAACTATTGTTTGTCTGTTTGTATTGCAAGGAGGCCATCGAATGTTATGATAGGTTCCATAAAGGATAAAGCCAAGATCGGTTTCGATGGTCTGTGCCATCATCTTCTGGTCTAAAACTTGTATTACACAGCCGTCATCTTGTGATGTCAACCTTTGTTGTTCAAAATAAAGTGCATAGATGCTGTATGTTATTGTAGTAAAAGTTCATATTAGATATCGATACTATCATTTAAGTTTAGCTTTAGCAAACTTGCTCTCTCTCTCTCTCTCTCTTTTATTTTATTTATTTATTTATTTATTTCTTTTTACTTCTGTAGGCCTAAACTATTATTTTAATGTCTCTCCCTCATTTTCATTATCTTTTTCCGTTAAAATATCATCACCTGCTTTGCCTTGAAAGTTTGTTCTAAGTTTATTTTCTTTGCCTGTACAGGTTACAAGAGACTATAGTCTGTAAGGATCACATTATACATTTCGCGTTCGTAAATCAGTCACGTGACATCCTTTGATCTAAACCTTCCCCAAACGAAGGTTATGTATCAAATTTTGTCTTAAATATCTGCCTAATTTAATATCCAGTGTTCCTTCTTGGCAACCTAAATGTTAACGCCTGTTAGCTGGGCCTGTTGCCCGGTAGTCGCCTTTTGTGTCTTGTAGCGACACGTTGCATTTAAAGTTGTGAATGTATAAATTGTATTTTTTTTAATTTTTAATTACCTACAGTTTTTTTCAGGTTTCGAAAAATTTATTGTTAATTTCTTTAGCCTGAAGAGTTATTAGTGGAGCTATTGGTTCTGATTTGCTTAGGTTTTAAACTTTTGTATTTCCTTTTAAAAATTTTATTTAAAACAAAATTATTGGAAAGGTGACCTAAAACCTTACGATTAAAACTTCAAAGTTTAAAGGAAACTGTTGCCCCGTGTTTAAGAGAGATTTCTATCTTCTCGTAATTTTGATTACTGTGAATCATTATGAATCAAATGAGTTTTGCCCTTATGGCAACTTGTTTGTAACTATCTTAATTGGATTGAATTATAATTTAATCTTAATAAAATATGCATGACAACGAGACTTGCACTCATTACAACTGGGCTACACCTTCCGTAACTGCTCCCTTCCATCCCAGTTTAATTAATAAAAATACTCGAAACCGTTTTAGGAGCGAAAAGAAGAAAAAATGGTAATGGAGTGTTTCGAACTACCGACGATGCGTATCACCAACTGACGCGGTGCCCTTAACACTACGGCGAACAACAATGAAACTATTTCTTAGTTCTCGTCATATTGATGGCAATGAACTGTTAAAATGGCATTTTTAAACACTAGATTATAATTTATCGTACTTAGAACGACGTGTCTTTATTAATTTTCCAGTGTGCCATTGATTTGAAATGACAAAATAATAGAATAGAGAAAGAAAGATGGCGTATGCGAGAGCGAGTTCTGGACGTGGCATATCACTTGACTTTTCCAAACACTTGGTTTACATAAAATGAAATGACTGTGTCAAACCACCGTTATCTTTGCAAATCTCTCTGAAACTAAGCGAGATATGAAATCAAACATAACAGAACAATTTTTAATCATAATTATTGATTCTACTGTCGGTTCTTGGTGAAACATTTGAAAATAATTAACTGAACACTTGTTATTGCCTTTTTCACAAAACTGACCCAACTAGAAATTTTGGAGATTAAAAAACAGATGCGCATAGCCCCAAATTTGATACTGAATGAACAGACAGAATTATATTATTCACCTCTTTTACACTATGATTAACTTCTACATAGTAGATAATAACAATATCACTAACAATAAGCAAGAAGCAAGGTCTTGTACTATAAACTGTTCAATTTTTCGAGTTACAATATGATAAGTAATTTCACTAATAGATAACATCATTAAACCCTATATTAGTACAATAGATAATTAAAGTTATTCTAATAAGGAAATGCAAGTGTAATTGCTCCTAAATTACAAGTATTTTCTCCCATTGTTAAAATCGATAAACAGAGACCTGTATTATCATAATGGTTTGTCTTCCCTGGTATAACAACTTTCGAATCAGTAAAGTACTTGAAAATGGGCTCATAACCCGAAACCTAGGTCGTAAAAATAAAGTTTTGTGAAACAAGGCAATAACAAGTGTTCAGTTATTTAATAACAGAGCAAAGTTGTAGAGAATATTCTCCTCTAAAGATTCGTGGTCAGTTATCGTGTCAGATGAACGGTTAAGCCGACATTTTCAGTTAAATTTCGAGCTTTTACTATCAGAACATAATGTGGGCCAAAATAGATATGACGATGACAGGAAAACTTATAAAAGATGTGGAGTCGGTGACAGCTACTGAACAGTTTCGTCACTCCAGACTAGGGCACTCAAGCCCTAGTTCTCTTATCGGTACAGCTTTAGAAGCCTCGTGGTACCTAAATGACAAACATGGTGCAGTGAAATGTTCGCAGTTACACCATTGAAAAATAGAAAAAACTGTGGGTTGCCTAGAATTCAAAATAAATTATCCAAAAGTAAGATAAATCCGCTATAGACTATGCAAAAGGGTTTTCAGTATTAGAAGGGTTTTCAGTATTAGAAGGTAGCCAGAAAAAAAGACTGCAGTCAGGCTGGCTACGAAATCGAGTAAGCTAATTTTTGCGGATCAAGCTAAATCTCGTTAAACGAGCCCCGATCGGATCTCTGCGTTTTTGCATAGGGAATGCTCACCGGCCAACTGGACAGAAAGCAGAGGGGCAGCGGGAGAGGAGGAGGATGATCCCTCTGCGACAACGGGACAGCAAATTGCCCCATCGCGGTAAAATAATAATAAAAAAGGGAACAACAAAGCGACGGCAGTGTAGCTAACGACTGGGGCGCTGTAACGGGACGACGCTGAGCCGGATAAATGAATATTCACGAAACGAGCGCCGGCGTGCCACATAAATTGCATTATCAGAGGCGGCGGCGGCCCGCAATAACTCAGTTTGGCAATGTCCGCCGCGCAGCGCCCATTCATATTCATCCGGGGGCGCCCGCGACAGGTGGACGGCGCGGCGGCGGGTCGCCGGGAAGTTGGCAGGCCTGTCCGGGCCGTCCCCTCGGCGCACAGTGCTGCGCTGCGCGCGCCGCGGTGTTAAATCCCGACCCCTCACGCCACGCACGGTGTCACACACTGCCGCGCGGGAAAAGCGAGAGCGGAGCGCTTGGGTCGTCCGGCTATGCGGCCCGCCAACAAAACGCGGAGCCGCGAGTTATCAACGGCAACTTTCAGCGCCGAATTTTCCGTTGACAGGACAATAACACTGGCTTCTGAAGCGCTACTGTTTATGTCTCGCATCCTGAAAGTTTGAAAATTGCTATCTGGACGTGAATGAGTTTGCGTTAATGTGTGTTTCGAATAGTTTAGTGCCCTCTCATTGTTATGCCCAGTTTTGCCCGGCAAGGGATGAGTCCCTATTTACCATCATGTCCGTATTCCTCTACAATAACATTTCTGGTTCGTAACACTGTCATGTTCATCCTACTTTCCTGGCTTTGGTTAGGAATATTTTGGGTATATTCCTTCGTTATTTTGAGGAACATATTAAAATCTGAAATGGGTAGTATTTATGTCGCACAATTACATTATTTAACAGTTCCTTTTCTACGAGCTTTCGCCTTTCTAGGCACTCAACACAAAACAGTAGCAGTTCACAGTTGTATAAAGATAGTTCCTCAAATACACAGGAACTGTAAATATTTTCGGAGGTGGTAGTGTAGACAAATTCCAATTATGATGTATTTTGTGTCTCATTGTTATTGAGTAGATACATATATTATGCAATACAAAAAAAAAAATTAAAGCAAAGGCAAATGAGGACGTTTAAAGCAAATATTCCACTACTAACTTCAAAGCACTTCTGACTTATTTTATTGTATTCATGGGCCACAGTCTTGCAATATTTGTTAAATGATTTAACCGCCATTTGACTGTATTATTTTATTATGTTTCGCACAATCCGGATGTCGGATGTGTAGCCATTTTCAAGAGTAGAATTATATCAATTGATATATTCTCTCTCTCTCTATGCTCTACAAATTGCATTTGACCCAAATATGATCAAAATGCATCGGAACGTAGTTCTTTTATCTATTGACGCCCCGCGTGGTTGTGCTTATGTCAATTGTTACCCTCATGAATGACAATTTGGTTTCCAACATGTACCAATCAATTGACATAATTGTACACTTGAAAATGGCTATACTGGCGAAATCTGGATTCTGACGAAACATACGAAAGTAGTACAGTCAAATGGCGGTTAAATCATTTAGATAACTTATGACTTATTTCGATAACATTAGCATTCTTTAATGAGGGCTGCACTATTCGTAATACGAACGATGACGTTGGCGCTAGTGGTTACTCTGTAGACCTATGCTTTTCAACCTTCCCGAAGGGCAACAATGCCAAAACTCTGAAAAAGGACCAGTGACACTGCTCGCTAAGAAATATGGCATATTTATCGATACATCGTTTGGAGAAGTTGATGTATCACCAAGATCCCCGTCACGTTGCAAGAACTTTCGCAGTCTTCCAGCCAAGTGTCTTCCAATAATGCTGGAAGTTAATTTTCAAGGCAATGTGGATACCGGGATCCTTAACCACGATGAGGTAGCACAACGATCCCAGTCGTCTTAAAATAATAATAATAATAATGAACACAGGTTTACGGAGACCCTGCAACACCCCTGTCGGTCGGTTTAGCTTAGCAAGTAATACGCAATAACTCCTCACAGATTAGCTACGATTACCGTAATATTGCTAACTGCACGGAATTGTTATTATTAGTACCAGTCAACAGAATTGTGCCCCTCCGAGAGGAATTAATTTTGAGATCATGTGTTCCTAATGCATGAAAGGATCCGAGGTAGCCTTCGCTTCACAAAGACATATAACACAAAAGAAACGACAGTAGTAAAGCCTCAAGAATCCCGTGAGTGTACCAGATTAAGAGCAGAACACCACAATTTGTTATAAATACGGTCGCCAGTCCCAATGGACAACAATTAAATATTTGTTTGGAACTTGAATATAGTTATGCAGTAAGAGAAATGTTTCTTTCCAAATCTTTTAACAAGCATGGTAAGGACAGACTTTAAATAGAACACTACTTGAGGTTAAGTCACTGTTGTAAGACAGTAATCACAATAATCTACACTCGAAGTTGACAATTGGATAAATATTAAGTATAATAAATTTGGTTCCTGTAAAAGTTTGTACTCCAAGAAACTATTAAAGCTCTAAAGCTCTGTGTAACAGCGTCAGCTCTTTCATTATTAAAAAAAAATCCAAACACCTAATATGACAATGTTTGTCTCATATATTTTCAAAATGGAGTAGTTTAGTAATGGGCAGATGAGTATTCTGTACTAATTTTTTGAGATTAATCAAACAGCAACTTTCTATCACAACTAGCATCAAATATTCAAACATACGTTAATTTTCAAGACAATGTGATTACCGAAATCCTGTAAGACGTTACCGATATTTTATCTATTTCATTAACTGCTGTAATAAGCCTACTTTGTGCTGACTTATATGCACATAAATATTTCAGTGCTGCAGTTGTTTTAAAATATACACATGCTGTACAAAATGTGAAACCTTAATCTGTACGGTATTTTAACTAACAAAAAAAGGAAGGATTTAATTCTGTTCTTTTATAAATGAATATGTTTTACGAAAGATCTAAGCCAGACCCCTCGATTATTTTCATCAGGACACTCGGAATACATCACTTTAATCGGATAAGAATCATGTACAGGGCGGTTAAAGAGCACTTTTCAAATTTGTTGTGATTATTTGTTTTATCTGAGTTTCAGTCTGTTATTGCAGTACTAAAAATATTGTCTACTTTACCTGTGGCTTGATGGCGAAATATTGTCCATTTATGGCTTCTTGCGTCGAATTAACTTGAACAATATGCAACAAGTATAACGCTAGCAAACGTACAAAAATTATTCCGTGCAATTTAATATTATGGTTTGACCTCTGCCAACCACATATCGTTGGCACTGTTCTCTGTTCAGCGTCCATACAAACACTCTTCCCCAACAAACTTTTTAGCCAGGTTAACCGACAACATGGGGCGATTTTTCCACCTCTTCGTCTCTTCTCCTTGAGGTGGGGAATATAAATGAATATAATTTACAAACGAAGCCAGAACCTCTAAAATATTATTAATTTGCATATCATTTAACAAAGTAAGTGTTACAAAGCCAGGAATTTTGACATGAAATTTTGAGTAGTAAATCACAAATTATCAGTAGCTTAACATACATGTACAAACAATTTAAAGATATATACACGTCAAAAGTAACAGATTTAGGACACGTCATTTATGGACAGTACAAGAATTATAAATCGCGAAAACAGGTAAGGAAAATTAAATTATGGTGTCACTACGTTGTCAGAAATGTCTGCACAATAACACGTGGGTTTTCTTCGGGCAACTGATGCTGTCACGAGTGTAAGTGGCTTGAACTGTTAACATTAAAAATGTTATTACTTGGCGATTTTGAACTATCTAGCGGCGAAATTCCAACCGTCTACCTTCATCTCGAGATCGAAGTTATTGAATGAGCTGTAATTGATATGAATGGAACCCGTGCATTCATAATAACCAACATTTGTATTGCATAAGTGATATGTGCAAATACTGGACTTGTGCTTGTTGAAACTCTACTTTTCGCAGACTGAATAATGTCTTCTACTTCATTTATCTTCTGGTTGATGTCGATAGCAAACATACAAGCTGAATGTAAAACGCGACAGATACATATCGCACTTGTTGGACTGAAGTGATCTGTCTGAAGACCGGTTTGCTGCAGGTTTCCTAATGACTTGATACTTACAAGCATTTTTATCTAATAAGTATATAATTCAAATTATGAGTATTACACAGGTAGACAATGTCGCAATTTTAATTTAAATCCCAAAGAAGCATTTTGGATTTGGCTTTTGTCGTTACTTATGTGTACTTCATTACTGCTTAAATAACTGAACTACTTTAATCCTTAAGCTCGAAGTAATGGAACCCGTATTTATTTTGACTGATTCTGCCGTCGATTATTAGTGGAACGTCATCATACTGAATTAAAAATCAATTTAGAGTATCTTTCACAAGTTCATTTCAATTCGTGAACCAGTTTATGGCGTATAAGGCCATCTTCAGACTTTACTGTTTATCTCAAAGAAGTTGCAATGCTGTGATCCACTCTTGAAAGATATCCTACTCGTTACACTAATATTCACTCACATAAAAATTATTATATTTCGCTCTACTGTGGTAGTACAATTAAAATGTTCCAATAGAACAATAATCCATAAATACACAGGAAGGTGAATCAGGAAAAAAAAAATCTCAAAAATCTATGAGTAAGACATTTCAAACAATTAATCATTCCTTGAAGAAATTACTTGAGAGAATGCTTAAAAATATTTTAAATAACTTAAATCCTGGGAGGTAATGGCTATCATGAAATAAAAGTATAGCTGTGAACTGTACAGCTTTACACATTCATTAACAACTCCAGTCTAAAGATCACTGACCGAATTATTGACCGTGATGTTTCGACGAGTGTCGTACTCGTCATCTTATAGGCGCAGATGACGAGTATGACACTCGTCGAAACGTCGCAGTTAGAAGACACTAACACATCCGGTTGGAAGCCCGAAAACTCTTCATCAATTATATACGCCGGGAAAGCACACTTTCACAGGTCACGATAATACTATGTTGTGAGGAACGGATTGACATTTCAGTCACCTCGATTCATCATGTGTCACATTTCCTAGTACGCACAGAGCTGTCACTGACCTTGATAACTTCAGTCATGACTGATGATATCAACGCTTGTAAGGCGAGAACAGTGTCCTTCATGCAGCCGTCCGTGCTGCCTTCAGTTGGTTCTATGTGGGGTGGCAGCTCTGCGTATGCATATGCCGTATATTTGTGATTGGTGATCTGGCAGGACATCACAAATGGCTGTGATCCAATGATAGCAAAGAAGACACGGGATTTAGCAGCAACATGGCGTCTTGCATTAACTTGCTGAAAAATGACACCTTTGACGCCGTACAAAAAAGGTATGGCCATGGATTGCAGGATATCAAACTGCTCACAACGGCATGAACATTTATCTATTAAAAGGGATTGATTATTGTATTTAGGATGATCTGACGGCACCGTATTTAGCTTGGGGAAACAGTGACATAACGCTTGTTTGTAGAAGCGAGCATGTAGTATTCCAGATATGCCTAGATAAAAACTTTCTTATGTATATGTTTGTTTTGTAATTTATATACGTGTTAACAATTGTGTATTTGTATATTTCGTAATAATGTTTTCTTTATTCGTGAGTAATTTTGCTGTAAAGAAATTTTAATTGCACTGGGTGTACGTCGTTAGGAAAAATAGAGATAGTATCTTTGTCAGAGATTCGCATTGTGTTGAGTGTTATCTTTGACGGGCGAGTGAGCGCGGGTGTGCGCTAACAGAGAGTGGGAGTGGTGTGCTGTCGCGTGAAGCGAGAGGAGGGACATCCTAAAGGCGGCAACGGGCAGTGTCGTGTCCCAGGTTACCAGGCCTATGTTGGCGGAGTACTAAGTTGTGGCACGTTTATCCAATTACGAGTGAGGGCAGATGTCACTGGCTTTCATCTCATCAAGAGCCTGCCCTGTAATTGCTCATTAAATGGAAGTGCGCCCGTACCTTCAACTTCAGCATTTTCGACGACAGCGCGGCCGGCTTCTCAACAACGAGGAGATACTGTAAGACCGCTCCAATGTTTAAGTAATTTGTGAGGCGTTTACCCAGAACTCTTATGTTTTGTGGTTGAAATAATAACGATCTTCTGAAATTAATTAGTTGTTTATTATCGCAATTCATTATTATCTGTGTAGGGTCCTATTCTGTCCAGTGAAGTGAAAACCGAGTGTCGATGCTAAAACAAATTAATTATTTCACGTGCCAAGCCAAGAAAACTTAATTTTTAGAAGTTCATATTCTTTGTGTGATTACATTAATTTGGTGATGAATGATAGGCTGGCACTAATGAAAATTTAAAGATAAAACTTTAAATTACTAGTATTAAGTTTGTAATGCTTTGTACTGTTCTTGTTGTGTGTTCTCCTGATGGTTGGCTCGTATTTCGGCGTTTTCATGTTCAGAGATTCCATTGCACTTGCTTTGACAAATTGGTGGGAAGTTCAGTATTAATTAAGTGCAAGTTAATCAAAGTTGTTTCGTTTTCCTGCTAATGAGGCAAAATAATACAGGTGAGTAAGTGTTAATATGAGGTGACTTCAATTGTTGGGTGCGTTACTTACCTCCAATCAATCAGTCAAACAGATTTATCAGTGACTAGCTGAAAACCCGGCGTTGCCCGGGTATTTATTTATTTATTTATACCTGCCTTGAGTTAGTACTTCTCCTATGCCTTTTCTCTGTCCATTTCCTTCTTTCTGAAAATATTATTGGAGAATATATAGGAAACGAAGTTTAAATACCAATTAAATTAATGTAATTAATTTCACTTATTTTTGAGGAAATGTCGCTGATAAAGCGGAACTGAAAAACATTCCAATCAGATTGCAGAAGTCTATGCACTTACCGTTTATCAGGAAAGTAAGTAGTGTAGATCAAATCACACGTAAAAATGTACTCGTTTCGAAGAATCCAATCACGAGATTCAACATTAATGATTCTAATAATATCACAGATGGATCACTTGATGTAATGCGCGAGACATCAAATCGATTTTTTAAAGAGATGTATTAAAATAAATTTATTTTTACTGCTTTATTTATTTATTCTTATATTTCCATATTCGTATGCTTAACCTTACAGAGAAAGAGCTGAAGACATTATAGCACGCATAGACCACAGATATGGTCTGTGGCATCACGTTTCGCTGTATGTAACGTCCTTACTATAGAGTCGCAAACGTCAACGCTGGCCTTCAGTCCGAATTTTTTTATAATATGAAGACTTTCAACCACCATATCTACCATCCCCTTATAGCTATCGGCATGGAACTGCTATGGTGTACAGCGGGAGACTTCGGACAACAATGACACACAGACCATTCGTTTGAGTTCTGTAGTTTTCGTTGCAGTGCACAATATTAACACACACACACGTAAATTTTTATATACACCGATAACTTTCCATCCCAATATACTCCACTCTTTTATCATTATCAACCCTCAAGCAACAACGCAACCAATAAAACCATTTTCAAAGAGTAAATATAATTTTCGAAGAGTATTTTTTGTTCCGAATTTCGCGTTATATTCTTCAAATTACAAAATATCTATAAGATCGCTATAAAACCGTGCCTAAAACCTTCCTCAGGTATAAATTAATAACTGCACAAATAGTTAAGTCTCTGCGTCTTGTCGTTCGCACGTGATAAGCGTACACCGAACAGACATTCACATTAATATGTGTAGATAAATAGGTATCCGATCGCCATAAAACCGTGCCTTCCACGGGTAGACATTAGCTCTTTAGGTCTTGTGGTTCAGACCTGATAAACGTACACCGAACAGACATTCACATATATTTATTTTTTACTTTAATTTTATTTAAAGTCAGCAAATCATACTTCATTATTTTCGTAGAAAGTACAGTGGAACTTGTATGTCGCAATCTGCTTTTGTGTCACACCTAACAAAGAGGTTAGTAGTTCTTTAATTTCACGTTCCACAGATAGAGCTCTACTGGGCTGGCGACCGTATTTAACCGTTTCTAAATTAATTACTTTATCAATATTTCTGTAGTTACTGTGTGCTTCATTTTCCTACGCGCTTCAGTACATACGTGTTCGATACTAACTGTTCCAACTTTCAACTGGTTCATTTCAATAGAGGGCAGAGAAGGAGGCACGGATTATTTGTTACGATAATTCGTTTCGGCAACTATCCCTTACTATCTGTCTTTTTTAAGGACAATAATTCGGAAAAAGTAGCCTTCTACAAATTCTTTGTAGGCAACACTAATCACGGTTCTTTAACAAACAGTTAACTGGTAGGAAAGGGGGGGGGAGGTTACAGTACGACAAGCAGACAGCTTCGGATGCCCGTGAAATGGGATTCTCAAGCCCACCCACTGTCGGCGCTCTTATTGACGGAGCAGGTGCAGAAGCAGCATGACAGAAATACGGTTACGAGGACGTGGGAAAGCACTGAGGAACCACGTCACGCCACTTCCTATGGCGTTGGCTATAGAAGCATCTTTACGCCAAATGCAGCGAGCCCTCGCACCTTGGTAGGCGTTTACAGACCACTAACTGAACAACGCAGCACACTTCTCAATGACTCCGCCCTTAAAATTTCAACCATTCTCAGTGCTTTTTCTTGTGCGAATACAGTCACTGAGATGCCTTCAATGAAGCCTTTCAGCATTAACTGTCGCACTGCCGAAATCCTCATCGTAATCGAGCAGCATAACTGATCTATGTATTGCATATATCACATAGTCTCATTGGTTGGACGGTGCTGTTCGTGCACACATCTGCAAGTCACCCTGCAGGTGTGATATAGTTACGCTGATTCGAAAAATGTTCAAATGGTTGTATAGCTTATGGGACTTAACTACGGGGTCATCAGTCCCTAAACTTACAAACTACTTATGAACTATCTAAACCTAAGGAGTTGGGATTCGAACCCCCGACAGTAGTGGCCGTGCAGACCATGACTGGAGCGCCTCAGTCCCCTCGGCCACCGCGGCCGGCTTACACTGATCCCTTACATTCAGTTTATAGCGATAGCGATAGCTGGAAAGCGTTACGCTACGATAACTCTTTAGAGATTCAACCTGCCGGCCGAAAGGTTTCAAATGCAAATCATATATGCAGAATAGACCAATTTACATATGCTGCCTATACGTCCTTATATCTATAGTCTGCCTCAACTTCTATATGATCTAAGCTGAGTTCCGTGAAATAATAACCCTTTCCTTCATTTGCAACACATGTACGTGTAAATTAATTTTTGTAGAAGTCGTACTGAATGAAAATGGTCCGTGAGAATTCGTTTGATAGTTGCATAAAATGAACATTCAGTCTTATTTCAGTAAATATCAAAACACCTTGAGTGAAAAAAGTCATCCCATACCCCTTAGTATCAAGTCGAACCTCCATTTCTCCGGAGAAGCGCTTTTCTCGACATAGCATGGACTCAAAAATTCCAAATTCTGCTGCAGTCAGACACTCCTGGCCATTAACATTGCTGCACGAAGATAACGTGCTACAGACGCGAAATTTTTATCAGACAGGAAGAAGATGCTGTTATGAGTAGCTTTTCAGATCATTCACACAACGTTGGAGCCGGTGGCAACACCTACAACGCGAGGAAAGTTTCCAAGCGATTTCTCATACACAAACAGCAGTCGACCGGCGTTGCAGGGGAAACATTTTTGTGATGCCTGGTGTAAGGATGAGAAATGTGCACCATCAAGTTTCCGACTTTGATAAAGGTCGGACTGTAGCCTATCGCGACTTCGGTTTATCATATCGCTACATTGCTGCTCGCGTTGGTCGCGATCCAATGACTGTTTGCAGAATATGGAATCGGTGGGTTCAGGAGGGCAATACGGAACGCCGTGCTGGATCCCAATGGCCTCGTATCACTAGCAGTCGAGATGACAGGTATCTTATCCGCATGGCTATAACGGATCGTGCAGCCCCGTCATGATCCCTAACATATGGGGACGTTTGCAAGACAACAACCATCTGCACGAACAGTTCGACGGCGTTTGCAGCAGCATTGACCATAATCTCGGAGACCATGGCTGCGGTTACCCCTGACGCTGCATCACCGACAGGAGAGCCTGCTTTGGTGTACGCAACGAAGCACTTTTGTGCACGAATGACAAAATGTTTTTGGATGCATCCAGGTTCTTTTCACAACATCACGATGGTCGCGTCCATGTTTGGCGACATCTTGGTGAACGCACATTGGAAGCGTGTATTCTTCATCGCCATACTGGCGTATCACCCGGCGTGAGGGTATGGGGTGCCATTTGTGACACGTCTGTCACCTCTTGTTCGCATCGACGCACTTTCAACAATGGCCGTTACATTTCAGATGTGTTACGACCCGTGTCTGTACCCTTCATTCGATCCCTGTGAAACTCTACATTTCAGCAGGATAATGCAAGACCGCATGTTGCAGGTCCTGTGTAGGCCTTTCTGGATAAAGAAAATGTGCGACTGCTGCCCTGGCCAGCATATTCTCCAGATCTCTCACCATTTGAAAACATTTGTGCATTCCGAGAGACTTTGGCGATTGTAGCAGTTCAATTGCTACAGAGCGGCTCCTGGAGCATTCTGCTAACGCCCCTGGCCACCAAACTCTCCAGACATGTAAATTATTGAGGATATCTTGGATGCCTCCCTACCTGCTCTCCACGAGTGTACCATGTATATCGGGAATTCGGTAAAACTTCAAATCGTTCGCCCCGTTCGTAATGACTGTGTGGACATTCCTACAGGTCCCGTGGCGCCAATTTCCTCCGTTACTATTTGAGACATTATCGAGTCCATGCCACGTCATGTTGCGGCACTCCTGCGTGCGTGCTCTTGGGGCCCAACATGATGTGAGAGATGTGTACAAGTTTCTTTGGTTCTTTAGTGTATTACCATTTCAATGAATGCAACCTGTGACCTGAATTCTATAAACTTTAAATTTGTTGAGGTAGCTGCCACCACAGCGTAGCATAACCTGTGATGTTTTTGCCTCCCCAGGCAACGAAGTCTCTATCTAAATATAATGACGTAAAATAAAATTTTAAATACAGGTATTGCTGTTTACTGTATCAACCTTCTGAAGAAGTGTTACTTGTCCCCAACTATGTTAAAGCAGTAAACGTAAACGCTTATAATTTAAATCTAAACATACATGTATTTCCCATATATAATCCAGAATTCTGGACTCACGTTAATAATATGCTAAAAAATTATAAAGAGCAATCCAACACAAGAATGGAAAAGAACTTGGTATACTTTTCAGCTTGTTACCTAAAAAAAGGCAAACTAGAACAATATTCGAGGAAATGATCACAAATGTTGTAGCAGAAATTTAAATTATACAGACATAAACTTTACAATAGCCGACGTGTGCCTATTAGAAAAAAGTATTTAAGTATTATGTTATGTACTCCAGTAAAACCTTTCGATTTAATTGGAATAAATAGCTATTACTAATGCTGCCTCCAGAATAGCCATGTTGAGGATTTTATTGTACCTTGTAATGCTTTATTTGGCATACAAAAATTTTATGGAAAATGTAATTGTAGATCTAAGCAATGTTCTATACAGCGTAAAAGTAGGAAATTCTCGGCAGATCAGAGTAGCACATGATTTATGTAATATTGTTCGTTAAAAGTTCATATGTTCGTAAAGCTTATGGGACTTAACTGGGACGGTCTTCAGTCCCTAAACTTAAAAACTACTTATGAACTAACTTATATTAAAGACAACACAATCATCTATGCCTGAGGGAGGATTCGAACCTCCGATGCGCAACGTGGCGTTCCAGACCGCTCTGCTACTCCCGCGCGGCATTGTTTGTTGTAAGCAGCCAATGTTAAACGGGTTGCTCACTTTCTGACATTAGCAGGCAAGAGTATGTAATGAATTACTTACGGTAATTTACATGATTCGCCCAACTTTCTAAATTACGGCATAAATTTAAATCTCACGTAATAAACCATCCAATTTACGCAGTTTTGAATAGGATGATTAGTGCTTACCAAGACCTATCAAAATTTCAGCACGATAAGTTAAATAAAAGTCGTATGCGTTTCAAAATAACTGCTCCGTCCCAGCAGTCAAATCCTTGTTCATAAAATAAAACATTTACGATGCCATCAGAACATAGAGTTATTATCATTTGACATTAAAATTATTTATACGAAAACGCTCAAAATTGGTGGAAATATTTTAAGTCTTTTCGAAAAGGACATTTCCGATTAACAGCTTACTGATTGTAGTATAATATAATATTTTTAGTGTAATATAATTATTTAGAATTAAATAGAGAAGTGTATCAACGACCTGACTTTCTTGTACTGGGCAATCCACTAATCTGTAGTTTGACGAAAATCTTCAAACATTCCTCAGAATAAACTTGTATTTTCTTACAAATTTCTCAGCTGCTGCTCTAAGTGTCCCTTCGTAATTATCAAACGTAGATCAGGTTTTAGTACTTTACTGTGGACCCAGTAACGGTAGAGATCACTTTAAAAAATTCAATGAGCTTTATGAAAAAATTTACCTAACACTGGTGAACTCGAAACGAGATCCATCAATTACGATATCTGGATTTAGCTTGAACAGAAGTTAACTACAGCATGCCCTTTAACATTTTTCGCTGACAGACCTGCACAGTCCAACAGCTTTCTGAAGGCACCCTATATCTCAAAAAAAAAAAAAAAAAAAAAACCCTTTCTTTAACCATCCGTACGCAGAAAATTAACTCTCAGCTATTTTGTAACCGACCACAAAGAAAAGAAATATTTTTCCATTCCATTTTTAGGCCCTTTCTGTTACGGAATTCCTCTCCTCAGAAACAAGTACAACCGCAGTGTAGCATTATTCACAAAAATAGCCTAATAATTCATTTAAGACCAGTACGCTGCACCTTGCAAAAATCATTGTGACACAGGTCCGTTTTATTTCATAGGAAAAACAGGGTGAGCTTTCTCAATAAGATGAAACAAAAATATCTTGTCAAGAAAATGTACCAATATTTACAACTCCCTTTTGCCCTTCGTTAATTAATTACAAGTGAGAAATCCGAAGATCGTGTTATTCTACACAAGGAGAAAAAGGCCGGAGTTCCTACGTTCTTCAAGAATTAGAAATATTTAAACATTACATTTTAAGTAGGGGAAAACTCTTAATGAAAAGGTGCAATTACATAATAAAAGAAAAGTTAAAGGCTTAAATCGGTACTCACTGATGGCTAAGGTTAAATTTTTCTTCGTCTTATTTCTCTTCGTATTCGTATTGAAATTATATTTCCCTCTGTTTTTTATTATTTAATTGCAACGCAATCATCGTTGAAACGTGCTGTGGATGTAAATTTCCAAATGTTAACATATAAAATAGTTTTATTGCACAGATATGCTAATATTTTATTAAAATATACAGTCTTATCACCGTAAAAGTTTTATCTCTGGCAGGTTTAACCAAGCTTTCTTACTGGATCTGTTTCGCGTCCACGTTGTGGCAATTCTAGCGTACGCCCAATACTGCCATTTCTCCGCCATCAAAGCCCTTAGCGTTGTGCTTGACAATAGTGTTAACATTCTCACAGGGTAGCAGTGACCCAGTGTTTAATGTTTTAATTTTGACAATTTCTTTCGTTGCAAGTATACTGGACGAAAGTGATGTTGTGGTCTCGTGTCACATTTCTTTTATATGTCAGTAGTCTCATATATAAAAGTAGCTGAAAATTCGTCGTGACGCGGTACTTTTTTATCCCACTCTTAAATGAATGCATCTGTCCCTTCTTTTTCTCTCCCTACCCAACTTCTCTTTCATTTTCCCTCTGTCCCGCTCACCCCCCCCCCCCTCTCTCTCCATCACTCTTTGACATACGACTATTTATTCCGACAAGAGGATCCAACTTTGTGTTGCCTGCGCCCTGCAAATAACGCCACATTTCAGTTGTATTTTAGATCGTGCTGAGAAGGCAGCGGCGAACCTAGTGATCTGCCCTCTGTCTTAGCTAATGACTAAGCAAGTGTGACCGAAGTTTTAAATTTTTTTGAATTATCTTGACTATGGCCTAAGCCGGTTATAGTGTTTCACAGAGTGACTGCCTGATCATTTTCTGTGATCATCCATTACGATTAACACATGCAGCTTATGTGACATACTTTACACTACTTACTCGGAATAGCGTTCGATCCTTTATACGGCAATGTAGCACAAACGTACCTATTCTTGGTTGAATATTATTTCACTACTTTACATAATCACTTTAGGATATAAACACCAGTGTTTGCTACTTACAGGTTACGTAAAGCTGCATTTGAGTTTACTAACAATTGCGTAGCAATACTTGTGTAGTTTTGCATGATGTTCCCAGTCAGCCTCAGAGTTTTCATGATACCACGTTGGTGTTTTAGTACAGCTTTTAGTGTCATAATACTTGGTTTCTAGCGCTTGACTCATTTATTTATTTTTGTGGCGCTATCTATAATGAGTTGTATAGTGCTACAATTTTTCATTTGCAGAATTTCTCCGAATAAATGTAACATACATCCACTATTAACCAACTAATGGATCTAACACGGCGTGTAAAAACTCTGCCAGTTCTGCTTTTGAATTTTATGATTGGTGCTTGTCTTTGATGTATACACTGCCCTGTCATCGCATCGAGTCTTTTACTTATTTGTTCTATTGTTCCTTATCTTTCTTATACAATGTTCACTTTCACTGTGTACTTGTAGTCCCTACATATGGCCTTAGTTCGGTAAACTTTTAATCCAATATCTGGTTCCTGGCTTTAATGTGTGGTTTTATTCTATTCGGTTCATTGGGCACATACAGTGCCATTAGTAGTGTACACTAGTATGTGATGTTAGATCGATTCGACGTCCTGTCATTATACCAGATTCATGGTTTTATTTTGGTTTATCTAGTGGATGTTTGCAAACACATTTTGAGCCTATAAAGATATGTAACTGTGTGCAAATAGTCGTATATACCAGTGTGGTATAATGATAGGTTTTATGGTAACTTCGTTAATTCGTAGACATTCCCACTAGGCTTTGTAGATTATTTTGGTATGCATGCCGAGCCCCATCATTTACTCTGTGACTTGTGGGCCTTTCCTTTTTACAATTTTACGATTCATATAGAATTAGTATACTTTAATAGATGTTGAGTGATGTGAATTTATAGGTAATCCCTCTTTTCGTATGTGAATGTTTAGGAATAATACCATTTGATTATTTGTTTTTGTCCACTGTCCCTGTTATCAAAGTATTAATGTTTGTAATCCTATCGGATCAAACTGCGTGGTCATCAGTCCGTAGCTTACAAACAACTTAAACCTAGGTAAACTAGTCTACAGGACAACACACACACCCATGCCCCAGGGAGGACTCGAACCTTCACGGCGAGCACCCGCGCGCTCCGCAGGGAGACCATTTTATTTCCACAAAGCTTTTTTTTTTTTTTTTTTTTTTTTTTTTTTTTTTTTTGTGCTTGAGCGTTTGACAGTTTTATTATCACAGTTCTTATATACTTGGCTTCCTAATAGATGCTTAATAGAATTCCTAGTACCTCTATGATTATTATGATTATTACACCTGACTACATTTCAGTGGAAATTCGGTATGGTGTAAAGCATAACTATGATAATAATACAAGCAAGGTACCCGATGCTAAAACCACTCTGTATTAACCTTACCCTTGACAATTGTTATGTATATATTACATTATTCTACAACTGTTACAACTGTCCCTATACAGACGAGATAGTTAGTTTCATATTCGCCATACAGTTACAAAATTAGTGCCCATAAAAAACATTTACCCATACGTTGATCAATATTAATAATTCCAAGTTATTTCCTTACTGGTATTATGCTTGTAACTTAATTTAAAAAAAATCCCGTACATTTATGTTGTTGTTTATTATTGTTATTGTCTGATGCAGGATCTGAAGATGAGATTATTTGAATCTCGAAACATGTAATTGATTGAAAAATTTTGAAAAATAATGGCGGAAGGTTTCCATTTGCCAAATTAGTACATCGCCGTCGTCCTGTCATCCATCTGAGATGGATATACAGAGAATAGTACAAACGTGGTTCAATGAACCCTCTGCCAGGCACTTAAATATGATTTGCAGAGTTTCCCATGTATATGTTGAAACTGTATGAGGAGAATTTGGGACTGTATGGAACATGTGTAACGGCTTCCCAGATTTGGAAAATGCAGGTGTGCTCTATCCTAATACCGAAAGATGCGATTTTTGTTAGCTTTTTCGATGTATATACAGAGTGTTCCAGCTATCTTGTCCACCCTAAGTATCTCTGGAACAATAAAAGCTGTTGGAAAACGACTTTCACGCGATTACGGGCAGCATAGGGTTCACGCCTGAGCCTCAGGACGTGCGCTAGCAGCGTATTTCGGGTTTTTCAAGCGTCATCTTCTCATCGCAATATCTCGGGATGTAATTGGAATATTGCGATGCAATCAACGTCATTGTTTATGTGATTGGTCATGCTAGTGCTGAAGAAAAAATATAGGGTGTCCATTAAAAAAACATAAGTTAGTGTTAAAAAACATTTGCTATGTTTTAGAATGTTTCCAAATATGTACATTGATGCTGGTGAAAGTCGTTTTCCAATAGTTGTTATTGCTCCGGAGATATTTTGGTGGCCGAGATAGCTGGGACACCCTATGTATATATACAGGGTGTTTCACTAAGTGTGTTTACCTCTGTAACTTATAAAATAATAGGTGACGGGAAATTTTAATGCGGTAGGTCAACACAAGAAATTTTATACTTTCTGCGGAGCTATGAACATAGTTTATTGTATCATTTTCTAAAGAGTTACAGCACAAAGGTATAATTTTTTTAATGGAACAATAGTTTTTCTATAGTGCTTTGGAATAGTTGAAACCAGCTGCGTCCAAATCAGTTCAAACTACATTCCTATGACTGTTAATTTGGGAGCTACAACCCTCCAAAGTTTAGGGGGCGGAGGCTACGACAGCGGAGCTGACTGGCTGGTGGTCATGAGACAGTGGGCCGTGCCCCAGGGGATAGCCACTCGGCCAGTCAGCTACGCTATCGCAGCCTCCGGCCCCGGAAATTTGAAGGGTTGTAGCTCCCAAACTAACAGTGATAGGCATGTAGCTTAAATTGATTTAGTCGCAGCGGGTTTAAACGAATCCAATACACGATAGAAAAACTATTGTTCCATTTAAAAAAGTGTATCTGGGTGGTGTAACTCTTTGAAAAATGATACAATAAACTATGTTCATAGCTTCACAGAAAGAGTAACATTTCTTGTGTGGACCTACCGTATTAAAATTTCCCGTTACCTATTATTTTATAAGTCACAGAGGCAAACACAAATTCAAATTCTCAAATGTTAGTTTTGTCTATGGGACTTAACTACGGGGTCATCAGTCCCTAAACTTACAAACAACTTATGAACTACTTACGAACTAGGACGGCACAAATATCCATGCCCGAGGGGGGATTCGAACCCCTGACCGTAGTGGCCGTGGAGACCGTGACTGGAGCGCCTTAGTCCCCTCGGCCACCGCGGCCGGCAGGCAAACACACTTAGTGAAACACCCTATATATTGTGTGTAGAGAGGGGGGTGGTTGAACCCTAAATTACCCCTCTGGCTACTCCCGTATAATTGATCCATTTTAGGTAATTTCGATAATCTTAAGAAAATCACCCTTAGGTGGTGTTGAAACCATGATAATTCTACCGTTTTAATCTTCTTAACAACGTCTTAAAGTGAAATAACAATAATAATAACGGTTGAGCGGCAGTAGTTTCCGGTGTGGCGCCCTGCACAGGTGGGGTCATGCACAGAGGCGGCGGCACCTGGGGGTCCCCAGAGAGGCTCTCCAAGCCTGCGGCGGGCCACACAATGGCGCTTTGTGCTCGCGAGGCGAGGACAGCGCGACGCCCCCCCACTGCCGTCTACCCAGCAACACCTTGCCACCAGCCCACCGAAACCTAGCAGTCGGTTCAAGTCCTGCCAAGGAAGGTGTCACAGCTTACCTGAAGTGGACACATCGGTCCTCTAAGTCACCATATGCAACTAACTAACCGATTTGGAGAAGCAGCTTCGTAGAGTCAGTTTGTGTAGTGGGACGAACATCGACTATCTTCCTGTATCAGCCCTGTACGATTTAAAGCTAAGACTGTTTAGACTTAAATATCATGAAATTGCATATATTTATATTGTATATATATATTCTAATGTGATTCTTAAAACGTTTTGTATGTTTTCTGTATGTTTCACTTACAATCGGGGTGCCGCTATGAACAAGGGCATCGTCGTCGCCGCCGCGGGAAACATTGCTGTATCTGGGCGCTATCAGTATTTAACCGACGAATACGGGGCTAAAATTATCCGTTTGGCTTTGCTTCTTTCTTCAATATAACTTTCTCTGTCTGCCTGATTTCTAGTATGGAGCCTTCTTATTCTTTTTACAGACTGCCTTGACTGTGTCATTCCACCAAGCTGTCTGCTTGTTCCTGCCTTTACACATTACAGTTCCAAGACATTCTCTAGCTGCTTCCAGTAGTGTGTCCCTGTACCTTGACCATTCCTTTTTCAGTGACTGTAAATCATTACATTCAACTAAGTGGTACCTTTCTAAGATCATTTTTCTGTATTTGTGCCTAATTTCCTTCTCTTGAAGTTTCTCCACTCTTATTCTTCTACACATGGACCTGTCTTTCACAAAACCAATTTCACTGGAGATTAAATAATGATCAGTAACATCAAAGAACCCCATGAAAACACGTGTGTCCTTAACTGTCTTCCTGAATTCCTGGTTTATCATTATGTAGTCAAAGACAGATCTAGTTCCCTTTCCAAGTATAGCGGTGAATGTCCTTATTCTTAAAGAAAGAGTTTGTCATAAGTAAGCTCATACTTGAACAGAAGTCCAAGAACTATTTTCCGTTCCTGTTGGCCTCCATATCCTCTCCAACTTACCCATAACCTTTTCATAACCTCTTTTCGGTTTCCTATCCTGGCGTTGAAATCACTCATTCTTATTCTTCATTCTGGCAACTACATCACTAAGTGCGTTGTAAAATCTGTACGTCTCATCTTCATCTGCCGCTTCACAGGGTGAGTACACTGCCACAACCCTAATTTTCTTGCTGGAGATGGCCAAATCTATCCACATCAGTCGTTCATTTACATACCTTATTGCAATTATGTTGGATTCGATTGCTTTCCTGATGTAAAATCCTACACCCCACTGTGCTCTTCCACCTTTGACTCCTGACAGGTAGACCTTGTATTCTCCGACTTCGTCCTCTTTCTCTCCCCTTACTCTAACGTCACTAACAGCTAAAACATCTAACCCCATCTTACGTGAAGCCTCCGCCAGCTCTACCCCCCCCCCCCCAGTATAATACACATTGATATTAAAAGCTCCCCATCTCATTCCAGATCGTTGGCCAAGTCGTATCGGAGGATCCCTAGTCTGTGAATTAGAGGTGGGACTCCATCACCTCCAAAGGTCCGAGGCATTTTGCTGTGATTGTTGCCAGCATGATATTGAAGTACCTGGGAAGCAGGTTGCAAGACTTACTTGTCCAGGGCCCCACTGTGTTTTACCCCTAACGGTTGAGGGACTAACCGGTGGACTAGGTAGACTTTGCCGTCTGAGCACAAAGGTGGCCACGACTCAATATGTCCGAGATGCCCAACCTTATTCCAAACTAACTGGTATCCCAACTGTCGGGACCACTTACTTCTCCACTCATACGATGCCAGTGGTTCATGAACTAGGACATGACTTCAGGAACCTACACCATGAACCACACGGTAGGGATCACTTGTAAGTGATCTCTACCATAAAAAATTAACATTAGAGATCACTTGTAAAATTTTTTAATGAGCTTTATGTAAAACATTACTTACACTTGTGAACTCGAAACGAGCTCCATTCAATTACGAGATGTGGATTTAGCTTTAGCTGAAGTAAACAACAGTATCTCCTTTAACATTTTTCGCAGACAGACATACACAGACCAAATAGTACCACCGTTTTCAACGCACCCTATATCTCACAAAAGCCCTTTTCTTTAACTATCCGTACGCAGAAAATTAACTCTCAGCATTTTTTTAACCAGCCTGTCTTTAGTATAAGGTAGTTCATAAGTAGTTTGTTGTTTTAGGGACTGATGACCCCGCAGTAAGTCCCATAAGCGTCTAAACATTTTAACATTTTTGTTAAATGCTTTCGTACCTGTTGCTTTATTCAAGCATTCACTTGACTCTGGCTGTCGATTCGAATATCCGACATTCATCCGTTATCGGAGCGTACACACGACTAAATTCTTCGTTTCAAAGGGCCGACCTGAGCTAATGACCACGATATTGACGTGACGTTTAACCCTAACAGTGTTTCTTCTCCCTTCCGCTCCCCCCTTCCCCCCAACCAATCACTGGTTTCACACAACCTCTCTCTCTCTGTCTCTCTCTCCCACAAACACACATTTTATAAGTATCATTTTTAAATCGATTATTTTTGTCAACATTCATTAACACTAAAAGTGGGCCTTTGCCATCGCCTTTTGACAGCTCGAAATTTAAATCAAAATAATGGCTTAATCATTCATGTGACACGAAAGATAAATAAACGAATTTTAGACGAGAAAAATCTCTAAATCCCTGGTCTCTTATGTCTCTTTCCGTATCTCTCACCGTTTCAGAGATATCTGCAGAAATAACACTGTCCTTGATTTTACGGTAATCAATACAGGCAAAGATAATACAGTAGTAAAAGGCGACAAACTACAAGGCAAAGTAGGTGATGGAACTTTAACGGAGAAAGATAATTAAAAGTTCAAAAAAAGACAAGTTTTATCCAAGTTAAAATCTGAAACAACAAATAATTTTCCATGTATGTTAAAATACGTCCATAGGGAATACGACATGTTAAGCGCATAGATAGCCCAATGGTAGAGTCGTAACTAAAAGTGATTCGTAAAACACGTCGATGAAAGGTTCATTTAAGATGAACATTAACAACAGCAAAATAAGGGTAATGGATGCTGAAGGAATTAGATTAGGTAACGAAACAATAAAGGAGGGAGTTGAGGTTTGTTACTTGGGCAGTAAAATAACAAATGATGGTCGCAGTACAGAAGACGTAAAATACAAAGTGGCAATGGGTAGAAAAGTCTTCTTGAAAAAGAGAAATTTGTTAACATCGAATATTGATTTAAGCCTAAGGAAGTCCTTTCTGAAGGAAGTTGTGTGGAGTGCTGCCTTGTATGAGAGTGAAACATGGACGATAAACAGTGCGGACAGGAAGAGGATAGAGGCTTTTGAAATGTGGTGCTACAGAAGAATGCTGAAGATTAGGTGGGTGGATCGCTTCACTAATGAGGAGGTACTGAACAGAATTGGGTAGAAAAGGAATTTCTGGCATACCTTGACTAAAAGAAGGGATCGATTGGTAGGACACATTCTTAGACATCAAGGAATCGTGAATTTAGCATTGGAGGGAAGTGTTTGGGGTAAGAACCGCAGAGGAAGACCAAGAGATGGATACAGTAAGCAGATTCAGACAGATGTAGGTTGCCATTCTTATGTGGAATTGAAGAGGCTTGCTCAGGATATGGTATTGTGGAGAGCTGCATCTCCGGATTGATGACCACAACAAGAACAACAACATGGTTATTATTAGTTTTATATAATAGCTGTGTTCTGACATCAAAGACAGCTGTGATTTTTCAAAGGTTCAAAATGGATGAACATAGTGGAAACAACAACCTTCTATGTTAGGACATATACGGTACACATGTTTAGTTAATAATAATAATAATAATAATAATAAACCGTTAGGGAAGGAGCATTTAATATTTCAACTGGGCAATGCTTATCTTAATTGTTTTTTGAGAGTAATAGGTGGAACATATCAGCATCGAAATCGATAGTCTATTTTTAAAATAAGGTACTACAGCTTTTTACTGTAAATGCAACTCTTAACTGTTTTTATAAGCTACAAACAATTAGTTGCGTACTTTGAGGATACAGCGCTCTCTCTTTTCGCATAAATGTTTTGCCCACAATACCTACGGTCAACCCCTCTATTCATGTTGTAATTAGTCATCGTGTATTAATATGTCCTTATCCACTGAGAAATTACACAACTGTGCATTCCTATAAAGAAACGTAGACCGTTGCTATACAGATAAGCCGTCTTTTTCTTTATTGTTACTCCATACTCTCATTTTTATCATTAGGTATTCTACTGTTACAGTTGTTAACATTGGACAATGTTTCATTCATAATAATTTCCTCCAAGAGTAAAGTTAGTGCAGTGTTTGGATTCAGAAATAAAACTGATTTATTCATTATTGCAATTCATTTTTTACTACCGAAATCGACAACAATAAAACCGAATTGTCACACATATGGAAATATCAAATTACTCGGTAATGGTGCAATCTCAGGAATTTGAAAACAGCGCTAAAGCAACTAATAAGAACGAATCGCTTCCTGGAAAGAGCTCTCAGCTTCTGAGGAAAGTTGCTTAGTTCTTGATTAATTATTTACTCACGTTAAGACTTGAGTGAGGTACACAGTAGCAGCATTTCACGAGCAAGAGCAAAGTTTGCAATTCTCTAACTTTCTCCCAGTTTGTTTTTCTAAAACAAAATTCTCCGGAAGTGCAAGTTAGAAAGGAGAGTCGCAATTTCCCTTTCGACGGCAGGAGAGCATTTGGACTTAACGTGTTCTGATCGTCATTACATTGATTGTTTAGATAACAACAGACCTCCATGATAATACAGAAAGTAGTATCTATAGCACTGTAACACGCTGTTTTCCACGTGTTTAGTGCTGTCGTCACTAAGAGTATACAAGAATACTAACTCTGTTATAGTGTAAGAGTCTTAAATATTGCGTACCTTGTTAGTCGCCGCTTCTTCCTAAGTTCATTTTTCCGTCTTTTAACAATATTTAATAATTCATATACTTAAGGGGCCCTACGTACTTTCATCAACATGAGAAAGCTACAAAATGAAATTAATTGTACCTGGGAAAAGTAACTCAACTACACTGATATGCAAAACGTAAGAATGGGAATAATTTACACATTTTGTATCAGTGCAAAGTAACATTATTTGGTAATAAATTGACCTCAGATAATATTAATTACGTGGTAGAGTGTGTTACCGAAGGTAACTAAAAAAAAATAATAATAAATAAATAAAAATAAAAAAAACTGAGTAAAATCAACAGGAACGACACTGTTATTCCAAGACGATCATTTTACAAAGGCGCCCACAAGTTTAGCTATTTCATAGACTTAATGGAAACAACAGCCGTACATGTTCAAATTGCATTTATTTTACGGCCAACTTCAGCATTACATTATTGCTATCACCAAGCCCTTGATGGTACATAGATTTCTACATATATTATATGTGCAGAATGTGTTGGAAGTAGCATTAGTAGAAAAACATCAATAAAGCGGCGAGCCTGATATCGAGCATCACTGCACGACAATATAAGCAAAAGGTAGTTTTTTTGCGTCTACGTGTCAACAACGTTATCCTCGTATGTGCCGTTCAATGATGAATTTTTTCCTTGTGCATTCAGTAATATATGTGGATAATGTATGTGTAAAGTGTGTTGGTGCATAGTGTTATTAATTAAAAAGTGAAAGAACCAAGTGCATCACAGAACTCCGACGGCGAACAGCCACGCACACCGCAGATAGTGGGCACGCCTATTCCGCCGAAACTTCATCAGCTGACTATTGCCATTTTTATGTTATGAAAAGAACTGTTAATGAAATACACTACCGATATTATCTCACAGATTATAAAACAAATAATGTTCGTCTATGACCTTCTAAAGCAAAAAAAGGAACGGACGTAAATATCATTTACAGCGATATGTTTCATAGAGTTTAATATTGAATATGGAATATTCCGTCGATGCTTAAAGGAACAAAGACATATTAAAAACGTAAATACATAGTATTTTTGTTTCACAATATTGTTTATTTGATATAAAAATACTGTGGAACAAAAATACTACGTATTTAAGTTTTTAATATTGAATTGTTAGACTAGTAAGAAAAAACTACTGGGACATGTTGCATTGTTTTCTAGTATTACTAACAGATTACTAAAATGAAGCGTGCAAGGTCATAGTGCCTAGGGGTATATTTGGCAAGAGGCCTTTGGGAAGAGGGGGGTGGGTATGAGGGGGTGCGGGGGGGGGGGGGGGCTGCTGGCGCGTTATCTCTCTTAAAACATCCTAAATAGCCAGCACTTGCAATTGTTTGATCTTTATGTCGTTGAGGATGCTGAAATAAATAGAAACGAGATCATTTGACCCTTTCTGCTGGTGCCATAGCGGAAGGGTTCGTTCTGGTGGACGATATCCCTCGTTTGTTTGTATAGTCTATGGAACTTAACTACGAGGTCATCAGTCCCTAAACTTACAAACTACTTACGAACTAGGACGGCTCAAATATCCATGCCCTAGGGGGGATTCGAACCCCCGACCGTAGGGGCCGTGCAGACCGTGACTGGAGCGCCTTAGTCCCTCGGCATCTCGTCACCAAAGAGCTGCACTGGTGGATAACATGTTTGAATCTGAGGGAATCGAACGTATCGAGTAGCCGGTTTTTTACCGAACTTAAAACCGATTTAGTATGTCTGGGATGCACTTGGCAGACGAATTGCAGCCAGACCAGCACCTCCCACAACGTTTGCAGAGCTTGGATATTGCATTCAGGGAATCAAGGACAAATTTCCGTTAACACCAGATTGATAACTTAATACTGTCCATACCAAGCATGTGTCCAATTTCACTGGGCGTCCGAGGTGATCACACACCATATTAAAGGGCAATGAATTTTTCACTTTAATGATAGCACCTGCCGCCTCCTTCTAATTAATCTACTTGTAAACCTCTAGTAAAGAGCTGAGTCAGAAAAAATATCGTAATACATCTTACGCAAATAATAGTTGTTACCAGTATCTGAATAAAACTGGTTACCATATCTATGTTGTGTATATTTTATCTGGTACCATAATTACTTTGAGCAATACAGTTTCTTACTATGTATGTACTGCTGGAGTCGAGAGACGATCGCGGACTGCTGTTGTTGTTGACTGTTGCAACGCAAGCCTCTTCCACGCCATAGCAACTGTTTCCGAATTGAAGGCCTCCATTTGCCGCGACGAAAACTGTCCTCTCAAACTACGTTGACACGCGGCGCGGTGACTTACGGAACCCACCGTCAATATGATCAAATTAAAATTTACCAATTATTGTAAATCTCAGGGACTTATGTGCCGCCGTTATCAGTCCCTAGGCTTACAAACTTATGCTAAGAGAACAAACACACCCAAGCCTCGGGGGGGGGGGGGGGGGGGGGGGGGACTCGAACCTCCGACGGCAATCAACTGCGCGCTCTGCAGTAAGACGCCTCACGACGCTCGGCCACTCCACCACGGCAGTGTGACAAATACCCTCAGCTGATACACAGAATGTCAAATGACTTTGCACGGGCATTGTGAATTCTAGCCTTTGATTTAAATGGCAGAGAAACCATAAAACAAAATCGAAGACCAAACTGAAACGATTGTTATTGAGGCAAAGCATGCACCATTTGTCACTTCCATAAAACTGTATGTCACCACGAGATATTTCAGGACGACATTATCCCATTCTCAAGTTCTATAAAATCCATCTGTCACTAGGCAACATCGTTAATAAAAGACACACTTGCCTCAATATACGCCCCGTTTACATGGTCTTCCGAATCCGGATTTCGTAAACCGAATTCCCAATTCCACTTTTGGCTGGTCATGTAGGCTAAACACTCCAAATTTTGATTATAAGAGGTAATCCTTCTTATGCTGACTGCAATAAAGCGATTTATTTTACACCAGACGCGTTTCGCTTTTTATTTTAAAAGCTTATTCTGTGGTTTGTAAATGATACAAAATGTTTGTATAGTTTGTTTTCGGTACATAGATTAAAGACAGTTATTAAAAATTTTGTGCACGTTAGGCCTATGTGTTTTTAACTTGATATTTGGTCTACTCACGGTGTAGTTCTCTTCTTTACATCTCCGTCTTGTTGGCTGGAGTTGGTTTGTTTATGGCTTGTGTACAGCACTTTTCGTCTGTTTTTTCTTCCGTTTCATCACAGCACATTGCGACTGAATCCAGATTGCATGTCACTTTGTTTTAAATGGAATGCCTTTCGATTTGTTTATACTTCACTACAGTGTGGCTATGTCGTTTTTTATAAATGTGAATAGATGGGGCATAACAGCTTTCAGATAATTGCAGAACGACATGTTGACCATAGCTGTTTATTAATTCTCTATGCTACCGGTTTCGGTTATTTACCACTGTCAAGCGTTAGCAGAGATCAGCTAATAGCTTAACATGTTAAGCTTCGTTTTAGTCTTGTTAATGTTCATCGTATATCTTCCTTTCAAGAAACTGTCCAGTCCATTCAATTGCTCTTCCCGAACTGACAGAATTAGTTTGTCTTCGGCAAACCGCTTTCTTTTTTTTTTTTCTTTTTTTTTCCTTCTCCATGAACTTTTTGCCCTCTCCAAATTTCTCCTTCAATTCCTTCACTGCCTGCTCAATGTATAGATTGAACAACACTGGGGAAAGGCTACAACCCTGTCTTACTCCCTTCCCAATCTCTGCGTACCTTTCTTGCCCTTCGACTCTAATAACGCTGTCTGGTTTATATTTTACCCCTGATAACTTCGGAATTTGGAATATTCCAGTCGAGATTGTCAAAAGCTTTCTTCAAATCGACAAACGCTAAAAATGTAGGTTTCCCTTTCCTTAGCCTATCTTCTAAGATAGGTCGTAATGTGAGTTTTGCCTCCCGTGTTCCTACATTTCTCCTAAATCCAAACTGATCTTCCCCGAGGTCGGATTCCAAAAGTTTTTCTATTCGTCTGTAAATTATTCGTGTTAGTATTTTGCAACCATGACTTATTAAACTGATAGTTCTGTACTTTTCACACCCTGTCTCATACATCTTGTATACAAGGTGATACAATTTTTTCACAACTGGCTCTTCTAATGACATCTCCAGTTCAGACGGAATATCATCTACTCCAGGGCCTTGTTTCGACTCAAGTCCTTCAGCGCTCTGTCAAATTCGTCTCGCAGTATCGTATCTCCTCTCTTATCTTCCTCCACTTCGTCTTCCAGTTCTAGAATACTGCCTACAAGTGTAGGCCCTCTATGTATTCCTTCCATAATTCAGCTTTCCCCTCTTTGCCTAGTACTGGTTTTCCGTCTGAGTTCTTGATATTCATACAGCTGCTTCTCTTGTCTCGCCGCGGTGGAGTAGCCGAGCGGTCTAAAGCATCCCGCTGCGGAGCGCGCGGTTGCTCGCCGTGGAGGTTCGAGTCCTCCCTGGGGCATGGGTGTGTGTATGTTTGTCCGTAGGTTAGTTTACCTAGGTTTAAGTAGTTTGTAAGCTACGGACTGATGACCACGCAGTTTGGTCCGATAGATTTACAAACATATGCATATGCATTCTCTTGTCTCCAAATATCTCTTTTATTTTCCGGTAGGCGGTATCTACCTTTCCCCTAGTTATGCATTCTTCTACGGTTCTGCATTTTCCTCTAGCCACTCCTGCTTAGACAGTCTGCACATCCTGTCAATCTCATTTTTCAGACGTTTGTGCTCCCTTTTTCCTGTTTCACTTGCTGAATTTTTATATTTTCTTCTCTCATCAATTAAATTCAGTATGTCCTGTGTTATCCAGGGATTTCTAATAGGCTTTGTCCTTCTGCCTATATGGTCCTCAGTTCATAACCAATAAGTTATGGTCAGAATCTATATCTGCCCCTGGATATGTTTCACAGTTTAGAACCTGGTTTCTAAATCTATTCCTAACCATTATAAAGTCAATCTGGTACCTTCCAGTGTCTGCTGGTCTCTTCCACGTATACAGCCTTCTTTCCTGATGATTAAACCAAGTGTTGATTATCATTAAATTGTGCTGTGCACAAAATTCTAACAAGCGATCCCCTCTTTCATTCCTTTTTCACCTACTACATTCCCTTCTCCTCTCTTTCCTACTACCGAGTTCCAGTTCCCCATCCAAATCAAGTTTTCATCTCCCTTAACTTCCTGAATGATTTCTTTTATCTCCTCATACATTTTTTTCGATATCTTCTTCATCGGCCATGCTAAATGGCATATATACTTGCACTACTGTGGTTGGTGTTGTCTTCGTGTCGAGGTTTAGTACGATAATGCATTCATTATGCTGTTTATAGTAACTTACATGCATTCCTATTTTCTTATTCATTATCAGACCTACTCCTGCGTTACCACCAATTGATTTTGTATTGATAACCCTGTACTCACCTGATCAGAAATCTTGTTCATTCTGCCACCGTATTTCACTAATCCCTACCATATCTAACTTTATTCTATCCATTTCTCTTTTCAAATTTTATAGCTTACCTGCACGATTAAGGGCTAGAACATTCCACACTCCGACCCGTAGAATGCCTGTTTTGTTCTTCTTGATGACGACATCGTCCTGAGTAGTCCCCGCCCGGAGATCCGAATGGGGGACTATTTTACCTTGAATATCTTACCCAAGAAGACGCCATCATACAGTTGAGCTGCATGTACTCCGTAGAAGTAACGACTGTAGTTTCCCCTTGCTTTCAGCCGTTCGCAGTAACTACATGGCAAGCCATGTTAGCTGACGTTACAAGGCCAACTTAGTCAATCATCCAGGCTGTCGCCCCTGTAACTACTGAAAAGGCTGCTGCCCATCTTCATGAACAACACGTTTGTCTGGCCTCTCCACAGATACCCCACCACTGTGGTTGCACCTACGGTACGGCTATCTGTATCATTGATTCACGCAACCACCCTACCTCGGCAATGTCTGGTTTTAGTTCATAAACAGTAGAATAGTAGTACAGTAGTAAGGGAGAAACATTTTTTCTTTAACATTTTTAGTGTGGTTGTCTTCGAGAAAATTCATGATAATTTGTATAAATTACGTTTAAATTTTGTTGCAAGGCGTTACGCAATGTCATTCTCGTGTAGTGTATGAATAAAGTCTTGACACATGAACTGGCAGTTTTTTGTGACTCTCAACTGTATGTAGTTGGTGGTTTTTATACACGTGGCAATTTTTTCTTGGTCGTAGAGAATATATGTACCATGTTTGGCTGAAACCGGCCTAGTAGATTAGGAGGAGATGTGGAACATACATATATACAGCGATAAACGTACATCAATTTTTATAATATGTACTGTATATAAATTCTGAATCCTCGTTTTCTAGTAACAGAAAAATCATGACCACTTGTAAACACAAAAGAGCTATTTCCCTTTAGAAACGGCGTTACAGAGAAAACGGATGTTAACATAACGTTTTATTTGTCATTGTATGTTACTTTAAATTGCTTACCAGTGCGGTATGCATTTACGAATTCGGAGAATTTTTGAAACAGATTTTGCGACGTAGTGATACTGGTAATTGGTTTTTGGTATTGTAAATTAACCTGCTGAACGAGACTCCAATCACTGTTCTACTGTTTTTATATAAAGGAAAATTGACTTTAGGAACATCCATTGGGAAACACTCGGCTACCAACAGACGGAAAAAACAATCGCGTGTTTATGACAGAATCTCCATCTGGAGGAAAATTTACATAAGGGCTAGGACAGTTGAGAAAATTAACCAGCAGGAAAGCAATATGTGTGTGTGTGTGCGTGTGTGTGTGTGTGTGTGTGTGGAATGTAATGAGTATCGGAACGCTCAAATTACTTTTTCTAATGCAGCAATTTAAATTGTAATCGATCTTCGTCAGTGGCATTGCAGCTTTGCAAAACGGGTAATTTATATACGACTGTTCTAGTGTGGCTGCATATTCCAGTCGAGTGGGTGGGTAGATAGAGAAGAGCAGAGAGGAGGTCGAAATTAGCATAGCGCTTTTTCCCTCATCCCTCTACGAGTGATGAATACTTCGCCACTACGTGATTTATTCGCGCCGCTTTAATACAGCGATGATATCGCACAAAGCATGTTAATTACATTCGTAAATAGGGTTATTACATTTATATTGCCCGCAAAAGTGAGTATGTAGCAGTTACCATGAAGCACAGCTATTCTGGATCATCGGTGTACAGAACAATATGCACCAGCAATACGTGCTGAACCGAAGAGTTACGCCAGAAAATTGCGTCAGCTGCACGGTTATGATAACTCGGAATAACGGTAGAGTGAATATTTTCAGCGTGCTCTTGTCAATGTGTGTATGATAAAAAGTAATGGAGAGTTCCGGAAATTGAATCGGTGCGTATTCAGCGTTTCAGTAGACATGTAGCTGGAAATAAATGTTGCAGGCATTAAAATAAGATGTGTGTCATAAAATTACTTTTTATGTGTGGTTTTATTTTTGCTTTTTTATTAAAATATTTTAACTATAGTTATTCAATTAATCACTATACGTCTCATTTCAGCTAGAAGAAATCTGTATGTTAAAATACTCTCAAGAGGCTTCATACGAACTTGAAACTCTGTGTCAAGCAGCGGGAAAACCATTTTGGAGCGTAATTAGCAATCTTCGAAAGGGAGAGAAGAAGGAATTAACAAGTGTTTTGGACAGGTCAGGAAAGCTGCTAGTCAATCCTGTAGATGCCTTGAGCAGATGGAGGGAATATTTTGAAGAATTGCTCAATGTAGGTGAAACGTTCAATGATGTGTCAGATTTTCAGGTAGAATAGGACAGGAACGACGATGGAAACGGGATCTCATTTGAGGAAGTGGAGAACAGTCACTTTGTACAATTCTATGGACATCTCACTTAACTTAGTGGTCTCCGATCTCTACTAGCTTCTCTCTATGTGTACGTAATGTTGTCTCGTCTGGACGGTACTATGCAGGGTGCTCCATTGATAGTGACCGGACCAAATATCTCACGAAATAAGCATCAAACACTTTCCTAGCCTGAAGGGGGATAACAGATGGCGCTATCGTTGGCCCATTAGATGGCGCTGCCATACGTCAGACGGATATCAATTTCATTTATTTAGACAGGTACCCCCATTTTTATTACATGTTCGTCTAGTACGTAATTAATGAATGTTTTATTTGGAACACTTTTGTCGCTTTGTGATAAATGCCGCTGTAATATTCACAAACATATTGCTCAAAAATTTTAGACGAACGGTGGGTAACAGGTAAGTTTCTTTTCAAATTAAAACACGGAAAGTAGCTACGTTTGAACTTTGTTTCGGTTGGTCCAATGTGATAGATGTACTTTTGTGAAATTACCATATGAGAACGCATGCTGTAATTGCGTGATTACCTGTAATTACCTCATGACTTCAATAAATGCTCAAAATGATGTCCTTCAACTTCAATGTATTTGGCAATACGCGTAACGAAATTCCTCTCAACAGCGAGTAGTTCGCCTTCAGTAATGTTCTCACATGCATTGAAAATGCGCTGAAACATGTTTTCAAGCGTTGTCGGTTAATCACGATAACAAATATCCTTCAACTTTCCACACAGAAGGAAATCCGGGGATGTAAGATCCGGTGAACGTGCGGGCTATGGTATGATGCTTCTACGACCAATCCACCTGTCATTATATATTCCATTTGAGACAGCTTCAAGCTGCACGCAAGCCATGTGCCGGACATCCATTTAGTTGAAAGTATATCGCCATTTTGCTATGCAATGAAACATCTTGTAGAAAAGTCGATAGAATATTACGTAAGAAATCAGCATATATTGCACCATTTAGTTGCCATCGATAAAATAGGGGCAAATTATCCTTCCTCCATCAATGTCCCACCATACCTTTACCCGACAAAGTCGCTGATGTTTCACTTGTCGCAGCCATCCTGGATTTAACGTTTCCTTTCTGAATGACGATTCGTCACTAAACATATCGCGCGAAAAAATCTGTTATCGTCCCGTAATTTATTTGGTGCCCAGTGGCAAAACTGTACATGACGTTCAAAGTTTTCGCCAAGCAAATTCTGGTGCATAGAAATATGGTACGAGCGAAATTTATGTTGATGTAAAATTCTCAACATCGACATTATTGAGATTCCCAATTCTCCCTCAATTTGTCTGCTACTGATGTGCGGATTAGCCGCAACTACAGCTGAAACACTTACTTGGGCATCATCAATTGTTGCAGGTCATGGTTGACGTTTCACTTGTGGATGAACACTTCCTGTCAGTTTAAATAACGTAACTAGCTGACGATGGATCCGGACACTTGGATGATGTTGTCCAGGATAACAATCAACATATATAGCACAGACCCGTTGGGCATTTTGATCACAATAGACATACATAAATACCACCTCGGCCTCTTCTGCAATTGGTAAACGGTCTATTTTAACATGAGTAATGTATCACGACGCAAATACCGTCTGCACTGGCGAAATGTTCCGCGATACCAAGTACTTACACGTTTGTGACTATTACAGCGCCATCTGTCACAAAGCGAAAAAAATGTTGCGAATAAGACATTCATATTTATTTCCGTACTAGACTAATATGTCATGAAATGGGGTACCTATTTATAAAAATGCAGCTGATATCCGTTTGACCTATGAGAGCGCCATCTAGCGGGCCAACCATAGCTAGAAAAGTTTTGTTCTTCATAGTTTTTTTCGTCTGATGCTTATTTCGTGAGATATTTGGCCGGGTCAGTGTCAGTGGACCACCCTGCATGAGCAAATAAACTGCTATATATTACCGAAAGTATACAGGGAATGATCATCTTAAGATGTTGCAGTTGTTATTTCCGTGCTTGCCACTCATTGAAGACACCTTCTTCGTTCTGTTTTTGTTACCCCAACATGTTAAGGCACATATCGTGCCAGGTTCCTTGGGTTTTTGCTTGTAATTACAGAAAATGTTATTAGATATTACAGTTTTTTGCTATTGTATAAACTTTTCATGAGACGACTCAGTCTGGAGTCAGGTGCAAAGCGACCATATTAAAATTATTAAAATAGGAAGAACCAGCTTTGGCCGCATTGAAACCTTAATTTTTATTTTTACAGATCGATATCAATCAGTGTCTTACCATCTTCACTGCTAGATTCCAAGCCTTGTGGTCCTACAAAAACTTGCACTTTGCATGTTAACATAAGATAAGAAGAACATATGGTTGACGTCAATCATTTGAGTTTATGATTGACATTCACCATATGTTCTTCTTAAGTATGTTAACATGCAAAGTGTACATTTTCGTGGGCTCACAGGGCTGGACTCCAGCACTCAAGATGGTCAGACACTGACTGAAATCGATCTGTAATAAAAAATAAAGATTTTGTAATATTGCGTTTTCTTTCTTCCGATCAGGTGTTGGAGTAGAGTTACTGTTCGTAGCCGCTATTAAAGTTCACTAACGGCACAATTATACAAGAAAATAATTTGGTGGATCTGACACATTTAGGTAACTTTATAAATAGAAGACTCAAAAAAGGAAGCGGAAGTTTAGCGGCAATAGTAATTTGGAATGAAAGCAAAACCTGAGCACAATATTACACAAAGAAACTAGCAGATTCCGCATGAACTTTCTTACCATGACGATTATGTTAAGTTGACTGGATTTAGCAGAGGAAGCTGTTAAAATTCTTGCTGCATTGTGTAAAATGATGCTTGGTTGGCTAGGAGCAGATTGTACTAACTGAATGACCATTTAAAAAAATGTTAAGTTAACTTTCGTGACAAAAGACTTTTTAAATCTATCGGATTTCGTTTAATTCCGAAGATTCCTTTGCCGGCCTTACTAGAAAGTCACATTCATGAAAATTACAAATAATGAGATCTCGAAGTAAATCTAGTAAATTATAGATACAAGTCCAACAATGGCTCCTAGCAACATGTTACATAATCAAGATTACTGCTGGAAAAATAGAAACACCTCATGAACCATTAAAAGGTGGGTCATTTTAAATAAGTAAAAGATTTATACGTAACTAAATATATTTTCACCATACTTCATAAGAAAAACGCACTAACACACACAATTAATAAGGGAGAATTCCCTGACGTGCGCCTGTTCTCAATGAGGTAGGAAAGACGAAAGACCAAGTTCACAACCGAGTTCTGGTCAGCTCGTAAAAGACAGATGAAAATCAAAGATACGTGAAGAACGTAATTAGCTGTCAAAGAAAGCGGCGGTCAGCGATAAGCATCGTAAATAAATTATTTATCGAATGAAAATTTTTTAATGTAATACTACAGTTTCAATGCGGCCATAGCTGGTTCTCCTTATTTTAAGTATAAACTTATATTTTTTTAAACATCTAGGCATATCAGCGATCAGAAATATTCACATCACTTGAAAGTTAGTCTGCATTCAGATTTATTTGAAAGTAACCAGTTTCGGCTATCTAAATGGCCTTCCTCATTTTACTACATCTATAGTGTTGGTTAGCGGATGCGCTGAGTTGGAGCTGCCTGAATGGTAGATTTCGACTGCTTATGTGTCACTCAGGCAGCTGCTACACAGTGCATATAGTGACTAGAAAATGTTCAAATCTTTGTAGAGTTTATGGAGCTTTAACTACGGGATCATCAGTCTCTAAACTTAAAAACTACTTATCAACTAGCTATTACTAAGGACGGCACAAATATCCATGCCCGAGGGAGTATTCGAACTCCCGACCGTAATGGCCGTGCAGAACGTGACTGGCGCGCCGCAGACCGCTCGGCCGCTCGGCCACCGCGGCCGGCTATGGTGACTAACACTATAATTGTTGTAGTCACTGTATGGAAAGTTACCTGCTCTAAACGGGTATCTTCAAATATAATGTTCAAGTGTTTATAAACCTGTTGGACAAAACTGCTATGATCATCAGTCCCTAGACTGCAAATTACTTTAACTTAAGCCAAGTACAACAGACACACCCATGCTGGAGGGAGGACTAACCACCCGGCGAAAGCAGCCGACCAATTCGCAGCATGACGCAGCATACCACACGGCCATTCAGAGCGGCACCGTTAAAAAAAATTTCAAGTTAATATATTAAAATATTAGATTGTTTACATTTACATTTTCTAAACTGGTTAGCCAAATTTTTATTCAATCGAAATAAGTGTAATATATAATAACTTTCGATCTTCCTATTGGTGCTTATCAATAAGAATTGGACAATACATATCGCAGAGTAGTAAAAGGTTTACGGCTCGTTGTCCCTGTTCATAGGGGTGAGGTATGTATGTCAGCTTCTTTGACCTAAACAGCTACCTAAACTGTTTAAACAAGATCAATAACTAATCTGTAGTTTAGCCAGTCCATCAATATGCAGATGATGACGCGAAAAATATATTTAAACAGACAAATTAATGCTCTGAATAAGCAACAAAACGGATTCTAAGATAATATTTATAAGAGAGTCACTCAAGAAATAATTTTTATAGGTGGAATATATTACTGTATTTGGATATCAATATTCGGAGATGGCCCTACCTTATACATCGGTAAATAACTGAATATTTCCCCAACTATTGTTCAAAAAGCCACAATACTTATCACACGCATTTGAGAGTGAAAGTTCCATATTATCACTCGTAAATTAATGAAGTCCATCGAAGATATCAGTTCCAAATTAATCTGAGATTATTTACAGAATTTGTTATGAAACACAGTTTGTTATAACACGAGTGCACATTTCTCGAATTATCACAGTTCCACAGCCCAGTTCCACAGCCTTACTGCCGACCACAGTTGATCACTTTTCAACCAGAGACTAAGTTCTACAGTCACAGTCCCGAAAATTTTCTAAGTTCACTCCTGCCTGTCTCTTCCAATCACAAGTTCGTAACGCGACATCAGACCGCTCGGCGTCACAACCTTTCACCACCGCGGCCTAGTTACGAGTCCCCTCCAAAGCGTTCGAAAGCGTGCTCTACCTGCTCTCAAAATTATAAACTTCCGAGCACCCTAACGCCTCATCTTTAAAATACTATTCCCTTCCAAAGTATTATACATTTGAATGTCACACAATTAAATACATTGATCTCCTCCCTACAAATGTTGCTTCCATTTAAAAAACAAATATGTAAGAATACCAAAATCGGTTAAGACTGAAGCTCTTTGCTCAGGCAGCTATTAAGCGTGGCGTTTCACTATTCAAATATACTGTCGCCGTCGAAATATAGTTACACAATTAATATTTAATTTATCATTGCTTTTTATACAAATATATGCAGTTCTTGTTCACAAATACGTTTAATTTTTTATGTACAAATTATCTGCTGCATATCTGTAGTCGGCCACGAAGTATATAAGAGGCAGTCTATAATATAAAACAAACGTTACTAAGAATAATATTAAATATAATAAAATACATATTTAGATGTAATTCACTTTGCTGGGTTCATGTTTTGTTTCTGTGGTGGAATCTGTTCAGACAGAAGAATATTACTACCTCAACGAAAAGCAGAACAAGAGAGTAAAACAGAGTTTATTGAAAGAATACGAAAATAACGTGGTACGTCATTTAAGATAGGTAGTGTGGTGCAATGCTTCTTAAACTGTTACTAATAAACGCTACTTATCAATAATTGAAGATACAACTCTTATAATATTATTATTATTGTAGTACTGAAATTTATCGGCTTCTTATCTGTAAGAGATATTGAAATTGTAATTACGGCATTTGATTCTCCCACGTCTCCTGGATCCATTCATATAATTATATTTTTCGTATGATCATTTCCTAATTTTATATGGATTTTTAGAAGAATGTGTGTGGATATATTGTATTTCCATTGCAATCTGGGATAGCCGCCCTCGCTCATCCAAGGCTGCCGATTTCTGTTTCCGAACAGATTAAGGTTTTTCTAATGATCTGTATTCAAATCACTAGGTTCAAACTGTTAGCCGGTCGGCTGGGGAACCCAATAGCTTGCAAAAAATGCTTTTCGCATGAAATCAATCAGCTGCCCCCTTCATTTGTAATGTCACAAACTTCAGTAACTGAAGGAAAAAAAAAACACTTAAAATTTCTCAATAACTGCCAAAACATGTCTAGGCAATAAAAACAAAAGCAAGGTGTTTCGTATAAGGCGGAAATCTTCTCCAGTCTGTTCAGGGAATGAAACGCTTCAAGGAAAAGTCAATATTTTGACGGTGTGTGTAAGGCCGTCCGCACACGGGTCGTTCCTCACTCGTCGTGGGCGCGACTCGCGTCTCGTCCGTCGCACCCGTCTTGTGCGAACCTCGCGATGCCAGCGACGGCCCTCCGTACACGAGCCGATTGGCACTCGTCGCGGCGCGATTTTCTTCGGTCAGCTAGCGGCTTCTAACAGGGAGCTACAAAACGGTGTTGGTTATTTCCTCCAATAATTATCCTATAATAGACAGTTCTAGTGATGAGGGGGCCGCTGTGATGTTTTACTGGTACCGGCACAAGGGAAAAAAAATACACAATGAGTGTTAGGGTGCACCCGTACATAGAGCGGAATTTTCATCATCGGTTTGGTTGTTCGTTGGTGCTAAGAGAACTATAGGACACTAATACTTGATTTTTAGCATTCGACAGAAAATAAACTACATGGCTTGAAAAAATTAGATATGCCCGAAACTAGTCCCCAATAAAAAAAAAAAAGTAAATAAACATCAGCAGCTCTGGTTGAGATGTAAACAGAAGGTCTTTTCTTGAATATTTGCGAACTGCAAGAAACGACATACTGAAAATATTTATATGTTCAAATGTTCAAATGTTTGTATAGTCTAGGGGACTTAACTACGGGGTCATCAGTCCCTAAACTTACAAACTACTTATGAAATACTTACGAACTAGGACGGCACAAATATCCATGCCCGAGGGGGGATTCGAACCCCCGACCGTAGTGGCCGTGCAGACCGTGACTGAAGCGCCTTAGTCCCCGCGGCAACCGCGGCCGGCAAAATATTTATATAAAAAAGCAGTCAACAATCAGAAGATTGGTTTGAACACCACAGTGCTTTACTAGGCATTGTCCTGTTTGGAGGTGGTATGCCGTTACCTTCCTCCGACCTTCGAACTGACTTACCCAGCCAGTTATAGGAGGACCTACAGTTTAACGTGGATTCCGAACCACGGCGCTACTCGATATTTTTCACATGTGCTCAAAAATGTTCAAATGTTTGTTAAGCTTATGGGACTTAACTACGGGGTCATCAGTCCCTAAACTTACAAACTACTTATCATCTACCTTATACTAAGGACGGCACAAATATCCATGCTCGAGGGGGGATTCGAACCCCCGACCGTAGTGGCCGTGCAGACCGTGACTGGAGCGCCTCAGTCCCCTCGGCCACCGCGGCCAGCTTCACTTGTGCTGCCCGAGGTTAAAGAATTGGAGAGTGACAGATAAAAAACCTAGCCCCTGGCGGGGATCGAACCCGCGACCTTAGGATTTGTAGTCTGGCGCTCTACCACTGTGCAACCAAGGCGCACATATTTTAATATTATTTACTTATTTATTTATAGTTCATTACAGTTTTTCGTTGCAGATCTCATTGGCTCTAAAATGTTTTATGCAATGGAAATACAGAAAAATGCAAGGTAAATTACCGCCATGATGTACGATGCTCTCGTCACTCTCAAACTTTTCCGTGCACTGCAAGAGACGAGCGTCGCTCGCGAGGACTTCGAGACGACTACGAGACGCGCGCAAATCGACCGGTTTGTGGCCTCCCATTTACTTACATGGGCAGTCGAATGGGGAAGGAATCGCGTAGAGGACGAGTCGCAGCTGCGACGAGTACGAATCGACCCGTGTGTGGACGGCCTAAGAGTGGCCGACATATTCTGTTTTTAATTTCAACTACACACACACACAGTCTTTCACCATGTGTTTATGGCAAATATCATGAAACCGAAATTTACTCTCACTCCAAATGGGAAACTAATATAAACTACGCAAAGCTAATTCGTCTTTTAAAAACCATGATTTTTGTTTATCAAAAAAACGAATTGTGGGATCGTTATCCATTACTGAGATCCAGACGTTGAAACTTATCACAGTTTTGCACAAAATCACAAAACCCGAATTTTTGCCGTTTTAGCACCGTGAATTCCTAATATCTAAATAACTAACCATAAAAAATTGTTGAAATATATACAATACATCCTTTAGACATTTATCTATAAACGGAATTTTTCAGTTTTCGTAAATCGTAATCCATTATCAAGATACGGACGAAAAAGTGCGACATTTTGCTAGAAAAAGTGCGTATTGTGTTCGGACAGCTCTGAAAATTACCATCAGATTTGAAAAAAGGTACTCGGCGAAAAAAATTCGATTTTTGTACATCTGAAATCTTCGGTCGATGAAGGGCTGATTTTTGTTTTCGTTTTCTTTACAGTTAATAGGCAGCATCCGGTTTAGTGAACTATGGTAGCTTTGCAGACAGTTGGCAGTATTGTATTCTTTTATCTATTACGACAGAACTCTTACAAAATACACCTCTATCTGTTGGTCTCTTCAGATGGTCGTAGAGTTTTTCATGAAGCGTTTACACAGTGGCCCTCGAAGACAAAATCGGGTAACAAACTCTGCATCATCCGAACATTCAAAATAATTTTGACAAACGTAAATACGTCTAGGATGACTTATTGGGGCAATGACCACTACATCGTCCAAAATATTGACATCCCCTTCATTGTCAACCAAATTTCTTATACAGGCATTTTTATCATACCTATTTTCACTTGAGTAGTCGTTACCGGTAATTTTGTATTTTGATATCGCAACAATAATTTTAAGGTTATGTTACGTATCTGCAATATATCAATCTCATCTAATCGCTACTGACATGAATCGGGCGAGAAATATGACTATAAAATTTTCCAATAAAGCTGCTTTCCTCACTAGTTTTCCATGTATGTAGTGCGTCTGTTAATTTGTTCGATAAATCGGTCTTTATGAGGTGAATATATTGCGGTATTTTAGCGTTTTGGACTCCTGTCATTTTCATACAGATTCACACTTAACTGGTTGTTAGCCGTGTAACGAACAGAATTCTACTCGTTAACGTAACGACCAGTTTGAGGTCTTTTAACACAAGTTGACTCATAACGAAACATTAACAATCGCTATTCTCCGCTAACGACAAGTTAAAATCTTAACGAGATTAGGTATTGGTGAAACAAGGGTTTTCCCTAATCTCCGGTTCAGAACCACTCACTAGATTTACAGTTGTATGTTCGATATATATCACTTCAGGCCGAGCGATTTCGATTCCCGGGCGTTGTAGTAAATTGCCTTATTTTTCAATGTTTGGCTGGGTGTTATATTCTGTGGTTTTATCCGTATTATCAAGTGTAACAGTGTCTCCATACCTTTCAGTGTGTCAGTTTCGGAATATACCGACCATTTAATTTAACCGATTTCTCCGACTTCTTGTTTGGAGTGATCCCATGTTGAAATCATTTATATTATTTAATTAAGAAAACAGAGAGCCCAGCTAGCAGAGAGGTCCGATGCTCTCAACGGTCACCACAATAGAAGATTCTAGGGTAAATCTACCTCTTAATTGGGTAGCCAAAGTAAGGCAGGATTATTAATTCTGATAACGTATCGTCTTTATCGTGCTTTGGAGATTAACGAAAGGTGCAAGAGATACAAATAGGGTAAGGTGGTACAATTTCGATCATTTAGGACAAATGATATTGTAACTGGAAATATATTGAGAAAAGATGTAATTTTAATTATAGCACTTGTTCTCGTATGTTTAACTAATATGTAATACAAATATTAGACAGTTACAAATGTCGGTATAGACACACAAAAAAGGTACAGAATTGAGAAAAATCGATCGAAAATGTACAACACTGGGTACAATCGTGATCACTTTCTAGTGGAATTTTGACTAAGGGCATCTTCCACATAAAAAGCACTTTTTCCGTCGGGCACCAACGCATACTTCGCATTGCATTTTGTGTAAGAATCTAGTCACCATTAAATAGAAAATTTATAAGAGCTCGTTAGACTAAGTAGCTTCACTTACCTCCTAACGGGAAAAAAGTTATTTCTCGTTAGCACAATGTGGTGTATTCTTGGAAAAGACAGGAGGAGCTGTAGAAACCTGCTTCGCTACAATGCCACACAACGAGACACTTCGAGAGTAACAAATGGCGCGAAAATTTATGTTGATCAGAATTGTACCTATATCGAATTTGTACCACCTTACCCTACAGTGGTTGGCAACGTGGTTCTTCTTGTGGGTTGATACGCCTCTGCGTGTTAAAGCGTATAGCAAACTACGTCTGTACGTACAGCGACGTGAATATGCCAGATGAATACAGGGCCAAGAGTCGTTTGTCTTCCTCCACCGGAGTGCGAACAAAGACGTTCGCGTGTGGCCAGTGACTTGTCGGCAGCAGTTATCTCTCCTGCCACCAGTGCAATGCGAGCCGAAACGATGTGAATGGGCCACGGCCACGGGAATGACTTATGGGGTGCGGATGCAGAGCGGGCGCGACACCCGTAATGGCCGTAATATATCACCCGAGTGAGGCCGAGCGACATAATCGAGGCCCTGTGCTTTGAAGGAGAACCCCTCCATCAGCGGCACTTGGGGCTACTTTGTGGGTCAGCAGGTGTTTTCCGTTTCTAGTCACGCGGCCCGCGGAAGCAGACTGGCGCAGCTGGTCCGCGATGAAGACAAACGACGGCGCCGACGGGGCGTGGCCCTAATGAGACGCCGCCCCCGCCCCCGCCCCCGCCCACCCCCGCCCCACGGCAGCGGCCGCCGGCTCCCAGCCATGTTATTTACTGCGGGGGCGGCTCGCGCGCTGCTGGCCTCGTTCCATGCGGTGCCGCCGCGCGCTGGAGGTCGTCCAGGACATCAACCAAGAGCCGCCAGAGTCACCTCAGGCGGGAAGTACACGGTGCTCACGTCAGAGACTGCGGCCGTTACAAAAACAGGAGTAGAATGTTAATTTTCACTGTGCAGCTGAGCCTGAGAGTGCGCTCATGTGAAACTTCCCGGAAGATTAAATCCGTGTGTGCCGTGCCGGGATTCGAACTCGGGACCTCCGCCTTTTGCCTTGTTGCAAACAAATCATCATCAGAATGTACGCCTCCGGAAATCAGCGTCTCTGACCGCCGATGCAAGGGGCCCGGATTCGATTCCCGGGAGGGGGCTGTGTGTTGTCCTAATCATCAACAACTGAAAAAAAAAGAAAAGAAAAAAAGACTTGCACTACGGCGGCCGAAAAATTCCATATGGGATCTCCCAGCCAAAATGCCATTCAATCATTTCATTTCATCATCAGACTATACTAAACTATACTAAACTTATACCGTCAATGCCCTGCTGATCTAATATATGACGATGAACATATGGAGATTATCATTAATGAAAGGTCCGAAGGTGGAAATTTAATTTGCCGAAACATGCTCTGAGTATCAATATTTATTTTCGGTCGTTAACACTTATAGATCTCTGATTATAAGACTGAAGTACTGATATTAAATGATAACACTGCGAAAAATCTGAGTATGACTTGTCATATAAATCTACATTAATGAAATGTGAAAGTATTTGTGCAAACACACGACTGCTTTGAAATCTTCGCATTACGCTTCATTCTAATAAAGGTTGGTCTTCCCTTAATAGGTATCCCACATGTGTAACTTTTGTAATTTTGAAACATTGTTATTGTTCCTGAGTTGTAAAATTTTCATTCATATATGAGATACATTTAAAAAAAATGGTGTAAAAAAACCTACTCCGTTGTCCAAATTGCAAAGTTTCGATCAAGAACACCCGTAGATGAAAATTTTTCAATCTAATACTAAACTAGGTAGTAGTATATTACACAAGGTTGAGAGAGGGTATGAAGGAAAGGTAAAAACTGAAACAGATTAGTGGGAAGAGGAGAGACACTGCGTCCTGATTAGATGAGGAGGAAGGAGGAGGAGGAGCAGGGGGAGATTGCACACCCTAATCTCTCTGTCCGAGCAAGTCCACCGTGAACTTATCCCGGACGAGCCTCCAAATGCGAGGGTGAAGATCGGGGTGAGAGTTTAAATTAGAGAAAGTTTAATTTTTGAAACTCACAACTACCAGCTGCGAACCAAATTCCTAAACATGCAAAACACTGGAACTGTTATTGCGACTGTTTGACTCGTTTTCTAGGGGATGATATCACACGTTCGCAGCTTTCCTTCCCTGCATATGATTAACAAAACAAATGCATAATAAATTAAAGTTCATGAGAGAAAAGGGTGTACTAACTACTATTTTTGAAAACACGTGTAAGTTCACTTTATGTTGTTTATTTCACAATACTTGAACCCTGTGGCTGATACGTCTGTACGTCGGCACATTTATCAAATAATGTTATAGCTCGAGAGCCCCCAGACAAAATGAATATTTGTCGCGAATTGTTTTCGCACCACGTGGCTGTCTCAAACACCGTTTATGTTCATGCCTATGCGACGACACGTGTTACATTAACAAATCACAGTCACTTTAATTCAATGCGATGCACACCATGTTCCACCGGCTAAATATTCACAAACACACAGTAGCACTCGATTTAACTTGGTGCAGTCTACGACGAGCAACCACACGTGGCGATTGCCACAGACAAATCTCAAGTCACCACCTCGAGATCCACATGCCGACTGATGCAGAGCGACGCCGCCCGGCCAGCCACACCACGTGCTCTGGAGTCCTCACATCCCTGCCCTCGCGCGCGTGCCTAAAGCTCAACTGCCGGGGTTTTTTCCCCAATGTCATCAACTTCCGCATGTGAACTGTTCTAACCGATTTGCCAACGTACAGCGCTCAGCCAATACATTTCTAAAACTTTACTTAAAATCAAAATAATTACACTACACATTAAACAAATATTTTCTTACGTTTTTATATTAGTATAAACATCCTTTGTACTGTTTACCATAATCGTGCAATTTCTTATACCACAGATAAGTGATTTAACTAAATACTTTAAGATAAAATACAAAAGATTAATTGAAAGTAAAATGGGAAATAGTTAATATATTATTTTTATAAACAAACATTGCCATGCTAGTTGTGTAACTGTCTTGTCTTCGTTGGTAATTTACTACTTTTCATTGTCAATTAAACATATTACGTTAGATGTGACTATATCAGCTAATGTATTGTTTATTTATCAACAGGCTATTTTGTAATGAGGGCCTTAAAGGTTCCTAACTGCATCGTATTACTTCAAATGCCAGTAGTATTACAATATTTGTGCACTGCACTGTGCCTGGCACTCGCCATTGTCCCTCTCTCCCCTCACCGGAAGCGAACAGTAAAATCCTAAGTTGGAACAAGCCACCAACGTTGGCCTGCTCGCTGGCCTCCCGTCAGCTACAAGCACACAGCAAATCTCAACGTGGAGAATTTCTACCTATGGCCTAACTATAAATGTTGTCACCCAACTGTGTACATACATTGCTACCATAATTAATAAGATTAAAATTGTGTAACATTTAGTGCATTGGCATGGTCAATGTTTGCAGTGAACTTCATACTGTTAAATTATCAAATGCTATTAATTACCAGTATTTCTATTGGGCGGTAATCTCACAAGATGAACAGAAAGGAGGGGAGGAGGATCGGATAGACAATGAAAGGGACGGAGGAGTAGGTAAGTGACGAGATGAAAGGGGGGATAGGGGAGGAGAAGATCCACAGAGAGAGCAGGGAGATGAATATGGAACAAGACAGGATTAAGATGAGAGGAATTGTCAGAGGCAGAAAGAAACAAGGAGAGAAGGGATTGTAGAATGATCGTCAAATTTTCATTCACAAGTGAGATACATATATGTTTTCTATTTTCTTCCTTTTCTAACAAGCCACAACAACGCATGGTCGGGGGTACATAGTTAACAGTAAATTGTAACTCACCCGCTGTTCTTTTGACTGTTAACTAGCAGTGTTAGTGAAGTTAAAAATTGACTGCTTGCTCACAAAATCTAAATACGGCGATATTAACACAGCGGCTGAAGTATACAGTTCCCTCAAGCAAAACACTGATTCTATAAGTTAAACAAACAGTTCTATCTTTACTGTAATCCTTAGAAGAAACTGCACACAATTAAATAATGATCCGCAGTCATGGAGCTAAATCAAAAATAAATGTTGGCAACGGAAACGCAAATATTCTCTACTCCAGAAGGGAGCAGAGTCACAAGATTCATGAACAAATTACCCCAAATTAATCCAAAATAAATGATGAGGGGAGAATTTAAATGAGCACAAAAGGATTATAGTTTAACAAATTAATTTATTTTTCAAACAAGAACAACAAGAGGGAAAGACCTTTTTTTTTTTTAAATTTCAATAAAAACACACCTTAGAAAATATTCAAAATATCCACAAAATCCTAAAATTGCCCACCTCCAAAGTTGAGTAAAGATTAATTTCGATCACGTTTCATTGGGGGGAACGGAGCAATTGCAGCACATTCACACACAGATTCATACGCCAAGCCATGCAGGTACTTACCAAGCACCCGACACCAATACACCAAGACGACAGCCAAGCAATGTGGAGAATGCACATCGAAGTTTCACTCGCGCACATTGAAATAGTACTTCGCTTGCATAACGTGTCAAGCTAGTGGGATAGGCTCATGATAAACTATCAGAAACAAACGCACTTGGTTTAAGATCACAAAGTGCGGTGTACAGACGGAAGATAGTTTCCCTAGAAATTCTAACTATATATCAAATCAAGATTTCGTTAAATAATATCTAAAATCGGTCGCTCTGGCGTTCGTTTAGCACAGGGAGAAGATAACTACAGAAGGTTAAAGTTGTTAGATCAATACAGCACTCTACTAAGTCGGAACACATAATATGCATAAATTTAACAAAATCAATTTCGAAGAGAATAAGATCGCGAAAGATATCGTGTAACCATTCTTTCTGATCAGAGGAATGATATCTATTAGATAAGCAAGATTACAGATTGCTACATCACAATACCGAGTTCGATCAAAAAATTCAGATAAGTGAACTCTATTTCATGAAAATTAAAAACACGATATACGTCGTGCAACGTTTCTTTCTACACAGAGGAAAAAGATCTATTTAATGGTAATAACCACGACAGGGAACACCTAGCCGGCCGCGGTGGCCGAGGGGACTGAGGCGCTCCAGTCACGGTCTGCACGGCCACTACGGTCGGGGGTTCGAATCCCCCCTCGGGCATGGATATTTGTGCCGTCCTTAGTCTTAGTTAGTTCATAAGTAGTTTGTAAGTTTAGGTACTGATGACCCCGTAGTTAAGTCCCATAGACTATACAAACATTTGAACATTTTTTTTTGAAAACCTAATCGGCGCACACGTGGGCCGAGAAGTACACAGATCACAAGTTAGAATGGACAATTTTCGGGGAAAATTATCACGCTACACTCACTAGGAAACACCTTAGCAAATTAGCTATACAATTATTAACCACTCATGTGCACTGAATGATGGAAAAGCTGAAGGCTTAGTCTGATATCGTCCACGTGTTCTGTCGACAAAGTACGAACTGTATAGGCACCGCAAATCCCCGAAAATATCATAATTCAACTACGATAAGAACGCGAAAGACATTTAACATATTTAAACAGGCGAAGAAGTGATTTAAAAGTTATAAAGTGCAACAACTATGCTAACTAAACACCATCAGAGTGGAGTGTCTTGCTACACTAAAAATATGTCTGAAGCTCGTCAACATTTGTTCATGGGGAGTCAAATTAAATGTAACACGTTATGTGGACGTGTTTCATCACCTCTTCCTTAGTGAGAAAAAATTGACAGAACTCCAATTTATCATATAATTTTGAGCTTCAGGCACTCTTTTATTTATGAGGTTGTCCTTAGAAAATCATGGCATAAAATAGAGCAGGGGGAGAGTGGAATGGCCTCTTATACAACTAACACAAATCATAAATCCATTTAAGAAATCAAAAGAAAACAAATGGCGTGTTTGCTGGTGTGGCTGGTTAGACCACAGGTTGGGGACATAGGTCACATAAAAACACATCATTGACAGTATCAGAAAGAAACAAGAAAAATATAAGAAAAGTATTCTAACACTCTTGCTGTAGTCTGTCACATTCGTAGGTGTGTCCGTGCCTGAAGGCTAAATTTAAGTCTCGATTTTCAATATTAGAAGTTCAAAAACATAACATCAGGTCCACTACAATATTGTATCAACACGTCTTTGTGCAAACACATGTCTGTTTTGGTTATAGTTATCAACACGACTTTTGGTCGCCACACATGTTTATCACGATTCAGTTCTAGGGACATGGAGAGGGATTTTCTTCCAAAGCAACTTGGAGGACACTATTGACCACACTGTAAGTATATTATACTGCTTGAGTGTCTCTGACAGTAGATCCGGCACCAGCACAATAGCATCTTGGTTACGTCGCCTCGCGCATGACTGATTTGGAGAACGTCTCGTTGTCGCTAAGGATGCCTGAGCGTCAGTGACAGTAACTATCCCGCTGCATCCAGTTTTCACCCGTAGTCTTGCATTATGCGGGGTCGTTACCTTGTTACCCTCTTCAGCCCAAACATTAGCGACAGACGAGACTAATATTGCACAAATGGACTGTGCACTTACTGGGTGACAGGTTATGCAGCTCTTCTGGCACAACACAGCGAGGGGCTATGTCAGTTTTGTGGTTCTTTGACAGCTCATGGCAACCCAATGGTGTGAGGTCCGCGATCGAGCTGCAGTCCGCATGAGATCTCCGCTCTCGGAGCCTCTGCTGCAAAACCAGCAGTTGATCGCCAGGCGCCCGATGCCCACAGCGTTGTCAGCCAGGGACGCCTCTGGGCTGGGCCAGGGTCATCGACCGAGCCGTTTCAGTCAGCTGGGCCCCGGGACGGCTGCTGCTGCGGGGGCGTGTCTGCTTGCGTTACGCCGGCCGGATGCGCAGCAAGGATGGCGAGTGCTGTCTGGCGCAGCTGGTTGCCAGTGGCTGCCCGTTGGCGTCACAGCGGGCCTCCCGTGGGGCAGCCGGCGGTGGCAGCGCTGGGCTTGCGGGTGGCGAGCAGGCAGGACCGCGGCGCGCCCGCTGCCGCTGTCGGTGGCGTGCAGTTTCCTAGGTGTCTGCGAAAAACTCACACTTCATAAGATTCTGAATGCTATACCTCATCGCCTGTAATTGTCCATTCTACAGGATGACGTTCCTCAGATCTTTACAATTACATATTTAAAACACATAAAATATATATGTCCTCACAATGGTTGTCTTAATAAAACAAATAAAATAAAGTGACTGCTGCCATAGCAGACGTATCACTTAAGACTAAGTACGATAACACAAATTTTACAATTAAAAAAATTTGATAATGTATGAGGCCAAAAGAAAACGTAGTTATCCCTACATAGCCATTACATACACAGATTCACGCACACAGGGAGGCAGCAAGCTGAAGGCGCGCGAGCGGCAAAAGTGCAGAATTAAAATATGGCTGAGCGGTAGTGATACAAGCAGGGCGCTACAAGCATTGGCTATAGCGCGTTGCGCTGCTACTTGTCATGCATTATCTACCCCTAAGCCCAAGCTACATTACCGCAACTAGCTATCATCTAACTACTGGCGCCATTCCTTCTCTCTTGCGTGCTGGGTTGTCTGAGAATGGAGAACAAACACAGACACAAACACTTTGCATCTCCCGGTAGCGGATTTTACTTTATTTTATTTTAAGTATTAGTGACTTGCTATCCCGTTTGAGTGTTCAAAAATGTTTTTAAATCTTATGGGACTTAACTACGGGGTCATCAGTCCCTAAACTTACAAACTACTTATGAACTACTTACGAACTAGGACGGCACAAATATTCATGCCCGAGGGGGTATTCGAACCCCCGACCGCAGTGGCCGTGCAGATCGTGACTGAAGCGCCTCAGTCTCCTCGGCCACCGCGCTCGGCCCGTTTGAGTGGGTTGTAACATTGTAACGTTCTTCATGATATGTAATTGGCAAATCAACCGCACCTACCAGTGGCGTGCCATCATGAAGCAACGAACGTTCACAAAATGCCGTTTGCGCAACAAAAACAAGGTAAACAATTTGAATTTTCCCCAAAATGTTACGCTAGAGATACACAATAACTATCAGCTGTTTATTTTATTTGCAACTTTACAGGTTTCGGATATTACGCATCATCAGAAAAGTCTGTTAAAAATTTACAATTGCGAATTATACACAAGTTACAATGAAATATGACATCCAGTAGTGTTAACCGCAAGATACTTACAAAATTCAACAAAATTAATTTTGCAAGTATCTTCTGCATGAAACTACTGGGTTATGTCATATTTCATTGTAACTGGTGTATAATTCGCAATTGTAAATTTTTAACAGACTTTTCTGATGATGGATAATATCCGACATCGGTAAAGTTCTACATACAATAATCAGTTGATGGTTGATAATATGGTTAGATACGTCAATAATTCTACGAAACTGAAAAGTAATTGTAACTAGCAATTTTTTTAGTTACATCAATGATTCTACGAAACTGGAAAGTAATTTTAATTTGGAATTGAAATTTTAGCAGTTACTTTTTGAAAAAAAGTAATTTTTAAGATTTTTGAGGCCGTATTCTTTCAACTAATAATAATTTAATGCAATCACTTTTTTGGAGGACTTTCTCATTACTGATATTCAATAATGTAACGTTACAACGCGTGGCCAACAAGTTTTACATCACATGTTGGTATATGCATGAAATTATATTAAGATTATTGTTTGGGCACAACAGAACTGGCGAGTGATTTGGCCTGTTGAATAATATGCCGACACCAGCTGTTACAAGTGAGTGAAGGAACTGGGCATTTCGGTAACGAAGTGGACCTGAATAGATTAGAGCAGAAGATGTTGGACTGCTTTGTATGCTAATTAATGTATGTTAATTTAATGTATTTCAGTTTTGCTACATGCAGTCATTCAATATAGCTATTTAGTTTTGTTACGTCAATACTTCTACGGTACGGAAAAATAATTGTAATTTGTAATTGAAATTTTGTCTATTACTATTCGAAAAAGTAATTTGTAATAACACTTGAGCATGTGTTTTCCAAGTAATTGTAAATTCCAACAACTTGCTGAGCCCAAGAACCACCAATATATAGTCTGCCGGGCACTTGCTGTTCTTCAACTTATATTGATACACAAAGTGCTCAATTAATCTCAGCTTGCTGTAATGTCTCATCAGAAACGGTTCAGTGTAATGAATCACAGGTCAAAGAACGTTCGGCGAACTTGTTCAACTGCTAAAAAAGAGAGAGAGAGAGAGAGAGAGAGAGAGAGAGAGAGAGATAAAGGGCTCTCATTAACATTATGCAAAGGATTTGCATCTTCTTTCTTAATGTAATTCAACCACGTTTTAGCACTACGTATTGCTTGCAAATCAAAAGAGACACCAGCACCATACTTTAACACAAATTTTGCACGAACGTAATTCAAATACTTTGTTTCAAGTAACTTGAAATACGAATGAAGATGCACACCTTCACCGTTGTGAAACTCCTCAATTACAATGCAACATATTACTAAGAGTGTCGTAGGGCCCTGGCAAGAAAGGCAAGAAACTGTCTTTATTACCCACGATCATAAGACCAACTGTGAGACCAAACACAGTGCCCGGCTTTGCACTGTTCGTTTTATTGCCACTTCCTGCTTTGATTGCAAATATTTTTTATTACAATGACACGTTTCGCCCGGTTAGGGTATCTTCAGATATCTGACACAGAAGAACATATTGACTATATAGTTTGGCCACCACTTCTTTTTCTGCCCGACAAGGCAAATGATTGTAGAAATCTTTTGCAAGTATCTTCTGCATAACACTACTAGATTATGTCATATTTATTACGAATTTTTGGAGTACTTTCCCCAACACTGCTAGTTCATAGTATAGCGTTACATCGTGTGGCCTACAAGTTTTACACCTCAATTTCGGAACATACTCATGAAGTGATATAAAATTATAATTAGTTGCTCTCTTCGAGACAAGTTCCGATGAAGCAATTATGAACAGGAAAGACGGCATAAACAACACTCGTAACGCCGAATCGCTGCCGCCGGAAGTCTCGCTCCCGCAGCAGCAACTTCGGCAGCGCGGTGTTAATCTGCGGGAGTTGGCAGCCCTGGCGCCGGCAGCCACTCGTTCCGGCGCCCTCTGCGGCCGTCTCCAAACTTGCCGCCGCGCCATTCAGGCCAACTCGAGCACTTCCGCCGAGTTCGGTCTCGGCGGCGCGGCGGTTCGTTCGCGCGCCACTCACCGCTCTTCGGAGGCGGCCGACCATCCGAGACAATTGCCGAATAAGCGGCGCGCAATTCCCCGTCGGAAGCGCCGCCTGTTCCCCGGGGAGTGCTCTGCGTCACAGTGACGTCACGCCTCATGAATTATTCAGAGTATGGCTCAAAGAATAACGTGCGTTGTCGCCGGTAATATTACTCGTAAATGCAGAGAGGTCCCCTCGGCCGGAGTTTCGAGTGCTGCTAAAAGCAGTCTCACTTGTAATTAACAATTTACGAATGCGTCTTCAACTTGTTTGGGTAACGAAAGCGCTTTTATCTATTATTACGCCAAAAGTGGAGGAGATACGCTGGCATAGAGACGACGGCGGTACCTGGGTGTTCTCGAAAACGTGTTGCATATTAAGCATATATGAATGGGTATACATACACGACACGTGTCCCAATGAGAACGTATGAAAGGACACTGTATATATTATTGGAGTCTTTGTTCACCAGAGGCATAACTATCCCACTGTTCAAAGAGATTTTGCAGCCTGTCATCGTAAACGTCGTCGCACGATATTTCGACTGGATACCTGACAGTTATCTTTATATGCGCCAGGGAAGACTAACGAAGACTTTATTTGTCTTTATTAGTAATTGTAAAGCTCTTGCAGACAGGCCGGCAACAGCTGGATGGCTGCTCTTGAGTAGATTTGTTTTGGATAATTAGTCATTTCAAATTCAACGGTGAACATAAATGATGAATTTGTGAAATAGACATGGAGATAAAACTGGTAAGTCATTATCATCGGCATCATCTTGCACAATTTCTAGCCACAGGCTGGGTCTGTTTGGAATACAAGCCTCGCCAATTCGTCCTCTCTCCCCACCATCTTTCAGTTTTCACACTGGGCAAAAACTCTCCTCTCTTCTTGACACAATGCTCCACTCCTATAAGCCATCTACCCCTTGGTCTTCCTCTTAGTCGTTTATTCTGTATCGGTATTTCGTGAATCCTCTTCTCCTCCATTCTGTTGAAATGCCCATACCACTGCAGTTTTGATCTCTCTATCCTATCCTGTAAGGGCCAAATCCCTATTTCCCTGAGCTTCTTATTCCTCATCCTCTCTCTGGTTGTTACCCCTATTCTGATTCGCAGAAATTTTATTTCCCCTGCTTGTATTTTGCTCCTGTCTCTTTTGTTTGTCCCCCAAGTTTCCGATGCATATGTCAATATCGAAACATAATAATTTTGGTATAGCACTCTATTACTTTTCTGTGGTACATCCTTACTCCACGGTAAATTCCTAACACTTTTATTATTCCTCTGTATTTGATAACACTGCTTAATATGAGTATCATGAGAATAAGAAACACAGCAAATAAATTACAGTAAGAGAATTTACACTGTTCTAATATCTTTCAGCGCCTTTCCTATGCAACGGACCAACATAGTTTCTTTGACAAAAAGGACACTGCTGTGGTGATTATCGTTCTAACCCTTTTTTTTTTTTTTTTTACAAATAACATCGAAATTCAAAAATCATTACTCCCTGAGCGTAAGTACTCAAACTAACTACAAGGGTGTAGGTGTTAACTACTGCAAGGGGAAACATAGATTTCTAATAAAAAGCTTAATTTAAGAAAGATCAAACACAATGCTACTACAAATCGTGGTTGTGCAATCAACATTGCAACTAAGTACATACATATAAATACAGTAACATTACCTTGTGGTGACTTCTTCTTACAACGAAATAGTGTGCGAGATGCCTTACTCATTACATAATATACCTCTGTATAATACGTATCTGCCGCCACTGCAGGACAGATTCACAAACTGGACCTGTGTCCTTCCACTTCCACAGACAACTCAGAGGTCCTGTCCCACCTCGCAATTACAGCCGAGTGCGAGAACAAAACATAACAAGGTTCGTGTATATCTTTACTGCCACCCTAAGGAGGCGTACCAACATAAAATTCAGCTTGTGGCACGCTACAGGATCTAGTGCCACCGTCTACTACAGGATCTAGTGCCACCGTCTAGGTACATCCTTATTTCTTCTACCTCCGTACAAACCTATTTAATTTTCTCGCGTATTTGGTACATACAGTTGTGCAGTTTCCGTCTGTAATTTCTATATATCAAAACAAATCAAAGACCGTTGCTACAGCTACTTATTAGTCGGTATTATGCAACTTACTGCCAACGTCTCACTTTTAGTGCATTGAGTAGCCTTATCTTTCTGCATTTTCCCAGTGAATTCCTTAATTTTCGTCAATACTTACGTATTAAGAGTTTCTTTTCTCGGGAATTTCGTAATTTTTTATTGCTTCTAAGAGCTTTATTCTTGCTATTTGTTACATATAGTTAGTGTTTCTTTTATAAAGGTCCTATATTATCGTGTGTTTTTGTACCTACGGTAATTGTAAGAAGCTTTCTTCAGCGACAGGGCGGGACTGCATATGTTGTGTACGTATCCTGGAGTAGTTTGCCGCTATTCGTAAGTAACTAGAGTCTGTTTGCTACAGTTAACAGTCCTCAGGCTGCTTGCTGCCATGGTCTATATATATATATATCGTATGCGAGCTACAAACTATATAATAAATTCAGAAATTGTAAAATAATAATAATGTCTACACATTTTTACAATAACATATAATACATGAATAACATATAATACAAGAATAGTATGAATAACTTCATATCTCCAGAAGTCTATATATGCCATTCTTTTACTACTGCAGGTCATCAGGTCTTGGGCTGTGCACACTCTTGGGTGATTTACTTCCGGACAGGTGGTCCACGGTCTGTATGCTTCCGCACGAACACAAAACACTTTCACTGATTCCCCACTAGTGCAAATTCTTGTTGCATCTACCCATTCCAGACCGCAGTCTGTTCAGTCTTCCATCTCTGCCAGTCAAGTTCTGCGCCTGGTGGCAGCGCCTCCTCGGCATAGTTGGCATGTCCTTGTTTCTCCCGCCACAATTTTATTCTAGTAGTTCTTGGAGGGTCTGCGAGTGGTTCCGTTGAATGTAGAATGTAGAATGCTTCTGGATTTAAGGCGTTTTGGTACAGTGTGGTACCCATGTAATGGGTGACGTTGGTCTTTAAGCTGTTTTGATCGTTCGATGCTGCTCTGTACCGATCGACGGACCTTTGTTGGAGCGATTCCTGATAATGAGTACAGGTGTTCAACTCTTGTAGGTTTGAGACAGCCAGTGATAAGCCTACAGGTCTGATTCAGGACAGGGTCCAGTTTGTCTGCATGACATGATCGTTCCCACACAGGACTTGCAAACTCAGGACATGTCTGCCATGTCAATCGTTACCTGAGGCGATTTCTGGGGTTCCTCTGGTTCCTACTGCATCTTCTCCCATCCCTGATGCCACTGAGGTTACAGTTTTCGATGGCCCTACAGTACGACAGATGCTTGACCGTGATTTGCGAACTGTACAGATGTCACGAAACTCTGGGCAGAAGGCGAAGTTGGGAACCGACCGTGTGACAGTCCCCTGAACGCCTCATCAATAATTTAGAGATATTTTTCGCTGCTGATAATACATGAGCCAAGCTGCGATGGTGGTCAATCCTTGTGATAGGTACGAACCGACGCTGATTGTATGGTTGTCACTACTCCATTGTTAGGCGGGTGATGGAGTTCCTTAGGGTGCGTTCACACTGCCCGCCGGGCCGATCCCTGCCGGGATGCGCCGAGCTGGCTGGCGCCTAGTCGGCACACGCCGACGCCCTGGGTGTTCACACTGCGCGCCGGGCCGAGCTGAGACGGAAAAGAAGGGGGAAAATGAAGTTTTCCGTTTTTCTAGTTGCAAAAAACTTTGACGATATATAAGACCACGCCATATTGTTTTGTCAACTTATTTTCCCCTTAAAAGCTTTGCTTTGTCTATGAAAAACTGAAAAGTCTAGTTTTTAGTTTCGCAACGCTTCTCACTCGATTTTGAGGAAAGTATGCGGTTAACAAATCTGATTTTTGGACACACGTTAGTTCAGCATCTTAGCTTTCGAATAAAACATTCACCTTTTCGTAATTCGTAGCAGTCGTTTTCAAATGACGCTATTTGTCAAGTATGCGAACTCGATTTACAAATCGCGTATTGAAAAAAGTTCAGTAGCGGGCAGCTTACTGTTCTATGCATTTTAGACCACATATTACTGCGAGTGAATTGGATCCAAAGGTGTAGAAAAGTTTTTGAAATGGTAGTCGCACCGATATCTACCTCCTTTCAAAAGTAATTGTGAGTTATCTGATCGGCGTGCCGCGATTGCAAGCAAACCTACGAACTCGGCGGGTGTTGAGCGTAACGTGAAGCACTGCAGAGCCGAAAAGTTTGAAATGCTGAGCAGACTTGAAGATCCTTCGTGGCGTGTTAATGATCCAAAACCAGAAAACAAGTATGAACAAATTTTTCTTGGGTGGCGACCGATTACAATGGACAACGATCTCCAACGCTTTTACATCAGGTTATATTCGACTTTCGAATAGCACAAAACTGGTGTTTTGTCCACACCAGATAATGGAATATATATTTAGTATTTGGAAGTACAACAGAAAAAAAAAAAATTAATGTAAACTGCGACATTTCTGTTGACGGAAATATAATTTTTTGACATTATCTTTAACGGCTTTCTAGTTGGAGATGATAAAATAAGAAGCCCAAAAATGGGGTACACTTATATTTATAGATGTATCTTCTCCTAATAGAAAATGTATACCTATCCTTATTTTCGCTTTTGTAGCTTTAAAAAAATGTTGTGGCATAATGTCAAAATAATTGCGTACAGCGTGTCCCACATAAAAGCAGTACCCTCACGTCTCAGATTAAATTAAGAATTAATTAAGTAAAAAAATACCGAACAGTGTCATTAAAAACACGTAGTTACCTCATTATAAGAAATGCTGTAAAATGTGGCTATGGGCGTACGTGAGGTGTACCGGTTTTATATGCGTCATTCTGTTCTATATTTCAGCCCACCTCAACGTTCAAAGAACTCTACACAGCTCTCAGATTTATTTATTTATTTATTCATTAGGAACCTGTCTGAGGGGAACTGGGGAACTAAGTTTCTATGAATATTTTACTCAATCATCTGATGACAATTTCCTTTGTCTAGATGATGGTACTTTCATTTCGAGTTTTCTGCATTAACTTGATCTGGTTTAGCCTCAGACACTGCAGGTCAGGTCAGTAAGGGATAGAAGAGTGTGTTACTTTTTTTTTTTTTTTTTTTTTTTTTTTTAATTTCTGTTTCCTTCTTGGTGAGCTTTCTCCCCAACAACAAGGGATACCCACCTACCTTCAGCAGAAAATCTAAGGAAACACGGGAATGACCAAAACTTATTCAATGCCGTTTACTTTGAGCCAGCTAACAGTTAACTGATTTTGTTATTTTAATGTTATTGATATTACACTGTAGTGACACATCGGATTTTAAACACATAAGAAACAGGTGGTAATGGACTCATCCCATGAATTTCGACTGTTATTTTTGAAAGTTTTTCCTTATGAGAACAACTAAAAACCCATTTCTGAATTTTTATTCATTTAACACAATCAATAGTAATACAAGAAAAAATAAACAGAACATATTTTCACAAGTGTTATTTAAAAAAATGCTGTCATGCAGAGAGACTTGTATCGAAAACAGGCTGGAGACGTGAGATACTTGTGCTGCAGAAGCAATACTATAGCCCAATCGGCTCGTGCCGGCGCCGGATCGCGCCGGAAATATTAAACATTTCGAATTTCCTCTGCTCGGCGTGAGTCGGCTGGAGTCCTCTCGGCCCGGTCGGCAGTGTGTTTAATCTCTCGGCAATGTGTTTAATCTCTCGGGTCGGCTCGGCCCGGCTCGGCTCGGTTTGGCCCGGCTGGCATTGTGAATACGGCCTTAGGGAAATATCGGTAAGAGCGCATGTCGGTGTACACGCCGTTTACTTGGTGGAGGATTTCATTACGGATGATGATCAGGTTCTGCCGGCGCCGATAGAGAGCCCTGGGTGCACACGTCCTCTCCTTCTTCAGGCGGCTGATTTGGTGAAGACAGTTAATTGTCCGTTGGGCGCAGTCGATCTCAGAGGCCACCAAAACACACTGGTGAGCCCCCATGCATTACAATGGTGGCCCAGTGCTCCGTCTCTTCATTAACTAGCATAATGTTGGAAACTTCACACAGTCCATACCCGTTTTCTGCCGTCGACTTTCTCTTGGCTCATGGGGCTCGTTTGGCCTTACAGGCCGCCTCAAAGTTGTGTGAGTTGTTTGGAGGTTATTGCAATTGTCCGTTTCACTCAAATTCTGTTCATCATTACCTCCAGAAATAAGTGCTCTACCAAAACTGGCCTCTCATATTGAGTGCATCATGTCCTTTTTTTAAGTTTTCTTATCTTTCCAGTAAATATCTTACCAATATTTCTTATTTCCAGAAAAGTGAATCCTCTTTCTGACCCCAATGATGATGCGAAAACAATGCATCATCTCAAAGAGACGGTGCTAAAGAGCCAGTAAGCCTCGCTTGATGATTTAGACAATAGACGACATCGACTCTCAGGATGAGGTAGGAAGAAGCGAAGAGGACTCAGCAACTGAACAGGAAGAAGAGAGTACAGCTCGGGAAGATGTAGAAGAGGACGACATGTATGAGAAGTTTTATCTTGGAAAAGATGATGAAGTTAGCTAAGGAACCAACTACTTTTCGTTGGTAAAAGTCACAACATCCGTACACACGTTCCAGATGTAAGAAGTTCAAAATGTTCAAATGTTTGTTAAGCTTATAGGACTTAACTACGGGGTCATCAGTCCCTAAACTTACAAACTACTTACGAACTAGGAAGGCACAAATATCCATGCCCGAGGGGGGATTCGAACCCCCGACCGTAGTGGCCGGGCTGACCGTGACTGGAGCGCCTCAGTCACCTCGGCCACCGCGGCCGGCGATGTAAGAAGTGCCACCACCATATTGCGAAACCTTGTGCAATCACCTTGTAACTGGACGGCTAGCCCAGCGAAATGCGCATATAAGTGGAATATCAGTTTAGCTGCGAACACGAATGGGACGTGAGAAATCCACCAAATAACCTCCTAATAGGCGACAGTGTCGAACGTGCATGGCTGAAACAAGATGTAGGAGGAAGTCGAAAGTTCATCTTGTCATCAACAAAATTGCTCAATCCATGTAAAAGCACTGGGGCAAACCGGTGTTTCAGTTGCTGATTTGGGAGCCTTAGAATCCGTTTCTGGCTGCAAATGTGCTGAGAAACCATGAGTCCACATCTTAAGAGACTACCTACTACATTTTAAAAATAACTTTATTATTTTTATGGACGTCAGTTCGATCTATTTTGAAATTTCTTTGTGGGAAATTGGCAAATATGATTATCTTAGTTAAAGGTGTATTCTCTTAATAAATCCCTTCCTTTGCTTTCAATTTGCTGTAATTCTTTAGATTCTCCTGATGTCTACTCAGACCGTGTTTTGAATTTGAATTAATGGGCTGGAGGTAATTCACAAAATATGTGGGTTGTCTCTCAGGCCGGATGCGCCAGATTCATCTAGATCTGATTCCAATTGAGAGAAAACCTCGGTAGAAGCGGAGATTTCGATTATGAGCATCGTTCCGAGTACTGATCGCGGTCATTTGGTTTGGAGCAGAGTGGAAAGCTAGATCAAGAGTCTGAGACGATTCTGTCGTGACCTAGGTAGCAAATTTCTCGATCTCAGGCAGAACAGGTCAGGCATGTACTACACATAGGAAGCGGCTGCTATGGTAGCGGAGTACGTGTGGAGTGCACGTGTAGGTAATTTAAGTTAGAGAAATCCCTCCACAGGCTAGTTAAGACTCTTACTGATTCCGGTAAATGCCTCATTCGGCACAAGAGAACAAAGAAAGAAAAGATTAATATATTGATTGTAAACTGTATGAGTGTTTATGGAAAGACCCCAGATTTATTTATTTCTCGTATGGCAGCGCACATAATTTAGCAGGCCTTATACCAACTATACATACAAAAATGTGTAAAACATACTAGAATACAAAAGAGACATAAAATAAGGTACATAAGGTGCATACAGCACACAAAGAATAAATTAACACAGTCAGATACAAACATCAAGATTGCGTATGTAGTCTATTGTGGCGTCTTTTGCAGTCAGGAAATCGGAGACGTTCCCATCGTACGCTCTCATCTCGCAGTCTTCTATTATGTGGCGTATGGTTAGCTTATCGGTGCCACAGTCGCAGTTGGGAGATGGAATCTTCAATCTTCCATGGTTCGTTCGATTTCTGTTCAGGGATGACCAGGCTTTACGGGGAAGCTCTTATCCAGCGGTCTCTCGGTGATTAAGGGGAGGGCTTGACATTGCTCAGGACATGCCTGCCGCCATCTTTCCTTCCAGGACTCTATTAGATTAAAGTCCGCATTGTGTAAGTCCTTGGCTGTTAGCATTGTTGGTTGTCTGGATCGCAGTCTATTTCTTTCTATGTCAGGCGTGTCATATTGTATGGGGAGCTGAAGATTGTTAGTTGTCTTCCTGTATTCCGGGAGGAGAGCATTGTTGCGACGCAGATCCGCAGGTGGAATGTGGCTCAGGATCGGCAGCCATGCAGTTGGGGTTGATCTAATGGTTCTGCTCACAATTCGTATTGTGCCATTCAACTGCACTTCAATCTTCCTTGTATGAGCACTGTTCATCCATACCGGAGCGCAATATTCGGCTGTTTAGTAGACCAACCCAAGTGCTGTCGTACGAAGCGTGTTGGCCGAGGACCCCCAAGTGGCGCCGCATAACTTATAAAGAATATTATTCCTCGTCGATAGTTTACCTGAAGTGTTCTCCAGATGTCGCTTATAGGTGAGGGTTCTGTCTAATGTGACTCCGAGGTACTTTGGATACTCGTTATGCCGGAGCCGAGTTCCCTCAAAGTAGACGTAATGTCGTCTGCCTCCTGATTTATTACAGATATGGAAACACGTCACTTCGTTTTTGTAGGATTCGGCCGCAGCCTCCATCTCCGGAAATATGCGCTGAAAGTCTCCAAGTCGGACGACAAGGTCACCTCCATTGTCTGAAAGCTCTTATGTTGTGTCACTAAGACCCAGTCGTCTGCATATCCAAATTTTCTGGAGGTTGTTTGGGCCATGTCAGAGATGTACATGCTGAATAACAATGGGGCTAGGACGGAGCCCTGAGGTAATCCGTTGTTTGGGGTTCTTTGGGCACTTATTAGGACCCCCATTGTCACCTGGAATTTTCTGTCGGCAAGAATGCTATCTATAAGTCGGACAGTTCTCAAGCACGGTGTTATTCGGATGAGTTTGTATAATAGGCCATGTGTCTTAGGCGGCAGATAGGTCTATAAAGATAGCTGCCGTTTTTAGTTTTCGTTCGTAGCCGGCTTCTATGTATGTATTTGGTGACATAACCTAAGACCCCAGAACTCCTCCCACTTGTAGATACAATACCCACGTAGTACTAGGGACGGAAGGCTCGCTGTAGCCAGATTTCAATAATAATGAAATCCTAAATTGAGACGTACGTTTAATGCAGAGATATGTTGACCACTGAAGGGGAATGCGAATTTTCAATGATAAAGATTACGATTGTATCGAGAGAAAGTAGTAGAAATTCGGAATTTGATATAATTTGGGTGAATATGAGCTTGAAAAGTTGCTCGTCATGGTCATTGGTAGGTTATGTACATCACCTGGATCAGCAGCAGCAGCAGTGGCGGAACTTTTGCTGGGAAACTTAGAATATACTTCCCGTAAGTTTCCTAGTCAAGTCATAGTTTTAGGTGGAGATTTTTACTAGCCGGATATAGACTGGGAGACGAACGTGTTCGAGACGGATGGCAGGGATAGAGAATCGGGCGATATTGTTTTAAATGCTACATCATAAAATTACCTCCAGCAGTTAGAGATCGGACGCGAGGAGATAACGTGTTACATCTTTTGATGACAAATAGATCCGAACTTTTTGATTCAGTGAGCGTAGACCACGGAATCAGCAATGATAAGGCCATTATAGCATCAATGCAGCTTTTGATAGAAATATCAAGAATGTAGGAACACCTTCTTATTTATCAAAAGCGAAATGGATAAGATTTTAGAGAACTGGCAGTGTTGAGCAACTGTGGACGGAGTTCAAGTACATCGTACAATATGATAATATGAGAGATGGCGAAGATCGACAGTGGTTCAACAACCAAATTAGAAAAGTTTTCCAGAAGCAATGAGAACTTGACTGCAAACGTAATCGTAGCCACAAAATATGTTCAAATGTTTGTAGAACTTATGAAACTTAACTACGGGGTCATTAGTCCCTAAGCTTAAAAACTACTTATGAACTAGCTAAGACTAAGGACGGCTCAAATATCAATGCCCGAGGGGGGATTCGAACCCCCGACCGTAGTGGCCGTGCAGGCCGTGACTGGAGCGCCTCAGTCCCCTCGTCCACCGCGGCCGGCTCGTAGCCACAGACAAGTAAAAAATAAACTATGCTAAAATTAGCGTAAGGGCTGTCATGCGAAAGACGTTTATTTTCTCTGAGAGCAACGTTTTGTGTAACTACTTAGCAAAAAGTACCAAGAAATTATGGTCCCGGTTCAAGTCGATAAACGGGTCGAAACTAGATATCCAGACACTCTGCGACTATAATGTTGTTGAAACAGAGGATGACACACAAAAGGCCGAAATATTAAATGTCTTTTTTAAAGCTCTTTCACAGAGGAAGACTCCACTGTAGTTCCTCCTCTAAGGCATCGCACGAACGAGAGAAACTGCAGATTTTGAAATGTCAGAGGAATAGAATATCATCGAAACAGCTCAACAAAGGTCGCGGGACCTGATGGGATACCAATTCGATTTTACACGGGGTGTACGAAGTAACTCATCCCCCCCCTCCCCCACCTACGCCGTTTTAACAGAGCAGGGTTCCCTAGGTCTCTAGAGAAGCGAAGCGTTCCTAAAGCCGTGGTCCACAAGCAAGTAACTTGCGCAAGTAACTTATGTAAACACTTGCTAATGTGCTTACATTAGAATAAAAACTTTTGAAACTCGCTTAGGTAAAGATCTTGCTGTAAGTACTGGAACAAATGTTTCCACGAGAGTCACTTGTGAGATAAGCAAGTGGACGTTTACAATGTCGTGCGAAAAAAGAGCAGCCGCTACCGTCGTTGCATTATTATTTTTAAAGAAAAGAACATGACCAACAAAAGTCCAAACAATATGCAAGTGTTTGGGTTAAGAAATGGGCGCAGATACGTATATGTTTAAGTTTTCAAGAAACATTACTGAACGGACTAAAATATGAGAAAACACAGAGACATGCGTACAATTACGTTTCCAACTTTGATACAGTTTGGAGTGTAGCTTATCGCGATTGCAGTTTATCGTATCGCGACATGGCTGTTCGCGTTGGTCGCGACCCAGTGACTGTTAGCAGAATATGGAATCGTTGGATTCAGGAGGGCTATACGGAACCCATGCTGGATCCCAACGGCCTCGTATCTCTATCAGTCGAGATGACAGGCATCTTATCCGAATGGCTGTAACGGATCTTGCAGCCACGTCTCGATCCCTGAGTCAACAGATGGGGACGTTTGCAAGACAAGAACCATATGCACGAACAATTCGACGACGTTTGCAGCAGCATGAACTATCAGCTCGGAGACCATGGCTGTGGTTACCCTTGACCCTACATCACAGGCAGGAGTGCCTGCGATGGTGTACGCAAAGACGAATCTGGTTGCAGGAATGGCAAAAACGTCATGTTTTAGGATGAATCCACATTCTTTTTACAGCATCTGTTACGGATTAATAAAGTCTTTATTTGTTTTAATCGCTGTATATGTGTATGTATATCTTTGACTAACAATAAATAAGTTGTAGAAAGTACACACGTGTATCTCCTGTCTATTAAGTGTGTGTGTGAAACGCAAAAGCATCATGATAGTCGCATCCATGTTTGGCGACTTCGCGGTGAACGCACATGGAAGCGTGTATTCGTCATCGGCATACTGGCGTATCAGCCGGTGTGATGGTATGGGGTGCCATCGGTTACACATCTCGGTCACCTCTTGTTTGAATCGATGACACTCTGAACAGTGGTCGCTACATTTCAGATGTGTTACGACCCGTGGGGCTACCATTCATTCGATCCCTGCGAAACCCTACCTTTTAGCTGGATAAAGCACGACCGCATGTTGCAGGTCCTGTACGGGCCATTCTGGATACGGTAAATGTTTGACTGCTGCCATGGCCAGCAAAATTTCCAGATCTCTCACCAAATGAAAACGTCTGGTCAATGGCGGCCGAGCAAGTGACTCGTCACAATACTCCAATCACTACTCTTGATGATCTGTGGTATCTTGTTGAAGCTGCATGGGCATCTGTACCTGCACACGCCATTTAAGATATGTTCGACTCACCCCCTGAGTTATCACGAAATCTCGAAAACTAATGCACCTATGAAGATTAAATTTTGCCGGTATATAGTTTATAGGTAGAAGACGTCAGTTAAGAAAGTATTTTGCGATAGTACATAATTAAGGCACATGGCTAATGATACTTTTTCTACAGTCTACAGTCTACAGTCTACAGTTTCATTCCGATCTTCATGAAATTTTGGACGATTGAGCTGCAATAGGAAGGCCAGCGTCTACCAAAGGTTCATAAGGTGCATGGTGGAGGGTATCTTGCAACATAAAAATGTATCCCTAAATACCTTGGTCGCGCCGTAACATGAGAACAGATCGATCGATTTCATAGATCATTTTGGGTTGTCTTAGTTATTCTCAGAACAAGGGTTGCATGAATTAAAACTAGAAAATTTGAGAACAATGAAGTTCGTTTTTCAGCGTCACCCTGTTTTTATTGCATACAAATCTATAGTTTTTTCCGATATTGATGAAAATTTGCACAATCTACCTTAAAAACAAGAGGAATGTCACTATATAAAATTTCGGTCGTTGCATGATGTAGGGTAGTTAACTTACGGACTTTGACAAAATGCATAGTGTTGCTTCGATGTTGGTTAATTTTTGCACACAATACCTTTAAACTAAGAGGAAGGTCACTGGGTACATAAATGTTAATATGGTACATGACAGAGGGTAACGTAGGAAAAAGACTTTGCCGAGAGAGGGAAAGGTGGAAACGAACAGAGAGATGGGGTGAGAGAGATGGATGCAGAGAGCGAATGGGAAGTTGACTACGAGAAATAAATAAATAAATAAATACCCGGGAAACGACGGGTTTACAGATAGCTTATGTTTAAAATTAGTGAAGTCCGGAAACCTAAAAAGCCATTCTTTAAAAACCGTTGCGATGCACGTTCATATAAGCTAGTAGTGTTATGTGTGAAAGTGTAAAGTGTTAGGAAATGTTTGCGAATCGTGTAACTGAGGCAGGACTTGGGGAGCAGCCCGGTATTCACCTAGGGGGACGTGGAAAACCGCCAGAGAACTGTATATAGTACGTCATACTGTACCAACATTAATAAACAACCTTCAATGTATAGTACTGTGCGTTATCTACACCACAATAACGCTGTAACATGGAACGAAAGCAAATAGATCACATGTTCAGCATTTTTTCCGGCCCTGTGTCAAATCGCAGGACCTATTTAGATACAACGTATGTTTTTCTCTTTCTCTTCTTTGTACATCCTCTTCAAATTATCTTAAGTGTTGTGTTGTACAATGATTAACAGGTACTGAATGGAGCAGCAATCTTCGAGGGTGAGTCAGTAATTAAGTCGCGAACTGAGATAACACTCGCCAGTACTGAATATACAAACCTCAAAATTACTTTAATTTACACCTGACTCAATCTGTAAATATAAACACTAAAAATGTTCAAATGTTTGTAAATCTATCGGTCCAAACTGCGTGGGCATCAATCCGTAGCTTACAAATTATTTAAAATAAGGTAAATTAACCAAAGGACAACACACACACCCATGCTCCATGGAGGACTCGAACCTCCACGGCGAGCAACCGCGCGCTCCGCAGCGAGGCACTTAAGACTCCATCGCGGCAATATAAACACTCGTCCCATCATTTGAGAAGGTTTTAAAAGCCTCTAGCTTGGAATTTTTCTGGCAGCATGTGCATCCTATATGTGGCGCTGTTGAAATGTTCAAATGTTTGTGAATCTTATGGGACTTAACTACGGGGTCATCAGTCCCTAAACTTACAAACTACTTATGAACTACTTACGAACTAGGACGGCACAAATATCCATGCCCGAGGGGGGATTCGAACCCCTGACCGTAGTGGCCGTGCAGACCATGACTGAAGCGCCTCAATCCCCTCGGCCACCGCGGCCGGCGACGCTGTTGAGCTGTAACTTTAGTTGATTCTTTAAACGGCTGGAACCCTCAAGACAGATGTGTTGTTGAGAAATACCTCTACACAGCCCACAGTACTGGCGTATCCACCTAAGTTTGCCACTTATTTACTGACTCGTCCTCGTACTTATCCAGTGGTACTTCTCCCAATAATATTCGTAAATTAATGGCGCCTGTAATCTACTATCCACCGTACTACTCATTAGTCATGAACATTCTTCATATTCTTTCGTGCCGCGGTGGAGTAGCCGAGCGGTCTAAAGCGTCTAGCTGCGGAGCGCGCGGTTGCTCGCCGTGTAGATTCGAGTCCACCCTAGGGCATCGGTGTGTGTGTTGTCCTTGGGTTAGTTTACCTAGGTTTAAGTAGTTTGTAAGCTACGGACTGATGACCACGCAGTATGGTCCGATAGATTTACAAACATTGGAACATTTGAACACATTATTTCATCACCAATGAGAATGCGTCAATTGCGTTGCTAGTTAGGCAGTGACAAGTGATGAATAATTCGTTGCTGGAAGGTGACTCGAAACTGTACACAGATACAATGAAAAAAATGGTCGTAATTTTTTTTTTTTTTTTTTTTTTTTTTTTTTTTTTTTTTTTTTTGCATCTTAAGTAAGAAACTGAAAATTTTATTTAGGAGCACTGGTTGCGACAAAAATGTTGTAGAATGTTCACAAGTGGCTCAGATATCATTATTTGATTTAATGTCAAGGAAGAGAGTATTTACGGCTGCACATGTTCAGCTACTGATTAACAGAATTAGGGAAAATTTGAAAGTTTATAGCGCGGACCATATCGCCTAGTCCCGGAGAGCATATCCTTTTGTTTTCGGGGCCGCGAGAGCAGCCGCCTAACACAAACGGCACCCAATAAAATAAATGGAAATCGGAAAGGGAGCGGCCAGGTCGAGACTCCAATATCCTGGCCGCCTGGCTGCCGGCTGCCGGAATCCAATATCAGCGCCATCTGTCGGCGCGGTCGTGCTCTGGAGGTCGCCGGCCTGCCGCTGCCGGTGAGGCAGGGGGATTAAAGCATTTACACCGGGCTGCTGAGTCAGTGGCAGGCGGTCTGCGCGGCTGCAGAGCTGGTGCTGCACGCGGAGCGTCCTGAAATCTGCTAGCGAACCGCCTGGCCTGATGAACGGAAACATTATTACCACCTCCACTAAGGGCAGGCACGAAATTGGCCTGCGAGCGGCTCTGTTGGCCCGTGGGCCATCTCTTTCTCACCTAACGGGACACTTGCCCCTTTCAAGCCATTGTGCTGCCTGAAGGATTAAGTAGCAGAGTCACCGGTTACATGACACAACCATGGCGCATTGAACAGGATACCATCTTGCATAACAACTGTTGCATATTATGCCGTATCAGGAAATACTCAAAAATGAAGCTGTTGATCGTAAGAGTGTTCAAATGTTACTGACTACCGGTACAAGAAATATATGCAGTAGACGTCCGAAAGTCCGTCATTCAATAGTCCAGTAGACCAGTTGGTCTGGCATATAGATACAACGGATAATTGATAACAACACCGTCAACTGTATTCAAATTTTATTTTTTATTGCTATCATTTTCAGGCCCTGTACATGGAACATATATAAAGTGTTACACAAGCAATTGTTACACAGAATAAATAAACTCCAACCAGTATATATTAACATAAATGTGAAAAGCCTGTTTCTATCCTTTTATATATATATATCGATCGGACGTCTACTCCATATATTTCTTGTACTGGTAATATATACCTTATGTGCAAACCTGTAAATACTTTGTCCTAATCAGCTATGGCTAGGATTGTATAATACAACGACAATAAGAATCCAGGCCTGGTGCTGCATATGGAGCATCCCGAAATCGGCTAGCAAAGCGCCTGGCCTGATGAAAGGAAACATTATTACCACCTCCACTAAGGGCAGACACGAAATTGGCCTGCGAGCGGCTCTGTTGGCCCGTGGGCCATCTCTTTCTCACATAACGGGACACTTGCCCCTTCAAGCCATTGTGCTGCCTGAAGGATTAAGTAGCAGAGTCGCCGGTTACATGACACAACCATGGCGCATTGAACAGGAGACGATCTTGCACAACAACTGGTTGCATATTATGCCTTATTAGGAAATTCTGAAAAATGAAGCTCTTGATCGTAAGGGTATGCTAATGATAGTGACTACCCGGTACAAGAAATATATACTGTAGACGTCCGAAAGTACGTTATTCAATATTCTGGTACAACAGTTGGTCTGGAAACTAGATCCAACGGGTAATGGATAACAAAAACCATCAGCTGTATTGAAGTTTTATTTCTTATTGGGAACCAGTTTCAATGGATAATGCCGTCATCTTCAGGCCCTGTACATGGAACAAATATAGTTATACAAGCAATTGTTATACAGAATAAATAAACTCCAACCAGTATATATTAACATAAATGTCAAAAGCCTGTTTCTTTCCATATTATATATACATTAACAGCTGATGGTGTTGTTATCCATTATCCGTTGGATCTATCTGCCAGACCAACGGCTGTACCGGACTATTGAATGACGGACTTTTTTTTCACCTTATGTACAAAGCTGTAAATACTATGCTCTAGTAAGCTATGACTTGGATTGTATAATGCAGCGACAATAAAAAACCAGACCTGGTGCTGCAAATGGTGCATATGGAGCATCGTGAAATCTGCTAGCAAACCGCCTGGCCTGATGAAAGGAAACATTATTACCACCTTCACTAAGGGCAGACACGAAATTGGCCTCCGAGCGGCTTTGTTGGCCTGTGGGCCATCTCTTTCTCACCTAACGGTACACTTGCACCTTCAAGCCAGTGTGCTGCCTGAGCGATAACTTGGAAGGATTAAGTAGCAGAGTCGCCGGTTAAATGACACAACCATGGCGCATTCAACAGGAGACCATCTTGCATAACAACTGATTGCATATTATGCCATATTAGTAAATACTAAAAAATGAAGCTGTTGATCGTAAGGGTATTAAAACGTTACTGACTACCCAGTACAAGAAATATATACAGTAGACGTCCGAAAGTCCGTCATTCAATAGTCCGGAACACCAGTTGGTCTGGCAACTAGATCCAACGGGTAATGGATAACATCACCGTCAGCTGTATTCAAATTTTATTTAGTATTGACAACCAGTTTCAATGGACAATGCCATTCCTCACACACAAAGAAAGAAAATGTGTGGACATGTGTTCGGAAACGCTTAGTTCCATGTTAGAGCTCATTTCAGTATTTCTCTTTAAATGTAAATTGAAATAATTCGTGCAGACAATTGTCAAAATACCCAATTGTTTCGTTAGTATGTACTGTAGGTCCTCGATTCACCGCCAGTTGGCCCAGTTGAAGGAAGGTAATGTTGACCTCCGTGCTTGTGTTGACATGCGATGGATGAGGCTTCATTACAACGTGATCACATTGTAAATTTTCACAATGAACATGTGTAGGCTGACGAGAATCCGCACGCAATTGTGCAATCACGTCATCAACACAGATTTTCTGTGAACGTTTGGGTAGTAATTATCGGTGATGTATTGATTGGGCCTACGCTCACTGGAGCACGTTATCATGATTTCATACGGGATACTCTACCTGCACTGCTAGAACATGTGCCTTTACAAGTAAGATACAACATGTGGTTCATGCACGATGGAGCTCCAGCACATTTCAGTCGACGTATTCGTACGCTTCTCAACAACAGATTCGGTGACCGATGGATTGGTAGAGGCGGACCAATTCCACGGCCTCCACGCTCTCCTGACCTCAACCCGCTTGACTTTCACTCATGGGGGCATTTTAAAGCTCTTGTATACGCAACCCCGGTACCAAATGTAAATACTCTTCGTGCTCGTATTGTGGACGACTGTGATACAATACGCCATTCTCCAGGACTGCATCAGCGCATCAGGGATTCCATTCGACGGATGGTGGATACATTTATCCTCGCTAACGGAGGCTATTTTGAACATTTCCTGTAACAAAGTGTTTGAAGTCACGCTGGTACGTTCTGTTGCTGTGTGTTTCCATTCCATGATTAATGTGAGTTGAAGAGAAGTAATAAAATGAGCTCTAACATGGAAATTAAGCGTTTCCGGACACATGTCCACAGAACATATTTTCTTTGTTTATGTGTGAGTAATGCTTCCTGATAGTTTGCTCGAACCTTTTTGTAACACCCTTTGTAAAGTGTTATACAAGAAATTTTTATACAAAATAAATAACTCCAACCAGTATATATTATTAACATAAATGTACAACAAAAGCCTGTTTATGTCCTTATTATATATTGGATGAAGTGGCAATATTTAAATAACATATCATGTGTATAATCGGTAACGTACAGAGATCTTTGAACTATGGTAAAGTTAGATATGGCTTGGACTATTCTGTAAAGTAAAATGCACATGTTTGTCTGAGTCTAAACAAAACAAAGTGGTGATAATGAGAACACATCATTTGAATCTCAGATGCATGATCACACTTCAAGGTATTGGATGAGGTGGTAAAATTTTAATAATTCTTCATATGTGTAATCTGTAAGTAGAGGTCTGAGTATGGGATATGATTTAAATCTGGGATATGGGATCAAAACGTTCACAGTATTGGATGAGGGGATGGTAAGATTTGGATATTACTTCATGTGTGTACTCTGTAAGGAGAGATCTACGTATCAGGTTACTATGATTTAAATCTCAGAGGTGTGTAAGGACTCAAGTCACTCAGACATATTTTCCTACATGTTCGGACCTTTAAAACTGGAATTATTGCTTCCAAGTAATATCTGGCGGGTTAACTAATTTATTTATTGCTTTTAAAGAAGTTATTATTCGAAGTATAGCATTAGATCGCAAGTGCGATAATTAGCTTTTCTCGAGTCTGAAGCAAGTAGCAGTTCAGACACACACATTGGGGAAATATGTTTGGTTAAAATTTATCATTTAAAATACCTTGGCAGTCAATACTTGGCATCGGTATTTCACGTGGTTTTAAAATATGGTGCAATACTATGTTATTCGCGGGCGCGATTCTCTGCGTAGCAACAGGTGATCTTGGAAGCGGGGGTGAGCCTAAACACGGTAGTAGCGGGTCCGTAATTGGCCAGTTCGATGGCGCGCCTAAAGCCGTACAATAGCGCGGCTTGGATAGGCTAAGGGATGCTGATGTGGAGCCATGACGAAGCGAAGAGAGAGAGGGAGAGAAGTGGGGAGGTGTATACTGTGCAGACGGTGCGTGCCACGGTACTCTAACGCTCTGCCTCATGGACGACATGTCGTGTTGACGGAGAGCAAACACTCTGTGGGCGCGATTTGCGCATATTCGAGTGCGGAGAAAGTAAGTGAGAGTGGACTCATTTTCAGTATTTTACTGGAAAGAGCAGTTCTGTTGAAAGCAGATCTGAAATTACTTCTTGTTTGAGAGTACTCATATTGTACGATAGTCCCTGTGTTAGTTAGGCACTTCTTGTCTAACGAGAATCAGGACAGTGAAACAATTAACGCCTGTGGGCGAATCATAGTTGCATCACGGTGGGTTGATTCATGCAATCAGCGTTCCACGCCAGTAGCGAGACTAGGATGTGTTAGGTGTTCTCAACACCATTGAGACATAGAAAGTATTTCGATCGAAAGAAGTTGATCCAGTCAGGCAAGTTAGGTTGATTTTCAGCGATGGCGCACCAGTTTGCCAGCCATCTCAACGATCGGCACTGTGTGTAATGCTCATTCATAGCCAACAAAAACATCACACGTTTAGTGCGACAGTCTCGAACGTTGTTGTTGTTATGGTCTTCAGTCCGGAGACTGGTTTGATGCAGCTCTCCACAATACCCTATCCTGAGCAAGCCTTTTAATCTCCTCATAAGAACTACAACCCACATCCACTTGAATCTCGAACGTAACTGTAGCTTTGTCAGTCTAAAGTTAGGAGCGGTGTATCAGCCATTTTGCCGAGTGGAGATATCTTTTATTTTTAAAATTCATTTAAAAATTCGGCATAAAGTTTCTATGATTTTTAGTTGTAATTTCTGTTCTCCCAGTTAACAGCTTCCATCCTAACAAAGTTGAATTCTTGTGAAATTGTATTTCAATCAATACATATTCTTTGTTAAAATAAATTAAATACCCAAAAGTCGTGTTTACTTTCAGTAGCTACCAGTTTGTCCTTACTAGTAAGATAGACAGATATGTTTTTCTTGCAGGATATGTAATCCGAGTTTGTTTAAGTAATGTTATAGAAACATATTTTAATTTAACAAGGAGCATCTTGCTGACTTCTATGCGACTTGATGTTAGGTTCTTCCATGCAGGAAGTTTATGCGAAATTACACCACAGCAACGATCAAAATTTCGTACGAGGGGTGGAGTTTCAAAATTCACAATACTAGATGTGGGGACGAAATAATTTGAACGATATGTGATGTGTGTAACTTATGAAAAAAGTATTGGTTAACTATGACTAAAATCTCAGCTGTAAAGTAAAAAAGTTTATTGTATTGGATGACTATGATAAGATTTAAATAATACTTCATGTATATAATTTGTAAATATAGAGTCTCAGTACGGGGCAACTACAATAAAAATCTCAGATGTCAGTCAGAAGGTTCACCGTATCGGATGAGATACTGTTAACATTTAAACAATACACATTTTTATAAACCGTAAGTCGAGATATGAATATAACGCAATTGTGGAACGGTTTAAATTGTATTCTAAATGTGTAATCTGTAAGTGAGGGGTCTGGGTATGGGGCAATAAGGATTTGGATCTAATATGGAATCAAAACTTTCAATTATTATTTCTTGTCTGTAATCTTTAAGTAAAGGTATTGATATGGGCACAACAAATTAAAAACTCAGGTTCTTTCCATGGTTTGCGCTACACGACTGTGATATGTTTTCAATACTCTCAGATTTTGAGCTATCAGTCGTTCTTTTTTTTTTTTTTTTTTTTTTTTTTTTTTTTTTTTTTTTTTTTTTTTTTAATAAATAAAAAAGAACAACTTTATTAGCAGACCTTGATTTCGGCCAGTAACTGGACATTATCAATGCATGTGTTTAACTGAAGGTGTTATTAATATTGGTAACTTACACCACGCCTGTTGTCATACTTGCCGTAGTGTGAGTTACCCATATTAATAACACCTTCAGTTAAACACATGCAATGATAATGGCCAGTTACTGGCCGAAATCATGATCTGCTAAGAAAGTTTTTAAAAAAGAAAGACTGATATTTGAAAATCTCAGAGTATTGGAAATTTTTATTTTCCTTTGACGCTACTGTTGCATTTAACGCTGACATCACCGACTGAATGATCAGATGGGGCGATCCGCTGCTTGGCCGATTACAAATACGTTCCACTGGCGCTGGTCAATAACGCAGACGCCATAGTTGGGACTGGAAGCATTCCAGGTCTGGGCTATTAAAGTACTATACAGAGGTCCCTTTCATTGTTTTTATTATAATTAGGGACTGACCAAAATATGATAATTGGCCGAAACCACAACCGAATACTGGACTCCTCTTTTAGTTTCGACGGAAACGGAAACAGTTACCGAAACTCGCCTAGTTAAGTTAAAATTTCTATATATTTATGTTAGATCAACATATCAGCAGTTTTTTCCATATTTTTCAGGAGGCTCTCCCTGTAATAAATCTTCTTGAGAGTGTGTAAGTCTAATCAGGAGCCCTTAAAAGACGACATGGGAGGCGAACAGGTTTAGACAAATCGACGGTATTTTTATTAAAGTACTTCCAAATTAGACAACATTCTCCTTGTTGTGACATTTTCTACCTATAAAATTAAAGTAACTTAGAGGAGAAGTAAACTTAACTCGATGCAGTGAAACCTCGATATTTCAAGTCTCGGAATTACGAGTTTCGCATAAATCCGAGCGTCAAAAACAAGAAAACAAAACACAAAAAAACTATGCATACATACTGTCCACCGAAAAAGACACTCCCCCATTATACCGCAAAGTAAATAGTTAAATACTTTGAAACCTTTAGGCTGCCAATATAAATGTCTAATGACATACCTATTCTTTTCAAGGTCAATTTACTTCTTTTTTGCAGATATATTTCGATATTTGTAGGTGGTCCCGATCCAGTTCACTTCGAATTAACGAGACTCTGCTATATAGGTCCACAAAAATTTCACAGTCCTGCATATTTTCTTGCCGGAAGATACTCTTTAGGCACTCAACAGACATGCCAAGTAGATACTACGAAATGCTAGAGCATGGAAATGACTATCACCATAGAATATACGAAGAAAGTAAAGAAGTTTATGGTTCATAAGCATCCTCCTTTCAATTATTTTCTTGATAACGCTAGCTGCCTATTGTTATCTTCATTTCCAATTTTTCAATCGTTAAACTACTTTCCATGTCTTCTTTCTGGCATTCCTAAATATATAATGCATATAATTCACGGTCGGTAAATCAATTACATCAGTACTGCAGAAAGAATTTAGAAGAACAAGGTCACAGTTTCAACTAACAGTATGATTGTTGTCAGTATAAATTAACGTACACTGAACAGGAAAAGGTGTGTAACAAACGATCAACGTTCCCTAAAACTATATCAATTGTTAAGCTCCTTGCTTTCAAGGAACCTCATTAATAAAACTTTACAGCATAATAATACGATGTGCCGTTCCATTACGTACAATACTGGAGAAATTAAATTGTTATGAACGTAGTATATCACAATATGATACGACTCCTTAATATTGCGCTTAACAACAAAATACCCACCATTTAAACGGCGCACGGTGAACTGAGGTAAAGCGTTATTGCTGACTGAATCCATCCAGAACGCGAACGGACTTCATCAGTGAGTTGAAGAAACCTAATTTCGGCCAAGTCGAAGATTCAGCTGATATCTGGCCGAAACTGAAACTTCAGCCGAAAGGAAAATTTTTGCCGAAAATGGTCGTATCCGAAGCGGTAACCGAATTTCGGTCGGTCATTAATTATGATGAAACGCTCGCATATCGCATAAACTGTAAACGATCATGATTAATAATAAATGAAGTCTGCAATAAGCTGCATAGGTCGCTGTATTGATAAAAGTCATCTGTTTCTGTGATCAACTATTCTGACCCACTCCTGATTTCTATTTATTATGGCACGACATAAGTGGCATATATTCATTTTGTTACTATATAGGACACGATGTAAAGAGCATTTTTTTTTTATTTTTACCTCCCCCCCCCCGTTTTTTTATCATTGGATTGCTAAACTTTAATTTTACCTAGCATAAATTCTTTTCGGCACAGCGCCACTAGACATTACGTATACGAATGGCACGCCATGTGGCGACTGAAATGTACTGGCAGTTGTCTCACACAACAGCTTGTTAACGTAGTAATGATTCCTATATTATTTGTCGTATAGTGGTATTTGTCAATGTCGTATCCAAGTAAGTCGTGAATCAGGTGACAGTACAGATATAACAAATGAAAACATAACACTTGATTCGTCAGTTAGTCTATACGAACGACGACATTGTACTAAGAGAGAAACTACTTTCACCTTTCTGTCTTGAAATCAGCGAGAAAATTGTCCTAAAGTTTGGAAATTCCGTGTACGTTTTATTGCAAATCGCTGTTTCCTTTTTTAAAGCCTGAGTGAATAACTTCTGGGTATTCATCTGGGAAAAGGTGGAAGAGTGTAGGTTTAAGGGCGAGTGAAGTGCCCTTACTAGATAACTGTGTACGTACGACCGTTGCCTGTGGATGGCATGGTTCCAGATTTTGATTCCCGTTTTAGTTAGGAACTTTATGAACGCCACACATTTCGCTGCAGACTTAGACACTGATTCTGGAATCAATCGTCCAACGATAACGCAGTAACCTTTCATTGAAGCAAGTTAGTTCTACAAGATATACAGGACGCCTGGAACTTAAGAGATCAAGTGCAATGATTAATTATTAATTAGAAGTGGCAGGCCCAGAGACGTATTTGAAAAGCTCTCGGAAAGAGCATTCCCGTAATGTAGTCCGTTTCAGGCAAACTTTTAACGGGCTTAGATGTTCGGAAACAGCACCCATTCTTCTCTAGAGTGAATTATTACTCTTCCTTCCAGGAAAAGAAGACGAAACCAATATTCCAGTTTTCCAATAATAATCTGCCGCGCAGGAATAGTTAAGCGGTCTGGAGCGGCACGTTTCGGATCGCGCGGCCTTCCGCGTCGGAGGTTCGAATCCTTCCTCGGGCATAAATGTTTGTGTTGTCTGTAGCATAATTTAGTTCATAAGTAGTTTGTAGGTAAAAGGTAAGTCGCATAAGCTTTACGAACATATGAACATTTTGATGTGAATAATAAACAGAAGCCAGAATGAGTAAGGTTGAAGTAGATATCCTCGGAGTAGTGAAGCAACTTAAATCACTTAACGAGAACAAGTCTTCTCGTCCGAACTGTATACCCATTAGATTTCTATTTGATTGTGCTGAAGCGACAGCTCCTCAGATAACAGTCATATACAACTGATCGGTCAAAGAAGAGTGTCTACCAAAAGATTGGAAAGTTGCACAGGTCACACCTATATTCAAGAAAGGCAGTAGGAGTAATCCACTAAACTACAGGCTATTTCACTGACGTCTATTTGCAGCAGGGTTTTGGAACATATCCTGTAGTCAAATATTATTATTATCTCGAACAGAATGATCTGTTGAACCAAGGTCAACACGGATTTATAATATATCGATCATGCGGAACACAATTAGCATTCTACTCACACATAGTGATGAGTGCTATCGACAATGGGTCTCAAATTGATTCTGCATTTCCTTATTTCCAGAAGAAATGTTTGTAAATCTGTGGGACTCAACTTCTAGGTTATTAGTCCGTAGCATACAGACTACTTAAACTAAGTTAAACTAACCTTAGGACAACATACACGTCCATGCCAGAGGGAGGATTCGAATCCCCGGCGCAGGAGGACGTGCGATTCGCAACGTGGCGCTCCAGACCGCTCGGCTACTCCCGCGCGGCTATTTCCAGAAGGCTTTTGACACCTTACCTCACAAACGGCTTTTAATCAAATAGCGTATTTACGACTGGATAGCGGATTTCTTGTCAGACATTACACAGTTTGTAGTAATCAATGGTAAGGCATCGACTAACACAGAGGTGATATCGGGCGTGCCACAGGGTAGTGTTAATGGTCCTCTGCTGTTCCTTATGTACATAAAATATTTGGGAGACTGACGAAGCAGCTCTCTTAGGTTGTTTGCAGATGCCGTCATTTACCTTCTATTAAAATAATCTGAAGATCAAAACCAACTGAAGAACGATCTAAATAATATACCACTGTGGTGTAAAATTGGCAATTGACTCTATATACTGAGTAGTGTGAAGTCGTGCACATGAGTACGAAAATAAATCCGTTAAACTTTGTTTGCAAGATAAATGAATCAAAAGTGAAGGTCGTAAACTCCACAAAATACCTAGGAATTACTATTACTTCACATTTAAACCCGACAGAACAGGTAGATAATGTCGTCGGAAAGGCGAACCAGAGACTGTGTTTTATTGACAGAACCATTAAAAGATGCAACGGAACTACTAAAGAAACTGCACACTCTACCCTTGTCCAACATTTTTTGGAGTATTGTTGCCCAGTGTGGGGTCCTTATCAGATGGGTTTGACGGAGGACATCGAAAGAGTCCAAAGAAGGGCAGCTCGTTTTGTATTGTCACGATACAGGGGAGACAGCGTCACGGAAATATACAGGATCTGCGATGGGAATCATTACAACAACGCCGTTTATCTCTGCGGCGTGGGTTACTTACGGAACTGCAATCGCCAACATTCTCCTCCGAATGCGAAAATATATTGTTGACTCCCACTTACATAGGTAGAAATGATCATCAGAATAAAATACGAGAAAGCAGAGCTCGAACGGAGAGATTCAGGTGTCCTTCCTTCCCGCGCGCTATTCGAGAATGGAATGGGAAATAGTATAAAGGTGATTCGATGAATCCTCTGCCAGGCACTTAAATGTGATTTGCAGAGTACCGTATGTGGATGCAGATGTAGAGTGCAAGGTTACAATGTTTCCAGGGATTCGATGAATCGTCTGACAGGCACTTAAATGGGATTTGCAGAGTACCCTATGTGGATGTAGTGCAAGGTTACAATGTTTCCAGGAGAGATTTAACACAATGAAGAGAAATGTGCAAGGGACCATTGTTGTAAGCGCAGAGAGGTAGCCAGATTCGAGGGAACTAATCGTTCCGTAGAGTTTAAAAAAAAGGTGATTGATCGTGTGGAAGAATTCTCGTCATTAATCAACTGTCAGCGTGAACGCGTCTCGTTAGCTGTGTGCGTTATCACACCGCTCCAGGGAGAAGCTCCATCGCAGTATTCAGTCAGCCCGGTCGATGTGTCAGCCTCCGTGAGAGTCGCTTATACGTGACTTCCCACATTCGATAACGTAATATTCGGCAATTATGGGATATTAATGTTCCGTTGCTTTAGATAGAAGGTTAGTTTTTTAAAGTGGAGTGATAAAATTCGATGACTTATGATATTTCATGAACTATTTGAATAGTACATGTACCAATATTTCTTTTCTTACTTTGGATGCACAGAGTAAAGGAAAAAGACAAAGTAAGTATCGGTAGATTTTCCTGTAACTTTGGAGAACATGCTGCATAATGGGAAACATAGTATTTGGCGTGACTGGACCACAGGTGGTTACTTTACCCATGAATTCTACAAACATTTGTTCTTAAATGAAACTGCATGTTAAATGATATTGTTTCGTTTGACAAAGAGGTAATACTAATTAACAAATAAATATGAGTTTGCTATTGTGATCTGTTAATATTTGTTGCAAATGCTTTCTCTGTCAAGGCATTCCATAATAATACAATGAAATAGTAAAATTTTAAGTACTTCCAAATATTTCTAGGATTTATTTTGAAGAAAAGTAAAAATAAATAATTATGTATTATTGTGTATTAATGATATTAACAGGTAGTTTACGTAAATATATATAACGAGTTAGTAACGTTTTAAGTCTTTAAACTAATTTTAGGATTTATTTTGAGGAATGAAGTGTATAACGCCAACTGGTGATGTAATTCCATTTTATTGTTTATTCATTACATTACCACACATTTTAGATACTTGTATTGCAAGTTTTACAGTATCATATTTAGGAATTATAAAGGGTCTTGTTAGATCAAATGTTGGTCAAATAAACTGAAAAACGCCAAGTGACCCTTCTCTTATCACAGAAAGTATCGCAGAACGCAAGAGCCACTAGGCTTCATTCAACATATTGACGTGACTGACCAAAATATGATGTAATAAGGTCCAGTGGACCTTGCAAATAACATAATCGGTATAGTACTCTAGTGCTGTCAATAATGTATTTGAAAAGGTCGAACAAAAATGTAGAGAAACATGGATTTAGCAGAATGGATGCTGTTGGTATTCTTTTTCTATCTCAGCTAGGAACTTGTTTAGGGTTTACCCTAGGCCAGGATTTCTTGCTATTGATGTGTTACACTTCACAGGGTGGCACAAAAATTTGGAAACCCCTGAATAACTAGTCATGAATGGATTTAAATAATAATAATAATAATAATAAACATTTCTTACAGAAGTTGTAGGCTTTTTCTCCGTCTCTATTCAGTGGCGACCGTGATTTGACCTTTACCTTGACCTTGAAATTCATATCTACATCAAATTAATTTTTTATGGAAATACCCGCTGTTACTCTAAATATGGAAAGAACAGGAAATTTTACGTTCAAGTACGACCCTAACAACGTCATTGACCACGACGTTCCAGGTCATTCTAAGCTCAAACATGTTTTCTTACACAGAAAGCACCACTTATTATTGTGGATGTGGAGCTCATATTTTATATTCACTTGTGACCTTTTCCTAACCGTGCACTTGGCTTTGAACCATTGCTTGAAGGTAATTATTGAAACAATCCAGCCATGGTAGGTACCTAGCTATCAATCACAGTAAGTTAAAGCAAGGAGATGGTCTGTCATCTTGAGTCGATACTAACAAGCTGTTTTCAAAATTTTCTCCATCAAAACCCTGGAAGATTAATAGAAGGACATAAAACTTTTGAACTGCGTGCCTAGCCGTATGAAATAGAGTACCCTATGTGATGAAACATGTTTCATGGCCTTGAACGTAATGGATAAGGACATTGTTAGTGCCTAAATTAAAGGAAAAATTTCCTGCTCTCTTAAGACCCTTATATGACCCTCGGGGTGATGGCCAAGGACAGATCTAGGATGCAAATAAATGACCAAGGAAAACGTCTACAACTTTTGAATTTATCATTTTTACTACTGAAGAGTTATTCAGAAATATCCATACTTTTGTGCCATCTGATGAAAGTACTATATCTGTTTTGTTATTTGTAAAGAACATGGTTGCGCATCTTAGCAAGGGAAGGTACTTAGTATGGTCCAAACGTTAAACATCTGCACTTACACAATGAATGTACAAACGCACCAGTGTCATACTGGCGCCAAATTTGTACCTACGCCAGAAACGACACACACCAACGAAGAATACCGAAGATGTAAGACCTTTGTTTAATTTCCAAGTGCTCTAAGTTGGTGGTGAATTCAACTGAGGGCCATCGTATTCACGAAACAAAATTCCAGTACACTCCTTCCCCTTTGCGGCAATCATGAGAGACGTACTTCATAGTCTTACACTCCTAACTTCCAGTATTAGTTATGAACACACAACATCCAATATGAACAGAAAAACCTAAATTGAAGGAACGCGTAAATGCAATATAAAACACAAAAGCGGAAGGTGTCTACTACAAACATAATCTCACAATAATTCTAATATTAATACGGGGATTTCAGTATCAATGTAAGGATTACATAATTCTAATATAGAACACAAGGACATAAGAGACACTAACTCATCAAGGCATCAATACCAACGGGAAATAACAATTGTAACAAGTCTGGTTGAGTTTCACCTGCCGCTGTTCACCATGTTCTCCATTTCATTAACACACCCAGTGCCGGCCCCTACTTGTCCATGAGCAGAGAATACAAATGGAACGGTATTCGGGCCGTAGCGTCTGTGGTCTTGGCGCTGATATGTTAATGTTGTATACTAAAGAATTTTTGAATATCATTGTCCTGTCTTCTTCACGTACTACAACATCAACATGTCTTCAAACCTAACTTAATCATCGCAGAACACAAATAATCATGTCAGCCCTAACCTTCTAATGAAGCCTATACAAACTGTTATTCAATAAACACATTCTATTGACAACAATGAACAGTTTGCGTTGCTCTACGGAAACTGTAAGAGTTATGAAGATATTCAGAAAAGCAGTTTCAACAACAATGAGTGTATTTTTCCATGCCCTTAATATTGCTGCTGCTACCACGATGCTACCGTCTCGTCGCTGGGCTGTAGCTTTCCCAATAATCTACTCGAAATATCTGGCCATAGTCCCGAGCTACTAATGTTCCTTGAAATTTAACAATTTTACCTTCTTTTTCCGAATTTTTGTAAATATTGACTTACCTGCAATAACACGATAAGATTTTGACTTGACAAGTTTCCAGGCATTATAGCATTTTAGGGTACTCATCTCCAACTTCGTAGCTGCATACCATTGATGCCTCTGGAGTGCTGTTGGATCAGATAGATTAATTTGAATCATAGTAGCTATAAATAATTGAAAATGAGAAACTCCACATTTATTTTCTATTTCACAAGACGCTAAGACCGTTGCAACCCAACTACACTGTTTGCAATTGTCATGTCACTTTCCAACACCGTATAACGTTCCTCAAACACACATCACTATCTATATTGCTGACTAAGAGAAGGAACAGATTGGTGGGACACATTCTGAGACATCAAGGAATTGTCAACACAGCATTAGAAGGAAGCTATTGGGGTAAAAATCGTAGAGAGAGAACGACGGACGAATGCAGTAAGCACATTCAAAAGGATGTAGGTTGTCGAACGTATTCTCAGATGAAGAGACTTGCACAAGACAGGGTAGCGTGTAGAGCGGTATCAAACCAGTCTACGGACTGAAGATCACAACAAAAACAAATGTCGAATTTAGTCATCTTCAAAGGACCTTGCGATGGTATTGACCACATTTTCAATCTACTCAATGGAATTCACAAGAATGTAACTATGAGGCCGGTGAACTGAACTTTTTTTGACTTGACGTTAACAGTAGAATAAAATAAAATTTCTTTTACATCTGTCGTAAAGAAACATATATTGAAGAAATTATACCTGCTTCTACCACGCATGGTCAATGTAATCAACACGCTTTCTTTCACTTTGATAGGCACAGAGCTACTTCTATTTCACTCTCTAAAGCAATATTCGAAGAAGAATGAATCAGATAAAAAAATAGCATTTAATAACGAATACGAACATACTGTAGTTGAAGACATGCTCAAAAAGAGGTAAAAGAGAGATAACAAGAGGTACTACTACACTTGGCATTTACATCAACGTATCTGTCCAAAAGTGTAGTATTTTCTCCATTCCTTTTCTGGGGCTCATCTCCGATCAAATTCAACGACTTCTTCGTAATAAATACAGCTGTAAAGTTGCCTTTTCTACCAATAATAGTTCGAACAAAACTTGATCCACAATTTAAAATCACTTGTTCTCCTTCGAATATTTGGCATCCGGCCAACCCTTAACTATTCATACGCCAAATCCGAATTAAAACAGAGCCGACCCTACATGAGCGGGAATATGGCCAAAGAGAATGGATGGTTTTCCTTCGAACGTTTCTGGCGTCTATAAGATTATTTGTGATACTTGCTCTTCTCTCTATGTAGAAGAAACCGGACGTGTATATAAAGTCAGATACAATGAATATCCTTTGAGAAAAAATTGCACTAGCATCCAGAATTATTATTTTGTTGGCCACCTTGTAATTATTTATTATCTTAATATTTTGCACACTGAGAAGAAAGGCCATAGACTAGATGCTCTCGAAGAATTGCAAATATTTAAACATTTTTCCCGTAATGACGGTCTTATTCTGAACGAGCAATTACAACTCCGTAATATAGCTGCTTCAAACAGCATTAAGCCGTTACTCGGTCTTTGATTTCTCTCGTGCAGTGTCTGATATATTTTACTGAGTCATTCAAAAAAGCTTCCAGAAAGCCATGTTAACTACATTTTATAATTAAATGGTATATATGGTCGCTGTTTCATTCATCTATTTCTGTGCCTTCAAAATGTATCAGCCATTTTCCTTATTTATGATTAATACTATTCTTTGTAACATTTATCTTTTAAAACTCCAATTGTAAAGTACCTTGTTTATAACAGCGGTTACTATATGGCTCCACTGGTGTAATTGTTCACTTCTCCGCAGGTCTACAATGGACACGTCTGATGCCTTCTCAAGGATGAGGCAGCCCTTAGTGGCTAGCCTGTTATATTTATTTTACAACATATGTGATGTAACCTTTATAGCTTTCATGTTATTTTATCATGTGAATCCGTTCTGTACATAAACCAAATATCTACAAAATATTTTTTTAAAACGGTAATTCTTTTGAAAATTTTGTAATGTATGTTGCAGGAATTTATAGGAATTTTTTAACGAAGGTACCTTTAGTAGTTGCAGAATTCTGGTACAATACATTTTATCTCTTCGATCGAGAGCCGTCTTACTACCATTCGAATAGGTTTATTAGCAAAGAAGTAATAAAGTTAAACGGCATTCATAATGCGGCAGTTTTTCACGGATCTCAGTGTTCGTGAGATTATATCTCCTGAACTAAGTGCCGTGCAGGAAGATGTCTATAACCTTCATGAAAGTGCAAGCAATATGTTGACAACGTTTCACCGCAATCGGATAAACGTTACGGCAACCCATTGATTTGATTTGATTTGATTTTTTCAGGGAAGCCAAAACAGTCTTGGTCCAAACCGCCACTGCCCGCACCGAAACTAAGTTTATTGTGCGGTATCGCTCCCTGTATTTCTAGTAAAGCCAACCAATGCCCTTGAACAGTGCAAGGAGTCCCTTTACCAGTTATTTATTAGACACAATTTCTTGGGGTCTGGTTGTCCCGAATGTTCTGCGCCTTTTACTCTCCAATGCAATGCATTCGAAGATTAGATGTGAGGCAGTTTCATCACCGTCATCACAGATCCTACATTTAGAGTCCTCTTCTGTTATTTTCATTGTATGTAGGCGTTTTTTGAAATTCCCATGGCCTGTCAGCAATCCAACCATGAGTCTAGTCTACCTCCTGTTCAGACCAAGGCTTGGAGAGCTTCTTTTAAAACATGGGTTTGGCATCATTACCTTGCCATGTTTTTGTTGATGGACTTTGATCCAATATTCTACGTGCTGTCTTCTGAGCCAGTTACGAAGCTCCAATTTGATCATTGTCAGGACAGGTTCCGGTCCAATAAATGTAGTCTCTACCCCCATCCTGGCTAATTTGTCGGCATTTTCGTTGCCACTGATCCCCGAGTGGCCAGGGACCCACAATAGGTTTACTCTATTGCTTTCCCCTAGCTCCACCAGAAGCCTGTGACATTCTGCAACAATTTTAGACCTTGTTGCAGGAGCTGCCAGTGATCTCTGGGCTGCCTGGCTGTCTGAATAGATATAGATGCTACGATCTTTGTAGCACCTACGCAAATTCTCCTCCACACACGCCCTGATGGCAGTGATTTCGGCCTGGAATACTGAGGCCAGTTTCCCTAGAGAGATGACGCCCTCCAGTCTTGGCTGCACCCCATATACCCCGGTCCCAACACCTTGGTCTGATTTTGACCCGTCAGTGAACCAGACAATATCCCCCGTACAGTGTCGAACTATTTTCTCCCACTGCTCCCTACGGCAACCCATAACACAGAAACAATAGTGTTTGTACAGGGCAGATTAAAAAATGATGGTGCAAACATGCACGGTTCAAAGTACACGATAATGGAAGCAAGAATGTCACCGTAAACATGGGTGCGCAAATGAGCCGTTCGCTAGGTAATTGCGAATGTATGGTTCCAAGCCGCAACTGACGTCATTGTAAACACCGTCCTAGTTGGAACACAGTATTTTCAAATTTAAACTGTACTACTAAGATTTACGTCGCATTTAGTTCGCATCTTACTGAATTCATTGTAAATATGATGGAGCTCTGACACGGTTTGATGCTGCTGTGAGACGGCATATAAAGCGCAGATACGGCCAAAGATGGACAGGTCGGGGTGGACCTGTACCTTGGCCTCCACGATTACCTGATCAAAACCATTGGCATTTTTGTGTCTGGGGTCACCTCAAAAGCGAAGTAGACAGCACACCTGTTAACATCGAGAATTGTACAAGCTTGTCAAGAATTTCGAAATGACCCAGAGGTTTTCGAAAGAATTCGAAATTCATTGCATAAACGACCACAGTATTGCATTCAGATTCAAAGAAGACACTTCGACGTCTGCTTTAGCAGGTAACCCATACGTGAAATGTGAACTAAATTCGTTTTAAAACCTAAGAGTAAAGTCTAAATTTCAAATAAATTTGTACTAACTAGAACTACGTTTACAATAACATCAGTGAAATGTGAACTACATGCGACATAAATCTTAATAGTGAAGCCTAAATTTTAAATTAATCTGTACTAACTAGGACGATGTTTACAGTAACAATACATTCGTAACTGCTTACTGGTAAATTTTTGCTTCAACTACTGTGTACTTTCAATCGTATAATTTTGAGCAATTCTTTTATACACCCTGTATATTCCGTAAACAAATAACTTTTTTTCTAATGTGAGTAAGTGGTTACTTACAATTTATCGCTTGTGAGGTTTGACTATGGATCTCTTTTGTGTCCCACAAGAATCTGAAGGAAATGAACTGTCAGACTTTTAAGGAAATGTTTACGTTATCCTTTGAAAGCCACCTCTTAAAGTCGCAAGAACTATTATTGAGCGAGGAATCGATAGCCCTCTTTCAGAACCCTGCCTGTCGTTCTTGTAGGGGTTGTGAAGGCAAGATTAATTACGGCACAGACAGGAGCACTTAAGCAAGCCATCTCGACGGCCTCTACGGTCCATTGTTACTGAGGTAGCATGTGCTACCGTGTTAAGTGCCCTCTGCGATGCATAGTTCTTTGCAGAGTGTGTTTACAGATGTACAAATAACTTCAGTCATTTAGTAGATGACTCTCTCTCTCTCTCTCTATTATCGATGTTATGACTGTCATGTTTTAGTACAAAAATCGTACTGAGCTTGTCACATAGGTGAAAAAGGTATTACATTTTAATTAATCGTATTGTGAACCACAGGCTAGGCATTTATATCGGAATTACACGTTTAATGATTTTACAATGACAAATGCATGTCTTGATTAATGTTGCCAGTCCGATCGTGTGCAGCGGCTGTAAGCCCGCGTAATACGCTCCACAGCCCATGATTAACCCCTGCGAATAGCGGATTCGAATTGGCTGCTAATGGAGATTTACTGTAAGCGGTAATTACGTGCTAAACAGTTGCAAGCGGAGTGCTTTCAAAATGTCACGGAAATTTAATTAATACAATTATATTATTTTCAAACGCGCTTAGTGCGTTCTCTCGCAACAAACAATGATAAGGCACAATAAGGTGCTCAGTTCAAAGACTGATTCATTACACATTGATAGAGAACATTTAACGTCATAGTGCCCTGCGTAACATTCCTCGGAAGTTGAGTATACCAAACTCGGGCTACTACTTCCGAGAGCAGTGTTCTGTCTAATACACACGAAATCTTTAACATCTTCAGGGAAACACAGTTGAAAGCCAACCATTATTAGAATTTGACACTGCTTTCATCGTGAAAACTGTGGATATGAAAAATTATAAGACATTCTCATATTTTAAGAGCTGTACTCTACTTGCTTTTCACTCAGGAAAATAATTCGACAGAAATTATGTGTGAAATACCAATGCTAATTACAAGCATTGTTCATTTTGGTATTGAAATGTCTTTGACATTATTAATCGGCATTCACCCAATCCGAATCTGTGAGGTTGTTCATTATTGCCATTATAAATGCAATAAACAAAGAATTACTTCTCTTTAATGTTCTATCGCAAATTACATCCAGATCTAAACAAAAATCAGAAGTAAACTTCTCCACATGAGAAACATACATATTATAGCACAGTTTATATATGTAATTAACATTTTACCACATTTCTGGTGACAGAATAGTTATTCATTCACGAAAAAAAATATCTTAGTGACAACAGAAACAAGTTAATCATTACAGAACATTGAAACAGCTTACGGATAGGCAGCCAGGTAGAAAAATCGATGTCGGCCGATATTTTTATAGGTGACCACCGTGCCATTCTCAAGGTAACAGCAATTAGCAATGTCCAATTACATTAAAAATTCCCGTTTTAAAGACAACAAGTAAAGACAGCACACACTAAGCAGGCAAGCAAATTGCGCCATCACACGACCAAAGTTGAAACCCGTCAGAAATATCAATAATAAACATCAACGAGTGAGGTGGGATTAATTTTGTCTTTCTGTTTCTTTTTTACAAATGAGGGAGCAGGATTCTATGCTGAATTTAAGCCAAAAGCTCCATCCTTATTCATAAGTGTACCCGCTTATTTTATTTCACTCAGTTCCGTGATGGAAATAATCGAAATAGCTTGAAGTGCTTGGCAAAATTTTCATTGTGATTGCATAGGGTGACCTGTGTCTAGGCAGTGTTTGGTGTTCTAAACGTGTGTGTTCAACACAACGGTACCCAACAGACCTACTTGTTTGACCAGTACATAACATGTCACAGCTGCATGGTATACGATAGCAACCCGCCTGGCGCAAATCGTGATCATCATTTGCGGACCCCTAACACCTTGTTAATTGTAGATGGTCTAAACACAAATTTCACATCATATTTATGTAAAATACGGCCAATCTAGTTGGAAATGCTGACAACGTTTGACAAAAAAAAGGCCATTGACGTGGATGCCGCCTTTGTGCCAGCACCACTAGCCCGTTACACATTAGGTCGATTGCGCACCGCTCTTTTGATCTGCCCTTCATTACAAAAAATGAAGACTGGACAGCTAAGTTAACAAACTTTCCGGCTCTAAAATGTCAGCCCTGAACACAAAGGTACGATGAACCTCTTCACGCTGAGCTGGCTGGTGACAGCCGTCACCTTGCAGATACAAATCAGTGTGAGAAGGCTCCCTATAAACAGCATTTTCCGACGTACCATCTACGTTCCTCCTGACTTAACACATCAAAGAAAGGAAGGCAAACGTTAACAATTATGCACGCCGTTAAACTCCAGCACAGGGTTTAAGTATAAAGCTCGTTTTACATCATCGTCTTTGTGGTAAAAAATTCAGTACTCGAAGTACGTGCGCCTTTTGTGCCTGCTTGTAAATCAACAGCAAACCCCATCGCATCTGTGACGTCAATGATCCATAGATTATGCCGCGTGTGAAGTTCTAAATTTTCGAGTGTGCTGGAGTACGCGAATGCGCAGAACGAAGGTACTGTACTCGTGTCTACTAACATCCGAAGTTAATCTAGTCTTGTGGCTCATTTATATTACAGAAATCCTTTTGCAGCCTCTTCAACTATATTCTGTTGTTTTCATCACATCGGAAATGTAGCACCAGCGTCTCTAATATTCTTTTCCCTACCAGCGTTTAAAAGTAGTGTGTGTTTGTTTGAAATGAAAAGTAGTATGTGTTTGTTGGGCGTGCGTATCACTATTTGTGTTGAGAGACCGTCCCCGCTAAAATACACAAATAAATGTTCTGTTGTGCTTTTTATTACAAAATAATTTGACTAAGCAATGAGACTTAGTACCTTCGTTTGCCTTGTTGGAATAAATTGCAACTGACATGGAATGCAATGGTCTTACGTAAATGTGGTTTTGTTTGATGCGCAACAGATAACACTTTAAATTGTACAGTTGTTAATACGTTAACAGTAATTAAACTCGTAATTGATCTACACATTAATCTCGTGTGTGAGAAGCGATGCGAGTAAATGAAATGTTCAGATCTGTTAGTGTGCACCATATACTAGTAGCCAGACCATACAGGCACAATTCGACTGCGAAAGCCAACACAAAGAGCGTGCTACTACAGTGATAATTTTGTTACTTGAATTAACAGGATGCCAAACTATTTGATATTAATTAGATACCAAAATCACTGTACTTGATAATGTGCCTATCTGAACAACAATTACCATACTTATTCAACGTAATAAAAAATGTCCTACAAATCTGGTAATGGTTTCAAGTCTCACTCACTGCAAATATTTCTCATATTTCTCTACTTCCTTCTGATCAGACAAATCACTTTAACTGTTACTAACATTAACTGACTTAATAATTTGAACTTTCATAAGTCTGAGAAAATCTCTATGAACTTTACTGCATTTATGAACAAACTACTTCCTGCTCTCATTTTATCATGACAAAATGCATACATTGAACTGTTCTAATTAACAAATAAATTTACACACACAATAACTATGCAACACTATCATAAGAAACGATTATCAGAACGGATAGCAATTGAAACTGGTGAAAGGAACGAGGAACTGGAAAATGACCCAGGGTTAAATGATAAATGCGAGTTGCATTAAACAGTATTCATTAGCAAAAAGACAAACACCAACTACAATAGTTTATGTACAGACTAGCAGACATAACAATAGCAAACTACACATTACCTTATTTGAGACATTAATTTCCATACAAAATTACAGTCTGCAGACTTGGCTGCGTTTCTTCAAAACTCTCTGAATTTTTTTACTCTTCCAGTCTATAACACAGACAGACTAACCCGAAAGTTTACGACTACAACTCTACCATAATCAGACAGCAACTCGCCTTCATGAAGGTCACACATCGACTCTCTAAACGCAACAACAGCGAGTGCAAGACATACTCCAAAGATGAAGCAAAGTCTTTGGTTTACAACAAAGATATGAAAATAAGTACAGTATGTTATATCGATTAGTGAAATGGTACAAAATATTACATTACACAAATTTGTTTTCTACAGAATTGTAGCTGAGATTTTTGTAACAAAACATGCTCAAGGCTGCATGACAGGCAAAAATTAAATGAAAATAATTTTCCCTACTCCTTTCACGTTCTCCTACAAAAGAGACGAAGTATCTGCAACAAGACAGATACAGGAACGTAAATACATAAACATTTTTATTGAAAATTATTTCAATAGTGCAAGAGTCACAATTATTAGATGAGAAAATAATTATCTGCGTTATTTGACCGTTAGAAAACACGATATGAAAATTAAACTAAATAGACGCTTTTTACTACAATTTCGATGTTGTTTGGTGTGTTTGCCCATGTAAATTATCTTCAACAAAAAATCACATACAGAGTGGTCGGAGACTCCCGTTACAAACTTCTAGGACTTGTAGAGGGTAGTGAGTACATAACATTTTGAATTGGAACCCATGTCCGGAAACATATCGTTTCCGTTCTACGACAGTTTCAATTCAGAAGCGCGGGAATATCTGAGCGGTCTGGAGCGCCACGTTGCAGATACCGAGGCCTCCCGCGTCGGAAGTTCCAATTCCCCTCGGACATAGTTGTGTGTGCTGTCCTTAGTTTAATTTTATAAGTAGTTTGTAAGCTATGGGTTAATAACCTAGCAGTTACGTCCGATAGACTTACAAACATTTGCACATTTGATTTAGTTTCACTTCAGGTGTGGAACTCGTCAACGTCTGATTGGGGACAGAGAAACGTCTACGATTTACCTATCGTGGTATGCAACAGGGTATGGAGAGAGTGTCCCAGAACATGCTTCGGATATACAATGTGTATAAACGACGTTGGTGGTCGCCACATAGACCGCTGTTGTAATGCAACAAAACGTTGCGGCTGATGCCGTAGATGCTGGGTTTACTAATGTAACCATAAAGTGTAAATTGTAATGAAAATGCGTATTTAATAACGGGACGTATTGTTTTCAAATTGATTGCAGTAATTGTACTGGGTCACGCCTAATTACATTCCTCAAGTAGGAGTCGATGAGATAATCATCTGAACTGAAACTTCCCAAGAACGGAAACGATACGTTTCCGGATATGGGTTCCTATTCAAAATGTTATTTACTGACTACCCTCTACAAGTCCTAGAAGTTTGTAACGAGAATTTCCAACCAACCTGTATGTTTTGAATTCCTATTACTTAGCCTTAGCCTCTGCCGGCCGCGGTGGCCGAGGGGCCTGAGGCGCTTCAGTCACAGTCTGCACGGCCACTACGGTCGGGGGTTCCAATTCCTCTCTCGGGCATGGATATTTGTGCCGTCCTTAGGATTAGCTAGTTCATAAGTAGTTTGTAAGTTTAGGGACTGATGACCCCGTAGTTAAGTCCCATAGACTCTACAAACTTACTTAGCCTCTCAATTACGCACAAAATTTACTACATGACATTTGACGAGAACGTCAACTTTTTCGTCATTAATAAACCCAGTTATAATTTTCCTGCACAAACTTAAAAAGTGCCCTCATAACCTCACTTCATCCTTCAGATGCGAAACTACACTGCAGGCAGCTCTACAATTTTGGTTCTAAACAGTAATAGCATCAGAATAATTGCCTCTAATTTCCTCTGCGTTTCCTGCACCGTAATTCAGCAAAAGAGAAAGTACTTTCGGATGTCCCAGTGGCACTCCAGTGAAGTTACTCCAAGCCGGTGGAGGCCCATACTATTGAACACGTACGTTCCCCACGTGCCAAACAGCTAAGCGCCGAGGGGATTTTAAACCCACGTTGTGATGCCCGAAAGCCGAGACTGACTAGCACTGTGCTGTTTATTGCGCCACGATCTTCCGTCGCACTTCAGATACCAAAAAATTGTTCAAATGTTTTTAAATATAACGGACCAAACTGCGTGGTCATCTGTCCGTAGCTTACAAACTACTTAACCTAGGTAAACTAACCTACGGACAAACACACATAGCCATGCCCCAGGGAGGACTCGAACCTCCACGGCGAGCACCCGCGCGCTCCGCAGCGAGACGCTGTAGACCGCTTTTTTTTCAGTAGTGTATCTTTTTTCTTTTGTATTTTTTTCTTAATTTTTAATTTTTATGTTTTCTCTGTGTTGTTCCTTGTGAATGATATGTGAGAGTATGATATCAAATAAATAAAAATAAACTTCTTCTTCCTGAGGAGGAATACGAGCTGACGACTGCAAAATGTAAAAGAAAAGTCCCTTCTCCTGGGATTAATATTAACGTTAATGATAAAAATTAGAGAAAAAAACGAAAACATCCTTTTTGTGACAAATTTGAAATCCGAATCACTGATTTAACTTCTGCGAACACAATTCTTTATTTGTACATCTCTCCTCGTCACGCAGTGCATGCCTTTTCAGGGTTCTGTTGAGGCCTTCGCGGCTACCGTAGCGGCCACGGGGCCCACGAAGTCCCCACCGTACTTCACCCTCAACAGCAGTCCCCTACTTCAGCATGCAACCGCGATTCATTCTTCTTTTAATACATGATTATCCTACACCCTGCTTTTCAAACAGAATTTGTAACATATTCCCAAAATTCCTTTTATTATCCTTTTTTCGGTAAATATTGTAATACTCGTGAAGTATATATTCTTTGTAATTCTGTACATTGTCACTTCCTTTATTAGCGATTACGTAGTGACAAAAATTTCCAATAATCCAGTGGATGGTGTTGTTCTTTTGTCGAGGAAAAAACATTTCTTCTGGAAAAAAGACGTAATCAAAATTTATTTCTCTACCATCACTTCTCTTTAGGAAAGATATCTGTTTAATAAGTTCCTTCCATATTTCGGTATTCCCCATGCAAAGGAACCGATGGTATAAAGTGTCCGTTCTGTGACATTTTAAACATTGGTTTGTGTCACTGAGGCCAATGGCATATAATTTTTCATTTGTACTTACTATGTTGTTAATTACTCTATACCAAGCCACTTGTGTGTCTGAGGAAAGTACTTTGTTACTTATATTTTTCCAAATAATTTTCCAATTCCTGATTGGAAACCTGGCCTCCATCTTATTTTTATGGTACTGTGATCTTAGTCTGTGCATCATATATTGATAGTTCCTCTTGGTCTTGTCCGGTAAAATGCAACTCATATAACTGAGCTCCAAGTAGTAACTACGTATATGTTTCAATTTGTAATTAATTGAATTTATATTAATTGGTGGCTGCAGACTGTCAGGTTTAAAAAGGTTGAATAACTGTGCTGTAATACCTTCAGACTGGCTTTCAATTAGCTGTAAGGATCTCTTAACAAATAAAACTGTCGATTTTTTATGAATATCAGTAAGTCCTGGTCCTCCCTCTTCCGGTTTTAACGTTGCTGTCGATACTGAAACCCTAAAAATCGCTCCATGCCAAAGATATTGGCAAACTGTCGACATAATAGCTTTCGCTATTTCCTTTGGTAAGGGTAAAATTTGCCCTACATATATAGCTTTCGAAAGGTCGACGCAGTTGATGAGTCTAACTTTTAGCTTGATGTTCAGCTCCCTCATATGATTTAGTATGACTGTACAACGAATCCTATCTAAAATCCTCTTCCAGTTGGACGCTATCATTCGCAGAGGGCAGCTGCAGAGAGTAAGCCCCAGGGCTGTGTGCTGTTCGACGCGCTGCGCCCAATTAATCTGGGGGTTCGTGAGACCATTTAGATTGAGGAATGCACTCTTGGCGCCGTTGATTTGTACTCCCGACGCGTTGCAATACAGCTGTACGATGTCTGTTAATTTCTCTAAGTCAGTCTGGCTCCTGACGATCACACCAACGTCATCAGTATAAGCGTTGGTTACATATTTCACTCCTGATAGTGAAATACCTGTGAGAGCATTCGTCAACCTTCTTAATAGTGGTTCCAGTGCTGCTACGTACAGGATCATAGAAAGTGGACTTCCTTGAGGGACGCCACTGCTAATTGATATGTCCTTAGTATAATGTCCGTTTATAGTAATCTTTGTTTTTATACCTTGTAACATATTCCTTAAAATTCTGACATTGCAGTCGTTTAGTCCCATGTAAGTCAAGGTTGATAAAAGGTATCCGTGATTCACTTTGTCAAAGGCTTTTGCAAAATCGATAAAAGCAAGTCCTCCGTGTTCTACCGTGTTGGCAAAAATCGATACAATGTCCCTGTATTCACTAACGGTCTTTAAGATATTGCGCCCTGGAAAACACGTCTGATGGCCGCCAATAATTTTTTCGAGAGCAGACCCTCGCTACGATTTTATAATCGGAATTCATCAGTGTAATTGGTCGTAATTTAAGTATATCTTTCGTTTCCGTATTCCTACCTTTCGGAAGGAGCACCGTAATACTCCGTTTAAAGTCTATGGGGACTGCCACCCCAAGTAGTGTTTCATTGACAATTTCAGTGTAATTACTTCCTATTATGTTCCAGTAAGTAGTATAAAATTCAATGGGTAATCCGTCTGGGCCTGGCGATTTTTTAGGGGGCGAGGACTTTAAAATATCTAAAACTTCCTCTTCTGTTATGGCTCTTTGTATATCACGGTTATCTTCATCTGTGATGGTGTCCTGTAATACAGAATTTGATAAAAACTCCGTTATTACTGTTTCCTCTATGGGCCTGTTACCATAGAGTTTAGTCAAATAACTAAAGGCCGCATGCAGAATGTCTTTTTGATTCGTTAGGACACTGTTATCCTCAGCCCGAAGACTCTCTATAAAACTTATGCGTCGAAAATTTGCATGGCGTATAAGAGCGAGGCAGTTTCTTCTTCCACAACAGTTTGAGTGTGTGATTTGATTTTTAGGCCGTCTAGCTGTGACTTCTTAATTTTTATGAGCTGAGCCTTTATCCTGTTAATTTCCATTATGTTTTCTTGATTCATTGGTTGTTCGTAAAGATTCCGGAGACAAGTGTAATAGAATTCTACTGTGTGTCTCAACCATCTCGCTCTCTCCTTGCCGTATGCTATCAACATGGCTCTAAGTTTCTTCTTTGCTTCCGTGGTCCACCACTCAATGTTCGATCTGTATTTGTGGCGATGTCGTAAAACAGTCTGCCACGACTCGTTGATTGTGTCAGCAATGGCTGTATCTGACAACATGTTGATATTCAGTTTCCAAAGCGACCGACCCCATTATGTTTTTTGTTTCCCTAACTGAACACTGCATCTTACGGCTAGGTGGTCAGAGAAGGCGGTCGGTATGACTTCAATTGCTGACACCTTATTTTCCAAGTTCGAAGAAACATAGATCCTATCAATTCTACTTTGTGACCTACTTGTGATATAAGTATATCTGACTAGGGTGGGATATTTAATTTCCCATGCATCGTTCCAGCGCAGGTGAGTAACAAGAGCCTCGAGTTCCCTGGATTTATTGAAATTTGGTCTCTGGTCCTTTTCGTGTAAAACACAGTTCCAGTCGCCCCCTATTAAAACTGTTGCAGTATTGTCTTTAAGTAATGTTAAAATATCACTCTTAAAAAACTTAGTTCTGTCCGCCCTCGCATTATTCCCAGATGGTGCATAAACGTTGAGAAAAGTGGTGTTATGAAGTTTACATCGAATGCCCCTTCCTGAGTCTAAAAAACTCACATCTTTTATTTCAATTCCCTCCCTGACTAGGATAGCCGTCCCACAATGGAGTTCATGAGCTATGTTTAATATTTCCCTAAAGCCAGCCACATTGATGTTCGGTATTTGCACTTCTTGCAATAAGGCAATATCAGTGTCTGATTGGTACAGAAATTCTTTAAGAACAGCTACCTTAACATCACTTTGAATTTTATTTACGTTTAAAGTAGTGACGTTATACGTTTGCTCCAATAGGAGACGTGGCTAATACGAATGTGAAAATTATTGAAGGGATAATATAATTCTGTCTTTGCTATTATTTCTATCATTTCTCTTCAAATTACAAAATCGTGACATATCTCTACTCTGACTAATAATGAGAATAATAAGAATAATGAAACAGGTACGTATGGATCGGTTCATTGTCAGTATCATCTTTAGCAATTGCAAGCTTAGTAAAAGACTGCCGGCCGCGGTGGCTGAGGGGACTGAGGCGCTCCAGTCGCGGTCTGCACGGTCACTACGGTCGGGGGTTCGAATCCCCCCCTCGGGCATGGATACTTGTGCCGTCCTAGTTCGTAAGTAGTTCATAAGTAGTTTGTAAGTTTAGGGACTGATGACCCCGTAGTTAAGTCCCATAAGCTTAACAAACATTTGAACATTTGAGTAAAAGACTTCGTCTTCATCTTGTGGCAGTTCGTCAACCATATCGACAGCCGGCCGCGGTGGCCGAGGTGACTGAGGCGCTCCAGTCACGGTCAGCACGGCCACTACGGTCGGGGGTTCGAATCCCCTCTCGGGCATGGATATTTGTGCCGTCCTAGTTCGTAAGTAGTTTGTAAGTTTAGCGACTAATGACCCCGTAGTTAAGTCGCATAAGCTTAACAAACATTTGAAACCATATCGACATCTTTGCCATCCTCGTTGCCTTCAGACCAGTCCACTTATGCCTGTGTAGTGCTCCGTCTAAGCAGTGAGTCATCTTCGTTTGGTGATAGGGGCTGCATACTGTCGGAAGGCAGTTGTCTGTTAAGTTCTTGAGGGCGCACGAAAGCATTCCTTGTCGTAGATTTTTCTTTTCTCTTGTCACGTTCCTGAATGGCACATAATTTTTCCTTCAAAATAGGTACAAACTTTTCAGCATTTTCATGAGTCACCCGACGTTTTTTGTTTCTCTTCCTTTTTGGGGAGCCCTCTGGAGACAAATTGGGCGATATCTCATTGGAATCAGCGGAAGATTTCTCAGAAGGTTTACAGTCTTGCTTCCCCTCCGTATGTCTGTTCTCAACCTCCTGCTGAGTTCCAATGTTCGTAGTGTCTAGACTTTTCCTTTTGTCAGTTTTATGTGCACTAAGTTGTGTGTCCTCAGGGGAAATTTCATCCTCTGCTGTTTGCATTTTGTTCATAGTTAGATCGTCATTGACACTGGTGGGACAGTCCGGGTGCACTTAAGTTTCCATAGGTATTTGGACGGAAATCTGTCCCCCTTCCTGTTGTGAAACCGGTGCAATTTCGGATCGTTTGGTAGCCTGTGTTTTCGCCTGTACGGTGGGTGGATTGTCGGGCTCATCAGATTTTACTGTCAGCGTATCAGCTGCGTGGTTCTCGTCTGCTGCACTGACGTCATCGGTGCCTCGCTGCTCCGCGTTGTTTCCGGGTGCCGGCAGCGCTTCGGCGAGTTGCGCCTGCACAGCTGTTGTCGCCTCGGCGGGGCCGCTGGGGTAGACGGCGGCCGCATACGTCAGCCTGAGGCTGACCGCCTGGCCCGGGACCGCAGGCTCCGCGCGCGGCAGCTGCGCCGGCCGCCTCTTGCTGCACTCGCTCCTGGTCGGTGGAGTTACACAAGGCGCAAGTCTTAGGCTGACCGTCATATATGACAATGCCACGGTATCCACATACGTTTATATATGAAGGGATATGCCTCTGTAATTCGATCTTGATTTGTCTAACACCGTTAAGTACGGGAAACATATACTCCTCGGACCATTTCTCGGCTATATTAGATATAATTCTGCCATATGGCCTCAGAACTTTGTTTATTTCTTCAGCCGGGACTTCAAAAGGCAGCTCAAAAACACGAACAGTTCGAATTCCTAGTCCGGCATGTGACACTAAAACTTCGCTAACTGAACCATCGGAATGATTAAATTTAGCGACACCGCCACATTTATCAACAACTGAGCAACATAAATCTGGGTTCATCATCTTCAGATATACAGAATTTGTCACAAATGATAAGTGAACACCCTCTACTTCGTTACCGGTCATCTGAAATTTCTCCATGAACCACCGCCTAATTTCAAAAGCCTTTGGTCTAACAAAATTTCTATCGAAAGTAAATTTTATCGTATCTTTCCTCAGAACATTTATCGTACTCATTCTGTCTTACTATAGTTCGAAACCATAGCTACAAAGGAAGAGAGCAGTTCAAAACGAACCTTACTCGCAGCGACACAGCCGTTGTTTACGTCCGGACGCCGAGCAGCCGCCACACGTCCGTCCAACACCGCAGCTGTCACTCGAATGACCGCCCGGCTACTCCACCGAGGCTTTCAGGTACCACTGCTCACATAAGTTCCAGTACTTCCTGCTAAACTGTACCAGCTCCCAGAAACATGCTAGAACTTTCCATATCGCCTTTCCGTAACTTACGGTCGCTTTTCTCAGTCCTGGCCTCTCTCTCTCTCTCTCTCTCTCTCTCTCTCTCTCTCTCTCTCTCTCTCTCTCTCTCTCTCTCTCTCTCTCTCTCTCTACCAAAGATACAGAAAAATAGTCATCGCCGAGGTTTGACCAGCGATCCGCATAAGAAGGTACTTAGTAATTTTGAAAAGTAAGTAAGTACTGCACTTATTCCGAAAACATGTTATCTGACAATATAAACAGTAGTTTGGAAAAAAATAATTTGAATAAATGTGATGTATAATTATGAAACCCTAAAGCAAATTGTCAAAGTTTCGATCACTTTGCGGCAGTTCTCTTCACGGCGCCACAAGGAGGAGTGCTGGAAATGTACGAAACGTCCATAATTTGTTTGCATTGGTGTTTCCTTATGCTACTGACATACTGACACAGGCCGTTTAAACCTGCCCATTTATATAATGACAATGGCTAGAACGAAATTCCTCAAATATCTGAAGACGTCGTGAACAATCTTCACGTCTATTTTTGTTGTTGTCCCATATTGACGACCTATGGCGTGGATAATGACATTCAATGTATTGTGACTATTCCCTTGCTGTGGCTCTTGTAGTTTGCCAGAGACATCGTAATAACAGGATGTCATGTGAGTTAGGTGTATGTTGCAGAATTCCCATCACCAACATCGTGCATATGTGCATTGTCATACAGAATGATTGTACGGATGGTGGGTGCAAGTGTTAATTTGTGACCTAATTTGAAATCAGTTCCTCTCACAAAATTCATTGTTCATTGTTATACATCTACATGTAAATGCATACATACTCTGCAACATAGTCAAAGGTGTGTGGCGAAGGGTACTCAGTACCACTTTTAATTAGTTGCATTCCGGTTCCACTCCCATACAGGAAGAGTGAAAAACGAATCGCTGATCTTTTCTCTGAGTTATTTACTCGAAATTTAAGTTGGCGCAGTAGAATCGTTCTACAGTCCACCTCACATTCCGGCCCTCTAAATTTCTTTAACAGTTTTTCTCGAAAAGAACGTTGACTTCCTTCCAGCGATTCTCGTTTGATTTCCAAAAACATATCAGTAATACACGCGCACGGAGTGAATCTACCAGTTATCAACCTTAACTGTTGTCCTCCTTTAAATCGATCTGATGGGGCTGCCAAACATTTGAGCAATACTCAAGATGGGGTCGTACACGCTTTTTATGTGCGGTATCCTTTACAGACGAATCACACTTTCCGAAAATAAAAAGATTCCTCATCTTATAGGTCAAATTGGAACTATTATACTTAATTCCATGACTAGACGTAACACTGCACGCTAAAAGAGGTTTGTCTTGTTAGAGTTCACTGAGCCGTGGTAACCGCTGACTTCCCATTTGCACTCCTCTTTTTCTACATTTAGTGCATCTATGGTCCGAAGATTGATACGGTCACTATAGGATCATCTATGGTGAAACGGGTCCGAGGGCAACAATACGGGCGACGCCGGTTGGTTGGAACAGCGACGTCAGTTGTGTTGGGCTTGCACGCAGTTTGACGCAATGGGTGCAGTTTGTAGGTATTAGTTCGTTTGCCTGATATTTCTACTTGGCCTTCGTTTGTGGTGCCTGCAACCCAACGTTGCAGGTGTGGCCGCTGGGTGATATTGCTTTCTCTTGCTTGCACGAATCGGTATCTAAACCCGTCGTTGAGTGTCTGACCGAAACAGTAAATTATGTTTCGAGCTGCCCCTCGGTGCTCGTGGCAGTGTTTTGAAATGTATTTTTTTATTGTTGGATTGTTAATATCTTTCAACGCCTGTGTGGCTTGTGATGTTTCCAAATATGTACATTCATGGGCCCCAGCCGTACATTGATACCGGTGATAGTCGTTTTCCAATAGCTGTTATTGTTCCAGAGATATTTTGGGTGGACAAGATAGCTGTGGCATCCTGTATATGCTAATGGGCCGTTGTGTAATGGTATGGTGATATTGACTATGAAGGTTCGGAGAAGTGCGCAAGTTCATTTTCATCGTGTTACTTCCATGTGTCTTATTGTAACTGTGTAACTACATTTTAATCAGTCTTTCATAAGCCTGTGGTTTATTCATACTAATGGACCGTCGCGTCGCCTTATGTTACGATGTGTTTGACTGTTGCTGCCTTTGAACTCTTTCTCTCGGGCGTGCGCCTTTAGACGAGCGCATACATCGACTTTTAATTTATTTTCACATGTCATATTGTTTTAGCGTTTCTAGCTATGTTTAAATTGGTGTTGTAGAAGCCTGTGATTTGATGTCCTTTAGCCTCTGCTATACCGAAGGAGGACTTTCTTGAAACATATTTTGCGGTTGTACTTAATCTCTTACTAAATCGCACGCTAGCTCTCATTTGTAATGATTTACCGTCAAAATTAACCTTTAATTTCAGTGATGTGAGTAATTTTGAGGTGCGGCTCACACCTTGACAAGTTTGTCACTAAATACGTTTCTTCAAGGAATGTTCATCTTGTTATGTTTCGAGGTTGAAGGGTTCTGTGGATGTTCTGTGCCTTGCTTAACTCGCTTATGTGTATTGCCAGCTCTCTCTCTCTCTCTCTCTCTCTCTCGTGAGAGGCCTGTGGGATCTCTTTGTTTCTTTGTTGTGGTAGGTTGCTAGTTACGCGTCGCCTTTTGTTTGCTGTTTCCTTCCGAGGCCAGTTTACTACACTCCTCATGCAACGGCTCCACAATGCATGACGCCTCATCTACGAACTTTAACTTCATATTATCTTTGTGGCTCAGGATGTCTAGCGTTAACCTTCTATCCGCCTCCACCGGAGGGTTCGTCAGTTTGTGGTGTAATAATTTGGACAAATAACTTATGGTTTCTAAAATTTACCGACTTTAATATCAATATTGATGGTTCGATTACCCTGATTATTCTATTAAAAAAGAACACTGTAATTTAATATTGTTTTCTTAAACGTATATCTTTATTCCTACAAATTTACTTGAGCTTTTAAGATAATCCAACCATTAAAGCAAACTATATAAAGCAATTGTAGTTTTTTGATTAAATAAAGATAATTATGCGTAAAAGGGTGGACCTGAGGAGTCTCTTACAAGCTGTTGATGATTTAACTATAGTATTTTATATTTGGGCTAAGTGGTATGTTGCGCGTACTATTTAACCTACATTTTTTAAATAACGTAAAGTGGTTGCATATCCTATTGAAACCTATCGTCGTAAAATAAATAATTAAATTGCGATCTTGTCTTTCTACTTTTGAAAATAACCAAAGAATATAGGTTGCAGACATTCAGCATCGTAGACCTCAGACGAGAATAATTTTATTTACATTTTTAATTTTAAATAATGGGATCCGCAACAGGTTTTAATTTTATACTTTTTATGTTATGCACTACCTGAGTTTCGGTATCTATGTTTCATCATCTGGTGCATCTGCAAATTACAATCAATTAAATAGTGACGTCTATCATGTAATAAAATGGATGTTTACTAAAATTATTCAGTACAAAGAGAGTATAGGTAGACAACTTAGTGAGTCTGTAAAATAGTTACATGTAGGAACAGATTAAAATAGTGAGTCTCTGCTACATGCAAAAAGCCGGGAGGCACTGTAGGCAACATGGGCGCGACATAGGCACCCACAAGACAGGGTCTGCATGTAAAACAAGTACCATAATTAAGAAGTTAAACATGGGGAATATAGAAAATTGGCACTGTTGTGGTTAAGACATCTCTCTAGTGAGCATGGAGGTCCGGGTTCGATTCCCGGCCGCATCGCAAGTTTTAATTGAATGCCCCACGTGTAACTTTAATGTATTTCACATTTTCGAGACGATAAACAGTCTCAAGGTTTGTAAATTTATAATTATAATGAACAGAAAAGAGTTTGCATATTCAGCGTGCTAAGAAGTACACCGAATAAAAATGTGAGCCCCATGTAGAAATGCAACTTACCGAACCGCCCGAGCCCTCGTTCTTGATAGTTCGTTGAATATTTGGCTCATCCTTTCTTTCTTTCTTCTTCTTCTTCTTCTTATTATTATTACAGAGGGCGTTTAGCCCCCTAACCGGGCGTGCTGAGCCACGGCGCCCGGTGATTTAAAGCAGTCAACAATCCGAAGATTGGTTTGAACACCACAGTGATTTACTAGGCATGGTCCTGTTTAGAGGTGGTATGCCGTTGCCTTCCTCCGACCTGACTTACCCAACCAGCTATAGGGGAACCTACAGTTTAACGTGGGTTGCGAACCACGGCGCTACTCGATATTTTTCATATGAGCAATGCTGCCAGAAGTGGAAGAAGTGGAAAGTGACAAATAAAAATCGTAGGATATGGCGGGGATCGAAGCTGCGACCTTTGGATAGGTAGTCTGGCACTTTACCACTGTGCAAACGAGGTGCGCTTTGCGGTATCATCAACTATGCGCTAGTGGCACCGTCCAACCGCCATACTCTCAAGAAATTGTGAAGGAAGAAAGCTGTGAAGAAAATTTCACCTACGTTTGAAAAGCACGATAAGCTACGAAACCGACTTCCCTGCTGTCACTTCACGTTGCGAAGCTCTATCGAATACCACGAAGGGTCATACAGTTCACATGATACCACCAAACTACGGTGACTACCAGTTTTCGGGAATGTCGCAACGATCAATGTTTGCTACCCGCATGGGTCACGTCAAATACGGCTTCAATAAAAAGGTCGTATCTATGGACTGGCTGCGAAGTATTCTCACATCGGGGGCCGAGAGTCAAAATCAATACATCGCTGGGTGAAGAGTGGCCGGCAAGCTGTTGCGTCGCCAGAAACCGCCCCCCAATCCCACCCCCTGCCAGCCTCGCCCTCCCTCTCCCGCTCAGAGCCGGAGAGCCGGTGCGGCGGTCGGCGCGCTGTGTTGATCGGATCGTCGTGATTTACGCTCACGCACTTGGCGGCCGCGGCGGGCCGTCCCGCCCCCGCACATAACGTGCCGCCCCCGCCGCCCCCACCGCCCCCGCCACACTCGCGATGTATGGCTGCGTCGCCGCCGACTCCATTCCCGCTGACGGGCAATCGGCATCGCGCGCCGCAGCGTCCCGATACCCCGCTCTGCGACTCAGCTGCCGTGCTTTATCTCCTTCCGAACGACCCTGCAGCTCCGCTTTCTCCCAGCAACAACGCTAACGGCTGCAGTTGGTAGCTACATGCTAAAGGAGTGCGGATTTCCCATAATATTATCCTACAGACTACTTGATAGAAGGAAACATGGGCATATTTGTTAAGTATCTTCATATAAAATCAAATGTTCAAATGTTTGTTAAGCTTATGGCACTTAACTACGGGGTCATCAGTCCCTAAACTTACAAACTACTTATGAACTACTTACGAACTAGGACGGCACAAATATCCATGCCCGAGAGGATTCGAACCCCCGACCGTAGTGGCCGTGCTGACCGTGACTGGAGCGCCTCAGTCACCTCGGCCATCGCGGCTGGCTTCTTCATATAAACCACGTCCATACAGAAGTGCTAAAGATAGCCAAGAAAGGTAAGGAACTAAACCTGTCGGAAGGACTTGAAGCCGGCCGCGGTGGCCGAGGGGACTGAGGTGCTTCAGTCACGGTCTGCACGGCCACTACGGTCGGGGGTTATAATCCCTCCTCGGGCATGGATATTTGTGTCGTCCTAGTTCATAGGTAGTTTGTAAGTTTAGGGACTGATGACCCCGTAGTGAAGTCCCATAAGCTTTACAAACATTTGAACACTTTTGAAGGACTTGAAATAAACACACATTTAGCCAAAAATCTCCGTCTAGTTCTAATTGACCAGTTATAGCTGACACATATCTCCATTATAAAGGTTCATATAACGCAATCAACCAGCCATCTACCACAAATCACTGGAACTTTCACATTCCTACATATAACAGTTTCCTTCATTACCTTGTTTACCTTATGGACGTTATTACTAAGCAGTAAATATAAGAAATTCTCATATGTTATGTTATTTAAATGAGTGTACTCTATCAAAGTTATCCAACAAGTATTGAAAACACAGTGAAAAAAAGTATTTAATGCACACCAAAGACGATCTCAACATATGTCACAAGTTCCATAATTTCACCGTAACTTAGAATGATATAATATGATATATGTAACGAGTTTCACTGCGTGCAATTATATATTAGAAGGCATTTATCAATTTATCACACAGAACAAACCTACGTGACGAGAAATCATTTTGGCAATTTTAAGTAGTCTCATAAGCAAAGAACTAAATTTTCGGTGTGTTGTACCTTTATTCAAGATGTTTGCAACATAAGCAGTGTTTTTGTCGATGCGTGTCAAATGTTTACCTGAAGATGGCCTAATAAGCCGAAAACTAGTTGGTAAATCAACATACGTCACTAAAAAAAAAAAAATAAATAAATAAATAAAATAAAAATAAAAAGAAAAAGAAAAAAAATAAAACAAAACAGATTGTTAGTTTTCACTACCAAATATCTTCACCATAGTCTGTTTTTAATAATCCTTCTTCAACTCTAATCAAGCAGGTTACGGGAGCTAACTGTCTTCTAGCATTGTTTACTACTAAATGAATATTTAAAGGAATCTTCACTTTTATCCTCAGTAAATTAATTGAAAATCCCCCCCTTAATTATGACAAATTTTTATGATTATTTTATTGAAATACGTTAGTAAAGTGTGGAAGGGATGACTTTTTTGTATGATGGAAGACGACCTAGGGTAGCTCGTACAGGCTCGGTGATCACATCGTCCAAAATCTATATTAATATAAACTGGGGTAGTGACCAGCGTCATAGCTTAGTAAGTAAAAATATCTGGGTTCGAATCCTGGTTGGTTGCAACATTTAACATCTCCGAAATATCAGTGCCCACCACCATCTAAAGTCGTTATTTTTTAAGAGACTCCTTTATTTTCCAGATCTAGATGTTGCAAGTGACTTGCCATTTTCAGTGCTAAAATAATAAGAAGTCACCACCAGTATAAATACATTACATGAAATATAACACTGACAAATTAGAAAGATCTATATAGATGTGTTTTACTTACTATACTTTTTTATGTATTAGTATGTTGTGAATGTGCAATGTTTAACCCTCACAAAAGGTATGTAATATATTGTCACACTTACATGCAATACTATTGCCAGTAAAATGGGCAGGTCGTAGGAGAGATCGTTTGGGCATGTGACGCCCTCTATATTTTACATGCACTTTATATTATTTACAGTTTATTACAACTTGTGAAATAGAACAATATGCAACAATGTAAAGGTTTAAAATAATGTTTTATTTGTTGATGATTATTTTTTAATCGTAAAATAGTTAAACCATAGCTAATGTATACAAAAGTTAACGTTTTGTACTTATTACTTATGGAATCATAAGTGAGAAGTACAAAATCGACAATCTGTTCCAGGGTCCAATGGCTTATATATGTAGATATAAGTACTCAGTACCAAACCAGCAGATTATTTTCCAGATGAATTATAATATTTCAGAACATAATAGTAAAGCTCTCCTATTTCAATAAAAATAGCTTATTCTAATATCTTTAATATAAAAATCTGACGCACATGTATAGTTAACAGATTTACTTTTATATACTTTGGCTATGTTTTAACTATTTTACTATGTTTCTAAAAAAACAGTCATAAACAAATAAAACGTTATTTTAAAACCTTACATTGTTCATATTCTTCTGTTTTACAAGTTGTAATAAACTGTAAAGAATATAACGTCCATGTAAAATATAGAGCGAGTCACATTCCCAACCGACCTCTCATACGACCTGCCCACTTTACTGAGAATACTATTGCATGCATTACATACCGTCTGTAACGGTTAAACGATGTACATGTTTAGCATACTAAAAATGTATAGTATGTAAACCACATATATATGGCTCTTTCTAATATGTCAATGTTATATGTCATGTAATGTACTTATACTGACGGTGACTTCTTGTTATTTTAGCATTGATAATGGCAAGTCACTTGCCGAAAACCAGATATGCACAACAAAGCAGTTTCTTTCAAAACAAGCGTCTGATTGCTGCAAAACACCCATTTGGATATCATAAATACAGTCGTGGGTATAAAAACCTTTTTTATGGAAGTCAATCTGTATCTGTAAGGATCATTAAACTGCTATGCTAAAAGGTTCTTTAACACTCAAACAAAATTATGACTTTAGCTGGTATTAAGCACTGAGATTTGAGAGACGTTAAAAAGTGGCGACCAACCGGGATTCGAAACATTACCCCAATGTTTGTTTATTTACTTTGAACGATATGATCACCAACTCTTCCCGAGCTACTAGAGTTCGGCTTCCGTCAGATAGAAATTCTCAAACTGTCCACACGTTACTAACTTAGTTATTTTAAATAATCGTAGAAGTTTGTCATAATTGGGGGGGGGGGCAGGTGGGGCGTCGATTTTTTTTAATTTACTGATGCTGAAGGCCTAGAGCCCTTGAAATATTTATTTAAATTACCGATTATAGTAGTAAACGATGCTAGAAGAATATTTGCTCCAATAACCAGTTTGATTAGAGAAGACGAAGGAAACATAGTACGAGTAAAACGATTATGGAAAGGTGGCGAAGATATTTATTGTTGAAAACTTACAATCTGTTTTTGTTCTACTAATGTATGTTTACTTACGAACTAGTTTTCTGATTATTAGGCCATCTTCAGGTAAACAAAACACTGCTTATGTTGCAGACATGTTGAATAAAATACAACACGTCGAAACTTGAGCTCTTTGCTTAAGAAATTAGTTGAAGTGGTCAGATTGATCTCTCGTCACACCGGTTCGTTCTGTGTGATAAGTGCCTTTTAATTGTAAATTGTACACAGTGAAACATGTGACACATATAATATTATACTATTCTAAACTACGGTGAAATTATTGAACATATATCGTCACTTTTAGTGTCCTTTTTCCATCTTGTACGTATAATATAAATTCCCATTTCAAATTTTATCGTCTGATTTAGAATTGAACAAAATGAGACAATGTACATAATATTATTCCATTATATGGTATGGTACTTGTAATTTATATTAGCATCACCTTTGATGTGCATTAAACAAGTTTTTACATTGTGTTTCGCATGCCTTTTTCGATAACTGTGTTACAGTTTGCTTATTTAAATAACGTAACATATGACAATTTCTATAAGGTACACAAGGTAATAAGGGGAAATGTTACAGTTATATGTAGGAATGTGAAAGTAGGAGTGGTTTGCTATAAATGGCTTGTTGAGTACACTACATGACGCTTAATTATGGGGATGTGTTCAGCTGCAATTGGTCATTTAGAACTAGACTTTGATTTTTGCTAATTGTATTTATTTCCAGTGCTTCCAACAGGTTTAATTTCCAACCTTTTTTGGCTATGTAGCACTTCTGTGTGGGGGTTGTCTACGTGAAGATGGCCTAATAAGCGAATAATCATAGATTAGTAGAAGAAAAACAGATTGCTTTCAACACTAAATATGGATTTTTCTACCAAGAAGTGACGGAGGAATCCATTTATATGGCACAGATACTTTAATGACCTTCTGAATTGAGAGATAGAGCAAGCAGAGGATACCTTTAAACAGCTAAAAATGATCCTGTCGCAGCACAGAAAGCAGCTACATCAATCTTCATTCGAACTTCCTCACAAAAAACTGGCATGCGAACACATTCGCGCTCGGGATGGTTTGCTTTGGGTTTGACCCGTTGACCGGAAAATATTAACACGCGGGTACGGGGGAATGGAAAAACTGGAGAAATTATATTGTGGTAGCATTCGCTTCTATTGGAGACCGACACCCCCAACATGTATTAATGGTCTCCATTTGCCTTATTTTCTCCAGTGTTTCCTCTCATTTGCTCAGATTGCTACTATCTGCACAATCTTGTTTTCTTACCGCCACTGACTTCCAACATCTCGTTTTGCTTCCCATTGCTATTGTCCCATGTCTATGCTTTCTCCTGAACTGACACTTCCTCTGTTATATCAAATGTCTCCTCTTTCTCTCCCTTTTGCACTGTCTTTCTCCTACTCACTTTCAGCCAAAAGCGCGAATAAGTTGGCAAGCCAAAATTTTTGGTGATGAATGAGGAGGTGGCTGGACCCACACGTTTCTGTCAGAGAACACATTCGCCTATCCAGTGCTCCGATAGAAGCTGTTTCCCGTCTTTTCCTTTTTACAGAAGAGTATATTGCTTCTATAATATGAAATTAGTGGTATGTAAAATTTGAATAGTTTATTCATACACCTAGATATATTTGTCAAACGTCATATACAGCAGTCTCGATTATCCGACCTAAACTGGCCTCGGCAAGGTCGGATAAGCGGGAAGCGGAAAATAATGGGGGGAAAAATCATAAAAAGTTTGAAAAATTTATTTGTACATAGAAAACTTATGAAATACGCGAACAAGAACTGAATATAACGTTAAAATACATAACAGGGAGCTGAAAGATTGGGTCATGTTATAAGCTGTGTCTTTCAAATTAATACGGTGCAACGTCTCTACTATGTCTTTTCCGTAGTCCATGGCATAATTAAAGAAGAAAACAAGTTTCTGCAGTATATTCTCTTCAGCGTCTCTAACGTCCCTTGGTCCATTTGCCCGACATTTGCCCGACATTTGCCCGACATTTCGAGGCAAAAAACATGGCCTTTATATCTTGACGTTCATCCTCATTAGGATGATAAGTGTCATTGTCTAGTAGCAACAGTGCTTTGCAAGTTTGTGGCACTAGGTCATTAATAAACCATTCTTTAAAAATATTTGACCTCATCCCAGCATTTTTTGCGTACAGTCCCGGCGTGGTGAAATGTTCGGATAACACGGAAGGTCGGATAACCAAAGATCGGATAATCGAGATTCTACTGTATATTTTATAATGTGCTTTAAAATAGTTAAGGAGGTTTAGCATGCATCTGAATGTGACGCTGCTTTTGGAAGGTAAACAACTAACACTATCAAAATCGTTCCGTAAAGATCTTGTACTAGTTTTCGAGTCCAGCTGCGAATTTCGTTTTATAGGATAACTAAACTTTATAATAATTCAACTCGTTCACATTTTTCCAACCATTATCATGACGAATTTTGAATTGATGACTTCGCTACAAATTTGGAAATTTGTACGTCCACTGGCCTGAAGCATCGGTTGTTGATATAACATTAAGAGATTGCTTACAGTCCAACACACAGGTATATTATTGGTAAGTAGCATTTTCTGATAATAACGAAATACGAGGAGATGTCAGGTTTCCTCTGGTAGATTTATGGGCTTTTCAGATTTGGCTTATTCTCCACTGTGTATAATTGCAGCTTTTGGTTTCTTTTCTATTAATCTTAGTTGAATTGAAATTGAATCCCAAAATTTATCGCTGTTCCATTCGTTTTAGCTGATTCGTAATGGAATTCTGATCGAAAATGTTATCTGCAAATATCTTTGTTAACATCCAATTTCATATTTCTTTGATGGTGGATCTGTTTGCTCTGCATCTTACTCATTCGATGCACTGCTGCTTCGTCTTCAACAAAAGTTTTAATTGTTGATCGAGTGTAGTCCTATTAGAACCTGATCTTGGCTCTCACCTGTAGTTGGGTATCCGCAAGCTGCAAATTTGCGGTGTTTCTTTTGGACTAAGGAAAACAAATAAATTACTGCCCGGGATTAGTCTATCTTATTCAGTGTGCTCATGGAAGATTCTGATGCACCTTGCTACACTTGTTCATCGTTGGATGCGGTAACTGTAGTATTTTCGAACATTTTTAGCGTAGCTTCGTTTTTTAGTATGCCCAAGCAACTGTGAAATTACATGAGCACTTGGCATATTTCGTGGGGATCAGTTTCTTTTTCATTATCATCATTCACGAAGTTTCGGATGTAATCCACAAAAAGCGGCAACTGAAGCATAAATTGCATCACAGTATCTGCATAGCACGTTACACTGATTTTATGGAAGTACACAATGTTGTATTGGTCAGTTCTGTGTGCATACTTTTCTGCTTGGTGTTTCCTTTTTTTATTGGATTTTATCTGCATAAATGTCCCAAATAGTCATATTGATTTCTGCAGGATTTTTACTAGATGACTGTGTTCTGCTGGTGATAAGTTACGGATTTTCCTATCGTCAAAGGTACAAACTTTCTCAATACAGCCTCGATTAATGTCAATATGGAACAGCTATAACAGATTATGTACAGAATTTTACGTCATAGACACGACTAACAACGATATGAGACAGGTATACCCTTCCATCAGAGACAAAAATTTACGATGATTTGCGCCTTTTATATGCTAAATATTATCGGTGAGTATGCGGAGAATAGAAAGAGACTCGTGACCCCCAAATCAAGAATACTTTCGGTATGTTCCTTACATTAATTAAAACCATAATTAACGGATATTAAGTGTATGTTTGACGTGCATATGTACGGTAACTTGGAATCTACGGATACTGGTAAGTGGTAATGTTTCGGAAAATACTCTCAAGGCTTCCTGGGATCAACATCACACGACATATTGTAAAAATTTCGACGATTTGCCTTTATCAGAAGTGTAGATTCGCCAATCCACTCAGTTGGTTCTTTTAATGCCCAATATTTTTTTCCATCGTAACGTAACAGCAAATACAGATTTTCAAAAATGTTTCTAGAACAACATATAAACGGAACGTACACATAACGTTTGAGTCATTTGTTCTTACTGAAAATACGATACTACGGAAATCGCATTTTCGCCTGCGGCGTTTTGTAATCTATTGCTATCTTATATGGACTGATATCTCACGAATCACAGAAGATATCAGTCTGTTCTCAAATGTAAATAAAATTTCGATATGTCTCTACATTTGGGACACTGCTATGTATAACCTAAACTCAACTGTACGAGAAGTCAACGTTAAGTGTTTTTACCTCTGCAAATTCTTTAAAATATATTGCAATAATTCAATAAACGGCGCATTACCTGTGGCGAATAACAAAAATAAGAGTCATCTCTTCATCGAGCAAAGACTTCAGTCTGAAATATGTACAAAAAACAAACATTTCCGCTGAGTACATTTCTTGGAATCACATTTCTGTGCGGCCTGAACGCCGTCTTTCAGCATAATATTTTTTATCGAAATATCGCGGCTTTCGGCTGTATCTTGATAACGGACAAAGATTCTCGAAACCTGAAAAATATGTCCTTTCTGTGGGGGGTGGGGGAGGGGGAAGGGTGGTAGTTCATAAGTTTCCCCTGTACACTGTGGTCAGAGCTGCGTATGAAAGGTAAAACATAGAATGAGACATTAAAGATAAGAGATATTCGTATCTTTATTTTTCTAAATAATTTTCATGTACATTGAGACATTTGTCATACCACTTTATAAGCTTCAAAAAGCCTTCCAGGAAAAAAACAGGTCGTTGAATACGGAAGAAGCATTGACATCAGCATTGCTTCCAAAGCGCCTTCCGCCGTCTTCTTCAAAGCAGTAAGGCACTTGCTGCTTGATCGGGACTGTATGGCGGATGGTGTAGGCGCTCCAAACAAGAGTTGCATTATGGTTTTGCGTTGCCGTCGCCTAATATGTCCTCGCATTGTCATCCAACTGCAGAGCGCCAGATTTTAGAAGGCCAGACAGCTCTTTCCGCATCAGTTCTTTTAATTTCGACAGTACCGCAGTACCACAGTACCGCGCTTCGTTGATGGTTGAATGCTGCAAGAAGTACAGCAACAAAGCTCCTTGGGCGTTCGAGAAAACAGTGAGTAGCACTTTACCTGCAGACTGCGTGCTTTTGAACTTCTTTCGGACAGGTGATGACGGATGTTTCCACTCCATGGAAGCGGCTTTCTATTTGGGCACGTAATAGTGGACCCACGTTTAATCCCCCGTCACGATCCGAAACAAAATGTCATTGTAACATTCATGGTAACGCACGAGCTGCTACAGGTTGAACGTCATGCATTGTTCCATGTGTGTCGGGGTAAGTTGGCGGAGCACCCATCGTGCTGATACTTCCTGAGTCGAAGAATGATCTTGTGAGTTCCCTGATGTCCCATTCCATGTTCTTCCACTACTCCATCGAAGGTGATACGCCGGTTCGCTTTAATTATGTCATCCAGGAAACTGAAATAACAAGACCTTGTAGTGTTCCTGCAGTATTGCTAAAATGTAGAGGAGCAACATTGCAGCCGTCTCTGAACTTATCATTCTCACATGGGAACAGGACAGGATACCAGATGACTGGAATGACGGAATATTACGTCCCATACATAAAAAGGGCGACGTAATGGATTGTAGAAAGCACCGAGGAACCTGGGGTATAAGGTGTTATCTAATATTATTTCTCATCGGCTGCTCTCCCAAGCGGCTACTCTCACAAGCGCTTATCGACGAGCGTGGTCAATAATAGACCAGATTTTCGATTTTCAACCTGCGTTATATATAGAAGAAAACTGTTGAATATAGAATTGGAACACATCGCCTCTTCATTGACGGGTATACCCGTGTAGCAGAATATCTTTGTTACATTTGTCACAGCCACATTGTACGGCGAACTGTGACTAATATCACTAAATTAAAAAAAAAAAAAAAAAAAAAAAAAAAAAAAAAAAAAAAAAAAAAAAATCCTTCAGACTCAATAATTTAAGACCGCATACGACAGCATATATTAAGAACCAGTTTTTTCAAGCATTCCAGAAGATGGGGATACATGGAAAGTTTCACAAAATTGTTAAAATGTCTGACGTAAGTAGCTGCATTCGAAGAAATTAATCAGACACCCTGAAATAAAGAAAAAAATTGGCCGTATCAAGGAGATGCATTAGCAGGCTTACTATTTAATGTAGCACTCGGCTTGTTATTTCATGTAGCACTCGAGAAGGTGCTTAGGCAAACAGGTCTGCAGACGAGGGGCAACATCTTCTACAAGTCAGTGCAGATCTTAGAGTACATAGCGCGGACAGTACCAGCACTGAAAGAAGCTTTCAGAGGCTTAACAGAAGCAAGTAAGGACATGAATCGTATGATGAATGAAGGTAAAACTAAATACATGGCATGTACGAATGCATGTCAGCTCTATATACAGTCAATTTTCGGTACGAGTGGTTAAGATTTTATGGCCAAGTATTTTGATTCTACAGTCACTTGCTTTAATAACATATCAACTGATATTAAAATTAAACAAATAAGACAAATTTCACATTGAGTAATTTATTCCGGTTAAGACTCCTCAGCCGCCCAACAAAATTCACTATTTATAAACCCTTTGTTAAGCCAGTTCTAATTTATGCTTTGGAAACATGGTCCTTGATGAAAACCGATGCAAGGCTACTCGACGGATTTGGGAGGAAAGTTTTGAGGATAGTAATTGGCCCCTGTGTATGATAAAGAACAACGGAGGGAAAGATACAATGCAAAACTGTACACTATATATGCCGACGCTCCTGTAACAAAAATAATACGATCATCAAGGATAAGATGGGCAGGTCATGTGACAAAGAAGATTCTCTTTGGTAATCGACAAGGATAAAAGGGCGCGATCGACCTCGAGAAATATGGCTGGATAGAGTGGAACAAGACCTACGGAAGCTCGGATGCAGAAATAACAAGAGGGTAGCATGTGACCGTGATGGATAGCGGAAGCTCATTGGGAAGGCCAAGGACCATCCTGGACTGTAGCACCACAGAAGAAAAAGGTTTCCGCAGATTTAACTGCCATCTTCGGATTTGTAAGTACACATGCCAAATCGTACTCGAAAAGTTGTAATAAAACAAGTCGGAGTAATACATATCTTTAAATACATCCTCTTTCCAAACTCACCAAAAATATAAACATTTAAAACCACACTTATTCGCAGATATTTATGCTGACTTGTCATCATACAAATAAAATATCAAAATCCTCATTCTGTGATGTGATGTGGTCACTAAGTTGCTACAAAACTCACTAAATTAGCTGCCCAACTCACAATATGGTACCAGATGCCACAATAGACATGGAATTTTAGCATCTCACTTTTCTGCTGTCAAGAAGAACGTTCGTGTATTCATGTGCGACATTAACTGATACAACATGTATCTCGCTGTATTGTCAGGTTACCGATAAAATTTGAAACAGTAAACTAGGTGTTACATAATAGACGTCATGCAATAAAAATGATGAAGCATGATTATATGAAATTATTGTTGCCCCATGTTTACGTTAAATTGTTAGTATCCAATTCAGGCATTTGATGTGTACAATTATAGGTAACAAGATATTATCATACTCTATTTCGTTACATTCCCTATTCTAGCATGCAATGTCTCTTTGAGCATTTCATCACAATCTGTACGCTGTACACATGATTTAACCTAAATAGCTTTCATATATCAGTACCTAAAAATTGAGTAATCAAGCAAAGGTCTGATACATTTTGAGTTGATTACTCTGTAGTGGTTTATTACACAAGACTTTCTTAAGAGTATTTCCGAATAAGTCTTTTATTATTGGTGATGTGAGGAATGAAATGATATGCGGGTTTAGGAATTGGATGTATGTAAAGATATGTATTTCTCTGACTTGCTTTATTACAGCACTTTAAGTGCGATTTTACAGGTGTACTTACGAGTCCGAAAATGACAGTTTAATCTGCGCAAACCGGTGATCAAATTAAAAATTAAAAACAGTCTTTGCTGTTTCCTTAATAAATAAAATAATCGTTAACACGGATTTTCCTTAATTTTCCGGGAAAATAATTTTGGAGCCCTAATTCACAATCCCTGTCATTTATGACATCTAATCAGTATAGAAAGTATAGAAGAGGATATTCTTAATATATTTAGCACCTTCAAAAAGATTGATTAAAAAATTAAAATATTCTCACTTTCTTAAGAGTAAAAACTCTAATTCCTGCTCATTAAAGTCTCGATGCAACTTCTATGCTATTTAATATCATATTGCACAATATGAAATACCCTTTGTTAGATAACGTTATTGCCATGTAACACGTATTATGACATAATTAATTGTAAGAAGGAAAGAAGACAAGAATTTGACGTGCTCTGGCCGCCTTGATTATTAGAGATGCATTTTCAATTATGCTGATTTACATATCAGAGACCATGTCAAGATATTTTTATTTCAATGGTATTGAACCACTCAGATATGTGAAGATGCTCTTTGAGTATAAGAATGTATTCGCTATTTGTTGTGCTGTGTTGGGACCATTTCGTTCTGGAAGGACAAGAGTCGAATTTGAAATTGATCAAATCACAATCTCGTAAGTTAATAACAAGGAAAATTAGTGTTTTTATATGCAGACGAAGAAATACTGATGCAAACCAGAGTCTAACGCAAGTTAAATTAAATTGGCAAAACCAAATGTACAACTAAATGTGTGGCACTGATTCTAACATTTTATACTATTAAGATCCAAACTCAGCTAATAACAAATGAAATAAGAAGAAAATGTTACGTCAGAAACAACTCAAACACGTGTTCCTCAAAATTTGGATAACGTAGTCAATAAATAATACTTTTTGTTCCTTGCAAGGGCTCTTTGATTTTTTATACTAGAATACATATTTACGATTATCATTTTGATAATTTCCATACAGGTTGCTGTGGTATAAGGTTCGTTCCTAAGTAAAGCTCAAACAAAATACGAGAAAAAAGCACCGAGTTGCAATTGGTAACAGTACACACAATACACACACACACACACACACACACACACACAACCAACTATCATTATTAGCAGATCACCAATTCAAGTGAAGTGTTTAGGTTACATGTCCCCGAAGACGATGAAAATTCTACACTTTGATTTACACAAGAAAATGTATGAAACAGTGTATAACAGACCTATACAAAAGTTGATTCTTATGAAACTTATGTTACGAAAAATGTTTATTATCTAACTGAATGTCAATTACGGAAAAACTCTAATGTAGTAATATGTATAACCGCACTTAATGTACGTACACAATAACAAATATGTAATACAGTCAACTTGTGAGTTTATGGCCAAATAGCAGCCTTCGAGTTTTTCATACAGATTGACTAAATTCCCAAATATGATACTTATTTCAATAACTAAAAAAATAGTTTGTCCTCCAAACTGAAACGCGGGAGCTAGCCCAACGACACGAACAAAATCTACGGAACAAACAATACAGAATTTAGTGTAGGATAAATCGAGAAACTAGTTACTGTGGGACCCGAGTAAAAGTTCAATAAAAGAAGAAGCGGCAGAACTTGGAGTGCTTCGGCAGTTAGGAAGATAATCGAGTACGTCGTTTCCTCTCCAGTAGCCATCCGCGAGCAGTCGACGGGAAGGACGGAGGACTCTGCAGAGTGGCAGGTGTCGAAGACATGAACCATTCTCCCAGAAGAATTCCGGTGACAGCGGACGGGGAGGAAATTGAGTTTTCTCCGCTGTGCCGGGAGATTGCCAATGCGGGCGAGTTCTCGATCCGCTAGTGCATCCGCTATAGAAAAATGTGGAAACGGAAAATTTCCACTTCTTTGACTTTTAATCGGGATTACAGAACGGTGCCTGCTCAGCAGTCCGTTAAAATAAATTTTCGGCTGAATCTGATCGCTATAAATCATTATTCTATACCGCTGTCGAATTGCAATATTCTGGTGCACAGGTTAATGTGACGTGCCTCATATTTGGTGAGCAGTTAGTTACAAAGAGGGAAATATTGTTTTCATTGCTTTCATGTTCTACCGACAGACCTCAGAAATATGCGACCACATTCCGAATTTACTTTTGTAAATAAATGCAACATGTCCGTATCATCCCGGTAATAAGTACGTTTATTCTTTACTAGCTGAAAACCCGGCGTCGCGGGGGTACTATTTCAATCCAGTTGTAAGTAGTCCATCTTTATTTCCCTTCTCTCTCTTTCCTTCTTTCTCTCTGCCAATCACCTTCCCCCCCCCCCCCCCTTCTCCCTATTCATCTCTCCTCTCTTTGTTCATCTCTCACTTTCTGGGCACCCCTCATAGATTCACGGATGTGGTACGAGGATGTTTCTGTCGTAAATCAGATGTACAGCGAGAGCAGACGCGATGTCGTGTAGGGCTTTCGCAATTTATAGACGTAGAAGAGTACTTTGCGCAAAGTCTCTACAACTTTGTTAAGCTCTGCGGATGCACATTTGAGGGTTGTTTACGTATTCGTGTGTCTTTTATGAAAATAATTTCTATAAGCTCTCACAGATAATCATCTTAGGTCGCCGAAGTTCCAAACGACATAAAGATTTGCTTGGACATGTGACATACATGTTGAAAACTCAATAATAATAATAATAATAATAATAATAATAATAATAAAATTGGCACTGTCGTGTTTCACTACCCACTCTAGATTTGCTTGTAGTTTTATGATGTTTTACAAACATTTTGGGCAGAAGTAATAAAAATATGAATAAAAAAAAATTATGCACGATACGATTACGACTCTAGTGTTGTGATAATATCTAGGTCTATGCACCCAAGTCATAATATTCTTTCTGACAGTATTTTAAGAAACAGTCGAAATTATTTGATATTTGAGTTTATATTTGACAAACATACTCTTCTTTTTTAACTTTTACCTCTTCAAACTATTATTTTAATATCTCTCCTACATTTTCATTATCTTTTTTCCGTTAAAATGTTATGCTTCTCTTGCTTTGATAATTTGTTCTAAGTTTATTTTCTTTGCCTATACTAGTTACGAAGGACTATAGCCTGGTAGGCATTCGGAAATCAGTCACGTGATATCTCTCGCCCGAGTCCTTGCCCGAATCTCTCTTTTGGATCAGCAATATTGATTTGTATATTTGATGATTTTATTATAAACCGAGCGTTGCCATTTCAAAGCAATGACGCACTAAAAATTGTCGCTAACACGTCGTTCTTAGGACAATGAACTATAATCAAATGTCCAAAATTGCCATGTCAGTAGATAAGACCTGTTACCGGGGGTACGAGATTTACGAATTACTCTCATAGCTGTTGCGGTGGTACGGGGTACGGGTGATGATAAAAATTTCATCTGGTAAAAGTCGTAAATGCACGTCATTTCTGAAAAAAAAAAGTTTTAAGTAAGTCTCAGTTCGTTGTTAGGTAGCTGTTTACTCGAAGATTTCTGATACCTAGCAACATTAACTGTCAATTATGGCCGTGAAAAATTATCAATTAGATCCGAAGTTCCCGCACCACCAGCACGATTAAAAAAATTAAAAAAAAGTATTCAAGTATTCACTTTAGTTAAATTAAATAAAAGGTTCTTGTACAAGCGGACAGGAGAACTAATTTTTAACTATTACCAAAGGTTCACTTTCAACATCAGTCACAGCCACCGTAAACTGCTATCGATATTTATAAACTGACAAATCGAAGTTTACTGCCTGCTAAACTGAAGTTTAGTATTAATAGTTAATGTACTTTATCTTGCCACAACTGAGGATAAGTCAATGTTAAAATTCAATAAACCATTCAATTATCATCTTGCCGCGGTGTAGTAGCGGAACGGTCTAAAGCGTCTCGCTGCAGAGCGCGAGGTTGCTCGCCGTGGAGGTTCGAGTCCTCCCTGGGGCATGGGTGTGTGTGTTGTCCTTAGGTTGGTTCAAGTAGTTTGTAAGCTACGTACTGATGACCACGCAGTTTGGTCCGATAGATTTGCAGACATTTGATTTGAACTTCATAATAAATTCAAAATGACTTCTAAAATAATACTTCGCCGTCTGATGTAATGCATGTCGGCTAGAGCAATACTCGTATGAAACGTCAGCTCATAACAATAATGAAGTAATATTTTACTCTTTCTGTTTGTAAACGATCGACACGCGGCAATAGAGAAGGTGCGGCCGGATTTGTAGCCCCGTAGCCGTCCGTTGAATGTCGATAGTGACCAGATACAGCAATGCTGGCTGCGGCGGCGACGACGCTGCCCTTGTTCATTGCGGCACCTTGGTCGTACACGACCCCCCTCCAAAAAAAAAAAAAAAAAAAAAAAAAAAAAAAAAAAAAAAAAAAAAAAAAAAAAAATAAATAAATAAATAAAAACGATAAAAATATTGTAAGTATCACATCATGTCATAAGGACATTTATACACAAAGAAATACAAATTCATAGTATTTACGTACATCAATTACACTTTTTTATTCGTATCCTGCAAAATAGGGCTGATGTAGGAAAGTGGAGCAAATCAGTAGTGTTTGTCCCACTACACTGTACGGCGTCGCGTAATGGTCGGCGGATTAGTTAGTGATGCATGTTAACCAATGAAGATAAAATAAAAACCAACATCCACAACGGACCGATCAAACGGAAGAAGCAATGAAAAGAGAGAGAAATAGAAAGAGTGCTCAACGCCATCTGTAATGAAAGAAACTGAGCGATGTTCTCAACGAACAACCCAGACGAACATGAACAAACGACCGGAAAGAATCGCTCTATCTGAAGAACAAAAACAATAAAAAACCATCACTGGCATTTTCCTCCGGTTTTATTTATCTCTTTGTTTTCATCTAGCCGTGGTGGATCGGCCGAGCGCATTGAGGCGCTATACTGCCATGCGCGAGGCATCGCATCTGGCATTCGAATTCCCCCTTCGGGCGTGGATGTTTGTGGCATCTTTAGTATAAGGTAGTTCATAAATAGTTTGTAAGTTTAGGGACTGATGATCCTTCAGTTAAGTCCTTTAACCTTAACAAACGGTTGAACATTTGATTTGTTTTCATCTTGATCCCCAAAAGTTTATCGCACACTCTTGTTCACGAAACACATCTATATTCTGCAAGATTCCGAGTTGTTCAAAGGTAACATCGCTTTCTCTGAAAAGCGCATTTGTTCTAAATTGTTAACATACCATGAAATACATACCAACGAATTTCAAACTCAGATTTGTTTTTCACGTGTACACAAACTGGGACATACCTTTATATTGATTGTTGTAACTGACGGAATGATAGTAGTATTTGTATATAGATTAAGTAACTAGATATATGTGAAATTCAGTGTTACCACACTTATTCCTTTTGTTATTTTAGCTGTAAAAAAAACAGGGTCACGGTTTGAAACAGAGTATTTGCTCTTTATTTTAGGGCAGAATAAAGTAACATGCACAAAGAAATACTGAAATACAGAAAAGGGCGTTAAAAGCGTCCATAGCAACCATGCTAAATACAACCTTTTTAGAAGACGCTACGAATTTAATTAATGACTTTCAACACATTTCATAAGTTGTGAATAACTGCTTAGGAAAAAAAAGAAGCAAGGTAATTTGTTGCGATGAAGACACTTCCGTTTTAATAAGGAACGACAGTTGCCACGTAAAAAACGCCGGCCGTGGTGGCTGAGGGGACTGAGGCGCTTCAGTCACGGTCTGCACGGCCACTACGGTCGGGGGTTCGAATCCCCCCTCGGGCATGGATATTTGTGCTGTCCTTAGTCTTAGCTAGTTCGTAAGTAGTTTGTAAGCTTAGAGACTGATGACCCCTTAGTTAAGTCCCATAAGTTCTACAAACATTTGAACATTTGAACGTAAAAAACGACTTCATTTAAATATGATACAACCAGCATCAGCACGTTGTTTAGAATATTCAGAATTATAGTATCCTCCCAATTTGTGTGCATATGCTTCAGAAGACCAGTGTTCAGTTCGTTGTTACGATCTTCACTGCAATTTCCGAAATAGAACAAACACACATTTTAGAGGGAGCAAGCACTCTTACGTATACACAAGTCTATATATTGCACAACATGGCTCTGTTTAAAACACACTTACTTCAGCCAAAATCAATAGTTTATTTATTGATCTATTTATATATTTCTTCCGGTTTCGGTGAACTATGTCATCATCATGAGAAAAAATTTTTATTTCTCAGTTTACTCCTAATTTGTCTGCAAAATAATATAATGATTGTTAAAATTTGTAAAGTCCTTGTTTGAATACAAATAAGATAAAAGTTAACAAGACATATATAAAAACTTTGGGACTCACATAAACTAAGAGTTACTTGTGAAAATGAAATATAAGATAAAGAACATTGTCAAACGATTAAAAATTTCATCACCAAAGTGGATCGTCATTTGTATTGCACATTTAAAAATTGTGTGTTTTCTTGCCACAAGTCAGAAGGAGACCTATGGTGTAAAACAGATGACGATCCACTTAATTAGGTTTCCTGTGGCAAGAACACACACAATTTTTAAACGTGCAATACAGATGACGATCCACTTTGGTGATACAAATTTTAATAGTTTCACAATGTTCTTTCTTGTATTTTATTTTCACAAGTAACTATTTTATGTGAGTCCCAAGAATTTGTACGTGTTTCGTTAACTTTTATCTTACTTGTACAGGACTTTACAGATTTTAAAAATCTTTATAACTTTTTGCAGTGAAAATAGGAGAAAATTTGAAACAAAAAAAATTATTTCTGAAGTTGATGACATAGTTCATCGAAACCAGTAAATAAAAAATAAAATTAAAAAAAAAAAAAAAAAACGCCAACAAAAATACTAGCGATCTTGTCTGAAGTAAGTGTGTTGTATATAAATTTTGATCGCTCTCCATAGGCATAATATGCCACTTACCTATAGCTCTATTTAATTAACAAGGATGCCCGAAACCCTTTAAGAGCCAAGGCGAAAACGAATGGTAGTGCCGGATTTCGAATTACCGATCCCACGCATCACAACGTAACGCACTACCCACTACACCAGGACGAGCAACCACGACATTTTCGTACTACGTATTATCGTACTATTGCTGGCAGTTGCTAACAGCTAAAATTATATTTTAGACACTAGATTATAATTTATCGTACTAGGAACGACGTGCTTTTGTTAAGTCTTCAGTGCTCCACTGCTTTGAAATGACAGCTCGTAAGTTATAATGAGAAAGTCAAAAAATACTGGATGCGAGATAAGTATGCCAGAGTTCTGGGCGAGGAATGTCACGTGACATTTCTTACGGCCTGGTATACGTAAAATCAAAAGGCGGTGTCACATCGCAGTTATTTTGCAAATATCTCTGAAACGATACGATATAAAATAATAATAATAATAAACATAAGAGAGCAAAATTGTGGAGAATTTTCGCCTCTAAAAATTCGGTTATTCAATTTTCGTGTCAGATGAACAGTTAAGCCGTTATTTTCATTTAAATTTCGATCTGTCAAAAGGCCATCGCGAAGGCCCAATTTTAGTGTTACTACAGTAACCTAAAGTGGGCCAAAAAGGTAAAATGGTCGTAATAACGTCTGTACACGGAGTTGTGTCGTCTGGGCGTCTTGTTACGGATTGCAGGGCCTCTTGCGTCGGACGTTAGAGTCTGTAAGTTTTGAAGTTCTCGTGGATCGGCGCCCTCGGTAACGGCAGGCTGTAATTTCATGGGACAAAACTGATCTTCTACAAATAATGTAGGCGACACGTAGAACTACATTTCATTAACACTTTAATGATTCACTAATGCCCAGTTGTCCCCATTTATGGGCAGTGTACAAATGTCATTAATAACATTTACCACAACCCAGTACGCACATTCCACACGCCAGTAATACAAATTTACACAGTTCGCACATGGAATACTGAAGTCCTAGGTGTACTGGGTTGCACATATACGATGGATTAATCACTGTAGATACACTTTCAACACGCCAAACATTTTGAACATTGTGTCTCAGATAAACCACGTAACACGAAACAATACTAGGAACTGTGATTTGACTGTGATTTGTCAAAGGCATTTGATTGTGTGAACCATAACATCCTTTTAAATAAATTAGAATTCTATGGGGTCACGGGAACTGCTGCAAAATGGTTCAAGTCGTACCTCACTAACAGGAAACAAAGGGTGTCAGTGCAAGTAACTAGTGAATTAGGCCAACAGTCATCATCGGATTGGGAAGAAATTACATGTGGTGTCCCACAAGGATCCATCTTAGGGCCATTGCTTTTTCTTGTGTACATTAATGATCTCTCATCAGTTACACTACCAGAAGCAGAGTTCGTTTTGTTTGCAGATGATACAAGTATTGCAATAAAGAGTACGTCAAGTATAGTGATAGAAAAGTCTGCTAATGATATTTTCATGAACATTAATAAATGGTTTAAAGCCAACTCATTGTCATTAAACTTTGAAAAGACGCACTACTTGCAGTTCAGAACATGTAAAAGATTTCCTGACAGCATATGCATTAAGTATGAAGAAGAGCAGATAGAAGAGGTTGACAGTATTAAATTCCTGGGATTACAGCTTGATAATAAATTTAGTTGGGAAGAGCATACCACAGAACTGCAGAAACAACTCAACAAATCTGTATTTTCAATACGAGTGTTATCAGACATAGGAGACATAAAAATAACAAAGCTTGCATACTTTGCTTACTTTCATTCCTTAATGTCATATGGTATAATATTTTGGGGTAACTCTTCAAGTCAGTCAAAAGTCTTCAGAGTCCAAAAACGTATAATACGTATTATTTGTGGAGTAAATTCACGGACGTCTTGTAGAAGCCTCTTCAAAGAACTGGGTATATTAACTACTGCCTCTCAGTATATTTATTCCTTAATGAAATTTGTCATAAATAATATATCCCTTTTCCCAACAAACAGCTCAGTTCATGCATACAATACTAGAAATAAAAATGATCTACACAAGGATTTAAAAGCACTTACTTTAGTTCAAAAAGGGGTCCACTACTCAGGAACACACATTTTCAATAATTTACCATCAAGTATAAAAAATTTAGCTAAAAATAAAGATCAGTTTAAGAGGAACCTAAAAAACTTTCTAGTGGCCAACTCCTTCTACACCATTAGTGAATTTATAAATTGTACCAAATGATGCATGCACTCATACTATATTAGTATTATTATATTATCAGCAAAAAAAAAAAAAAAAAAAAAAAAAAAAAAACTTAAAAATTATGTATCTGTATTTATAAGTGTATGTATTTGTATTTATATTATCAGTATTATCTGTTATTCAACTTGTAAATTTTGTTTCTTGACATGTTCCACATCCACGAGGATCCCCTCAATATGGATCTACGGAACAAATAAATAATCTAATCTAATCTAATCTAGCTTGGATTGTGTTTCAGATCAAGACTACCTTACATGGCGCGAAAACATCCTCTTTATTGTCATGATATTCATGTCGGGTTTCCAGCCGGATCATCGAGTCATCTTGACACAATATTTCAGCGGACCACCTGGCCGCCATCTTCAGGTGCTGAGTCTCGTAGGAAAACGAGATGGCGGCCAGGGGTCCGTTGAAATATTGTGTCAAGATGTCTCGATGATCCGGCTGGAAACCCGACATGAATATCAACAATTTATACGCCGGGAAACTCTACGTAATCACTCTTTATATCATCCAAACAATGAATTTCAAAATTACGTATTGTTAATGAAGTACATTAAATTAATTATACTGTAAATGTAAACAAAATATACAACTGACTTTAGTAAAAGGCAGCGTAAATAATACTGGGTAAACTGATATATAACTCTCAGTTATGTTGATTGTGACTCATTTACGTATTTAATGAATTAGTTTTGTTAACAATACTTTCGTAATTAACGTTAATTATACAGAAAGTAATAAGAACAAACATTTTCTAACATTAATTGTGAAACACAAGAATACCTACTTTAATATTAAGACAAACGAATTTAATCAATATCAGAGATATTAATTAGCCTAATAAAACCTATAGCAATAAGCCTCTGGCATCAATTAATTAATATTTGCTATTTAAACGAATTTCTGCGACGTCAAATGTAACAAAATAACTTCAGCTAGTCACGTTATAAAGAAGAATAAAAAAAACCTTGGAAAATAAACCTATTATTATGAAACACTGGTATCTAGAAGTTCAGTAATGCAAGCAGATGGTAATAAATTCTAACATGCTTCGTTACTAGGCCTCCACCGAGCAAGCATGTGCGCGTGTGTGCGCGCGCGCGCGCGCGCGTGTGTGTGTGTGTGTGTGTGTGTGTGAGAGAGAGAGAGAGAGAGAGAGAGAGAGAGAGAGAGAGAGAGAGAGAGTGTGTTGTTGTTGTTGTTAGTGGTAGTATAGCTGAATATAAAGTAAGTAAGTCTAGGGACCGATGACCAGATCAGTTTAGTCTCTTAGAATTAAAAGCATGTGATCATATTTGAGTACAAAGGAAAATATTGAGACTGTAAAACCGTTGGAATCATTAGTTGTTGTTTTAATAACAACATAATATTTTATCTTTTCTTACGGAGTTATGACGATAACACAAAACGGGCAGAGGAGTACCTCATTCACTCACTAGGCGCACAGATTAGAGCATCGGTAATAAATTGCTATTGAATGACAAAACTAGTTCGTACAACACACTAGCCGTGTTATCTTTGGAGGATTCGGTTCACTTGTCGCCTTGTCATCAAAAGTTTGGGGCAGCCATTCAAGAAACATTATTCCGGCTGGTAATATTGTCGTTATCAGGAATCAGTTTCCATTATGGGGCCCTTTCTTATACCTGCCTGTTGCAAATGGACGTTACACCACGACAGAAACACCAAAATTGAGTACAAAGAACAACGTAGTCGATGCGAAAATGGAGAATGAAAGAGATTTTTACACAGTTGTACACCGTGGATGTCCTTGTCACTTGGTGATATGCTGAAGAGCAAATACTCAGAAGCTCATAAAAAGGTTCAAATGTTTGTTGAGCTTATGGGACTTAACTGCGGGGTCATCAGTCTCTAAACTTACAAACTACTTATGAACTAGCTAAGACTAAGAACGGCACAAATATTCATGCTCGAGGGGGAATTCGAACCCCCGACCGTAGTGGCGGTGCAGACTGTGACTGACTTGCCGCAGAACGCTCGGCCACCGCGGCCGGCTCAGAAGCTCCAACAACATTTGTTTATTCCATTCTGAATGAAATGTTGCTATGTATACTGTTTATAACTCTGTGGAGTGGAGCAGTTGTAATATCTCTGCGGATTCATACACCATAGAGATTAAGTCATTTACAAATATTTACCAGTAGACGATTTTGTAAGTTTTCAATGTGTTGTATATTATGTTCTCTTTTTTATTGATAAAAGTATTTGCCACTGTTCCTGATATAAGGGATCCAATTGGTAGTCCATCATTCTGTAGATTTACTTTCCTAGTTATAGGTACTTTTGGAAAATGACTATCTTAAGTGTTTTGCTGATTTCTCTGGTCTTCTCTGCAGGTAGTTTGTTGCGAGACATTTGTTTTTTTTTTTTTTTTATTTTTATTTTTCAGTTACTATTATTGTTCTCTGGTGGGTATAGAGGTGTATCTGTCTTTTATGTCAAAAGAAATGTGTATTGCTGTTTGTAGAAAGTGTAACTTCTTTTTTATGTTATAATTATCACTGTTATGTTGTTAATCATTTCGTAGTATTCCATTACGGTTGTATCAAATTGTTTTGCCACATGTCGTTGATTATAGGTCTCAGAAGGAGGCTTCGTTCACGTATCTCGCGTTTTCTTTCGAATCTAAGAGTAAGGTTTGTCTCAGTGATGTATAGTTTCCGTTTATCCGTTTATGTGCATACTATGTCTTTGAGGTTGTCTTTTATGTGCGTTTGATCAAACCAGTTTTGTGATGTTGCTGGAGTTTATGAAATACCTATCTCTCTTTTTTCTACATACATTTTTTTTTTTTTTTTTTTTTTTTTTTTTTGATGAAAGCTGTGCTATTTCTTTTGTCGGCTTTGGTGACTATGATGTTATCCCTATTTATTTCTTGGTGGTACCGTTTTCTGTAATACTGAAAAAGGAGTACGGGAACTGAAATAGATAGAAGAATTGTACAAGTGTATTGAGATCTCTGTAAGTGCACTGATTATTCGACGGCCAGTGGTAGCCCTGGGACGTCTGCTCCGATTGTAGCTCGCTGGTTTCAAAATGAGGCCATCCACCTGTTGGACAGTGTCAATGCGGCGTGGCGTCCCAGATCGTGCGTTATAGGCCGATGCCTCTGCCATGAATTGATCGTAGCGTAAACCCGGTGCTCTCCGTTTACATGTGCCTGTCTTTGATGCATTTTCGTTCCTTTCACTTCTTCCGAAGTAAGGAAAAGCACTACACTCATTATTTATTCCCTTGAAGCCTCCTTTGAGCAATTGAACGCTCGACGTGAGTACGTCATTTTACTTCCACCGACCCGTTTTTTTGTTTAGAATGGGTCAAATATATTCTCATGAAACCCGTAACCAGTGTTGAGCTTAAATTGTAGTCCATTTCGACAAACTTAAATATGGGTAGTAAACAGCGATTGCGTTGTTTAATATATGGTGTATTGGTTAGCGAAACTAGTAGTTATTAACTTCTTATCATCCACTACGGTATAAAATTTTCGATAATTAACATTTAGGTCACCCGACCACGTTGGCCATATGAAAAAGACATATTCAAATATTTGTAAACCTAAGGGATCAAACATGTCTTCATCGGTCCCTAGACTAAACATTAATTAAACTAAACTTTTCTAATGATAACATACATACCCATGCCCAAGGGAGGACTCGAAGCTCTGGGGGAAGAAGTCGCGCAATCCCTGGCAAGATGTCTGAGACCGCGCTATCGTAGTCTTAAGTCGTCTGGCTACAATCGATCTTAATTCTCTCCCGTCGTTGTCCAGTAGCATCGGGTTCCGCCCACTATTTCTCTCCGCCAGTGATGTATTACATTGTTAGCGTACGCAGTCATAACTGTGGTTACTGTGAATAGAGAAATGTTAAACGTTGCTTCCGGTTTCGTCACAGGTGATCTCATTAACTGCGCAATAACAAGTTGGCCTCTTCATGAATAATTTTCATTTACGCTTACATAACAAAACGAATATTATACCGCAAGGTAGCGTCCAAGGCTTCTTACGTTTATTGTGCACTGCAGCCTCGTCTCATTGCTGACAAGTACGCAGGTTAACAACATTCAACAAGATTTAGTGCACTGTGTAGTGATCATATTATTTCTCCAACCCCTGTTACTGAGGACATATGGTGTAGTTTTTTCTACGAAATGAGGGGTTCTTTCTCTTCAGCTTCGAAAACAGATTCTGGCTCCGCGCGAAGTAGACTTGCACGTACTAAGTAGAATTGGCGAGAGCAGTTTCATAGAGTGCTTTTGTCCAAGACAGACGGGCCTCATACCATGCCTTCTGCACTGAGGTTCGATAGGCTACTACTGAGAGTAGCTTGTTAAATTTTTTATTGAAAGATCTTTGGCGGTAGAGATCAGAAAAGGCAAGTTAAAACGCTCACTGCTGCTCCAAATTACTTTGCGAGTGCCCACGGTTCTTGCGCAATGGAAATTTATCTAACTGCTTATTCCTTAAGGGAGTAGCCAACATTTTAACAAACAGAAAAATAATATACAAGAAGGAATAGATAGATAAACGTTGGACAGAGAGCATGAAATTATAAAGCAAGAGATTGATACTTTAGATTATTATCTATTCAAAAAATAAATAAATAAACAAATAAAAAGGCAAAAATTTGGGGAGGCCAAATAAGCACAATGAAGCACAAACCTTGTACAACATTGAATTAAATTATTAAGTTACTGCCCATAATAAAATGGTTTCTGCCCTTTCTGAATATGGAGGGAATGTGGGAGGATATTTGCAAATACACAGGGGAAAAAGAAATCACACTCATTCACTCACAGACACACGCATAGTGCTTGTGACACTTATTCAGTCGGGAACAATTCATGGTAATTGCAAAACGTCGCGTCTGCGGCATTTTGACTAGATGGCGGATGTCTTCAAGCACAATTTGAAAGTACACTACGCTTGAACGAACTCATGTGGGGGGATGTAGTGACATACTATCTGTTAGTACCACGTGTTGTATGAACACAGTGAATTACAGAGAATTTACAAAGAGAAATAAATTGAAAATAAACAAGTAAAGCACACACGAGATTTCAACAGGTGAAACGTGGTATCTATAATGAGCATGGCTGAAGGCCGAAGTAATGACCGATATGAAAGCACGTTGTGCATTTGGTCATACCAAGATAGGAAGGACAGAATCAGTCCAGAAATTTCGAGATAGAATTTAGCTGCTCGCCACGGAAACGTTATTTAAAAGCAGTAAGGAATTCAAACATATTAAGTTTTCAATACACGTGTATTGTAACTTGAGAAAACAAGACCCAAAAATGATTACCAGATTGAAAATACAAACACTAAATTACTCGAGTTATGAAAAATAAGGAACACTTCGCCCCACATAGTGAAAGAATTACTTAAGAAAACTCTAAGTATTAACCCAAGAATGCCTGACCACAAGTGAAGTTCTAACAGCATGCCATCCCCTCAGCATGATTCGACGAAGTACTCACATCGGCGGTCGCAGCAAGAGTGAGTCCGAAAGCCACACACAGAGTGTTCCTTGGCCGTACCGGATGTTGAGACGCATTCAAAGCCAACTGTCTACCAACCCTCGCTACATGAGATAATACCCTCTGCTACTGTTCCAGAGAGGTCTCTTTTGTTACCTCTTTGGTCCATTATTATGTTGGTACCACACTAAGAACAAGGCACCTCGCAATCTTGACAAGTAAGGTTGTCTCTGGCTACGTAGAAGACGGCAGTGCAGACCACGTACGAAAATGTGCGTTTTAACTATAGTAAACGAGGTCTAACGCGCCAAGCGGCGACTGCAAGCCATTGTGCGGCAGAGTTAAAAAGCAACCATTCATATTCATACGAACACACAAGTTCAATCACACGGGTGGAAACATATATAATTATGGCGTCATTGATCATTAATAAAGGAATGAAATTACTGTTGTACTGATAAACAAAAGTAATGGTGAAGAAGCACTTTAGAGTAATGAAAGTAGACCTTTTTACAGTTAAAAACTGAGAAAGGAACATGACCACACATTCTGTGGACTTGTTTCACAATTCTCATTCATTGTGTGACATTCTTTGTAGCATGTCACATAATTTCAAGAAGCCGCAGTGGAGTGGCCGATCGGTCTAAGACGCCTTGGTGAAGAGCGCGCGGTTGCTCCCCGTCGGACGTTCGAGTCCTCCCTGGGTCTCTGGTGTGTGAGTTGTCCTTAGATCAGTTAAAGTTATTTCAAGTATATCGTAAGTCTAGGGACTGATGATAATGGCAGTTTGGTCCAATTGTTTTACAAACATTAACAAACATGATTGTTTCTCTTTCCCTTTTTCCATGTCCCCGCACATGCAGGGACCGCTTTGTTAATTTGGATTTGGCGTGTTAATATTTACGGGGTTGCCGGATGCCCTTCCTGTCGCCACCCCATGGTCACCCTGGATGAAATGTGTACCCCAAATGTCTGCGCATAGTGTTATTTGTGTGAAAGTGTAAAGTGTTACGAAATCTTTGCGAATCGCGTAACTGAGTCGGAAGTTGGGGACCAGCCCAAGATTCACCAAGGGTGATGCGGAATACCGCCTGCTAACCATATCCAGGCTGGCCGGTACTTCGACCGTCTTCGTTAATCCCCCGGGCGGATTCGAACTGGAGCCGGTACGCCTCCTTGTCTCGGAAAGCGGAAATTTACAAATATTATTGGTTGATATTACATCTTATGAATAACTAAAATAAATATTTCAGTTCAAAATCTTATATTTAAGGATATTCACCACAAAATAATTTGAAATTTTAACAAGATTTAGCATCGGAATACCCTTGTATTTCTATGCACTGTAACCGTGGGCTACTTGAATCCTGAGGCACAACTTGAGCCCAAAACTGAAAAATTTTATTTGGTTCTCTGCACACTCTGATCATCAGTATAACGACATAATTTACTGCTTCGCTGTTGGCGGCACCACTAAGCAGACCACAGTGTGAGTCTAGGGGGTTTGGGAAGTCGCCACTAATAGCAGCACTGGTTATGCAAACTTTCGTCTGTATAGGAATAGCCTAAAACTGGAGGTAAGTGCATTTATATCATATTTAGTACATGATCAAAGCCCAAAAAAGTTCAAATGTTTGTGTATGTTGTGGGAGTTAACTACGGGGTCATCAGTCCCTAAACTTACAAACTACTTATGAACTAGCTAACACTAAGGACGGCACAAATATCCATGCTCGAGGGGGGATTCGAACACCGACCGTAGTGGCCGTGCAGACCGTGACTTGCGCGCCTCAGTCTCCTCGGTCACCGCGGCCGGCATCAAAGCTAAATGAAAACTGTTCATGACCTGAATAACACAATATATGGTTAAGTCCTACTGCAAATACGAGTTACCTAAGCCCAAGACGACCATACGAAAAAGGAGACAAACATTGGAAGACCACACATCAGAATATGTTGACGCATTTAGTTTGATATCAAGAGGTGACAGCGAAATAAGCATCCACAATAATGATGAGGAACATATAGGACACTTGCTATGACATCTTTTCCCAGACCAAAGCCAAATCAACACTATCACCGGCGCTTGTAACGAAAGATGACCTCGAAATTGTCAAGTTTGCTCTGGTAAAACGGAACGAGAAGGAATATTCTGGAGTCATCCTAGATATAGAGAACGAGCGAGGTGGCGCAGTGGTAACACATTGGACTCGTATTCAGAAGGATGGTGGTTCATATCCAACTTCGACCATACAGATTTAGGTTTTCCGTGATTTCCCTAAATCACACCAGGCAAATGCCGGGATGGTTCCTGTCAAAAGGCAAGGCCGATTTTCTCCCCCCATCATTATCCAAAAAGCCGAGCGTGAGATCCGTCTCTAAGGACCACGCTGTCGAAGGAAAGTTAAACCCTAAAATTCCTTCCTTCCTAGATATAGAAGCAGGTGTTACAGTCGACTGCATGGAGCCTACACTAAAAGTCTGGAGGTGGCCTAAAAGTAAGGATATCTTGTTGTAAAAATTTGAAGAAGTGATAATGATAATATAACCGCCAAAATTAATAAACATTGTTATATCCCTACAGTTTGTTATTTGTACAATATCTAATACGTGTTGTTTAAAATTCATATTTTTCCTTAAAATAAACTTTTGGGAGTTCACTGGATGTTCAGGAATTATGTTATTCAAATAACCATCACCCTACGTCGACCCAAACTGCCTTCAAATGGTAGTGTCTATGGGATTTACAGTCTGGGTTCAAGTAAACAAACCATAAGGTTAACTTGATCCCAAATAAAATAGAAAAATAAAAATATATACTGTGTCACAAACAATGCGTACTGCACGTTAAACTATCCATAATATGAGGCGAGAATGACGGTAGAAAATGTTGTGCCCATTTTTAAACATAATGTTAGAAGTTCCGAAATCTGGGCTCAAGTAGCCCACGTTTACGGTACCTAATTTGGAATTTATATATTACACACACATTAGCGTTCGAGACGAGAGATGACGATTAGGAATGGGAATGAATATAGAAACCAGTCGGTCATTCTTTAGAAAAGAGCCGCATCAGATATCGTCTTTATCAAATGACTAGCTTATACCCGCCACTCTGCTCGCGTGTTGGTTGATTATGATAGATACGCTATTATTCAGTAGTGTGCTATAAGACTGATTTTGAAGGATGAAATGAAATACAATACTTTTTTAGAAACAAACATTTTAATCAACATTAGAAAAAAAAATGAGAAGTGCTTAATGACTTACAATAAATAATACAAACATTATTCCTTATAACCTGAATTGCAATATCTCAACACGTATGGTGAGAGTAATGTCCAAATATTTTTAATTTCATTTTAGGACATTCTAGTAAACTACGTTATTTGTATTATTGTTTGGAATATAAATGTAGAGACTTTCTGGTTTGCCCACCCTTGAGCAAGCGACGTATAATTTACCATAAGGGCTGTAAATGGATTCCTGCGATGTTTAATTATTGTCCTTGAGTTTTGTTAATTGTCATGCCAAAAGCTAGACGAACTGGAAACTGAAGCCTTTTCAACTGAAATGGCATATCTGAAGGGATTAAAGGAAATTCAACAATAATGATTGAAATAATATCACAGATCGATCACTTGATGTAATGCGCGAAACGTCAAATCAATTTTTTTAAAGAGATGTATTAAAAGAAATTTCTTTTTTACTGATTTATTTATTTATTCTTATATTTCCTTACAGAGAAAGAGCTAAAGACATTGTAGCATGCATACTCCAAAGATATGGTCTGTGGCATCACGTTTCTCTGTATGTAACCTCCTTGCAAACGTCAGTAAATTATGTCGTTATACTGATGATCAGAGTGTGCAGAGAACCAAATAAAATTTTTCAGTTTTGGGCTCAAGTTGTGCCTCAGGATTCAAGTACCCCACGGTTACAGTGCATTCAGTCCGAATTTTTCTATAATGTGACGACTTTCAACCACAATATCATCCACCCCCTTATAGTTATCGGCATGTAACTGCTACGTTGTACAACAGGAGACTTCGAAATATTAACACACACATACACACACGTAGAATTTTATATACACCGATAACTTTTCATCCCAATATACTGCACCCTTTTATCTTTATCAACCCTCAAGCAACAATGCAACCAATAAAACCATTTTTAAAGAGTAAATATAATTTTCAAAGAGTAATTATTGTTCCTCATTTCGCGTTATATTCTTCAAATTACTAAATACCTATAAGATCGCTATAAAACCGTTCCTAAAACCTTCCTCAGGTGTAAATTAGTAAGGTAAAAAGGTATAGCAGTCAACAATCCGAATATTGGTTTGAACACCACAGTGCTTTTACTAGGCATAGTCCTGTTTGAAGCTGGTATGCCGTTGCCTTCCTCCGACCTTCGAACTGACTTACCCAGCCCGTTATAGGGTGACCTAAAGTTCGGAACCAAGGTGCAACTCGGTATTTTTCACATTGTCAGTACTGCCAGAGGTGAAAAATTGGAATGTGACAGATAAAAATCCTAGGACCTGACAGGGATCGAAACCGCGACCTTTGGGTTTGTAGTCTGGAACTCCGCCACTATGCTACGGAGCCGCACTATAAATTAGTAACTGAACAAATATTTAAGTCTCTGCGTCTTGTCGTTCGGACGTGATAAGCGTACTCCGAACAGACATTCACATTAATATATATAGATAAATAGCTATCCGATCGCCAAAAATCTGTGCCTAAAGCCTTCCCCGGGTAGACATTAGTAACTGTACGATTTTTTAGCTCTTTATGTCTTGTGGTTCAGACGTGATAAACGTACACCGAACAGACATTCAAATTTATAGATGTAGATAGAAATCACGGGAAATCTGAATCCGGATGGCTATATGGGAGTTTTAAAGGACGTCTCCCAAATGCTACTCCAGAGTCCCAGCACTCATACCCTGTGTCACCTCTCTCCGTACCGATGTGCGAATCAAACGATAAACGAGCGTGTGATCGATCAGTCGAAGCCGATCACTCGTCGCGACGCCGCTGCCGGCCGCGGCTCCGCCGCTGCGGTGTGGGTGCGATCGAAGCGGCGCATGCGCGCTGGGGGCGCAGGCGCCCCGCGTCCCGACGCCCGGCGTCGCGGCGGCCGCGGCCGGCAGTCGCGCGTCGCCGACCGGCCAGACATGCTGCGCCCGCTGCTGCTGCTGCTGCTGACGCTCGCCGTCGCGGCGTCGGCGTCGTCGGCGTCCTCTGCTGGGGAGGCGGCGCCGGCCGCGGCCGCGGGCCCCGTCTGCCAGCAGCTCAGGCAGAGGGCCAAGGCGGCGCCTCTGGCAGCCAGGCTGCTCGCGCACGAGGACTTCTCGCGGCAGCTGTGGCCCGTCTCCATACTGCGCCGAGACGCCAACATCTCTGATGACAGGTAACACCCGCCGACAATAGCAAAAGGCGAAAACACTATTTCCGTACACTACAATTTCTCTGCTACAGCTGCAGTTATACTAGTACCTGAGAAATGTTCTAATTAAATAACAGTACACTACATATTTGCTCCATATTAATATTTATTTTGTTGTGTACTAGCTTTCCGCTTCTTAGACCATCTTCAGACAACTTAGAACTGCAGATTATGCACATAACATAAATTGCTGTGTTTTGAGTATAAAGATTTTACAAAGGTATGTGTCAGTCATAGACTATGCAGCCTTCAAATATTTTATATCAAACACAACAAAACTGTAACTAATAAAAAACTATAATTTAATTTTCAACAAATAAGATGAAACAGACATATGGCCCAGTAAGGTTACCAGAAAAACAATTGTATATTAAATTAACTTGTATATACGAAAAAAGTAAAAACTGTAACTAACAAATGACTACATATTAATTTTCAACACATATCGCCCAGTGAGGTTACCAGTAAAAACAATTGTATATTACATTAACTTATATATACGAACAAAAGTAGCAGGGGAACAGATGAGTGAGGAAGACAAAAATGAAATTACGTAAGTTTGGACCATGTGAATTGGAATAAAGGTGAATTTCGAAGTATATATATATATATATATATATATATATATATATATATATATATATATATATATATATTCCATAATAATATTTATTTATTTTGTTGTGAACTAGCTTTCAACTTCTTAGGCCATCCTCAGACAACTTAATACTGCAGATTATGCACATCACTGTAGTTGATATATTTCGAGTACAAAGAATTTACCAAGATATGTGTCAGTCATACACTATGTAGTCTGCAAATATTTTATATCAAACACGTACGCCCAACGAATTAAAACAAAATTGTAACTAATAAATAACTATGTTTTAATTTTCAACAAACAAGATGAAACAGACATATGGCCCAGTTAGGTTACCAGTAAAAACAATTGTATATTAAATTAACTTATATATACGAACGAAAGTAGGAGGGGAAGAGGTGAGTGAGGAAGACATAAAAATGATATTATATACGTTTGGAGCATGTGAATCGGAATAAAGGAGCATATCGAAGTATATAGACATATATTTGTTCCATAATAATATTTATTTTGTTGTGAACTAGCTTTCGGCTTCTTAGACCATCTTCAGACAACATAGAACTGCAGATTATGCACATTACACCAATTGATGTGTTTCGAGTACAAAGATTTTACAAAGATATGAGTCAGTCATAGACGATGCAGCCTTCACATATTTTACATCAAACAAGTACGTCCAACGAATTAAAACCAACTTGTAACTAATAAATAACTGTACATCAATTTTCAACAAATAAGATGAAACAGACATATGGCCCAGTGAGGTTTCCAGAAAAAACAATTGTATATTAAATTAACTTATATATACGAGCAAAACTAGGATGGTAACAGGTGAGTGAGGAAGACATAAAAATGAAATATTGGTGGGGACCATATGAATTGGAATAAAGGAGCATATTGAAGTATATAGCCATATTAAAATTCTCTGGTTTTTATGAAAATGGTGCGAGTAACATGAGGAAGGAAGAACAATGGAATGTGGGTGACAGACTTACACAATTTAAACAAGCATGGTGGCACAGTTATACATAACAGCTGTTACTTTAATAATGGTGAATACTGAAATTGGATTTGATCAGTGAGAATTTAGTTTGGTTTCTGAGCTTGATGTTTGTTGATGGAATTTCAAGCAATGTTAGCTTTCTGACTTTATTTGCTCTCTGCAGAACATGACATTTAATGTTTTAATAGTTGTAAAATACAATTGGAAGCAACACTTGTACAATCTCCACTGCTGACGTACTGTAATATACATACTTTGGAACAATCCAACATCCAAACTCTGGTATACCTTATCACGTTGTATCCAACACATTTTTGCCCCATTACCATATTTTTCTTATACTTCAGGTTATTCCCTAGCACTTCCGACCTGCGCTAAGACGTAAACATCTCTGACAGATAACACAAACCGCTAATATCAAAAAAGGAAAAGAAAAATATGTACTTCCGAATTTGTGTATTATAGTTACAGATAACATCGTTGCTACGAAATATTGTTAATGTTTTAACCATTTCATTCCTAGTGTTTTTCCTCGACTACAATGTATTAAAAGCTGATTTATGCCGTATTTTGTGTATCAATCCTGAAAGTCGCATTGTTGCTGATGATCAACATGCTTCTAGTACGACATTTTGCCACTTGGTACGGGGGGTACCCACTTCTGAGGCATTAATCTATCCGTTTTAGAGGTTGCGTTGCGTTGCCGTCTGTACGTGGCTGAGCGTGTGGATCATGTTATTTTATTTCAGCAGTTAATTGTGTTGTATTTGGTGCTCTGGCGAAGATTATGCTGGTACCATTGATCTGAAAGTTTTAACTATCAAGAAAATAACGTTCAAAGTAATAAAATACTTCGATACAAACGTCTGTGTTGTGTATGAAATACATGACATAAACTAAGTTTGATTATTTTTTTTTATTTTTTTTTACATAGTTTGATTTTTAGTGCACTGTAATACTATGCCGGCCGCGGTGGCCGAGGGGACTGAGGCGCTCCAGTCACGCTCTGCACGGCCACTACGGTCGGGCGTTCGAATCCCCCCTCGGGCAGGGATATTTGTGCCGTCCTTAGTCTTAGCTAGTTCGTAAGTAGTTTGTAAGCTTAGGGACTGATGACCCCGTAGTTAAGTCTCATAAGTTCTACAAACATTTGATTTTGTAATACTACAGAAAACACAGAATTTTATTTTTCAGAGCTCAATTCATAATGTGGGAATGGAAGGGTGTAGAACATCACAGTCCATCTACTGCACTCTACACAAAATGAAAGTATCGCACTGTGTTATAGCTCTAGTGCCCCTCATGAGTTATTACTCCACCCACTTTCTTCCATAACCATACATTCCTCATATTCAGATTATGTCGTAGCACCTCCAACCTGCGCTGCGACTAATACATCTCTGATTAAAAGTAACAGCCACAGGCAACAGCAAAAGATGGAAGTGAATTTGTTTACTGTAATCTTTTTCTGTTTTGTATATCGGTAAGGTCGTGTCTGGGAATTGTTCGAAATGCTCCTGGAATCAACACTTGTACAAACTTCACTGTGGAGATACTGTAACGTACCTACATCGGAACCACCTTACTACTGTCTTCACTTTATGCAAGAAAAGAAGTACTGCTAGCTAGCTATCGACCTCAATGAATATCAATTAATGTTCCAGAAATACGCAGGAAAATAAGAAGCAATTATAATCCAACATAAGGCTAGTTACAGTTACTCCGAAATCCGTTTTATAGTATTCTTAACATTAAAGGACGCTTTTGACGATGACGACTGTGGTCATCTCTTAGAAATTTATATCAGGGAAAGGCTGTCTGATGCGTTAACAGCGACCAGAGTGAAAGAGATTTAGTTGAGCAGTGAGACAGTATTGTAGCCTGCCAACGATTGTGTTCCTGAAGGAAAGGAAGATGAAATATTGTTAGGGATTTTATGTTAAAAGAGAGAAAATGAGATTATATAATTGAAATTTTAGTAATTCCTTCAGAGGAGGCAATAGAGAAACCTTTCAAATTGATTTATGGTCTTAAAAATTGCTTATGAGCATGAAAAACAAAAAAGGGGTGGAGAAAGAAACGTCATAGACTAAAGTGTGGTGAACGACAAGTAAACAACATAAGTAAATAATATTCTTAAATCAGTACGATATTTCATTGTTTAATTACTGATTTATTTTGCATTTTTTTACTGTTTGGATAACGAAACAAGTACGAATGGTAAAAGTATTGTAATACAAGGTCGCTAATGACAATAATTAGGGCAATTTACCAACATTATATATAAATTTAAGTAATTACCTCGCATATTTTGTCTGCGTTAAACCGATCAAACATTTTATAACATAAATGCTTAATTTTATTTATTTATTTATTATTTTTTTTATTTTTTTTAGCTAAGATCACAAAATTTTATGTATTGAAATAAGCGCTTTCTACGCTATAAATCGGAATCTTCAGATTGAAAACTGCAGGAGGAAGGAAATTTATATTCTGAACACATAAAGGAAACAGATGAGGAAACATTAACGACAAATTATGTTTATGTTGTTTTATTCTTGACACGCAGATGTTCCAAATGTTCAAATGTTTGTAAACCTGTTGCACCAAACTGCTATGGTCACCAGTTAATAGACTTACAAAGTAATTAAACTAACTTGCACTAAGACCGACACTCACATCCTTGCCCGAGGAAGGGCTCGAACCTCCGGTGGGAATGGCCGCCCAGTGCGTAGCATGACGCCATAGACTACGCTGACAAAATATTCAAATGCTTATAAAGTTATGGGACCTAACTGCAGTGGTCATCGGTCTCTAAGCTTCCATACTATTTTAACTAACTTATTTTAAGGACAATACAAACACCCATGCTCGAGGGAGGACTCGAACCTCTAACGTCAAATGGTCGCGCGCACCATAGCAGGGCGTCTCAGTGCTTTCTAGGCAGTTGCGCTGACCACTATACCACTAGGGACACAGTGATCACCGCACCTGCAAGGATTACCTAAGTACGCCACCCATCAGACACAAATTCCCAGCTCTGACCCTTTCATTATGGAGAGGGTTGGGGAAGTTTGGGGTCTTTACTTTTACGGGAATTAGTTTCAAAACTACGAGTTTGAATAGCGAGGACAGGGTAGAGCTGGGAATCTGTGTCTACTGGGGGGCGTACTTAAGTAGTCCTTCCAAGTACGGTGATCACTGTGTCTCCACTGGTATCGTGATAAGCGCAACTGCGTAGAAATCAGGAGATCTGGATTCGGATCCCGGCTGGGTACACATTTTCAGCTTTGCGCATTCGCAGTTGATATGCTCTGCTGGATCAGAAGTGAGGTCTGTTCTTTCGAAAGCTGTATATAAATATTTATTTGTCAAGTGCGGTACTACAGGAGAAGGGTTCCGAATGTTAGATGTGTAGAAAAGTGATATATTACTAGAATACTATATGGGTGAGTCATAAAACTGGAGGGAAATCTGTGGAATGAAAATTGTTGAGGATGCCCAGATCTAGAATGCGGTAAGATCTTCGAATGTATGAAGATTGTCAGAGAACTGTTGTGAAATTTAGAAATGTGTTGCGTTCAAGATTATTTTGGCTTATTTACTTACATATAGTTAGAACAGAGGTTCATATTTCACTACTCAGTACACTTTCGACAGTGGATTTGATTACATACGAACTTACGTGAATAAAAGGTCAGTTCAGCTGTAAAAAAAATGTTTCGTATGCTTTATCTTTACCGTGTAATCTTTGGCAGCTGACCAAAATTATATATATATATATATATTCTGAAATCATTTTTTACAAATAGAAATTACGTGCCTTAAGATCGTCCGACAAAATAGTTGTCAGTTTACATCACGATGCAATTTTGGCTCCTTATAAAATATGCCAGCTGTTTTTACGTACCACTTATGTAAACGTAAGTAGATTCACCAACCGTAACATACAATTTTACTTGATGGTGCAGCTGTAGACTACGATCTTCTCGTAGAGAAGAAGAAACAACTAAGAAATGTAATTATAGCTCACCCGAAATAACTCTTTACTTACTTCTTTATTTACTTCGTCTACTCTTACGGTAACATGTATACTTGGAGCAAAAGATTTGTGACGTCTGGTTCTCCGAAATTACCCATAATTCTCAGCTACATGGTCTATTCAATCGCCCCTCTTTCGACCACGGCATTTCAGTGCACAATGAAATTTTGTGAAATGAGAGTAAAATATAAAATTACATATATTCACACGATTAGGCAGTGTCATAGTACGTGAGTGGAGAGCATGTTTTGCTTTCCACAAAAAATATTCAAATGTTTTGTAAAGGCATGGGATTTAATTGCTGTGGTTATAGGTCCATAGGCTTACAAACTACTTAAACTAAACTAAGGACCACAAAAACACTCATCTCCGTGGGGAGACCTTACCCTGATCCCTGACGGGGGGAGACCGCGTGCTCGCCGCGGTGGAGTAGCCGAGCGGTCTAAAGCGTCTCGCTGCGGAGCGCGCGGTTGATCGCCGTGGAGGTTCGAGTCCTCCCTGGGGCATGGGTGTGTGTGTGTTGTCCTTAGGTTAGTTTACCTAGGTTTAAGTAGTTTGTAAGCTACGGACTGATGATCACGCAGTTTGGTCCGATAGATTTACAGACATTTGAACCGCGTGCTCTGCAGCAAGCAGACCATACAGCGCTCGGTAATACCACCACAGCTTACCTCCTACATCTACACCCATTCTCCTAAAGTCACCTCGTGGTGTGTGGCGGAGATGACTATGCGTACCCCTGTCACTTCCTCCAACTCAAGTCACGTATTGTTAGCGAGATAAATGATTGTCAGTATGCCTCGGTATGGGCCACAATCTCTCTGACCTTACGCTTTGGTCGCTTCACGTGATTTACACAGGAAGAAGATATCTTGTAGTTGACTTATCATAAAAGGTACGCTCTCGGAAATTTTCACAAAAGCCCATATCTCTATACAAAACGTCTCTCTTCCAGAGTCTACCACTGGAATCTCCTAATCATCTGCGACGTTTTCGGGCTTGCCGAACGATCCCGAAACGAAGCGTGCTGTTCCCCGTTGGATCATCTCCACGTCTTCAATTATCTCTACCTGGCACTGATCCCACACTGACGAGTAATACTCCAGTGCTGGCCAAACGAGAGTTTTGCAGCCTACTTTCTTCTTTGATGGACTACACTTCCTGAGGATTCTTCCAGAGAATCTCCAATCTGCCTGACCATCGATTAATTTTATATAGTCGTTCTAGTTCAAATTGCCCCAGATATGGAATTAACTTCTTCCAGTATTTGTCCTGCTATTGCATACTTAAAGTATCTTTCTTTCTATGTAAACGTCCAACATACACCATATGTGTTGAGGCTCAATTGCCATTCGTTGCACCATTCGCGAAAATGCTCTGCAAATCCTCCTGTATTTCACTACCCTCTTTCATTATTGCGTATCCTCGATAAAATACAGCCTAGTCCGCAAAAACCTCATTTAACTTTAGACGTTATCTACGAGGTCATTTACATTGTGAAAAGCAACGGTCCTGTAACACTCCCCAGGGGCACGCCTGAGATAACTGTAATGTCTGCTCTCTGTTGACATTGACATGTTACTTTCTGTTAGCTAGAAACACTGGAATCCACTCACACATTTGGTCTGATATTCCATCTGCTCTCACTTTGTTCATCAGATGAAAGTATCAACGCCTTGCGGAAGTAAAGAAACATCTATAAGTGACATGAACTAGATTTAAGTGAAAAAAATCAGGCATAATTAATGACGTTAAATATATCGAAATCCTCAAACTAAACCATCTCCTGTAAACCTTACATCCAGTCTCCTCGATGTCCTATTGTATCCTTTCAATCCACAGCTGTTACTACATCCACATACATACTCCGCAGTCTACCGTAATGTGCGTGGCGGAGGGAGGGTACACTGTACCACTACTAGGCATTTCCTTTCCTATTCCACTCCCAAATAGAACGAGGAAAAAAAAAGTCTATTTGCCTCCGTACGAGTCACAATTTCTCTACTCTTTGTGATCATAACGCGAAATGTAAGTAGGTGGCAGGAAGATCGTTCTACACTCAGCTTCAAATTCCAGCTCTCTAAATTTCCTCAACAGAATTTCTCGAAAAGAACGTCCTCCTTTCTCCAGTGGTCCCCATTTGAATTCCCGCGGAATTTCCGTGACACTCGCGCAATGGTCGACCCTACCAGTAAAGAACCTAGCTGCTCGCCTCTGAACTGCTTCTATGTCTTCCTTTAAACTGGTCTTCTGTGGCTCCCAAACACTTGAGCAGTAATCAAGACATGTCCGTACAAGCGTTTTGTACGCTGTCTCCTTTACAGATGAAGTACATCTTTCCAAAATTCTCCCAATGAACCGAAATTGTCTGTCCGCCTTACAACTGTCCATACACGTTCGTTCCATTTCATATCGCTCTGCAATGTTACTTGAATAACGCCACTGTATCAAGAAGCTCACTACTGATTCTGTATTCGAACATTATGGAATTGTTTTTTCCTACTCAAGCGCATCACCTTACATTTTTCTACATTAAGAGCTAGCTATTATTCTTCACACCAACTAGAAATTTTGTCTAACTCATCCTGTATGCTATTACAGTCAATTAAAGAAGACACCCTCCCATACACTACAGAATAATCAGCAAACAGCCGCCTCCTACAATGCTTAATCATTCATCCATGGGGTGGCCAAAAATCCTGGTATCCCTACTTACTGGGAAACTTTTAACGAAGTAATGCCGCACCTTTGGTGTAGCATAATGATACCCTTCTGCTGTTTCTGTGGCAGCGATGTAAAAACAAGTCACTAGTATTCATGTGCATTTGTCATAATAACGATTTTGTGTATCAGTGACTGTAGTACCACTTTATATAATAACTACTTTTATATAATCCTGGACTACACTGATCATACGGTTTCGAGGTGTCCGGTAGTCCATCGTCACACTGTCGCGATTATACCAGCATACAATGAAGACGGACTGAAAGGGTTTCACGCCTCGTTGGCAGGGTAGTAATTGGAACTCACGCTCGGACTGTTTGCACAATGATAGAGTAGGAAGTCCGTCGAGCCCTTTCAAAGCAATCACCCCGCCATTTGCTTAGAGTGATTTGGGGAAATCACGAAAAATTTAAAGCTGGTTGGTCGGAGTTGGATTTGAACCACCTCCAACTTCACCTCCCCAATGTGAATCCATTGTTTTGTGCCTTCTAGCTCGGTCATAACGTGAAAATGGACAAATGGGAAGTAGGGCAAGCATTGTTCAGTCGCACGGTTTTGCAATTTTTAACGTTGTTCTGATATTCGGCCCGCTTTTAAGAGCACTGGTATAATTTAACTGTAGTTGCGAGTCTACTCTCCGAATATTAGGGGTGTTTTGTGACATACTTAAAACTATTTATGAAGTTAAGAAAAATTCATATTGTCTTAAATAAGTTTCAGAGTATATACGCTATAAGCTGTACAAACTTCCATTAGAATATATTTCTATATTTATCTTCCATTTCGGGTCTAGGCCCTTTCGGAAGAAAAATATTGGAAGAACTTCCATTTAACCAATAAATAATCTGCAATTTTTTGTTCTGCGCTTGTACATAGGAATTAAGAAATATTTTTCTTCTAGTCTTCTACGAAATTAAGATTTCTGAAATTATTTGGTAGCGCTTATAGCTACTATTGCAGCGCCTAATACTAGATTCTGATGAAAACCCCAACCATGCCATCCCGCTCACTAAACGAACCAGTTTCAAAGCGCTACTCTATTTCTTCTATATCCTCTGTGATTCCAAAAAGGCTGGAATGCCACACTGCGCGGCATTATTCAGATACTGGTCAAGAAACACGTATGATTTCTTCTTGATGGGTGGACTGCGCTTCATAGGTACTCCAGTGAATCTTCTTTTGTCACCCTACTATTACTTTTTTCAAACGTCATAGAACCCTTATCCCTCTTATGCGCTAACGTATTAATCTCAGAGCAGCATCTGTCTCCCATGTCCCTTTCTTTTGTCTCATGAATACTATTGTCTTCCTTCCTCCACAGTTATTACTTCATCTGCAAACTCTCAGATATTTAATCTAGGAGTGTGTAACTGTTTCCTGTGATTGTTACGGGTACGTGTAGACAAATAACTATTATGTGTCTTTGTACGTATATATGGGCAATGTCGCACTTGTTTATATTGACTAAAATTACATGATTTTCCCTATTTGGTTATAATTTTGTAGTGTAACGTCTACATACAGACGCGTGAACTACAAACAGTCTCATTAAGCTTTCGACTTTCCACTAAAATATATGATATCACTGTTATCCATTGACAGACAATCCTCTAATATCAAATTCCTTTGTATCTCACAACCGTATCGTGTAGAAATAAGAAATTCCTTCATAATTTATAAGTCACTGTTGACAACGAGAATCATCATTTTACTTCTTAAGTATAATTATTGGTGTTTATTATACCTAGGTAAGAAATGTGACACAAGTCTAAAAATCGTAGTCTTTGGTTTATCAGCGAAAAATATCATAACAGCTGCTACGGGCACAAAACAACAACTCACACACTCTCTCTCTCGCAATTTGTCCGCTCAGATGCAATAGTGTCATTTTCTTTTTACGCTAGTTCATGGTCCCCGAAAGCATCGTTCTTCCCAAGTACTGTTGTCTCTGCATCTGTTGGTGTCGACATGTCTGAAAAATCAGGCATATATGTGTTAGTAATGCGATTACATGCACAAAAACCTAAAATTTTCAGTCGGATGCATACTAAACTCTGTCTCTTTACGGTAATCGGCTAACCATGGCTGCGAATAAACGAGACGAATGGGCAAGTGGCATTATGATGTGGTATAAGTCGAGAATTTGTCTGAGAGTGTAACAAGTAGCTTACTGCAGCTGTGATATCCATGTGGCTTAGTGGATACACCATCTCTATATCAATCAGAAGATCCCGATTCTTTTCAGATGCCTTATTCATTTTAATCCCAAGCCCACAATCAGCATCTAACATAATGTGATCAAAAGTATCCGGACGCCTGGCTGAAAATGACTTAAAAGTTCCATCGGTAATACTGGAATTCAGTATGGTGTTGGCCCACCGTTACCCTTGATAACAGCTTCTACTCTCGCAGGCATACGTTCATTCAGGTGCTGGAAGGTTTCTTGGAAATAACAGCCCTTTCCTCACGGAGTGCTGCACTGATGACATGCATCAATGTAGGTTGGTGAAGCCTCGCACGAAGTTGGTGTTCCTGTTTTGTCTGTGCAGACCACTCGATTACAGGGATGTTAATGACGTATAACACTCAACCACAGCCGTACATTATGAAGAGGTGATCTATCGTGTTGAAAGATCCAATCGCCAACTCAAAGCAACAAGGGGTGCAAACTAACTGATAAATAAATAAATAAACAGACAGACACACCATAACACGACCGCGTCAGAATTTTGCTGTTGGCACTATACACGCTAGCAGATGACATTTAATGGGTCATTCGCCATACTGACACGCTGCCACATTGTGTTCCGTTACTAGTCCCTCCACACGTGTTTCACTGTTGAATCGTCCAATTTTTACGCCCCTTACACGCAGACGTGATTTGGCATTGACCAGCCGTGATGTAGTGGCCGAAAGCTGGAAGGTGTTTTCCTGCAGAGCACGCCGTCGTTCACCGTCGGAGGTTCATGTCCTCCATCGGGCATAGCTGTCGTCTTTAGCTTAAGTAACTTGTAAGCCTAGGAACTGATGAACAAGGTAGTTAAATCCATTAGAACAATAGACATCTGAACATTTGCATTGACCTGCCTGATGTGTGACCTACGGGCAGCCCCTCGATCATCAAATCGAAATATTCTCTCCTCTTGCCTGTCATAGAACGTCGCGTGGACCATGATGCAGTTATAATTAATATATGATGGTCTGGACAGATGCTTGTACGACCCTGTTCACTTGTCAGTTGTCTTTCTCATTAAACAGACGAGGTCAGCCCATATGTTTTCGTGCTTTTTGTGTCCCTTCACGTTTCCACTTCACTATCACTACAAGCAAATTAGACTTAGGGGTCTTCAGGAGTGTGGAAGTTTCGCGTGCAGAGTTCTGACACAGCCGCGTTGCGTTGGCAGACCGGTCAGCCGGGCGCCGTGACTCAGCGCGCCCGGTTAGGGGGCTGAATGCCCTCTGTAATAAAACAGCTGAGGCATCATTTAACGATCAACCACGAACAAACTGAACGAATGACCGCGAACCAAAGATCTGCAAGGAAGGAAAAAAATAAATAAAAAGGCGGTCTAAAACGCCTTGCTGTGACGCTCGCGATGGTCGCTGTCAGAGTTTGAATTCCTCTCTTGGGCATGGGATTATGTGTCGTCCTTAGGTTAGTTTAATTTATTTGTAGAACGTCATGTTGACCAAAGATGCTTATTTATTGGTCCAAAGCTAACGGTTTTTACATCATTATCAAATGCCAGCGGAGCGTAACCAATTTTAACTTGAGATGTTAATATCTTGAAAAAATTGAAAATAAATATTTTGCATTATACTTGCTAAATATTTATTTTCAGTTATTTCAAGATGGTGACAAGTCACGTTAACTGGTTATGCTCTGTTGGCGCTTCATAATGGTGTAAAAATCGAAGCCGGTAGCTTAGAGCTAATTAATAAGCAGCTGTGGTCAATATGACATTCCACAAATATTTAACTGTTGTATAAACCCCGCCTTTAAGTCGTTTGAAAGTCTATGGAGTGAAGACCATATCAGATTTGTTCAATATGTTTACAAACATTTAAACATGTGAACTTCTGACACATATGACACCCAGTCACTTGACCACATTCGAAGTTCGAGTTCCGCGGATCGTCCCATTCTGCTCTCTCACGATTAATGACCACTGAAGTCGCTGATATGAAGTATCTGGAAGTAGATGGCAACACAGTGCACCTAATTTGAAGAACGTATATTTTCGAGGGGTGTCCCGACACTATTAGCCACATTGTGTGTCTTCGGCATATTTGCTTTTTTGTATTTACTATTAGATGCGAGGGAACTCAACTCTTTCAGTCATCTAGAAAAGACCTGATAGCACATACACAAAGGAGAAGCAAAATTCGCGCACTCCGGTTTCGCTGCGCGATTCCTCACATTCAGCAATAAAATGTCACAAAATTATGTCCTGCCTACATTTCCGGCACTAAATGGACATCAAAAACAGAGATGAGTGTGTTTTACACATGGCAGCGTATTTCAGAAATACATATTTACACCAACAAAATTCTAGCGGATGTAGAAGGCGTCTTGAGGAATAAAATGAACATAGAAAGCCATGCCAGTAGAAACCATTCAACGACGCTAGGGAGAGTTCAAGTTACAGGCACCGACACTAGCCGCTATACATCCCATCCAGCAACTTCGACGCTCTCTAGCGTCGTTTAATGACGTTCCCGGGCTTTGGCTGCTATTCACATTTTGTTGCTCAAAACGCCTTCTACCTCCCCTAGAAGTTTGTCGGTGTAACTGTGCAATTCAGAAATACAATGACGTATGAAACAAACACTCTACTCAGTCTGTGACGTCCATTTCCTGCCGGAAATAAACGCAGTAAGAAATTTGGTGAGTGACATTTTCTTATTGATGGCTTGCAAAGAATCGTCTTCGGAAGTCCGAGTGCGCAAATTTCGATTCTCCTTATATACAGTATTTTCCTTTCTTCCCTTATTGTATACGGTCTGTCTTGTCCTCCTTACCTTCCTATGTTTTCTCCTAAATAAAACTGTACAGAGAAGTCAGTGTTATTTCGAAATAGAAAGAAACCTCAGTTGTTAAAATTACTAAAGCAGGCTCGAGGGAGTAATAAGTAGCTCAAAAGTAATGCAAAACTTATTTATTACCTACGTAAGCCCTTTACGACTGACGATATTGTACTCGCGGGCAACTCACGTATTTTAAAAGGCACTACACAGCTTCCAGCAAGTTTTACGTATTATGCCATGACTAAACTTGTGAACAACAAATTATTCGTGAAAGCTTACGGAATATTAAATGAGTCACTATTTGCACACCAGTTCTAACGAAGCCACTCGGAATAGACTCTGCAGGGTGAAACTTTGTGTTTGTAAAGAGTAATGAAGTGCCTCGGAGGACGAAGTTGTTCCCGTGAAATGGATTTGCTGTGTCAGTTGGTTGGCTATTGCAGTTGCAGTAAAATTGAATCAACTTTTACCTCATTCTGGAACTTTTGCCTCGTTTACCACGATGCTGCGAGATTTTTAAAGAGTGATACTCTTTCATTTTATTGTTACCGAAATATAAATTTATTACTATAATTTTACTTCAGCGTTAGGTAAAGACAACGAATACTACTCTTGTCTGAATTTGAAACTTGAAAGAAAGATATTAACCGGTTGAGAAAAAATACACCTTTGATAGTACAACGCGTGATGTTATGTTGTACACTCAAGCATCGTTACGAAAAGTAATGACAGTGTGACACGTACTCTGTATGTGGACTTAATTTTGAAAAAAAAAAAAAAAAAAAAATTAAATACACATGGGTATAGAAATATGCTTTATCGATGTATTGACCTTTTTACAGAATTATTATGTCAAACTTGTTTTAATATAATTGTCTGTTTGTTTGTTTGAGCGAACAAAGCAGGTAAAAAATGACAACTTTGTAGGTCAGTGGATGAGTGTATGATGCTACAGCACTTTTTCATCGCGCAACTGAGAATGAACAGAGAGAGACATCCATAACATAATATGAAGTCTTTGTGAATTATATTCCATGTTTCCATAATGCGACAATTATCGTTTACTTAAATTACTTTACCGATTCAAAATTTTGGTAATTCTTCTCTGCCGTCACATACAACCGCTATGGGAGTAAAATCCGTCTTCGGTTCATGGCTGTGCTAACAATGAGAATCAGAAAACATTGCCCCATAATGCGACGCGAGAATAACGAGACTTTGTTCATCCACTTGAGAATAAGAGTAACAAACTTTTCACATAATCTGAAGCCTTAACGGAATGTTTTTTGCTAACAGTAAAGACAACCGATGAATTGCAAGAAGTTTATCGCTTACTATTTTTTCGCTGTTCGTGAGGAAAAACTAAGGCATTGGATACGACTTTACAATTTATTAGTTCTACATCATTAATAGTATTCGCGAGCGAGACTTTTATAGACAAAATACAGACATAACACTGAATTTGGCTTCGAATTTATATCGTGGTACGACACATATTTCATGAGATGTAAGGCAATAAACAATTACGTCCATCAAATATCGCCTCATCAGACATGACGCTACGATATTTTGTTTCTTTATTACTAATTCTGTTCGCGACATGTTTGTAGACAGTTTGGAGACATACCACTGAATATACGTCCTAAATTCCATGACAGTACGTTACACCAAGCGATACGACGCCGAAATGCATGTAAATCTATCCTATGACCATTGACGTTGTAAATTAATACGGCTTTACTTTCACCTCCATTCGGAATATATTTTTCCAAAATGTTAAAATGTTTGTAAATCTATCGGACTCAACTGCGTGGTTATTAGTCCGTAGGTTACAAACTACTTAAACTAAGATAAACTAACCTAAGGATAACACCAACACTCATGTGCACTGTACCACTGATTCCAACGGGTTTCTATGACATCAGAATGATTCATATAGCTGACAATTGCCCGATATTAGGGATCTGCATATTTCGGCCGCGGTGGCCGAGCGCTCTGCGGCGCGCCAGTCATAGTCTGCACGGTCCGGGGTTCGAATCCCCCCTCGGGCATGAATATTTGGCCGTCCTTAGTACTAGCTAGTTCATAAGTTGTTTGTAAGTTTAGGGACTGATGACCACGTAGTTAAGTCCCGTAAGCTCTACAAACATTTGATTATGATCGCTCGTACTCGGTCGAGTGCTCCGCCCTAGGGCTTGGTCAACACTGTCTAGAGACACGGCCTCCGAACTGCCCGTGTCAGGTCACACCGAGAAGACCGCGACCTCTAGCTGACTGACTGGCCGCTATGAGACAGCAACATGTACCAACGCCGTCTAGATACAAGGCCTCACAACAAGTCCGTGTTACGTCACACCGATAGTCTGCCGTCGCTAGCTGAGAGCTAGCCGCTGGAGCACAGCCCACTGCCTCGTAGCGCCATCTAGTGTGCTTCGATGGTTGTCCATCAGTGTGACGTGAAACGGACTTGTTGTGAGGCCTTGTATCTAGCTGGTTTTGCCTTTACCCCAGAGGCTAGCCCGTCACATAGCGATCGTAGCCTACTCCATCGAGAAAGACAGGCCTTGGCTAAGTCTCAAATAAACCCGAGCTGAACTGTCCGCCATTTTATCCCCGCTCTGAAGGAGTTGCCGCGTTATCTACTGTTTCATTCAATTCTCTCACACTCGCAATTATTGTATCATCGTGGAACTTGCATAAATGTATTCGCGCTGAAGTACACTAAGTTTTAATTTCTGTTTTATTTGCGGCAATAGTTTATTGAGAGGATATAGTGACAGTCTACGAACGTGCTTTTTCTGATGACGTTACGGAATTATCGATATGCGAGAAACTTTTTTGCTATTGAAATGAGGTTAACATATCACGGGAATGAAATGTTAAAAATACATCAAATTTACAGCCACTCCAAACATGAACTCCGTGAGGACTTCATGAGATAATTTCAATTAAATATGACGCTCTGGGATTCGACCGCCCGTCAAGAAATAACTCGTGTTCACTATTAGAGCACCTAATGATTACCCCCAGGTTATTCGTGCAGAACACCTTATTTAAAGATACAGGACCATTTTCTTGATCCATTAAATTTAATAGTTGTAGAGTACAAAACTGGTGTATGTACATTTCTATTAAATATTAAATTTTTAGTTATATGAAAAGGATATTCTAAATTTCTCGTTACAGAGTAGTTTATTATGTAAGGAAATGTGAACAAAGCAGTTGGTTACCTAGAGAAGAGATCCTTGGTATCTGTCATTTTGTAGTATTCTCGTACAAAGCAACTTCCGTTATGTTTGTGCTAGGCGATAAACGTAATGTAATGCCTATTACTTTTTGAAAACGGAGTTGCAGGTCCCAAACGCGTTGGACAACAATTAAAGAAATAAACATTTGTAACTTGTGAATCAAATAATAAATCTCTAACTTTGCTTATTTTCAGTCATAAACTCTACACTTTCTGGAATAACGTGAGAGTTAATGAAAATTTACGTAGTAACAAAATGGCAAAATAGCACTTTTTTGCATGTTATAATTTACCAAAATATAATTTTGATACATCTAATCGTGCATGAGATGCGTCATATTTCATTCTGACAGTTTCTTACTTCAGTGTCAATATCTTACTAATTGTGACAACGAAATTGGCACTTCGTCACAATGCTGACATATAAAGATGTAAGTGAAGTAAAAATTAAATTATTCTACCAATTAGTTCTTGTGAAATCGTTTGTAATAAATGGCAGAGCATACATCTTGATGGTTTTGGCGCAGCGTAATTTCAACCATGTTGGAGAAAACATGGCACACTATTCAGCCTAGGTATTTAGGAGCTCTAACCATGGCGCGTATGATATTATCAGAAAAGTCTCGAGCTGGCGCGATTGTAGTTCAGTCGCCAGTCAGTGGGACCCCCCAGCCCACTGTCTCAATGTGGCCAGCGATCCAGCTAGAGATCTCGTTGTCTCAAGCCATCTTTGACGACGTGTCGTCACGTACGCGCCACGGCCTGTCTATCTCGTTGGCCTCGAGCAACGAGCTTAAATTTCATGGAGTGGCTAATACACGAGCTACAGAGCTCTTTGCGACAACTTGCGTAAACTCAGCTGCCATATTTTTTGTGGACTTGAGACTAGTCTGTCGTATGTTGTTGTTGAGCTTGAAGCATTGTATATAGTTTATATTGTTTTTAGTGTGTATCGCCTGTACAATTTTTGCGTCTAAAATATGCCTACAATGTGTTCAGCATTTAAATGAACAAATCTAAGTGATAAAACGACAAGTACTTCGTGCAAGGACACCAAACGTTTTGTCTTTTTGATCTCAGTCTGTCTATACTCAAACAAAATTCCTGACTAACGGCACTTAGTTGCCCTAAGAGTGAAGCTTCAGATGATTTATCCTGCAATTATCTTGAAGTAAACACCATAAAAAATGCTTGGTTTTCTATCTAGTGTTCGTGTGTTTTTGAGATATTTGTTCTTCTGACGCTCCTGTGGTTGATGAAACCACACTTTTGAGTGTCTAACCTTCTTTAAAAATATTTTCATTTGTTGTTGACAATACTCGAACGAGCATGGTTGACATGCAACTGGTGAAATGTGTAGAAGCCGTAGTGGCAGCCAGAAGTTTTTCACTTGTATACATCTGTGTTCTTTGCAACAAATATGTACTTATTGCAGCGTGCAACGACGAAAGTTATTAACGGTACGTTATTTCGGTGTGGAGTGCTTTTGTGGCAGCTGACACAGGCACATTTATATTGTAATATTCTGTTGTGACTTTCGTCTTTGTACTGAAATTTCACGTACCATACGTTACTTATTTCAGCATGGCAACAAGGAAAGTTATTAATGACGCGTTATTTTGACGTATCAGATGAACCACACGCATTTTTAACTGCAGTTTTTTTGTCACCTTCGTCTTTATACTCCGATTTCGTTCACCAAAGCCTACCCTTTAACAGCAATTTTAGAAGTTTGTAGACTTAATAGATTTAGTAAACACAAGATCACTGTCTACTAGACTTTATGAAAACAGTTGTTACAATACATTAACAAGAGATGAAGATCCATGGTCATGATTGTTCGTCATAACAAATACTGTATCCTGTATGTTTAGCAGCTCGTTCAGACCATGTACTTGCATTAAAATCAACAAAGGTATATCCGTCGCGGCACTTTCGTTGTTATTGCAATTCTCAGGTAACGGTTCGTGACATTTCATCAACGCATTTTTAGGAAATGTATTACCAGGCTCGTCAATTCGCCGCTTCGCAGGGCGAAGCTGGGAATTTGTATCTGACGGGAGGCGTGCTTAGGTAGTCCTTGCAGGTGTGATGATCACCATATCTCCAGTGGTGTAGGGGTCAGCGCAACTGCCTAGAAAGCAGGAGACCTGGGTTCGAATCCCGGCTGGGTACACATTTTCAGCTTTGCACAATCGCAGTTGATGTCATATATTCTGTGAATATTCGAAAAATCTGTCGCTGCAGATCCGTATTCAATAGTCAATCTTTATTTAAAACGTGGACCTGTAAATAGGTAAAATTCTAGAGTGGTGTGGCATACCAGCTGTCAGCCGATACCCCAAATAACATGGCGGACGCCAGTTCAATTAGTTTCCAACATGGCGGACCTATCGCCACTTTATGAAATTTAAGCTCGTTGGCGTCGAGCTTAAGCGGTGTAACGTAACACGTGCTACGCTGAAGCTTGTTTGTAGACGGTGTTGGCCGCGGCGGATTAGTCATGCCCATTGGGGTGCCGTGCTGCGGTGCGCGCGTCAGGGATTCGAGTCCCCTGTCGTGCATAGGGTTTGTGTTGTCCTTAGGTTAGTTGACCTTCGTTAAAGTAGTTTATAAGCTACGGACTAATAACCAAGCAGTTGAGTCCGATAGATTTACAAACATCTGAACATTTTCTGGACGGTGTTTGCTTGCCCCGGAGAGACAGACTATGGTCTGTAGAGGCGAGGAGGACATACACCGCACTGTCTGGCGCTCTCGACTCTTTGCTGTTGTGGCCGACACAGCACCTGTGTGTGACCAAGGACTGACACTGACTATGATACACGGTATTCCAACCATACTGTGGAACTATACTCACATCACCTTAGTTGTGCCATACAGAAATATTCAGTTCTCTCTCTCTCTCTCTCTCTCTTTTTTTTTTTTTTTTTTTTTTTTTTTTTTTGGCCTCCTCCTCCGCAGTTGCAGTTATACAGTATTATAGGTCAGGTGACCGAATCTTACAACTGTAACATAGTTTGCTTTAGACTTTATTCTAAAGCTTCCTCAGTGATAAAGTTATTTTATGTTGCCCTCTTCATGTGATTCTTGTAGTACATAGCCACTTGCTGCCACCATTTACAGTAGTCTAATTGCTACAGCAAGTGGCAATGTGCTACAAGAAACACATGAAGTGGGCAACATAAAAAAAAAACCTTGATCACTGAAGATATTTTAAAATAAATCGAAACGCGCCTGGTATCAAATAGACTAATTTACAGTTGCAAAAGTCGCTTACCTAGACTATACAAGATGTCTAAACACGGTTATTTATGCATGGTAGCCAAATAAAAATAAAGTAACAAAACGGAAATAATTGAAAGTTTCACAGTTTGCGTTTACCTTAATAAATACCTCTACAGCAGTTTAGCATTGCATAAGGTTATAGCATAAAGAAATTCAATTTTAAATATTTGCAAATTTCTGCAGGTATGCATTCACATCGATTAATGTAATTAATCTTTCAGGATAAAAGGATACATTAAAACGTAACAAATGATAAAAGAAATCGGACCAGTGATAAAAAAAAATTACATAATCACTGAAGTATACGAAAATATTTACCGTTTCATGATAGACGTTACAGGCGCTTTGGAACCCAGGTAAACCGGGATAGAAAATCTCTTTTCACAACTTAATAAAAAAGCCTAAGAATAAATTTTTATATGATATGAGGTAGTGATACTGTAAGTATATGATTCTCCACGCAATCCGTCATCGTAGATGTAAAAATTCGTATGTATTTCGAATTTTCTGAACCTAGACTGTAAAAATCACACGAGGCGTCGATACCATTCCCTGCACGAGTAGTTCGTTTCAGTCTCCTTCATTCTTTAACACTATAATCTAAATTCATACGAAGTCGTTGACTTGCAAACGCGGCACTGACGCCATTGTATAACACACATTTACTTATGAAAACGTACTGATATCAGTGTCAGTACCTTTTAGAAAACACTTTTACCGTTTTAGCTACATGCTAACATTTCATAAAGTTAATGGTTGCGATCAGGAAGCTACACGCAATCACATTTATTTATTTATTAATGCAAGATATGAAATTAAGGCACGTGATAGAAAAATCCTGTCATTTCACAAAGACTGCTACGTATTATGAAAGGTAAATGGTTTATTGGAAAGCTAATATTTCACACCACATTGTTTGAAAAAAAAATTACATTTCATACAGCTTACTTCGGCCAAAATCTATTGATAAACATTACTTGACATGAAAACTAGTGATGACATACTTTTCCTCGATAAACGTGTGACGTTTCGGCAAAAAGGAAAGCGACAAAACAATTTTGTGTAGTCTCACATACCTGGGTGCTTTTGTAAAGCATGAAAATAGGAGGACTAATTTAGCCCCTATCCCAGAGGAAACGCTCGGCCATATCGAGCATGGCATGCTCCAACGAGAACGAGGATAATCGAATGCAGTTGCTACGACTACATGCATCGAATACATTGACATCTACGGGACTGTCACGGAACTACGTGCCTAATCCAGGTCAAGCGAGTATGGCTGCCAGATGGAGTCAACACGATATGACCACCGCGCATACCGATGTCTATCGATGGGACCTCTGTTAACACGTTGAGCGCTTCGCGGATTCTGAAGGATTTCCCGGTCAGGTCACGTAGAAGCGGTGGTAATGTAGAGCCACTTCTGCTAATCGCAATAAAGCGGCCGGCTGAGAAATTTTTAGTGTTTATATTTCTAATGACATGTTTATAGGCATTGGCTCCACACGTTACGTACCAAGTGTATAGTTTTTTGCAACGTTCGGTCCGCAATTGTGGTCTGTGTTAAGCCCTGTGTGTATGTAAGTACAAGAGTGTGGAAGTGGTAGCAGCGGTAAAATTATGTATGTCAATAAACGACTTAGAGAGGATATATTTTTATCTTCTAAGGAAGTGGAGGAAAATGTTGCACAATTGAATTACTCGAGAGGTAATCAGCCAATAAAAGTGCCATTTACACCTCCTTCTGGGTCTGTAAGTAAGATGTACTTTTAAAATAAGATATAACTGCTATCAATTATTTATGCCGGATGAATTAATCGAGAACATGCATTACGGAAATTAGAAGGTGGATGCACGAGGTGCTTGGCAAAGTGGACAGCGACAAGTATAGCTGAAATAAAGAGAGTTTTTTCGACACATTTTATGGATACACCATTACCGGTCTAATAATCCTGCGTATTTTCAATCCTTCCCGAGAAAAATCGTATCGAGGAACAGATTCGATCTGTCACTGAGAATGCTCCAGTTTGTTGATAAGGAACATAGTAATAACTCCATTCATTTATTCAAATTATAACCAATTACAGACACATCGGAAACCAATTTATAGAGATGCTACAACCCAACCGAGGACATTTGTGACGATGAATTATTTATTCATTTTCTTGAACCAATCATATCCAAGCAAAATTCGAAATAACAACGTCACAAATGTGCAATTAACAAGTTGTGCTGTGGTAAAATTTTGAAAAAAGAAGAAGAAGAAAAAAAGTCACTTGCCCAAAAAATTTTAATGTCTCTTCGCAAGGATTTATTTGATAAAGAACACTAGCTTTATAGTGACAACTTGACAACTGGTACAGGAACTTAGAATTAGCAGAAAAATTAATTAATACAAGCACTTATTTCTTAGGAACATTGCATTCCAATCGACAAGGAAATCCACAAGTGATATCGAGAAAATTAAAACGCGTAGAAGTTATAGAGAAAGAGGACAAGGAATAAGCATTTCAAAATGGAAGGATAAGAGGGAATTTCTACTTCCATCGCCGAAGCATTCTTCAGAAACAGTCAGTGTTGATGCCGAGCAGGACAAAAGTTCAAGCCACAAATTGCGGTATACTACAACAGAGGAAAGGCGAATATCGATTTATCCAGCCGGATGAATGCTTACAGTAATCCGCTCCGCAGGTCCATGAAACAGCAGTCTAGCCTTTGAATTTGTATTAAGTACTATCGTTGTAAATAGTTACATTCCAAATAACGATACGACGAAACAGAATAACAGCATCGTTGAATTCAGAAAAACAAAGCATTATCTTGCGGTGAAGAAGACATTTCATCGAGCAGTATTGCAAGAACGTCTGATGGAAGAAAATAAATATACTAACGAAAACTCGGAAAAGCGATTAAAACACCAAAAATTTTTAAGTCTTGTTGTTATAAAAATATCATAGAGCTATGGCTAGAATTAAGACATCTACATCTAAATAATTACAGTGCAAGTCACAGTGAAGTAAATCGCAGAGTTCTTCGAACCACTTTTGTGATATTTCTGTACAGTTACATTCTGAAATAGCTGTCGGGAAAAGGAACTCCTAATCCTTTCTCTTATTTCATTGTGATGATAATGTCTATCTTTGTAGGCGGATGCTAACAAAATATATTCGCATTCTAAAGAGAAAGTTGTTGAAAGAAATTTCACGTGAATAGATCTCGCCGCAACGAGTAACGCCTTTCTTTTAATGATTTCTACTATATTTTCTATGTGTTCTTTCCAATTTCAATTATTCGTAATTGTTATTCCCAGGTATTTAGTTGAACTGGCAGGTTAATAGGTTAATGATTTAAGTGATTTATCGTGTAAATAAAGTTTAACTGATTTCCTTTAGAGTTTATATTTTGCACCATGCTGATATCTTATCTAAATCATTTTGCAGTTGTCTGTAATCTTTTAGTGACTTTACTAACCGATAAATGACAGCATCATCCACGTACAGTCTGAGAGAGCTACTCAGAATGTCTCCTAAATCGTAAAAAAATTACGAGTAGGGGCCCTATAACACTTTACTGTGGAACACATCACTTCTACTCCATAAGCTACCTTCAATTCCCAAGTACTCTGTCTCTTCTGACAGGAATACAATTGCACAACTTTGGTGATATTCCATAAGCACACAATTTTATTTGAAGACGATTGTGAAGTGTAGTGTCAAAAGCCTTCCGGAAATCTAGAAATAAGAAATCTATGTGACATTCCTTGTCGATAGCACTCATAATATCATGTGAGTAAAGAGCTAGCTGTGTTTCACAATTAATCTGTGTAAACTATTACTCAATAAGTCGTTCTCTTCCAGGTTCTAATATTTGAGAAAAGTATATGTTCTAAAATTCTGCTCAAACCGACGTTAATAATATAGGCCTGCAATTTTGTGGATCACACCTATTGTCTTTCTGGAATATTGATGTGACCAGTGCAACTTTCTACTCTTTGGTTACGGTTGTTTCCATGAGCGAGCGGTTGTATATGTTCGTTACGTATGGGTCTACTGGATCAGCATAATCTGAAAGAACCTACTTTGTATACAGTAGGAGCCGGTAGACTTAGTTTTGTTAAATTATTTAAGTTAGTTTAATACTCAAGAGGAATCTACTTATAAATTACGCTTGCTTCCAGGGGTTCTTGATGCGAATTCTGGAGTAGTTGCTTCGTCTTCTTTGGAGAAGTAATTTCAGGAAGCTGTGTTAATCAAGTCTGCTTTAGCAGAGCTGTCATTTTACTATCATGTTCAAATGGTCAAATGTTTGTTAAGCTTATGGGACTTATCTACGGGGTCATCAGTCCCTAAATTTACAAACTACTTATCAACTACCTTATACTAAGGACGGCACAAATATCCATGCCCGAGGGGGGGATTCGAACCCCCGGCCGTAGTGGCCGTGCAGACCGTGACTGGAGCGCCTCAGTCCCTCGGCCACCGCGGACGGCTACTATCATGTAATGAAGGTATTGATTGTGTTTTGTCGCTTTTATACTTTACATACGATCAGAATTTCCTAGGATTCTCTTCCGAATTACGTGGCAGGGTTTCGTTGTCGTAACTATTACAAGCTTCTCACATTGAAGTTCGACCTGAATTTCTGATCTCTGTAAAATATTTCTACAGTTGGGGATTTGACGTGTTTCTTTCTTTGCTTTTGCAAGAGTGGTCTAACGTGTTTTGTGTACCATGGCAGGTCAGCCCCCTCATTTGTTGATTTGTTTGGTATAAATCTGTCAGTGGTTATCGATATTATTTCTACAATCACATTGCTAGTTACGAAATTGTTATTCAGGAAAGCGTTAATAGAATTTTTATCTGCTTTTTTTTAATAACTTAATTTTTGGGAAAGACATGACTCAGTCTCGCTACTACAACTTTGTGTTCACTAATCATTGTGTGTGTTTTGATGCTGTTTATTAGCTCAAAATTATTATCTTTCTAGTGGGTTCATGAAGTAATTGCTCGAGGTAATATTTAGAGAATATTTTCAGTACAAATTCAGACGATGTTTTATTCTTGCCTCCGGTTTTTAATATGTTTGTTTGTTTGTATAGTTTATGGGACAACTACGGGGTCATCAGTCCTTAAACTTACAAACTACGTATGAACTACTTACGAACTAGGACGGCACAAATATCCATGCCCGAGTGGGGATTCGAACCCCCGACCGTAGTGGCCGTGCAGATCGTGACTGGAGCACCTCAGTCTCCTCGGCCACCGCGGCCGGCTTTTAATATGTATTTTTGCCAACATATCTAATAAGTTTAAGTCTCCACCAATTGAAATTGTATGCTACGTGTACGTGTTCGAAGTTTCGTTGAAGCTTTCTTTGAATATCTCTGAAATCGAATCGTTTGAGTCAGGGAGTCGGTAAAAAGAAGCAATTACTAATTTATTCTGGTTGTCAAGTATGACCTCTTTCCATACCAAGTCACAGGGACAATCTACTTCAATTTCGCTACAGGATAAACTGCTGCTTGTTACAGCAAGCTATTATTTCTGAATATAATTTACCCCTTTGTAAAAATTTCTGCTGAACATATCTCCAAGCAATTTGTCACATTGTGTGAAATTCTTTTTATGATTACCGCGTTTTAATGCAATCCATTAATCCTGTATTAAGCTCACATTAAGGCAGTTATCAATAGATTTTCAGTAATTCCGTAGAACGTTATGAAAGATTTGTTCCATAGCAATGTTACACGGTGTCACTCGGCGTGTTAAGGGTTTCCATTTAGTGGATAGACTACCTAATGCATATCTATGGTGTTGAACAGCAACCGGTGTTGAACAGCAATCATGTAATAAATAAATAAAAATAAAATCAGTTTTACAGGAGAGTGAAATAAGCATTATTATTTCACAGTTATCTCGATAGCAAATAAATTAAAAACAATTATTATCACTATAAATTATTTCATTAATAAAATATTCCGTGAAATCATACTGGAAAACAATTTTCAACCCATAAATTAAATAAAAATTGTCAACGATGTTCTTACATGAACAAATAGACATACGAGGTTGCAGGTCAACACAATCGATTTGCGAAACATCGCAGCTGCTTAGTACAGTGTGTAAACATCTCAGCTCACTATCTAACTCATTACAGTTGACTGCTATCAAACTCGTAACGGGGATACATATTATTTTGTACAATTGCCATGTCCTCTTTTCTTGGGCTCAGGCTGCTTTTGAGTGAGGTAGCAGCGAGTCTTCTATAGCCGTCTGTAATTATAGTTTCGGAAGTATTACCGGAGAACACTGACAATAATGGCTACTCTTAATACAGGCAACAGGTGGCCAATGTTTTGAAACTGAAGCTATCAGCTAGCAGGGCGCATGCGATGATGAAGCACGCACGTAATTTTGCTGATAATGAATATTACTTTTTAAGTGTCTTTTTCCGATCCGATTATATGTAATGGTGAATGGAAGTAGCTGTGGTAAGTATGTAACCAAAATAACAGATATATGCAATATCTATAATTTTCTGGAACATGCCGTAATTTGATAAGGGAAATTTACTTTCAACTACTGTGGTGGAACTGTAGGGTTAGCTGTCACCCTAGTTGTTCTTAGTTATTGAACTGTCGTGAACATATGATGTCATAATGCATGCGGGCAAGAATACAGGGGATGATATCAAAGGCACTGTTGCAAACATTTACGGCAAACGACGAGAAATCAACGTTACGTACATGCAATCTTTTTCCCTAGCAGAGCGCTATTAAAACTTTACCTCATGGCGATACCCCTCTAAGACGTGCAGTTTCAAGTGATGTACTTTGACTAATTTTAATAAAATAGTTTCAGTCCTAGCAAATGATATTTGAAAGAAGTATTACTTTTCATATTACATTTACAAGTGGAGTGTAATATGGCATTAAACACTTTTACAGTGCATTTCATTCCATTCCATGATGGTGGTGGTGACGGCTGGTGCAGCAAAAGTGTTGAATAATTAAAAAATGCTCAGTCTCTTTTGCAATATTTTATTCTCCAATAACGCGTTTCGCGCTGTTAGCGCATCGTCAGATTGGGCGGAGATGGAGCCACTGAACTGTCTAGAGCTGTGGAGGAGGAATCTTAACGATTTGTGTTGTCATTCGGACCCATAGCAGCAGAGGAGTCGCTGTCGCGGCAGGTCCACGTTTACAACGACAGCGACTCCTCTGCTGCTGTTGGGCCCAATGACAACACAAATTGTTAAGATACCTCCTCCACAGCTCTAGACAGTTCTCTGGTTCCATCTCCGCCCAATCGGACGATGCGCTAACAGCGCGAAACGTGTTATTGGAGAATAAAATATTGCATCAGAGACTGAACATGTTTTAACTTTTACACTGTTTCATTAGTCTTCCATTTTTATACCTAGGAAAATCGCGAGTTTGTATTACATTTAATAATTGACAAATGTACTCACATTTCCTTGTCTAACATCCACTTTTAAGACTTCCACTTTTAACTGTGCTTTTTTAGTGAAAATGTGCTATCGCTACCTGCAGATAAGTGTCGAGAGCTTTTCAGTAGTGAGAATAATCTTGCTTATCAGAAATCTAGAGTCTATATACTTCTGATCTTGCTATTTGTTTCAAAACTGGTGGTTAATCTTCTTATTTGCCAGTTATTCCTCCAGCAACGTCAAGCACACATGTTTTGGTGCCCGCGTGAATATTTTCTTATGCAGTCATCTGGGAATAACCATAGAACCTCTCTTTCTACTGCATTAAATTGTCAATTGCTGTATTTTGATGCTAATAATATCATGAACTAAATACAGAAATGGAAGGAAAACTGTGCAAGATTCTACTATTGCTGGTCTAAGAACTTGTGAATACACTGCTCTATGCAGAGAACCAAAGTACATGAGGCATTTCAGCTTGTACAAATGAGTGTAAATCAACATATCGATTACTTAATACTTTGTGACATGGATGCATCGAACGAAGAGAAGAATGGTTTGCATTTATTAAAAGTTTTTGATTTGTTTTTAACTCTAAATCTGGAAGTCTCGCGACACGATAGCTGCTACTGTCCGACACCTCAGAGTGTCGCGACGCCAAGTTTGGAAAGCTGTGCTCTAGGACTGGTCCCCAACCTTCATGAAACCATTACCTCATCATATATTACCTTGAGCTCCAAACCAGCCTCACCTTCACCATCACCGTCATCTACATCATTACCTAACTAAACTAAAGGTTTGTTGTAGAGTGTTATTTGTACTGCGACGTAAGAGTACTGTAATAGAGCGATTTTACAATTGTAGTAACATGTAAAATTTATTATGAGCAAATCAATGTTCTTTGGGTGTTGTGGAAGTACAATCATACTGATGAAGTCAGATGTTGAATAATTCACAGTTTCTTGAATCTCTGCGAGAGTTTTTAACCGTCATTTCGGTGTAACGAAGCGCTCTGTCCCGAATGGCAGTACCCTGACCTTTGGAAAGACACACACTGCAGGGTCGAAGCTCACTGATGACCCGATATACACTCTGCCCTCTATCTGTATGCGCAGACTGTTTAACTACGCTTGGTCCAATCGGATTTGAAGCATTTGATATGTGCATACGTACTCGGCCTGTTGCGGTAGTCTCTGAAGCGCAAGTAGTACAGCTAAATAGCTGCGTGTCCTTTGACCGTAACGGAAGTAGTGTGGTCGTGTTGGGTGTCCGTCGTCACAATACGTGACATTACGATAACGGAAATGAATTTTGTGCGACCACTTCTTGTTTTTTAACAAAAAGTAATTCCATCGTTGTTCTTGGAATTCGTGACTTGATAAACCGATAACAAAGGTGATATTGTATTTCTTTCACTTATTTCATAACCATTTATTTACTTATTTTATAAAACACTTCTCTTGAAAATGACTACATATAATGATGGTAGATACCTGTTCTGAAATGCGTTTTCTCCGTACTACTCTTATATGAAGTGACTTGTGCTTAATTCACAGCCTGCACCTCAATTAATAATTGTATGTGTACCCAGAATTTATGAAGTATTCAGACGATACTTGTAGGAACATACACATAATAAAATGTTGAATGAGTGGTATTCACGTTCGACAGCTATATTTATTTATTAGTTTGTTATGAACAGGCTTTCGGCCTTTTTAGGTCATCGTCATAATACTTAATCGTGGACAGATAACATCGTGACTACATTTTCTATGCAAAGATGTTGTTTTTCAAACATTTGTAAATTTTGTGACTGTTTATCGATACCAGCGAACGCAATATGGAATGTAAATAACTGTATGTTTTATTACACTGAATTTAAATATTAAAATCGTTAGATAGAGTGAGATAAATACTGTCCAAGTGAGTTATGGTATAAGCATACTACAAATCCCAGAGAAGCATTTGAATAAATTACATTACTTTAGCTTATTAGATGAAATGTTCATGGATAAATTGTAAGAGACACTTTTGGTGAAGCAGCACCTCCTTTCCAAAGATTAACGCTTGACTACGTATGGAGATGTTGTGTTTGACGACAAGTATCACTAGATGGCTAAATAAATGTTTCACAAATCTAAATTCTGAACACACAATAATCATGCTTGCAATGGATTTGGGAGGTGACACTATCAACTTTTTGGACCACACCGTTAACATTAGTAAGCAAATATATTTATGTGGAAGGTGTGTCTCAAATGTTCGGTGAATGGCCCCATATTTTACAAACCACGCTGTCGAGCATGAGGTGCCGGCGCATACACATTGAGGGACATGCCAGCAATCGCCCCCTGTCTTGCAAAGCACTGCAGTGGTGGTACACACTGACACCCATCTAACAGGGTCAATGAGAGAACTCGTGTCACTGCAATGCGGAGCGCAAAATGGAACAACGCTTGATCCATCATGAATTTGTAGCCAAGGTCGTACTGTCTACGCAGAAGTTAAAGAGGGACTTTTGAATTGGCTGCTGCTATGCATCCGGCGGGTTGAGCCAAAACTGTACTGGAGTGGGCAGTGGAATTTTCTGCACGACAATGCCCGTCGGCAAACAGCAATCCGCGGGTCAAGTTTTTTTGTTAGATGCAAAGTCACTGTGCTATCACAGATTAGATTATATTAAATTAGATTAATACTTGTTCCATAGATCATGAATGCGACACTTCTTGATGATGTGGAACGTATCAGGTTAATGAAGGGTGTCAGTACAGGTCGTTACATTATACAAAATGTTACATGACACAGTTTTTATTATATTTTTATTTAATCTATTTTTTAATTTTTATTTTATTTTAGATTTACTAATTTATGTCTAGAAACTCATCCAATGAGTAGTGAGTAGAAGGAGTTGTCATTCAGAAATTATTTTAATTTATTTTTAAATGCTAGTTGGCTCTTTGTCAGGCTCCTGATGCTGCTTGATAGGTGACCAAAGACCGTTATGGCAGCATAATTTACCCATTTCTATGCCAAACTCAGATGTAGCCCTTCATAGTGAAGATCATCCTTTCTTCTGGTGTGCCGGCCGCGGTGGCCGAGGGGACTGAGGCGCTCCAGTCACGGTCTGCACGGCCACTACGGCCGGGGGTTCGAATCCCCCCTCGGGCATGGATATTTGTGCCGTCCTTAGTAGTAGCTAGTTCTTAAATAGTTTGTAAGTTTAGGGACTGATGACCCCGTAGTTGAGTCACATAGACTCTACAAATATTTGAACATTTGAACATTTCTTCTGGTGTTGTAACTGTGCATACTACTATTACTCTTGACCTGGGTTGGATTATTAACAACAAATTTCATAAGTGATATATACTGTAAAGTTACTGTGAGGATACCTAAATCCTTAAATAGATGTCTGCAGGATGATCGTCGGTGGGCTCCAGCAATTATTCTGATTACACGCTTTTGTTCAATGAATACTTTTTTACTCAATAATGAATTACCCCAGTATATGATTCCATGCTAAAGCAGTGAATGAAAGTAGGCATAGTAAGTTAATTTACTGAGATTCTTATCTCCAAAATTTGCAGTGACCCTAACTGCATACGTATCTGAAATCAAACGTTTCAGCAGACCGTATATGCGTTGCTTCCAGATTTATCTTTCATCAATGCACACACCTAAAAATTGTGAAAATTCTAGCTTAGTTACAGACTTCTGTTCAAAGTCTATATTTATTACTGGAGTTGTGCCATTTACTGTGCAGAAATATATATACTGCATTTAATCAAAATTTAATGAGAGTCCGTTTGCAGAGAACCACTTAATAATTTTGCGGAAAACTTAATTTACGATTACATCACTTAGTTTTTGTTTTTTGGATGTGAATACTATATTTGTAACATCAGGAAAAAGAACTAACTTCGCATCTTCATGAATGTAGAATGGCAAGTCATTTATGTATATTGAGAACAGTAAAGGACCTAAGATCGAACCCTGAGGCACCCCATTCTTGATAGTCCCCAGTTTGAGGAATTGGCTGATGTTTTGAAATTACATGAATCACTTATTTCAACTTTCTACATCCTTTCAGTTAAGTATGAATTAAACCATTTGTGCACTGCCCCAGTCAAACCGTAATGATTAAGCTTATCTACAAGAATTCCATGATATACACAACAAAGTCCATTGAAAGATCACAAAAAATATCAATGGGTGATGTCCGGTTATTCTCCAGATTTGAAATTAGCTCTGAAAGACTTACGCTTCGCCAACGGTTGCGGAGATCCAAAAACACGTGACTTCAGTGCTTCGAGCGATTTGAAAATAAGTGTTTGATGACAGTTTCCAACAGCTGTACAACCGATATCAGAAGTGTATTGTAGCCAATGACGATAACTTTACAGGCCAATAAAGGTATTGTATCTGTAACTCTTGTATCCTATATTTCTCAGACGCACCTCGTAGTACAGTAATAACGGCCAGTTACGAGCATTCCGTAACACACAAAAACGTAGCCTTCTAAACCATGGTGCACCGCCTACAACCTACACCACAAACAAAATCAGACATTGAAAACGTACGAAAGACAAAGGTATGGCATACAGCAATGTCAACAACCCAACGCAAACTGGCAGCATATTCAGCAGACGAAAGAGGAAAACGAGAAGAACACTCTTGTAACCTTCTCATAAAGCACGAAGCCACTTGAATTAAAATTGGACACCATACTACTGTAGGTAAGAACTTATATGTACTTATCAACATATTACAATCCAAAAGGAATAATCCATTCTTTTATATTATACTTCTGTTTCCCAGATTTTCTTCAACAGTAAAAACAAAATTACACCTTTCGTACAGACTGGTGTATATGAAATTACTTGCCAACTGTGTGGTAAATTATATGTAGGTCAACCAGTTAGGACTGTAACTACTAGACTGATTGAACGTAAAAGGAGCTGCACAATTAAAGACAAAGATTCTTCTTTTTCTGGCCATTCTCTGAATGGATGACTTGCTTATAAAATTAAATCTAATGTATAGGGGAACAAAGGGAAGTAAAATAACATATTTAGAAAGTCTGGCTACCAATAAACTTCTATAAGTGAGTCTTGACCTAGTACTCTATGAGAAAACTCAGCTTCATTATTCACACTTTTTGAAGTCGTGGCAGCTACTTAATATTTGTCTCACCCTATGTTCACAGTTTTTCCACATTCCACAGACTACTGTCGCCACTCGACTGTTATTCTTCCCCACACGCACACACTCTTTTTGGACTCTTCAGCACATTGTTCATTCTATTTATTCGACACACTGCTCACTAATGCAACACATTTTGTCTCATAAATTTATAGTCCTGTAATAAAAATACCTAAAGTGATGTGACGTCACTTCCATGATTCTCTGTGATTTGTATTATGCTTGCACCATAACTAAGCTGGACTATATTTATCTCATACTAGCCAACAATTTTAATATTTAAATTCAACGTAATAAAATTATTTAATTCCATTTGTGTTTTCTGGTATTGAATAATCAAAAATTCACATACCATTGAAAAACCATCATTGCGTACCTATATAATAAATATTTTGTGGGACATTAGTACTACGTATCCCAGATTTTAATGTGTTCATAATAATTAAGTCTATTGTTTCTAAATCACATGTTCGTTTCACTCCCAATTTATTAACAGGCAGTGCTCTATGACTCTCAACTGCTGCTAAAGATACTAAACATCATCCGTTTTCAGTGTCTTATTAACGCTCTATGACGACTACGTGTACCCAGTCTGCTTGCGTATAGGGCACGTCGCCGGTACAAGTGTGAGAGCATTTCAGAATGTCAGAAGTAGCCTGTAATTCACTTGTGACATGGACACCTGCCCGCTATTCACCTAGTGGAATGCACCAAATCACACAACGACCACATCTAGTCTGATCGGCTCATCAGGACTCATCATTAATTCATAAGGCAGAATCGAACTAGGTCAGGCTCCCCTCCGTGTGTTCCGAAGGTAACGCATTAATACACTAAGCTGTCAGGGTAGGTACTACTGCTACTAACAGCAAAAAGAAATAATAGATACTATTATTAAAATATTTATTACATAATATAAGCCTTACAGCACGTAGTAGCCTTTTCCTAGTTACTGTTGCTTTGGATGTCAATTAATTCATTTATTACTGCAGTGTGAACAGCGGCAAAAATTCCTGCTACTATAGGAACTACCTACAGACCTAAGAAGCCATTTGCATAAAAATTTAAGAATATTTGTAATATACTGAGAGAGTTTCTTGGTGCAGAGTATGTGTGTAATAAGTCAAGGAATTGTACATACAATCATTTTAGATGATGTAAAATCAATTACATTACGGCACAATAATGATAATATTAATCAAAATGTCATCATTGGTAACTTTCTCGAAAGATATTTTAGTCAGACAAAACAATGAGAACAAAAATTATCTTCTAAAGATAATTTATTGCTCTGACCGAAACACACCTCTCTTGCTTTTTGTATTAAATAATTACTTTCGTCAGGAAACTATATAGTCTCACCGTTATCTTTTATTTTTCACTGCCCAGATAATTCAATGACGGTGGATAGTTATTCTCACATCTGGAGCTAACAGAACTAGTGGCATTTGGGTAAGAAATTTGATGTGCCTATCATGCGTAAAGCGGAATAACGACCTACCCTGTAGTCTCATAACAACCTCAGTATTGAACGCTCACACTTCACTGCATCTGTCGAAATACCGGCTTCAGCCAGAGAAAATTAACAGCTTTGAAGTAGAGCTTTTGCAGCATTCCGTTGTATGTGAAGTTAGCTTCAGTTGAACAGAGAATCTACTGCCCGGAATTCGCATCAGAAGCAGATCACAGAATTCCATTCCAGTTTTGCATTCCTGTTGTTTAATAAGCCTGTCAAGTGGCGCATCATACAAGAGGAAGCAGATTTAGAGCACAATACTAATAACCCACTATTATTCCAGAGACATGCGTTATTGCTCAGCAATGAACTTGTCGATTACCATCAACAGCTGCCAGAACGTCTATTTCGTTCGTTCTGCTAGGATTTACTCCCTAAACTCAGGGAATTATTCCATTGTCTTTGCAGTAACATTATTTGCACGAGGTTAAATTGTGGCACACTACTTTTAAGGCACAGTGGAGCTGAACCTCTTGTGTGTCCTGCTGAGAACGGCATTTCTCGATAATTAACAGATGCTGGTTTTCACCATTGTTTTATTAGCTTCGAAGGCCCTCACATGTATCAATTCTAATCCTGACACGTAAACTGGTCGTCTTCGGAGCTCGGCGCTTCCTACAGTAAAAAGAAATTCATGATGCCGCCGCTAGTGGGCATCGAAATAATTTCATGACAAAGTTGAAAAATATTGCCCTGCCGGGAAGAGAACCCAGGTCCTCCTGTTTAAAGTCAAGCTTGACCACTCCACCGCTATTATTTTATTTTCTCTTTTTTTCCCTTCGGGTACAATGGATCCTTACGGTCATTCGTTCGTGTATCTTCTAGGTTATTTTTATTGCACAAGGCGTCAAGCGCTGAACGAGCGCGCTGAGATACCGCGCTAGCTGCAATAGGAACACAGCGAATCGTAGCCCCATTGGCCCTCCATGTTCGCTTCTGGCCTATAAGAGCACTACGGTATTAGTGTGGAGATAATTTGGAAATTTACGAGTGGCCGCTATTATCACTGTGTCAACCCCCCCCCCCCTCCCCCCCTCTTTCCTCCGTAGCGCCAGAGCCAAGTGCGACCGCGAAGAAAGCAGGAGGTCTCTGATTTGGATTCCAGCTGGGCACAAATTTTAACTTTTCACACAGATTTATTTCGGTGACCCCTGGCAGCGGGTGTCCTAAATTCCTTTCTTAATTAAGGTTTCTCCAGTCCAGGGGCCAACCGATTTGGTCCCAAGCCCACAAAGCGGTCTGAAGGCGATGTCGTGATATATCGACATCTACATACATAATCCGCAATCCATCCAAAGGTGCGTGATGAAGGGTACATAGTACCACTACTGGTTACTTGCTTTCCTGTTCCACTCGCATATACAACGAGGGAAAAACGAACTTGTATGCATCTGTAAGAGTCCCAATCTCTTTAATCTTATCCTTGTGGTCAAATGTTCAAATGTTTGTTAAACGCAAGTCCCTAAACTTATAAACTACTTATGAACTACCTTATACTAAAGACGACACAACCATCCATGCCTGAGGGGGGATTTTAACCCCCCGACCGTAGCGGCCGTGCAGACTGTGACTGGAGCGCCGCAGAGCACTCGGTCACTGCGGCCGGCTCCTTGTGGTCATTTCGCGAAATGTTGTAGAATCGTTCTGTAATCTGCTTCAAATTCCGGCCCTCTAATTTTCTTCAACAGTGCCTCTCGGCCGCGGCGGTTTAGCCGTATGCCGGGCGCCGTGGCTCAGCGCGCCCGGTCAGAGTGCAGAATGCTCTCTGTAATAAAAAAGCTGAGCCAAAGAACACGTAGAACGAAAACGAACATACACGATCAGCGTCCGCAAGAACAAGAACAACCCAAAAAAAAAAAAAAAAAAAAAAAAAAGCCGTGCGCACTGGGGCGGCATGTTGTGGTGCGCGCGGCAGAGCGCCGTCGGGGGTTCGAGTCCCACCTCGGGAAAGGGTGTTTATATTGTCCTTAGGTTAGTATACCTTAGTTTAAGTAAGTTGGATTGATCACCAAGCAGTTTAATCCGATAGATTTACAAACATTTGAATATTTGAGTGTTTCTCAAAAAGAACGTCGCCTCCCGTACGACGACTCCCACTTGAGTTCCCGAAGCATTTCTGTAGCACTCGCGCTTTGTTCGAATATACCAGTTACATACCAACTCGACTGTCTCTGAACTGCTTCTATGTCCTCCTTTCAGCCAATCTGTTGGGAATTCCAAACATTTTTGAAGACGGCGTCGTACATGCGTTTTATGTGCGATAGACTTTACACCTTCCCAAAAATTCTCCGAATAAACCGAAGTCAACCATTTGCTTTCCCCACGACTGTCCTTATACGCTCGTTCTGTTTCATGTCGCTGTGCAGCATTACCCGTAGTTATTTAATTGACACGACTCTGTCAAATGTTTGTAAATCTATCTGACTGAACTGCTTGGTTATTAGTCCGTAGCTTACAAATTACTTAAAGTAATGTAAAGGAACGTAAGGACAACACAAACACCCATGCCCGAGGGGGGACTTGAACCCCGACGGCGAACGACCGTGCGCACCGCAGCACGGTGTCTCAGTGCGCATGGCTATCCGCCGCGGCGTGCCTGTGTCAAGCAGACACTACTAATGCTGTATTCAAATATTACGGGATTGTTTCTCTTACTCATAGTAATCACCTTAAGGAGTTTTTTACATTTAGCGCTAGTTGCCATTCCCCACACCACCTAAAAATTTGGTACAAGACATCCTGCACCTTACCAAGTCATTCAATGACAATACTCTCTTGTATACCACAGCATCATCAGCAAAAAGGTGCAGATTGCGATTCACTCTGTCCGTCAGATAATAGCGGTCCTATCGCACTTCCCTGGGGCACACCTTACGACACCCAAATCAACGATGAACACTCGCCATCGAGGACAACGTACTGGGTTCTCTTATTTAAGCCTATCAAGATTTGGATACCTATTCTATAAGATCGCACCTTCGTTAGCAGTGCGCTACCGAGTCAAACGCCTTTCCAAATCGAGAAATAAGCAGTCTGCCTGTTGGCCTTCATCCATAGCACGCAAGATGTCATGAGAGAAACTAGCTATTACCAAAGATACTGATATAACCTACTAACTTCAAATGGCAGCGCACTGTCCAAACGGATACGTTCGCAGTACGTTCCACGCTGATTTCTGTGGTTACTACATGCAGTGTCTGTTACGTCTTTGCACTGACAAATCGTCACTGCTGTTGGTCGTCAAATGTAGACTGTCGACACACCGTTGTCCACGGTGAGAGGTACTGGATGGAAACTTTATATTTTCGGCATATTTTTGACATTGAGGCTTTAGGAACATTGAGTGCGTTAATCCGAAATGGAATGGCCCAAGTTTCCAGCTACAAAATCCGTTTATCGTGCAAAGACCGTGCGCACCGCCTACGGTGAGAGGTAATTCGTGAAAATATTTTATTCTTGGCATATTTTTCACACAATGGCCCTCGGAATATTAGTTCCCTAATCCCAAATTCTAAAAGCACATGTTTCTAGGTACAATTTCCATTTGGCGTTCAAAGTCTGGTACTTTCCATCCAGCGGTCATTATCATGTCGGAAAACGCTTCACATGAATCACCCGAGTACAAAATATGGCAGCTATGCCGATACACCTGCCATGCATACCCCATGATACTACAGCAGTCTGTATCCGTACGCATCGTTATCGCTTATCGGTTGCCACGCACAGTAAAAGTTTAACCATGCGTATTACTTATAGTGTCCTTTTAGGGCAGATCTGACGGTTAATCGTGCCATTGCAAATAATATTTTCTAACGGTTCTCTATAATGACAGGGCATCGAGGATAGCATTACCTAGTATAAAAGGTTTCTTACTAATTACTCATCGACAGATAGAAGACATGGAAGTTGCTGGTAATGGAAGAAGCCCCAGTCTTTATCCGGAAATCAAGTTTCATTCTTCATACTTTTGGGTCTTAACTAACGTGTTTATCTGTTCATAGGCTTACAAACAGACTAAACTATCACAACACACACACGCACACCCATGCCAGGGGGAGAACTCGACCTCCTAGGGGGGGAGCAATCGAGTACTTCGTAGCAAGGCGCTTAGAACGCAGCAAGCTTCAGACCAAAGAGATTTCGAAGTACTAATTCCATACTGAGACGCTAGAATGGGTACAGTGTGCATACCATATTGTGACGCTGCGAGTAATGAATGTCTGTGTTACCAGCAAACAGATAAATTAGTCTCCATACTGTTTCTCAGTTTGCATGTACCTTTTGTGTTAATTTATGTGTGAATGTGTGTGTATTCCTGTCCCTTACTGTCACATTCTTCATCTCCTCCAGATACAATGCTAAAACGAACAATTTTTCTACAGACTAACAATATTACTCTGTAGTTAATTTACATGTTTTAGCACTGTTTCTGTAAGTGATCGTCGACAGAGACGTTTGTCTGCGATTTTAGAATTGCGTTGCCATAAAGAATTCAAAAGTCCATACATTATTTATTAAATTTATTACTTATTAAGGGTTTCGCTAAAATTATATTTTAGTTTTTAATTGTTGTTAATTTAGAATGCGTGTGTTCATTTTCAAACATATGCCTGCATCTCTAATGTTCTATCAGAAAATCACACTAATAAATAATTCAAAGACTTGTTAGCGTACCCGATAAACGTATGATATTTGTTTTATAACACAATTCCAGTACCACATTCAAATGGCATGTTTATACCAGGTCTTTCATTATAAATGTTGTTAAGCGAGCCCACTACAGACCACTGTAAATTGTACACAGCTAGCGACATTTTCCAGATAGTTATTCCAACTTTCTATCAGTCCATATCCATTTTTCTCTCTCTGCACTTTCTTTTTCTCCTCTCTGCCCATACCCTATGAAAAGTTCTCTGTATCTGACAACTTTCATAATGTTCAGTGAAACGCTGCCAGGTGTTCATTGCAAAGTATCCTCCCCCTCCCCCTGCCGGACAGGATACGGTTGCTTACGGAATTTCAAAACGTAAATTTTCTGTATACTTTTACGCAATTCCATATTACATTGAAATCGGTCAGCAGTGTTGAAATCTGATACAAGATGTTCTCCACCACACACCATACGTAATATCACGTAGACAGTCATCCCAGTTTGGAACGTCAAATGTGAAAGGTTTCGTCAATATCGGAAAAAACCTATACATACTTATGAAGCACAAACGAACAATCGGCCACCGTTGAGTGTATGTTGTTTAAACGTCAGCTTCACTAGTCAGCATTTCTTTAAACTGTCATGACTACTGTTGGTACGACCACAATGCAACGGTAATCGAAAGCGAGAAGAGTAAAAATATTCACCATAAAATATGAAAATGTTATAGGCATATCAACTATGATAAGGAGAGACAATGAATAAAAGAAATTGTTATTTTTATACTGTAGTGCATTTGAGTGTACTATTCAATATTAAACGCGTATCTGTGCAAATTAATGACTTTCTTTACCCTGATGTTCGGAGGAACCACCATTTCAAGAGCAATTTTGTCAGTAAAATTACGTTCCGAACTTTACATACGTTGACAATGGAAAGAAAAATTTTATAACTTAAATGAAAACTCATGAAATAAAAAATATCAGGAAACTAATTAGGCTACACAACTATAATGATGGTTCCTGATTACTTATATTAGGAGTCACACTACTACCGCGTTGGTTTCAGATTCCTATTAATAGATCGCGGGTTAATATAGCAGTGACATTTGCGTGCCATTGTTAGCACAGACAACTAATTATATTGGTCAGATACGCTGGTTCAGAAACGTGGATAATTCTGCACGGTGTGCAGATAGCTTCATTAATGTGGTATGACATCGGGCTGACCCGGTAGGCATGTGACGTACTGCCCTCATCATAGGAGGAAAGGAATACTCGCACTGTGGGCACAAGTATTAATAAAGCGGTAGAAGCTACGGTGTTCTGCCCATGTAATGGCAAATGCGGTCTATTAATATGCACCAAACATCAGCCATAGTGATGCCCCAGAACGCGAAAGTATTTGTTACTAGCGTAGTCAAAATTCACACATGAACGTCATGCAGAATGCGTAGTGATAACAGGACTCATCTTGTACAGAAACTTTGCAATATCTGAACATATGGCTCGAATGCAGTTTACGTTCTCTGAATTCACGAAGCTGCTCCAAAACTAATAAACTAAATAAGATTTATAGTGAAAGAAAAACCGGGAGCTTTGCCCGAAAAATTGGAAAATTAAATGTGCTTTTGTATGGTGTTTAGCTAAATTTTCTGTGAACTCAAGCTCATAACTCATGATTATACGGATGTAAGGTGTAAAACGTTTTGTTCTGTTCTTTATACTCCTGGAAAATTTTCGAAAGGAAAATCAGGACTGTTGTAAATTCGAACTCACTGTAAAAATCATAGTTCTGCACGCACCTTCTATCATAATTATGATGGGGGACCCATATTTTGTTCTATCGATCATTATGAAATTCTGGACGTGTGTATACTTTTATTGAAGGAGGTTTTATACTCAGCAAGTGACTTTATATTGCACGGCGGAGAATACCTAGCAATAGACTGCGACAGCATTTGACAGATCACCAAGAAATTAGCCAGGTATATGTAATTTTAACCGATAAGGAGAAAAGGCAAGGATAGGGACAGAGATGTGGATGAGGGACAGAGTGAATAAGATGGGTAGAGGAACGGACCGAGAGAGGAGAAGTACAAAGACGGGGTCGAAAGAGCGGCAGATTTGTAAAGAAATAATGCGATGACCAGTGTGTAGTGAAAAGCGGAGACTGATAGAGAGAGAGTGGGGCGATGTGTCGGAGGCAACAGGTAACGAAGCAAGATGTGGAGAGAGAGAGTAGCATACAAGTTGAACAGGTAGATGTGGGAGGAGCAGGTGAACAGATACACGGAGGAGGAGGAGATTGAGTAGTGTAGGAATGTTACTATAAACTACATGTCACCTCGGTCACTTCGGAAGGCAGGGAGATGGATAGGCAGGGCGGATCGACGGAGAACAGGAGGTAAAGGGAAAGTCGATGGACAGAGAGAGGGAGGTAGGAGGAAGTGGACAAAATCTAATGTTTGTAAAGCTTATCGTACTTAACTGTGGGGCCATCAGTCCGTGAACTTACAAACTACTTATAAACTACATTATACTAAAGTCGGCACAAACATCCATGCCCGACAAGGGATTGGAACCCCGACGGGTAACGGCCTCGCGCATCGCAGCATAGCGCGGCAATGCGCTCGTCCACTCCGCCGCGGCGGAAGTAGAGAAATTAAACAAATAAACACCTGGTCAACATCTGGTTTTAGCTAATACATATTTTATCGCGCTATAGTCTCTTTCTAATCCATCTCCATAACAAAAGCTGTCAAACATTAAAAGTTTGTATGCACCTGAAGCCGTTAGACAGAAAAACTGCTACACGTACTGGGTTCGGGTAGTTTCGATTAGGAATATTGACGTTTATCAGTTACACTCTTGCTGAATAGTTTATGCCACCATTTCAAAATTTTAAATTCCGTCAATAGTTACTCGTAACAGTGGGAATAAAACTTTTATAGTCGGCCCGAATATCAGTGACTCGTGCCGGGTCCCCAGTCTACAACAAACTGTCAAACCAGTGTCGTAAGCACTGTGAGGAGGAAACACAGAAAAAAAGTTGACAGATTACGATTTGTAATAAATTTTCATCATCAATAATTTTGTATTGCTACACCACTCAGATTAAATCTAATAACAAACCACAATCCATATCCATTGCTTATCACTTCGTTCAAATTTCACTTGCTGCTCCGTTTCTCGCCTAAGAACGATGTCTCTAGTCACTTGCACCGAATGCACTATTGCAAATTCTCTACTCGCTGAAGTAGAAAATGTTAATGCCGCCGAAGAGTCTTCAAATATGTATCATTTACGTCATAAGACTCGTGCATTGGTAATTTTTAATGCATCACTTCTTACTGAAATTACTAAATAGCTTCCATTATTTCTTTTCTGTTCCCAATATGCTGTATTTTGACTTTTTAATCGCATTAAGTTGGTCTTGACGTCACGTAGGCCACCACTGTCAAATTTTTTTAAAACATCAGTTTACGGGTTAGCATTGAATGCTTTCAATTTAATGCTTCTGAGGCGAAGGTGGATTTCATGTAACTGTACCACAGCTACTTTACGCTTCTAGACATATCTGACATCTGCTTGTACAAGCTTCCATATTGTCGGTGGACAAGCTCAAGCATATGCAAGTTGCTGAGCCGCAATTTTGTATCTCGGTCAAAATTAACCTAAAAGCGTAAATGTTTGATTGGAACATAAGGTTTTCTGTTATCAGTCACTTCTGTTTTACTTTCTTCCCACAACATGTATAGGAGGGATTTTCCTTTTTGTGTTTATGTGGGTTGTCATGACATCCGCATAACCTATGAACTCACAAAAATACTACTTCAAAATGTTGCCCTGTGTATGTATTTTCACTAAAGGTCAGCAGTAAATAAAAACATATGGAAATACAATGATTAAAATGCCCTTACTCCAGTGGTCAAAGGTTCCCTTTTCTGTCAAAAATCCAGTCACAGACACCATGATCTTTCGGCGTAATGCTGTTATCAAGTCTTCTGCAAATACAAAGGTTACAAAGTTTATATATATATGTTTGTACAAGGTAGTACAGAAGAATAACCTTTGGTATAATATTAGTTGCGTTTCACTTTTAGTTCGTACATATTCCGTGATGTCCTAGAATGTTTCCCACCTCTTAGTCATGATACGCCAGAAACTCTTTTTCGGGCCAATTCTGTTGAGCACCTCCTGATTAGTTTCGTGGTCTACCCATCTTATTTTCATCATTCGTCTGTAACACTACATTTCGAAAGCTTCTATCATCCTTTTGTCTGAAGCCCTTATCGTCCGTGTTTCACTCCCATACAATGCTACACTCCAGAGGGAGACCAAGAAACGAACACAGAAATCAGATTCAGTTGGGTGAGTTGCCGTTTTAATAAGAAGATGAAGACTCCTGCTCAGCATAGAGTAGGTCCAGTCTCTGCGCTGAAGTCCACAGCAAAGACTTGTTACTAGTGTAAGTTCTTTGCATCTACTGGTGAGGAACTGATGACCTCGATGTTTAGTCCCCTTAAAATTACAACAGCAACAATCTACTGGTGAAAAAAGGATGGTGACTCCGATTGTTCGTATGTGATGTTATAAAGGGAATTTGTCATCCCTGTAGGTAGGTTCTTTTGAAAGATTGTATTCAATTTTTAAATACTTAAATTTAATCTTCAGTGAAATACATGTTCAGAACCACATTGAGGTAATTTCCACTATTGACAGTGCCACAGATTAGTCCAGGAATACGACTAAGGCAACAAAAATCTTAGATTTCTATCTTACTCATAATTTAATGCTGACTACACATAGCATTTGTTCAGTTATCAAAGAGGGTGTGTGTTATTTTTAAACTAGTTTTTCATTCTGATAATTGTGTTGATCGTGAAAGTACGCACATGATTTCAGGATGTGTTTCCACTCTGCTGCTAGATGAGTTCTGATTTCAAACTTCCTGTCACATTAAAACCATTTGCCAAACTGGAACTTGAAAGAGGAACCAACCTCAGGGGAAATGTTTTACCTGCTGAGCTAACCAAGAGTGACTCACAACGGGCTCTGATGACGGCTTCACTTGCACCAGTAATTTTTTCTTCACAAAAATCAGTACATGAAATGGCAAGTTCATCTCACCGTTTCTACAGAATAATAATTACTGAACAAAATTTTGCCACCGACGCATTTTAGAACGTTTTCTGTAATGCTTGCGATATTGCATACAGGATGTCCCAATTTATTTCGACCACCCAAAATATCTCTGGAACAACAACAGCTATTGTAAAACTATTTTCACCGGTATCAATGTAAGGCAGGGCCTCATGAGTATAAACAGTTTGAAACATTCAAAGGCGAAAGCTTATGTGGCTGTAGCACAAACTTATGTGTCTATAAATGGACGCTCTCTATTATCTCATCGGAAATCAATAGCATGAGAAGTCACATAAACAATGGCGTTGACTGCATCGCAATAACTCAATTACATCCAGAGATATTGCGAATTTGACGCATTATATAAGCGAAACGCAAAGGTAGCGCACGTCCTGAGACTCAGGCGAGAATCCCATGCTGGTCAGGACGAGCTCTAGCCGCGCGTTTCATTTTTGTTTTTTTTTGTTTTCAGTGTCAACTTCGCAATCTCTCCGAATGTAATTTGGGTATTGCGATTAAATCATCGCCATTGTTTATGTGATTAGTCATGATATAGCGTCAACTTCGCAATATCTCCGGTTGTAGTTGGGGTATTGCGATTCAATCATCGCCATTGTTTATGTGATTAGTCATGATGGCTGATGAAATAATATAGGGTGTTCATTTAAAAACACATAAGTTAGTAAATATCAACAATAATACATTTCCCTGAGACAACATTGTCTAAAACATAATGAGAGGCATTGAATTAGAATTTGAGCTGTGACCGGGATTCTAACCCAGGACCTCCTCCTTCCTAGGTACGCGTTTTAGACCGCTCAGCTAACACAGCTGTGACCTGGTTTCTAACCCAGGTCCTCCTCCTTCCTAGGTACGCGTTTTAGACCGCTCAGCTAACACATTGTTGGAGATAATACCACTACACTGACTGTCTGGTCAGGGATACGTGCTTTAAGACCGTGTGGTCGCTTTGTCTGCAACGCTGTGATAGCTGAACGATATAAAGCGCCTACCTAGTGAGGAGGAAGTCCTGTGTTCGAAACCCGGCTACAGCACAAATTTTAATTCAATGCCTCTCCTTATGTTTAATACATTAGTTTGTGTTAAAAAACACACATGCTTTCGTCTTAGAATGATTCAAAATGTTTACATTCATGAGCTCCTGCCTCACATTGACACTGGTGAAAGTCGTTCTATAGCTGGTGTTGTTCAGAGATATTTTGGCTGGTCAAAATACATGGGACACCCTGTATATTGTAACCAAATTGTTTACAATCGTCATATTGTGATATTTACCTTACATTGAGTCTTATTTCAATACAGCACGATGTGTTTTGCGTCTGGCCTGCTGCTATCAGGCACAGGAATTGTGCAATCTATAAAACAGAAGAATGGGTATTACAACTTTGACGCAAAGTTAATGCTGACACTAGTAGTATTAACAGCTGAGTTATTTTCCAGCCATTTCCTCTACACATCGTATTAAGCAGTCACTCTAACGCGGTGTATTTTCATATCCTACCTGGAAAGAAAACCGGAAGATCTAAATGTAGCGCTGGGACGTGACAGTTCAATCTTGCGGCTGTGAATAAAGCACCCCTTTCGCCTACCTTTATGCCACACGTAATAGCTTTTCCAGTCGTAAAAGAGAGGTTTACCACGGGCAGTACTTGGCCAAGTGTCCTTTGACGCCCTCTTTTTTACGCTCTCCAATAAAAGCGGCGTTTCCTTCTCAATAGCGGGTCCTTGTCCCGAAGCGGCGCGCGCGAGGGCGGCCGAGGCGCTCGCGTCTTCGTTGTCTGCGGCAAATGGGAAAAGGAAACTGAATAGAAGAACATCTCTGACTGCTAACAAGTACGAACATTCCAGAGCTTTGAAATTGTCTGTCGCATGAATTATTTGTCGACAAGGGCCTATAATACCCAACCCTAACTGCATCGTCCTAACTAATGTTATAAACTAGCGTCCGGCATTTCGATAATGTCCATTTACTCGCTTTCTGTGTTTGTCCAAGTCATTCCCTCTCTGTACATCACATTCAACCAGTCTATCTATCCATTTTAGTTTATTTTCCATACAGCGCAATCCTTATGAAGACAAACGTCTTGAAGTGTGGGTCGTACAATAATATAAAATTTTTGGTTCATAGAATGGTCTTTTTAGAAACTGACTTGCAAAATGTATTGCAAATGGAATTGTCAATAAAGACATAACAAAATCGTAAAGCGTATTGAGGCAGATTTTCATACATGTAATTGCCTATTATATCATTTCGAAGATACATTCAGTGCTGTACGTGTAGACTGTATGCTAAATATGTCGCGAATACTGTTACCATTAAAGAGGTTATAAATCGAATTTTTATGCGTTATGTGTAGCACTGTAGTGTAATTTTGTAGATTCATACATTAGTACAAGTATACATAATCTGTAAATTCTTACGATGATGAAAATTGGTAGTGAAGCAGTCATAAGCATCATGCCTAAAGCCTCAACTGCATGAACAGTCAAGAAGTAGTAACTTACCGTATTTATTCGGCTATGGTACCAGCCTTATTCCAAATTTTTCATTCCTTAAATTGGGGAGTGTACTATAGGCGCAAACGTAGTAAATTCCACGTTCACACCTTACGTGAAATGACAATTATATATATTTAATACAAATAAACAATCCCAGAGATCGATTTTCGTCTCGAATATGTCAAAGACATTAATCATAAATCTAAAAAAAATCAAAATTTGTGATGCGGCCGGGAATCGAACCCGGACCTCCATGCTTACGAGGTAGACGTCTTACCGTTAGACCACCACACCACTAACCACCTTGGATTTATCACGCCTTATATATATATATATTTCTTACAAGGCAAAATTTAGCAGAGAAGTGAAATTTTTTATATACGAACTGACCGTTAAGTCTGTTTACAACTTCAAAATTCTATTACAAAGGCATTTGTTAAAACATTTCAGAAAAATTGCTGTCATTGTAATCAGTGTTTATAAAAGTATTTCGACAGTGTTTAATAGACCTCTACACGGGCGCCTTTAGCTGTAGTAATCACATCAAGACGTTACTCGATATCTTGCCATGTTCGGTGGGGCAATGATATTACGAATCCTTTGCTTCAAGTCAGCAATGTCCCGTATCTGTATTTTGATACTTGATATCTTTTACATATCCCCATAAAAGAAGTCCAAGGTGGCCAAGTAAATGGCCCATCCTTCCCAATCCATCTGCCTGGAAATGTTTCACTGAGGAACCAAAATGTGCAAATGTTTGTTAAGTTGATGGGAGTTAACTCCAGGATCATCAGTCCCTAAACTTACAAACTACTTATGAACTACCTTATACTATAGACGATATATACATCCATGCTCGAGGGAGGATTCGAAGTCCCGCCCGTAGTGGCCGTACAGACTGTGACTGGCGCTCCGCAGACCGCTCGGCCACTGCGCCCGGCATTGGGGAACCGACGGACATTCAGTCGCCAATGTAGTGGTGCACCGTCTTGCTGGAAAATGATATTTGGTTGTAGGTCATTCAATTATGGGGCCATATATTCGGTCAGAAGTTCAAGGTAAACATCTGTAGTAACTGTTGAGTCATTGAAGAGAAAATGGACCTGTTATTCGGTAGCACATGATTGCAGAACACACATTCACTTTTGGAATATCCCGGTGAGACTCCCTAGACCCATGGAGGTGTACAGAGCCGCAGATTCTCTCTTTGTGCATTTTTAATGACCTAAAAAGATGAAACGTTGCGTCGTCTCTGAAAAATGCTTCATCCTCCGAAATGCGTTCCAACATGTTGAGTGCAAACTCTGTCCGTTTTTGCTTGTCATTTGGCTCCAGTATCTCTACAGCCGTAGGTTCTTATGCACAGTTAAACATGGTAGTTGCAATTGCCTGGAAGCAGTGCGGGTGAGCTTCGTAGTTGAACGAGTTCTAAGCGCTGTTAATATTTTCCTCGGATATTCTTGGTCACCCGCTCCTCCCTTTATCCAACACTGTCACTGTCGTCATAGATTATTTGTGCCATGCACGAATTGAAGGGCGCAATGGTGGATCTCTTCCATACTTAGTTCTGAAATTTCGTTCAGTTTGAATATCCGATTTTGTCTCAATAAACCAGGACACACATTTTGCCATTTCATTGAGGAGTTGCCATTTTCTAGAGATTCAGTTCCTTTCGCCAACAGAGTATCTGAAACACAAAATTTTATTATATATAAAATCTATAGTAAACAGTGATTACAATAAAAGAAATTTTGTTGTAATATTTCAACAGTTGCCATGGTAATAGAATTTTTAAGTTGTAAAGGGACATTCTCGACACCCAATGAATGAGGACGTGAACAAAGAAGCGGAGGTGGAATGGGACATGGAAGATCGACAGAGAGAGGTGAGTACCCGTCCCGGCGTGAAGGACGGGAGAGGGGGGGGGGATGAACGGTGACAGGGGGAGAAGAAATAACAGAAGGATGGAGGCGACGACGAGAAGAAGTAGAACGAGGAGATTGACACAGAAGCGAAGAGGATTTGAACACATAGGAAAAAGAGGAGGAGAAGGAGTAGAGGAAAATTATAATAATTTATTACCCAACGTTGGGTACTAAGCAAAGTTCTTAAGATATATGTTTAGAAAGTGAGAGCATGGTCTTATATATTCCATAAATATAAACCAGGAGTTTTATCTCTTTGTCAGCAGTCGGTTAATTTATAGCCGTATTGCGCGTCAGGAGTATTTACTGAATTTCCTGTGTGGACTTTTGACATTATCTGGGCCATAGCTCGTAGATTCTCGTGGATCGGCGCTCTCGGTTACGACTGACTGAAAAGTCATGGGTCAACACTAGGCGACACGTAGAACTGTGGTTCATTGTCACTTTAATGAATCACTAGAGTCCATTTATCACAAGTCTCATCATTAATAGTTACTACAACCCGGTACGCACATTACACACGTCAATAATCCAATTCACATAGACCGAGTGTGGAATAATCCTAAGCTGACAAAAGTTCTCGAGGTGTACATTTAGCGTGCCACGAATATTAAATATCATTCTTAATCACTGTAGTACCTCTTTCTGCACAAATAACAAAATTCAAATATTCAAATGTTTGTAAATCTATGGGACATAACTGCTGGATAATTAGTCCCTAGCTTACAAACTACTTAAACTATAGTAAAACGTAGCTAAATAATATCGAGTAAATTGATATATAACTTTTTGTTATATTAATTAGTACCTCACCTTCAAATTTAGTGAAGTAGGTTCGTCAATAATAATTTCGGAATAAACGGTAATTAAACCGAAACTAATGATGCTACAATATTACTAACATTAATTGTGGTACATAATAATACCTACGTTAATATTACACAGATAAAATTTAATTAGTCTTATCAGAAATACTAATGAGCCTAATATATGACCTAAAAAAACGCCTCTTGCATGAACTATTTAATATTTGCTAATTAAAGAAATCTCTGCAACGCCAAATTTTAGAAAATGACTTCACCTACACATATTAGGAAAAAATAACAAAAGTTTTGGAAAAGAAAATGAAAATAGACTAATTACATTCGTATCTATTATTATGCGACACTGGTATCGGGAGATACAGTATTGCAAGCAGATGAGAGTAAATCAAAACATGCTTAGTTACAGACCGTGTGCTCATGGGAGATATAACAGTCGCCTATTATATTTTCTTTTATTCCCTTTTGAAATATGAAGCTGTCTTGAACCAGATAAATTTAGCAGTTGTGTGCACCCTATGAATTTCCACCATGACAATGCCTTTTCGTTTCAAGTAACTGTAATGTGTTTTGATCTCTATAATGTACAGTGAAATTAATGATGAAAGGTACGTAACTAAAATTACACAAATGTACTAGAACTAATACCACTGAAGTGAAACAACAGTGCACAGGAAACTATGAGCAATTTAAAAGATAAACAAATTAACACGAATAGCATGCTACTGAATAGACAAAGGAATTAACGTAAATAACTCATATTCCGTAAATTACGAGGCCCCAATCGCACAGTTTCTTCAACCACAGTAATAAGAAATATAAAACTGCAATGAAATGTTAAGGTAAAAGAGAAAATATCTTGCTCAAGACAGCAGATGCTTGCCAGACTGCTGTTGCTAGGCAACGGCGTTAGCTGTGCAGAATGTCCACGTGGTCTACGGCGTCATCCGACGCACTGGGCGGCCGTTCCCGTCGGAGGTTCGCGTCCTCGCTCTAGCATGTCTGTCTGTGTGTGTATGTGTGTGTGTGTGTGTTGTCCTTAATGTAAGTTTTATTAAGTAGTTTGTAAGTCTAGGGACTGAAGACCATAATAGTTCAGTCTAATAGCTTTAGAAACTTGAACATTTTGCAAAAGGCGTTACTTCACCTTCCTCTTACTGTAGAAAAACTGAAAAACTACTTTCGTGCAGCGCATCAGTTACATTTGGCAGGTACGATGTTGTCATCCACAGTGACACGTCATGATTATGTTTACATAATTTGGTTCTTAGTGCAGTAGCACAGAGACGACGTAAGAAGGGGGGACAACACAAACACACACAAGCACACACACACACACACACGCACACAAACATATGCCCTAGGGAGGACTCTAACCTCTGGCGGGAATGCAGATTTAAACACATTGAGTGCGAAATAGGAGAAACAAAGTAAAGGTAGGGAGTATCATGTACTTAGGATGTAATTTCTCACAGGTCGGAAACAAGGTGGAAGAACTGGAATCAAGTTGTAGCAAAATCTAACGCAGTGAGTGCTCAGCTACGATCTACTCTCTTCTGCAAAAAGCAAGTCTGTACCAAGAATAGGTTAGCACTGCACCGCTGTTTCATTCGGCCAAATTTGTCGTATGGGAGCGAAAGCTGGGTAGATATGGGGTATTGTATTAATAAGGTTTAGGCTAGACGTATAAAAGGAACAAGGATGATTGTAGGTATTGATAGATGAGAACAATGTCAGGAGGATGTCCATAATGAGAAAATCAAAGAAAAACTGGGACTACACACCAAAGGTAAAGCAGTTAGATGCACAGGCGTAGATGGTGGGTCTTGTTATACGCATGAAAGAAGCATGGTTACCTAAAAAACTCATTTGTTCGCCAGTAGAGGGTCAGAGGAATCGAGGTAGACCGAGCAGGAAGTACTTAGTTTTCGTCAATGATTTTGAAGTAACAAGCTTAAAATCAAAGGATCCATCAATGTTACCATTGGACAGGGGATCATGGAGGAATTTTATCACGCCAATTATGCTGCACACAGATCTCTGAAAGGCATAACCAGTTTCTAATTATGTTGATGGTGATGATATTGACTCGTACCTTTCTGGCTGTCTGCACATATTTATGAGCAGGTAGTCTTAATATATCGTTAGTTTCGTAGCCGTTTCTGTCACGCATAAAGCTATGCAAAAGGATACAAGATTTTACACTGTCCACAGAATAGTCTGCAACCACGTTCAAAGGTCTTTGAAAAATCAATGGTTGATTAGTTTTCCGAAGACAGCAATTCGAATTGTTCTTCCACTGTAAAGAATCATTTCGTCGCACATGTATTTCATAGAGTATTGATACAATCATTTGAATGTTCATTACGGACCTATTGAAATACGACGTAGGATGCCATACATTCGTTCCGTTTTGAATTAATTAGATTAATACACTGTAATGTTTTCTGTTTAAACGACAGTATACTGAAAATCATGTGCTATCGCACTGGTAGTGTGTTGAGAAACTGGGAGGGAGTAATATGCAGAGAGCTACAGCGCTGTGCCATGAGCAACAGCCGCCGGACATACGTGAAACTAATGCGGCGACATGCCGTGTACATGGTCCAGTACAGACGGGCGCCGGACAACTGTGAAATGGGCCTTAGTATAATGCGGGCAACGGGCAAGACAAGCAGTCTAGCGGTACAGTCTGCAGTAGCATGCATTTACTGTATTTGTCTAGTACAGCCACCAAAATTTTACCTAAGTGGCGAGCGCTATTGATAAATATATTACGACATTTGATTCATTTGAGCGAATCATTTGAAATCTATACGTTGATCAGTTATAGAAACAGAATTATATACAGAATATTTGTGAAATAAGAACTATAATGATTTTGAGATTGTATGCGACAATATTGTATCACCGGCAGTTTTACGTTTTGTTTTATTATTATATTGAAACTGTTTTAGACTGTTGAGTTGGTTTACGTTATAGGGGGCGATCCAATTATGACATTGTAGAAAGATATAAAAAAGCCAAGTTCGCTGATCATCAATTTTTATTTACGACGACCGGTTTCGCTGAACTATGTCAGCATCATCTGGTTAAATAAAATATCTTACAAGGCCATAATCTTGTAATGTCAATCAGTTGTTATATAACAATTTACAGTGCATAGGTAAACTATGTCATTATAATGAAACTTAATTATCACAGTCTACTGTGCTGACATAGTTCAGCGAAACCGCTCGTCGTAAATAAAAATTGATGATTAGCGATCTTGGCTTTTTTATATCTTTCTACTATGTTTTAGACTGTGCCTAGAAGGAGAACGCTAACGGGTCGTAGCGAAAGACGCAGGGGTAGGCAAATACAGTATCGCGTACAGGAAGTAAAAGGAATGTGGACATTCAATACGCGAACACAAATACTTAAGTTCATATCAAATATTCAAATGTTTGTGCCGACCGCGGTGGCCGAGGGGACTGAGGCGCTTCAGTCACGGTCTGCACGGCCACTACGGTCGGGGGTTCGAATCCCCCCTCGGGCATGGATATTTGTGCCGTCCTTAGTATTAGCTAGTTCATAAGTAGTTTGTAAGCTTAGGGACTGATGACCCCGTAGTTAAGTCCCATAAGTTCTACAAACATATGAACATTTTTGAACAAATGTTTGTAAACTTATGGGACTTATTGCGGGGTCATCAGTCCCTAAACTTACAAACTACTTATGAACTACCTAACACTAAAGACGGCACAAACATCCCTGCCCCCGACGGGGAACGGCCTCGTGCATCGTAGCATAGGGCCTCAATGTGCGTGGCGTTCCGCCGCGACAACACTTAAGTATTCACGTTTAATATTAATTATTCAAGGAAGCCAAAGATATATACATAATTCCGAAGGGGCTTTGTTGTAGATGGGTACAAAAAAAATCTTCTTTGCAGGCAGTTTTTAAGAATGTTTAAAGGAAGTAGAAGTAACTTTGGAAAGACAGTTTGACAAATTAGGCCACAGGTGATACTAGTATATATAATTGAGGCGAAGACGAACGTCGATTCCTTCTTGAGTGCGGCTGCCCACTATGCCCCGAGTCTTATGGAAATCAGTGATATGCCTCGAGTAATGACTGATAATTGCAAGGGGCACGACGTTATTGGTGTGTGGATAAGTTGAGAATTTCGTCTGACGGGAGGCGTACAATGGTAGCTGAGTCGACAATGGTGATCACTATTTCACCAATGGCGTAATGATCGTCGCGACTGTCTAGTGAACTGGATGACCCAGTTTCAAATACCAGCCGGGCATTAATTTTCAACTTTCCCCATTTATTTATTCCAATTCCCACTGTCAGCAAAAGTCGGAAATTCTCTTGTCTATAGATTTATATTCCAAGAACCACAAGCCTGCGAACTGTCTGCTACTTCTACCCTGGTATAACAACCTTTAAGGCAGTAATTTAGTGTTCTACCCCGACAAGAAACAATACATAGGCCCTTCACATTTCATGCATTTCTATTACAAACGGTATGAGATACATGGGGTTCGTGGTAACATGGAATAGCGAAAAGAAAGTAAAATGTCGGAAGAAATTAGGAGATTGTCAGCTGTGATGAGTTTCAATTAACTGTAACTACAGCGGAAAATTGATTCCCCTGATATCCGATATCCTAGTAAGTGAACCCAGACTTTTCTAGCAGCATAATTTACCCCTTTCTGTGCTGTAGATCGCCGTCACATGAGGACTTACTTGCACCGTAAAGTAACTAGGAGTTCACTAATACAAAAAGGTATGCCTAAGAGAAATTTGTGTAATGTTAAAATTACGGAGATTTTTGTGTGATATTCATTATGACTTTAATAGATCATAGTTTGTTTTGCAATACAGTGTGTTAATGATGAAAAAATCTCAGGAAAAGAATTTGATACGATGAATTAAGCAATTATGAAAAATTCGAAAAACATTACTTCTTTACAAACTGTCTATAGAGTGGGACCCTTTTTATTGAGCGTAATTTGCTTCTTAGTCCTGCCTGAAGTGCCAAATACTCGTTAAAGAAGTATTATTTTCACTTAAATATAGGATATACGAGGCGCGTCCAGAAAGTAAGTTCCGTTTGGTAATAAAATGAAATTGCACACAGATACAGAAAAAATTTTTATTGCACAAAATTCTTCAACTCTTGAACTGCGTTTCCACATAACTGCAGAAATTTAGTAGGCACTTGTCATAGCATGCCACAAGTTTTTGCATTCATCCTTCACAGAAGGTTTCCACCTGTGTATTCAAACATATGGTAACAGCTCTTTATCATCGTTGAAGTGTTGGCCACCAAGGGCAGATTTTAGGTGTAAGAAGAGATGAAAGTCGCTAGGAGAGAGGTCCGAGCTGTATGGAGGATGATCAAACAGGTCCCATTGAAATTTCCGTAAGAATTGTTTGGTCACATTCGGTGTGTGAGGTCAGGCATTATCGTGAAAAAAAAAATCTTTTGACAGTAATCCTCTTCTTACATCTAAAATCTGTCCTTGGTGGACAACACTTCAACGATTATGACGACCCGAAAGAAAATCTTATCACATGGTTGAATACACAGGCGGAAACATTCTATGAAAAAGGCACACAAAACCTTGTGCCATGCTATGACAATTGCCTACAAAATTTCGGAAGCTATGTAGAAAAGTAGTTTAACAGTTGTAGATTTTTGTACAATCAATATTTTTTCTGCATCTGTACCCGTTCGCTTAATATAACCAAACGGAACTTACTTTCTGGACGCGCCTCGTATATTCCATTCCGAGAAATATGTGAAATACCTTCGTCCAACAATTTTAAAAGAAAGTAGATAAAAATTTATTTCATTTGAGATAACACTATTTTCTTATGATTAGTGATGGGGGAAGAGGGGTCGAAACAATATTTTCTTTGGAAAGGGGTCGCCAAAATATTTTTACTTAGAAGGGGGTCAATATATATATATATATATATATATATATATATATATATGTGTGTGTGTGTGTGTGTGTGTGTGTGTGTGTGTGTAGTTTTGATTCCTGCGTAATGTTTTGGGTATGTGCCTGCCTATTACAATGGACCACCTCTCCTAACGGTCGGCAATCTCCGTCAGTCAACAGAAGAGGTCGGCTTATACGCTTTCGTGTTGTACGTGTCCTATCACGTTTCCACTTCACTATCATATCAGATATAGTGAACCTAGGGGTGTATAGCAGTGTGGAAATTTCGCGTTCAGATTTCTGACAGAAGTTATTCCCAATCACCTACATGATTCTCCTGTTTCACGACGTCTTATGACTACGGAGGTCGATGGTACGGAGTATCTGGCAGTATGTGGCAGCACAATACACGTGATATTGGGGTGTCCGGATACATTTGATGAAATTGTGGATAAAAGTGTGCCGGACATTGCGTGTCTTTTAAAGGTAATTCATGAGATTCGAGCAGGAGATGAAGATCATTGGAATTGTTTCGTCAGATACATGAAAATCACTATGTAATGCCTCCAGTTATTACTCTCCCTACTCGTGATGCCATCAACAACATCCACATGCCTCTGTGGACACGCGCTTTCAAGAAGGCTTCGCTGTATGTTGTGGTTTGATGGACACTCAGTTGGTTAGGCCTTTTGTGTTACCGCATCGTCTTATCCTGTTATCTACACATTGTCCAAAATAAGGTTCCAGTATTATTAGAGGAGATTTATTTTGCTGCAAAAATGCGCCTGTTCCTCCAGCATGACGGGACTTGTGCGCAGCGTCGTCATAAGGTGATACGTAATTTAAAGGTTACATTGGTTAGAACATTGATTGACAGATATGGACACGTTTCTTGCGCACCAATATCCTCACGCATTCTCTCTTTGGATTTTTGCCTCTGGGTATGGTTGAAAAGCGAAGTCAACAAAGAAACGCTAAACACAAGAGGCGATGTCATCGTTTGTATTGTGAATAGTGCATCTCTCATAAAAGACGGCAGAGTCGATCTCAGAAGAACTTTACTTGATATCAGGTGAAGTGAAAAGAGCATTGAAGCTGGTGATGGAATTTTTAAAATCAACTTTGAATGTACCGATTTGCTTTTGCTTTAGGTTTGTTTGAGTTACATACTAACAACTGCCTATCTGTCCTCAATGAAATTTCGTCAGAAGTTATATGGATTTTTTTTCGCGATTCACCTATATTACTAGCTCCTAAAATATTCACTATTCTTCCTGAAACACACTATATATGAATATAGCTTAGGCAATAATTTGGTTTTGCATGGTCTGATGGTTTGCGTAGTGGCAGAAAACAACGCAAAATTATTTCAGATGATTGTATGCAGTACTAGTACCAATGGACTGTACTTAGTTAACATAAATGACAATCCAATGAAACGTTACGAGCCCATAAAGAAATTGTGTTGGGTTCCAGCATTTAGGTATTTCATGCAGTCTTTTACTTAAGAGTCAAATTTCGTAATATAAATGAAACAGTGATAATTTGAACCAATCTTAGACAGTGGTCTGTATTTGCTTAACTAAAGAAATATTTTTAACTGGTTTGGTCTATCTCAAGCAAACGCTGTACATCTTATTCTTACTATCCACTCATCTATTATTTATCTATGTATTGGGACAGGGCTACACAGCAAGACAATTTTAGAATTTTGGGTCGCAGTTTCTGCTGAATATACAGCGAACGATTAAAAATGTTTATGTCCTGCACCTATAATAACAACAAAAATAAATGAAATGAAATATAATATCGGACTTTTATTTTCATCACCAGCATCTTAATCATCAAATCCGCTTGACTACAAACTACTGAAGATTCTTTGAGTTTTATCTGCAAGTGATGAGCTGGCAGTGTTCACCCATTTGCCCAGTTTGAGAATCACAGACACGACTTAGGAATTTCCTTCCCAAAAGATTAATAGCTATTACTTAGCTGAGGAATTCCACCTGCCCATGTTGCTGGTTTTGATCCGCCCCGGAAGATTTCATTCTGCCCGGTACCTACCATATCTGGAGGGCGTTCCCCTATCCGCCACCCGGGGAGGTGCCCTATGGGAGTCCAGCAAACTCCACACGGTAAACTTCATTATTAAAAACCACAAATACATCCGTCAGGTACAAAAAAGAAATACACACGTGAATACAAATGCCGATATTAGGAGAGAAATTGGCGTTTATCGTGTTACACGTAAAACGAATACCAATACAAAGCACAGACACAAACCCATACAACACAAGAATGAAATGTACAGTTACAAGCCAAGTAGTTTGCTACAAAGGTGCATACGAACACAAAAATATTGGCATAGAAATGGCTGTTGAACCAATTACACGTAAAAGAAATACAGCTTCAAAACATACACACTAATACAGACAGCTAGGAAGAAAATATACTTTTTCACAGAGTAGCTTAAGAACATCGAAATGTAGTTGCAAATATTGACACACACATAGATCAGAATTTTTGTATGTAGAGAACACACATATTCAGAGACACAGAGAAATGTTCTCGTACCCAAGTGGGGGGGGGGGTAAAAGAAATTAAATTTTACAACTTCTAGGTACAAAAAGGATCCGTAACTGAAACACCAGAAGAACGTTTTCATCCGCGTAGCTGATACAACTTGCCGATATACCGTATTCGCTGTTCGGCTGAGTTCTCTTGTAGCGACGGGAGAGCTTTTCAGAAGTTTCGGAGGTGCTCCTTGCTAGAACATTGGTCAGATCACAACCCACAAAGTAACGGGAAGATTCATGTCCGAACTTCCCGAAGGTGGCTGTCTTTCACGCGGTTCGTACAGCGGGCCGATTTAGCGTATTTCAAGTTCGGTGACTCATCGTGTGCGATCGGCAGAGTTCTTCAGATGTTTCCCCGACGCATTTTCCTGAAACGTCGATCGCACGAACTAAGACGTCATACATTGGAGTCATGTGTTTTTCAGTGTTCTCATTTTAAAAGAAACATTAAAAGAAGTTTTCCAGCACCTACCAAACAAAGGTACTGTCTTATTCCGTACTAGATCGAAGGAACGTCGCCGAAACTCCCGAGCGATGGGAGTTTATATATATAAAATCTACGAAGTACTTCGACGTCTTTTCTTCATACTTGGTGGAATTCATAGAGCAAAGATAACATAGACTGCGCGCATCCCTATATCTGCCATGTTATGGTTTGAAACTAACATCTAAAATTTCCCCGAGTCTCTTGACTGAGTTTTCATCATTATGAGCAACATGTTCTTACATATTTTATAAGTGAAATCGTTGGTTTTAACATGAAAACGAATTGTTGTATTCGTATTACACATGTAGTAGTCAAGGGAACGCAATTTCTTCATAATACTAATATGAATGTGGCGATTATCGTTTTTACATGTGCCCAGATGAAAGGTATTGTCAGTTATTTTTATAAGCAACAGAATTACACATCCTCAGTGTCTGTGTTGCACTAAAAAAAACTTTTACTCTTTGCAACTTATGAATGCTAATATCGATTGAATGTTTATGCAAGCTGCTTTTGACCGAGTCTTTGTCAGCAAGTAAGTCTTTAATAGTACAAATATTTTTGAATAACGTTATACAAAGCTAAAAATGGAAACTCTTCATTATACCGATAAAACCACATCATCGCCTGTGGAAAATATTACAGTATAAACGGCAGTATTGTGTTAAAAACGGGATGCAAACACGCGGCAAAAATAATACACGTATATTGTTGACCAATCGTAAGAGAACTGATGCCACTTGTCAAATTGACATTTGATCTTCTACTTCTGTGTCAACTACAAACTAAAACACAGTGTTACAAAGACATTATTTTTCTTAAACTCTACAGTTCTACTGCTTGTAAAAAGAACAGTCAATACGTTTCATATAAGCACTTGTAAAAACTGTAGCCGTCGAATTAACATTTGCAGTTGATTCGAACTAACGTCATCTCACTACTAATAGTATGAAAAGAACACGGTAAGACGTTTTATTGCTAAAATAAACGGTTAATTTCGACTGTAAAGTATAAGAACTAAACTCAGCTCCACTTCAGATTACTCGTAATGATGAAATCGGTTTCCTGCCTCGAGTCAGGTGACGTAAATGTCTATTTCAGTATAATGACGTCACGCGCAGTTGTGTTATCTTTGGTCTGTGTTGAAGTATCTGGAGAATTTAGGTAAATGTGGTACACGTGTGAAGAAGACCACGTAGAAAACACTTGTGCCACCCCTTTTTTGGCTACTGCTCAAGTGAGTGGGATCAATAACGGAACTGATTAAAGGAACATATATAAGCAATGCAGAGGCGCCTTGTTTGGTTGTAACTTGTACGTTCGATCAAAACGCGCATGTGACAAAAGTGCTTCGGTAACATGTATGAGACTCTCTGGAATGAAGGCGACTTTCTTTTTGGCAAAACGCTATTGAGGAAATTTATGGAATCGGAATTTAAGGGTGACTACATAACGATTCTACCGCCACCAACCTATATTTTGCGTTAGGACCACAAAGATGAGAGAAATTATGGCTCGTAAAGAGTAGTTTAACAGGAAAGGAAATGAGTAGTATACTAATGGTACGAGGTACAGCCCGCAACACCGTGTGGTAGGTTGTGGAGAATGTTTGTAGATGTAGATGCAGATGTAAATTTACCATAATGACAATGGGATTGCCGCGGCAGAGTGGCCTAGCGCCCTAAGGTGCCTTGCTGCGGAGAGCACGGGTGCTCACCATCGGAAGTTCGAGTCCTCCGTGGACCATTGGTGCGAGTATTGTTCTTAGGTTAATTTAAGATTGTTTAAGATGTTTTTAAGTCTAAGGACTGATGACCACAGCACTTTGGTCAAATACGTTTACTAACATTTGACAACGGGAAAAGTAAAGTTACTATACATGTGCTACTGGTTGCTGCTTTTTAAAAAAAAGACAAATTCTAATGAGATTTCTTTGGTGGACAGGATACTATACCAGATTGAGTATTATACGATTGACGTATCACTGTTCTCAGTAATAAAGTCGAATATTGGCGAGGTACGCAACTATTTACAGTATTCGCAACATTCGTAAACACCTAAAAGCAACTTACTTAATATCGAAGAACGTATCTGGCGTTAAATGTCGTTGTACGTTTTCATTTTGTATTGTTGTGGTGTTATTTGAATAACATCACTGTAAGTCGTCGTAACAATGTTAAAGGGCAACGGTTATATTTAGGTTCCTTATTGGTGTTTTTCCTTCGTCTCCGGCGACAAGAACAATGGTGACTGCAGAATGGCTGAGTTGGCGTTTAGTTTGTTTGCTTTAAGTACACAATCAGCGCAATCGGTTTCTCTCAGAAGCACAATAGGACAGAGTTCTACCCTTGCGACCAGGCATTCACTTCGCTTTGCAGGTTGTCAATTATTTTAACGTAATTCACTTCGCAGCGTACACTTTGTACACAAAAGTAAGGTGGGATAATACTGGGGTAAAGCGAGGTACATGGAAGTGCTTTCTGCCAGTGAGAACAATTAGCTCTTTTGAAAAGCTTGAACGGCATGACATAAATGGTATCTTATATCAATAAGTGGACACGAAAATTGAAGACCGATTTTTAATATTAAGTTTTCAAAGAAGCCGAAGTAACTCGTGTAATTGATGTGCACAATATAAAATGTTGTACGTACCTATTAATAGTGATTACAGGACGTAAATGTCTTCATAACTCTAACGTTGTAACCTTTCAGCAAGTGACATGATAACAATAACTAACCCATTAGCTGCTATGTAATATTATTTATTTTATTTTCAGCTTAAACTGTCATTATCAAATGACCTGCGGAACAACATGGGTGGCGTTTAAGGAATGGCCGTGCGCTCTAAGGCACCTTTCTGCAGAGTGCACGACTCCTCCCTGTCGGAGGATCGAGTACTCCCTCGGGCATGAATATGTGTTTGTATGGTGTCCTTAACGTTAAATTAATTTAACTATTTGGTAAGTCTAGGGACTGATGACAACTGCAATCTGATCCCATAGCTTTATAACTATCTGAACATTTTTGTCATCTGCACACAACATTTCCGCGGTCTATCTGGCCCCCATCATCAGGTGAGAATAGTCATTACTCTCTCGCCATTACTGATCCAAACTGTGAACGACGGAATCCTTAAAATGTACCCTGAGAACTTACGACAAGAGCTGCAGAAGGTAGAGCGATTCCAAGTGCTTTTGAGTTTACTTATAACAGCTGAAGACACGATTTGGTCTGGGAAGTTCCAGTCACATGCTGGAAAAATGTCTGTCAAGATATATCTGATTTAAAAGAAAAATTAGATTAAATGTATCTTCTGTCGTCCAGATACCATTAAAGTATTTCTTGTCTCAGTTAAACGGGTATTTATATTCGACGAAGCCTCACGTTTACAAAATAACAGGCAAATGCGGTAAAATGTACATTGTCCAAACCATTCGTACCGTCAATAACAGATGTGTTGAACATATTCGCACGATAATAGTAGCGTGACAAATCCGCAGTGGCCGAACACTGTCTTGCAGATAACATATCATGCTACACGATGACACACAAGTGGTTTTGAATGCCTCGCATAACTGGGATTTTGTTTTAAAAGCGTCTGTCGATATCAGTCTAACATTGAATTTCATTAACCGTGATAATGCATACCCACTAAGTAAAACTTACAAAATAGTGTTATCAGATATTTAAAAACATTTGAATCTGACGACTGTAGCAATAATTTTAGCCATATATCGTTTTTATACATTATTCACCCTCAGACTAACATATACAGTCACGACATTCCCGATGAATTTTACATCACAACAGCAGCGTTTCCCGCTGAATTGTGTTGTAATTACACCACTACAGTAACGTTCCAAGAGGCCGGTAAAGTACATTTTCGAAACCTATGTCGGATTATCGTGAATAGTTTAGTTTAAATTGATATTAATTTACTTTTAATAATAGGAGAGGTATGTCGTGCTATAAAAATTGGTGAAAACTACAAACCTTCATTAGGTTTCCTAGAAACCATTGGAAGGTATGAAAACGTACATTGCTCGACAGTTTAAGTAATATTCTATTTGAATCTAAGATTTTTTTAATGATTTAATTTTCTATTAAGAACAAAGAAATGGCTAGTATACAAAGAAAGCCATGACCTTTAGCAGAAAGAGATCAGTTTTCTTCTCAGAACCATGTAAGTTTCTTCATTGCAATTCCAGTCAAATTAGTGTGTAGAACATAACAAACTAATATGAAATGCAATACCTACATTATTGTTTGTACCAGACCTGTCACCATGGCTCTATCTGAATAAAAAAATTAAAATAAAAAAACTAAAATAAAAACAATTAAAAAATAATAAAAAACACAAAATTTGGAAAGCAAAGGGATAAACCCTTTCCCAACAACCAGTCCACAATTGTTGCTACAGCTAGAAACAGCAATAATCTTCAAGACATTCGATTTATATGCAAAATTAATTACACTGATACGCATAAGCGTTTAAACGAAAGACGAGTGGTGTAAAAATGTTCTAATCATTAGACTCCATACAGATTTGTAACGTAAGAAAGTCCTTCCATGTAAGAACAGACTGTAAAAGAAATTTTGGTTTCTTGTTTGTTTATATTCTAATACTTTCAGCGGAATAAGCTGCAAATATATACATATTCGTGAATATTGTCTCACGAATCTGTGAAATTCGGCTGTTTTTACATTTATTTCACGATTCTCTACGTCTCTCAATATTATAATAGTGATCGGAACGCAAAAGGTAGACCTTATTTGGTTAAGTACACAGAAAAGTTATTATTAACAAATATAAGTACAAAGCGCCTTGCCCACCACCATCAGTGAGATTGTCGCACCGTCAGTTGGTAACAATTTTCACAGCAGTGAGTGTCGCGACTGTGTATGTTAGACTAAGATTGACCACTGGTCGTGGTGAAATTCTTTTGCACCAGGGGGCAACAACACAGGGCAACAGGGGGCGGTAAGTGAATGCATAGTTAACGCTTGCGCTTTTATATTTCCGCTGCATATAAAGATCCCACTCACGCCGAGGGCAACATAGTATTCCTAATGTGACGAAGGCGAGTAGGTGGAGCGAGGTAATATTCTTTGCGGATGAGAGTTCGATTAGGCTGAAGACGCAACAAGTGTCTGAAGACCTGGTGATGACTGCAAATTTTGACATTGACAGATTAACGCTCGCGGTCATTCAGCTGACTATTGTCGCTTCACGGACCCTTGTTATGTGCCATGCTAGCTAGTTTTAAGCACTAATATCGCGAGTTGTTACACTTAATCGCTAGTGACGTTACTATAGTTACGTAGTAGAAAGCCATAGAGGAACGATTTGATGTTTGGTAAACGGAGTGTATCACCTGACAGGTGTATTCAAACCGGAAAGAACTGTTCAGTTTTGAACTCCTTATCTTTGATTTCGTCTTTGTATGGCCAACTAACATATCAAACGTTCTTCTGTCTTTTCTAGTGACAGAATGTTAACAAAGAACGAAATAAAATGATCCATTAAAAATTGACGGAAAATGTATTCGTCATATCAGAAAGTAGCGTGTCCTAAATCGTGGTTTCATACAATATCAGTGGAAGGGACAGTTGAACCACCCTATATGTTCTATTTCAATAATACCGACCAATTAATTTATATTCTACTGAACTCATGGTGTAGCGTCTTTTAATAATTCTATGGTATTACGCAAAAGGACAACGCCACATGGTATGAGGTAAGAGGAGAAAATGAAAGAGACTGAGTCCTGGCGAAGAAAAAGTACACAGATTTTGAAAAAGAAGTTACGTTATTTAAATGACTTCTAACACCAACCCTAAAGCTTTCTCCTGCATGAAATTGAATTTCAGTCTGTTCCTGCAATTTCAATTCCCGTATCTTGTTCGCTTAAACTTTTTTACATTTTTCATCTCAACTTTATGAATACTTGATAAATATACTGTAAACCTACCCGACCTTGTTTACTTTCTTCCTGCTAACATCAATATGTACAGAATTTATTCACTCGTAACTTTAACCTGTATATTCATTTGCTACAGAAGATCTCAAAGTTTCCCATTTCATCACTGCACCAATATTTTATCTGTACAAAATGCTAAAACCGGTACTTATACAATACGTTAATGTACCTATAATTTCGTAATTTACGTTACTGGCTAACACTTCAAGTGGCTACATTGGTCTGAAAATTCACTGTTCCGCGGTTTCATTTGTTACTGTAGTTAGTTATTTGTTTGTCCCTCTCCAAAGAATGATTTAATTTTCGGTAAAATTTTGAGGAATAAAGTACATTTAGGTGAATAAAAGTATTAAATAACTCGTAAAGTAATTTTTATGTAAATCTGATGGCTCGTTTGATATTTATATTCCTTCCAACATTTATGAATACAGAATCACCTTTATTCATAGCTAACAGCATTGATGAATACGCCGAATTTCGTTTTATTCATTTCTAAACGGTACTTTCGTTATGGTCCTCAGTGCAAAGAATGGTTTCAGGCACGTCTCCACGCTATTATACCCTGTGCAAGCATAATGACAGCAACATTCATCCTTTTAAACTTTATTACTGTATTGTATCTCGGCGTCTGCGATTTTTACCCTACACTCCCCCCTCTCGCCCCCCCCCCTCTCCCCGAATGTTAAAGTGGCGATTTCTTGATGTCTTAGAATTTGTCCCAGTAATTTCTCTCTTCCAGAAATTTATTACCTTCCCACTTCTTTTCAGAACCTTCTCATTTGTTACAACATCTTCCAAAGTAGTCTTCAGGATTTCACATAAAACAAATTTTGAAAGCTTCTATCATATTTTTTCAACTCCTCATCATCTACGTTTCCGCCCCGTACACTGCTACAGTAGCGACAAATGCCTTCAAAATAAGTCTTCCGAAAAATTAGTTTAATGTTCGATCTCAACGAACTTCTCTGTTCTTTCCATAGCCATTCCGATATTTATTTCTTCTCAACTTCGACCATCATATTTTATTTTATTAACCACACAACAAAACGTTTATTGCCTCACGTCCCAATATAATTCCTTCAGCATTCTCCGATTCTCTAAGACGACACACCATCACGCCTGTTTTGCTCTTGTTAATGTTCATTTCACATACCATTTTCAGTACATAGTCTATTCCGTTCAACTGATGTTCAAGGTCCTTCGCTATCTGCGACAGAATTACAGTGTCATTGGCAAGAACTTAAGTTTCATCGCCGCACTTTCTTCACTTCACAGCTTGCTTATTTAACAGTTTGAATGACGCTGGGGAAAGGAAATGACCTGTCATACTCCTTTCTCAACAACTGTGCCCCTCTCGAGCCATGCTGTTATAACTGCAGTCTGGTTTGTATAGAAGTTACTATAGCTTTTCGCATTTTATTCCTGCTACCCTCAGTATTTTAAAGACTGTATTCCAATCAACATTTTTTATTAATAATTTATCAAACGATTATCCTCTGTAGACTTCCTCTACTTTGCAAAACGAATGTCCACATTTAGCAAGAGATAATTACTAACTCTTTTATTTGTTTATTTACCCAGACATACATGCAATTCCATTACGCAGCTCATGCCTTATGTTGAAGCAGAAGAAAACAACTACTCCTTTTAACAAAGAAGAAATCACAAATTAACGTAGGACAATGGCACTGCCTGAATACATTTGCTGTAGGAAAACAGTTATAGTACATGTCATGTAAGAAACTGATTGAGATAAGCCAGCAAGAAACAAAGAAACAGTAAAACTTTTCATAATTCAGAACCCATAGATTCGATTTTAAAATGCTTAATTAAAATGCAGTCAATAAGCAGCTTCTAAAAATTTTGAAGTCGTAATTTTAGCAATACCCCCAATGGTCAGTCGGTATTGCAAACCGGAAATACCCACTGGAAAACATCCACACCATGGCGCCTTAGAGCTCTCCAGTTGAAACGCTATTGTATTTTTGATTTTAAAAGGTTAGTCTGCGTGCTTCTTTTTACAAAGTTTGAGCTAAATCGGCGCGACCCATTCCGCGGTCTCCCCTTTTTAGTCATAAATGTAAAATTGTTGCTATTTTTCATTGTGCATTTAATTTTTAATGTTAAAATATAAACGCACACCTGACAACTAAAGTAAAAAGTAAAAAATATGGCAATTGTTTCTTTTATTGCTTGGAGAAATACCTCAAGAGTCCCAAAGTACACTAAAAGGACACATCTTGTACAATTGGTCGGTTTATGGACAATGGAGTCACTGTTGCTCCAGACTAGTTCACGATTCGTCACGACAAGCAGAGTGTTCCTTTTCCCAACCATTGCATCTGTGGGTTTTCTCCCCGTTCCTGCCAGCGTGCGATAAGAATTAATAAGCTTACGCCAATATTGCGAATGTAGCGTGATTTATTATTAGTTTCGCTTCATTAAAGACCCATATTCAGATCCAAAGCCTTGATTAGTTAAGTAAATTGTACGTCAAGTTGTGGAAGGGTTGGGAGAAGAAACAATGCAAACGATGAGTTAGTTCAAAGGTACCTCTCTTACTTTTTCTTCATTCGGCTACCGCTTTTTTGTTACCATAGATGACAAATAACGGAATGTGGTTGTGACGGAAGTGCAGTACTCACAAGTTGCCTAGCTGGTTCCACCGCACTGACTGAAATAGACAGTCTCTAAATACAACCAACTGCTTTCTTCGAAAACTGTCTCTCGTGCGTAGATCGTTGTCTCTTGTTTAGATAACTTAGTAAATAATGAACGAATAAAAGATGAAACCGTTCTTTTGATAGATATGCCACTCGTATTATTATTAACGCACAAGTTGACAAACGGCACAATTTTTCACATTCACACATTCTTTTCACTGTCTAACATGATCAATTACTGTTCATATTTGCTCGGTTAGAATGCACTTTACTAAAGTAGTTACATATGACCTGTCGGAATTTCGAATCCTCCATCGGGCATTGGTGTGTGTGTGTGAGTGTGTGTGTCGTCCTTAGTCTAAGTAGTTTAGAATTCTAGGTTTCTGAAGATTATAGCTGTTTAGCCCAACAGGTTTACTAATGAATATTTTATAAATGAACGATGGAACTAGTCAGAAAGGTCTGTCCTCCAAAGCCTGAGTGAGCAGGCATAGCGACGCTCCTCGGTCTGTAGGCGAACTAATTCGCGACAAATCTCGACCGAACTGTTTCGTCTGCTTTTTCGTTTCTCTTTTGTTCATTAGTTTTAATGATATAATAAGAAACAAGTGAATCATTGAGAAATATTATGGTACCGCGGTGGCCGAGGAGACTGAGATGCTCCAGTCACGGTCTGCACGCCCACTACGGTCAGGGGTTAGAATCCCCCCTCGGGCATGGATATTTGTGCCGTCCTTAGTATAAGGTAGTTGATAAGTAGTTTATAAGTTTAGGGACTGATGACCCCGTAGTTAAGTCCCATAAGCTTTTTGAACATTTGAATTTGAGAAGTATTTCTATTTTTTACGAATCAGGAATTGCGTTTTGGTGCGTAGCCTCCACATGTACTGGCCGATCAAAACCCAGCACTAGAATTCTGTGATTCTTCACGAGAATAGTAACGACTCCACCATATTTTAATGATTCCTGACAAGCTTCTGTATCATATGCATACATCCAGTGGCGTATGTAGAGAGGGTAGCGGGCCTTGCCACCCTCCCCCTCCCCCCCTCAAATAATGAATGTGAAGAAAAAAAATTTGAGCACGGTGTCTGAATTATTTCAATGAATGATGCATGAAGGCATCACCGTGGTAGATAGTCATATATCCCAGTGTTGATGATGGAAGTGGGGTGCTACTGTTTCAAATTCTTCCCGATTTTTTATTGCTATATTTATTATTATTTATGTCAACAATAAAACAGCTTGGTTTCATCAATGTAAAAGGAGCTTCAGCACGAAAAATATAATGGGGTGTCTACTTAAAATTATTCAACATATCTTTACATTAATCTCCCCACCCTTCGCCCGTATGTTATATTCGCCGACTTGCTGTAAGGAAAATGAATAAGATGGCAGTAAGCTAGAAACTGACATCAACCATTTATACATAGTATTAGTGTTAGTAATGTCATACTCGCGGGTTCATTAGATATGATTCATATCTACAGATCTGAAGTAAAATGTTTCCATTGTTTACGTAAATTATCGTTTATCAGTTATACATAGATCCATTGGTGGTATTGTAATTTTTAAATGTTTATAAAGGAAGGAAGGAAGAAATCTTAGGGTTTAACGTCCCGTCGACAGCGTGTTATTAGAGACGGAGCTTACGCTCGGATTTTCGGGGAAGGATGGGGGAGGAAATTAGCTGTGCCCTTTGAAAGGAACCATCCCGGCATTTGCCTGGAGGGTTTTAGGAAAATCACGGAAAACATAAATCTGGATGCCGGAAGTGGATTTGAACCACCATCCTCCCGAATGCGAATCCAGCTTAATGTTTATAAAAGCGAATACACAGAGCTGCAGTGTTCATACAGACACACTTGTGGGTTGATAAGAACGTAGTCATTGTTAACGCAAAAGTGTGCCAATACGAACACTGGATTGATGTATCACTGGTTAGAGTCACTTACTGTAACCAAAGAGGTTTCTTTACATCTAAAGATGGTTCTTCAGTGGTCCGTAAGTAGGAATACACAAAGCTAGTTGCTCGACCAGTTAGCAGGATTTTATATCGATATATTTTAAAATATAACTGTTAAGTGTTCACTTCGTGACTGACAACTGAGTTTTCACAAACGTTAATTACTGCTGTTTTATAGAATTTTCTTCAGCAATTAGTCGTATTAATTTATCCAAAGATCTAGATTTAGAACACTTTGTGGTCATTATCAATGCTTAAAATAAAACAATTAAAACACGTAAAACATTTCTACCCCCATGTGTTTTAATCGTCTTATTTTAAGCATTAATAATGACCACACAGTGGTCTAAATCAATATCTGTGTTTAATTAATACATACGTGTGATTGTAGAAAAAAATTCTATAAGTCAAATAAACAAGCACAAGTTCCACGACGGAATCGAGCCTAATAATACTACAGCTTTTCATCCTTTAGTTTGCAATTAGTCTTGAAACTAAATAGGACATATCTTAATAAGGGCTAAATTTTGGGTAAGGGTTTGTAGTAAAATTCTTAATATGGTGCCAGAAAACTTCACAAGTTCCCAGAATTTTGACCGAATTTATCTAGTGCCCATTGCTGTTTCCCTCTGCCATAAGCACGTCGCGTAGAAACTTCGCTGTCACAGTAGATATGCAGGCGACTCAGAGAATGTAGACCTGTGGAGGCGTTCCCGTCAGAGCACGGGTATTCCACAGCGACGGCTAGCTCCCGCGAGCAAACGTAGCCTGCGCAGCGAAGCGCGTCAAAACGCGCTGGAGTGGCCGCCCGGTATCTGACGTCAGACCGGGCCGACCACTGTGTGGTTAGCATCGCTGAGTCGACACGCGGCCGCTGCGGGCGATACAAATATTTAACTTTCACGACCCGTGTATTTATGCGCCTGCAAGCACGAGCATGCATTATACATGCAACCACGTGTGTGTGTGTGTGTGTGTGTGTGTGTGTGTGTGTATATGTGCGCTCTCGTATTGGTGTTCGACTGCGTGTGAGTGTGATACCCGTGTGTGACAAACTGTAACGGGAAAGAGAGATAACGAGAGTTAGAAAGGAAGAGAGAGAGAATGAGGGAGGGGAGGAGGAAGAGAGTGAAAGAGAGAGAGGGGGTGAGGCAGAACACGCGACGTATAAATCGTGTGGAAAAGCGTTTGGCCGTTTGGACGCTATTACTCGCCCGTTGTTTACGCTTCGTAAGCACGGATGCGACTCGTCGGGAAACTGCACCTGGTAGCCGACCGAATTTAAGCTGAAGCTAGCGCAGCCGTTCCGTATGACGTCACAAAAGAAGCTACCGTTGTCGTGTCTAGCGAATTACGCGGAGTTACACAAACAAATTTGTGTCTGTTGTTTACTAATGGCCTTTATTCCCTCCGTTGACGTAATAGCTGCGTGACAAAATAGATAATTGTATGAAAGGACCGAATAAACGTTCGTTGGTAGCAGGATTCAGCAGACGTTTAACCGAATGAGGCAATATGCAATACATTTATTTACTAAATTCTGTTTTGTCATGGAACGAGGAACGCGGTGACAGAAGAAACTTACATATTTTAGAATTCGCTTATGTAAACAGAAAAAGGTACATTATAATAATTTAAAAATTGAATCTAAATCGAAATCTACTATTGCAAGACGCGTCTAGCTTAAATGAACGTGTGAGGATAAGTCTAATACACTAATATTGAAGTACAGATTTCTGAGCGTGTCAGCCAAAGATGTTCGTGTTATGTTTCTTTACTAATTATAACGTGGCTGCTATAAAGTATTACAGGAAAACTAAAAGGAAATATGTTTCGATTCTGTACTCGCGTGAGTCTGTTACTTTGTATATTGACATAAATTTCAAATCCAGAGGTAATCTAGTAATTACTTGTCACATACTAACTGATGGAAATTCGTTTGATTAGTTATAGCATGGCGGACTACGTAAATTAGTGTGAAAAATATTTGAATGTGCAGACAGGCTACAGTTCTATACTCAGACTCCTGGGTGGATTTGTGGCCCTCCCTGCGAGCAGCAGGGTTAGGAGCTCTACTCTCCCCTCCCTCCGACGACTTCCATTTCTCCTGTTACCTTGGTTTTAATTCACGTTGCTTCCCTTTTTACATTTTTAGGCTTCTCATTTAGGAGCATACACTGTTCTCCTTTATCTGTCATTAATTAACGGTGATTCTCGATTTGTCGCCAAGTTCCTTGCAGAATCCCGCTTTTTCCATTGGTTTCAGTCCTGTTCTACTTGCTTTTGAACCCCCCATCCCCTTTTAGTTCCTCTATTTTACTGTCGTCACGGGCATCGCCGACCACACTCTGGCTTTTACTCCATACAGAGGTCAAGGGACTGATGACCTAGCTGTTTCGTCCCATCTACCCATCAACCAACCAACCAACTCAGACACAAGAGTTATACATCCAAGTTATATAGAGATCGTGGTCTAATATATCGGTCCTTTCTTACGGTTCTACAAACTAAATCACTGGAGCGATATAAAAACAAATTGGTTATGAGACAGACGCTAGTTGAAAAGTAGTTATTTTTCTTTTTTTTTTCCTTTCCTGAAGAATATTACGTGAAATACGGGTAAATATTTACTCTTAAAGCTTGTTACTGTCTGAAATTTGAAATGTATCACATTTATTAAAATACGTTTAATGTCATGAGGTTAGAATGGAGACGCCCATACGCTGAAAAAGTGAAACTTGCCTCCGCCATATCTCTTAGTCTCTGAGAAGTCTTGGTATTATAGTGCTCACTTTTCATGTCGCTTCAAGCAAGAATATATCGTCCGACAGCTCTGCCATGATGCACACCATTTTAAAAGAGTGAAAATGAATGTTAAAATACGTTTTTAAATATCTGATGATTAGTACTCCTATACGAAAGTATATTTCTTTAAAGTACGTAGTCGTCACTGACGTTCAATTCAATGGATTAGGTTTCACATATTGCGTTTACGGAGAATTATCATTCTATGACTTACCAAGATGGTGGACAGGTTTCAACTAGCGTTTGTGCTCGGAATACACAACACCATCTCCTCTTTAATCTAGGTTTAATTATTGTCATGTTGTAGATTCTACGATTTAACAGAACGTTAACACAATGGACTTGAATTCGGGTAGACAATGGTTCAAATTCACCTCCCGCCATCCAGATTTAGGTTTCTGTGATTTCTCAAAATCATTCCAGGCAAATTCCGCGATTGTTCCTTTTAAAGGACACGGATGATTTCTCTCCTTGTTAACTAAACATTCGGAGCGTGAAATACACCTGTAATAACCTCGCTGTTGACGGTTTGTTAAACACTAAGCTACATCCTTTCAATTAAGTAATGAAACAGTGAGTAAGTCATTATATTGTTGCAATCCAAGTAATCTTGTATATAACAGATGTAAAAAATTTACATTATTTAAAAATTTCACCCACCCACCCACACACACACACACACACACATACACACAAAATTACGCCCAAGGGAGGACTCGAACCTCCGACGGGGAGCAACCACGCACTTCACTGCAAGGTGCCTTAGAGTGTCGGCCATTTCACTATGGCAATATACAATATCTCATTATAAAGAATAAGTACATATTTATGAATATACGAGTGTACATGTAGATATTCGTTAGTAGTTTGTCAAAATCCAATTTTAGTTTCTAAAGCCGTTAAAAGTGTGAATCCATATATTCCGTAGTAGCATAAAATTATACATTGTTATTTTTCCCTAGTGCTAGTCGAAAATGTAGACAGAGAACCAGTCTAAAATCTGTTTAAAGTGCCCTCTGCCACGCACTTAAATGTCAATTATAGAGTAGCAATGTACATGTAGATGTAATATAATATAGCTGCCGGTGAAATATATAAAAATAAGAGAATTCTTATTTAAGAATTAAAGCCTTGCACAAAATTGGTAAGCTATAATTGAACTTTTAAGCAGACAGCAGTTAAGTGCAATGAAACGCGTCAGCCAAACAGACAGAATTTTTAAAAAATATTTCACGTTCATTGGCTGACATTTTCAATTCTTCTCGTCCACACTTGCACAGATGCAATAACACAATAATTGTTGGTGCGTGTAATTTGTGACGATGCCATGTGTGAATTAGCTTCTAGCTGTTACTGGCAGTTCGATGATATCAAAGTTCACGCATAAACGCAGTTAGCGCATTTAATAATTTACATAACGCATTTAACCATAGGTTTGACGCTTGGCACTTGACCTTTGGTTGAGGAGCATGATTTATCCAGTTCCGTTGTAGATAATTTCTGTATTTGAGAAAACCCTGTTTCCAACAGAGTTGCATAAATTTCTTCGGTTGCAATTTTCATGTAATTGGAAGTTTTGTTGTGTTTTCAGAAAAAAAGTATTGGATCCGAGGAATATGATTAATGAGGCTCAATTTTTAAAAATAAACTGGTGGGACTGTATCAGTCATTTATAAACGTCTTAGTGCTATCCAGAAGAAACTGCGAATTATGACAAACTCCTAAAATGAGATTCTGTCTCGGGATGGATATAACATATCATAATTTCTGTCACCACGTCGGCGATTTTATCAACATTTAAGTTCTTTTGTAAATCTCTTAATAATGACAAATTGCGTCAATTACAGCATTTTGATACTGTTTTCGTGGTCATATTCTTTCCCTGATTGGTATTTACACCATGTGTTATCAACGTGAGCCAAAGTGCTCGTTGATTTGTGGATGCAGTATGAAAAAAATATACCCACATTGCTCTCCTCATATGCTCAATGTTTCCTGTATTTGCCTAATTCCACACACATAATACCTTTACTATCTATAAACGTTCTTCATCTGTCCATCTTCCTCCAAGGGTCTTACCATCACATATCTTTTGGGATCCTAATGGCTTCTTCACTTTGTGCAAGTCGGCCTACAAACGCTTCTTCGCATGTTTTAATGTGAATTTATTGCCATTAGATTTGAAATCCTCTACAGGTTTATATCCCATATTATTAGCTTCTCCTTAGTTTATTATCATACATTCCTCTGAAGACCTCAAATACCAAGATCCATCTAAAGTAACAGTCAACTGTTTACAATTTCCATTATCTGTCACAATCTCTTCAACTTCTTTCTTCATTGTTCCTTATGCATCTTCAGCGGAAGATCCCATCAATTCATTATAAAATCCAAACTTGCTTAGTGATTTTGGCAAGTTCATAATTACATATTACATTTTCCCTGCAGCACTGCCCTTTCCATTGGAACGCTGGTCATACACTAGCCTAACATTGATATCATACAAGAATATTCCCATTACCTGCAACTAATACTATTTGGTGAAATACTATTAGAATAGAAAATGAAACTTCTGCACCACATTTCTTACACTTCAATAACATTTTACATGTCAAAGGAATGCGTAAAATAATTTTCAACTCTAATCTTCTCTGTTTGTAAACGGGGCATAACACAATACGTTTCAAACTCTTAGCAATGAAATGTTAGTTTTTTCTTTCATATCGTTACAGTCAATTTCACAGTTTTCAAATATCTCTTTGTTATCAGAAAGTTTCTTACGGGATGAAGTTTGCTCACACAGATTTGGAGTGCTCGGTAAAGCATACTGAGCAGCAGCTCCTTTCAAAACAACAAAATATTTCTCTTTCCACTCGATGCTTTAACGGGATATTTTTATATCCACAGACCAAGTACGTAATATAGGTATAAGCAAAATTCATCAAATACGTAAAATTGTACAGCTAAACATCAAATATATAACAAACTCCGTAAGTTAACAAACACGGCACACTGTTTATGTTTACCGAAACGAGCCTTCAGTTGTCAAAGATATCAGGCACTACAATGTTGGGAAACAAAACATTGGCAAATGCAGAAAAGAAATTCTGGGTTAAGTAGCTATGTCGTCAGGGGTGACACAAGAACTCCCTACTGCCACTTTCGCGGCGAATCAACTTTAAAGCGATAAAGAACACGTAATTCACTTAGGAATACGATACTTTATTAGTTTTTTTGATAAAGTTTATAATGAAAAAAGAACCCGAGTTAAGCCTTTTCGTTCCCCTCCCCCAAAAGTACTATATTTTAGGCAAAAGTATCAGAAGCTAAACCACGAATCAGACATAAAAAGTAAGAAAAATATTTCGGTAAATTTTCCAACCACGTTCTTTCGATCAGCGTGAAGATAAGACGAAGATGAGATCGGATAAAATAATCCCTAGACATATTGCGCCGATCAGTGGTGTTAAGGTGACTAGTAGTTTGAGCAGGCCTCATCGACTTCGTCGATACACCATCAATGTAGTTATCTGTACGAAGTAGTGGTAACTCTTTCATGTCTTACTAGTGACAAATTATCTAGTCTTGTGTATAGGGGAACGTCAGTGGTTGTTTCCGTCGCAATAAATTGCATGTTAAATAAAGTATGATACTCCTGTGCTGCTGTATCATTGTGCTACCAGTCGATTACATCTGTTTTCGTATGTAAGTGCCACAAAAAACAAAAGAAAGTAGTATTTGGAAAACGATGTAGTAGAGAGTTTATCTGTTATAGAACTTTTTTTTTAATTGCAAATAATTACTTGATAAATGGTGAAATTTTTTTAGTGTTTTTCCATTAGGCTACAATGTACTACAGTTGTCGATTCTGACTGTGTCTTCTTATGTAAGAACCAAAGACTTCCTAAAAGAAAGTAGCATTCGGAACAAATTCACAGCTACGGATTGAAAGCAATTCTCAGCTCACTCTCTCACTACAATCTAAATATACTTTACCGTCTAATGAAATCTTCATCAGTACGTTAACACCACAAAGACAAAAGGTAATGCGGTATAATTATCACCGACAGAGATCCCAAGGGTCTTACATTTTAATGGGCTATAGTTGCAAAGACATCAAAGAAGCCTCTTTCTAGAGCGCTCTCGGAGCTTTCGTGACTGCTGGCGCCATTATCTTTTACGCCAGACCAGCCAGCCACGACCTAAGTTGCTGAAACACATATTACTGAGCTCAGGAGGCTAAACATAATTCGTTCCCCGAATTGTGGTACCGTAGTTATTATTGCGGAGTCATATTTACCCCAGAATAGACATTATTTTTGTTATCTATGGAATGGCGTCACTCTTGCAACAAAGGTTTTATGTAGTCTCTTAGAAATCAGTTGTCTTCAAGGAAACATAAATGTGTAGATTGCGACAATTTATTTATTTATTTATTATTATTGTTATTCTCTTACAGAATAATTGTTGTATTGTGGGGTCGATAAATTGCCCACGACAGTACTCAACGTACACGTTATTTCTTAATATTTCATTGTGAGTACTGATTTGCGAGTGTGATCTAACAATGAGTAGGGAATCTATTAGCATTGACGGATACGTTATAGAGGCGGAAGAGGTTATGTACTACTCAGGCAATATAGAAAATCAATCTGCAAGAGAAGAACAAAGCGACGAAGATGATTCCGAAACAAGTGAATGTGAGAGTGAAAACAGTACTAACAATACAGACATAACAATTAATGATCTGGATTTCTCAGAAGAGGAAATCTAAGGAAACAATATTGGTAGTTATTACTATAGGAAAAACACGTTCAAATAGTCGCAGAAACCACCCAGCAGTTCTAGAGTTAGAAAATCTAATATTATTGTTCATTTCTTTACTATGCATTAAAAAGTTTCATTTCCCCATTCAGATAACAATTTGGCCCATAATTATCAAGGCAGATGAAATAAAAAGAGTTTCTAATAAATGACAGTTTTGTTACTTTAAACTTACGTATGCAATGAGAACTGAAAAATTTAGGCATTAAAATAAAAATGTTTTGTATGAGTGTCTGACTTTTTTATAACTCAGATTGAAACAGTTGCGAACAAGCTGGAATGAATGTGAATAAAATAACTACCATAAGTAATTGAATCCAAATAAGTGGAAATACTAATAATTTTTGTGGTCACTCATGACCCCACGATAGTAGTTACGATAGTGAAAAATATTGATAGTAACTCAGGGTTAATCAGTTTGTTGAATTCTCTAAATTATTTTATTCCCCGTGCCTTGGACAACATCTGTAAGAAAAAATTGTATTTTATCACAGAACACAATGAGTCCCTAATTGATAGTACTGAACCAGTGTAGTGGTAAGATATCGCAGTAGGGGCGTAAAAAAATAAAAATAAATAAATAAATAAATAAAAATAAAATAAAATAAAAAATAAAAAAATTAATATCCGATCCACATATAACGAGAGGCCGTTTAAAATATTTTGATTTTAAACATTTACTCGCTTGTTTCAATATTGCAGCTAGCCTTATACCTTATAAAGGCACATGTCTTTTATAAAGGCAGATGTTTGGTACATCAAATACTGGTCACTTTCTTAATGTTATTCGGTCAAAGAAAGGCAAACCTGTATTGAGTATAATGAAAATTTTCGTAATCGGATGAGCCGAAAGAATTTTACATGGAACATTTAGGAAAAAATTTGAAGGATATTTATTTACATAAAGAACTTTTAAAATTCTCTGAAGTGCAATCTGAATTAATACAGATGTAAAATTTAGTTCGTTAAAAAACATTAATTACAGAAAATTCTTGAATGATTGCTCTAAAATTTTTGCAGAATTTTGCATTCTAATACTGAACGGCTTTCAAATACGTATTTTTTAATTCATAACCTACAACCTACAATATGTAAGTTTCAGCGATTTTTTGTCTTGCGATGTTTCATTTATTCATACATGATGGGTTTCGCCTCGTCTGGGCATCATCAGACGTTGAAAGGGGGAAAATTGACAAACTACTTTAAAAAAAAAAAAAAAAAAAAAAAAAAAAACAGGAATTAACTAAATTATGTAAAATCTTTCCTAAGCAAGAAATATTAGAAATAGGGAAGGTGCATACATTAAACTGCAGGCCGCAAGAGCACATTCACGTTTTGGCGTGGGGGGAATAATTATTGAACTAATATGTACAGCTAAAAAGGAGAGTTTAACGAAGCAAATCACTTATCACTGAGGTAGCAGAGCGTCAAATTATTAATTCAATAAAATAGAACCTTTACAACAGATGTGGTAACTGTGCATCTTCATGTTTTCGTGGCGCAATGACTGTTCAAACAAGTTTCGGGCGTGCATATTAGAAGTAAACTTTATGCGGCTGCACGCCCGAGACGTTTTACTGGTAACTGTTGCTCAAGAATGGGCGGCACCGAATTCAATGGTAAAACCTAATTTAACCGCGCGAAGCTTTACTTACGTAAGAGCCGCTCCCTGCCACAACAGCAGACTAGCACGAAACGAGCGCGGACACAGTACTAACACACTAGTTAACTGAGTGTATATACAGTTTTGTCGTATCATAAGGGAACGGAATATCCTACTCTATTTTCTTTGTACAGCACGTCAGTCATGGTTATATTAAATTGAGGACTGTCAGAATGAAATTTCGTAATATTCTGTTTTTTATGAGGTGCATCCAGAAATACATTTTTCCATCTTCTTCAAAAACTACAACATATTTACACGAAAAATTTTTATTGATCACAGGTACAGAAATGTTTGAGCTATTTGTCGATATAGTCGCCAAAAAACACTTTTAATTCATCTCGGGATAAACATTTGTATTTCAGTGCCTTTGAAAGGAACCGGCGTATGAGAGTCATCTTCAACTCTTAACGTAAAACTACCGGAAAACTGCGATTTGCCATTCAGAACCAGAAGCTTCATGTGCTCATATAATGCAGGTTCCCATAAGGCAATATTTGTTCCAGAACTTCGGCTGAAAGCTTTTTGATCATTGGTAACATAGTCCTGATCTTTCTCTCAAAGCTTTCCTTCTCAGTAAATTCCTGACTTCTACCAGCGCTTTGACAACGACGAAAAATTGATGACGATTATCACACACTAGTCCTACTAATAGGCAGCAGAGTTCTACGACATAAAAATACAAAATTTGAACCGACGATATGACATGTGCCAAAACATAGCTCAAACATTGCTGTACCTGTTACCAACAATTTTTTCATGTATGTTGTGTATGCTTTTAAAAAGAAAGGGAAATTTTACTTATGGATGCACCTCGCATATACATACCTTACATTCTGCAATACACTTACAGAACAACAATAGCGGTAGCTATATGGTTAACACGCTGACACTGTGATACCACCATGCTTGTGATAATAAGCCCGTTTTGGCCAATTAAATATATTTCCATTAAAGTAATCGGTAATCTGTATTAAACAATGTTCCACATAAAAATATGAAAAATTGACTGCAAATTTCAGTTCCAGTTTATAATATCAGTTTAGAAATGCGGTAGTATTGATTTATCAGTGGTATCTTTTACATCACTTTTGCAATCACTTGTTATAAAATCGTTATATATCAATTAGAAACTCGAGTTCGGTGTTTCAGCCGCTGCATTCAAGTCACGATCTCAAGAATTACAACTCATCTTCCTCATTAAACAGGTCCATTAGATTCAGTTTCACATTTTTCCTAGATAAATTGCTGAGTGATATTAAGAATCTTGGCGATTGTCCATGCATCCATAGCAGCAGGGCTACAGAAGACATTATGGAAATTGTGGCAGCTCGTCCTGGCAGTGAGTACACTGCTATGCCTAAGCTTGCAAAAATAAACATTGCCGCTGAACTACACTCTCAGATCAAGCAAAGAGACACTTTCTGATTTAACACGCACAGTAGACAAGAAAAAATTCTTGAGCCATTATACATTTACACAATCTGATCATTCGCGTAATACTGAAGAATATCTGTGATCAAATGAGATCCTGATCCTGTTTCAAAAGAGTGAGGCATTGTTGTGAAACCTATGTGGACTAATTTTTGTCACTGGGTGAAATTTTTTTAAATGTGAGTACAGCTTTATGTAGTCCCTGTCAGTGACAGGGTACTTTGAAATGTTCTTGTTAAGAACACTCAGTTGAAAGTTCCTTTTCTGAATTGAGACGCCCTCATACGCAGTCCTGACTCGGTGGGTACGGTAACAAAACGATGTGTGCAAGCACACATCACGTAAACTTTTCGCACGTCATGGAGGGAGCTCCATAAACCAGGAATTTCAGCTGGTCGCTCTTAATTAGCTTTGAGATCAACAAAGCTATTCATTTCTCTTTGGCTGAGTCTCTATCTTTTTCTATTCCTTTCTGTCTCTTTCCCTCTCTCTCGCTTTCTCTACTTTTCCTCCTCTTGCTTTTTTCTTAGTTTGGGAGTTTTTCTTCCGGAGTTGTTGATCTTTTTCATTTCCCTAGAAGAGCAGAGCAGCCGCTATGAAAATGGGGTTTTGCACGCTCTTTAGAATAACCTTGGTAGCTTAATGATGTAAGTTCAGACGCACATGCAAAATTCCGCGATGTCGTTGCCGATTGGCTGTTGTATTAATTTAGAATTTGCATAATTTGCCTCTCATAAAATAGGAATTACACTCGAGCTGAAATCTACCTGCAATTTTTACAATAATATTAGCAAACCCGCCAGTGCTTCTCAATTGTTAATCAGTGTAGGAACTGCATTTACACCCTAATTTTCCACTCCTTCTTTCACTTTATGACTCTCCTCCTCCATCCACACTGTCTCCTTCTTTCTCCCCCCTCCATTTGTCTCTCTCCTCCAACCCGCTCCATTTGTCAGTCACCTCCCCATCCCCCTTATTTGTGTTCATCACCCCAGTACCAGTACATCTCACACTGTCCATATGTTCCCTACTTTTAGCACCTATATGCTCACTCCCTTTCTTCATTTATTTATTCTTCCTCCTCTGTCCCTCCTTCCTGCCTAACCCTGCCGCGTCCTCTTCTTCCTCCTCTTCCTCATCCCCCTGTCTTTTGTCGTTACTGTCCACTGCTCTCTGCAGTCTCACGCCTCCCATGTATATGAAACATTAGTTATATATCTTCCAAATTCAAGGTACTTCCCCGCATGCACTGTACTAAATCTTATTTAGGGAATTATGTTTTTGTTTTGTTTGGAAGATAAATGTGAAAAATTTAACCAAGACAGAAATAAACATCTTGCTTTGAAGTCTATTGTAACGCACCCTCTGCCATGCACGAATGTATGATTATGTTGACAGTGACTTTCCTCTAGTTTTGAAGGTCAGGTGTAAAATACTTCACGGTAGTCGGATAAACGGTATCGTTGGGGATCTCTTAACTACGTTATTTCTTAAAGAGTTTGAAAGATGTTGTTTTCCTTTGAAAGGCAGGGAACCAATATTATGTATTAATATTCAAATACCAGTCTAGTCCGCAGAAACGTTTTTACTTTATTTTATGGTAAGGTTACCGGTTTGGATCTTACACCAAGATCATCATCCTCAGACCGATTTATCTCTCGTTGATGGTGAGGCAAATCGGTCACAGAATGATCTTAGCATAAGATCGAAACCGGTAAGCATATCATAAAGTAACGTAAAAACATTTTTGCGAACTAGACTCATAATTTTAAATTAAAACAATATGTCATTTCTATTATCAATTATGATCAATTAAATGTTTTCTAGCGATGACTGATATGTTACTGGAGCAAAAAAGTGCATAATGATGATCTTTTAAGCGGGTTGTATACTATGTGAAACTTTGAGCTCAAATAACGTGAAGTACGGAACAACAAATACTCATTGAAAATACTATTTGCTCTTTAAAGTTTCAACTTCAAGATATAACTGAAAACCTTTCTCACTATGGTTTCTAAGTTCTACGAAATATGATTCAACCCAATGCAAAGAAAAAAAATATCTGAGAAATCGAAGGCCACACTATGTAAAAATTTCAATGGTAACTGTGTGAAGAATTTACAGAGATTCCAAATTTTTGCCCTACATTCATTTACATTTGTGTCCTAAAATCTCCGAAAGTTCCTGACCGAATGATACGAATTTCTGTTACAACATTGTATTGGAAAACGGGAAGTTTTGTACATACAAATTTTGAATGAATATCACACGTGAATTTATATAATTTTTATGTGTCGAAACTTTGTTACAAAAAAGTTGCAAAATTTACATATATGTAGGCTATGGAAAATATATCAAGAAATTGGCCTCACAAAAGCTTTCTGTACTGGAATGTAACGTTTTGTAAAACTTTCAGCTCAATCGGTGCAGAAGTCTTTGATTTTGGGAAGTGTACACAAACAAAAGAACATTTATAAATAAAGAGGCTCGAGTTAGTTACCAGCGTTGTCTGGGTATGTATTTGTTCATTTCTCATTTCAATCCTTCTACCCTTTCGCCTCCCATCCTACCACTTCAGTTACATTTTCATGAACTCAGTCTTCATGATGTCATATATCCTCAACTATGTGTCCTATAAAAATATAATTTTCCATATTCGTAGAGTGCAATGTCAGGAAGGAATCTGCTGAATGTCTTGCAAATGGAGATGGTAGTAAAGACGTAATAAAGTACAATCTCTTATGTGAACGGGAAAAATTTCATGTAGTTCATTGTTGTTGACACCATATCTCATGAACTACGTGTCATACTATATTTTGGAAGATACACTCAGTGCGGTATTTTCATAACGGCTGAAAAATTTGTCGAGAACGAAGTTAGTAGTAAAGATGTAATTAATCGAAACCTCATGCATGTTGGTGCAGTTTTTCAAAAGATAATTGTTCCAAAAAATTCAAACGTTTGTAAACCTTTGGGTGCAAACTACTTAAACTAACTTAAACATAGCTTAAGGAAACGACATACACTCCTATGTAGGATGAAACAACAGAGGTACCAACGGATATCTGCCTATACGGGTTGCGAATCATGTTCCGTGAAATATTTTCATCTAAACTTGTTTAAATGACAATTTCCCGCACCTGTCCATGCATAATTTCATTACAAAATATTGGATTGTTCCCTTGCATGATGTCTGGCAGATACTACATGATAGCGATCGGGATTTTAATGAGCCCGCTTAGTTCAAAGAAACAATGATGGAGAACTACAGGTCCAGTAATTGGGAAAGGTACTCGACACTTTCGGTATTTTATAAGTTTATAAGAGAGCAGGGATGGTCGTAGGCTCAACAGAACTGTTCAGTATCAAATACGAGATGAGATTTACGCTGGTCACGTAAAAACGGCGTGTCAACCACTTGCACTTCAGCAGAAGATCCGCCTCTTCACCTTTGCAATTAAAACCAGGCCTCATTAAAAATATGGAAATAAACTGGACTTCGCATCTCTTCACTAAATTCAAGCCCAGAGTATCAGAAATGCAGAAGTCTACCTTTTGATGCTATATGAGTTACATGTCATCACTGTATTCGCCTTGCTGAGCTCTAACAGATGATGTTCAAATGAAAACAAGTTGATAACTTTTAGCCCACATTTTGGTGTTAGGAAACAACACTAGTGCAGGACTTGTTACGGTATTCATCCGACCAAAAAAGACAAATACGTGTCTGAGCATCACAACAGCACAAGAGCATAGAGCTGCGCGGCGTTTGTTAGCTGGCGGAAGGGATGCCTTTGGACATTATGGCGGAAACCAAGCAGTGGCTTTGTTCGGTGGCAGCTGATCAGGTGCCTCGCCATCGCGTCTTCTGAAGCAGCGTTAATTACTCTTAGTAAGTAAACAGATAACCATACTAACACTTCGCACCTTCAGCGGTCAGTGACGTAAAGTATGATTAAGTAGATGTAAATATTCTTCAAACATGTTTTTTTACTGTAGAATTTCACAATATATACGATACTACTTTTTAAAATTTGTGGACTGTTAGCAGTGAAAAGGATAAAAGTGCAGCCCTCGGTCGCGGAAATATTTTACCAGGTTTCGGCATAGCTAAGATTGCCTTCATCATAAAATAGAAATTAATACAAGTCTCATAATAAAGGTTACAAAATCGCGGTAAAGCTTACGTCAGAAATTTAAAAAAATACCCTAGCCTGGTGGCTAGTTCTTCATGTAATTTTTTTTTTCAATTTGTGACGTAAGTTTTACCGCAGATTTTGTAACCTTTATTATGTGATTTATATTAATTTATATTTTCTCATGAAGCAATCTTAACTATTGCCGAAACCTGGTCAAATAATATTATCTTCGCGAGTGAGGGCTGCTCTATAATCCGTTTACTTTGTAACGGTCGCTGACAATCGCAGCTATGTTTAAAATTTTGTTAGCAGTTCGTCGACCCTTCTGCTTAATTTCTATATTTACATTTTCGAATGTTTTGGCCCGGTATAAGGAAACACAATTCTCCGTGACTAAATACTGGATCAGGCAACGAGATTACAACTGGATCAAGTGTTTGACCATGCGCCTTGTTCATCGTAATACAAAATGCTAATCTCATTATGAATGGCCGTTGTTTAAATGATAACGGCATTGTAATTTCAGATTGTGTCAAACCTATGAGAGGTAACAAGAAGTATTCGCTCCGCGATATTCACACCTCTTGAAACCTCAAAATCTATGTTATTTCCACATACTTTTTTTCTGACTATTAGCCTCGTCCCGCTCATTAAACTCTTAGCTGCAATCAAAGTCAGCACATGGGGAGGTAGACTGCTCATCTCTAAGAGTGTTCAAGAATGCTGTGGGAAACTGCAAGAATTCGCTTTCTTTGAAAGAGGTTGATCCGCTGAGCATTCTTAGGTCACCTTAATTGGAACCGAAGATATCGTAAGAAAATTTTCTTAGCAAGCACAGAAGGATATCACGTTTGAATATAAATAAAAGAACGCGAGAGTTAAGTGAATGCTGATAATTGATCACATATCTGTGGATGAATACATTTCGATTACATTAAAATATAGGAAGTCAGTCGCAAAGAACGGGATGACCGTCTGGCTTCAGTTCACACACACGGAAGAAATGTACGAAGGAAATTGTGTTTGAATATACGTAAGGCGAGAGTTAAGTGAATTCTGATACTTTATGACAAATCTATGGATTAATATCTTTCGTTTAAGTCGAAAATGAAGAAAATCAGCCGGATTGAACGGTCTGGTTGGCTGACTTTAGTTTTCATAAATTTTATTCACATTTGAGGTACTGGATGTTTGGGATAGTGAAGTCCCAGTGCCAAGAAAGAAATCAAGGTAAAGGGTTGGAAGGTAGTTGAAAAAGTCATATGAGACTTAATTCAAAATCAGACATCACAAAATGATAGATATTAGTGAATACATCTCTTAAGTTGACCCTGAACATCGTCCTTGCTTTCAAAAAATTATGAACAAATATAGGCGGATTGAAAGTGTTTATGTTGAAGGGTCAGGAGGTGCCGTCTGAAATTAAAATCAGGATAAGTTGTAATGTAAGTTGTACTGATGCCAATCTATTGTTCTTTATTAAATAAAACTATTGCCATGTTTTACTCTTTTGGTTTTATTGTGTTGTTTACATATAACTTAATCACATACATTATTCACTGGAACTCTAAACATATGTAGTTTTATTTCTTAACAAGTCCACCGCATACAAAACTTTGAATATTTGATTTATTGCACACAAAACATAGAGTATAACGGGCGAATTTGGAGGAAAAATGAAAGTTCAGTGTAAATTAGATTGTTTTTTAATCAGGGATTCAATCAGAATCAAGAAAATGTTGATGGACACAACACCCAACACCGCTTTGAAGGATACAAAACTTTGCATATTCGTTGTTACATGACAACTTTCCTACTTGGAGAATGGAATTTCCTAAGAATTCTACCTCTTAAATTTTTTGTGACACATGCAAGTTTTCCATTCAGCAAGAAACAATGCTCATTAATTTGAAACTAAAGTCACGAAAAGACTGAAATGAAAGTGTTATGAAATATTTTCAGAATTAGTGTTGATTCTCACAAAGGAGTTCATAGGTTTCGAAAAATGTTATAGCAAAATAAACATGAAGTAGCCGAATGCTACAAGTGGTTTGAAAATTTTATACCTCTGACGTTAAACGAATCTCACAATTTGTGTCATCCAGCGCCACTTGCAAAATCTAATCATTTTTTATGCTTTATTACTGTCAATAACAGTGATAAACTGTTTTATATACCCTATATAGTACGGAAGAGATATTCCATCAATTTGGTGTTATCTTTCCACTGTTCTAATGGATGGCTATAGCAATGGTTTTAGCTTTTGTATCCTAATGGCGCTTTAAAGAATGTAGTCGAATGTTATTAAGAAATGATTCCTCATTCTTCATTTCTGTTTTAGTGGCAGAGTGATAAAAAATTGATATATGATACTTACCAAATTCGGCAGATTGAACTTTGCTTTCAAACATTTCTCTTACACTTTCCCCGTAAGCTCACGTTTTGATGATTCCATTTATTAACAAGGAATCAGATTCATTTAATTTGCATTCAAGCGCTCTTCGCATTCAGGGTGAGTTAGTTACTTAGTTATTCAATTACGCTAGATACTCTAGCCTCCACTTGTGGGCTGTTTTCTAACCCAAACAGAACAGGCAACTGCAGCGGTATGTGATCTTTAAAACTTCTCTAATTGGGATAAATTAGTTGAACGGAGTATCCTAGTAATTGTACCACGCAACGTACAGTTATATGTAACTTGGCTCGCTGCAGTTGCGAAGTTGAGGAGTATTCGTCTGCTTTCAGACCCATATCTAAAAACACTGCAGATAATACCTTGTGATACTGCCGCCAAATATGAGAGTTAGTCACACAAGCAAATTTGAATATCCAGCTTGAAAGACCAGAAAGTAAGGGTGGTTTTGTTTTACAATTATGGTTTAATGAAAAGATGCAATGAACAAACTTGTAGGAAATTAATTGACGAAGTTGTTAAAACTTGTCTAATTTATGTATGCCTTATGTGATAATGGATTTCTGTTAGATAAAGGATTATACTTCAAACTTACTTCATATTTGCGTCGACTTGGTCATTCACCTAAAACTGGCTATTAATTTATTTCTTTGTAGACAACAAACATGGACTGTATTTGTGTGGTAGTTAGTGAATTCGCATGACACCTCCGCGAATTTCGCGTTATCATACAGTAACTTGGAGAGCAGGGGCACAGGCAGCTTATCTTTATGCACAGTTAGGCCATAAAAAAGGACAGTGTTAACATTTGAGAGAAATATTTCGGAAATTATTGTCGAACCTCCATATTCTTGTCAATCAGTCATTCTGAACCTATCTTTTATCATATTGCTCAAGTCATGTTTTCATATTTACTACCAGAGGTCAAGATACATATTTCATGAACACAGTTAAAGGATTTGAATTTGCTTTATTGCGTACCTACCGGGTGATCAAAATGTCTGAATACATTTGAAAACTTAATAAATCAAAGAATGATGTAGACAGAGAGGTAAAAGTTAACACACATGCGTGGAATGACATGGGGTTTTATTAGAGCCGCATCTACCGTTATCGGACATTTTCTCTTCGAGGAACTGCACGATTCTGGTTTTGTAGCTGCTACCGTGACGGGTGAGAGGTACGCCGATATGTTACAGAATCGCATCATCCCCAACCTGGCTGGTAAACACCTGATGGAACGTGCCTTTTTTTTACAGGATGGCGCTCAAGCCCATATTGCTAGACTCGTGAAAGATCCTCTTCTTAATTAGACGAGGTGCCGGTGCCCAAGTCATGCTCAGATTGTAGCCGCAGTGTCGGTTGACGAGCCCGCCCCTTGTGCGGATCTGTATGGCCTAACAACGCTGTCCCAGCATCTAGAAGCCTGTGCCAAGAACCTTGTACGTTCGTAAACCAACTCATGATTTTCTGACAATCAGTGTTCTGCAACCGCCGACTTGTAATGATAATTCGAGTATGCCTCTGATGTCCACGGCAACGATTTTCGATGGTGCGCACCGTCTGTCCGAAGTAAGACTTCCCAGACTGACAAGGAATCCGATACATGCCAACGTCACAATGACCGCCGACGCGTGACCGCAGGCGCGGAAGGCGAAGTGAGCGCCTCATGCGAAGCGAGGATTTAAGACGGCCGCTCGTCCTCAGAACCTCAGTACGTCGATGCACCTGAAGATGGTGACATGTATGACAGCCGAAATGTTGTGCCCGTTGGACACTACGAGCCGGTAGCACACCTGCGTACTGTTCGAGCAACAAATACGCCAGGAGAAAATGAAAATTCACAACGTTCATTAGTATTTAACAAGTTCCTACAACGGCAAAGCTTTTAAGATTATTCAACAGGCGGCTCACACTTAGCAAATGCAATGCAATTACTATTATTACTATCACCTATACTTTTTATTATCAACTTTGACATATCAATCCCAGTCGGAGTATGATCCACTTCCTAACGGGACACGGCCCCTACCCCACACACCTCACACGTGTGGGTCTCAGTGACAATCCATACAGTACGTGTGGAGAAATTGGGACCCCACAACACAGTCATACATTTTCAGCTCTACAAAACACACACTCACACTATGTTTGACACGATTAAAGACCTACACGAACTAATACGAGATAAGAACGGATGGGACATAATGAACAGGCTGACGGACGAAGTCTCACTACGAAAAAAAGACGAGTATACACAGAACGTAACACGCAATGCAACACGAAACGCCCACAACAGAAGACAAAACACTTATGATGAATCTGACACTGAAAGCACAAACAGTACAAATTACACCACAGATGACAGCCCCGACAAAGAGGACGATATAAACACATGCGAAATGTAACCTACAGATATAGCCAATCATAAGAGTCTTAAAATGAGAAAACTCCAGGATGGCAGGACTCGAAGTAAATTCGGAGGCCTCCCACACTGGACTTTCTCTCTTATTCTTCAGACTGTCACTCAAACCAGTCTTTCCTATCTTCTATTATTCTCTTATTAAAATAGTTGGTGTTTTTATTTTGCCTTTCCATTTTCCTTATGTTTAGTTTTTACGCTTTTCTTTGTATTTTTTATCTAATTACTGTAAATGTATAAAGAAAATAATGTATCACAGTCGCATAAATGTATCACATAATTTTTGTAATCACGACCAGCTATATACCCAAAGGCAGCTGGTCCGCAACAAGGATAAATAAATAAATAAATAAATATCAACTTTGACACAGCAGAATCCTAATAATAATAATAATCATTATTATTCATGATTTTGTTCAAAAATGTTCAAATGTTTGTAGAGTCTATAGGACTTAACTGCGGGGTCATCAGTCCCTAAACTTACAAACTACTTATGAACTACCTTACACTAAAGACGGCACAATTATCCATGCCCGAGGGGGGATTCGAACCCCCGACCGTAATGGCCGTGCAGACCGTGACTGGAGCGCCTCAGTCCCCTCGGCCACCGTGGCCGGCCATTATTTTGTATATACCATGGGCATCAGTCATGTAAAACTTTTTAAAGGAATTCACCGACATTTGACCGAAATAATTGTTTATTTCCACAACCTGGTACGGCCTTAGGCCATTACCAAGTGATAAAACACTTCATAAAGGTTAAGATAAACCTTCTGAAGAGTTTTATCACTTGATAATAGCCTAAGGCCAAAAGCAAGTTGTGGAAATAAACAGTTATTTCAGTCAAATGGCAGTGAATTCCTTTAAAAAGTATTACTCATGACTTCATATTAGCAAATTTCATTGTAAGGGCTGAAGTGACAAATTTGGTAGCTACAACTGAAAAGTGGGTTTGTAAGCCCAGATAAACATTTAAACAAGTCGTCTATGATTATTACTGAAGTTTGGCAATGGTCGAAGTAATACTCGATGAGATGTAAACACTGGTTTGACTTTATGCGAAAAGTTGCGCAGAGTGAGTGAGAATTTCTAGCGACTTTGAGCTGCTGTATCTGGGGCAATTTTTGTTAAAGTAAAAGAGATTTGGCCATCTTCTACAATTACACGCGTTCTTTCTTTGAGCCATATTCAGCCAGAAAAGTTAGGCAAACTCACCAGAAAAACTTGGTGCCCAACAAAATACCGAAGATAGACGTCTTATGACAAAAACACGGGTCTTGAAGTCTAATTCTGCAAGGAAGGAACACAGCAACAACGAATACGAAACCTCTCCCAACGTCCCTCTGAACGCAAGCCTGATACCTCATTCCTCATAACCCTTACCAATTTCATCCTACTTAACAACTACTTTTCCTTTGAGGGAAAAGTTTACCATCAAATCCAAGGCACAGCCATGGGCACCCGCATGGCACCCTCCTATGCCAACCTGTTCATGGGCCGTCTGGAGGAATCCTTCCTAGCATCCCAAAACCTCAAGCCTCTGGCCTGGTTCCGGTTCATTGATGATATTTTCATGATCTGGACTCACGGCCAGGACACCCTATCCTCCTTTCTTCAGAACCTCAATTCCTTCTCTCCCATCCACTTCACCTGGTCTTCCTCAACCAACCATGCCACATTCCTGGATGTCAACCTCCACCTCACTGATGGCTCCATCCACACTTCCGTCCATATTAAACCTACCAACCACCAACAGTACCTGCATTTTGACAGTTGCCATCCCTTCCACGTCAAAAAATCCCTCCCTTACAGCCTGGCCACCCGTGGACGGCATATCTGCAGTGACAAGAATTCCCTTTCTGAATATGCTGAAGGTCTCACAAAGGCCTTCACAAACAGAAACTACCCCACAGACCTAGTCCGCAAACAAATCTCCCGTGCCATATCCTCACACACCCCAAATCCTCTTCCTAACACTAGTAACCATCCACAAAAGAGCGCTCCCCTTGTCACCCAGTACTACCCTGGTCTCGAACAACTAAATTCCATCCTTCGCCAAGGTTTTGATTTTCTATCCTCATGCCCTGAAATGAGAGACATCCTGCCCAAGATCCTTCCCACCCCTCCTAAAGTGGTGTTCCGTCGCCCTCCCAACCTTCACAACATCCTAGTTCATCCTTATGCCACCCCGAAACCCAGCTCACTGCCACAGGGATCATATCCTTGTGGAAGACCCCGCTGCAAGACCTGTCCAATCCACCCACCCAGCACTTCCTATTCCAGTCCTGTCACAGGCTTATCCTACCCTATCAGAGGCCGGGCCACTTGTGAAAGCAGCCACGTAATTTACCAACTGTGCTGCAAGCACTGTACAGCTTTCTATATTGGCATGACCACCAACCAGCTGTCCATTAGGATGAATGGCCACCGCCAAACTGTGGCCAAAAACAAGGTGGACCACCCTGTGGCACAGCATGCAGCGGAGCACATGCTTGATTTCAATGGCTGCTCCACAACCCGGGCCATCTGGATCCTCCCATCCACCACCAGCTTTTCTGAACTGCACAGATGGGAGTTATCCCTACAATACATTCTCCGATCCCGAAATCAACCAGGCCTCAACCTACGATAACTTCCCTATATATATAATATATTTATTTTCCGTACCTTACAGTTCCTACCTCTGTATCCCAAACCTCGCCTGATTTGAGTGGTGTGTGATCGTGTGTGTGTGTGTGTGTGTGTGTGTGTGTGTGTGTGTGGGTGTGTGTATGTGTGGGTATGTGGTCTTGTGCACTTGCAGTGTACATGAATTATTTTACTCTATTTTACTTTACTTTATTTTATTTTATTTTCTCCCCTCACCCGCCTCCCCACTCCATTCCTAAGCTGCATCTCGTTATTCCCATCTAACACATCCCCACCACCGTGACGTAACCTTTCTATCCCCTCCCCCTCCCCTCCCCTCCCCTCCCGTCCCCGATTCGCTGCAGAGCGTGATTCGAAGTGTGGCAGTCGGAGGTGATGGTTGTATGACTGTGTTGTGTGCCTGTGTGACTGCGTGAGTTCTCTATTTCTGAAGAAGGCCATGGCCGATAGCTGAATGTGTTGTATGTGTGTGTTTTGTATGTGCCTGTCGCAGCTCGTCGCCACGTCTTTGCGGTGAGTAGTAAACTGTCCTCACTATATTATTTATTCCAACCTGGACTTTCCATTATTATATTAAATCTAACTTTGGCACAGAATGTGGTGAATTATGCTGCCATAAAAGGCTTTGGTTACTTACCAAGTAGTATCAGAAGCCTGACAGATAGCCATCTAATATTTACAAATAAATAAAAGAATTTATGAGTGGCAACTTCTACACTTTAGATGAATTTTTGGATAAACAGTAGTAATTTCGCAAAAAAAAAAAAAAAAAAAAAAAAAAAAAAAAAAAAAAAAAAAAAAATTAAAAAAAGGAATTAAATTACAAAGAAAACATGAAGACAGAAGAAAAGAAAATTTCTTAAAACATTGAGTGTCACGTATAGACACCATTTATTAAACTGACCTGTTCCGCATTGCAGTTTGTGTTTATGATCAATGGAACAAGTATTAATTTAATCTAATGGATATATTTTTGACTGGTTCCACATCCATGAGGATCTCCTCACCAAGGATCTATGGAACAAACAACTAATCTAATTTAATATGTAATTAAGGAAAGAAAACAATATATAATAACGTGTTCCGTATCAGAAAATTATGAAACTTATTCTGTGGTTAAAAAAATGCAATGTCTCATAACAAATAAACTGTTATGAGGAATTTTTATGCATCGTGTGAGTAACAGTTTTAGGTGTTTAAAATATTTGAAATAACTGATTTCGTACAAGAGTGGATAACATTCTGTTGGCAGAATCGATTGCTGGAAGTCTTGCAGCTGTCATCAAAGACGAAAGTGGACCAAATTCCTGCGAATAAAGAAATATTGTATCCGCGTTACGAGCTCATATTGTCCAACCTCTCTAACTGGAGACATAACAAAGTTAATACATAGCGTCCAGAGATAATGTTATTCGGGAGAAAGTTCGACGAATAATGATGGAACAGGCTACGGCTTCCATGAAGCAATAACCCCAGCGATCGCTACGCATGATGTTGCTGTAGCAGGCGGTCTCGACCGTAGTTCACCGCGGCAGAATCCCCTAAGGAAAAGCCGTAAAATCAGAATACGGCCCGTGGTGATAACCAGAATGTTCCGGTGCTCAGACCGTAACGGCCCAACTTGGCCCGCTACGGCGAGATTATGCTACTTCGCTTATCGTTCTCATGGGCGCTTATAAGCTGGTAGCATACGATCCCCAGGTACATGGACGTAACGCACGCGAGAGTTTACACGGGTTGTCTGCTCAAGTAATGGGTCGCTCTGGTGCACACAAAGCACACGGTCTGTAGCTTACAAAAACTTCTTGTGCCTTCATTAAAAAAAAAAAAAAAATGGTGAAGAATGCTATTGTTTCCTCACACCAAGGACATACTGTTGCTCTCTACGCTAGTTTAGGTGAGTCCCATTGTCCCTGAAAAAATAAGACGAGCTACAGCCACTTGAATATGCTCCTGTACCGCCCATATTTAATCAATTTTCAGACTGACGATTCCGTCAACAAAATTCTGTATGGTGTGCGACGACAACGTCAGTAGTCCGAAGTTTCCATTACTGACTATATCCACATCTACATACATACTCCACATAATCCATCCAAAGGTGCGTGGTGAAGGGCACCAAGAACCACAACTAGTTACTTGCTTGCTTGTTCCACAGCCGCGGTGATGAGGCCGAGCGTTCTAAGGCACCTTGCTGCAGAGTGCGTGGTTGCTCCCCGTAAGGGGTTCGAATCCTCATTCAGGCTTGAATGTCTGTGTTCTCCTTCGCATAAATTACTCTAAGTTTGTAAGCCTAGCGACTGATGACCAACGTAGTTAAGTCCCTTAGATTTACAAACATTTGTACCTGTTCCACTCCGAGGGGAAAAAAAAGCTGGCCGAGGGGACTGAGGCGCGCCAGTGACGGTCTTCACGGCCACTACGATCGGGGGTTGGAATCCCCCTTCGGGCATGGATATTTGTGCCGTTTGTGCAAGTTGATAAGTAGTTTGTAAGTTTAGGGACTGATGACCCCGTAGTTAAGTCCCATAGAATCTACAAACATTTGAACGTTTTGAAAAACAAGCGCTTGTTTGCAACTGTAAGGGCCCTTATCTCACTGACCTTGTGGTCTTTACGCAAAATATAGGTTGGCGGCAGTAGAATATTTCTTCAGTCCTCTTAAAATTCATGCCCTCTAAATTTCTTCGCCTTCGCCTTCCTTCCAGCGGCCAGCACTTAGGTTCCTGATGCGTCTCTGTAACACTCGCACATTGATCTAACCTACCAGTAACAAATGTAGCCGTCTTACTCTGAATTGCTTCTATATCTTCGTTTAAACCGACCTGGTGAGGATCCCAAACACTTTAGCAATACTCAAGGATGGAGTCGCGCAAACGTTTTATATGCGGTCTCCGAAAATTCTCCCAATAAACAAAAGTTATCCATTCACCTTCCTCACGATTGCCCTTATTTATTCGTTCCATTTCATATTGCGTTACACCTGGACATTTGAAACTTTAATCTGCCAGGAAATTTCATATCAGCGCACACTCCGCTGCAGAGTGAAAGTTTTATTCTGTCAACCTGGACATTTAATGGACGCGACTCTGTCAAGCATCCCACTACTAAAGACGTATTCGAACGTTTTGGGATTGTTTCGCCTATTCACATGCGTCACCTTACATTTTTCAAGCTTCAGAGTTCGCTGCCATTTCTCAAGGCACCTATAAATTTGGTCCAAGTCATCTTCCATCCGCCGGCCGCAGTGGCCGAGCGGTCTGTAGCGCCCCAGTCTGCACGGCCGCTACGGTCGCGGGTTCGAATCCCGCCTCGGGCATGGATGTTTGTGTCGTCTTTATTATACGGTAATTCATAAGTAGTTTGTAAGTTTATGGACTGATGATCCCCCGCAGTTAAGTCCCTTAAGCTTCACATACATTTGATCATCTTGCATCATATTACATTCAATGACGACACGTTCATAAAAATCTCAGAATCATCAGCAAACAGCCGCTGATAACAAATCACTATGTCCGTCAGATTACAGATGGAAAATAATAGCGGTCCTATCCCTTGGGCACTCCTGACGATTCGTTCTTCTAACGGACTTGCCATCGAGGACAATGTAACGGGTTCTATTATTTGAGGAGACTTCGAGCCACTCACATATTTGGATACCTATTCAAGATGCTTTTCCTTTCGTTAGTAGTATTTAATGCGTTACGGTGTCGAACGCCATTCGAAACTTCTGCGTGTATATTCAGAAGTAACACACGTACTCAAGAGCATACTGATTCCTTCTTCCACGGGCTGTGTCGTACGTGTTGTGTTTCACCAATCCCTTATCTTCATCATTCTCCTGTAGAAACACACTACAGAAACTGTTTTCTTTTTCTAAGACCTATTTGCCCTACATAGTTACGCTCCACACAGATATGTCAGTAACAAGTGGTACCGTTTAACATTATATTCTGTTAAATATTTTAATACATAAAAAAATGGGACTTAACTACTGCGTTATCAGTTCCTACGGTTACAAACTACTTAAACAAACTTACGCTATGGACAACACACACACACACTCATACACACACACACACACGCACACACCCATGCATGTGTGAGGACTTAAACCTCCGATGGCCAGCAATCGCGCTCCGCAGCAAGGCTTCTTAGAGCGCTCAGCCACTCCACCGAGTCTATAATACACAGTTTTAATGTCGCACAATATCAGTATTGTGAGTATACGTTTTTAAGATGTCTGTGTTTCTTTAAGCATCCATGGAAAAGCTCATAAGTCTTTCTTTCTTTCTCTTGAGCCCTTATACCGCACATGCCCTTCATGCCGCCACCCCTTGCCTCTTGGGAGGAAACGTGTACCGCATATGTCTGCGAATACTGTTATATGTGTGAAAGTGTAAAGTGTTACGAAATGTTTGCGACTCGCGTATGTCAGGCGGGGCTTTTGGACCAGCCCGGTATTTACCTAGGTGGATGTGGAAAACCGCCTAAAACCATATCCAGGCCGGCCGGCCGGCCGGCCGGCCCTTCGATAATCCGCCGGCCGCGGTGGACGAGGGGACTGAGGCGCTCCAGTCACGGTCTGCACAGCCACTACGGTCGGGGGTTCGAATCCACCCTCGGGCATGGATATTTGTGCCGTAATTAGTGTTAGCTAGTTCATAAGTACTGTTTAAGTTTAGGGACTGATAACCCCGTAGTTGTGTGGCATAAGCTTTACAACATTTGAACCTTTATATATATATATATATATATATATATATAATCCGCCGGGTGGATTCGAACCGGGGCCGGCACGCCTTTCCGTCTCGGAGAGCGGTGCGTTAGGCCGCACAGCTGACCAAGCGGAATAGCCCATGAGTCTCTTCTCCATGAATTCCTTTCTATCTTTAGGCTGCCTGCATTTTATATCGTAATGATTTCACATTCACTGTTACTTTATTGCCCATTATACAAAACATGTGTCTAATGAGACATATTCGATGTGAGTAATGCCTTCCCACTAGTAGGAAATTTCCACTTTGTACCAGACTGCACTGATTCTCGTGTGCCATCTCATTGGGCAGCCGAAGATGTTTTGGTCGACGTCGTCCTCAGTGCCACAATCACATAGGTGCGAGTCAGTCAGAGTAGAAGGCAGAGTTGTCGAAACCTTCCGTGGCTGACGCGGAGACCGAGGAAGTACCATGAGCGTGTACCACTTATTTCTGGAATTTCTGATCTGCTTCCGAATGTCTTGCAAAAGACTTCATCCCGTGGTGGATGGCATTCTTAGTGAGAGCGACGAAAATTTCGTTGTCCCTGATACCGTTGTGCCCCTGGACCAACAGAAAAGTGATTTGCTGATTATCGTGGTGAAAAGAACAATACAGAGTATTATATGTTACTGCAAGACGTTATTGATATTACTGACCATGATTCTGTATGAGCATCAGTGTTTATTGCGAATCTGTCGGAATAATGCCTGCCAGCATATGTGAGGCCCGCTAGTAGTACTGTGAGCTCCGCTGCTATTATGGCGACTTCAGAACTGGAGACTGTGTTTTCCCCGCACATCTAACTCCCTCTGTGGCACGTGATCCATCTGTGTAAAGATGGCTCTTATTTTTCCGACCAGCTAAAAATAAATAAATAATATACATATATCAATAACTGGCGCTGTTCTTTATGCAGTTACATCGGAAACACACACACATACAGACACATTGACATAATGCAAATATAGGACAAACACACGATGAACAGTTGCAAAACCAACCAAAACAAAAGAACCACACAAACAAAATGACTTTTGCCTAGTGGTGCTAGTTGAGAAGTGCTGGAAAATAAAAATGCCAAAGGAACATAATCGAAGCAAAACAACATGAATTCACCAGTCAGCACTACATGTAAATCAGAATCCACCAATCATTGTTAGTAATAACATCCAAAATATCAGGCCTTCCAAATAAAGGCGATATGAGTATGACAATAACAAACCTCTTATTAGTGAGTTGCATAGACGGAAAACATAGATATCGTACACTATAATATAATAAAGCAACTATGGAAAGACAGGACAAAAATGGAGCTAACAATGTTACCTAAAAAGATCTTCGGGGTTGTGAGCTCATATTAGGTTCCATGTGAGGCCCGTGCGTTCGAATATCTTATTATGGGATGATATTAATACAATCTAGTATAATTGCTGGATGTTGGGGAACTTTTGCTGTTCATGATAACGTACTGTCATGAAATCATATATTATGAAATGAGTAACTTGACACTCTAGGTTCAAAGTCTGAAATCCGAGCTTTTCATAGTCTGATATCTCACTTCTTGATACTAAATAATGTATACACATAGAATGAAATATCCTTTCTGTTACTTTCTGTTAAAATGGAGTAATTTTTGCCTTCATTCGTGTCGTCAATGCCTCAACTTTCGTTGGTTTTATTTTCAGAGTTATCTACATAATGTTTCCTCGCTACAAGTGGCATACAAGGGGAAGAAAAAAAAAAAAAAAAAAAAAAAAAAAAAAAAAAAAAAAAAAAAAAAAAACATTTTTATAGAAATGTTTTCATAACTGATTTTCTTAACCTTGATTTTTATTTTCACGCAGTTCTTAGTTTTACATAAAACGGATCGTTGATGTTTGGGGCTCAGTGCAGAAATACCGTGAAGAGTTTTATGTAGCGTGGTCTCATAAACGGCGCTACCTATTCATTCAATATATGACCGCAAACTGTTATCGATCTCAAATACAATGTACATTAGTTTAATGTACACAAATTAATGCCCGTCCATTGCAATCAAGTAATTTTATTTGGTTGAGACCAAACGCGGAAATAATCATTATGACTCGGATGGATAGATACCAACATTCTTCCGGGTAATTTGTAAACATAATTATCTTAATTACGTCTCACTATCGATACGGAGCATTTTGTAATTACTTGCATAATAAACTGACATTATTGTGAAAACATTAGCTTTCACAAATTTACCTAATAAATGTTTTAATTTAGCAATAGAGATTTAATTCCGAGTAATATACTTTTAAATACTAGTTACTGGTTACATTTGAGCAACATAATGACAATGATTAGGATACATCAAAGTAGATCTTATTTATTTTCACAGCAAACGCCCGATTTTAACATAGCTTCACTAGAATAAAATTACGAAATTAGTAGTGTATAATAAACAGACAGTGAAGTTCTCAATATATTGCAATGGCTGCATGGAGGGCTTCGGCGTCAGCGGCGATTGCCCACCGCGCTAGCCACTACATTACGACACGGCTCATTATTATTGTACACTCCTGAAATGTAATGTAAGCAATAAATATTATGAAAAACATTGCTGGATGATTTAGGCCATTCTGTCCATTATTCAAGATAAATTCCAACTACATTAGTTACATTCGATAATGAAATTCGCTCCTTAACTCATCACTCTCTCCATTTCTAGCTCATGCACTATCATCATAAGTTGAACTATCATTGAAGTTCTGAAATCTGGATCATTGACAGCATCATCTACTTTTATAATCATGTGACACACTTTAAAGTAATTCTAATAAATCACCGTAGAAAAGGTGTAACCTTCTTGACTCACCAAATCAGTCTGTAGTGCCACTGAGACATTGTAGGACATGCAACGAAAATTGCAAGTATTTCAAATAAAAATACGTTATACTACAAATGAGAATGTTTATTGGGTCTAAATGACCCATTTATAATAAGTGTAGCAGAGTTATGTCTCTACGAAAAATTTTTGAAATAAAAACTTAGAATAATATAAATTATCACTTATTTGAGGAATACCGAAGGTCCTGTAACAGTACAATTGTTGTTTAGGGATTTTTGTTAATTTTAGTAAGCGACTTGGGCAAGCTAGATCGAAAGTTAAGCCGTATCATTTCCTCAAAAAATCAAAGATATAAATAGTAGAAAATCGGAGAACAATGCCTCGACTTGGAAGAATCTAATTCAGAATTTCAACAACAACCATTATATTGGTACAGGACGTGTACTATGCACAAAACACATATTTATTAAAATGTATCTTCACGATTTTGTAAAGTTATACAAATCTTAATTGAGACAGTCGTATTACCTGTCGGAAGTAAAAAACTAAATGATTTCATTGGCGAATGTTAAGTTTCTATGCTTACTGCGTCACGTAGCTATCAAGGTACGTGCCCCTGACTGTCAGATGATCAGAGTTTACCGACGTATATCACACATCTGAGAGTCCACTGTGTGAGCGAAGTAAGGTTCAAGCACGGTCCCAACTCCGTAAGAGCTATTACCACCACAAATGCTTCTCTGAGCAAAGAGTATCGTACAGCTAATTCTGTGTTTAATAATTTTTATTTAACAATTCTTTGAGTACAAATGCTCAAAGACGGCTCTTCTTTTTAATTTCAGACTTCTGCCTTTAGAAAAACGTATGAGCAACAAGGGCTGAACTGAACGATAATACTGGTGGTTAGGGTATTTAGTTTCGATTTGAGACAAGCTGTGGAGCAAAGATAGTAACGACGTTTACAGACCTTTTCAGATATCCCTATTTTCATAAGATCGTTTTAGAGGAGGTTTTAACTTTACTATCATGTAGGGCTATGGTTGAATAAAGAGCCCTGAAAATTGTAATGCTTAGTAACGCACGGATCATGAAACTGAAGCAATTTCGTACTATTAATACGACACCACATAATAAATACGTTGAGCAGATTTTGTTAGAATATGAACGTGTTACTGCAAGCCTATGCAATTTTTCGGTAATGGAACGAAATATTATTTATGATGCTACTGGAAATAAATTAAAATTACTTCAGGCCCTCGCCTGATTATTTCCTTTTCAAATACTGACAAATTTCATCGTAATTAATTTCAGATAGAGCGTGATTTATTAATTAACTCTGTTTAGAGAAGTTGGATGGTGTGGCGCAAAACATGGGACATCAAACGAATGTCGTTCATTTTAATAATTATCCACATGTAATACCAAAATGTCAATGAGCTACTTTTCGAACATTTCCGGGAAGAAGTAGCTATTACTGCACTTGTTCTTATGGGATGTAAACATATCTTGTAAAAAACGTTGACACGCCGAGACCGAAGGAAACGGAGGGTGTGAAGTTTTTATTACTTCATTCTAAATTCTGGAAGCCAGTGAACACAGTGTATGTTTCTTACACAAGCCTTTCCACCATATGGCATTAGAAATATGTTTTGCTGGAAACCATAAAACCACTGTGTTGAAAACAACTTTCTGCCGAATCCAAACGCCAAATCTCGCATAATAATGGCACTGTCAGCCCCAAGAAGTTACACAAATGTTGCGACCTAGTCTAGGGCGTATATTTCGTATTCACACTTATAGTTTCCCTATTAAAACGGCACATAAGGAGTGGCACCAATCCCATTGAATGGTCCACAACAAATAGTTGCGGCTGTCAGGCATTCACTTCCTGCTCGAAATGTCTCATTCTTCTCAATACTAAAATTAAAAATGGCGCCAATAATAAACATAAGGACCATGAAGTGTTATCTGAGGTGTTATTTCATTAATTTTCATATTATTACTCTTTATAATATCACCAGACGTAAAAGTGATACCGTCGATGGACCTAGAAACAGTAACGCGGGTGCGCCTGTTGGGGTCGTGGTCTCCAGTCCACAGACTGGTTTACCGCAGCTCTCCACGCTATCCTGCCCTCTGCAAAATTGGGGAGAAAGTTAAAGGACAATATGACAGCGGACAGAACATACATGGTTGTTAAAAGAAGACATTGCCACGGTGGCTAAAAATCACTCACTGCAGACGACGAGACATAACAAGACGGCGACATTGAGGTAAAAAACACTGAACACTGGTGTACGCAACGTTAAAGACACTGGGCGACGAAACACTATACACACGAAGCACTGAACTCTTAAAAACACAGTACTGGCCCTGCAGGGGAAATCCGATCCAGACTGACACTCAACAGGAAGTCGCCGCTTCTTATATAGCCGAGAGCGGTTCATCACTACCTCGTCACTTCCTGCTGCATATTGATTCTCGAGCGGCGCGGACCTAGTAAGACTAGGCCCTGCACCCGCCTGGCCGTGAATCGAAGTTGCTAAGTCTACATAAGACACATGTGCAAAACATGTGCAATTTGGCTGGTTCGAGATTCAGTCAATTCATTTCCGTGTGGCTGTACCTGATGCTTATACCACAGTCTATCACAGACAGTCGCGAAACTCTGTAGGAAAAAATTGCAGCTGAAGCGATACTAGCGCTCGAAGCGGTCAGTAGAGAATAACAGTGGAATGGCATGATACAAACTGAGAACTTGTCGTCTTTAATGATGTCACTGAACATCGTTGTGAACTCTCTAACACAAACATGAAAACATCATTTAAGTAATATTACTGCTTTTGTTGATGTCAGTCTATTATCCCAAATTGTCAGTGGAGTGTAATTCATAAAGTTCACAGTACCCGAGTATTATTCATAGCGTCCAACACGTTTTGAAACCAGAAAAGAAATGCAACCGGATGTGATGAAGTATGTTCGTGTGCTCGGAGCGTACTGACATGTTGCACATGTTTTAGCGGATTTCGGACATTGTAATATTTTGAAAAGTACACACGATTTTTACATTGTAGGGGACTAGATTCTAGATCACCGTATAAACCATTTTTTCACCTTGTCCTTGCTCTGTGCTTTGCGGTTATCCATTATAATTTTGTTAGCTACTTGTCAATTATCAAACTGAATATATTCAAGCATGTGACGTAGTAACATTAACAGTTTATATATATAAATGTTATTTGTTTGTAGCTACGTATTCACTTTATCAAGCTAGTAGGTAACCGACAAAATATGTTAGCAAACAGACTTATAATTTTTCTGAAATTGAGGTACTAAACTCCGCAGGGTCTACTGAAATACTTCATTAATTGCTACTGGAAGCATTCAGACATTACTTTTGTACTGCAGTAATATTATGAACTAGAGGTCAAGTGTTTGCGATTCTGATTAAGAGCAGGATGAATTGTTAAAAATTTACTTCTACGCCTAAAAGTACAGCTAACCACCGTAAACGAATACATGTTATTCATAATATTATTCTGTTACTTCTGAGCATCCTTTGCAAATGAGAGATTTTCGAATTATATTTTTGATAGTTACTACAATTTATAGCGCGACAATAGCTCTCAAATACGAAGGTATTTTGGATGTGCTGCTTCAAATACACATTCATTACTCAATCGTTTCCACGACCCAGCTGCATGGCAGTGCTGTAGTTGCAAAGTTGCAGAAATTTACTGGGAACTTCGTCACTTTCATGTTCGACTCTGCTTATGTGCTACACACTGTAGCACTGTTATTGTAACCACAAAACACACACACACACACACACACACACACATATATATATATATATATATATATATATATATATATATATATATATAGGGTGTTTCACTAAGTGTGTTTTCCTCTGTAACCCTTCAAAGTTCCGGGGACGGAGGCAACGACAGCGTATCTGACTGGCTGGTGGTCATGAGACAGTGGGCCGTGCCCCAGGGGATAGCCACTCGGCCAGTCACCTACGCTATCGCAGCCTCCGCCCCCGGAACTTTGAAGGGTTGCAGCTCCCGAACTAACAGTGATAGGAATGTAGTTTAAACGAATCCAGTACACGATAGAAACAACAATTGTTCCATTTGAAAAATTATATCTTTGTGGTGTAACTCTCTGGAAAATGATACAATAAACTATGTTCATAGTTCCGCAGAAAGTGTAACATTTCTTGTGTGAACTTACCCCATAAAATTTCCCGTGGCCTATTATTTTATAAGTTACAGAGGCAAACAGACTTAGTGAAACACCTATACATATCCGAGGAAGATTAAAATCATAATCATAACATGCTCCTCTGTTACAGGCCCATAAACGTGACGGCGACTGCGGAGGCGCTGTCGTCTGGCTGCTGGCGCGGGGTGTCTGCTCGCAGGCAGTACCTGGTGCTGGGCAGGGCCACCAGGCCGCAGCACGTCGAGGCCGACGCGCTCGTCGACTGGACGCCCGAGGCCGAGCAGATCGTCTGGGCCGCGCTCGGTGAGCACTAAACCCGCCCCATACTGCACCCGCTCTCCTCATGTTCAGTGTGCCACCCTCATTTTTCTTACCTAACATTTTCTCTCTTTCAATATTTCCCGCAAACATCCCATCTCCTCTTCCACCCACTCTCCTCATCGTCCACCCGTTATCCTCATTGTTCTGGTTATAATAAAACACCGTGTCATTCCAAGCATGTGTGTCAATTCTTACCTCTCTACATTATTCCATGATTTATTAAGTTTTCAAATTTATAATGACACATGACACAAACGGGTCTTTTTAGGGGAATTTCAATTTATTCGAAAACATCTAACTTTTCTCACTTTTACATAATACTGCAATTCACGTTGAAACAAAAGCTAGTTATGGAGATAACATAATTAACTATTTAATACAACTTTCAAAAATAAGTCAAATAGTAAAGTACAAAGATTTGATTTAATTGGGCACACAAACGTTAAACCCTTGTACTCTACAAAAATAAGCCACAATAAAGTAAAATAAAGTGAGGCACTACTCATATTTGAAACAGTCGAGGGTTAAATACGTGGTAAAAAAAAGGTAAAGCAGTCAACAATCCGAAGATTGGTTTGAACACCACAGTGCTTTACTAGGCATAGTCCTGTTTGGAAGTGGTATGCCGTTGCCTTCCTCCGACCTTCGAACTGACTTACCCAACCAGTTATAGGGGGACCTACAGTTTGACGTGGGTTCCGAACCACGATGCTACTCGGTATTTTTCACATGAGCAATACTGCCAGAGGTGAAAGAAGTGGAAAGTGACAGATAAATATCCAAGGTCCTGGCGGGGATCGAACCCGCGACTTTTGGAATTGTATTCTGGCACTCTATCACTGTGCAACGGAGGCGGTAAGGACTTAAATTTTCACTGACTCACTTAAGGCAAATGGGAGGTTGCCTCTTCTGAGAATAAAACTTCCTTACCGTTCGTCGTCGACCATAGTTCGTGCTCCTAAGATTTCAGTTATACGATAAGACCGAAATGCGTTATTACTCTTCTTTGCATTCAAATTTTTAATTCGTCGTAATGAATACCCATTGACCTCGCAACGTTAGAAAACGACTAACTATTATTTTCGACAGATACTGATGACGCCGTAGTTAAGTTCCTTAAGCTTAACAAACATTTGAACATTATGAGGTTATACATTTATTTACCTTCGTACACAGGTTATAACTACTCGCACAAGCCGGACGCGGTGGCCGAGGGGACTGAGGCGCTCCAGTGACGGTCTACACGGCCATAACGGTCGAGGGCTCGAATCCCCCCTCGGGCATGGGTATTTGTGCCGTCCTTAGTGTTAGTTAGTTCATAAGTAGTTTGTAAGTTCAGGGACTGATGACCCCGTAGTTAAGTTTCATAAGCTACACAAACATTTGAAAATTTTTGGCCCTATTAAGTGAAGTACTGTCAACAAAAGTTTGGCGACCAACGTACTAAATAGTAGTTCAAAATGTTCAAATGTTTGTTAAGCTTAAGGGACTTAACTGCGGGTCATCAGTCTCTACCGAAAATAATAGTTAGTCGTTTTATAACGTTGTGAGATCAATGGATATTCAATACGACAAATTAAAAATTTGATTGTAAACAAGAGTAATAACGCAACAAAGCCATCATTGAAATCAATTCAACGCAAAATATTATTACAATCGTCTTTTACATATGCAGTACCTTTACTTTGATAGTTCCTTCCTTTCAACCTCAAAAGTTCTTTATTTCGTTAAAGTGTAGTTCAGTTCCCCTACACTGTCCCCTCTCACCATCGCCATTTGGTACACGTATTGTAGATTACATTTGTGATTGAAATAGCTATCTATTTGCTATGGTCGTACATCTTGACGTACACAAGTAAGCATCACAATCCTATAATTTCATTTTGACTGATCTATGACGCATTGGACTGTTTTATTAGCGAAGCATCCTTTTCATATATAGAGATAAAATGCTTTACTCCATACCATAATCATAGCCACAAAGACAAAATTTGTTATCTCTTGTTTCGCAACAGAAACATACTTTAATACAGTTTCAAATGATTACAATGTCAGGACCTTATCAGCTTGGTGGAATGATTTTATATATTTATTTAGCTTATGATACTATTTAAGCTGCACAATATATAGCAATAAAATGTAATTTACAAAACATAGAGACTAATACGCCATGATAAGAAAACTGTAGATAAACTAAAGATATATTTGCAACACGAAAAAGAGAAATATAACATTGTCAATGCTGTTTCCTTTTATACAGCCAAAGTATAAATACAAAGAAGATGAAAAGAAAATATTTAAAAAATGACAGTCAAGTTTCAACTGATTACAATGTCAAGACCTTCTTCAGTGAATGTTTTCTTAAAATGGCTGAACGTGATTTGGGAAATCTGCTTAGTTCGATGAAAACTTGTCTGCATAGATAATTTAACTACAAACTATTTACCAGCAATAAATTAAATGTCACAGTAACAAACCAACAGTAACAACCCAATACACTGTTCTGCAGTTCTATCAAAAGAAAAGCATGAGAGATCTTGGAGAGAGCTTATCTCGACAAGTGACAAATATTATGTTACATACTGGAACCGAATTTATCACCTATAGACGCCGCAGTGGGGAGGACGTGACCTTGATATGTTTTTTCCCCCAGTAACTGCACCGATCATCTAGACTGGTCGGCACTGAGATAACCTACGTCACGCTGAGTGCTGTTATCATCCGCCTTATAGATTTATTGTCAAAACACAACGTTAGCTATGCTGTGGGTCAGAGCCAGCTGGATATTCAAAGTTTTCAAATGTTTCGGTAACTGCTGCGGTTATCAATCCCTAGGCTTACAAACGACTTAAACTATCTTAGACTAAAAGAAGGACAACACACACACACATTCCCAGGGACGTCTCGCATCTCCGACGGGGTAAAACCGCGCGCGCCTTAGAGCTATCGGCCACTCCGTCGTGGCTAGTCAGAGTTTACGTTCGATGATGCGTTTCTTTTTGGCTTCAGAGTGTAGTAGAAAGTTGCATTGATGTCTCTTTGACAGAGAAAAAAATTCAGGTGCAAGAGCTTTCCGCGTAGTGTTTCTGTAGGCAGTATATACAAATAGTGAATAGTAATTTTTAAACAATCAAGATTTATAGATTCTATTGAAGCTTTTTAATTCTTTTAATCAATAATGATGATACTATAGGTAATATGAATATTTCGCAAATTCATAAAATGACAGCTAAAGATTAATAAAAAAAGAACCTAACTTTTTGCAGACCACAACTCTTCATGAATAAACAACTCTAACGTTGAAGCTTTTTAGTGATGTCTAAAGAGCAATGTCTAACCTGAGGATGTACTTGTAATGTCGAGAAAGCAATAGTGGATCTAAAAAAATGAACTCAATAAAACAGCTGATGCGGCGCGAAGGCATTTTCAACTGCATTATGAAAATATTTTTTAACGGACATTATGTTTTTAATTATTTTTACCATCATTTTCTAGAATTTGGAATTTTTTTAGAGAAAATAATTAAAACTAATTAAAACCAGTCTAGACCATGTTTATTTTTATTTATTTGTTTATTTATTTTTGTTACCAGATTGGACTTTTTATAAGATTATCTTCAGTGCTTGCTAGAGCAAGCGACGCTGAAAGTGCAAGAACTGAAGATGATCGTACAAAAGGTCGAGTAAGTTAACAAAAAATGAAATTAATTAAAGATGATATAGTCCGTTTTTAAACTAATCTGACAGCAGAACGGTGTATATACTTCTAAGTCCACTCTAGGCCTTATTACTAGATTAATAATATTGGCCTAATCTCTAGGTGTGAACGCAAGTTTCATCCTGCAAGAAAGGAATACAAAGCAGAACAACAATCAACAGAATTTGACGATATCAATATAGAGCTTGTTTGCAGAACTGTACAGAACTTGACGATTAAGACGTAGCATAATGCCTAACAGCTGAGAAATTACAGGATCATTCTGTGAAAAGTTAAACTAATGTGACTCATGGACCACACAACATAGTTTTCGGCGCTCCCTTTTCTTCTGATACAAGAGATGCAAAGATTGAGAAAAACAAGTCAGCATTGTACTTGGATAAAATTTTATTTTGCAAAAAATGTTAGAATACACGAATTTTGTTCGATTTCAACGTAAAAACATTTGTGGTATAGGGAATATTCTGCGTTTTATTAATGCGCACCCTCGGAACGAAATCCTTGGTATTGGTGTGCAATAGCTCGCGAGATGCTACGCATGGAGTAGTTCGGAAATAAATTTCGGCCATGGGCGACATACTACATAATTGATCTCTGAGATGTTACCAAAATAAGTTTTATAGTATTTTCAAGAACTTCCCCGCTGGAAATAACTTCGTGGACCAAAAGAATGGGAAATCATCAGAGACTACAATTTTTATTACACATTTTGATCAGTTTCACATCTGTCGATGTGTTTTATTTCTTGTCTACGATTACTGTTAGGTTTCTACGATGGAATACGTAACATATCTATCTGTATACATTGAGAATATTTATATACACTACAGGCCATAAAAATTGGTACACCAAGACGAAATGCAGATGATAAACGGGTATTCATTGGACACATATATTATACTAGAACTGACATGTGATTACATTTTCACGTAATTTGGGTGCATTGATCCTGAGAAATCAGTACCCGGAGCAACCACCTCTTACCGTAATAACGACCTTAATACGCGTGGGGATTGGGCCAAATACAGAATGTTCTGGCCAGGGCAGCAGTCGAACATTTTCCGTATCCAGAAAGGCCGGTACATGACCTGCAACACACGGTCGTGCATTATTCTGCTGAAATGTAGGGTATCGCAGGGATCGAATGAATGGTAGAGCCACGGGTCGTAACACATCTGAAATGCAACGGTCACTGTGCCGTCGATGCGAACAAGACGTGACCAAGACGTGTAAAAAATGGGAAGCCATACTATCACGCAGTGTGGTACGCCAGTATGGCGATAACGAATAGACGCTTCCAATGTCCGTTCACTCTGATGTCGCCAAACACGGATGCGAAGATCATGATGCTATCAACAGAACCTAGATTCATCTGAAAACATGACGTTTTGCCATTCGTGCACCTAAGTTCGTCGTTGCGTACACCATCGTAGGCGCTCCTCTCTGTGTTGCAGCGTCAAGGGTAACCGCAGCCATCAGCCATGGTCTCAAAGGTGACAGGCTATGCTGTTGCAAACGTCGTCGAACTGTTCGTGCAGATGATTGTTCACTTGCCAACTTCCCCATCTGTTGACTTAGAGATAGAGACGTGGCTGCGCGGTCCGTTATAGCCATGTGGATGAAAGTGATACGAGGCCGTTGGGATCGAGGACGGCGTTCCTTATTGCCCTCCTGACCCCACCGATTCCACACTCTGCTAACAGCCATTGGATCGCGACCAACGCAGGCAATCGCGATACACTACAATCCGACCATTATCAAAGTCGGAAATGTGCTGGTACGCATTTTGCATCCTTACAGGATGCATCACAACAACGTTTCACCAGGCAACGCCGGTCAACTGCTGTTTGTGTATGAGAAATCGGTTGGAAACTTTCCTCATGTCAGCACGTTGTAGGTCTCACCACCGGCGGCAACCTTGTGTGCATGTTATGAAAATCTAATCATTTGCATATCACAGCATATTCTTCTTGTCGGTTAAATTTCGCGTCTGTAGCACGTCATCTTCGTGGTGTAGCAATTTTAATCGCCAGGAGTGTATTTAGTTCAGTCGAGATATCTGAATCGTTCTGTTTCTACAAGTTGAACAATATATTTTTCAAAACTTGTAATAACTTTTTATTTATTTTATTTTATTTTGCACCTGATGAGCTACTAAGAATATTCCTTTGGAAAGTACTCCATTACATTCTAAAGATAGGGATAGAGAAAACTTTTCTGAATTTTTAAGAACATTTGAAATTATTACTGTCTGAAAGTCCTAGAACACAGCGAGATGACCGTGATGTGCTAAACGTCGTGACGGTCAGTGATATCAGGATCGGTCGCAGAAAGTAAAGGCGTTACTTAGATGAACAGACAGTGAAGTAGATTATAAGTGGAATTCATTGCCATCGATCCATGTAGAATAAATCTTATTGGCTGTATAATATGTCAGAATAAATGATATAGAATAAATAATAAAAAAAATAATAACCCATATGCTAGTGTACGCTCCAGAGAACGCAGATAAAATTGCCCTCATGGACGTGTAATCGATTACAAAGAAAAAAGATACAAAAAAAATCATTTTAAAGCAGTTAAAAGTTTGTACCATGTCAAAAAAGAAAACTCAAGCATATGAACAGTTAAAAAGATTTAAAAACTTTTTACCACATAGTAAATGTTCAATATACTCGTATGCATAATGATTCTTAGGTTAAAAAAAAAAAAAAAAATTACAACCCTTATTTAAAATGATCGCCTTACTATGCAAGATTTGTTCAGAAGTCATATTGTACACCATATTCCCATTATTTGTTGCTATTAATAACTTGGTTCTGCTAAGAAATTCAACAGTGGAGTGGAAGTAGTTGGCTACTAATGATGTTTGTTATGAATTAAACCTTTTCTGTCTGCTGAAATATTATTGAGGGTTTGTACTTCTGAACATTGGACCCATTTATATAACAAATTGACATTAAATCGTTGTGAAGGTTTATCTAATTTTTTCGTTTTAACCCATGAAGTGAGCTGTTGGTTTCAGAAATAGATATATTTTTAATGACGATTTTCTGTAAGACTTTAAACAGGCATTGTAGGACGTTGTTGACTTTCTTTTGTTTCAGGAAATAATCATGAACACGAGAAATAGTGTGGCGCCTTACAAGCCAACTTACAAGCCAACGTTACTTCATCTGACTTTCACGCGTAAAAGCTGGAAAAACTGGCAAGGAATGGGATTAGTTTGTTCTTTCGATTTGGAGCGATCTGATCTATATAATTGTTACATTAAACAACAGCAAAGATCGTTAAATATTTTTTATGGTTTGATTACTGGTTTTGACAGGTTATGCTGCTATTATCGGATCTGCCTTTAACAGACAAGTCTCATCAAAATGTAAGGTACAGCAGTCAACAATCCGAAGATTGGTTTGAACACCACAGTGCTTTACTAGGCATGGTCCTGTTTGGAGGTGGTATGCTGTTGCCTTCCTCCGACCTTCGAACTGATTTACCCAGCCGGTTATAGGGGGACCTACAGTTCAACGTGGGTTCCGAACCACGGTGCTACTCGGTATTTTTCACATGAGCAATACTACCAGAGGTGAAAGAAGTGGAAAGTGACAGATAAAAATCCCAGGACCTGGCGGGGATCGAACCCACGACCTTTGGATTTGTAGTCTGGCACTCTACCACTGTGCAACCGAGGCGCACCATCAAAATGTAACCTTAGTAAAAATTAAGTTTTGCGCCTTATGATGAGAGTAGTGTGTTAAAGAATGATCCTATGGAGGCAATATATTCTGCTGAAACTGGTAATCTAACTTTAAAAACAGTTGGCTGTTATATGTTATAACTGAAGTAGACAAACATAACGTATTGAGAATATACATGAAACAGTATACACGTATATGTTGGCACATTTTACAAATGGCTACTCTAAAAAGCTGACATATTTATAATATGAATAATTTCCAGTTGTAGATAATACTGCCCCTTGCTGTGGCTCCAACATTGTATCTAATAAACGCGCGAAGTCTTCTAACAGCCCATAAATAGCAACAGAAGCAAAGTCGGTTGCTTATCAGACTAACAGAGTGCTACAGAGATATTAGACCCCTAATGTTGGGCACAAAGGATGCCTCATTATTCTGCCGAAAATAATGAATCTTAACGAAACTCAAATGAACACTAAAAAAGAACTCCTACGGGTTGAGGTTACCATTCGACAGAATTTCACAAACGACGTCGCCAGTTTTGGCGTTAATTGGCTACGATCCAAGTTTCTGACAGGGGGAGGGCGTCTGGCCGAAACTTCAAAGACCGTTATGCTTCCATTAGGTCCTGCAAACGCGGAGGAGATGAACGAAAAGTTGGGAAAAGTTTTATGCGATTCCAAGGCGCGGAATTTCTTTAGCGACAAGCTGTGTCAGTTAAATTGCGTAATAACGAAGCGAAAATGACGACAAAAAGCAAATATAAAAGCAGGAAATATTGTTGAACGAGTAGTTAGAATAGAAACTTTTCTCCTCTGGTCGGAAGTAGAGAAAAATGCTGGATTACAAGTAGCATTAGTGTATGATAGCAACATAATGTCATATTTTTCTGTTTATGTTACTGTCACTGTATAAAAATCCGGAATTCTGTAGATTGCCGCGGCGGATTAGCCGCACGTATTGGATCACCGTGTTGTGGTGAGCGTGGCCGTCCGCCGTCGGGGGTTCTAATTCCCCCTCGGGCATGGATGTATGTGTCGTCTTTAGTATCAGGTAGTTCATAAGTAGTTTGTAAGTTTAGGGACCGATGATCCCGCGGTTAAGTCCCTTAAACCTTAACAAACATTTGAACATCTGTAGACTGCCTTGCTAATGTATATAATATCGTAAGTTTTAGGCAAGTATGAAAATTGTTTCTAGAAATGTTGCTCTCATTAATCTGGCATTCTATGTAATTCTTAGTCATTACTCAGAACGAGCACTACCATTTACGTGAAGTGTTAAATGGGTACAAGATGAAAATTTTTATTAACCTACTAAATGCCGCGTGCGGAATTGGATGCTACGTTTCCAAAATAGTATTATCCGTACATATTTGTAAATGATTCTTACACATTAGACAACTATAGGAATATTAAATTGATCAGAAAACGTATATTTCTTGTACCTTCGGTTCCAATTTATGGGATAAAAATGTGTGAATGCCTGACTATACTTTATATTATACTAGGTGTAACAGCATGGGAAGAAAAACGTCTTCGGTTTGGTGAAAGGCTCTTGCGTGTACCCTTATCAGTAAAATACTGACCTCCCCCCCTCCCCGAAAGCGAAAAGTTCGTTGCGAACATCAGCACAGTACGCCATCAAAATTACTCCCATCCATGACTCCTTGAAATACACACATTCACATTTGCTTTCAAGAATGTATAATAAGAAATAATTGCAACATACATAATATACTTGTATTTGTTATATGAAATGAATCTAATTCTATTACAAATTATAAAATATGTAAATATGAAAGCGGTAAATATCTATCGTTCTGCAATTCATTTCCCCAATTTCTCTGCGACGAAAGTCATGTTTTCCAGTTAACGCTTATATACCATGAGGTTTGCAATATTCCAACTACCCAATATGAATACCTTTATTCATGCTATGTCTAAAAACCTGAAGAATGTTGACAGCGACAACCTTTTCGATTTTCGTGAAGTGGAATAATTCGAATATTTTTGATCAGTGATACCCATGCTCCTCTTGGTATTGCTGTATTCTGTTATTGGGACTGGTTTTCCCATTTCCATCCAAAGGTCGTAGGTTCAATTCCCGCCAGCTCCTAGAATTTTTATCTGTTACTTTCCACTTCTTTCACCTCTGGAAATGTTGCTGATGTGAAAAATATCGAGTAGCACCGTGGTCCGGAACCCGAGTTAAATTGTAAGTCCCCCCTATAAGTGACTGGGTAAGTCAGTTCAAAGGTCGGAGGAAGGCAGCGGCATACCACCTCCAAACAACACCATGCCTAGTAAAGCACTGTGTGTGTGTACAAACCAATCTTCGCATTCTTTACTGCTTTATCATTACTTTCCATTAACCTCGGTTTTCTTTTGTTAATGTTTTCTTATATCTTGCTTTCAAGTCAGTGTCCATTCCGTTTAATTACTTTTCCAGGTCATTTGCTGTCTCTGGAGGAATCACTATGTCGTCAGAAAAGCGCAAGGTTTTTATCCCCTCTATCTGGACTTTGATTTCCTCTCCAAATTTCTCTTTGCATTCCTTCACAGCTTGCTCAAAGTACAGACTGAACAACATTGGGTAAAGGCTACAAACCTAGCTTACTCCCTTCCCAACCTTTCATGCACGTCGACTCTAATAATTGCTGTTTGGTTTTTGTACCTGTTGGATATAGCTCTTCGCTCCCTATATTTTACCCCGGATACCTTCAGAATCTAAAAAGTTTATTCCAGGCAACATTGTCAAAACTTTCTCCAGTTGCAGAAATGCTAAAAACGTAGATTATCCTGTACTTAACCTCTATTCTAAGATAAGTCTTAATGTGAGTATTGTCTGGCGTGTTCCAACGTTTGTCGTAAATCCAAATTGATCTTCCCCAAGATCGGATTCCACCAGTTTTTCCATTCGTCTGTAAATAATTCGTGTTAGTATTTTGCAACCATGACTTATTAAACTGATATTTCTGTAATTTACACATTTGTCTGCACTTTCGTTTTTAGGAATTTGAATCACTTTATTCTTCTTGAAGTCTGACGGTATTTGCCTGTCTCATACATTTGACACAGAATAACTGCAACAATTCCAGACTCCAATAAAAGTTTTGAAGGAAAGAAATTGAATTAATAGTAATTGAAATATATATTATAGCGAGCTTCTTGCCGAAATTGCTTCGCTGACGGCTTCTTACCAGCATCTCATAGGTCTACCACGCCTTCTTCTTTGATGAGGAGTCCATTGTCATATTCCTCTGGCCATCTTGTGTCTGGCATACATTGCAAATGACCATACCACTCTCACTCTACGCAGCCTAGTATCGTGCTTTCCACTCCCATGATATCTCTGATCCTGTCGTTTCTAACATGATCAAGCCTCCGTCTCCAGAAATCCATTTCAACTGCCAGTAGTAGTACATTTTGCCTTTTAGTTAGTTCCCACAACTCTGCGCCGTATGCTGTGATACTTTCAATAATTGAATGGTAGATGATATGTTTTGTTTTCCGCGTTATGTTGTTATTCCAGAGAATACCATTTGATTTTATGGCTCGGTAGCCCTGTCCAATTTTATTGTTTATATCATCCATAGTTCTACCGTTGGACGACAATGTCACTCCCAATTACCTGAAGTTACGACACCCTTTAAAAATATCAGCACCTAGTTGTATGTCATAAATCAAATTCTTTCCCTCATTCAGATATTCTGTTTTATCTACGTTGATGACAAGAAACCCATTTTTCATATTCTTCTTTCAATTTGCGGAGCATGTAATTTCATCTTCCTCATCCCCATCTACTACCACTTTACTATTTACGAAACATTAATGTCATTTCTAATTCTTTTAAATTATTCCCTTAGATGGCGTCTTCCTGTACGATTAAATGCATGAAATCTTTTGTGGAGAGTGCTACATTTCAACTGGGACACTCAATTGCATCCCAAATTGTCTGTTTTAACTTATCCCGGAGGTCTTCGTTGAGTCGCAAAGACTTTGCGATTTTTTCTTATTCAGATGACCTCAAGAGCAAACGGATAAAACTGTCCATATCGGTGGCCAGAGAATGTTACCGAATCTCGAGAACACACAGTTACCGAACATTTCTCGCACACAAGCTATTTATTGTCGTTCAGTGAGTGATGCTTCGACCTGTTGATTCCATGCTTCTTTCACGTTTGAAAAGTTGTTTAATACAGGTTTAGCGAATGTTCGTGACATCTTCACTTAACGAGATTCACTGACAGTTGTTCCTCTCTGTTCATTTACGAAAAAATACGGTTCGTTAATGGCACGTGATGAAACACCAAACCACACTGTCACTTTACTAGCGTGTAAAGAGCGCTCATGAACGCCATTAGGGTTTATGTTTGACCAGTATCGGTAGTTACGCTTATTCACATAACCAGTGAGATGAAAATGTGCCTCATCTGACATCCAAAACATATTTAGATATTCATTGTTCGTATTTGTTATCTTTTGTTGACAGGATGCGAAACGTAACCGGTAATCGTTATCCTTCGAGTGTTGCACTGACTGTAGTTGTACTGGTGGAATTTTAAATCTAGAATTCTGCGGACACTCTTCAGAGATTTTGCAACTACTGCTGCGTGCTTACAAACTGAACTCCGCGGGCTCTGAGACACACTCGCGTACATCATCAGTGTTACCTGGAAAACGCACATTTCTCGGTTTCTTCTTGAGGGCAGATGAAGTCTCTTCACAATATAATACTACCTTTTATAGCATGTTCGACGGAACGGCATCAAGACGTCCTAAATTATGAAACAGTCGAAACTCTCTATCTCTCTCCCTCTCTCTCTGCGCCGCTAGTAAATAATCATATCTATATATAAAAGGCAATGTCCCGATTAACTGACTGACTGATTAACTGACTGACTCATCATCGCCCAGCCCAAACCTGTGAAGATAAGAACTTGAAATTTTTAGACGGCTTTGACAGTACTCTGCAGGCGTCATATTAGCAGCGATTTTTCGATATTCCGTCCATAAGGGGGTGAAATAGGGGATGAAACGTTTTATGAAAATACTTTGCTACTTAGGCTATTTTGAAGCTAGAACTACAAAATTTCGGGTTTTAATTCAGGGTTCGAATTTAAATGACACATGTTCGGCATTTTTTGAAATTCAACCAATAAGGGGGAAAAGAAAGGGATGCAAATAATTGATTTTCAAAAATATGTTGCTGTTCACTCAAAATTTAAGCTACAACTACGAAACTTCGGTAATGGAAAAATAAAAAGAAATAAAAAAAAATAAACGCTAGTTTCAGTCTTTTCGGAAATCCAACAAGTAATAGGTTAAAACAGGGGATGAAAAATTCTTTTTGAAAACACGTTGCTACTCAGGCAATTTTGAAGCTAGAGCTGCAAAAATTGATATTTGTATTATTAGTTAGAATTTGAAAAACACCTGTTTGGTATTTTTGGAAATTCAACCATAAAGGTGGTTAAATTGGAGAAGGCATGTTTTTCGAAAATCTGTTGCTACTAAGGCAATTTTGAAGTTAGAACTACAAATTTTCGGGTTTGGTTTCGGGGTTTGAATATAAAAGACATGTGTTACGGCATTTTTGTACAGTCTATGGGACTTAACTACAGGGTCATCAGTCCCTAAACTTACAAACTCCTTATGAACTAACTAAGACTAAGGACGTCACAAATATCCATGCCTGAGGGGGGATTCGAACCCCCGACCGTAGTGGCCGTGCAGACCGTGACTGAAGCGCCTCAGTCCCCTCGGCCACCGCGGCCGGCCCGGCATTTTTGGAAATTCGACCGAGAAGGGGATGAAATACGGGATGCAAAAATTAATTTTCAAAAATATATTGCTGTTAACTCAAATTTCAAGCTATAACTACGAATATTAGGAGATGGACTCTTGATCAGGATTAAAAAGACACGAGTTTCGGTATTTTTTGAAATTCAACAACTAAGGTGGTAAAATGGGGCTCAACTATTCTTTTAGAAAGCACACTGCTATTAAGACAATTTTGGAGCTACAGCTGCCAAAATTGGTATTTGTATTGTTGGTTAGAATTTAAAAAATACGTGCTTCTTTACTTTTGGAAACTCATCCATCAAGGGGGTTAAATTTCGTGGATGTTTCTTCGAAAATCTTTTGCTGTTAAGGTAATGTTGAAGTTACAACGACATAAATTGGTTTATGTTTTCTTTGTCAGAATTAAAAAGTCCAGTTCCAGCTGTTGTCACTGCCTCATCGCCCAGAGCGCTAAGTACCATAATTTAATTGCGTGAAATTTCTTTGTCCGTTAATTTCTTAATTTTTGTTTGTGCTTCTAAGAGGTTTCTTCTCACCTACTTTGCAGATTCTGTTTTAAGAGTTTATTCTCGCGTATTCAGATAAATACCGTGTGTATATTTTTCGTCTGCTGCAAGCTACGTGATTGAAGTGTCATATTGTCGCTTCCTTATTTCGTGTTCTGCTTTAAGAAAGCGTATATTCCCGCGCGTTTGATAACAGTGTATTCCATAGATTTTCTCGTTTATTTTGAAAAATGCCGGACTCAGTTTCGTTGTTATGACTGTGTAGTTACTACTAACCACAGTTCAGTCAGCTGCCAGCCGCCTTTACTGAAGTACTAGGATAGTTAAAAGTTGATAATTTAGTTTTCTACTTTCTACAATTAATTGTATCTATATGATGGGCAGGATATGTGCCTGCTGTGAACGGACGCAGGAAGAGTTGGCCGCCTTTCTCGAACAGCTGAGCATGCTGTTGGCTACGGTCAGTCGTCTTCAGACTGCTGTCTCGGAGTGCAGCGATGGTGGGGAGTCTGGTGCGTCGAGTGGGATACCTCAGGTGTCTCACGCTTCGCTCTCTGTCCCTGCTACCGAGGGACCTTCAGGTGTACCGGACGTCGTCGAGTCGCCCTCTCCACAAGAGGAGTGGCGGGTTGAACGGCGTTCGCGTCGCTCGAAATGGAAGGCCATTGTGGACGCTGGCCATCCGTCCGCGCCCGTTCATCCTGTGAGTGGACGTGTGGCCACTCCTTCAGGAGGGCCCGAGCAGGTGCACGGGGTAGGGGATTATTAGTTATTGGGAGCTCCAATGTTAGGCACGTGATGGAGCTCCTTAGGCAGATAGCGTCGAGATCCGGAAAGAAGTCCAACTTGCTCTTTCTGCCGGGGGGCCTCATCAGAGTTGTGGAGGCGGCCTTGCCAGCGGCTATCGAGGGTGTCGGGTGCGGTCGACTGCAAGTCGTGGCTCACGTCGGCACCAATGACGCTTGTCGCTTGGGTTCTGAGGACATCCTCAGTTCTTACGGGCAGCTGGCAGAATTGGTGAAGGCTGCTGCCTTCGCACGCGGGGTGCAAGCAGAGCAGTAGATTTGTAGCATTGTTCCCAGGGTTGATCGGGGTCCTTTGGTATGGATCCGAGTGGAGGGTCTGAATCAGAGGCTTCGCCGTCTCTGTGACAGTCATGGCTGCAGATTTCTAGATCTGACTTATCGGGTGGGTAATTGTAAGACGCCCCTAGATAGATCAGGTGTTATTCGGGTAGCAAAGTACTTGTGGAGTGCACATGGTTTTTTTAGGGTAGGCACTAACTCTGATGAACACTCACCTGTTAACATTCAGACAGCGAATTCAGGCTGCGTTCGGCTCGAAAATTCGACTCTCAAAATATTAGCCACGAACTTTCAAAGTATTAAAAACAAAGTTCCCGAATATGCCGCACTGCATGGAATTTATTGCGCTCAGAAAGTTTTAGGCAGCTAAAGCTGGCTAAATCTTGACGTGGCAAGTCCAGAAACATTTAGCGAGGCGTGGAATGTATATCTGTAAGATAGATCGGACATAACTGGAAGAGGAGTGTTCATAACTGTGGACAAAGACATTGTTTCTACTGAGATCGAGGTTGAAAGTAACCGTGAAGTTATCTGGACACGTATAAGAGGTCTAAAAGAAACAAAGTTAATAGTTGGGTGTTTTTACCGGCCCTCCAGTGGTGCTGTAGCAGTTTTAGAGTCATTCAAAGAAAGTCTACGGCAGGTAGTGCGTAGGTATCGGGCCATTTAATGTTAGTCGGGAGAGACTTCAACATTAAGACTATAGATTGGGGGCCTCTCTAGTTACATTTCAGGCGTTACAGACAATCAGTCTAGCGAGCTACATTCGGGCACATTCTCCGAAAACTGTCTTGAGCAGTTAAACCGGCAACCCAAGCGCAATGAAAATATTTTAGACCTTATAGCTAGGAACAGGCCTGACCTTATTGACGATGTCTGTGTAAAAACAGGAATTAGTGATCATGATATCGTCATAGCGTCGATGGTGACCAAAGTTCATAAACGAATCAAGAAAGCTAGGAGCGTGTTTTTGTTGGGAAGAGCCAATAGTCGGCCGCGGTGGCCGCGGTGGCCGCGGGGACTGAGGCGCTCCAGTCACGGTCTGCACGGCCACTACGGTCGGGGGTTCGAATCCCCCCTCGGCCATGGATATTTGTGCCGTCCTTAGTATAAGGTAGTTCGTAAGTATTTTGTAAGTTTAGGGACTGATGACCCCCTAGTTAAGTCCCATAAGCTTAACAAACATTAAACAAGAGCCAATAAGCAATTGTTAGGCTCGCACTTAGAAAATGAATAGGCATAGTTTAGTTCTGCTTCTATAGTGTGGAAAAATTGTGGACTAAATTTAAGTGCATTGTAAATAAAGTGTGAATGTAATATGTGCCTATAACTTTGATTAAGGATAGAAACGATCCACCGTGTTATAATCATAATGTTAGAAAGCTACTGAGAAAGCAAAGACTGTTAAACTCTCGGTTCAAGAAAGAACATGCAAATGATGACAGGCTAAAGTTAGTAGAGATTCGTGCGTCTATAAAAGGATCGATGCGCGAGGTATACTATCCCACAGCCATACCTTAGCAACTGATCTTTTCGAGAACCCGAAAAAATTCAATTGTTCAATTGCTTGTAAATCTATCGGACCAAACTGCGTGGTCATCAGTCCGTAGCTTACAAACTACTTAAACCTAGGTAAACTAAGCTAAGGACCACACACCCATGCCCCAGGGAGGACTCGAACTTCCACGGCGAGCAACCGCGCTCTCCGCAGCGAGACGCTTTAGACCGCTTGGCTACTCCTCTGCGGCCCGAAAAAATTTTGGTCCTATGTAAAATCGATTATCGGGTCAAAGCCCACTATCCAGTCGCTCGTTTATTATTCCGTGGCAGTAATAGAAGAAAGCAAACGGAACGCTGTACTTCTAAATTTAACCTTTAAGAAATCTTTCACGCAGGAGGACCGCACAAATTTACCATCATTTGATCAAATACTAATTCCGAAATGTAGGACATAGCAATAGGTATTTCCGGTGTAGAGAAGCAGCGGAGAGAGCTAAATACGAGAAAGTCTGCTGGTCCGGATGGAATACCAGTTCGGTTTTACAAAGAGTATTCTGCGTTATAGGCCCCTTACTTGGCTTGGATTTATCGCGAATCTTCAATTCAGCACAAAGTTCCTAGTGATTGGAAAAAGGGCGCAGGTGACTCCCGTTTGTATAAAAGGAAAGACAACTAACCCACATTATTACAGGCTATTATCGTTGACATCAGTTGCCTGTAGAATTTTGGAACATATTCTCTGAATATAGTAAATTTATTTGGGACGGAAAAGCTTCTTTCTATGAATCAGCACGGCTTTAGGAAACATCGTCCATGTGAAACTGAGATTGCCCTTTTCTCAGATGACGTATTACGAGCCATGGATGAAGGGCAACAGGCGAATTGTGCTTTTCTCGACTTCAAAAAAGCGTTTGACGCGGTGCCACACTGCAGACTGCTAACGAAGATACGAGCTTATGGAGTAGGTTCACAGATTTTTGACTGGCTGGAAGACTTCCTACTAAGTAATAGAACGCAGTACGTTGTTCTCGACGGCGAGTGTTCATCATAGACGAGTGTATCGTCAGGCTTGCCCCAGGGGAATGTGATAGGACCACTATTATTTTCTATTTACATAAATGATATGATGGACAGAGTACTTGTAATTTGCGGCTGTTTGCTGATGATGCTGTGGTGTATGGGAAGGCGTCGTCTTTAACTGACTGTGATGGCTTACAGGACGACTTATACCAAATTGCTAGTTGTTGTGAAGAAAAATGTAAGGTGATGCACATTAGAATGGAAAACAATCCCCTAATGTTCGAATACAGCATTAGTAGTGAGCTTCTTGATGCAGTAGCGTCGTTCAAATATCTATGCGTATCAATGCAGAGCGATATGAAATGGAACAAACATATAAGGACAGTTATGAGTAAGGCGGACAGCCGACTTCGGTTTACTGCGAGAATTTTGGGAGAATGTACTTCATTTGTAAAGAAGATCGCGTATAAAACATTTGTACGACCACGTCTTGAGTATCGCTCAAGTTTTGGGACCCGCAGCAGATCAGGTTAAATTAAGACATAGAAGCAGTTCGGAGGCTAGCAGCTAGGTTTGTTACTGACAGTTACAACCAATACGGTAGTGTCCCGAAAATGCTCCGACAACCCAACTGGGAATCGCTGGGGAAAGACGGCGTTCTTTTCGTGAATTTCCGTTGAGGAAATTTAGAGGGCCTGAATTTGAAACTGAGTATAGTAAGATCTTGCTTCCGCCTACTTACATTTCGCGCAATGATCACAAAGACAACATAAGATAAATTAGGGTTCGTACGGATGCATAACGGCAATCTTTTTTTCCTCGTTCTATTTGAGAGTGGAATACGAAAGGAAATGCCTAGTAGTGTTACAGTGTTCCCTCCCCACGCACCTTACGGTGGATTGCGGAGCATGTATTGAGATGTGGATATTTTCAGAATAATAATTCTTTAGGATTGAAATAGGGGATGAAACATTTTTTTTAAAATAGGTTGCCACTAAGGTAATTTTGAACCGAGAATTATAAAAAAATGATATTTGCGTACTTGATTGGCATTTAAAAGACACATTTCGGTTTTTTTTTTTCGAAAATCAACAATTAAAGGGTGTCATAGGAGATTATAAATAGTGAAATTAAACATTAAAATCTTTATAATTCTTAAGAGACTTAACTACGGGGTAATCAGTCCCTAAGGCTTACAAACTAATTACAGTAACTTAAACTGACTTAGGTTAAGGACAACACAAACACCTATGCCCGAGGGGCGAATCGAACCACCGACGGCGAACAGCAGTGCGCACCGCAGCATGGCGCCTCAATACGCACGGCCATTCTGCTGCGGCTACAAGTAGTATCACAATATGTCATTATGATAGTACTTACGCTATATCTATGAAAATGTATGTTAAGAGGGAAAAACAACTGGCGCAGACCAAACAGTCTACGCATGCGAAGCAGCGCGCGTTAAGCTAGTTGGTTATATAAAACATTTTTTGGCTAACGCGGGCTATTCTCCGTTCCGCTGATCCATGATGTTTGAAATAGCGAATTGTTTATTCGCTATTTCAATCATCCATTGCTTCCACTACACTTTTCGAACATTCCTGGTATTACGTTTCACTTTGTTCATAACTTGCAGTGTTCTCTCTCGCTTTGTAGCAGTGGCCACACACACACACACACACACACACACACACACACACAGTAATACACACACGTGGAGCCCGCTTATCTCGGAACCAACATGGGGAATACATTTCTTTGATAAATTTTGTGATTCATTACTGTAAATTTTATAAGCTAGTAATTCAGTTATACTGTCTCCCTTTGAGGAATATTGTTTCTATATTTAATAATGATCTAATCAGTGATCGAAACCGGTCGCCTTACGCAATAAAATGTAAAATTTCTGTGAACTAGATTGACTTTTATTCATAATGATATTTTATCACATTTCAGTTTCTTTTTCTTTTTTCCAAGGGGGAAAATGTCCTTCAAATACATTAAGTTGCAATGCCTATGAAATATCAATCATTTCATATGTTGACGTTTATTTTAGACATTCTGTCAGTGGCGGCTGGTGCTTCCAGTGACTGGGGGTTCACTTCTTTGAGTGCCACTATCAAGTGGCGCCCCCCCCCCTCGCGCTTGTCGTGCAAAGAGACACCCCTTAGACACAATTTCGATAAAAGATCTACAGAATGTCTTACCTTGGCTTGTTTGCGCTTGCTTGAAATCGAGCTAAGGCGTCGGTCTACCAAGGTTCTTTATTTCAAATTTTTGTTCCAAGCTTAAACATGAGTAATTAAAAATTGTTTAACCTGGTTTTGGCAATGACTAAGAAATAATAAAATAATACAAGTCACATAAAAAAATATACTACTCAGCTGTAAAGCTTACGCCACAATGTCTATACAGAAATTTTGATAAAATGCTAGCCACTGTGGTCTGCATGCCTGTATGTACCAAGTGGAGTTGTGAACAGTAATACGTCACCTCAGTAGTGCCATCTAGTAGCCGCAATTACACTAGGCTACTGTACAGAGAAAAACATTATTGAAAAAACAATTGCTGTACAATGCTTTTAACATGAGAGACGTCTTAGGCGTCATTTTGGCAATACAATATTACTGGAGACAATAAACGAGTAACAAAGTTTAAATAAGCACAATAGATAAAAATTAGCTTTTGGAATATAAATGTTTCGATCAAAAGCTATCCTAGTAGCCTAGTGTAATTGCGGCTACTAGATGGCACTACTGAAGTGACTTCCTCCTGTTCACAACTCCACTTAGCACACGCCAGTCTGATGCCTCCATGCAGGCGTGCAGCCCCTAGTGGCTAGCATTTTCTCAAAATTTCTTTTTAAACATCGTGACGTAAGCTTTACAGCTGAGTATACAAGCTTCCTAGGGTTTCATTTGCGGACGGAGAAGTTAGTACTGCTTCCTCCCCTAAAACCTCCACATCCTTGCGGATGCTGTTGCGTAGCAGAGTGCGTTTGTACCGCCCTACAGAACGCACGAGGTGCCGTAGTTGCTGTCCAAGTCTTTATGGAAAGCATAGAGTTCTGACTAACCTGTTCTCTTCTATAGTTGTGTCCCCAGCGCAGAAGACAGCACACAGGTCGTTGGTTCTTCTACAGCCTACAAGTGAGGCTAAAATAAGTTCTGTATGATGGAAGCATAAGAAGCGACTCGTGATATTTTTTAACTGTCAGGGATGCCATTTATTATATAAATAATATAATATGAGCAACTATTGTTAATCCGACACGGCCTATGCTGCCCGTAGTTCATGTTGAGACCTCGTCTGTTATTACAATTATACAAAACTTTACTCATTACCGGCGCGGTCCGGCACGTATAGTGCTCAGCTCGAGACTGAAACTGCGACGCGTTGCGAGACTAGAGGACACCTGACGCTCTATTTCGCGCTAAAACGAGGCCGTCGCGCGCCTTCTGCAAAATCGCTCTTCTCTTGTTACAATAAGAGAAGGCACCTTAAACTTTTTAAACTGTCAAAACGTAGCCTGTCCTTGAGAGATATTTATTACAATTTCTCAGCTCTGAATAATTAATATTTAGTATATAATAAACAAAATTTCAAAAGAAATCACGTGACGTGAAATGCAGCAGCCAATGCGAGGGGAGTACCAGTAACATAGGCGGGCTTTCCCATGGGAACCAGCACCTAATGTGCTATATGCTACTGCTCCCCACCCCAAATTTCAACATATGCTGCACTTCTGTCTTTCTTCCGCGTTTAAGACACGTACAATGTTAGCAAAGAAACGGCCAGCGGCCAGAAATATGAAGTGGCCATAGGTCAGGAATATCACAAATAGTGTATTTTATTATCGACTTATATTATTTTATTATTTATGATGAAGGCAATATTAGTCATTGCCGAAACCAGATTAAACAATTTTTAATTTGCGACCGAGGGCTGCTTTTTTTTATCCACTGACTAACGGTCGCTGACAATAGCAGCTATGTTTTAAATTTTAAAATTTTCAGTTGATGCGTCTTTAATTTATAGATATAAGATATTTTACCAAATATGACGGGTTTCTGATGAAATGAAAGGCGAATGTTGCATTAATGGAAGAGGCGCGGTGCGCAATAGCTCCATTGTCTTAATAGGGGGACATTCGTGGATAACCACCAGATCTCGAGTAGCCAGAAGTTGGAGTCTGTACCAGCTCCAGCCCCAATGCTAAAAGCGGCGTATACCTCGCCCCTCCCTGCCCCGGGAGCGACTCCAAGGGGTACAGAAGAGAATTTGAACCTCAGCCGCGCATGCGCATTGCAACGCTGCGGTCACTGCCGCTGATATTAAGCGGCCGCTACGACTCAAATTCAAATGTTTCAAATGTTTGTATAGCTTATGGGACTTAACTACGGGGTCATCAGTCCCTAAACTTACAAACTACTTATGAACTAGTTAATCCTAAGGACGGCACAAATATCCATGCCCGAGGGGGTATTCGAACCCCCGCCCGTAGTGGCCGTGCAGACCGTGACTGGAGCGCCTCAGTTCCCCTCGGCCACCGCGGCCGGCCCTCTACGACTCGTATACGTGTTGTCTCTGGGACGTGAAATGTTTTTCATGCGATAAAAATACTTTATACGTGCATATAAAATGATCTGATAGAAGAAAGAAACGAAGATTGATAGTTTAAAAAACATTTTATTTTATTTTATTCATTTACTTTCTTTTCACGGCGAGATGTTTTTCGGGGATTAATTGAAACAGTGAACACATTGGACGCGACCCCACTGCATTCTTTATATTATCTAGGCCTTGAAGAGAATGTCGGATATTACACATTGCCGTTGAAGTAATATTCCTGCCGACTGTAGCGGAGCTACCGTTAGTTCTGATACGCGGAGTGTTCTACTGTTTGGTTCGTGTTTGTACTGTAAATGTGCAGCTGGCGCATTTCCTCCGCGACTGACAGAGAGAGAGAGAGAGAGAGAGAGAGAGAGAGAGGGGGGGGAGGCTGGTGGGCACGACCACAGGGGTAGTGAGGAGGGGAGGGGTGGGAGGGGTCCAGGAAACTCCCGTAAAGCGGAAGACCGCAGCCGCAGCCGGACGTCAAAGGGCGTGAGCGGGCACACAACTGCGGACAGGCCGCTGGTTTCCGGAAACTAGCTAATTAATGCCGAATAGAGCGGCACCGTTAGCGGTTCTGCCAGGCAGGACAGCGGACCCTTGCCACAGTAAAGCCGACAGCTTGATGGCGTCTCCACCTAATCAGCTATATTCCCGTGCTTCCCAACCGATGTTCAGGCAGACCCACTTCAGTCTTGCGAATGTACCCGTTGCGCTATACAATATTTGCTTCTTCAAGCAACGTGTACGTTAGGCGTTGTCAGAGTTTTTCACATTCATTGCTAGGTTAAAAACACTAAATAAAAGTTACAGTTTCAGTACATAATTTAGTTCAGAGGTCCCAGCCCACATATGCAAAAACAAAAATCAGCTTTCAGAATGAAACTTTTCACTCTGCAGCGGAGTGTGCACGGATATGAAACTTCCTGGCAGATTAAAATTGTGTGCCGGAACCGGGACTCGAACCTGGGACCTTTGCCTTTCGCGGGCAAGCGCACTACTGACTGTACCCCGACACGACTCACGATGCCGCCCCACAACTTTACTTCCTACTTTCTATACAAGTCCGACAAAACAACACCAACTCGCGCCTAAATGAAATGTTGGATAACTAAATGACAGGATACGTCAGTCCAATAGGGGCTAACAATTCGCATTCACACACAAATAATAAAGAACGATCTTACAAATTACACTCCTGACCATTAAAATTGCTACACCACGACGATGACGTGCTGCAGACGCGAAAAGTAACCGACAGGACGAAGATGCTGTTATACGCAAATTATTATCTTTTCAGAGCATTCACACAAGGTTGGCGTCCGGTGGCGACACCTACAACGTGCTAACTTGAGGAAAGTTTTCAACCGATTTCTCATACATAAAGAGCAGCTGACCGGCGTTGCATGGTGAAACGTTATTGTGATGCCTCGTGTAAGGAGAAGAAATGCGTACCATCATCTTTCCGACTTTGATAAAGATCGGATTGCAGCCTATCGCGATTGCGGTTTATCGTATCGCGACATTGCTGCTCGCGTTGGTCGCGACACAATGACTCTTAGCAGAATATGGAATCGGTTGTTTCAGGAGGGCATTACGGAACACCGTGCTGGATCCCAACGGCCTCGTATCTCTAGCAGTCGAGATGACAACCATCTTATCCGCATGGCTGTAACGGATCGTGCAGCCACGTCTCGATCCCTGAGTCATCAGATGGGGACGTTTACAAGACAACAACAATCTGCACGAACGGTTCGACGACGTTTGCAGCAGTATGGACTATCAGCTCTGAGACCATGGCTGCGGTTACCCTTGACGCCGCATCACAAACAGGAGCGCCTGCGAAACGTCATGTTTTCCGATGAATCCGGTTCTGTTTACAGCATCATGATGGTCGCATCCGTGTTTGGCGACATCGGGGTGAATGCACATTGGAAGCGTGTATTCGTCATCGCCATAATGGCGTATCACCTGGCGTGATGGTATAGGATGCCATTGGTTACACGTCTCGGTCACCTCTTGTTCGCAACGACGGCACTTTGAACAGTGGCCGTTACACTTCAGATGTGTTACGACCCGAGGCTCCACCCTTAACTCAATCCCTGCATGTTGCAAGCCCTGTGCAGGCCTTTCTGGATACGGAAAATGTTCTTGAGATCTCTCACCAATTGTAAACGTCTGGTCAATGGTGGCCGAGCAAGAGGCTCGTCACAATTCGCCAGTCACTACTCTTGAATTATTGTGGTATCGTGTTGAAGCTGCATGGCTGTATACGCCATAAAAGCTCTGTTTGACTCAATGCCCAGGCGTATCAAGGCCGTTATTACGGCCAGAGGTGTTTGTTCTTGGTACTAATTTCTCAGGATCTAGGCACCCAAATTGCGTGAAAATGTAATGTCAGTTTTAGTATAATACATTTGTCCAATGAATACCCGTTTGTCATCTGCATTTCTTCTTGGTGTGGCAATTGTAATGGCCAGTAGTGTAAAAAAATCCGGCAGTGTGGTTTGTTAATAAATCATGCAATTCGTTTTAGTAATATGAGTTTATTATTCATTTCTACGCAACACAGTCAAGATTTTCATTAATATTTCTCTCGGCTCACCGAATGCATTTGAGGGCCACAGGAGTCAAGGGGTCTAAGTGACAAAAACATAGTTTCGAGAAAATTGAAGTCAAAGTTGAAAAGTTTTCGTAAGAGGGCAATATGAAAATTTCAGCGTTTAGAAAATTTCAGACTCAGGTCCTTAGCTTTTGATTACCAATGATAATAAGTAAGTTTAACATCCAGTTTATAGTTAATATGTATAGATACTGTGTAATCCACACTTAGACCCCTTTACGTCTAACTGAAAACAGAATAAAATGATAACGCTGGGAGTACATAATCAGCATAACACACATTCATTGTTATAACAGGATACAGTAATGCAGCAATAGTGTTAGTTTAACACTAATCAACATACATCGAAATCATTATCTGTGTCACAGATGTTGTTACTGAAGTCAGTAGCGACGCCATAGTCATCATCCACTCGAGTAATTCTTGAAAATATTATTGCTTCTAATTCTGCTTAAGGTAAGATGGAATTTATTACAAGTATTGGCAGCAAACTGGATTAGTAAGTAGATGAAGATGAAATCGGACATACTATATTGAGAAAAGATTTTGACAGAGTACTGAAGATGTTAATGATGATCATGGAAAGCATAGCAAGCAAATTTGGACTAAAAGTGAACCCCACCATGACGAAATACATGATAGTTGGAAGAGCTCTACACCCGGAAATCCAGGAATTAACTGTGGAGAATAACATCTACAAAAGAGTAAAGGATTTTAAATATCTTGTAAGCATAATTTCAGAGAATTCACCGTCTGAAATGGAAATAGAGGCAAGAATTATAGCGGGTAGTAGATGCTTGCACTCACAACACAACATGTTGACTTCCCGGAGCATATCACAAGCCCTCAAACTATGGTTGTATAAAACATTAATTCTTCCTGTCATTCTATACGGGTCTCAATGCTGGAACACTAGAAAACAGGAATTAAACAGACTCATAGATTTCGAAAGGAGGTACTTGAGGAAAGTATTTGGACCGTGCGAGGGTGAAGGTCGGGGTGAGAGTTTAAAATAGAGAAAGTTTAATTTTCAAAACTCACAACCACCAGCTGCGAACCAAATTCCTAAACATGCAAAAACACTGTAACTGCAATTGCGAAAGTTTGACTCGCAGCTTTCCTTCCCTGCATATGATTAACAAGACAAATTCATAATAAAATCAAATTCATGAGAGAAAAGGGTGTACTAACTACTATTTTTGAAAACACGTGAAAGTTCACTTTATGTTGTTTATTTCACAATATTTGAACCCTGTGGCTGTCGCGTCTGTACGTCGGTACATTTACCAAATGAAGTTATAGCTCGTGAGCCCCCAGACTAAATGAATATTTGTCGCGAATTGTTTTCACACCACGTGGCTGTCTCAAACACGGTTTATGTTCATGCCTATGCGACGACACGTGTTACATTAACAAATTACAGTCACTTTAATTCAATGTGATGCACACCTTGTTCCACCGGCTAAATATTCACAAACACACAGTAGCACTCGATTTCACTTGGTGCAGTCTACGACGAGCAACCACACGTGGCGATTGCCACACACAAATCTAAAGTCACCACCTCGAGATCCACATGCCGACTGATGCAGAACGACGCCGCCCGGCCAACCACACCACGTGCTCTGGAGTCCTCACTTCCTGCCCTCGCGCGCGCGCGCGCGGCGAAAGCTCAACTGCCGGGGTTTCTTTCCCTACGTCATCAACTTCCGCATGTGAACTGTTCTAACCGATTTGCCAACGTACAGCGCTCAGCCAATACATTTCTAAAGCTTTACTTAAAATCAAAACAATTACACTACACATTAAACAAATATTTTCTTACGTTTTTATATTAGTATAAACATCCTTTGTACTGTTTATCATAATCGTGCAATTTCTTATACCACAGATAAGTGATTTAACTGAATACTTCAAGATAAAATACAAAAGATTAATAGAAAGTAAAATGGGAAACAGTTAATATATTATTTTTATAAACAAACATTGCCATGCTAGTTGTGTAACTGTCTTGTCTTCGTTGGTAATTTATTACTTTTCATTGTCAATTAAACATATTACGTTAGATGTGACTATATCAGCTAATGTATTGTTTATTTATCAACAGGCTATTTTGTAATGAGGGCCTTAAAGGTTCCTAACTGCATCGTATTACTTCAAATGCCAGTAGTATTACAATATTTGTGCACTGCACTGTGCCTGGCACTCGCCATTGTCCCTCTCTCCCCTCACCGGAAACGAACTGTAAAATCCTAAGTTGGAACAAGCCACCAACGTCGGCCTGCTCGCTAGCCTCCCATCAGCTACAAGCACACAGCAAATCTCAACGTGGAGAATTTCTACCTATGGCCTAACTATAAATGTTGTCACCCAATTGCGTACATACATTGCTACCATAATTAATAAGATTAAAATTGTGTAACATTTAGTGCATTGGCATGGTAAATGTTTGCAGTGAACTTCATACTGTTTAATTATCAAATGCTATTAATTACCAGTATTTCTGTTGGGCGGTAATCTCACAACCGGTTCAAGACAACATAACAGGAGAATGAAGGAGAAGGCACAATATAAAATTAGAACAACTCTATAGTGAACCGAACTTTGTGGGCTTGATGAGAAGTAGAAGATTAGAATGGGCAGGCCATGTGGTACGTCTGAATTAGGCGCGATGGCCTAGGATGGTCACTGGGACGACCAAGGAAGAGATGGGTTGAGGGGGTAGGAGAAGACCTGCAAAGAGAACTGAAAGAACTGGAAACAGACAGCGAAGAATCGCAATAAATGGAGAGCCCTGATTATATCATCGCGCGGTCCACTGAGCCTGATCGCGTAAAGTAAAGTAAGTAAGTACTGAAAGACCAATCTCGAGACGAGGTCATTGATGTGGATGACACTTCCTCAGAGCTAGTGATGTCTCAGCGAGAGCCAGCCATGGCAAAAATTTTTAACCTGGTGGACATGATGGTTTGCACAATACTTTCAAACTTGAAGAAAATATAATAATTCAAATTTCAAAGAATGCAGGTGCGGACAGGTGTGAAAATTAGAGAACCATCAGTTTAATGAGACATTGTTGCAAAATTCTAAAGTCAATTCTTTACAGAAGAATGGCAAATCTTGTAGAAACCGACCTTGGGGTCGATCGGTTTGGATTTAGGAGTAATGTAGAAACATGGGTGAAAAAACTCAGTACTTATATTAGAAGATAGAATAACGAAATGAAAAATCAACTTATCTATCTCTTGCAGATTTTAAGAAATCTTTCTGAGGACAGCAGGGGCAAAACATAGGGAACGGAAGGTTATGTACAGCTTGTTAAATAATCATACAACATTTATTAGAGAAATTGTTAGGAAAGAACTGATTCGGATGGGAGGAGTAAGACGTTATTGTTGCATAATCCTAAATTAATTTGTACATTGAACAAGCTGTGAAGAAAAGCGAAGGGAAATTTGGAGAAAGGATTAAACTGTAGAAATAAAAACATCGGGGTTTGCGTATAACATTGTAATTCCATCACCTATAGTAAAGCAACTGGAAGAGCAACTGAATGGAATGGACAGTAGGTTATCATATGCTGTCTAAGATAACCAGGTGATGGTGACGGAATAAGATGAGATAACGAAACAACAAAGGTGGTAGATGAGTTGTGTTATTTGGGCTGCGAAACAACATATGATGGTCACGAAAGGATATAAAATGCTGAAAGGCAATGGAAGGTAAAGCATTCCTGAGAAAATAAATTTGTTAACATAGAATATTTACCACAGGCAATGCCGAGGTTGGGTTGCTTGCGTGTCTCAACGATACAGGTAACAGTTCCGTAGGTGCAACCATTTCTGAGGGGTATTTATGGAGAGGCCAGACAAACGTGTGGTTCTTCGAGAGGGGCAGCAGCCATTTCAGTTGTTTTAGAGCAACAGCTTGGATGATTGACTGAGCTAGGCTTGTTAATAACCTGAGATGGCTAAAGGAAATGGGAAACTACAGGCGTTAATTTTCTTGAGGGCATGCATCTCTGCTGTATGAATTTATGATGATGGCATCCTCTGGGGTAAAATATTTTGCACTAAGGCGCTCAGCTGCGTTGCGCGCGCCCGTTAGTCGTCGGGGTTTCGAGCCTCCCCCCCCCACCCCCCCCCCCGCCTCGGGCATGGGTGTTTGTGTTGTCCTTATGCCCTGAGCATCAGTTGCTTTAAGTTAGTGTGAGTATTTTAAACATGACTGTTAGAGACAGGCAACCGTTCGTGCAAATATAAAATAAACACTTGAAAAACAGCTCTTCTGTTGTGAAAGTTTTGGTATAAGTTTTTCTTTACCATGGTTTCGGCTTCACTAAGGAAGCCTTCATCAGAAGCAAAATCGTTTGTTAACTATGAATAAAAAATGAAGAGTAGTACATACTACAGAGATAGTATGAAACATCATATCCTAAGATACGATCTCACAAACTACTTACATATGAATGTATAGTCAGAAGATGGTCTTGAGCGATAGGGCTCACGTTAAAAATTTAAAAAAAAAGGGCATATTGCAAATTTTTTAACCAAGTGAGACAACGCGCCGCTATAGCTTGCGTGTGCGGCCAGCACTACAGCTGGCATCAGACTCACAGCCCAACACGCCGTCCAAGCTATCACGTCGCCATGATACATCACGCCATCTGTTATTCAATAGTAGCAGTTTACATACAAAGTGAAATATCGATTGTTAAGACATATTCTCAGACATCAACGAATCCTGAACTTAATACTGGAGGAAATGTTTGGAGTAAGAATTGCAGAGAGGAAAAAAAAAAAAAAAAAAAAAAAAGAATGCAATAATCAGGATGAAATTGATGTGGTTTTCGATCTTACGACGAGATGATGAGACTTGCTAAGGAAACAGGGGATTGGAGAGCTGCATCAAACCAGTCTCCGGACTGAAGACCACAACAACAACTGTGTAAATTATTCACCTTCAAGACGAAAAGGAGTAAACCAAAAATAAAACTTGTAAAGCTTCCATCGTAGACTTTTCGCCACAAATTAGTACCTTGTGTCGCAGCAATATAGTTTGATGCTTTTTTGTTGTTGTCAAAAACTGACATTTTGAGCCCGTGGTTGTGTATGAAATACAGGGTGATTCTTATAATAAATAAGACAGCAACAAACCACTTTTGATTATGCTATTTATTACCTAAACAGCGCAGTTACCGGATTTGAACCTCTCAGTTTATCATCAGACGGCTGTTCACGTCCGCACAAATGTCAACTTACATTTTTGCTTTATGCAGATAATTATTCTTGTGATGAAAAGTCTTTGGTTGCGTGGTGCCCTACAATACAAAACCTGATTATAGTGACTTTTTCGAGCGTAAATGTGACTCATGATACCGACAAATAATCTGAATGATAGATATTTTCTTGTTATTTATTTACTTGTTTATTTATTTCCTTACAGTTCAATTACGTTGTGTTATGGAACCGACTTTTCGACGTAAGTAAGTAATAAATAACAAGAAAAATTCTATCATAAGAGTTTGTTCAGAATATTTGTCACATTTACGCTCGAGAAAGCCATTATAATCAGTTTTTGTATTGTAGTGCACCACACAACCAAAGACTTTTTATCACAAGAAAAATTATCTGCATACAAGAAAAATGTAAGTGACGTTTGTATGGACGTGAACACCCGTCTGACGATGAACTGAAAGGTTCGAAACCGGTAACGGCGCTATTTAGTTACTGAATAGCATAACCAAAAGTGATCTGTTGCTGTCTTCTTTTTGTGTCCCAACTTCGTCGCCGCTTTTGTGTCCCAGCCTCGTCGTAGGTGTCGGTGGCCGAGTGGAATGAGACCGACACAGGAATAAAGATAACACGCTGGTGCAGGTACGGAGGGGAGCAGCCAGAAACTAGAAACACTAGAGTAAATTAGAACGATACATATATTGCACAGAATTTATACAATACTTAACTTTTGCATATTTGTGTACTGCAGAAGGCTGATACATAGTTGAGCTAGAGTCCTGCCTAGTGCCTAGCTGATAGCAAAGTCTTCACTGGTGCCTATCAGATTCCGAAGTGTTCGCTGGTTGCTATCTCAGTTCCAAGTGAACGATGTCTTTCCGTGGTGGCCACGAGCGGGGTTGCAGTAGAGGGCGCTCGTGGCTGTCGTCGTAAGAACGCCACGCCGTGCGTGCATGGCGGCGCGCGGCGAAAGTAGGTGGCGCGCACTTTGTACTTGTGCGACACCACACTTCTTTATTTTAAGAATCACCCGGTATATAATATAGTTTGAATTGTGCAGCACAATTTGTTTCTTTTCTGGTTTTCAGTCTGTGACTGAAACAGAACGGAAGTAGTGGTTCTGAATAATTGAAACTACATTGGAAGGACAGAGACTTTTTTTTTATAAAATGATTTTCAATCGATAGCGTACAACAGCAATCAGCTAGAATAAATATTCCTTCAGACTGTCTTGATTGCAAATTTTTTATTAGTTAATGACGCGTTTCGCCCTTTATCAGGGCATCTTCAGATTATCTGCGTGACAGAATTTACACAAAATTACAAGGCGCAATTACAAACGGTTATAATGGTACATGGGCTTATTTTGTGTTAATAAGACAGTATAAATTGTAAACAAAGCTTACAATGCGCTGTCCGTGGTGTGACACCGTAAGTTGTTATTGCGCTGTTTCTATTTTCTTGGAATGTTTTTTTTTTGTTTTTCTTGTGGCCCTACAAATGTTCGGGTAACAACGAATTACAATTGGAACATACTCGGTAAAGATGTGAGAAACATAAAACCGATTTTTAAGATTACCTTAATAGAAGCGGTGGTCTCTGATGACACAAGAAAAGCCCATGCTTACAATTGCGCTCACGGCCGGTGGGCGGGCGTGGTGTGCTGCTCCGCTGACTTGTACAGATTAAGGAAATGTGGGTAGGGAGTGACATATGAAGCCGATGTATAAGACAGGACGGGTGAAATCTAGCTATCTGAATACAAATTTAACGAAAGGGAGGTTATTAAGCAGGACGGAAGTTTATAATTTATGTTGGTATTTGTAAATGAGAGATTTTTTTTTTTTTTTTTTTTTTTTTTTTTTTTTTTTTTTTTAGGGTTGCTACAAGTAACAAATGGAGTTATACAGTGTTAGATCTCGGGCTAGCTCTCATATACGCAACCTGCAATATGCTACAGCGAGTGTGTGGATACGGATTAAGTGCTATTCTCGTCCTCAGGTTGGCAGCCGTGGTCGGAGTGGTCTGCGTGCAGCGCCTCTTGCGGCGGCGGCGTGCAGCGGCGGCGTCGCGCCTGCTCGCTCAGCGCCGGCTGCCAGGGACACGACGCCGAGCTGCGCCGCTGCAATACCTTCTCCTGCGTCGGTCAGTAGACAAACGTACCTCTCCCAGCTCTTCCATACACTATCTGAATTAGTAACACATTCTTCTAAAATGCACTCCTGGAAAATAAAAAGAGAATTCGTCGAGCCTGCAGAGGGACATTTTACTGATACATTCTTGAGGATATATACAACACATTATAACGCACACAGAGCCCTACGCACGTGAGTACAGACACCGGAGCGTGTGCATTTTCAACGTTGGTACCGTCTAAAGCAGGGGTCAGCAACTGGCTGACCGCGGTCCAGATCCGGATCGCGGAAGGCCAAAAACTAGACAGCCAAAAATATTTTGAAAGTATAAGTTACACATTCAAATCATTTAATAAATACTTTTTCTGTAGATAACAATTCGTATAAGAGCCATCCTTATAATTTTTCTAGAATTTTACAGTTAAGTGTTGAATAATTAGAACCCTAAATAATTATTGTAGGTAGGTTAAATAAATGGTGTTCATGATGTGCAACGCTGGAGAGTAGGCTGACAAGCGGCGGCAAAAGGGAGCAAGCTGGCAGGTTATCCGCATAAAAGCCCGGTACACACGAATACCGCACGTGAACTTTATCTAACGAACAATGAACTTCCATAAATAGGCTTCACACTCGGACAGTATTTGAAACCTTTATTTAAGCGTTCGGGGCATATCCTTTTAAATACAATTTTTCTCCTCTTAAAATCACCTATTGAGGTTTCTCCCGCAGCAGAATGGACGGATGTGGCTGCGATGTTGTTTTACCTTTCAAAGCGTTTACTCCAAATTGAGATAACAGACTTGCAGGACGACATTTCTTCGCAAAAGTATAAAAATGAATCCACTGACGAATGTCCCGAAAAAATATGAAAATTACAAAATATTAGCCATCTACCTGGCTACCATTTTTTGCTCCACGTATATTTGTCAAATTTCATTAAAAATTAATTTCTTGAAGAATAAAAGAATCGCTGAAGATTTGCGGCCGTCCATCTTGAAGACATTATTCCCATAAGCTGTTCCGCTTGTGAACTTAAAGAAACACCGCAAATGTAATTTCTTGCACCGATTTTTTTAACACAAATACGCACAGCTCATTGTATTTCAGACTTTTTTTTAGAGAAAATTAAACAAAAAATGGTACGTTTAATGTATACCTATTAATGGTTTTTCAATAGAAGTTTGACTACTCATTTCATTTCGTACTTTTTGTGACGGAAAGTAAAATCAAATAAATAGCAAATAATATGTTTTACTCTATTATTATACATTTTTGTTTCACAACTTTTTTTATTTCATATTAGTTTGAGACTGAAAATTAAAAAAAAAAAAAAAAAAAAAAACGTAAGGAATATGTGGTGTTACTTCTGAACCTCGATAAAAATGTTCAAAAATATTAGGACCCTTCGAAAATTGCTAGCCGACCTCTGGTCGATAGCCTCATTTTGCGTCAAAGCAAGTTGAAATTACACCATGGAGACGATCGTAGAGGTAACGAATGTGGCGTCAGTGGGAAGTCCGGATATCTCAGTCGGTTACTTAAAAAATAAAAAATAAAATGTAGCCTTGCGGAATGGTCTGCCATGTAGTTTCCACCTAGATCCTCTTTTGCGCCAGATTTCGTGCCGGTCGTGGAGATTGCGTAAGATAACGTTTCATCCGGTCCCGAATAAATGAGGGACAGATTCGGTGAACTTACTGGCCAGGGTAGCTTACATACACTTTGAAGAGCAGGTTGGGTGGTAGAGGATACACGTGGACAAGCATTGTCCTGATGGAAAAGCATATCGCTTTTCTGGTTCATGAACAGGAGCAAGACGAGTTGAATGATAGTTTCAATGTGTCGTACACTGTTTAATTTTCCCTTGACGACTACCTGAGGGGATCGGCCAGTGTAGAATTTCGCTCCTTACACCATGATGAACGATCATGACTTCCGTTACGCGCTTTCCGCCCACGCGTCAACATCGTTTAGCCCGCCCCCAGAGGTATATAAATAGGTATATAAATAGGTGGTTATGGAAGGATGAGTGGACAGGTGTCATCTTCAGTGATGAGAGTCGCTTTCTGCCCCAGCGCCAGAGGGTCGTACACGTGTATGGTGTGAGGGGCAGCATGAAAATCTGGAGTGTATACGACAGAGGCACACAGGGCCGCCACCCAGCATCAGGGTGTGGCAATCATATCCTACACTTTCCGTTATCCTCTGGAGATACTTGAGGGAACATTGAGCAGTGTACGGTTAATTGAAACCATCATTCAACCAATTTTGCTACCGTTCATGCACAAAGAAGACAATATCCTATCAAAACAGGATTATGTAGGTTCACACCTGTGCAGTACCACCCATTGTGCTCTTCAAGGTGTACGCCACCTACCCTGGTCAACACGATCCGCAGATCTGTCAGCCATTGAGTATGTTTGGGACCGCATGAAATGTTATCTTGCGCGGTCTCCACGACAAAATCTGGCGCAAAAGAGGCACTAAGTGGAAATCCGTAGGCTATTTCCTCACCTATACGATCCTCTCACGGGATAATCAGCTTGCATTGCTGTAAAATTAGGGTATAGACGATACTAGCGTTCACATTGCACACGCTCTGGTATCTGTAGTCCCGTGCGTACGGCTCTGTGTGCGTGATCGTGTGTTGTATACATCGTCAAGAATGTAACAGTAAAATTTCCCTCTGCTGGGCTGCTGATTTCATAGTGTTCTTCATTCATTTTCCAGGAGTGTACTTATTGCAGTTCTGCAGAAAACATTATATTCACACCGTACAATGAGGTTACATGGAACACTTTTGACTTTCTTCAGCATCTGGATTGTTCATTTTTACCAAAATATTGACGTAAGAATTACATTATAGTGAATATCAACCTGTAGAAATAATTTGTTTGAAATTTTTTGACACCAATTTCATTCCAAAGTGATTTTGTTTCATGTTACACCTTGAGATGGCGTTATTGTAAACACCTATGCTTTTTTAATAGTTTTGCAAGTTTGAATTATTGTAGGATACTTGCAACAGTGTAATAAAACCAAATGAATGCCTGAGATATATTTCCATTTACTATCAACGCCAAACTGACTACCATTTGTAAATACTAATGAGCATTCCTTGCTGACGTACATTCTAAAGGCACTACGTGTAGTTGAAGTGAAACATGCAAAATAATGGAAGCAGTACTGCCAAATTTAAGTAAAATTTACTTTTCAGGTGAAAAAGAGGTAACAACACGAATGATATTTTTTTTGTGTTAATAGGGAATATGTCGTCTTGTTGAGGAAATATGTATATGTTGTGCATTGTTGGCCTCTCTCAAGAATTTCATACCTCATGGGTTGCCATTAAATCTCTGTATTGGAACCACAAACTGTGTTTTTTTGTTCCTTCAACACATGTAAGACTCACCAAGACGAAATCACTTGGCATTAAGTAACTAAAGTAAATCGTTTCCAGTGTTAGCACTTGAATGCTAATGAAACTGATTTTCTTTCTGTTCTTGGCAGTAGTATCGTTCATTGGTCTTTTTTGCATTACGACGAAAACATCTCCAATTTGATTGGGGGTATTTTGCCGAAAATTGTCTTCAATGCATAAAGAGCACGTCAAAATGTACCACATGCGTTCCTCCTGACCAATACACCAAGCAAAGGAGGCATTCACTCTTTTTCACTTCAAGAGTGAAAAAAATATTCGGGACGAATGAATTTCGATTTCCCAAAAAAAGTTTTCACTAGCATGAGGCCAAACAACAAAAGAATCGTCCAGGTATCTGACATAAGTAGGCTGGTTTCAATGGCGCTGACTCCAGTCACGTTCCTCGAAATCCTCCATCAATAAATTGACAAAGATACGTGTCAAAGGGCTTCCCATCAAAATTCCATCTGTCTGTTCATAGTACTAATCATTTATAAGAAGTTTGTGGACGTCAACACATATCGAAATAAGATCGTCAATTTAAAAGTAGACCTAAACTCTAATAGTTGCAACGAATCAGTCAGAGAACGTCAGTGGGGTGAGAAACCATATTAAAACTCAATAAAGTATCGGAAATTAAAATGCTATCCCTTGAATATACTAAGGACATATTACGAGTTCTTAATGCAGTGTTTACACTCACCTACTTGTGTGCCCAACAAACCAGCAAGACGTTTGGCTACACGTTATGTTACAGACAAAAGGCTTCAGTCGAATACCTTTCTAATGCGCTTTAGGAAGGCCTTATAATCCATGAGGTACAGCGCAGTAGAAATTAAGATTCTAGATACTTTCGTGTGACAAGTAATTTATTGCTTATTAGTCTTTCTATCAGTACTGTTAATAGGGTTAATACCGCTCCTGCAGTACGCAGGACCAGAAAGAAAACACTGTAAATTTGGAAGGAAATATAGGTTTAATCTTATTAAAGCTTAAAACCTGTGACACGGCCCTGGGACAAGTAATTTGATGTAAGACACTGGTGTACAAATGTCGGGAAATATCAAAAATTGATGTCTAATGTTGAACATGCGAAACATTAAATGACGTTCGTCGCTGAATGTGCTACAGTATGCCATACCATTGTATAGGATAACAGATCATAACTCAAAGCAATCATTCGCTTGAAACCGAACCCTGACAAAATCACATTTCATTATTCATTCATCGCCTGGACAATAGGTATTCAAAATACCAACCACGAGTAAAATTTAGAGGTAAAACTTGACAGTACAACGACTCCCCTACATACGAGGGTTGGAACTTAAGTAGTGGCAACACTTTTGTGTAGAAACTATGCAATGGAATCTACTACTGACATTGATAGCACAATTTGTTGACTTACCTACGTCAGATCCGAGCAAATGGAATCTCTCGGCGCACGTGAGCGGCGCGCGCATAATGGAGGGTTACAGAGTCATATGTGAGCGAGCGGTCTATCGTAACGGTGTCATGTCCATGTTTTCGAAACAGGAACAACGGAGTTAAGCCAAGATTGAATATGCCAAAGGTCGTACTGCACGACAGTGTCATCAAGGCCTTCAAGTTCGTCAGAGACTTCCTGGTGAAAGTTATGGTGATTATCGTGTGCGACTGTGATGGTGTTATCTTCATGCATCACGTTCCCCCACATCCGACCGTCAATGCATAGTATTACTGTTCGTTATTATAGCATCACTTGAGACCACCTTTGGGAAAGAACTGCAACCCACCCATCAATTTGCTCGACAATGCGCGGACGCATACAACGAAAGCTGTGGCTGCTGTATATGGTCCATCCTCCATACTCCCCTTATTTAAGTCCTTGGGACTTTGCTTTTATTCCGAAGATGAAGGAATCACTCCGTTGCATTCGCTTCAGATCTGTTCCAGAGATTCGACAGGCAACAGGCTCTGTTAACGGTATACTACACGCCTTACACATCGCTGACAACGGGTTCTCCACAACCCCGGTCAATGCACTGAAATACAGTAACAGGTAACGGTTTTGTATCTGTTGTGAATAAATAAATAGTTGCCACTATTTAAGTTACAACCCTCGTATTCGGGAGTGACTGTGGAAAGGGCTTTAACATACAAAGTACACTTACTTAAATCATCTGCAAAACTAAAGAGCCGTAATAACGTTCTTCAGGGTCTAGCTGAACATTATGGGGAGTTGACACCAACGCGTTGAAAGCAACTGCTCTAGCATTTGTATGTTCTTCAGAAGAGTACTGTTCTGTGGTTTGGCTAAATAGCTGCCATACTCACCTTGTCGATGTTCAGCTGCGTCACACTATGCGAATCGTAACTGGATCATTTCTCTCTACTCCACTTCAGTGGATGCCAGTGTTAAGTAACATACTACCTCCTCACATCCGAATGCAAAATCATCTTGTTCATCTTTGGTCAAGAGGCTTGACCTATTAGATGTGTCGTTGGAAGAACAGCTTCCATTCTCCATAAATAGGCATTGTGACTGTGCTGACTTTTCACATACAATGACACAAATAGTTGTGGATTGGCCCCTTTGTGCTTTCCCTTGAAATCTAGAAGAGCTTAAACTCAATACCTCTATACACATGGAGTGGATAAACTAACTATATATATAATAATCTAAACTTCCAATTTCTGTAATATATGGTACTGTATTTAGTGCGTTATTTGTAATTTACTGCATCATACGCTAAATTAATAAATAATCAATAAGGGCAACAATGGAACTCCGACTCGCTGAGCCCCACGCGCTCATGCCTCGCACACAGTTTCGAGTCACTCCTACCTAAATACTTGACGTGCGGTGATATACCTTATCCGGTGAAGTCAAGTATGCAATATTAAACACCCAATTTTGTGGTATGTCCTGACATTTGCGGGCACCGTGTGTCTTAAATTATCCATCTCAGCTTCGCCCACGTCCCTGCAGCAGTTTCTAAACGTTAATGAGAAATCTTCACCCCCTATAGGCATTCGTCGGCGTTGTACCCGGTTGAATGCGTAGTCAGTAGGACGCGAGAAGTTAATGACTTACAGTAAACTTATTCTTTCTCCAGCAGTTGCTAGAACTATAAACTAATTGCAACGAAAGGGGCTTGCAGAAGTCTGTAACAGGATGCCATTGCCATCTTTATAATCGTTTGGAAGCGAGTATACACGCCTGCCAATGTTGATGTGGACAGGGGTGTTTTAGCCACTACTTACAGAGGCAAGAATGTTTCATTTGGACTTATGTTATTATCATATAAACCAAACAATGGAAAAGAACATCTAACTTCACTCGAGATTAAAAAAAGAAGAAGAAAAAATGAAAATCTTTTCTTCGGTGTAGTGTCACCTGTTTCTCTGGCGGTTTAGATGAGAGGAACGGGGAACTTTACTCGAGAGCAGGTTCGCAGGTACCACAAACTTTGATATTTAGCTCTGTGGAGGAGATAGCACGTTCTGAAGAGGTATTCCTCTCCTGATGAGATCCAGACAAGTGCCGGTAGAGCGGTCGTTATTACTGCACGTCACATCACGGCGCGAGGTGAGAGCCCAGAGGAAAGCGGGGATGGGGGTCGAAACTACAAATTGAGATATGAGTTTAATTAATGTCCTCCGGGTGTCGACTTTATAAGGCGAAATGGGAGCCGTAAATTCAGCGTAAACTTAATTACGTTGCCGCTTTTCAAACTCCGTCTCAAGACGTCTTTACTTTCGTCAAACAGACTCCGAGACGGCGAAAATTCCCTTGCGATTCGAGCACATAAAAACTGAATTAGCACTGAATGCAAGAAGGGCACTTCGAAAAAATTACGCGTTTAAGTCGGGTCGTTATTATATGACGAGGAGCAATAAGAATATAACTTTGCCTATTTAACATTTTTTAAAATCACATTGTTGCATGAAACACTTTTTCGGCAACAGGTACAGCAGATAAGAGCAGATTTTCGACAAAGTAAAGAATTGCAACAGTTGTTATATCTTGGGATCGATTTGTCTATTCCTGTGTTACAGAAGTTTGCTGTTAATGGAACTGCGTTTGACTGTCGTCTTCAGAAACCCAACGTTGTTGACATCTACATCTACATACATACTCCGCAATCCACCGTAAGGTGCGTGGCGGAGGGTACACTGTACCACTACTAGGCATTTCATTTCCTGTTCGACTCCCAAAAAGAACGAAGAAAAAAAGAATGCTAACATGCCTCCGTACGAGCCCTAATTTCTCTTATCTTGTCTTTGTGATCACTACGCGAAATGTATGTAGGCGGCAGCAAGATCGCACTACACTCAGCTTCAAATTCCGGCCCACTAAATTTCCTCAACCGAAATTCACGAAAAGAACGTCGTCTTTCCTCCAGCGATCCCCAATTGAGTTTCCGGAGAATTTTCGTGACACTCGCGCATTGGTGGAACCTATCAGTAACAAACCTAGCTGCTTGCCTCTGAACTGTTTCTATGTCTTCCTTTAATCTGATCTGCTGCGGTTCCCAAACACTTGAGCAATACTCAAGATGTGCTCGTACAAGCGTTTTATACGCGGTCTCCTCTACAGATGAAGTACATCTTCCAAGTCGGCTTTCCGCCTTACTCATAACTGCCCTTACATGTTCGTTCCATTTCATATCGCTCTACAATGTTACGCCTAGATATTTGAACGACGCGACAGTATCAAGAAGCTCACTACCAATGCTGTATTCGAACATTATGACATTAGTTTTCGTACTCATCCGCATCACCTTACATTTTTCTACATTGAGAGCTAGCTGCCATTCTTCGCACCAAGTAGTAATTTTGTCTATGTCATCCTGTATGCTATTAGTCAGTTAAAGATGACACCCTCCCATACACCACAGCATTATCAGCAAACAGCCGCAAATTACTACTTACTCTGTCCATCAGATCATTTATATAGATAGAACAAAATAGCGGTCATATCACACTCCCCTGGGGCACGCCTGACGATACACTCGTCTCTGATGAACACTCGCCGTCGATAACAACGTACTGCGTTCTATTACTTAGGAATTCTTTCAGCCAGTCACAAATCTGTGATCCTATTCCATAAACTCGTATCTTAGTTAGCGGTCTGCAGTGTGGCACCGCGTCGAACGCCTTTTTCAGGTCGAGAAAAACACAATCCGCCTGTTGCCATTCATACATGGCTCGCAAGTTGTCATGTGACAAAAGGGCAAGCTGAGTTTCACATGAACGATGTTTCCTAAACCTGTGTTGATTCATAGAAATAAGCTTTTCCGTTTCGTTTCCAGGAAATTAACTGTATTCGAACTGAGAATATGCTCCAAAATTCTACATGAAACTGATCGAAGGACATTAATTTCTTGAAGTGCGTGAAAATATGGAAATTACTAAAAGCAAGATCATGACTGTATGCTGGATGACCAAACTGCTCCCAACCTAACTGCGAAACAAATATAGTGCGCCGAGCCTTCTGGGTACGAGTATTGTAGCGGAACAACGTAATAGTTGAACCAAGCATTCCATGCTTCTTGTACCTAATGTTATACCGTAATTTCCGCAGTAAGAGCCGAGCCGAGCGGTCTAAAGCGCCTCGCTGCGGAGCGCGCGGTTGCTCGCCGTGGAGGTTCGAGTCCTCCCTGGGGCATGGGTGTGTGTGTTGTCCTTAGGAAAAAGCCGGCCGCGGTGGCCGAGGTGACTGAGGCGCTCCAGTCACGGTCAGCACGGCCACTACGGTCGGGGGTTCGAATCCCCCCTCGGGCATGGATATTTGTGCCGTCTTTAGTCTTAGCTAGTTCATAAGTAGTTTGTAAGCTTAGGGACTGATGACCCCGTAGTTAAGTCCCATAAGTTGTACAAACATCTGAACATCAGTAAGAGCCGAAGATGGCTGCCACACGCTGCTTCCATTCACAGACGGCAGACTTCTATTATAGACGAATACAGATGTCACTCCTCAACATTACAAATGTCTCAATTCTGTAGGTGACTATGTCGAAATGTAGCTCAAGTATCGTTGAAGCTATTACCAACAATGTGTTTCACGTAACAATGTTAACTTAGATTCTTTTGAAATATAAAGAAACTCACTTTCTTGCAATGCATGAGTGTTCTGATACCTGCAATGTCTTGAATAATTTTGGAACCTAAGAAAGGTAAATAGCGATTATCCACAAACCAATATAAATCACCGTCCGATGTTGGTGACGTAGTGATCTGTCAGACAAATCAATGGGATTAACTGAAACAAAGGATAATCAGACTTGGTCACAGGTTCATAAAAAATTTAAAAATAAATAAAAGAAAAGAAAATCTGTTATAATAATATTGAAATTCTCTCTAACATGTAAGTGGGAAACGTTGTCAGAATTATTGAAATTATGCATCAAGTTGGTCAACAGTTGCCATGAAACAAAAGATGATGACATAAGCGAAATTACATATTTAACGTTATAAGACCACCATTACTTGTAAAATTAATTCTAGCCGAAAGGAGCCAGTTAAAAGCTTACTTCTGGCCGTAAAATCCAGTTAAAGACTTCGCATGAGCTACTGACTACTTCCTGCAACAGAATCTTGTTCCCCGGCCCAAAATTTAGAACTTACTCAAAATTTACTTTAGCAGCAGGACGACACAGAGACGGTTGCCAACACACGTCGTAGATCACAAGAATTACACACAATCATTAATATTCAAGCCACCGCGAACTAAACTATTTCATGAAGGTGTCAGAGAATATTTATGGCGCAACGGAATTAAAATATGATAATTTGCATCCGAATTTGCATTCAGCACTGGTGAAGAACAACATTTAATAAGAATGGGAGGGTTTTTCATTAACTGATACTCATAGGTAGGATAAAATTTCACCGACTAAAAATTATTTATTGGATTCAAACATGCACAAATGGGGAACCAATTTTGGTTAACAATAAAAATGCATCCCATTTGAAAATTAACATAAAGTAATCTGAAAAGAACATCGTCGGGGGGAGGGATTTACAATTAACAAGCCACTCACGCGCGCGAAGCAAAGCGAAACTCACCCAATTCAGCGTGCTGATACGAATCAGAAGCAGGCGCCGCTATCGTAGGTGAAATTCAGCGAACCAGGATGTACCACACAACACAAGGAAAATAAAATTTGTAGGTAGCTCTGGTCTGTCTTTCTTTACTTGAGATGGTACGCGATAATAGCGAGATTAATTTCAATTTTTAAATCAAACCGTGAGCAAGCAGACTTACTGAGACACACGGCACGTGTCTGCTGCATTAGATAGTCGCACCCCACAGAAGGCGAACTACTTAAAGATCGTATTCATTTCAATAAAAATCAACGGAATCATAGATTAAGAAGCAAGAATACACAATCGTAAGGCACTGGTATGTGAGCAGTAGCGAGAACTCAAGTGACTAGCTATAAACTTAGAAGTCGGAGTAAAAATACAAAAATTCAATTTCCCAAAAATAAAGAAAAATAGCTACGGCATGCAACCCTTAGAAATGCATAGGATATCATAAGGAAGCTAAAGAAACACAGTTAGACGCGATTGGAAGGGTTTACACGTGTGGACGAAGTCCAGTCTTCAAAAGTCAGAAAAATGGAATAAGTTCAAAGTCGGAGTAAATCAACTAAAAAAAAAAAAAAAAAACGGCATGCAGTCCCTAAAAATACGTAGTATTTCATAAGCACGCTAATAAAGGGGGTAGTAGAAGGCTAGAATTTACTGACGGAGTCTGAATGCAAAGTATTAGTTTGGAAACGAAACAGCAATTTAAAATAGATGGAGAGGAGATCGCGATATACTAAGGGAAATCAGAAAGATACATGCATAATTTCTTGCCTGAAGAGCTTACAAACAGACACAGGGGTAGCTGAAGGCTTTGTTCTAAGAATAGACCACGTCAAGTACATATCACTCACGGAAGGAGAAAACGAACAGGAATAATTCACATACACTATACAGAATAAAAATATTCCTGCATATTAATCGCATCCCACAAAGCTAGAAGGAAATTAAACAGAATTCATTCACCGCCAGCTAGTCTCACAAAGGTTACTGATACACAGCCATTATCAAATCGAATTAGTTACATATTCACTGCATTTACCTATGCAAAATCACCGAAATGAAATTGAACACACTGGCATACATGATAGGAGAAACTTTTTACGAAAAATGAACCTTAGTTCTGAAGTCTAACTTGAACAAACCCAGACAACGAATCGCTACCATCTCAAGGGAAAAAAGAAAATCGGAACATCTTACCAGCTCGAAGTGCAGCCACAGAGTGAAGAGACCGCCAGGGAGTCGCCCGCCAGCACTGGAAATCGGTAAAACCCCCATAAATCGGAGGTGATGGGGAGAGCCTAGACTCGTACGTCCTACCGAGGCTTGTTACCGGGCATTGCCAACCCAACTTGTAACCAAACGATGCAGGAACGTCTTTGGTAGCAGCAAAAGCAGAAGTTGGTAGTGACTACCTATCGACACGAAGCCAGAGAAACATGCAAAGCGACGACAAAATTCTCAATCATGCACTCAGACTGCCTTGCTAGATGATGCTCATACATGCACATACAGAATAAAGCAAGTACACATTCTCACAGTTGCGACACAGAGAACCTGTTCATATTGCCACATTCATAGACATAATGATAAATTATTAGCATAATAAAATCCCAGCAATATTAACACAGCACTACAGAAACTAGAATTTAAAAACATAAAACGAAATGCTATTCCTCATGCCTCCTAACGAATGGGGTTCTCGTTTAGAAAAAAGAAATGCCTGTCTCGTGAACTTAGGTAAATTACAAAGTTAAAAACCTAGAGAAGATGGCAGAAAACCGTCTTTCAAAGTATCACACAATTTATTACGTTACACCTCTTGAACCACACTGCCGTTTGTGAAAAGTGCAACGCCGAGAAAGAATTATCCAAATAGCGTCACGCTTGGTAAAAGTGTGACGTGTGTGCAAGCAATATATGAAACAATAATTGTGATTCGAATCTGTTCTGTTAGTACCTGGTTGCGTTACAAATGTGGGGTTGCAGATCCACCTTGATGAAAACATTTATTTACATACCCATACTATTTTCGGAGGAAATCCCGCCATCATCACTGGATTTTGTATTTATTCTAAAATAATGCAGAAATAACCTAGTTACAAAACTGTGAGAAATATTGCAATATGAGGTATACACTTCTTTCGCTGTATCATTGTGTAAACAACAATTTCGAAACTTCATATCATTAAGCTATTCAGCACCCCATTATGTTTGTTGCCTTTTTTTGCGCATACAGCGTATCATTTGCTACTATGAGCAGCTGTTATTAGAAACAGTAGCTATTGTGTACTACCTCACATATCAGTGAATAGGCTTAATATTTAAGATTGTAATCGATAAAGAATATAAAAATGGTTCGAATTTTAAAGCTTGCAGATAATTTTCGCAGTACTGTAGGCAAAAGTTAGTTATGCCGCTCAGTGTACATGATACATCTCTTGAAATATCAGGCGTACCACGACATTATTCAGCAGGAAGACTTAGTGACATACGTGAATTATTTTTGTTAAACATGAAGACGTGAATTAAAGTGTCACGACAATGTAAGCAGAGAGTTTTTGAGGGAATTTAAGTGTCTGTCGTGTCACTTCTCCTGAACCAAGTGCGGTATGGTGATACAATTTTACATGTACATTCAGTGAGATGTGCATTAGTAGTGACACTGTGCAAGTAGTGAGCGACCAACGTTTTCGCTTTACTTTGTGGAAGATGTCTTGGATAATAAGTTCAGTAAATGTTAGAAATTATGTATGTTATTTCTTGGAAGCAGCTCAGTGTTACACTTTTCAACTAATGAATGACCAAAATTTGAATATTTGAGCACCGTCAGAGTCAAGACAGACATAGAGTTTATAATTGTAACACTTCGCATATCCTGATGAACTTTGCATAATGAGTAGTATATCAAGGTATTTTAAAGTGTCAAAATCTGACGATAAGCAAGCAAATTTTTTAAACGCTCTTTTTGAGCCGTCCTTCAAATCGTTACGTAGGTAGCCGCTGTAGGTGGGGCCTTGTATTGGGTCTATATTTTTAGTAACTTAAATGACATTTAATACAGAGGTTTCAGATTGCCAATGCTCCAGTGTTAACTTCGTGGTTTTTTTTATCCACTATTCTCTTTATACCATTACTGAAACCCTATTTATTACACCATCATATAAATAATTGCGTTTGATTGATCATATTTACTTGCGTTTTATTATTATTTATTATTTTCTTATTGTTATCTTTTAATTTGCGCCTCAGAGTTTAGGACCTCTTGTCAATTCTGCAAGGATTTACTTAAGGAATGTTGAGATTCTGAGGTAGTTGAACTGAATCCGATAATAAAATTCAGAACTGCACTGACGTATTTTAGGGAAAACTTAAGGTTTTTCCTATAGACTTATCATGTATTTATTTATTTATTTTACATACATTTCGGACGAAAGTAATAAAAACAAGGAGGAAAGGACACTTCTAAGGAAATGTAATAGGTAGTCTCCAACGATGCAAAAATCACGCAGAGATTTGAATATAGGCCTAATAAACTGTCTGAAATCCGTTAAAACTGAAAGGAATACTTGTCAAATTCTGCGCCGAGTACACCAATTTAAAATAAGTAATTCCTTTTGAACAAGTCAGACTGTATATCATTTATTGTCTTAAAATTTTGATGGACGATACGATTGCGACATTGCTATTGTTATACTACTTATGAATTCAACACGTATTATTCTCTCTGATTTTATTTCAACACACAGCCAAAATTATTTGAAATTGAAGAATTTAACTTTGACAAACATACGCTTTTACAACTCGTACGTCTTTAAACAATTATTTTAATAACTTTTCGATATTTTAATTATTTCTTTTCCCTTAAAAATATTAGCACATCCCTTCCCGGGGTAGTTCGTTCTTTATTTTCAAATTTTTTGTTGTTGTTGTGGTCTTCAGTCCGCAGACAGGTTTGATGCGGCTCTCCACGCTACGCTGTCCTGTGCAAGTCTCTTCATCTGAGAATATGTTCGGCAACCTACATCCTTTTGAATCTGTTACTGTATCCGTTCCTCGGTCTCCCTCTACGATTTTTATTTCACACGCTTCCTTCTAATGCTAAGTTGACAATTCCTTGATGTATGAATGTGTCCTACCAATCTGTCCCTTCTCTTAGTCAAAATATACCATGTTCGAATATTATGAACTACCTCGAAGAGAACGACCTAGTAACCAATATTCAACACGGATTCAGAAAGTATCACTCTTGCGAAACACAGCTTGCCCTTTATTCACATAAAGTGTTAAGTTCCATTGACAAGGGATCTCAAATCTATTCCACATTTCTGGATTCCAGGAAGGCTTTTGAAACTGTACCCCAGAAGCGGCTTCTTATGAAATTGCGTGCTTATGGAATATATTGTGCGATTGGATTCACGATTTCCTATCAGAAAGGACACAGTTCGTTGTAACTGACGGTAAGTCATCGAGTAAAACAGAAGTGATATCTGGCGTTCCACGGGGAAGCGTTATAGGTCCCCTACTCTTCCTCGTGTTTATAAACGATTTGAAAGACAATCTGAATAGCTCCGTTAGATTGTTCGCGGATGATGCTGTCGTTTATCGGTTAGTGAAGTCAACAGAGGATCAAAAGCAATTTCAAAGCGATTTATACAAAATTTCTGCACGGTGCGAAAATTGGCAATTGACACTAAATAAAGAAAACTGTGAAGCAGTGACCACTAAAAGAAATCCGCTGAACTTCAATTACGCGATAAATCAGTCAAAGCTTAAGGTCGTAAATTCTACAAAATACGTAGGAGTTACAATTACGAACAACTTTGACTGGAGATAACACATAGGAAATATTGTGGGGAAGGCGAACCAAAGGTTACGTTTCATTGGCAGAACGCTTCGAAGATGCAACAGCTCCACCAAAGAGACTGCCTACATCACACTTGTGCGTCCTCTCCTGGAGTACTGTAGCCCCTTGAATGAATTGTGCTTCTCACATTTAGAGGATCGTTTGCTCTGAAGCCCTTTTTAGTTAACTGAGGTCAAGCTTTTTATATTATTGACATTAAATCATAAAAATATCACTATTAAAAAAAACTGGCACGGATTTTAAACCACTAACGCCCAACTCCCGTCATCAATACAGATAAGTATGACCACCACGGTGATGCCTTGACTCATACCTTGCCCTTTGTTTAAACATCATATTCTGTCCTTAAATGGACAGGGCAATAAGACAGTAAGAAAAAGTGTCATTTTTGTCGTAGTGTTATACTTCAGGCCAAATTCAACATTTCACACAAAAAGGAGGGCGTGTTGAAAGGAGATGTGTGGACGTGCCATGTACGTTCACCCTTAAATCATATTTTTCGAAAACATTCTATTACGTGGCTATCATGGGCTCCAGAGTTTTAACACTGCACTTATTTCGATAAGCATGTTACATGTAAACCAAGATCCGCGGCTTATTACTTGTGCGTACTGGGGCGCCGTGCTGCGGTGCGTGCTGCCGTTCGCCCTCGGGATTTCGAGACACCTTCGGGCATGGGTGTTTGTGTTGTCCTTAGGTTAGTTTATGTTAGTTTAAGCAGTTTGTAAGTTACGGACTAATGACCACATCGTCCAGTCTGATAGATTTACAAACATTTCCTACCGGGTCCACCACTGGTCACATGGGCTGTGTTAGTATTATTTGTGAAGATGCCTAGACTGAAACGGGTAAAATAAAAATCTTTGACCTCTGCGATCAAGACTGATATTACAATGTAAATATCGTCAAGGAAGGTCGCTGTTTCCTCCTGGGAAATTGTTAGCCAAAGTAATTTATTATCTATGTCTCTACTGCTTTACGTACAATCAAATGACAATGTCAAATCGCTTTTTTTTTTTTTTTTTTTTTTTTTTTTTAATATCTCTGAAATTTTACGAAAATCATAAGAGACTAAAGTTGTAGAGAATTTTATTCTCTACAAACTCGTTTATTCACTATCAATAATATTCTTCTGGGTATTATACCGCGTCGTCATTTTGTAAACTTTGCCGACGTTTCGGCCACTATTGCAGGTGGCCTTCATCAGGGTTCATCATGTTCAATTTTAGTCTCGGACGAACGGTTAATCCGTTATTTTCATTTAAATTTAGAGCTATCAAAAGGCGATCGCAAAGGCCCTCTTTTAGTGTTACTTCCATAACTTAAAGTGGGCAAAAATAGTTGCAGAAATTTTCCACAAAATAGACCAATCAGCCAGGAAATTAAGACCACCTGCCTGCTATTGATATAAACTAGTCCAGGTGACAGGCGTCCCCTGAGGAGCAACGACTGCTAGTCAGACACACGCATGGGACTAGTAGCAGCAGTGTACCTGCTGTCCATGTGTGATGTAGGGGACGCTCCCGACCAATCTTAATCTGATTGATGGCAGGTTGCGATTGTCTCAGGGCTCGGCATGATAATTGCAGAACAACCACGACTTTTCGGTTGATTGTAGAGTACTGAGTGTCGCCAACAAAAAGCGAAACCAAGGTGAAACCGCAGTCTAGCATATACAGTAGCGACACAACTGTGGTGAAAGTTGTTACCACCTGACAGTTGCTACGACACTAGCGCTCCTAACGGTGCGCAAGCCACCGAAGATGTAGTGTTTGTTTGTAATTATTTTTGAACGTAATTAACGAAATAGTTACTATACTTTTAGCGTTACAAGCATTAGAAAAATGTCAAGAGAGTTGCATAATCAAGAACCTAATGTAAAAACAGCCGAATTTCACTGAATCAGTGATACAAGAAACGACTTCGTCATGAACAAATACATAAGAATATATGTGTATTTGAAGCATATTCCGCTGAAAGTAGATTGAATATAAACATAAGAGAACATAAATTTCTGTTATGGCCTGTTCTTACTATGGCGGGCAGTTCCTTTTCTTTTGTTTCTCTCTCTCTCTCTCTCTCTCTCCCTCTCTCCCTCGCTCTTTATTATTATTGTTATTATTATTATTATACGTGTTAATTCGGCACTGAGCCTAAGGATTCGCATACTTTTCCACTTCACTCGTTCTTCTTACATGCGCATACGCTGTTGAGTGTAATTTCTTCAGCTTAAAAAGGCAATGTTTTGAATATTCTTGCCGTGTTTGGTTAAGCTACAGGGACAATTGGGAATTGATTTCTTCTTTGTTGGGAAACACTTTAACTGCTTCTGCCGTTTATTCTACACCTGTGACTGTTTTGTTCAGCTACCTGACAAGCGTCTCCTAATCAAACTGCGCATTTATGGAACATCGCCACAGTTGTGCGATTGGATTTGTGACTTCCTGTCAGAAAGGACACAGTACGTTGTAACTGACAGAAACTCATCGCGTTGAAAAATTGATATCTGGTGTTCCCCAGAGAAGTGTTATATGGCCCCTACTGTTCCTTATATTTATAAACGATTTAGGGGATAATCTCAGTAGCTCTCTTAAAATGTTCGCGGATGATGCTCTCACTTATGCGTGTAAAGTCTCCAGAAGATCAAAGGCAACTGAAAATGATTTAGATGCAGTAGTTCTACTAAATAAACTGTTTGCGCCACATTTGTCAATCCTATTTTGGAGTATTTCTGAGCATTGTAAGATCCAAACCTGGTGGGACTGATGCAAGACATAGAGAAATTTCTGAGGAGGGCAGCTCATTTTGTATTATGGCGATATAGAAGATAGTCACGGAAATGATGTACGATTTGGGGTGGAAATCATTGAAAGAAAGGTGTTATTTGTTGTGGCGAGATCTACTTGTGAAATTTCTTTTATCAACTTTTTCTTCAGAATGCGGACATGATGTTAATAATAAAATAAAAGAAATCAAATCGAAAACCAAAAGGAAAAGATGTAGGTGTTTCCAGCGTGCTGTTAGAGAATAGAACTGTAGAGAAATACCATAAAAGTGGGTCGATGAACCTTCTGCAATGCACTTCAATGTGATGGAGTTGCATCAAGATTGAATGTGCCAGAGGTCGCATACCACGACAATGTCATCAAGAGGCGTGCGGGGAATCGGCTTTGCCATACAGAACAGTGGCACATGTTCTAGGAATTCGACGGGCAGTGGGTCGCTCCATTCGCACCATCAAGAGAACAGGCTCTGCTAACGATATACCACGCCTTCCACATCGCTGGAAACGTGTTCTACACTACACTGATGCCTACTTTGAAGGACAGTAATAGGTGTAAAATTGTAAAGCTTTTGTATCGGTTGTGAATAAATAGTTGCCGCTATCTAATTTGCAACCTTCGTATTTGCTTCAGACTTATGCGAAAATCAAAACAACAATCTGCATCTATAAATGTGAATGTCTGTTCGGTGTACGTTTATCACGTCTGAACCACAAGACATAAAGAGCTACAAACTTGTACAGTTACTAATGTTTACACGGGGAAGGCTTTAGGCACGGTTTTATGGTGATCGGATAGCTATATATATATTAATGTGAATGTCTGTTCGGTGTACGCTTATCACGTCCAAACGACAAGACACAGCTGTCATGTTTTTAACTTATGTATATTTTTTATAAAGTGACTAATTGCAATGTTGCACTTGGTATTTTATACCCATTTTTTTAACAAGATGACCAGGTTATAACATAAATGTGAGCAGATGATGGTGACACAGTGCACCGAATCCGGTCGTCATTTAATAAATTGTTAGTGTGCGATCTTGGCTTGTCATTTTTAAAACTATAAAACGATTAGATCGCCTCCAGACTAGACTATGTCAGGTAATCTTAAGACTCAGAGACTTGAATATTTGTACAGTTACTAACTTATACCTGAGAAAGGTTTTAGGCATGGTTTTATAGCGATCTGATAGATATTTAGTAATATGAAGAATATAACGCGAAATGCGGAACAATAATTACACACTGCAAATTATATTTGCTCTTTGAAAATGGTTTTATTGGTTGCGTTGTAGCTTAAGGTTGATAATGATAAAAGGGTGAAGTATATTGGGATGGAAAGTTATCGGTGCATATAAAATTCTACGTGTGTTTGTGTATGTTAATATTTCTCTCTGCAGCGAAAGCTACAGAACGCAAACGAATGGTCTGTGTGCAATTGTTGTCCGAAGTCTCCCGTTGTACACCAAAGCAGTTCCATGCCGATAAATATAAGGGGGTGGAAGATAAGGTGGTTGAAAGTCGTCAAATCATAAAAAAATTCGGACTGAAGGCCAGCGTTGACGTTTGCGACTCTATAGCAAGGAGCTTACATACAGCGAAATGTGATGCCACAGATCATATCTTTGGTCTGTGCGTGCTACAATGTCTTCAGCTCTTTCTCTGTAAGGATAAGCATACGATTAAGGAAATATAAGAATAAATAAATAAAGCAGTAAAACAGAAATTTCCATTAATATATCTCTTTAGAAAATCGATTTGACGTTTCGCGAATTATCATAATCGACCAACACGCGAGCGGAGCCGTGGGTTTAAGCTAGTAAGTAATATGATTCAGACAACGTTTCACTAAACAATGTACATTCTTCGGCAGTGAAACACACCTAAACTATATTGAAAAGCAAATGTGCTTGTCTTGCTTCACAAGAACACTGTATAAAACACTTTGGATTCGTTGATAAACTGAAGATCTCTCACACATGATGTAAGTACCTGGCGTAGTACTCCTTGCGCACTGTCTACGAACACCTTCACTAGTTTGTCACTGTCCAGGGGAGGAAGCGCGATAACGAGTGTATCACTGGCGTAACTAGGACTTGGCTTTGGGGGGGGGGGGGGGGGATAGATCTGCTTGACGACCAAAATTTTAGTCAGTTTCCAGAAAGACTAGTATCTACCACTCCCGTTCAAGAAACTAATTCACTCCCATCCAATGAAAGCTTATGGTAAAACACCCCAAGTTTCCAATCCTTACCTTTACGAGATTGCTGTTATACGATTTCTTCTCTCTCTCTCTCACTTTTTTTCCCCCAATAGTTACGCCACTGGAGTGCATTACCTATTACAAAATTGCTGCTCTAACGCAAATTCAAATTTTCACTCGATATCCATAATCGAGCATGCTGAGGCAGTGAACTCACACATGGGAAGCACGTATAAAGCACCATACTAGGCTAAAATTGACATTCCTGAGATTCTCTTCGGCGTATTGAATACTCAAACAATTAACTGGTATGCAATAGGGTAATAATATCACTGACCGTCGATATTTCGACAGTGGAACTCCCAACCACTTTCAAAACAAATCTGCGTAGAGGAAGCATTGTGCATTGGAATTTAATACCTCTGTTTACAATGTAAACAGTAAAGGTAACACACCCAAGTAAGTAATCTGCAGCGCATTGACATAAGCAAAGATAACAGACGACAGAAATACCGATGGTGAATATAAGAACTCAAAGTTTGAGACGGCATTAATACTATCGCTCTGTTTTTTTTTTTTTTTTTTTTTTTTTTTTTTTTTTTTTTTTTATTATTTATTTATTTTATTTTATTTTATTTTTTACAAGAGAGGGAGAGAGGAAAAGAGACAGATAGAAAGAAAAGCAGGATCCCGCGCAGAACTTAAGCATAAACCTAAGTTTAGGCGTTAGTTTAATGTTAGCTACTTCGTTAATAACACAACACCAACTGCTGAAAGAGCTCGCTGAATCTCCGTGTCGTTATATTCCGTTGCGTGACCTTTGTCTGGGCAATGATCTCCAGTAGCAAATTACTAGCGTGTTGTTGCTGCTACTGAACACACAGGTAATATAATTACACGATGGTTCTACCACGCACTTCCAGCTAATGGCATTGTGTTATTAACAAAGCAACTGAAATTAAACTAGCGAATACACTTATGAATAGGGCTGCTCTTTATCCTTCAAGAAAACAGTGAGATACAATTATTGCCGCGTCACACCTTCGTTAATTACATTCACTATCGATGTTTCTGATCTTTGTTGTGTATGGTCGTGGGATGACGCTGCTGTCTACTTGTTCCTTGTGTGTTATGCTTTCTGTTTTCATTGCAAAGCTAGGAATTTAATTTCCGTGTACAGTGATTGCTCTCTCCAGTTTTCCTTTGAAATTATCATGCTGTTCTTCTGCCGAAACATCGACGGCCGTTGATGCTTGTAGTTAGTTGCATACTTACCTGACTGTATATATGTGAGTTATTCGTAAATTACGGTTTCTCGTCCAGAAATAGGTGTCGCTCTGCAAATAGTCTGGTATCCGAGACGATTGCCAGGTGCCTGTAGACTCACTTCCATGGCGCGTCACTGCCGTCTGCTGGGCGAGAGGGGGCTTCGTGTAATATTAGCTGCCTTCCCCACGACATTTGGTAACTCATTGTGCAGGGTGGTAAAAAAAGTCTACACACACCGGAATTAAATCCACTAGAAGTAGTAAACTCTAAAACAGAGTCCCTAGAGACGAGAACGGAAAGAAAAGAAAACTTATAGGCCATGTCACTAACGTGGCTCTCTTGGATTCAACCCCAACATTCCAGATAGGTCGGTGATCATGTGATATATGAAACAGGGAATTTAACTTGAAAAACAATGACATTGTTTGCAAAATGGAACTTGCACTCTGCAGCCGAGTGTGCGCTGATATGAAACTTCCTAGAGATTAAAATTGTTTGCCAGAACCAGGATTGCAAACTGGGACCATTGCCTTTCGTGGGCAAGCGCTTTACCGATTGCGCTATCACGGCACGCTTCTCGGTCCGTCTTCACAACATTACTTCTGCCTTTACCTCGCATACTACTTTGCAAACTTTAAAGAAGTTTTCCTGCGAAACATGGAACACTAGCACGGCGGAAAGACAGGATATGGTTGAGAAATGGTTTAGCTACAGCCTAAGCGATGTTCACAGAATAAAAATTTCACTCTGCAGCTGAGTGTGCGCTGATATTAAACTTCCTGGCACATTAAAATTGTGTGCCAGAACCGGGACTCGAAGCTGGGACCTTTGCCTTTCACCTTTAACACACTGAGCTATCCCGGAACGCTTCACGGTCCGACCTCAAAACTTCACCTCCGCCAGTACCTCGTCTCCTAAATTCCAGGAAGTTACATATCAGCCCACACTCCCCTGCAGAGTGAAAGTTTCATTCTGAAAACATCCCTTAAGCTGTGGCTAAGTCATGTCTCCACCATATCCGTTCTACCAGGATTGCTAGTACTGTAAGTTTCGCAAGAAAACTTCTGTGAAGTTTGGCATGTAGGAGGTGAGGTACTCGCAGACACTGTACCCCAAAAGCAGCTTATAATGAAATTGCGTGCTTTTGGAATATCTCCCCATGTGTGCGATTGAATTCACGATTTCCTATTAGAAAGGACACAGTTCGTAGTAATTGACGGTAAGTCATCGAGTAAAACAAAAGTGATATCTGGCGTTCCACAGGGAAGCGTTATAGCTACCCTGCTCCTCCTTGTGTTTATAAACTAGAGCTGGGCAAAACGGTTATTCTCCGATATCAGTTATAATGGTTATCGTTATTCTTTTCTATCAGTTAATTTTAACGGTTATAAATAACTGCACGGTATTTCTCCAACCAACGACCTGTACGTTGTTTCCAAACTAACTTCCAGATGGCGTTGCTACAGCTTACTGATACTGCTACTAGGTAGCGCTACTGAGCAGTTATCGGGCAGTTATCGTTATGAGTATTCCGTGAATTCTACTAGGTAGCGATACTCGACAGTTATCGTTATCGTTATTAGTAGTGAGTAGTCAGTACTCAGTAGCCATTACTGACTACTGAGAACGGACAGTTATTGTTATTGATATTACGTAGAAATACCAGTACCCGACAGTTATGGTTATTTCTACTCAGTACTAATAACGATCTATCAGTATATAGTATATCTGGTGTGATTCAAATTGCGATTGCTGTGTAATGGCAAAAGTTATCGTGCAATAAACACACACAACTAAATGTCCAGTGTATTAATATGCTATTACATGAAATCTGTTCCCTGGAAATGTAGCCGTAATTTTCGAAGCTACTATGAACAGTGTATGAAGTGAAAGTGGATTATTAAATATGTGCTTAAACGTGTGTGAAGTGAATATTGCAGTTAAAATTATAAACATAACGTTGCTTCAGTAAGTGTTTTGTGGAGCATCGTTAAATGCAACATAAAAGTAAACGTAATGTGATCGTTTTGTTTATTCCTAATAAAGTTCTATATTAAATTTGAAAAACTGCTGGATTTTCGGAAAATTTTCTTTAGTTCATGACAGCACCCTGGTTTGTAAATATGATTATAACTACGAAGTAAATTTCTCCAATTATGCCGTAACGGGTCAACTGAAGAGTGGGATACCACCCGTCGGATTTGACGAAAAAGTTCATAAAATTTATTTGGGAATACAGCTTACTACTAGGGTGTAACAGTTTGCTTTAATAATGTGAACAGGCCGAATTTCGGCATTTCTGTATGCAGTGAAAGTGAATATATTAGCTCCAGAATGGACCACACTGAACAAGTCAATACTGCCCAGTACATGTAACTGGTATCTGAAATTATCGGTATTTTAAAATATTAAATCTACTGTAAACAGGTTATTGGTCGTAAGTGAGGGTGTAGACCAAATCCTCAAAGCTGCAATGTAAAGTGTACCAAACATTGCTCCAGTACTATCAAAAGTAAACTGTTACAAATGTGAATTTACAAGTATAGGCCTACTACATGCGAAATCAGAAACTTAATGGTGTTGTAATAAGTGTCTTCAACACAAAACTAGACATAAATAGCCTTTCCATATATTGTAAGAGAAATCCCATTTCAGAAAACTAAGGCAAGTTTTATGTGAGCTTTGGAAAATGCTTGATATCTTCGGCTATTGACAGGGTATTCAGTTAAATTTTACTTAGGGTATGGTGTGCTGTGTTGGCAACAAAATGTTCACTTTACAAGGGAAATTACTGACAGGACAAGGTTACATATAAGATCCAATCAACAACAAAGTAGGAACAGTATTATTTATTTAACTCTCAATTTGAAAATAAATTGTTATTCTATAGGCCTACAGTTGAGTTTTAAAAGAGCATTCAGAGGTCATTGCTAAAATCAGCATGTTACTCTAGTGAGACCGTAATAAAACCTTTACCATGACAGTTCTTCATTTTTGGTTGTGAGGATAACTGTTTGTTGCATACACTTATCAATGTCTTTAAAGTGCTCTCTCTTATGTTCAAAAGTATTGCAGACAGAATTAGGTCCCGCCTGTCAGGTGCTACATGTTTCTTGCTTTCTTTGTTTTATTCAGTAATGACTTGTGTGAACAAATAAAACCAACACAGCATGGATAGCCACTGTAAATGACAGTGTAATTTTCATAAATAAAATCTAACCTGGCCAATTAGTGCACTTGGCAGAAACTTCCTCTGTGTCACACTGTATGATGAAAATCCTTTCTGTATCAACACAATTGATATTAATTCATAAAATACCACCAAGAACTGTGTGTGGCCCAGTTATTATAGCAAAAAATATAGGTTTTCGTTAAAATGCTTCTGTGCAATGCCAAATTTGACATGTCTCTCCTACATGTGCATTTAAAGGTATACTATATATAAAATCAGAAATGTAATGGTGTTGTGGAAGTGTCTTCCAGTCAACACCAAAATATGCATACATATTCCTGTATATTGTAAGAGACATCTCATTTGAGAAAATTTAAGCATCTTTTATTTGAGCTTTGGAAAATGCTTGAGATCTTCAACTATTGACAGGGTATTCAGTTAAATTTTACTTAGGGTATGGTGTGCCATGTTGGTAACAAAATGTTCACTTTACAAGGGAAATTACTGACAGGACAAGGTTACATATAAGATCCAGTCAACAACAAAGCAGGAACAGTAATATTTATTTAACTCTCAATATGAAAATTTATTCTGTTATTCTATATGCCTACGAGTTTTCAGCATACACTTTAATTGTCTTGAAAGCACTCTCTCTTATGTTCAACATTATTGCAGACAGAATTAGGTTCCACCTGTCAGGTGCTACATATTTCTTTCTTTATTTTATTCAGTAATGACTTGTGTGAACAAATAAAACAACCAACACATTATAGAGAACTACTGTAAATGACAGTGTAAGTTTCAAAGAAAATCTCACCAAGCAGAAAATTCTTCTGTGTCACCCTGTATGATGAAATTCTTTATGTATCAGCACAATTACTGTGTGTGACACCGGTTATTACAACAAAGGTTTTCATTAAAAACATTCCTCCATGAAGTGCTTAACTTGACATTTGTCTCCTAAATGTGAATATTCTGTTGTATACTTTTTGTGCAAACTGATGTGTTTAATGTGCTATAGAAAGTTTTTTCAAAGTCTCATGCTAAATAATTAAATCAAAAACTACCATGTGTAACTGAAGAATACTATATGAGAAAGCTAGTCACTGTCACAATTCTCACAATAATGCCTAAGAGAAAAGTCTCACCAAACCACCCAAGTAATTTGTACTTTGAAGCTGACATGAATAAGATATATGGTAGGTGTTTTTTATTAGAGATGTCTGTGATGCAGAATTGGCACCTAATATTAATGAAGCCACTAAGGTTGAGGTTACTATTATTTAATTTACTGAATTATGTTTAACATCCCAAACATGCACTAATACAAATAATGAACTGTGTGATCCTGTTCTATGTAAACCAGCACTGCCATTCTTTCTCGTGCTTTTATTAGACAGCAATATCACCTCAATACAGACACATGTGACTAGGCAACAAGTGAAGACTTACTGTCTGTGAGGAATTAAGGCACTTAAAAATGTATCAGTATCCAAACTGTGTTTATAATGTGGGATCATCAGTTGGGTTGAACCTTGACTCCTTCCCCAAATCAAATTGAGCATTTCAAACACAACAGTGTTACAAATAAAGGAAAAAAATATGGTTAAATGCTATTAGATGGGGCACAAACTGTGTCTGGACAAGGATGGGATCAGTTCACTGGAATCATCAAATAACACAGGCATCAAATATTTATGTTTATCTTCTTATTTAATTTTAGGAGGTGCCCATCTATCTTCTTCTTTTCATTAATTCCAATCGTTTTGGGGACAAATTCTGTAATGGCACTTTGTACTACTTGCTGCCTTGAGGTGGATGGAACATGTTGCTCCTCTTCCATACTGCATGTGACTGGTGGGGTCACCTCCATCAGCAGTTTTTCTGCAGGTCTGGTTTGACCTGCAGATACATGGGTTTCACATCAACATAAGCAAATATTAAGTTGATATGGAATGATAATTAAAGTGTGTCTTTCATTCTGCTACAAAAAATTTCAGTTTAGTGCACAATTGTTCTTCATGAAACTTGCAGCCTGAAATTTAGTTCATAGAAAGTTACAACTGATTCAGTTTTCTCTTGCTATACAAATGTATAATAGAGTACCTAATAATTGCAGACTTCTCATAAATACCGTACTTTTTAAAGAGATGCTGATGTGTAATTATGTAATTATGGCCCTTAATTTGCAAATACTTAACAAGACATTCACTGTAGTCATCCTACTATTAATGTTTAAATTTTTTGTTAAGTTAAAATTTAAAATATTTGTGGAATATGGTAGAAGACTTAATTAAAAACAATAAATATTTTTGAATTTGCCAGGAAGTCCTGGGTTAGACAGCAATATTCTCGTAACTTGGGGAATACAGCCACCCCCCCCCCCCGCCCCCCGCAAGTTGCAGTCGCCCCGAAATAAACATGTTGAACCGGTACATGTATATTTTCACGAAAATGCGCCTTTTAACAAAGATTTAAGCGTTCGTTACACGCACCTCGGAGTGTGAGTCCCATCAAAAATATATTAGAAATGTAAGATTTCCGTTTTTCTACCTTTCCCTCAATCCTTAACGAATAAATGGCAATAATTGACGTAAGTTTGTTTACAATGTATTGGCAGCATGGCACTTTCTTCCTCGTAATAGCATAAAATATTAATTATAACGATTAGAGCGTATTTATTCTTTTATTTAGAAAATTTATTAATCCTGTTACAATATTATGAACCTTTTCACATAGCAGCATTGGTTACAAAACTAAGTTTTATTTTTTTATTATTATTATTTTTGGAGGATTTCTTCATAATTCTAAAAGTCGGCACTCTACGAACGAAATATGTATCCTCTCTGGGAATACCATGACCTGCTACAGTTAATAACCAAATACCAAAGAGGTATATTGCTCTTTGCCAAATACTCATAACGATACTGCCAGTGAAAATTAACTGCCACTGATATTTCTACTATTCTCAATACTCAATACTCCCTAAACCGTCTACCGTTATCATAGTACCTCGAAATCGCATTGGTCACTCCATGTTATTAGATACAAGATTCCCACGAGAATGTAGTACACACTTTCACCAACAGATGGATAATCGTTAAACAGTTATTACCCATGATTCTTACGCGGTCAATTCCATGGAATATAGAACTGACCAGTATTTGGACAGGACATCTGGTCGATACTGTGGTCGAATCGTTTCATTAGTACCAACTTTTTTGAACAGATGGCGCTACGCAGTACGCATAGTTATTACGATAACTGCCAGTATTTGATGAGCGGTTATTACAATCACGGTTATTCATAAATAACCGGATATTTCTATCAGTTATCGTTATTTTGGCCCAGCTCTATTATAAACGTTTTAGGAGACAATCTGAATAAATCCTTTAGACTCTTAGAAAAGTTATGAAAGTTGTTAAAGAACCCTCTACCAGGCACTTAAATGTTATTTGTAGAGTATCAATGTAGATGTAGATGTAGAATTAAAGTTATAAGGACGGGCCGTGAAGCGTGACAGGGTAGCTCAGTCAGTGGAGCACTTGGCAAAGGTCCAAGGTTCGAGTTCCGATTCCGGCACACAGTTTTAATCTGCCAGGAAGTTTCAATGGCAAGTCTACTCCGTTTACATTTTATGAGGTTTTTTTTTCTGATTAGGGGAAAGTCGGGTAGTATGGGACGGTTAAGCTTTCTTACAATTTTTGAATAGAGTAATGTCTTGATATGAAAATAATAGCACTCTCATAAGTCATAAATCAACCATCTTAGCAACTAGTCTTAGGGTAGATAATTACTATTATCTGTTGGCTTCTAAAATTTATCTGATTTTTAACTATGGAGAAATGTTGGAGGTTTGTTCAAATGTTTGTAAAGCTTATGGGACTTAACTACTGGGTCAACAGTCCCTAAACTTACAAACTGCTTATGAACTACTTACGAACTAGGACGGCACAAATATCCATGCCCGATGGGGGATTCGAAGCCCCGACCGTAGTGGCCGTGCAGACTCTGACTGAAGCGCCTCAGTCTCCTCGGCCACCGCGGCCGGCGTTGGAGATTTGTATCGGACAAGATGTAAATTACAGAAAATAAGCAAATATTTCTATCAAAACACTTGTTTATTTCTATTAATACATATCAAATGGTAAATGTTTATTCAATTGAGTGATTTTAATAATTTTCGGTGAAAAAAATCCACTAAATAATACAAGTAACAATAATTTTTCCATTTTACACTACTACCAATCAATTTTACTGCATATTTAACACAACTTTTGTTTTTTATTCAAGAAACAGCTATCGCATTCATAATACAGAGTGCTGCTTTCAACGTGTGCGCATTTTTCTCTGGGCTCATCCGTTACACATTCGACACTGGATCCAGTCCTCTTAAAAAGTTTCGTCACAAATAATGCAGCGAGTCACGCAATCCCTTCCAGTGTCTTTATCGTCAAATGTTAGTTTTTTCCTGGCATATTCGCTGGATATATCCCTTTCTGTTGCAGAAGCATCCTTCCTTTTATACCATCCCAGCTTCTCGAATCGGCATTTTCATTAAACGTACTTTCTCGACAGCCATCTGTATATATTCTTCCATCCATATATGCCTCACTTTGCCCATTTCGCCTGTAAAATGAAACAAATCCATCAAAACCTGATTTTTGTTGGCTGTGATTGTTGTCTGATACAACCCTCAATGCTTATGTCTCATACAACCCGACCGATATGGGAAGATAATTCGACTGTCTAGTGCTTAGTGATAAGTGTAAACAGATTAACCACCTATAAACATATAGTGTAATACCCCTTATTGCTACTAACCACCTTATAACAGAATTACTCTTACTTTAAAGCTGGGTACAGCACTACAAAGTTATCTTCGTACACGAAAACACACTCTCAAAACAGACAATGCGCTGTCACTTTCATACACAAACTCGCAGCGGTACAAATGGCGTAACGACCCCTTTGTCGTCACAGCCAACACTTCTGTGACCATTACTGGTGCTGCCTGACGTTGCAAGAATGAGAAACACCACTTGTCCGATATAAGCCGCCGTCCGATACTACCCGACATTCCCCTATTAGACCACCCTGTATTTCTAATTTGGCAGTTTTCCTGCGATGTCGTAGAGAGATAGATATCTGCAGACTGTGCAGGAGAGCGTTGCTGAGTGTGCCCTTGTGTGCGGTGCGCAGGCAGCGTGGACGCGCTGTCGCTGGAGGACCGGCGCTACTTCCACCCGGCGCGCGCGCAGTGGCAGCGGGTGCCCGGCAGGCCCTCCGCCTACCGGCTGCGGCCCAACTCCTACATCTGGGTGCCCTCCGCGCAGCTCTTCCCGCGCACCGGCGGCTTCCCCGCCGAGTTCTCGCTACTCGCCACGCTGCGGCTCCACCCACAGGTAAGTCCCTAAATCTACAGTGTGGTCCACAACTATCAGTCTACGATATTCGTTTTTACAGTTTTATTTGTTGGAGTACTACAAGAAGAAATTACTGGTACTTTCCTACATGGAGGTATCTGAGGGCCATTTCTTTTCCTTTTGTACGTTAAACGTGTGAATTACATGGGTTGTCCTTAGGTTTTCATGTGTACATTAAATCTGAAAATTATGTCAAGTGATGTCCCACAAGTATCCACCTTAGGGCCACTCCATTTTCTTTTGTACATTAAACTTGTCATCAGTTAGGCAGCCAGAACCAGAGATCGTTTTGCTTGCAAATAATACAGGTATTAAAACTCCCTGGCAGATTAAAATTGTGTGCCGGAACCGGGACTCGAACCTGGGACCCAGGTTCGAGTCCCGGTTCCGGCACAACAATTTTAATCTGCCAGGAAGTTTCATATCAGCGCACAATCCGCTGCGGAGTGAAGTTTCATTCTGAATACAGGTATTGCAATAAATATCATGTCAAGCATAGTTATAGAAAGATCTGGTAATTATACCTGCATGTATATTAATAAATAATTTAAAGCCAACTCATTGACCTTAACTTTGGGAAGACTCACTACATGCAGTTCAGAACATGTAAGAGGTTTCCATCCATGTCAGATATACTGTCCCATATTGGTTTTATTCCTGTGGATAGTATCTGTAGGTGGGAGTACACTAAGCATGGCCTACACCTGAACAGAAAATGGACGAGAGAACTGTCTGAGAAAACAGATGAGAGGACGTAGATTTTAGCAATCAACGTTTAGCAGCAAGTATTCAGAAGCTTTGAAAAAAATCATCCTTATGAAAACGCTTGAAAATATTTTGTTATATTCTACCGGTTTCGGCAGTTAATGCTATCAATAGAAAATCAAATAGATATTTTACATGAAGGCCAATAAGACAATATTTTTACTGAGTTCAGCAAAGTCTAATCTATATTACTAAAAATGAATTGCCACATGTTTGAAAGCGCATCACTCGAGAATGGGTACACCGATTTGGCTGATCTTTTCTTTGTTCTGCTCGTAATTCGCAGGACAAGGTTTGTATGAAATTAAAGTTTCGCAAAATGTACCGGGAAATATATGAATTTGAGAAAAACTGTAAGTACGCTTCCAGCTCGGATTATTTTCTAGATTCTCCAACGATCAGCTAATTCATTCGCTACTCGCCTAGCGACCAAATACACTGCAACAGAGAGAACTAATACGCCAATAAGGTTAGAATAAAGGGAGGTGGCGTTATCTATGCTGAGAACAGGCATTTTTTGAAACCAGGAAGGAATTGGCAAATCTATCTGAAAACATCAGAATCTTAGAAAGTACATTTCCAGACGTGTGGAATGGCGTCGTAAAAATTACCCTTTACCATTATAGTCCAAAATCCTTCCTAAAACTACCGAGAAGCCTAGGCACACATGGTTAATGCAGTCAGAAAAGTGTAACATCAAACGTTCTTTCTTTAGAAGCACCTCCGTATTATTCTTACCTGGTGATCACATCTTTGGACGTTGCAAAGATAGAATTGATGTCAATTCGTGGTATTTTTGAGTGTTGCTAAGAAATTGATTACAGGTTGTGGTTTATTTTTTAATGTGTCCATTGTGGAGACTTAATATCGGTCAGCGTAAGCACAACGCAATCCTACTACGTGATCGTCGGACGTAGAGTCAATGATACTGACAAAGATCGTAGACAGCACTTGGAGGTAAATCGTGAAAGATACTCTCAAGCGCGATCCGTTAGACTTTACGATCATCCATTTCAATCAAACTCTCCAAAAGATATAAATATATTATATGAAGAATTTCTATTCTGCTCGCTGCGAGAAAAACATGCTAAGCTGTGCTGTCAAAAGGTTTTTCTTTCCTTTTCCCCGTCGTTTTCAACATAAAACAAAAAAATTGTTGTTATGTCTGAAGTTATAATCATACCTGTGTATACAATAAAACCGTTAAAAGTACGACCATTAAAGCTAACTTCGCAGATACAGCAGCTCGAAGGTATCTCTAATTACCCGTCTCCAATTGATTTACCCATTAATTTTTACTGCTATTCCTAATCATGGTCCCGAATGCAATAACAATAAATAAGATCAGAGAGGGGAAGGGAGAAGATAGAGAAAGGGATAATGAAATGGATTTAAAAAGGGGGGATGATATAGACGCAGAGAGGAGAGAGAGGAGTTGGATCTGGTGTGGCGTGATGGGGAAATAGAGGAAGGAGTGAGGGATAGACGTAGGAAGAAGAAGACAAGATATTAGACTATATATCTCACACACATTAGCTACTGCGTAGCTTTACCGGGTTTGCGAGTTTACAATAAAACATTGTGAAAATTTCTAAAAGCCCTTCTATTTTACATCATGTAGTAGCTATTCCTTTAATTAATAGTTAAATATTAATTAAAGGAATACCTATTGCATGATATAAAATGGAAGGGCTTTTAGAAACGATCACAATGTTTTATTGTAAATTAGACGTTGTTGTACTAAGTAAAAATGTTGTCTTATTGGCCTTGATGTAAAGTATCTAGTTGATTTTATGTTGATGGAAATAACTGCCGAAACCGGTGGAATATAAAAAATTAAAGCAGCCTTGACATAAGGATGACTTTTTCAAAGTACATCGCGGCCTTTGATTGCCCCATAAAACCACATTATTCGTAAGCTGTCTGTAAATTCTTGCCCAACCAATTATCACACCATAAATATGCAATTACCTTAATTACATCAGAACATTCCAGGACTCAAAAATACAGTTTATGGACTCATCATTTGTATTGAGGTAATAGATTCATCTAACCCAAATGACACAAATTGCCTCTCTGAATATCAAGTGACCACTGGTTTATATGTGTTTAACATTTCAGGATTTAAATAATGGAAGATAGATAACAACTCACCGTCTAGAGGCTTGCCGAGCTGGTGACAAGCATGAGCAATAGACAATCACATTCATACAACTTAAAGTTTCGGCAAAGTTCTTCGTCAGAAAAAGAAACACATACAGTGAGACAATTACTCGGACAGCTATACATACACAACCACCATGTCCGGCTCCTCCAGGGCCAAATCATCTTGACTGTGAGTCAGGTGGGGAGTGAAGTGGGAATGTTGCCGGGTACAGGTTGGGATGGAAAGTTCTGCGAGTTAAAATTTCAGTGTAATACATATTAATTAAGAAGATATGAATGGGGCAAGGGTTGCTACATTTATTAAAAACTGCTATAAATGCAAGTATATCGATATAAATAAATTATGTCTAGGGCTACAATATTGTGTTCTTTTCGATTTAAATTGTTCGTAATTGTCACTCCTAGGTATTTAGTCGGAATTACGGCCTGTATATTTGACTGATTTATCGAGTAAATGATTTTTGACGGATTTAGTTTAGTGGAATTCACACGTATCATTATTAATAGTCAATTGCCAATTTTTGCACCATGTAATATCTGAATCATTTTACAGTTGCTTTTGATCTTCTGGTGACTTTACTAACCAGTAAATGATAGCATCATCGGTGAACAGTCTAAGAGAGCTACTCAGATTGTTTCCTAAATCTTTTATAATAATAAGGGTCAGTAGGGGCCCTATAACACTGCCCTGGAGAACGGTAGATATCACTTCTGCCAACAAAGCATGTATTTCTTTAATGACCTTGTCTGACGACAGACGAATTGCATACTACTTGAGAATGAGATAATGTTGTCTCAAAATAAGTCGTACTGAGATAAACCGTATATATTATCTCCCATGTCCCATAAACTCAGAAACTGCTCAGTTCATGTTCAGAAAATTTTTAATTTTTGGTAGTGTGCTTGTACTGGTCCAACTTATAGGATAGGTTTTATGCCGATTAATATTCTCATCATTACTTTCACTTGAAATTCGATTTTTTTATCTAGGTTGCTTAAGTCTGCAATATTTGGCGCCGTATTTAAAGTATGTTTCGGCGCTAGTGGCAAATTGCTGTATTGATGACCGTAAGGTCACAGGGTCGAAACGTATTGGGATCTTGGAGTTTTTTGTATTAACCCAGCTTTCACATCTCAACGACGTGAGGAGAAGCCAGAAATGAGATGTGGTACGGATTTCATTTCTAACCGTAGGTCTCATTTTCCCGGTTGTTTTAACGGGGTTAGGTCAAAGAATCCAGTTGAATGACTTGCATTCTAATTCGTATTCTTATATTCGATTTAAGACTTTTCCTTGACACTACGATGCATTTTACATTACAAAGTTTTCCAATTTTCGTGCACTTCATTTTATTATGCATATAGGCAGGGTGATCTTAAAATACACTCCTGGCCATTAAAATTTCTACACCACAAAGATGACGTGCTACAGACGCGAAATTTAATCGACAGGAAGAAGATGCTTTGATATGAAAATGATTAGCTTTTCAGAGTTTTCACACAAGGTTGGTGCCGGTGGTGACACCTACAACGTGCTGACATGAGGAAAGTTTCCAATCGATTTCTCATACACAAACAGCAGTTGACCGTTGCCTGGTGAAACGATGGTGTGATTCTTCGTGTGAGGAGGAGAAATGCATACCATCACGTTTCCGACTTTGATGTCGGATTGTAGCCTATCGCGATTGCGGTTTATGGTATCCTGACATTGATGCTTGCGTTGGACGCGATCCAATGACTTTTAGCAGAATGTGGAATCGTTGGGTTCAGAAGGTCAATGCGGAACGCCGTGTTTGATCCCAACGGCCTCGTATTACTAGCAGTCGAGATGTCGAGATGACATCTGCAGGGATGTAACGGATCGTGCAGTCACGTCTTGATCCCTGAGTCAACAAATGGGGACATTTGCAAGGCAACAACCATCTAAACGAACAGTTCGACGACGTTGCAGCGGCATGGACTATCACCTCGGAGACCATGGCTACGGTTACCCTTGACGCTGCATCACAGACAGGAGCGCCTGCGATGGTGTACGAAACGACGAATCTGGGTGCAGGAATGGCAAAACGTCATTTTTTCGGATGAATTCAGGATGATGGTCGCATCCGTGTTTGGCGACATCGCGGTGAACGCACATTTGAAGCGTCTATTCGTCGTCGCCATACTGGCGTATGAACCGGCGTGATGGTATGGGATACAATTGGTTATACGTCTCGGTCACATCTTGTTCGCATCGACGGCACGTTGAACAGTGGCCGTTACATTTCAGATGTATTACGACCCGTGGATCTACCCTTCATTCGATCCCTCCGAAACCCTACATTTCAGCAGAATTATGCACACCGCATGTTGCAGGTCCTGTACGGGCCTTACTAGATACAGAACCTGTTCGACTGCTGTCCTGCCCAGCACATTCTTCAGATCTCTCACCAATTGAAAACGTCTGGTCAATGGTGGCCGAGTAACTGTCTTGTCACAATAAGCCAGTCACTACTCTTGATGAACTGTGGTATCGTTTTGAAGCTGCATGGGCATCTGTACCTGTACACGCCATCCAAGCTCTGTTTGACTCAATGCCGTTATTACGGCGATATTACGGCCAGAGGTGGTTGTTCTGGGTACGGACTTCCCAGGATCTATGCACCCAAATTGTGTGAAAATGTAATCACATGTTAGTTATAGTATAACATATTTGTCCAATGAATACCCGTTTATCATCTGTATTTCTTGTGTAGGAGTTGTAATGGCCAGTAGTGTATATGTCAATAATGAAAAGGCCGGTAGAGGAGAGTAAAGCTATCAGATTTCGTACAAGAATGTGTGGTCGGTAATGAGGGAGCAGAGAGCGCTGAAGAGTGCGCGGTTTATAAGCGCTTCGCAGGATTCATTATTTCATACAAAATATCTGGACAATGTTCGGCCAGCTGTTCGTAGACAAATGTGGTTCCAGCACAATGGAACCCAAGTGCACTTCAGTCTGAACGCCAGGAAACACTTGGGCGCTGTCCTCGGCCACCATTGAATAGGACGTGACGGACAACCGCATTCACCTGATTTAACCTGCATGGATTTCTTCGTCTAAGGCCATATTAAAAGCCTGGTGTATGAGAGTTTTTCAGAAAGATATAGTTACACGCGCGTCTGTTGCTGCTGGACATGTGGCCGACATGCCTGACGTTCTTTTTAATGAAGGCCCATCCATGTACGGCCCTTTGAATCTTGCATCGCTGTTGGTGGCCGCACTTTCGAGCACGTCTTGTGAACTATCAATAAATTAATTTTTTTGTATTTAGTTCCTTTTTTAGTTTTCTATCATACTACTATTCACGCTAGCGCTGTAGTATGTCATTACCGACCACAGATTTGCATGCTAAATTTGCTAATTTCGGGCTCTTCAAACTGGCATCTCATTTTTGACATATTTTTTTCGGACCACTATATGTACTTGTTAAATCTCAAAAATAGCTTAGACGATTTCAATTTCTTTGCATTTATTCACTTTAATTTCAGAGTGTTAAAAATACGCTAAACACAAAGGAAAAGCTCAAAATTGTAAGGAGGACATAGCCACTTCGGATTAGATTTCTGTTTTATGCACTACCATATCATTTCTTCGACTGCGATAAAGCTTTGCATACTTGAGCTTCAAAGTAATTGAATAATTTCTGTCTACGTAAAACCTTACCCCATAATTTAACAGCGTTCGACTGATCACCGTAAATGTAACAGATATTGTAATTTTTCATATGTAGGGGAGGCCAAGTCTGAACTAACAGAGGGCTAAGGAGGAGATTGGCAAATATTTTGATACTGCTTTTATTTTAGTGTAAACTTCAGAGGAAAGATGACAGGTACTTATAACTTATCCCTCACAACGAAACATCGCCTAGTCAAACTCTGATGTGTCATCAACTATCGATTGGAACCTGTGGTTTGAATGTCTTATTGTTTCAAAGTTTGCATCTTTTGTGACAGTTTAGAATGATGCGCGATCCGTCTTTTTTAGGAGTGGATTTGAGTGATCAGGTACTTCATAATGAGTACGTTGGTCTATACAAGAACGAGATGATGTATCACATTAAATAGTCGTGTGTTTTCCAGCCCGTTGTGGAAACAAACCTTAGGAAAGACAATGGAAAAAGCTGTACGTTTTTGAAGATTCCATGAGCAGGATCTTTAAATGACCAATAACCGTTTGGTCATGTAAAACTAACATCTACAGATACTCAAGAAATATTTATTGTACAAAAATCTGCAACTGTTAAACTACTTGTCTACATAGCATTCGAAATTTTTTCGACTCTTGTCATAGAGTGGCACAAATTTTTGCGTGCCTACTTCATAGAAGGTTGCCGCCTGTGTATTCAACCATGTGGTAACATGTTCTTTCACCTCGTTATCATCGTTGAAGTGTTGACAACCAAGGACAGATTTTAGGTGCAAGAAGAGATGAAAGCCGCTAGGGCGAGGTCCAGGCTGTACGGAGAATGATGAAACATGTCCCGCCGCGAAGGAGTGGCCGAGCCGTCTACAGCGTCTCGCTGCGGGGCGCGCGGTTGCTCGCCGTGGAGGTTCGAGTCCTCCCTGGGGCATGGGTGTGTGTGATTGTCCTTAGGTTAGTTTACCTAGGTTTAAGTAGTTTGTAAGCTACGGACTTATGACCACGCAGTTTGGTTCGATAGAATTACAAACATTTGAACAAACACGTCCCAATGAAATTACCATAAGAGTTGTTTGGTCACATTCGACGTGTAAGGTCGGGCATGGTCGTGAAAAAAAAAAAAAGCACTTATTGTCAGTAATCCTCGACGCTTGTTCTGTATTGCGCGGCGCATTTTCTTAATTGTCTCGCAGTAGTCATGTGCATTGATTGTTTGGCCTCGTGGTAAGAATTCAATTCGCAAAATGCATTTTCGAGATGTCATGTCTGATTAGACTTAACCTTCGTTGGAGATGAAGTTTGTCTCCAATCATTGACTGCCGTTTTGTTTCAGGGTTGTCGTACGATTACAAAGTTTCATCTCTCGTGACTATCCGAGAAAGAAAACCATGGCCTTATTCACTGTAGCGTTTAAAAAACTGAAGTGCACTACCCATCGGCTGTTTTTTGTGTTGTTCAGTAAGAATTTTGGGTACCCAACGTGAACAAAGTTTTCGAAATGCCACTTTCTCAGTAACAATTTAATGAATTAGTGATCGTGAGATTTGTGGAACTCCCATAGCAAGCGCACTAAGTGTAAACTTATGTTTGTGCTCAATATTCTCTTCAGTTGTGTGAACTAGTTGATCAGTAATCACAGACGGGCGTTCACTTCGTTCTCCATCGTAAACATCATCACGTCCTTCAGTCAACAGTCTGACACATCTCCTAACCATTGAATAACTCATAGCATTTTATCAGTAAATATCGCAGATATTCCGATGAGTTTCTTTTGGTTTAACTTTCATTGCATATAGAAAGAGAATCACAGATCAGATTCCACACGTGGCGGCATTTTCAAACATTTTAAAGGTGCACTACAAAGCACACGTCGGCAGCGGAGATCTGAAAATGGAGTACATGTCTTCTCCTTGAGTCAGAGTAACTGCCGCGCATACTCTGAACTGCTGAAGTAGCGCGGCCGCGAATAAAAATAGAAACGGAACGTACTTTGTGGACAACGTTCGTATCAGTACTTTGCTGCTGAATTTGGTTAAAGAGCTAAGAAAGGGAGGAAGATAGGGTTTAACGTCCCGTCGACTGGCAGATCGTTAGATATGGAGCACACGCTTGAATGCGATTCGTTTTGCAGGGACCCATCCCCGTGATTACATAAAGTGATTTCAGTAATGAATGAAAAACCTAAACCGGAATGGACGGAGGCATTCCTCCCGAATGCGAGTCCGGGACTTTACCACTGCGCCACATCGCTCGGTGGCTAAATCGCTAAAATTTTAACAAATATTTTGTGTGGGGCTATGTTGGTTAGTGGCATCTCCCCAGGCTATAACGAGAAGATCTTGCTTGTTACGTGTGGGATGTAATGTTTTAAGATATTATGGTATATAAAGGAGTACTGACGGGATAGAATATTTTGAACAAACTCGCAAGATCGTTGCCGTGGGCTGACGTAGAGTATCATTAATCTTCCGACTTTCGCGAAGATTATTGCCCTAAATACTCAAGATGTCGGCAGGTAGAAAGATAGATCATTGGAGGCTGGGGGTGGTGCATAACAGAACTGGTGTACATACCGAGCCAACAAATTACATGTGTATCCGTGAAAATATGATCCCTGGCGTACCTGTGCGATTAGCCTGTTCTACTAAAAGACGACACAGCGTTAATCTTCTCAGCAGTATTTCACGTAATTTGTCTCTTAAATTGCTCACGTGTTCGGACAACGGACGTGTGGCCGCGAGGGAAATTACGCGATGCGCGGAACTCTGGCAGCTCCCAACAAAACTCGGAGACGTTGCAGAATTTCGCAAAACATTTTATTGCAGTACATTTGTCCTGGTTTCAGGGAGTGCGAATATTAAATGCACGTTCCTAAGTATCTCTGTTCCACTACCAGTTGAACTGTAGCCATTGAAATTGAACAGTGACGAGCGTCACCATGTACTCACCGAAGACGACTGTACGTAGGTTGTAAGGATAAGGTCATCAACATAGATGCGACAGGCAGTTCTTTGAAATATATGCAGGTTGTGAACAACGCTCGAACTCATTGAAATTCAAGACGTGGAACCAATGGAAATATTCCACTCCGACATTCGGTATCTTATAGCCAAATAAAACATTTACAGATATTGGATATTCTGTGAATACACATCGTAGGTATCCGCTCAAAGTAGAATTGAATCATATTTTCATGGTGTCCTGACTGAAACGTAAAATCTGGTGTGCAATATTTTTTAATATTCATCAGATCTGCGCTTCTGGAGTAACCAAGAGGAAATCTGCTCCATACCTAAAAGACAATCCTCAGTGCGAATCGTAAAAGGCCTCGTTACGAAAAAGACTTTCGATAGTACATTGAGCAACTGAATTGTATGCAGGAGTCTATGGATGGTCAGTGTGTTTATATGCCTGGCGCCCTATGATGAGCTGTCGCCTTAAGTAAAGTGACACCGACACCGACCATGAGAGAGCAAACAGCTTCTGACGTCACGGGGCGGTTCGTCACAGTCGTGGGCGTACGTCGCGTCTTGCATACCGTACCTTTAGACGCCCGAAATGTGAGTTGAAAAAATCTACACTGCTAAAAACAGGGAATGATGTCAGGTATCATACACAATATACATATTGTAATATATTTTATTCAGATACATGTTACGATTGTAAGTTTTGTGTGATACAGTACTGTATTTTACTGTCTCAACTCCCTACTTAAGGTTTACCTAATTTAAAGCACCATGGGGCTTTCATAATAGCGAAAAAGTCATTCTCGTTGCTCTTCAATATGGTGTGCCATCACCTCGCACGGCAAGTACAGTGGCGCACCTGCGTGGCATGGACAGTATGAGGCTATCAGTCAGCTCTTGAGGGATTTGTGGCCATTCTCCCAGGACTGCAATATCCAGCTCTGGAACTGTTGTGGGAGGTGCTGGTCTGTCTAGTTTAAGTCCGGTGAACAAGCTGGCCACTACATTCGTTCAATTCTCTTAGGTTGAAGATAGTCGTCCACCAATGCAGCTCTGTGGCTACGAGCGTTACCGTCTACCAGAAGGAACCCGTCTCCTATGACACCAGGGCACAGGAAAAGGTCCAAGTATCTCTTCTCTATTCCTCTGAACAGTCAAAGCGGCACTCTGAACGACATAGTGGTTTCGGACGTCCGCCAATACTGACTGCTGCCCACACCAATTGTCGTCCACCATGATGATTCACATCTTCATAGTTGTTCCGTCTTTCACGTTCTGTCCATATCTGAAAATGGCGATTTTTATGCTCAACACAAAATCTTTGTGAACAAATCCCGGCGCCATTCGTCACAACTCCAATAGCTGCAGTCACCTCCCTCTGTACCATTTTCGCATACAAACATATGGCTCTCCATGCCATAGTTCCACGTAATTCACATTTTTGTTGCATTGAGCTACATGCTCACTATACTATCTTAACCCAACTGCTTGTGTAGTTCGTTTGGCAGTGAAAACTCATGTCAACACCAACCCCCTATGAAGCAACTTTCTCTGTTACTACTACAGTTTCTATTTCCAAAAATGATGTTGTCTGCACTCTGTAGAACAAACAGAAGGACAAACGTAGTTGATCCTGCTGATGACAATTATTCAAAACCTTGATATGTGAACCGATCGCCTAATTATTTTGACCAGTGCAGTTGCGACAGCTGCAGGCGCTATACTTGATGCACAGTGTCATTGCTCAGGAAGAGTTTATAGTAACGCGCGTTGACCTTGTAACGTCACCTGCTTGTTGCTTTAATGAAACGGATGGACAATAAAATTATGTCTGTGGTCGCGTAGCCTATACTTATTGACGATCCGAAAAACTGTTATCCGAATCTGAAGAATTTTCATATTACGGAAAAGATGACAAGAATAATCAATTATTTTGGGTTAAAATTTTGTAAAGTAATTTTTTGTGCAGGCAACGTTATAAAAGGTGCGATAGTCCACTAATGGACCTACTGACATTCTTATATAAATCATTTAAATAATATTTGTGAATTCATTTCTTAATAATATTAAAAGGCACCATTAAATATCGCAATACAGACATATCCTGGTATGTTAACTGTGACTCGTATTACGATATTATCGATACTACCGAACTCAATATTCAAACAGAAGGCAACTCAACCATGAAAACAATCTTTTACTTCATGAATTTGCTCTAAGCTAGTGGCAATGTATACCGAAAAATTTAGCTCTGAAATTATTTTCAGAGTAATGGCGGTTGATGGTACAGTTAAAAATTACTTTCCAAATTACGTTCATTTAGGCCTGTATACAGGGTGAATCTAAATTCGCGCACTCGGGCTTCGCTGCGCGATTCCTCACCTGCCAACAATGAAAAATGTCTCCCACAAAATTTCATCCTGCACATAATTGCGCCACTAAATGAACGTCAAGACTGAGATGACTGTGATTTTCATACGTAGTGTGTTTCATACTTACCCCAACAAACCTGTAAGGGATGTGGGAGGTATCCTGAGGATTAAAGTGAGCATAGAAACCCATGCCCGGAAACGCCATTCAACGACGCTACAGAGTGGCCAAGTTACAGGAACCAGCTCCTGCCGCTAGACATCCCCTCCAGCAACTTCGACGCTCTGTAGCGACATTGGACGACGTTTCCGGGCATGGGTTTCTACGCTCACTTCGCTCCTCAAGACACCTCCCACATCCCCTAGAACTCTGTTGATGTAGTAGTGTATTCTGAAACACACTGACGTATGAGACACAAACCTATCTCAGTGTTCGACGTGTATTTACTGCCGGAAATGTGCGCAGGACGAAATTTTGTGACAGGGATTTTTTCATTGCTAGCATGTGAGGGATCGAGCTGCAAAGCCCGAGTGCTGTAATTTAGATTCACCGTGTGTATTTTAAAAACAATAAATAAATAAATTTATTAAAAGAATAATATAAAATATAAATAAGTTCAAATATTATTTAAGCTTAAGGGACTTAACTGCGGGGCCATGAGTCCCTAAACTTACAAACTACTTATGAACTTCCTTACACTAAAGACGACACAAACATCCAAGTCCGAGGGAGGATTCGAACCCCCAATCATAGCGGACGTGCAGACTGTCTATTTCAATGTTAATGTTACCACATAGAGGGAGAATATTTTGAAATAATAACACCAATAGGTTAAATTTCAATGAATTTCTTTTACTGAATATCTTCAAGGAGATACACTTACGTAAAGATTGCGAAGATAATCCATTTCGTGTCTGAATCATACTACGTCTCGTAAAGAATGACCACGGACAACAATTAGTCATTGTCTCCTCCGCTCTGGTCAGTGATATGGAAGACAAAAGGAGGTGCGAAATAAATTACACTGACCAGACGGGAGCAGCACGTAGAAAACGGGTGTGTTTAGATTGCCTCAAGACCCCAAGTTATACGACTGATGGCGTGGTGCAATGGATAGCATCACCGATTACAGTGCTGAAGGAGGAGGGGGAGGAAGCTTTGGGTTTAACGTCCCATCGACAGCGTGGTCATTAGAGACGGAGCTAACACTCGGAGTTCTGGGTAAGGATGTGGAAGGAAATCGGCCGTGCCCTTTTGAAAAGAGCCATCCCGGCATTTGCCTGGAGAGATTTAGAGAAATCACGGAAAACCTAAATCAGGATGGCCGGAGGTGGATTTGAACCACGGTCCTTCCGAATGCGAGTTCAGTGTCTTACCACTGCGCCACCTCGCTCGGTAGTGCTGAAGGTCGCCAGTTCTATCACATCCACCGTGAAAGTTTATTTCTTTGTAATTATCATTTCCAGAATATTCTACATGTTTTTTTTTATCTTCCCTTGTATTTTCTATTAGTTTCTTATGTTAACTATTCTTCTAATTTCTAATACATTCTGTCTGTGTATAAATAGCAGAGAGCACTCTGCCCGAGAGGGCAGTCAGTGCTGCGTGTATGTTTCAGTTCAAAATAAACGCGCTTTCAGTATAAGTGCTGTGTTCAGTTGACAACTCTGCCTCGTAGTCAAGCCTGCTTCCATATCAACGCGACAATACTTATGGAAAATTACCTGTTGGTGTGCAGGGCCGGTCGCAGGGCACGGTGCTGAGCCTGCGGTCGCGGCGGCAGCAGGACGCCTACCTCTCGCTGGAGGTGGCGGGCGACGGCCAGGGCATGCGGCTGGTGCACGCCGCCAACAACGGCTCCACCCAGCTGGTCGCGCTGCCCGGCCTCAAGGTGCAGGACGGCCGCTGGCACCACGTCGCCATAGGGTGAGTTATCGCGCACCCTTCTCCACTCACTTAGCTACTTGTTATTGTTGTCTTACAGGAATTAAATGTAACGTGTTATTTTGTACTGTGATTTGGTACATCATTTCCAGTATGCTTGAAGTCTCAAATTTACCCTCAGACAAGTGGAAGGACTAGGCGAGTATCCTAAACAAAATAATTGCTGATTAAAATTGTGTGCCGGAACCGGGACTCGAACCTGGGACCATATCCTTCCTTCCAGGAGTACTAGTCTTGCGTGTTTCGCAGGAGAGATTCTGCGAAATTTGGAAAGTAGGAGGCGAGGTAGTGGCGGAAGTAAAGTTGTGAGACGGCATCGTGAATCGTGTCGGGATAGCGCAGTCGGTAGAGCGCTTTCCCGCGAAAGGCAAAGGTCCCAGGTTTGAGTCCCAGTTCCGGCACACAATTTTCATCTGCCAGGAAGTTTTATATCAGCGAACACTTCGCTGCAGACTGAAAGTTTCATTCTGAAAACAATTGCTACTTCATCAATTTATTTAGTTTAGGAATCTTAATACATTTAAAAGACTGAGGTGTTTGTGCCTATATTTCACTCTGCAGCCAAAACTATAACACCGCAAACGAATACTGTTGTATGAGGTAGTAGGTACCGGGCTTCTATTGTGCACTATGGTGGTAGAGGGTTGATAAGGATAAGGTGATGAAATATAAGTGAGTTGAAAGTTACGACTTACATAAAATTCTACGTGTGGATGTCAAAATTATGCTCTTTAGCAAAAACTACACAATGGAGACTAAAGATCTTTCTCTGTGTTGTTCTATTACGAAGTCTCCCGTTGTACAACGTGGCAGTTCCGTGTCGTTAGCTATAAGAGGGTGGAAAATATAGTTGTTGAAAGTCGTCAGCGTATATAAAATTCGGACTGAAGACTAGCGATGATTTTGGACACTATAGTGGCAAAGAGTTTATATGCAACGAAACGCAGTGATCTCTAAACAAACTGGATGTATAAATATGGTGTCTGAGAATAGAACTGCAGCGTGCCCGTACATTCATATGTTTTGCACACGCATTGTCCGCCATGTTTAAATTTGGCAAACGAATTTTCGTCATTTATTACACGATAAAGAATTACTTGCTATACGTCCTGATTTGAATTATTAGTCGTTTTGTTTCCCTATAATACTTCATAGCTCCCATATTTGAATTTGGCAAGAAACTAAATATGAACATATGTGTCTGGCACGCTCATGCAACTGAAGTTCAGCATCCAGGTAGTATAGAGACTAATGGCGAAACGTCATGCACATTCCTCGGTTGTTTTTCTGCAACCAGTGTACAGATACAGAAAAATAAGTGCATATTACACTTTGAAAAGTAAAACTACCAAGGAAGATGCCAAAACGTAAGAAATAAATTTTACGTTCTCGATTCCTTTCTTACGTCATCGTAGACAGAATACGGCGCTGAAGATTGGTTCTACAGGTGATAGAAACTTGAAATTTGCAGACGTTGTTGATCTCACAAAGTAGGCATCAACGATTTTTCGATATTTCCATCCCTAAGGAGGTGAAATAGGAGATAAACGGTGATTAGGAAAAAAGGTTGCTCTTTAGGTAATTTTGAAGCAAGAAATACAAAAGTCAGGATTTAGATATTTGACTGGAATTTTAAAAACACGTGTTACAAAATTTTTGGAAATTCAATTATTAAGCGGGCGAAACAAGGAAAAGTCTTTTAGGGGTGATACTAAGACTATTTTGATGCCATAAATGCGAAATTTTGGATTTCCAAATATGATTAGAATTTAAAAAAGAAGCGGTGTTTCCGGATGTTTTGTATTCAGCAACCTATGGTGCAATAGGAGTTGGCAAGTTGTATCAAAATACTTGATTCGGAAAGCATTTTTAAAGCTAAGTCTATTTATATATAGAAGTAGAAGCAACCAATGCATGCCATCCAGTTTACGCGTGCGAAGCAGCGGGAATTAAGCAAGTAAGAAATTATAATTTGGTGCAGCCCAGTTTAGAATTTAACAATCACCAGGTGAAGCCCATACCTTAAATTGTTAATCCAATGATGTTTTAAAGGGAAAAGACGCCAAACTTACATGAATATTTAAAGAGTAATCACAAATGCAATAGTTAAACCAATTTAAACTTTGACAATCATTGGTTTAAGTCCGTGCCTCAAACTGGCAATGAGGCTCACTGGAAGTAATATTGCTAGAAGAATGGTGTCCCTAAATAATCGAAATTTAGAAGCCACAATATACACATTACAACACAATATAGTAGACTAACATGTCAGCCCGAAGATGTTCTGGAAGGAAGGAAGCTTGGAGTTTAACGGCCCGTCGACAGCGTGGTCATTACAGACGGAGCTTACGCTCGGAATGTTTGGGTAAGGATATGGAAGAAATTCGGCCGTGCCCTTTGAAAGGAACAATCCCGGCATTTGCCTGGAGTGATTTAGGAAAATCACGGAAAACCTAAATCAGGATGGCCGGAGGTGGGGCACCATCCTTCCGAATGCGAGTCCAGTGTGTTACCACTGCACCACCTCGCTCGGTCAACATGTTCTGGGCACACCTGTCTGGCAATTATTATAGCTTAAGACAGGTCAGTGACGGCAACAGTTAAGCTTCACAATGAATCAAATCCACACAGTAGTTGCCAGCGGGTAGAGACAGCATAATAATATAAACATTCCAACCAGAACACGTAATCAATTAAAAGGGAAAAAAATTCCACACAAGGTTGGGCGGGTCAGTTACACGAATTCCTTAAAACTGCGCAAATGCACCTACTCTCCGAGGGAGTAATGAAGTGTGGCGGAAAGAACGCTGCCCACAAATACGATGACGGCGAGCGCAGGCAACAGCTACATAAGTAGACACATACCTTGGTTACAGTGGCTCAGGAAGGGGGGGTGCTAAAGCGGCTGAAGGCTCCCAAAGGTTTTTAATTTGAAAAAGTGAGGGCCAGTACCGAATTTATAAATAGTACAATTGTAATAAATCACATCGTAACCTTAATTTTCCAAGAACAAGTTAACGTGACAGTGGTTCGCCAATGTGATGCTCCTGTTACTGTAAGCGGTTTTAATGCCGCCGTCACCAGCTTTGATGCTGCCGCGACTGTTACTGCTATCCTGAAGTTACGAGCCGATTGTTCATATACGGCGACCCGCTGCTTAGCAGGTCAGCTGCGCTACCAAGTGGTGGAATCTTATGAAGGCCGCCAAAAACTATGAACAACAATAGTGTTACTTTAGTTCAGTTTTTACACATAGAGTCTCATGTTAATTAAACAGTTATAACTTCGGCGAGCTTCTTATATTTCTAATAGCGAATGATAAGTACCCTTTACCATTAATAAATTCAGTAACCAGAGGTACCCACAGGGGGGAGGTCCTGACGCAAACTGCGTCATTGAAATTTTTGGGGGAGCGAGTGAAAAATGAGTACTTTTTCCCAGCCTGACAGAGGGGGGGGGGGGGGGTTTGTAAAACAATTTACAAAACGTGAAATAAAAGATACTCAATTTTAAAATTAAATGGGAAAACCATTTTTAGGTAATAACTAGGAACCCAGGACCTAATATCTCGTGTGTCTGAGGGAGGATGGTCGCAGTTTGGCAGCGAGGGATGGGCGGGGAGGGGGTGCGTCATTGGTCAAAAGGGAGGGGGCACATTTTCGGTCGGCTATTTTTTTTTTTAAATAAGCCCTCATCCCCATTATCAAATCCTGACTGCGCCACTGCTTGGTTACTCCTACGAAATTACAATGAAAATAACAGAGGCTTGCAAACTGCACAACGTACCAGCAACTTTCACCAAAACAACTTCGAGGCCGTATTCATAGACCGGTGGTAATCCATATATTAGGCACGAGAAGATTAATATGCATATGTAACTTATTGGTCCTGCAGCGAAGAAAGTATCGACGACCTTGGTTGCATGAATGGTTGTTGAAGCAACATACCACGGCCCAGAGCGCCATCGTGATGCAGAAATGAACGGCGCAAGAGTCCTCCAGAAACTTAGCAGTCCATCATGTCTGCAGAAAGAAGCGAAACACAATTCGTACCTATGTTCTGATACAAGTAGACACTAACTACCACGACGAAATCCACCACCGCCGCGACACACACACACTGCCGGGCTACGGTGCCTGCATCACTGACACCACCGAACTCCCTTGTCCATAGCAAGAGGCCCTACTTATCAGCACGCGTGTGCAATGGAAAACCCGTCGAAAAAAAAATTAAATAAATAAAAAAAATGAATTGCCCACAGATAGCGACAAATGCGTCGTCTGTGATAGCAAGCGAAAACGTAATCGGCAGTACGGGCTAGAAAACTCAGTTGCGCCAAGAATAATGACACAATGCGCTGTCAAATAGATAGGGGGTGAGGGGTGGGTGGGAAAGATGGCAACTCGTAACAATCAGCCATATTAGGAAAATAATGACCAGCCTAGATGAAATTAGAAGGAAGAAATTAATGGAAATCAACTAAGATCCCACAAATTGGAAAAACGTCGGTCGCGAGCACTGGTAGAAGGGCCAGAACAGAAGAAACGGAACGCGACGAGAGAGCCGCCGCTGCTGAGTGCCGTGTTTATTTGTTGTTCCTACTTAAGTGTTGGCATGGACGTAAAACTTTTTCTTGTCTCAGGGCGTGAATAAATCATCGGATCTCCATCAGAGACATTTATCTATTAACAGACAGTGAAATTCTCTTGGTGCGCCGTGTCGTTGGCGACATCGCCAAGGCGCTCCGGTGCGTTGTGTTAACGCGGCAGACAGCAGGTGGTGGCTCCTACTTCGCTCCCGGGAAGGCCGGCCGTCGTCTGCGGCGGCTGGCAGCTTGGCTTCGCGTCGGCCGGAGAACGCGGTCTATTTCGTAGCAGTTGCTGCCAGCGGCCTCAGGATCGCTGCAGCAATACCTCGGGTGCGCTGTCCGTGTGATTCTCTTCCTGGTGTGTCACGAGTGCCTCCGTGACATTTGTCGACCAACGCGACGTGAATTAAAATGTGTCCAGGGATCGAACCGGCGACCTGAAGGCTCCACGCTCTAGCTGCTGGACCTCCAATTTCAATATCACGGGTGACTTTTGAGGGACGACCTCATCCCTTCGTCCTTACCAACCACGCTGGTAAGTGCGACATGCCCTCCGATCTTCTTCCCCAACGACGCGTTCTTCCGATCTTTAATTCCTCTTCTCTCTTCTGGCTACCAGTGTACGACAGCGAGCGTGCGCTGCCCTGTAATGACGGTCGGGCTTGAACCACGACGACTGAGTGACATACCAAATGGATCACTGACTGACGGGACGACCGAACTACTGAGTAAATGAATCAGTGCACGGCAGCGAACTGTATCATACTGCAGGCTGTACAGTGTATACTGAACGGCGGCACTTCCTTCTCCGTATTTATGTGATTGTTCTGGTCACGTTGTAAAGTTTCTGGAATAGGTAACTGACTATTCACTCGTTGCACAAAATATCTCACGTTGCTCAGGAAGATGAAAGCGGGTGAATGTGATTGGTCAATGGCCTGTGGTCACGTTCGGCGGTTGTCGCAACATGTAGTGGTTCGATGTCCAGTTGATTGCACCGACAGCTTCGTTCCTACGGTCACGTTTCTTTGAGGTGTAGGAGAAGTGAAGATACGTCAGTCGATGGCCAATGGACACGTTTGGCGATAGTGTGACGTTTACTGCAAAAAGTGAGCATTAGGTCGCCCTGGTAGTTTTGCTGACTTTCCTGAGTTGCGTATTGGTTGACGTCCTGACTGGAAAGTTGACCTACTTCCAGTACTTAATGATTCTATATGAACTTCATGGAACAGTATTCTAAACGGGACTAAGCTCTTATGGTTTCTATCACTTCCACTTCAAATACCTACATGGTATGTTCCATATGTGTTCGTCAATCACTTTACTTCTTAATTATTGTCAACTCGGCATTATAATCTATTTCTATTTCAATTAATTTATTTATTAAGCATTCAGTATTCTCACTAGTATTGAATTATTTTATTCACCAAATACTAATCAACTCAACAGAAATTTTCCTGCTGAAGCAGATTGTGCGCTGACAAACTTAATGGCATATTGAAACTGCCCTTTGTCAAATATTTAGTGAGGAACTTGAGACGTTATCTGCTTAATTGCGTGAGGGGTATGGGGCAAAATCTGTGTGCATTAAAGTTCTTGCATAATCTGAATATGGAAAAGAACGGTTTGAATTGAAAAATGGTTAGTGATTTTGAAACTGATTGACACAAAGAAATGAATGTCGGGATCGCATTGAAAGTAATCCAAGAATAAACAGTAAATATTAAAAGGATGGCAGATAATGTTATAAAACAACAAGGCTGTACCTATAGATAACTGCAACTATAGTTGTGCTCTCGTGGAGAGTTGTTTTGGTACTGCTGCGAAACAAAACTGTGAGATTGGCACAAATCCTACAGTACATGCTAATTTGGAAACGAGGTCGCTATTACAGCACAGCTTGGGCTGGTGCTATTGACCAGGTGTTACATGATATGACAATCGTGACCGCGGAGCGTAACAGTTGCTCACACGTAATTATTCGGACCAGATAAAAATAATGAAAGAACCGCAGGTTCCATGAAAGTGTCCCATACAAAAGCTGGTTACAGATTGTATCATTAATTTCAATGGTAATGGCGGCACAAAACCAAACTCGCAAAATGGCTTCCAAATCACATATACACATTAATGAATACAGAACTACTGAGGTTTTATGGAAATGGGGGATCTAAAGAAGAAGAATTCGCTGTAATTGGGAGTTTTAAAGAGATTTAATAAGCTGAAGGCCATGTCGCGACTCACTTACATCCTTTATACAGAAGAAATCTACATCTACACCTACTTATATACTCCGGAATCCACCGCAAGGAGCATAGCGGAGGGTACAAAAAAATGTTCAAATGTTTGTAAAGTCTATGGGGCTTAACTACGGGGCCATCAGTCCCTAAACTTACAAACTACTTATGAACTACTTACGAACTAGGACGGCACAAATGTCCATGCCCGAGAGGGGATTCGAACCCCTGACCGTAGTGGCCGTGCAGACCGTGCAGACCTCAGTCCCCTCGGCCACAGCGCCCGGCGCGGAGGGTACATTTTACCACTACTAGGCATTTTCTTTTCTATTCCACTCCCAAACAGAACGAGGGAAAAATGAATGTCTATATGCCTCTGTACAGACCTAATTTCTCTTGTCTTTGTGATCTTTACGCGAAATGTACGTTGGTGGCAACAAGATCGTTCTGCCGTTAGCTTCAAATTCCAGCCCTCTATATTTCCTCAACAAAATTTCTTGAAAACAACGTTGTCTTTCCTCCAGCGATTCCGATTTGAGTTTCCAGAGCATTTCTGTGACACTCGGGCATTGGTCGAACCTACCAATAATGAACCTAGCAGCTCGTCTCTGAACTTCTACCATGTCTTTCTTTAGACTGATTTGTTGCGGGTCGCAAAAACTTCAGCAATACTCAAGACAAGCGTTTTATAAACGTTTCCTTTACAGATGAAAAACATCTTCCCAAAATTTTCCCAATAAACCGAAGTCGGGTGTCCGCCTTACTCACAACTGTTCTTACATGTTCGTTCCATTTCATATCGCTCTGCAGTGTTAGGCCTAGATATTTGAACGACGTGAGTGTATTAAGATTACTAACAATGCTTTATTAGAAATTGTGGAATTATTTTTCCTACTCGTGTGCATCACCGTATATTTTTCTGCATTTACAGCTAGGTTCCATTCTTCACAGCAACAAGAAATTTTGTCTAAGTCATCCTGTATGTTACGAGAGTCAATTAGTGACGACAACCTAGCATACACTACAGCGTCATCAGCAAACAGCCGCAAATTACAAGTTACTCTGTCCATCAGGTCATTTATATAGATAGAAAATAATAGCGGTCCTATCACACTCCCCTGGGGCACGCCTGACGATACACTCGTCTCTGATGAACACTCTCCATAGAGAAAACGTACTGCGTTCTATTACTTAGGAGGTCTTCCAGCCAGTCACAAGTCTGTGAACCTATTCCATATGTTCGTATCTTTCTTAGCAGTTTGTTGTGCAGCACCGCTTCAAATGCCTTTTTTTGAAATCGAGAAAAACACAATCTGTCTGTTGTCCCTAATCCATGGCTCGCATGACGTCATGTGAGAAAAGGGCAAGCAGACTTTCACATGAAAGATGTTTCCTAAGCCCGTGCCGATTCATAGAAAGAAGCATTTCCGTCTCAAGGAATTTACTATATTCAGACGGAGAAGATGCTCCAAAATTCTACAGGAAAGTGATGTGAATGATATTGATCAGGAGCTTACCAGTCTTGGATCTTCACGCTAGAAAAACCAAAACGGGAGTGTGGGTACAAAATGCCGAACCTCTTTTCCTCTCTAGAAGGATACTGATAACGAATGTATAATCGGTAAATACCAGCAGAGGTATTTCAGAGAAACATAACACTCATCTCCGGTTGCTCCATTCCGAGTAGTCCTTTTTCAGGCGAACGCAGTGGCGGAAACCCGAGTGTACTTTTATGTGCTTTTCGCGGCTTAAAGGAAGTATTTGCTGTGATTTGGGAACTATCGTGACTATGTTGTTGAATCCCAATCTGGACGTTTCATTGTTACACTTAGATATTATACTCTTGAAAGATCAATTTATTTCATTTTATTGATCTTCATATATCCTCCAACTCTGTATATAAAAGTTGTATCATGGAACTTGATGGACTGATTCTTGCTCCTTTTTCTCCATGGGCAGGCTACACGGAGACCACACAGTGCGCAGTTACCTGGACTGCCGCTGGGTGAGCACCAACATCCTGCGGAGGAACTCTCTGGACACGCCCCAGGATGCTGATGTCGTCATTGGGTACCTCTTCATGGTAAGCTCTGCCGTCTGTAGACAACTGTGAAAATGCGACATTTACTTGCATAAAATATAGAATACATACTTTTTAAATATTATAGTGTAAAGAATCAGAAAATGTCATGAGAATCCGGAAGTGAATTCGACAGGGCTGAAATAAATAAAAACCATTTTACTACTTCATCCAAAGTACACGATCATAATAGTAACAGAAAAGATAATATCAAACATTAAGTAGGGCCCTGACCTAAAAGTAATATTATTCTGAACATTCTCATCCACATACACTTTACCAGGCCCGACAACGACCACACACCTTGTGCAATAGAGTATTATTTAAGTTGACTACAGGCAAACAGCAAAATGACTAAATGCACTTTATGTTCAAGCCATGCCCTGCGATTATATGTCTTTAACCAGTCGACTTGCAATTATACTCACAATTCCAAGATTATGGTGACAAAATTAGCCGATAGCACGATTTTAGGGTACAGAAAGGATGTATAGAAACATAGTTCATAAATACGCTAGTAATCATGACAATGAATGGCACTGACTTGCCTTTAAATGAAAAAGTATTTCACAAAATAAATGTTTAACGAGTAATGGCCGAAAACGTTCAAGTCTTTTGGCACTACACTATGATCAGCAACAACAGCAGCGAGAAACCGTTTCAAAATTACGCGCTCCGTATCTCACACAACTTGCAGTTCAAGTGAGGGGAAATACAGTTGTGCATCACACCTTGCATTCGCAAGACATGCCGCGGCCTCTAGTTGTGATAGAAAAGTTGTACACTTGAGGCTGCGGTTGTGGTAATCCGTCGTATCTCGTAATCGTTACTGAAAGCCCTTGAACTTATGTCTGCATAAATGTGTACCGATGACTTCAATGTCTGTACAGGTCGCTAATACAGAAGTGATTAATAAGGCTATAATCGTGATAATTGGATACTCATTATCTAGTCATCTTGTCGTAAGAAGCGTACTTTGAGCACTTACAGGAATGCCGGTTTTTGATGACACTTATAATCGTTTACTATTGCCCAAAGTAGAGAACATATTCAGTTATTATAACGTTTTTGAGGTGCCACCTAACATTATTGACTCCAATGACAGTCACCTCAACTGCCGAAGCGCAGTGGTTGCCTGCCTTAGCGAAGCCCCTTCGCTCCGTGAGGGAGCTGCCTTCTCCTCGTGCCCTTGTTTGGTAATTTTGCCTGCAGACACGTCTATCGTGTCTAGCTTTCTCTGCTCGTCATGGTACAGGACATGATAATGCTCTAATATGGGAGTCGTGCTCTCAGCCAACAACCAGAAGCAACATGTCTACTTAATGCCAATTTGCGTCTGTCACATTAATCATCGCTCTAAGAAATCTCAATTATTATACAAGTTATACTATTATTTACCTAAGTAATTCATGCAGAAAATCAAAAGGTAGTGGAATGTAATTGCCAAACTGATATTGTTTAATTTTGCATTTTAAAAACAAAACTGCCGAAACGCATGGATTCAGATGCATTCTTACACTTTGTATCAGTTTGTAATACAGTAAGCCTTCACAACACGAGGACAAAATGAATATATTTCAAGTGGTATCGATGTTATCCACTTCAGTCGTCACCAGTTAAGTTGTCAAAGTAGCGGGGACAAACACAATGTTGTTTATCGACCACGTTATAACGCATTAAATGAAATTCAGTATGAAATTGGGTATCTTTCGGAGCCAATATTTTACGTATTGCGGACCACTTTTGGTCAGCGGACTACAGGTTGGCTCAAAATGTTCAAATGTTTGTTAAGCGTATGGGACTTAACTACGGGGTCATCAGTCCCGAAACGTATAAACTACTTACGAACTAGCTTATACTAAAGACGACACTAACATCCATGCCCGAGAGGGGATTCGAACCCCCGACCGTAGTGGCCGTGCAGACCGTGACTGAAGCGCCTCAGTCCCCTCGGCCACCGCGGCCGGCACACTTTGGCAATCACTGTTATAGATACATGTTACTCGTCTTCTCTTGTAGTCACCAGAAACAATTCCCACAAACGAGTGGAGTGTTAGAATTTGCAAATAATTAGATTCCACACTGAACTCATACAAAAAAATAAAATAAAAATAACTGCCTGCTATAGTAAGAAAGGACCATGATAGAAATTTATTTGTATTCTACTTACTTAAAGAGGAATAAGCATCAAATATACACATATTCGTAAGTAATTGTTCATGACGATGTAGTTTGTTGTACCATTGAATCAGCTAAACGTGGCTGTTCTTATATAAATTTCCGTATTATGTATATCTCTTGATATGATACTAATGCTTGTAACGCTAGAAGTTTACTATTTCGTTAATTACGAAAACAAGTAATTGTAAGCAAACATCGCTCCTTCAGCGGTTTGCCCACCGCTAGGGGCGCTAGTGTCGTTGCCACTGTCAGTTGGTTCAAATGTTCAAATGTCTGTAAATCTATCGGACCAAACTGCGTGGTCATCAGTCCGTAGCTTACAAACCACTTAAACCTAGGTAAACTAACTTACGGACAAACAGACACACCCGTGCCCCCCAGGGAGGACTCGACCCTCCACGGCGAGCAACCGCGCGCTCCGCAGCGAGGCGCTTTAGACCACTCGGCTACACCACCGCGGCCTGCCATTTGGTAACAACTTTCACAGCAGAGAGTGTCGCGACTGTATATGTCACAGTATGGTATAATGCCGACGAGGAGCTCGAGAATTCGGCATGTGTGTGCAGGGCGACCTGGAGCAGCTGACGGTGGTGCCATCTGCCGAGGCGGTGTCGGAGCAGTGCGACGCCGACGTGGCGCTCGCCAACGACACGTCGCCCGTCGCCGCCGAGGAGTACAGCGACGCCGGCGACGACGACGACGACGACGAAGACGACGACGACGTGGACATCGACTCCAGCTCCGAGGAGGGCAGCGGCGGCGGCACCGAGGAGGATATCAGCGACGCCGACAACGACATAGACACCGACTACCAGTACGGTAAGGGCAGCATTACCAGTGCACGTCGTTGCAACTTCCACTATTACAAGGAGATGTAATAAAAACTTATCGCATTCCAGCCTAAACTTTCGGCAGAGTTACAACTATTTCGAATAACCGAACACCTTGCACAAGAAATGACCCTCAACCGTTACTCCACAGCAATATATCTCGACGTTGAGAAAGCATTTGATAATGTTACTGCGCGACAAACTTAGTAGAAATTGTATCTTGAAGTTTTTCCGGCGTATTGATTGTTCCATCGTATTTCGGGCTTGCAGCCGGATCATGTTGAAGTTTTCTAACGATATCTCGGCTGACAAACATGAGGATGGCTGCATATTTGTCAGCCAAAAAATCGTTGTAAGACGTCAATATCATTCGGCTGCAAGCCCGAAATCTTGGTAGAAATTGTAGACAATACAGACATCCATAAAAACGCTACATCAAAACTATCGACAGCTTCCTAATAAACAGAGCGCTTTTGTAAAAATTGAAGACAATGCAGAGATAAAAACCCAAGAGGAAGGATTATCACAAGGGTCGGTGCTATCACCACTACTATTCCTTCCATACGCAAATGATATACCGAAATTACCGAACGTCACCCTAGCTCAATTTGCAGACGTTAGATACTGCCGTAATGATAGGTATCAGATTTCTGGATACAGCCATCAACATGCTTTAGCACCAACTAGATATCTTACCAATCTGGGCTAAAGAAACCAAATACCAGACTCGCCTCAGGATCAAGAAATCTAATGGGCTGCCTGAACCAAATATCTGGGCGTTGCCGTAGATAAGAAATTACTATTTACCGTATACATTAAGAATAAGAGAGAAAAAATTATCAATACAATTCATAGACTAGACCTAATACTTAGCAGCCAAGAAATGAATTCTTAATCTAAATTGCGACTGCACAATGCTACAATCGCTTCCGTGATGCTCTAAGGATGCCCCTCTTGGGGTACTGTCTGCAAGACCAGCTTTAAACAACAGCAGGTCCTCCAAAATAGGTGTCTAAGGGTAATTCTAAAAGCACCCAGTGCTCCCAAATGAGTAGGCTACATATAGAACATGAAGACCATTGACGACGGAAAACCTGTTGAACAAGATGACACTCTCAGACACAGGCAGCTAGATGATATCGGAGTAATAGATCCCAGACCATGGCATAAAATCAAAGTTCCTAGAGCCATAATAGCACAATAAAAATATATTAGGAAAACAGGTCTATAAGGGCCCCTGTGAGCGAAAAGTCCTACTAAAGTTGACAATCAATAAATCCAGAAAGTAACTGTTTACTTCCATCCTGGAAGTCCAGCTAGCAAAAGTGATATAACTTCTACGTCATCACAAGAAGAAAAAATTTACAATAAAATGTATACTTCGTGGTAACCTGGTGCTGACAGGGTACGTGAATGGTGCTTTCAATTCTGCTGTGTTTTCTGTCTTCAACTTCTCTTTGCAATTCTCTGTCGCCATTCTTCGACAGTCACTCGTAGACATATTGACGGATGATGCCTTTTTGCTTTTAGTTTGCAGTTGAAGATGTTAGAGGCGGTGCACCATGAACGGCTTCTGTTCGCTGCTAGTACATTTACAACAAGCCCAATACCCAGTCTCTGCGCTTAGGCTGCTGATCCATCGGTTTTCATCAGATGACAGATAATCCTTGTGGGCGTATAAAACGCTACTCATACCATAAACACCTGTATATCATACCGTCGTTCGGCCTGCAATGATAAAGTTCTATCGTAATCGCCAGCGAGCGATGAAGGTGTTTGGGATGGGCACGAAGATTGCTTTTAGATATGGGTGTGACTGATTTTAATGTTAAATGATAAATTATTGTTCGGAGACATATTTTGTCTATTTACATCAGAGATATGAAATTTAAGGAGAGGAATTGAATTAAAATTTTAGTTGTGAACCGAGATCTCCTGTTTTCTAGGCTGGTGCGAAGGTAGATTTATATGATTGTATGTAAATGACATAACCAAAAATGCACCGTGACCTCATGGATACGGCGATAGCACGGACTATCTTAAAGCACGCTACTCTCCACAACACAAACTTCATTATCATTTAAAGCTTCCGGGCTCATAAGCCGTGGTCGATTTTTAAAAGTTGCCCCTAACGTTTCAACTTCGGCTGCGGAAGACATCTGCAGAGTTAGAGTAGCGAACTGCGATGAGAACTTGAAGGAGCGCCGTATATATAGACGATGCAGAGGGCACCACAAGACATTACGTGACGTCGGGTACGACACTATTTCTGGTATTGCCAACATTCTTCGCAGAGAAGAATCGATTGTCATCGCGCTAGTGTAAAGCAGAAGTCCAAATTCTGTCTAATTTAACAGCTTCCTCTTTCCTGTTAAAATTATTGCGATGTTTGTGGATCTCGAGTGCTTCTCTATATGTCCGCACATGGAAGTGTGAAGTTTTTGAGATGACACTAGTCTCATTAAATTTAATTTCGTGGTTGCCTTTATGCTATCCTGATGATACTCGACAAAATGCGGCTTGCGGTTTCTTATCTGCGCATGTGCTCCACAATATCTGCAGAATTTTTACATAAATTTGCGGGCTTCTATATGTCCAACTGTAGTCACTTCAGTGGCGGTCATTCTGCTGGTTTCCAGGATATGTAGGAATTCGGGACGCTGATCATGCTGTCAGGGACGCCTGCAGAGGCCATGTAACTCATTGTGCTAGTTCTTTGTAAGATGTCCTGTCAGTGTTGTGACACAGGAGTTATGGTACGAGGTACATTCAAGTTCTAAGGCCTCCGATTTTTTTCTCTGGACTGGAAAGAGATAGAAACATGCGCATTGTTTTAAAATGAGGCCGCGTTCATTGTCAATATGTCCGAGAGATGGCAGCACCGTATGGCAGATGGAATTTTACCGCCAGCGGCGAGAATGAGAACTGTTTTAGATACTTAAAATGGCAGCGTTTTCCTTACTTGAACAGCGTGCAATCATTCGTTTTCTGAATTTGCATGGTGTGACACCAATTGAAATTCATCGACAGTTGAAGGAGACATGTGGTGATGGAGTTATGGATGTGTCGAAAGTGCGTTCGTGGATGCGACAGTTTAATGAAGGCAGAACATCGTGTGACAGCAAACCGAAAGAACCTCGGGCTCGCACAGGCCGGTCTGACGACATGATCGACAAAGTGGAGAGACTAGTTTTGGGGGATCGCAGAATGACTGTTGAACAGATCGCCTCCAGAGTTTGCATTTCTGTGGGTTCTGTGCAAACAATCCTGCATGACGACCTGAAAATGCGAAAAGTGTCTTCCAGGTGGGTACCACGAATGCTGACGGACGACCACAAGGCTGCCCGTGTGGCATGTTGCCAAGCAATGTTGACGCGCAATGACAGCATGAATGGGACTTTATTTTCGTCGGTTGTGACAATGGATGAGTCATGGATGCCATTTTTCAATCCAGAAACAATGCGCCAGTCAGCTCAATGGAAGCACACAGATTCACCTCCAACAAAAAAATTTCGGGTAACCGCCAGTGCTGAATAAATGATGGTGTCCATTTTCTGGGACAGCGATGGCGAAATCCTTACCCATCGCGTTCCTAAGTGCACTACGGTAACAGGTGCATCCTACGAAAATGTTTTGAAGAACAAATTCAATCCTGCACTGCAACAAAAACGTCCGGGAAGGGCTGCGCGTGTGCTGTTTCACCAAGACAACGCATCGGCACATCGAGCTAACGTTACGCAACAGTTTCTTTGTGATAACAACTTTGAAGTGATTCCTCATGCTCCCTACTCACCTGACCTGGGTCCTAATGACTTTTGGCTTTGTCCATCAATGAAAGACACTCTACGTGGCCACACAATCACCGGCCGTGCTGCTATTGCCTCAGCGATTTTCCAGTGGTCAAAACAGACTCCTAAAGAAGCCTTCGCCGCTGCCATGGAATCATGGCGTCAGCGTTGTGAAAAATATGTACGTCTGCAGGGGGATTACGTAGAGACGTAACGCCAGTTTCATCGATTTCGGGTGAGTGGTTAATTAGAAAAAAATCGGAGGCCTTAGAACTTGAAAGCACCTCGTAAGAGCAATCGTCGGAAGTGACGGCGAATAAACTGTGATCAGTGAAACCAACTATCAGAACTTTGCGGTCTTTCTGCCAAACACTGAGGCGGGAAGTAGTGTCCCTGACTCACCTCCGCATCGGGCACTGTCCTTTCACACGTCGCTTTTCGCTTGTTATACCGTCGATGGGATCAAAAGCGTTTAAACGTTTGTAATTCCTGGGGCCCAAACGATTCTGTGGTCCCGAGGCTAACAAACATTTCAAACTACCTTATACTAAGGACAACAAACACACCCATGCCCGAATGAGGATTCCAACTTCCGACGTGAGCGAGCACGTGATACCTAACATGACGCTCCAGAACGAACGGACATTCCCGCTCGGCTGTCGCCAGCATCCCTATTTTTGTGATGCTTCTGGCGTACGGACACGTGTACGCTACATTTCAACTGAATGTATTTTATATAATTCTCAGAGGGCTAAGGCGAATCTTGGTGTTGATCTGCCCTCTGTGTTAGCTGGTGCTGAGATGACGGTTACTATAGTTTTAAAGTTCTCGACTTTGGCCTAAACTTTAAGGCTAGAGATTTTAGTGTCTTGCAAAGTAGCTGGCTCATATTTCTTATTCCTCTTATTGGCCGGCTGCCATCTGCTACTGCATATGGCACTTTCTTGTGTTTAGCCCAACACAAGAAACCCTCCTGATATTTTAGTTTATCTGGAAATGACATTCGATTAGTTTTCTCTACTTTTTATCCTTTTTCTTGCAATTAAACTTTTTTTTACCCTTGTTTCACACTCTTCTAACATTGTTCTGGAGTTAAAAATTCAGATGTCAAGAGCACAGATTTCCATGTTGCCCCATCCATCAATCTTCTTTACTTGTATGCGATGTAACTCTTCATACGGCGTCGCATGAAACACCAAAGATTTCGGTTAATATGGTTACAGAAGCACATACTAAAAGACCAGACCACGTTAGAATTCACTCAACTGCAACGTAATGATCTAAAATTACAAAGACCGCTGTAAAGGTCAGGATCGATCCTTGTAATGTGCAGGGTGTAAAAATATAACAGGACGCAGATTATGTTCTTCGGAATTTAAGTTAGGGAATGTGGATATGAGAAACCAGCTTCAGAAGATAATAGAATAAGACAGCATTATTGGGTATTTTTTATTTAATTCTTCACTGAGTTTTGCAAATACTATCATTAACACAGGGAATGTACCATTTCCCATGGAATTTCCTTAGTGCTTAGGTTCGCTACAAGATGTTGTAACAAATGTTTAATGTTTGTAAAGACATGGGACCTAATTCCGGTGGTCATCGGTCCATAAACTAACAAACTACTTAAACTAACTTATCCTACAAACAACACAAACACCCATGTCCGAGCTAGGACTCAAACCTCCGACGGCGAACCGCCTTATCGCGCACGGCTATTACATCTCGACGAGTTAGAACACCTCGTCAATTAAAATTGGGTTTGCTGTAGAGATATGACAATTCAAGTATGAGAAGAAATACAGATAGAGAATCGAAAGAATCGAATCATGTTGCGGACGAATCGTCGTTCGAACAATCGTCTGTCTCGTGACGAAACCAACCTGCAGCGATTCATGATTCGAAGGGACTGCCGAAAAGTGCCAAATGATTACGACAGCCAGAGAGCAGTCAAAGAGAACGACGCTTGTGAACAATGAAATCACGGAAAGAATATTGTGAGCCGTTGAATAGTATTGACGAATTCCTGATAACGGGAAAGAAACACAGACGCCAATAGACACGATTAAAATCAAGAAATCAAAGTGTGATGAAAAATACGTACTTCTTATTTCTTCAAGTTGCAGTGCAACACACACTCGTATTTTATACAATTTACATACATATATTTAAACAAGCAATTTATGCACTTTTATATTTCGCGTATCCTGGAAACGATTTGGATGAAATTTTGCCTTTAGAGGGATTTTTGGTTTTTTAGCTCACCTACATAGTAGTACTTTCCATAACAACAGAATTTTATAAAAAATTCTTTCGCCCAAATAAACAAAATTCACACACCAATATATATATATATATATATATATATATATATATATATATATATATATATATATATATATTGGTGGGTTATGAGAGAATTTTTTGTAAAATTAAGTTCTTACAGACACATATTTCGTGTATCTGGAATTAAATGTAGATGGATTTTATCTACTTAGACGTGTTTCCTGAAAACAGGCGATTTTAAGTAAGTGTTTTTATAGCGTTTAGGTGTGTGTTAGTAACCATACATTAATGAAAATTGTATTTAAATGGTTGAAGTATTCGAATAGGGCAAAAAAGGATAAGGTTTTATTCTGTCTTTCATATGTTATCTAGCTTGAGAGTATACAACTCTAACAAATTAGCTACTCCGTCAATTGAGATAAATGGTAGCTGATTAGATATTTACAAGCGGTTGAATAAGTTCCAAGTCTACTTTTCCGAGAATTTTTGAGAATTGAATCGAGTGGCTTTGGCTGATTACTATTTGTGGTATTACCTTTAAGCACCATAAATACAAAAAATACAAAAATCCGATACCCATGGCATCATACAATCTCAGACCACAAAGAATCGTAAACGAATTGTAAGAATCGACTCACAAAGCTAGATTCTAATCTTCATGACATTTACAGACATACACTGCCATATATGAGTAGGTTGTAGACTTTTTGGCTTCTGTAAGAACTGTGCAGTTGCAGCTAGAAAAAAATCATAGATCTTAGGAATCGATTCACAATGTTGAGTCGTAGGAGTCGACTCCTTAAAAAAATATAGTTTCCCAACTTTAGTTTAAAGGACGTCAGCATGTTGTCAAGTCCTTCTTTTCTTCTTTCCAATGAACCATTCCACAGAATTTGTCGATCGAGATAAAATGACAGTCGTCGTGACGGATGAACCCTGTTAGGAAATCGATCTCTGACAGCCTTTCAACAATGCGAGCATTCCAACGTACTTTACCTCAAGCAAGCTGCATGTCACTGAGTTGTGCAAAACTATACCGATACCACTCAGTGGTGTTTTCCTGCTATTGTCTCAATATCACTGAATAGTGAATGGCTCTGTCATTGGTTCATGGCACCTTCTGTCACGCAACAACGTAAGTACGGTATAACAGAGCCAACTGATAGACAAGTAAACGAAATCTGTATCATGACTTCCCACTAATTGGACTCGTTTTCCTTGATTACTTGCAGGAAAGAAACAGGACAGTATGTCTACAATTGTATGTATTTTGGTTGCAAATTGTCGACAAAAACAGCAATGAGAGACAAAGCGGTGGAAAAATTTGCATCCATACCTCCTTAAGCCAGATTTTGCAGCCAAGGTTTCCTATCTCACATTATTCAGCTAAACATTGTCTGTGTCCTTTTACATTTTCGGACGTTCAGGTACATAATCATCACCTTCGTCAGTGCAGTCAGTTTCTACTTCGAAATTCTCTAAGAGCTATTACACTTTTTCACCAGAAAGTCCACACTAACGATATATGTTCAAAAGCGTGTTTCACGGACAAAAACTATTACCATAATAACACGATATAAACTGTGGTAGACTGGAATGTACACGAGCTAAATTGCAACGATCTCCAGCAACTGCCTGAAAGACTTGACTGTTGCCGTAACACTGTTCCATTATTTACAGATATTCAGAAGTGAAATTACATTGGGGTCAATTCGACTGGGGTGACAGGGGTAATTTTGACCTGTTACGATGTTCTAATGTACAAATCTCATCTCATAGGAAATTTAATGAAAATGAAGTTTTTCGGCAGGAATATTATTGGCAAGTCATAAAAAAAAGGCGCGAGGAAAACCGTGTGGTTCTAGACGCCATGTCCGGGACTGCGCGGCCGCTTGAGATCTCCCTCAGGCATGTGTGTGTGTGTGTGTGTGTGTGTGTGTGTGTGTGTGTGTGTGTGTGTGTGTGTGTTGCTCTAGCGTAAGTTAAGTACAGTAGTTTGCGAGGTGAGTGGTCACCTCAACAGGTTGAACCGTTAGGGTTACAAAAATTTCAAAATTGAAAGTAAAATGTTTCCCACATCTTGCAACCATAATATGGGGATTTAATCATGTCACAACATGTGTCACGACACGCCAATGATAGTGTTGGTGAAAAACTTTAATTTTATTAGGATTCCTATGTGATGAGAGTTGTATATTGAAGACACATCCATGGTTGCAGTATAACCTGTCGCAAATGATCATCTTGAGGTTTCCCACACTGACATACTTCGCCACCTGATATGCATCCCCATTTCTTCATGTTCACCTTACTCCGAGAAACTCCAGTTCTCAGCCTCTTGAGTACCTTCCATGTCTCGAATGGGAGGTAATGACCTCTAGCAAGTTCTTCCTAAGGGTTAACCCAATATTTCTCTGATGACGAGCTACGCCAGAGTTGTATCCTACGGTCTGTAGATGATGTAGGGATTGATTGCGTTGTCTAGAGGAATATTTTTCTCGACTTGAGTCTTGGTGGTTGACGTTCGCTTCCAACCAGGGGATGTCTGTCGTCCGTCTCTGCTTCCTTATTTCCGTTTCAGCTGCTGTTCTTCTTCGGATGTTTGGAGGTGCTACGGCTATTCTGATTCTGTGAACAGGGTTGCCTGCAAGCAGGCTATTATAATTCGTCCTGTTTGGCAAGTTTGGAATTCTGCCATACAGGGGATGCATATTCAGCAGCGGAGAAGCACAAATCAAGGGCAGATGTGCGGAGATCCTGTGAGTGCGCTGCCCCTTTCTTGCCGATCTCTTTCCTAATAACGTTGTTTCTAGCACTGACATTTTTATTTCTGTGCAGTGGTCTTTGAAGGCGAGGGACCGATTCTACTTCACTCCGGTACTATGGAGAGTCACGGTGGGGTAGCTCTGGTTATTATCAGTTTCCTCCGCGGCCCTCTGTTCCGTAAATGGAATGCACACATTTGATTTAGAAGGTTTGGCTTCAGGTAGATGCTGTCGTAATAGTTAACAACTTAATGCCTTAACTCTTGTCAGAGGCGCCCCAGGAAAGTGTGATAGTACCGCTATTATTGTCTACCCGTATAAATGATCTAACGGACAGAGTGATGTACATGAGGATGTCGTCAAAGAATGACCGTAGTAGGACTCAGGATGACTTCGACCAAATTTTTAGGTGGTGTGAGGAATGACAACTAGCGCTAAATGTAGAAAAATGTAAGGTAATGCGTCAATTAAATTCCTAGGTTTAACGCTGTACAACGATATGAAATGCAACGAGCTCATGAGGACAGTCGCAGGGAAGGCAAATGATCGACTTCACTTTATTGGGAGCATTTTGGGAAAGAGTGGTTTGTCTGTCCAGGAGACCGCATATAAAACGCTTGGACGACCCCGTCTTGAGTACTGCTCAAGTGTCTTAGATCACCATCAGATCGGTTTAACCCTTTCACTCCCACACAATGAGTTCAGCTTTGGTAAAAGTAAAATTCAGTGTTTTTATTTTATTTATTTATTTATTTATGGTAATACACTGTACCAAATATCGAAAAATGTGTGTTAATATTTTTGATCAAATTATTGTGTTTTTATGTCATGTATTTTATGCACAACACAGACGTTTGCATCGAGGTATTTTATTACTTGGAACTTATTTTCTTGATAGTTAACACTGATGGATCAGTTAGGCAAGCATAATCTTCGCCACAGCACCGAAGACAAGAGAAGTCACTGCTGAAATAAAATATTATGAACCGCACTAGCGCTCACACTCACAGCCACGGTCAGATGACAACGTAACATAACCTCCAAGACGCATAGATTAATGCCTCAGAAGTGACTACGCACGATAACAAGCGGTATAATATCGTAATAGAAAAATGTTATTCGCCAAAAACAATGCTACTTTTTGACTGGTACACAAAATAAGGTATAATTTTGGTTTTAATACGCTGAGAATGAAAGGGTTGAAGGAGGACATAGAGGCATTTCAGAGGCGGCCGGCGAGGTCTGGTAATAAATCCGCGAGTGTGACCGAAATGCTTCGGGAACTCAACTGGGAGTCGCTGAAGGAGTGTTGACGTCCTTTCGAAAAACACTCTTTAAGAAATTTAGAAAGCCGGAATATGAGGCGGACTGCAGGAAGCTTATACTGCCACCAACCTACATTTCGCGTAAAGACCTCAAGGATAAGAGAGATTAGCCCTCGTACGGATTCATACAAGTATTCGTTCTGCCCCCATTCTATGTCGAAGTGGAATAGGAAAACAAGTAACTAGTAGTGGTACTGAGTACCCTCCACCACGCACTTTTGGATGGCTTGCGGAGTATGAATGAAGATGTAGATGTGGAAGACGGCAACATTAAATGGAACGACGTCACCGGGCACAGCAATGGCATCAGCTTCTGTTTTCGGGCGAATCCATGTACAATTTTGTTTGAAAATGGTGGCCTTATTTTAATTTATCTTAGACAGGTTGAGGTACATAAAAGATAGATGCCTACAGCGCCAACTCCAACTCTTAGGGTGTGGCATACAATCGGGCATAACCACAATCACAGTTGGTGCATATCCAGGCCATTGTGATCAGTGTGACCGAAGCGAACGAGATCCTGCGAACCAAGGCCATGCACTTTCTGCACTAAGGTTTATTTATTTACTGGGGTGTATGTCTATAATTCAGTGCCGTGGTTTCCTTGGAAAAGATCAAAAATCATGGTGGAGGCAGATAAGTGTAGACATGTAAATAGTTATGGTTGATGGTCATATTACCATTAATATTGTCATATGATGTCATACGTCTTTACTTGTGACTCTGAGGAAGAGATCAGGTATTTAACTTACGGAGTTTACCGAAGTCTGATTATCATCTCTCCAACGGTGAGACAAGTATCGCGTAAACACGAAGTCGAAACTTTTTCCTACCAACGAATTTCGTCAATCTGTACTGCGAGACATGTTATTTTACTTTTGAATTTCATTGCAGAAACATCTCCAGATGGATTCTGGAATTCCACAATTTATGTTTTTGTACAGTGAATTTACAAACAAAAATCTAGGGCTGAAAAATATTTATCTTACAAAATCGAACGAACGGCAAACAAACTGTCGCTGTAGGGTTTCGGCTTTGCTTTAATGGGGTTGCATCGTGTTTAATGTTAACTGCTCGTTAACGAGCGCATGTGCCGTCGCGCCACCCGCACCGAGACCGAACGTGCTATCGCATTTGCCTAACAGCTTTAACGGGCTGCGGCCGCGTGATTGCGTCGTTTGTCCGATCGGATTAACGCCCTGCACTTTTACCGAGTTGTTACAGCCATGTTATTTGCCAGCCTAAGCTGCTGCAGCTGCACAAACAGAGCTCCAAATGCACGTGAACGAACAAAAACTAAAAATCGGAAAGCTCTTAAATTTCGTCAGAATCGGCAACCAAGCGCCCTGCTACATTACACATTTAATAGGGTTTTCTATAAGTTTGTATATGTGTAACATTGTTGATCTACCTTTTCAGGTTTCAATTTCCGTCTACAGGTTATTTGAGAAGGAATAGTAAAAGTTTTACGAGGTTACATTAGAGCAGCGTTTCCCAACCGTCTTTGCACTGCGGCTCATCAATTACATAAAAACATCTTGGAGACCCAGTAACTAAATAAAAAGTAAAAAGCACCAACACACAAAATTTGGCGTGCGCGAGCACGTACACACACACACACACACACACACACACACACAGACACACACACACACACACACACACACACACACACTCACACACAAACACATATCGAGTAGGCAATGTTAAAAAATTCGGCGGGATATTTGACACTGTCTCTAACAAGACAATCAATATTTGGCTTAAAACTGGTTGCCTTTAGCCTCAAATCACTCACTACATTCAGTCTACTCCAGTACTTTTTTTTTTAAAAAAAAAAGAGTAAAGTTGAAAAGGCTCGTTCACATTAACAGGTTGTCGACAAGGCCAATGAGTGTTTCAGAGCAATTTTGGTATTTAATGGACAGTCTTTCCGAATCCTTATCCAGAAGGGGACAGATGACGTTGTTTTAATAAACAATTTTAAAGCGTGGTCACATGATAGTTCAGTTAACAAGTCTTCATCACCAGATGATATTTTCAATTTATTAAAGTAATCCACATCAAAGAGAGTTTTAATCTCTTGGATTTCACCTCAAGTTTCAGGAAAGTAGTCCTTGAAAGAAACGTGAAAATGCTTACACTCTGCTGTAGTGTCTAGTCAGCAGGGGTACCAAACTTTCTGCCACCGTGTACTATTGCCATTTTTTGAAATTTTTGGCATACCATTAGAACTTGATCAATTTTTTACAAACCCTGAGTTTTCAAAGGCAGGGTAGGATGAGGAAGGTTGACTCATGAGTGGTGCAGGAGTGAGGTAATAAGTGAAATAAGCTAACCGCGTCAACAAGCTTTCTTTGGTCACACTTGGAACTTTGACGTTTTCCAGCACCACCTTCATCCATAAGAAAAATCCTTAGTTCGCCACGAAGTTTAAACAATCTTGACAATACTCTACCTATCGACAGCCACCGAACTTCGGAGTGAAGTTGAAGCTCTTTGTGTTCCCGTCTCATCACACGATACACTAAACAGACACAAATTTATTTACTTTGGTATAATGAAATTGACAATTTTTACTGCGTCGTCAACAGTTTTTTTAAACAAGTGAAAGTCATCAACCTACCAATAATTATTACCTCGTCTTCGTCTTTTGATGAGCGTTCGCGGCCCAGTGTAAGGCTGCCCGCGGCCCATAGGTTGGGAACCGCTGCATTAGAGTAAGGGAGGGGTTTGACGAATAGGTAAGTAATGTCGGATAGCAAGTTTCGTGAACATCCATTGGTGACACCTAGTGTGAAAGTCGTGAACTACCTTCTCCACACGTAGGCAAACATCTGTAAGGGCGCTCATTAGGGCTGAGAGCTCTGTCATGTGCGTGAAACCTGATTCCAGTTCTCTACAAATAACAAACTTTTGAAGAGTAAGTGAAATGATCTTTTGGTTGCTGGTTATTGGTCTATGTGCCCTGTGTAACATGAACTCTTTGATAGACCATGAACGTGGCTTCTTAATTCGGTAAATGTAGAAACGCTGCAGTCACCTCCTGTCTCTCCCCCTCTGCGCCTCCCATCCCATCCTTACCTCCTGTGGGTAACCCGTGCCAGCAGATTTTAATCAGTGCTTCGTCGGTGTTCAAGTGCCAGTGACAGTGTTTGTGCTCAGTTTTCCAGTTTTAGACGTCAGCAACCGCCGAACAGCCTGACTATTCGAGTTGCCATGTGATTTTAAGGGTGTGCTCTCGTTCTCGTCATGTGTCCTTGTGTTTCCATCTCCATGAGTCTTTAGCACCGCACATATATGTATCTTTAAATCACCGCGGCCATTTTAGAACCTGAATGTGTATTTTACTGCTCTCTGTGTCATTGATGCTTCTCCGATTTTATCTCCTTTAATTGTCAGAGTTCTGCATTATCTTTTCTTCTTGTATATATTTTAAATCTTCCTGTAAAGTCTTCGATATACCATTTACTGAAGCAAATACAATAAAGAAATAAATGCTACAGTCAGTATGTGCTGCTTGTTATTTTGTCCGCGTGTAGGCTGCTTACCTTGGATACTAGCCGATGGCCACTACGCAGACAAAGAAAAAAAACCGAAGATGCGACAATGGCAAATTGTTCACAAAAATTCTCTGACCATACACAAGGTGAACAGTACGTGCAGTGTACTGTATGTGAAGACTGCTACCATGCCGGTTGTTAAGGTGCATATGGTCAATAATATGTGTGTGATTACTGTTAGAAAGTGATGTAAGATGTATGTAACTAACTATTCATGATGTAAATACAATTTAAGTCCACATTTTCGCAGCATACTAAAGGTGATGTTTGTATCCGACATCACCCTACCTTCCATTCATTGCTGATAATCGCTCTGTTTTGCTATGGTTTTTTTTTATTTTATTTATTTATTTTTTTTTTTTTTATTTTGACACTTCGACAAATTTATTGTTTTCATTGGTAACCATAAGGAATCTTAAATATTATTCCTACCTGCCACATATGGCATGATTTAGACATCTTCCCTTGTACGTGCAAGTACCGGTCGTCGCTGAAATCTGTCCTGTCTCCATGGTGACCGACGGCGTCCCCTGGCCATTTCACCTCTGGCGCTTCCTCTCCTTGGGCACTGACGCGACGTATCGATTGTCTCCACGCTGCCGTTACCAGGGCAACCACTGGCGTCGCAGTATTTTATCTTTGATTCGGACTCTGTCTTCGAATTGAATTTTATCGTTATCAAATGCCAATAGATGACGGGTTTCTTTAACTGACAATATCCTTTTACTGTTTAATACTTTCATCTTTACTAATGACATGGCAACTAAGTTTTATAGTTAACGAAATTGCTTTTATATCCACTATGGTTTAATTATATTTTCAACGGTGAGGTATGTTGTTTTATTAAATTTTGTTATTCATGCATGTAAAGTATTGTAGCTATTCTTTGTTGTGCCTCTTTCCCTCTATAACATATACTCTTTTATTGTATAGCCTAATCGGTCACAATCTTATCAAATTAATTGTATAAACATTTTCCGAATGCGACTGTTTTTCCTCCCCCTCCCCCCTTAAAAATATCATTCAGGCGCGCTTCTCTTCGTGCTCCAATTATAATTCTCTTTGTGCTCCAAATCTAACTTTACAGTAGACTACTTCGGTAGAACCCCTTGCCGATTAGTTCTTGTTCGCTGGTTATAGTGGATTGTCAAGGGATCGATCGTATTTATACGTCCGTCTCGAAATTGTCAATTGCCTGTTGGGGATTATATACAATTATGCAGTGAAGGCTTTCACGACCTGCTGAAATAATTGCTATTGAATCTTCCGGCATATGTGGTCGTGGTCGAAGAAACGTATCTGCTCCTGACGTCTCGTCCAGAGCTGCGCTGGACATCTTCAGAGGTGCTACTCGTAGCGGTGAGTCCTGCCGACTGACGAGTCGGGCGTCGGAGAGCGGTATAAATACTGTCCAAAAGGGGGCGTGGTCAAGTGCATGGGGATAATTTTAATAGAAAGGAAGAAGCAATGAAACTTAATGACATATGGACTGTGGCTCTTCAGAGTAGGTAGTTACGCTTTTATCTTTGACCATCGACTATCGAAAGTTATGTATTATCTTTGACAAGGCTTATCTCTGCTGCGCACGTGAGCACTTGACCACGGCCCCTTTTTGGACAGTATTTATACCGCTCTCCGACGCCCGACTCGTCAGTCGGCAAGACTCACCGCTACCAGTAGCACCTCTGAGGATATCCAGCGCAGCTCTGGACGAAACATCAGGAGCAGATACGTTCCTTCGACCACGTCCACATATCCCGGAAGATTCAACAGCAATTATATACAATTATTGATACAAATATTGAAATGGTGTACATTCTTTTTGACATGTCCGAAAGTACAAACACCATATTAGTAATTTCTATTTATATAAAAGTGAAAGGACACTCATTTACTCACTCACTGAACACGAAATCTGGAAAAGTACTTCCCCAATGAAGCTGAAATTTGGCATGAATATAGTTTATAGGTTGAATACGTCATCTAAGAAAGGATTTTGTGATAGGGCCGATAGTTATGGAAATATGACGTCATAAACAGTGAAAACTTTCACCTCTTGCGGCACATGATAGTGTGACTTTATCAGTCCGCTATTTGAGAAGGAGACCTCTTAGCGACTTGCAACAAACTTTAAACATAATTTCAAACCTTTACGAAACTTTTTCTTGCCACAACCCTAGCAAAATTATGTAAGTAAACACGTTTCTTGCTTACTACTTTCGAGCTGTTCATGGAATAAAACTTCTGCATTCGGTATGACGTTTCCATTTATAATTTGTACACTACAAATTGTAGGCTCAGAAAATTTTACGGACAGTACACAAACATATAGCTGAAATAACCTTCGAAATTGTATCACAATACGGCACGTAGTTCATGAGATATGAGCATATAAACAGTAACATTCATGAAAACCGTCCCTTCACATACCAAGTTGTAATCTATTACTTCTTCAATACTAATTGTGTTCGCAACAGATTTTACAGACATACAGCACTAATAAAAATAAATATATACTTGAAAAATTATACAATTTTACTACTTATAAAGCAATAAATGTGAGATTTTATATGTCATTTGTATTTTGATTATTATCTTTCTTTGTTTGGATACTGCACTTATAGTTTTGTCCATTATGCAAGACAGCCTCATTTTTTTCTCCGATAAATATAACAAGTTTTTAGAAGAAAAAAAACGGAACTGACAGGGAGAGAAGGGATAGGAGAAGTACTAACCCAAGGCAGGAATAAATAACTAAATATTCGGGCAACGCCGGGTTTGCAGCTAGTTGCATGTATGATTAGTCGCACTTCATCTATCTCCGTACTGTTATTGGTATTGATGCAGACGTCATCAGCCTAAGCTTGACAAACAATTGTTGGGAATTGAAACTATTCAACCCTTGGAAAGTTGTGTGCAATGTAAAGAGGCAGTTATTCAGTTGCAGTAGCATGTAAGGTCATAGTATATGCTTGCCTGACATCGTTTGATAGAGCCAAGATTTGTTGTTCTCTATTGATTTTGCTTTCTACTGAGAGTCACATATACAATTATGTACAAAAAGTTGATACCTAAAACCATTCTTAATTGTACTGACTGAAAACTGTGATATACTCTGTCTGATGCCTTGTTCAAGTCTAGGAACATTGAGTCACCGATTCTATTAAAATATTTAAAAATAATAGGAAACTATTTGGTACAGCAAAATAACGATAGGAAATTTGATAATCGTGGATGAACACACAGAGGAGCATAGTCAGAGAAGAATTTATGAATCGTGAAAGTTATCAAATGACATGCTCAAATATTTGTAAATCTATTGTCGGACCAAACAGCTACGGTCATCAGTTCCTAGATTTGAAACTACTTAAACTAATTTACGCTAAGGCACACATCCATGCCCGAGAGAAGACTCGAATCTCTAAAGGAAACGGCAACGCAGTCCATAGCATGACGCCTTAGACCACGCGACTATTCCGCGAGGCTGAGAGTTAACAACAATGTCATCCAGCACAAATATATTAGTGTTGTTATTTCTCCGATTCGATAAAACAGTTTGATGAAGGCTTTTGTAAATGCTGCGCAAAGAATTCTAGGGACAAAATAATCACTATCTCTTTTTTCATGGGTACATAATATGTGGAAACAATGAACATAAAATGAGTAACACTTCAATGCACCATGTCACTGCAGATATTTGTAAAAACTCGTAGGTGCTGAAGTCTAACATTTTAGTTTGCCACAACGAATAGCAACAGCATCGAAGCAGTCGTCGGCCTTTGACGTCAAAGAACTCGGGTCCGTAACGTGCGTTGTGACAGCGGAGCTGATGGCTGCGACGGCGAAAAGGGAGTTACGACCCCCAGGGGATTACCTGGCAGGCCTGGAGGGCCCTCGGCAACTCGTTATCGTCGCAGCGGCGGCAAAATGGAGACAAAGGGCTCACTCAAGCGTGCGTGCGTTCCCGCGTAATGTTTTTGCCGCCGTTTACAGTACACTGCCTCCACTGCGCCATACTCGTGACGTCACAGCTACCGTCCGTTATGTCCGTGCACTTCGCTCTCTTCCACTTTAATGACGTAAGCATTAGCACGCGTTCCCATCACAGAGGCCTGCACTTTCCTCTTTACCCAAGAAGCTTCTCAATTTAAAAGTTTGATGTTCTTTAGCTGAGTCCCATTTTTCTCTAACATTCATAGCTTTGTGTCTCCCGCATTACGATGTCACAATCTAGCAAGAGCAACATGTACGTGTGAATGGAGAATCCTAAGTGAACTTGGTGTAATTGAAACCAGCTATTCATCAGTGCAGCACGACTAACGTTAAAGAAGAGGCTTCACTTACTGAAGCATCCTATGGTTTCATATTTCAATCGGAAAAAGTAGGACCTTTATAGTGTCAGGTGATTAATAAATTCGTGTTTCGTCTTCCCGTAGTCCAATTTAAGGAAAAGTGTTGAAATAACCGAAGGAATTTCTCTCAGAATTTGAAATCTCATAGCTAAATCAGGAATTCCGTATATCCTACCCAAGTAAATTGAGACTTACACTGGCGGATAAGGAAAGTGGTGCATCATGAACGTTTCGAAGTGAAAAAATATACCACGTGAGGTCGAGGAACTAATTATAGCAAAAGAGGAAGGAGATAAGGATATTGGCCATTACAGGTTCTAATGACAGTCACCCCTTTTGGGACTTATATGCTGGCTGTAGTCCATTGCGTTGTGAGCTGTCTTCGCAATTCACTAAAAGATTTAATGTTTCAGGATCTTTTCGTAAATCATAAACATGTCAGTTGATATGGAAACGATTTTCTTTCCATTTAAATGAAGTTTAAACCAATCACATTCTTGCAAAATCAAAAATAAGAAAAAAATGGAGCAGCAAGCCAACAGAGCTGCTTACAGGTTTGTGACTGCTAGAAGTATTACAAAACATGGTTTCTCTCAATCCTCTTTCTACGTAACCGCGTAATAAGATTGATGACAAAGTTTTGTAATTCACAATTAAACAATATTCTTTTACTTTACAAATGCATGTAAATGTTATGCGTGTAAATGCAATAATACAATCGCACATCAAAGATTTGCATGTATACCGAAACCATAATATTGCACCACTCCTTCAAGGTGCATTGCTTCTTTTATCAGGCAGTCTAATTTGAATTCGTATTGGTCGCGCAATTCAAGGCACGTATTTCCATGAAGGGGTCGGTATTTCGGCAAGCCTGGATATTGTTTTTAGGTGGTTTCCCACATCCCACTAGTTGAATACCGGTCTGTCACATACACAAACATTTTGACATACCTTCCCCTACTTTTACACGTATAACACTATACCCAAACAGTTGGAGTACTACATCTTTACTGGTAGGGGGGCGGGAGGAAGGAGAATTTAGGTGGTCACGGAAAGGACCTCAGAGACCCTTGAAATTTAAAAATGCAACATGAACACATTGAATAAAGAGGGAGAATGTGTTAGGTTGAAGAAATATACAGCAGGTGTTGCCAGTTATAGAACGTACAAACTTTTAGTAGTTTTGAAAATTATATTTTTTCAAACAGTCAGACATCATAGTTTATACAGAAATATGCATTGTGCTTTATTTGGTTTGTGTGTTCCGATTTCGATTAAATAATGTTCGTATATTGCCCCATCCTACGTTCAAGGTACATCTGAGAATCTGATTAAATCATGTTGCACTTTCTGAGTTAAACATGTTCAGATACGCCGACAGACACAAAGTACGGTTAAAAATATAATTTAAATTAAGATATATTTTTCTCTACCATCTGATTGCTATATCATAAATACTCTATATTGTCTACAGATTTTATTGATTTACTGCTAAAAATACCATGAAAATTCAACTTTTAAAATTGCATACTATATTGGTGAAAGAAAGATCCAAAGAAAATTAAATTAATTACGGCATATTTTGTTCCATAATGCCATTTTGAAGAAATAAGGTCTAAGCTAAGATCAAGATATTATAACTTTAAAATCATTATGATTTCCTTTTGCTGATTTTGATGAAATCTTTGAACAATTACTTTTGCCTTATCGTATACATTAATGCACTGGCTGTTAGTTTACGAGGCTGATAGTTTAAACCAAACTTGATCATATCCGTACCGTTAATTTTTTTTAATGGTCCTTATTTGGTTTTAAATAGTTTCCCACGTTCGTTTACATAGATGGAAGCCTGGTTCTGGAGCGATGTCTAACACGGAACCCTTTCAGTGCAAGGTCGCAATTTCCATCTCTAGTAACGAGCATCTCATAGTGTTCTTCTTAAGGTTGTGCCATTAAAAATATTTGCTGCGGTTATTGATGTGCATCAGGAGGACAATAGGAAATTTTCCGGGTAGAAATAAAACTCGTACGGAATATTTATATTACACTTCACAAAATAGACGCTGGTGACATAGAAGTAACGACCGAAAGGAACTCTTTACTTGCACCATTAACATCGAAAGGGAACAAAAAAGAGTTGCACCGTCGACGTCGAAGGCGAATACCCATTAGCATGACAAACCGTGAAGGCGTGCTAGAGGTTCTACCAGTTAATCACCGGTAAAGAATGCATGTCGAAACATATTGGAGTAACGGGTTGATGATGGCTGATAGAACGTGGTAGGATGCAATAAACCTGCACCTGGCGGCCGAAATTGGAACCAATTTTCCCCGGCGTAAATCTGTTCTGCATTAACGCATTAGCGTAACCATTAAATTTCTCTCCCAAGCGAAACACTGGGCCACTGAGAATTGCTGCACTTTGATTATAGCCACCTGCTAATTCCACTGGAACAAAAACAGTTGTAACAAAGACCAAGAACTGACAATAAAATAATTGCGCTTTAATGACCTACCAGAAATGACCAGAGGGCAAACAACATCATATAATATAAGGAAAGTGTGAATTTTAGCCGGCCGCGGTGGCCGAGCGTTCTGCGGCGCGCCAGTCACAGTCTGTACGGCTACTACGGTCGGGGGTTCGAATCCCCCCTCGGGCATGGATATTTGTGACGTTCTTAGTCTTAGTTCATAAGTAGTTTGTACGTTTAGGCACTGATGACACCGTAGTTAAGTCCCATAAGCTATACAAACATTTACGTTTGCGCTTAAACAATTTTTTGTGAATTTTACGTTAGCTGGCACTGACCATTGATTTAAGGGGGCCACACCGTGGTTCAGGTCGAGAAAAATCGATTTCGGTTCTCATCATATTTCGATAGATTAAGATTTTATTACAGTACTCTGAAAAGAATTTTACTGAAAAACTGTTTTTCGAATGTTTAAAGAGCATTTTTCTACCACTTGTCTTTATGTGCGACGAACACTTTTCTTTCACTCACTTTTCTGAATAAATATTAGTCTTTTATATCCCTCCATTGCACCTAGGAATTTTTCTTTTCATACTCCCGAGTGTTTTGGCTGTCCTTGGAATGCAACGGTTGGTATTCTTTTCTTTCTGCTGCTTGTAAACAATGCGCTTTCAAACACGTGGTTAGTTTAGTTCAAGTGTGATTGCGAGTAATTGTTATACTTACGTTTGCAGCGCTTGTTTAAGTGTTTCTCGTTGTTTTTATTGAAGATGACGAAACGTAAAGGTGTTTTGAAGAAACGACAATTTAGAAGAAACAAGTTTAGAAATCTTTCTGTACAAGAGGTTATGTCGCCTGGCAACAACGTTTCTAATTTTAAATCTTCAACAAGTACATCATCAAAAAAGCTCACACCATTTCAAGAGATGCCATTATTAGCAAATTAGAATGTGTATGCCATGTTCAAAAACGTTGATAAATTATTTAACACTAAATATGAAGTTTTTTCTGCAGAAACTTCCTACTGAGGGAATATTAATTAATGTAACATCAGAGATGGCTTTTAATGTTTTTCAGAGTATCTGAAAATTTCATTCCTTTATCCATGATAGTTTCTGATATAATAGGTAATACGTACTGAAAATTTTAGTTTTCGGGAAATTGACTTTATATGATGGCCCTTATTTGGCCTTTAGCAGGTCTTGCAATCTCTTTTTCACCTTCTTGGATTTTTATCTTGCTTTCTTGACCGTATTAGATGCAGACCTGTCTGCATCGGTTATCCTCATTTTATCGCAAGGTGGCAGCCCAGTGATCATATTTTCACCATGATTAATTCCCAGCATTTTCAGTAGCCAACACTTTCCAATATTACCCCAATTGAATGTAATAACAAGATCATGAACTCCTAGTTTCATTGTATGCATGCCAACAAATACAGGTTTAGGAAGGCGGTTCCAAATTAAACTCTTAAAACATTCATTTAGGTTCTGTGGCTGCCCATGCAGACATTTACTTAGAAGGTCAGGATGAGTCAAGCAATTACTGCAATTAAAATACGTTTAATTGCTGTAATAGCAGCAGCAGGGAGAAATTGCTGGTGAGAATAAGTTTCTCCAGTTGCCTGAGCCCTATTGTACTTCCACCACGAATTTTCTCCTGATGGAGACAATGCATGACATGGCTTATCATCAGCAGAGGACTTATGGAAGAATATGGCCCAAACAATTCTCTTCATTGCCTCTAGATCTTCCCTATTTCTCCTGAAAGTTTTCTATTTCAGTTTTATTTAACCGACCCTGCCCGGTCAACAATTTCCCATCTTCGAATTCTTTTCCTCTCATATAAACAGTTAGTTTCCTCATTTAGTTTCTTCAAAATGAAATATTGAGATAGTTGCGTGACTCATCACGTAATATACATCTGTATGGTCAACATCTTCCACCACTGCGGACATATTAACAAAATGGACCTGCGTCCTAACACTTCCACAGACAACACAGAAGAACTGTCCCACCTAGCAGCTACAGTCGAGCGCGGGTACAATAGATAACATAAGAAGGTACGTGTGTATCTTTGGCGTTCACTTCCAACCTAAGGAAGCGTACCAACATAATATTCAGTTTGTGGCATTTAGGACCACTGTCTAGTGCCACCCTTTTATAGAACACTAGCTAAACCGGGCCACGCTTCACTATGGCTCAATCTCATATGCAATAATTAGAAAAGGAAATACTCTAACTCATGTGAACATAGAATGCCGAGAGAATGCTTCAATCACATCAATATCTATCGCTAGGCTACTATGGCTATGTGAAACGAAAGTTAAAAAAATATAATTTCGAAGATACTAACTATTTTAAACCCATTAGATAGATGATATTATTTGTCGTTCGTTTTCTCCACAAATATCAGTTTACCGACTCTGGACCATGTGACGTATAATTCACCTCAGGAAAAGGCTTCCCATTTATTTCACATCCGCTATGTCTATCTGCTGCCTCCGAGATATCTGCCTCTTCATTCTCCATCTATCTAATCACCACTCCCTGTCCTTCTATCCATCATCAATCGCCTCCATCTTCTCCACTCAGCGAGCCGTGCATCAACTCATTGAGTACTAGACGTCCTCTCTGTCGTCCGACTTGGTTGGCGGCTTTGTAACCGACTCCGCTCCGCTCCGCCTGGTGAAACTATGTATATAACAGGGAACACTGCGTAGACCACCTTAAAGAGGGATCAAAACAAATTGCAACGCGATACAAAATGGTACGGCCAAACTTTCAGGAAACATTCCTCACAAACAAAGAAAGAAAATCTGTTATATGGACATGTGTCCGGAAACGCTTAGTTTCCATGTTAGAGCTCATTTTAGTATTTCTCTTTAAATTTAAATTTCATTCCTACGTGATCAAATTGAAAATTTTCACAATAAACATGTGTGAGCTGACGAGAATCCACACGCAATTGTGCAATCACGTCGTCAACACAGATTTTCTGTGTACTTTTGGGCAGGAATTATTGGTGATGTCTTGATTGGGCCTCATGTTCTTCCACCTACGGTGACTGAATCATGTTATCATGTTCTCATACGGGATACTGTACCTGTGCTGCTAGAACATGTGCCCTTACAAGTACGACACAACATGTGATTCATGGACTGTACAGCTCCTGCACATTTCAGTCGACGTGTTCGTGCGCTTCTCAAGAACAGATTCGGTGACTGATGGATTGGTAGAGGGGGAAAATTCCATGGCCTCCATGCTCTCCTAACCTCAACCCTCTTGACTTTCATTTATGGGGCATTTGAAAGCTCTTGTCTACGCAACCCCGGTACCAAATGTACAGACTCTTCGTGCTCGTATAGTGGACAGCTGTGATACATTACGTCATTCTCCAGGGCTGCATCAGCGCATCAGGGATTCCATGCGACGGAGGGTGGATGCATGTATCCTCGCTAACGGAGGACATTTTGAACATTTCCTGTAACAAAGTGTTTGAAGTCACGCTGCTACGTTCTGTTGCTTTGTTTTTCCATTCCATCATTAATGTGATTTGAAGAGAAGTAATAAAATAAGCTCTTACATGGAAAGTAAGCGCTTCCGGACACATGTCCACATAACATATTTTATTTCTTTGCGTCTGAGGAATGTTTCCTGAAAGTTTGGCCGAACCTTTTTGTAACACCCTGTATATAAATAAAAGGGAAACTTCCGATTGACTGACTGACAGATTAAATGAATGACTCATCATCGCCCAGCCAAAACCACTGATGATAAAAACACCACATTTGCAGAGGTTGTTCATCATACACCGTTGGCGTCATTTAAGAAGCAATTTTTCGGTATTCCGTCACAAAGGGGGTGAAATAGGGGATGAGAGTTTTTTGAAAATACGCTGTTATCCAGTCAATTTTTAAGCCAATCCAACATAAATTGGTATAAGGATTCTTGGTAAAAAAAAAAAAAAAAAAAAAAAAAAACGCGTCTTTCAACTTTTTCTGAAAATCAGCTTTAAGGGTGAAAAAGAGGGGATGAAAAGATTTCTGAAAAATGCTGCTATTAAGTCAGTTTTGAAGCGTGAACTATAAAAGTTGGTTTTTGTAGTCTTAGATACAATTTAAAAAGTACGTATATATCTCTCCTCCCCATCTTCGTCGTTGCCTACCCTTCTTGTATCTCGTCCTAGAAATCTAACTTAGAACCATGTTTAGTCTCATGTTCAAAATCTTATATCTACGGAATTTCTTGACCGTATGCTTTGAAATATTGCTACGACATACTACTGGGTTACGCACAAGTTTTCACTTACTTTAAAAATGCAGCATGTACCAATTTATATAAAATTTACAATGCAGAAAGTTTGTGGCCAAAATTCGCAAAAGTATGAAATACATATGTTATGTGTAATATATTAAATACGAGGTATGTCCACAAAGTAAGTTCCATTTGGTTATATAAACCAAACGTGAACAGATACAGAAAAAATATTGTAGTATAATAATATGCGACTGTTCAACTACTTTTCTACATAATTTCCGAAATGTTGTAGGCACTTGTCATAGCGTGGAACAAGTTTTTGTGTGCCTTCTTCATAGAAGGTTGCCGCCTGTCATTCAACCATGTGGCAAACATGTTCTTTCAGCTCATCATCGTTGAAGTGTTGACCACCTAGGACAGAATTTAGGTGTAAGAAGAGATGAAAGGAGTCTTCTTCTTCCCTTCGCGTTTCCGCCCGGCCACAAGGCGAATGTGACCAAACAACTCTTACGAGAATTTCACTAGGACGTATTTGATCATCCTCCGTACAGTCAGACTTTCTTCTTACACCTAAAACCTGTCCATGGTGCACTTGCTTCGAAAAGATGCGTTTACCTGGCACAGATATAGCAACAACAAACTGCGAAACTGCCTCAAAACACCGAAGGACTTCACAACTTTTCTCGGCGGTTTCCAGCTTTCAAACCTCATCTGAAGGGTGCCGGTAGCATAATTCAAAATCTCGCGTGGCGTGTTAGGAGAAAAACTTCAAACCAGCTGCATGCCTGGTCGCTGTGTCGAACTCACCCAGGCAGACGGACAGCAAGACGCTTGTTAACGGTACCTAGCGTCCGATACATGAATCACAAGATTCGTTGAATGCTTTGGTGAGGCGAGAGTCAACAGCCGTAATATATTTCATAAAATGTATTTTTATAAAAACCATCAGCTGTTTATTAAAAACCTTATTCATCTACTAGTTTCGGTCATGGACCATCTTCAAGGATAAAAAGGTGTTAACAGAGAATGGTAAACTACATCAAATAAAATAATACAACTGAGATAAACAGGATTCAGTACAACTAAAAGTGTAAAAAATTGCTATGGTCATCTTAGATAAAATCTATCAGTCAAACATGACATAAAAGGTGAGAACGGTCTATGAAGACGTTCTCACATTTTATGTCATGTTTGACTGATAGATTTTATCTAAGATGACCATAGCAATTTTTTACACTTTTAGTTGTACTGACTCCTGTTTATCTCAGTTGTATTATTTTATTTGATGTATTTTACCATTTTCTGTTAACACCTTTTTATCCTTGAAGATGGTCCATGACCGAAACGAGTATATGAATAAGGTTTTTAATAAACAGCTGATGGTTTTTATAAAAATGCATTTTATGAAACAAGATTCGTTGTTTCGAAACAGTGCCGATTCAAGTTTCGACTCAGTCGAACAGTTTGCTGCGTCGACTCACTGATTCGAAACATCAACTCAGTAGCCAACTCTACTGTGTAGCGTTACGACACTTGGAGCTCAATAGGCGAAGAACTTTTTGATATTTTCAAACACACACAAACCAACACAACATTTTTGTATATAGAGATCGTGCACCACTGGATGTAGTGCCACCGTTTAAGGCTATCCTTATTTCTTGTACTTCCCTACAAACCTCTTTCAGTACTACTATTTATTCTGAGGGTCCCAGCAGTTGGCAGCGGCACCAGTGTGACGCTCCGCCTTGCTCGGTGTCTGTGCAGAGGTGGAGTGGTCGGAGTGGAGCGAGTGCAGCGCCTCCTGCGGCACGGGCGCGCAGTCGCGCTTCTCGCGCTGCGTGGACGACGGCAAGCGGCTGGAGCTGTGCGTGGAGGCGGGCGGCGAGCGCACCGAGACCCGCGCCTGCAGCCGCCAGCCCTGCCCCACCAGGCCGCCCGCGCCGGCCAGGGCGCGCCAGCGGCTGCAGGCCACACAGCAGGCCAAGGAGCGCAAGGGTGAGACTGCACTGCAGGGGAGGGGCACATTAACACAGTGCTGATGTAGTATGTAGCTGCTGACACCTGCAGACTGCGTGAAATCACTGTGCTTCTGTAAATTTCTTACTACTGTACAGATCACTGTTACTACAGTACCAACACATAATTATGTTTATTCTGCTTATTACCTTAAGTACTTAAATTTTGGATTCAATAATTTAAAGTTTGAACGCACCAATAAAATTTCAATGATATTTGCTGTTGTTGTTGTGATCCTCAGTCCGCAGACTGGTCTGATGCAGCTCTCCACGCTACCCTGCCCTGTGCAAGCCTCTTCATCTGAGAGCACGTACGGCAACCTACATCCTTCTCCATCTCCTTACTGTATTTGACCCGCGGCCTCACTCTACGATCTTTTACCCCATACACTTCCTTCTAATGGCAAGTTGACGATTCCTTCATGTCTCAGAATGTATCCCATCAACTTTTCCCTTCTCTTACTCAGGATATGCCACAAACACCTTTTCTTCCCAATTCTTTTGAGTACCTCCTCATTTACGTGATTGCCCATCTAATCTTCGTCATTCGTCTGTACTACCACACTTCGAAAGCTTCTGTCATCTTTTTTTCTGACCTTATCGTCCACGTTTCACTGCCATACAATGCTACACTTCAGCTTTTAGAAAGGATTTCGAAAAATTTAAACTAATATTGGATGTCAGCAAATTTCGCTTCTTCACAACCGCTTTTCTTCCCATAGCCATCCTTCATTTTATATCTTTTTTTTGCTGTGGTCATCGATTGTTGTCTTCCTACCCAAGTCACAAAACTGATCAGTCTGTGTAGTTCGTAAGTACTTACTATATGAAAATACTGGTTTGTATTATGTATTTTACTTCAGCTTGTGTACAATTCTGTTTCTGTATTTGTATTTAATAGTCTTCCGTGAAGATGGTTTATAACCGAAACCGGTAGAAGATTGAAAAATAATAAACAGCTGATGGTTCACCTATAAGATCTGCTCTGCATGAGTTCCATTTCTCAATATTTTCCCTCCTGCATTTCTCTGGTTCTTCAGATTTCACAAATTGAGAGGGTCATCGCACAGAACTTCTAGTTCAGTCAATAAACGTCCGCAGAAAAGAGGACCGATTAAACAACAAGCCGAGAGCTCGCATGTTTAAAAGCTGTACATTGACAAGGCCGTAACAAATGTTCAGATGTTTGTTAAGATTATGGGATCATGAGTTCCTAAACTCATGAACTATTTATGAACTACCTTATACTAAAGACGACACAAATATCCATGCCTGACGGGCAACGTCCTCGGGCATCGGAGTATAGCGCCTCAATGCGTTCGGTCCCTCCGCCGCGGCAGGCCGTAACATAGTACTGTCTGAATAATGACAAAATTTTCGCGTGATATGTAGCTCATATGGAACTCGTAGTTATTTTCTCTGAAGGTAGTGTTAGGTTTCCTGATGATGTTCCCTTGTCAGTGCATTTTTTGTGAAAATCTCATATGAATAACAAAACTTAATAGACGATAACACATGCTAATTTTATTCCTTCAGGACATCCACAACCGTCCATCTTCATCTTTAGTAATGGGTTCCGCAACAGTTGTTATTTATTTTTTATTTTATTTATTTTAATTTTTGTATACACTACTCGAGTTTCGAGACGTATGTTTCATCATCAGGTGCGTTTATCGTCTTCATCTCAGCTTTTTGCTACGTTATGTGGCGACGGCGATGCTTTTCTGGATCCTTCTCTTCCACAAATGTCCATCAGTGCTTCTCTGAAGTAGCAGCTCCCCTGTTACCTTGTCTTTCCATCTCATTTTCTCTTCCTCATATCTTTGATCCTTCGATTTCCAGAACTGTTCTCCCTAAGTAGTACTCCCCTCTTCTCTGCACCTGCCACCTGTCCATACCTTGCTAGCCTACTTCCTTGGATCATCTTCCCTATGGGCTCCACTTTCACTGTTCCCCTGATGTACGCATTCCTTATTCTATCCTTTCGTGTCACCCCACTCGTCTACCTTAACATTCTCATTTCTACCACTTCCACATTTTCCTCTTGGGCTTTTGTAATTGGCCAAGTTTCTGACTATACAGCATCGCAGGCCTCACCACAAACTTGTAAACTTTTCCTTTTATTCTACAGCTAACCTTCTTATCACACAGCACTCGTCTGCTTCCTCCATGTCACCCATCCACCATTTATCCTGTGCTGTATTTCGCATCCAGTCCTACAACACTCTGCATGTAAGAGCTCATGTACTTAAATTTCACGACCAGCGTAATTTGTTCTTCTTGGTGGTTAATATATAGCTATTTGGCATCCCATATACACACATACTCTGTTCTCTGCCCTGCTAATTCTCCTTTCCTCTGGAGCCTTTCTCCAGAGTGAGTTCACAGATTACAACATCATCGGCAAACAGCGTACTCCAAGGTACCTCTTTTTTCACGCATCTGACTAGTACATTCATGACAAACAGATACGGGCTGAGAGCAGATCCCTGATTTTGTCCCTCACTGAAAATGCCTTTGTTGCACTTGCACCTGCACTTGTCATTTCACCATCAGCTGCTTTCAGTGATTCAAAAAGCTCTTACATATAGCAGCAAATTCAAATGGTGGATCCAACCGTGCCTCCCGGCTACTTTAATGTACCAGGGACTCCCTATTTTAATTAGTTGCTACATTTCACAGTTTTACGGACTCACTAAGTGCACTTGATGATGAGACAAAGGTCTCGAAATTGGGGTAGAATATACAAACAAGAAATTTTAAAATTAAGCGTTGTTCGGGATGCTATTCTACATTTACACCCATACTCCGCAACCCACCCGATGGTGTGTGGCGGAGGGTATCTTGAGTACCACTATCGGTTCTGCCTCCTATTCCAGTCACGTGTTGTTCGCGGAAAGATAGATAGTCGGTATGCCTCTGTGTGTGCTCTAATCTCTCTAATTTTATCTTCATGATTTCTTCGCGAGATATACGTAGGAGCAAGAAATATACTGCTAGACTTCTCGGTAAGGATATGTTCTCGTAACTCTGACAACAACACGTACCGGGCGACAGAGCGTCTCTCCTGCAGAGTCTTCCACAGGAGTTTATTGATCATCTCCGTAACGCTTTGACGATTACCAAATGATCGTGTAACGAAGCGCGCTGCTTTCCGTTGGATCTTCTCTACTTCCTCTATCAACCCCACCTGGTACGGATCCCACACCGGTGAGCAGTATTAAGGCTGTGGGCGAACAAGAGTACTGTAACCTACTTCCTTTGTTTTCGGACTGCATTTCCTTAGGATTCTTCCAATGAATCTAATTTTGGCATCTACTTTACCGACGATTGACTTTATGTGGTCGTTCCATAGTAAATCATTCCTAATGCCTGTTGTTGTTGTTGTAGTCTTCAGTCCGCAGACTGGTTTGTGCAAGTCTCTTCATCTGAGAATACGTTCGGCAACCAACATCCTCTTTAATCTGCTTACTATATTCGTCTCTCGGGCTCCCTCTACGATTTTTACCCCACACGCTTCCTTCTAAGCTGACAATTCCTTGATGTCTCAGAATGTGTCCAACCAATCAATCCCTTCTCTTAGTCAGGGTATGCAAGGAACTCCTTTTCTCCCCCGATTCGGTTAAGCACCTCCTCATTAGTTACATGATCTACCCATCTAATTTTCATCATTTCTCTGTAGTACCACATTTCAAAAGATTCTATCATCTTTTTATCTGAACACCTTATCGTCCACGTTTCACTCCCGTACAATGCTATGCTCCAGACAAATGCTTTCAGAAAGTACTTCCTAACATTTAAATTAATATTGGAAGTTAACAAGTTTCGATTCTTCAGAAACGCTTTTCTTCCCATAGCCATTCTGCCTACCCAAATAACAAAATTCATCTATTACTTTTATTGTCGCATTACCTAATCTAATTCCTTCAGCATCGCTTGGTTTTCTGACATTGCATTCCATTCCCTTCGATTTACTCTTGTTAATGTTCATCTTATATCTTCCTTTAAGACACTGTCCATATCATTCAATTGCTCTTTCAGATCTTTTGCGGTCTCTGACAGAATTACTATGTCATCGGCCAACCGCAATGTTTTTGTTTCCTCTCCCTGCACTTCAGTACCCTATCCAAATTTCTTCTTCCATTCCTTCACTGCCTGCTCAATGTACAGATTGAACAACATTGGGGAAAGGCTACAACGCTATCTTACTCCCTTCTCAACCTATGCGTCCCTTTCTTGCCCTTCGACTCTAATAACCGCTGTCTGGATTTTGTATAGGTTGGATATAACTCTTCGCTCCCTATATTTTACCCTTGATACTTTCAGAATTTGAAAGAGTCTATTCCAGTCGACATTGTGAAAAGTTTTCTCCAAATCGACAAACGCTTAAAGCGTAGGTTTCCCTTTCCTTAACCTATCTGCTAAGCTGTCGTAATGTGAGTATTGCGTCCGGTGTTCCTACATTTCTGCTAAATCCAACCTGATCTTTTCCGAGGTCGGACTCCACAAGTTTTTCCATTCGTCTGTAAATAATTAGTGTTAGTATTTTGCAACCATGACTTTTTAAACTGATAGGTCTGTAATTTTCACACTTGTTCGCACTTGCTTTCTTTGGAATTGGAATTACGATATTCTTCTTGAAGTTGGAGGGTATTTCCCCTGTCTCATACATCTTACATATCATGTGATACAATGTTTTCAGGACTGGCTCTCCTATCGATATCAGCAGGTCAGACGGAATATTATCTACTCCAGGCGCCTTGTTTCGACTGAAGTCCTTCAACGTTGTGTCAAATTCTTCTCGCAATATCACATCTCCTATCTCATCATCCTCCACTTCGTCTACCATTTCTAGAATACTGCCTTCAAGTTTATTTCCTTTGTATAGGCCCTCTATATATTCCTTCCACAGTTCATCTCTCCCTCTTTGCCCAGTAATGGTTTTCCGTCTGCTTTTCTTGTGTCCAAATATTTCCCTTATGTTCCTGTAGGCGGTATCTATCGTTCCCCTAGTTATGCATTCTTCTACGGTTCTGCATTTGTGCTGTTGCCACTCCTGCTTTTTCTGTGAATCTCATTTTTCAGACGTCTGTACTTCCATTTTCCTACTTCACTTGCTGAATTTTTATATTTTCTCCTGTCATCAATTACGTTCAGTATATCCTGTGTTGTCCAGAGATGCAGCACTTACAGAAGTGAATATATATACTTGAAAAATTATACAGGTGTACAACTGTAATAACAATATGAGATCGTACGAATTTTATATGTCATTTGATTTTGATTATCATCTGTCTTTGTTAGGATACTGCACAATTCAGCTTTCCCCTCTTTGCTTAGTCCTGGTTTTCTGTCAGAGTTCTTGATATTCATACAGCTTCTTCTCTTGTCTCCAAATATCTCTGTTACATTCCTATAGGCGGTATCTATATTTCCCCTAGTTACACATTCTTCTGCGCTTCTGCATTTATCCCGAGACACTCTTGCTTAGCCAGGCTGCACTCCCTGGGATAGAATATACAAACAAGAAATTTTAAAATTAAGTTCTGTTCGGGATCCTATTAATAAGGATGATAATCAATGTGTGACACAACGGTGTGACTGCTTCCCGCAGAGGGTCACGGCCGGACGTCGTGCGGCTGCCTGAACGGTGGGCGGTGCCGAGGCGGGGGCGGCGGCGGCGGCAGCGGTGGGCGGCGGCCCTGCAAGTGCCCGCCGGGCTTCTCGGGGCGGCGGTGCGAGCAGCCGGTGTGCCGGCCGGCCTGTCTGCACGGCGGTGTCTGCCACAGCCCCGGCTTCTGCCGCTGCCCCAGGGGCTTCCGCGGAGACCGCTGCCAGCACGGTGAGTCTGCGCCGCGCCGCGTCACAGCCTACCTGCCGCGCACTGCAACGGCAGTGGTAGACTAAAGGGCCTCCGGTCTTGGAGGACTACGAAATTCCTGTAAATGATTTTTTTTTTTTTTTTTTTTTTTTTTTTTTTTTTTTTTTTTTTTTGCGCTTGGCATTTCGTTTTGCTGGGGCCTCCAAATCTGGAAAGCTATTTTTTTCAGACTGTCCTGCGCCTGTCGTTCTGGAAGGAGCGTCCAATTCTTTTTTATAGTAATACTTGTATTTCCAAGTGGACGGGCAGGGGGGGGGGGCTCCTTTCCTTCCGCCATCGCCCTGAGCCTCGGGCCTCCAACAGTCTTTGTCCACCACTGTTCAGTGTCCGTGTCCGTGCTAGCTCGAATTTGAAAACGCGCGCAGGTCAGTCACGATCAGCCATAGTCGCCAAACTCTACATGGAAGAAAAAAAATGGAATTGAAGAAATGCTAGCGTTCCAAGCGGCCAGTAGGGGGAAAGAAAAGAAGAGCATGATTCAAAATAGAACGTAGCTTGTTTTAATGATACTACTTTAATACGTTGTTGTTGAGGTCTTCAGTCAGCAGAATGGTTTGATGCACCTCTCCACGCTAACGTGTCCTGTACAAGCCTCTTCATCTGAGAACACGTACGGTAACCTGCATGCTTTTGAATCGTCTTACTGTATTCGTCCATCGGTCTCCTTCTACGAATTTAATGCCACACGATTTCTTTTAATGCTAAGTTGACGATTCCGCGGTGTCTCAGAATGTGTCCCACCAACCTATCCCTCCTCTTAAATCATGATAACCCAAAAATGCCTTTTCTGCCCAGTTGTATCGAGCACTTCCTCATTAGTTACGGGCTCATCTAATCTTCATCTTTCGTCTGTGACATCACATCGCCAAAGGTTCTGTCATCTTTTCGTTTGAACTCCATATCGTCCATATTTCACTCCTATACAATGCTACATTCCAAACACATGCTTTCAGAAAGGACTTCCTAATATTTAAACATTGGAAGTCAACGAATTTCGCTTCTTCAGAAACGCTGTCCTTCTTTTAGCCATTCTTCATTTTACATCTTTACTTTGGCCATCAGAAGTTAACTAGCTACCCAAATAACAAAACTCATATACTACTTTTATTGTTTCTTTACCTAATCTGATTCCTTCATCATCGTCTAACTTTGTGTCACTACATTCCATTACCCTCCTTTTACTCTTGTTAATGTTCATCTTATACCTTCGAGACACTGCCCATTCCGTTTAATTGCTCTTCCATTTCCTTTGCTGTCCCTGACAGAATTACTGTTGTCAACAAACTGCCAGGATTTTATTTCCTCTTCCTGGATTGTAATTTCTTCTCCAAATTTCTCCTTGCATTCCTTCACAGTTTGCTCAATGTACACATTGAACAACATTTGGGAAAGTCTACCACCCTGTCTTACTCTCTTCCCAATCACTGCTAGCCTTTCATGCCCTTGGACTCTAATAACTGCCGTCTGGTTTTTGTACAAGTTCAGTAAAGCTCTTCGCTCTCTATGCGATCTCTATGTGATCAAATACGCCATGTGATCAAAAGTATCTGGACACCTGGCTGAAAAGGACTTACAAGTTCGAGGCGCCCTCCATCGGTTATGCTGAAATTCAGTATTGTGTTTCCCACCCTTAGCCTCGAGGGCAGCTTCCGCTCTCGCAAGCATCAGTTCAGTATGTGTTGTAAGGTTTCTTACAAGAATTGCAGCCAATCCTCAGTGGTATCGCTGAATCTCGGTGAGGGCGGGCACGACGTAGGCGTTCCAAACAATCCCAGACGTGTTCTATAGGCTCTGTGCAGTCCAGTACATTACAAGGATGTTGTTGTCGTGTAAACAAATGTTCAAATGTTTGTAAAACTAATGGGTCTTAACTGCGGGGTTAAGCTACAAACTACTTATGAACCTGAAAACTTTCTGGCAGATTAAAATTGTGTGCCGGAACCAGGACTCGAAACTGGAACCTTTGCCTTTCGCGGGCAAGCGCTCTACCGACTGAGCTATCCCGACACGACTCACGATGCCGCATCTCAACATTACGTCCACCAGTACGTCGCCTCCTACTTTCCTAACTGGCGGAAGTAAAGTTGTGAGGTGGCATCATGAGTCGCGTCGGATAGCCCGCGAAAGGCAAAGGTCCCAGGTTCGAGTCCCGGTTCCGGCATATAATTTTAATCTGCCAGTGAGTTTGATATCAGCACACACTCCGCTGCAGAGTGAAAGTTTCATTCCACTTATGGACTTACTTATACTAAAGACAATGTAAACATCCATGCCCAAGGGAGGATCCTAACCTCCGACGCGGGAGGCCGCGAGATCCGCAACGTGGCGCTCCAGACCGCTTGGCTACTCCCGCGCGGTGTCATGTAACCACCACGCCACAGGTCATGGATTATGAACACTTGCTCAATCGTGTTGAAAGATGCAATTACCATCCCTGTATTGCTCTTCAACAGTGAGAAGCAAGAAGGTGCTTAAATCAGCAGGTTAGGCCTGTGCTGTGATAGTGCAAGCCCTATCCATGAAAAACATGACCATGCCATGACGCCACCGCATCCGAATTTTACTGTTGGTACTACACGCGCTGGCAGATAACGTTCACCAGTAATTCACCATACCCATACACTGCCATTGCATCGCCACACTGTGTACCGTGATTCGTCGCTCCACACAACGTCTTTACACTGTGCAATCGTCCAACGTTTACGCTCCTTAAAACAAGCGAGGCGTCGTTTGGCACTGACCTTCGTGATGTGTGGCGTATGGGTAATCGATCGACCATGAAACCCAAGTTTTCTCATCTCACGCCTATCATTGTACTTGGAAAGGATCCTAATGCAGTTTGGAATTACTGTGAGGTGGTCTGGATAGATGCCTGCCTGTTACACTGCACGACCCTCTTCAACTCTCGGCGGTATATCTCTGTCAACAGACGAGGTCGGCCTGTACGCTTTCGTGTTGTACGTGTCCCTTCACGTTTACACTTCACTTTCACGCCAGAAACGAGGAGCCAGGGATGTTTAACTGTGTGTAAATGTCTCGTACAGATTTCCGAAATGAGTGACTCGCGTCACCTGACCACATTCGAAATCAGCGCGTTTCGCCAGGCGCCCCATTTTGCTCTCTTGACTACTCATTTCACTGATATGGAGCAACTGGCAGTAGTTGGAGGTGTACGGATACTTTTGATCTAATAGTGCCTTCCCTAATAACCAAACTCGCTGGTGTATTATAAAGATGGTTGTTGTGGTCGTCTTCAGTCCAGAGACTCGTTTGATGGAGCTCTCTATTCAGTCCTATGGTACCCTCATCTCTTCATAAGAACGGCAACCCGCATTTATTAAAATCTTCTTCCAGTATTCGTCCCTCGGTCTCCCCATGCGATTTTTACCCTCCAGTGCTCAATTGAAAGTTCCTTGATGTCTCACAATGTACCTCATCCATCGATCTCCCTTTCTTAAGACGTGCAAGAATGTTGTGTCGCCAGGATTGTTCAGAACCTCTTCATTAGTTAGTCGACCTAACCATCTAATCATCTGTAGCACCACTTTTCAAAAGGTCCTATAATCCTTATGCCTGAACTCTTTATCGTCCACGTTTCACTCCCGTACTAATCGCAAAGTCAAAATGCCAAAGCTTTCTGAACACTGAGAAGACGCCTGGCTTCAATCAACCACGCAAATAGTAGGCAACACTGAACCAAATATGTACTGACCATGGAAGAAAAGCTGACGCTCACCATGAAAGGTATACTTTTCATTTGGGTGTCCTGGAAATATAAGTAAGGTACGGGGGAGAAAAGAAGGTATGCAAATGGTTGGTTCACTTAATATTAAAGAATATGGGTGGCTGACCCACCATCGAACATTTAATTCATTTATCCTCTAGTTTCCAAGTAATGAGACCCATCGAAAATTGTGTAAAGGGGGTTTAACTAACTTGAATGATTTCAGTAAAGAAATGTTTTATTCTCTGAAATCAAACGTACATCAGAGATGAAACCAAGATACACATACAACTGAACACAGAACAAATTATACGAATTTACAAAACAATATAAACACTCCTACAGCAAGTGACTGGTAAGTCAAAGAAAATTCTATTTGATTCAAAACACTAGTAACAACCCACATTTAAGTGGAAACCGTGGCGTTATCGAGAGGAATATTTCAATACCAGATTTCTGTGAATTTAACTAAAGTTTTCAACAGTCCGACACTTGAATACCCCTTGAAACATTACCAATTGCACGCGATACTGTACCAAAACTGTGCTGGCTGCGATGTCAGCAACACGACGGCTGGGCGGCGGCTGTGAGTGTCGATAGCAGCAAGTCGCGGACCCCGAGATAGCTGCTTCGTATTCCAGAAGCAATATTCAACTAATATCAGCCAACTTCGACCCCGGCGGATCTTAGTGCCTACGATACGATCTCACTCGTTCGGCTATATCGTGCCACTACAGACAATTTACGTGTGAAACACGAATGTACTGTAGGTAAAAATGTCACCAGAACTGTGACAATTGCAATTAGCGCGTCGGCTCGTCTAATATCAGGCAGGGTGACCTTGCTCCCGCCTTGCCAATACTCAGCGCTATTAGCACAGGTTTTGCAGCAACTCCATAAGTTATACCACAAAGTATAACTGCTCGACAACAAGTATAAACTGAGAGCAGAAGAGAAGCGTCTGCTCTCCTCTGTTGCCCAAACACCCTTCTCCTCATCTCCACCTCTCAAATCTCCGTCTCCCCTCTGCAAACCCTGCAGCCTCCGCCTATGTATACTGAAACGCCAATCCACAGCTAGGCGCCAAAGTACGGCCAATCACAGCTTGCGTTCGAGAGCCAGATCGCCGAATCCCCTTACTATAAAACAGCAGCCAATGGCCAGCTCTCCATCGTTTTCACCGGTCGGGCCTCGCCGTTACGTCCAGCATTCTCACGGTAGCGGCGGATGGCCTTCAGGCACCTTCGAAAACACGGCCAGCAAGTTGTTCCCAACAAACCGCCAACTCTCTCTCTCCATTTTATAATTACGGCGCCCGCCAGCTTGGCGCCAGAGACGTACAATTTCCTAGAGGGTGCCACCTTGGCGTTCGCAAACTCGGCGCCAGACGTCTCAGCTCTCCCTACGCAAAGCACCGTACACCGCCCCTGGTGACAATGAATTGGTCCAGACGCTCCGGCCTAGACGACGCCAGCGTCGATGGCGCCAGACAGATACTTCGAAGGCTCACACCTCAGTCCTGCCTGCCATAGCCTTCGACCGTAAGGCGTATTCCGGGAACCGCTGACCCTCCGAATAACAGAGCCACCCTCGAGCTCGAGCTCGAGCTCGCCGTTAGCTCTGAATGCGTGTTTTCCCCCCTGCTACAGGCCCCATACAAAAGCAACAGAATATTTCTCTTTCGCCACAAGTTATTAAATCGATAACCTACTAATAATCTAATAAAATTAGTCAAAAAATGATCAGAATAAAACACGAGAAAAAAGAGCTCGGAGATATTCAAGTCTTCTTCCTTCTCGCGCGTTATTCGAGAATGGAAGTGAAATGAGTAGTATAAAGGTGGTTCGATGAACCCTCATTCAGGCACTTAAATGTGATTTGTAGAGTATGCCATGTAAATGTAGATGAACAGAATTGGGGAGAAAAGTAGTTTCTAGCTTACCTTGAGTAAAAGAACGAATTGATTGATAGGACATATTTTTAATCATCAAGGAATCGTGAAGTTAGCACTGGGGGGGAGTGTGTGGCGTAACAATCACGGAGACCAAGAGACGGATGCAGTAAGCAGATGCAAATGGATGTGTGTTGCCATTCTTATGAGGAGAAGAAGAGTTTTGCTCAGGATAGAGGTGGACAAGAGAGCTTGATCAAAACAGTCTCCGGACTGAAGACCACAGAAACATAGTTCTGAAGCACGCCACTAAATACCGAAAACAGTTTGAGCTGCTGCTTCTTTATCAGTATTTGAGTCAATTACTAAGGATGAACATAACAATAAACTGATACATGTTTCAGCTATGATTCTGATACTTGCTTGCTTCTGTGCGTAACTGGTAATCCAGTACTGTTATTTACACTACGGAATTTTAGTCTTTCTTAATAACCAGTAAGCATGACCAAAACGTTTTATTAGTAGGTCACGATACTGAAATTCAATTACAAACTTTCAGAGTTTAAATTACACCAATGTGAATAACAAATTTATTGGCCAGCATGAAATTCAAATGATTGACGTCAGGCAATTTACAATTCCAATTAGATGCGCCGACTAGACGTCACAGCGATATCGATGCTGTCACTTCACCATATATTTGTAATCATGTCTTACACAAAATAGATAGGCAACGGTTGTAAGTTATTTTAGTACGTATCTGTTTGTCCGGTGTACGTCAGTTATTGACCCGCGTCTGGCAAATTGGACTTTAGCATTTTTCTATCAGTTTCTGTATTACAGAGCACTCTGTGCATTTTCAACCTTGAGGTCTTCAGTGAATATCTGCTGTACACGTCTCTCATGATGTCATTTACAAGAAAACTGTAATTCAACTTCTCGGCTTCAATGTCAACAACATATACTCTACCAATATCCTACGTCGCAGTAGTCAATAAGGTACACAGAAAATTGGTCACGTTCCAAAAGCAGGATGAAGGATATGAAGTAGTTTGTGAGACGCGAATGTTCTTTCCGCTGTGTTAGAATGTTGTCCAAGAAGAAAACATCTGAATACTGACCCTTGAAACATATAAATATTAGACGTTACAAAGGATGGCATTTACTAGGAACTAAAACAGAAGGGTACTATATTAGAAATACGTGACGCTTGCAAGTACAGTAGTTCATATGCGCTAACTAAGTGACGGTTCTGACTCCTGTATTCATAAACCATAATCACCTTATCTACACTGCTCAAACAGTTAGGAGATCAGGTGAGATATCATATACATCTACATAGATACTCTGCAAATCACATTTAAGTGCCTGACAGAAGGTTATTAATTAACAAAGTTTGTCAAGCTGATGGGACTTAACTGCGGGGTCGTCAATCCCTAAGCTTACAAACTACTTATGAACTAACTTATACTAAAGACGGCACAAACATCCATGCCTGAGGGCGGATTCGAACCACCGACGCGGGAGGACTCGCGATCCGTAACGTGGCGTTCCAGACCGCTTAGTTACTCCCGCGCGGCAGTCAGAGGGTTCATTAACCACTTTCATATCCTTTATCTACCGTTCCATTCTCTAATAGCGCGTGGGAAGAAAGAACACCAAAATCTATCCGTTTTCGATCTGATTTCTCATATTTTATTAGAATGGTTATGTCCCCCTATGTATGCAGTTTCTTTGGGGGGGGGGGGGGGGATATTGCATCTTCGAAGCGTTCTGCCAATGAAACGTAACATTGGGTTCGCCTTCCCCAAAATATTTTCTGTGTGTTCTCTCCTGTCTAATTTTTCGTGATTGTAACTCCTAGGTATTTGGTAGAATTTACGATCTTAAGGTTTGACTGATTATTCGTGTAATTTAAGTTCAGTGGATTTATTTAAGTGGTCATGTGTATTACATCATACTTTCATTATTTACTGTTAATTGCCAATTTCCGTGCCATGCAGAAATTTTGTCTAAATCGCTTTGCAGTTGCTTTTGATTCTGTGTTGACTTCACTAACCGATAAACGATAGCATCATCCGCGAACAGTTTAAGGGATCTATTCAGATTGTCTACGGTATTTTATTCAAATATTAGTTATAATTGTAATTTGTGTGTCAACTCTTAGTTAAGATTTACATGGCGTTTACTTACAGCGAACCACCATGAGGCTAGCATAATAGCTGAAAGTCTTTATCATAGCCCTTTAATATGGTGCGTGATCACCTCAGGCGGCCATTACAGTTGCACACCATGCGAGACATGGACAGTATGGGGTTATCAATCAGATATTGAGCCATATTACGCTATTCTTCCATGAGTGCAATATTCAGCTCTGCAACCATCGGATGTGCTGTTCTGGCTGCAATGCGCCTTCAAAATGCAACCCAGTCATACTCAATCGGGTTTAAGTTCGGTGAACCATCTGTTCACATTTCGATCAATTTCCGTAGCATAAAGCTTGTTGTCGATCAAACTCTACTTAGTATTGGACCGCATCGTCAATATATCAAATGTTTCACCGACGTTTCGGCCACTATTGCAAGCTGCCATCTTCTGGGTGTTACGTTTACTGCTGGATGAGGGAATTTGGGGTCTTAAATATTGATTGTCACCCGTTATGATTGGTGGTTTCCGCTCTCTTTTATTGGTGTTTACATTAACGTTTGCCATTGGTTGAAAATTGCCTTTTCCACTAATAAGAAGAAATAAAAAAAAATCACCAGTAAAAGAGAGCTGAAACCACCAATCATAACTGGGAACATTTAATATTTAAGACCCCAAGTTTCCCTAATCCAGCTGTAAACATAACATCCAGAAGATGGACGCTTGCAATACTGACAGACACGTCGGTGATACATTTGATATATTGACGATGCGGTCCAATACCAAGAAGAGTTTTATCAACAACGACAACGGCCGCGGAAGCCTTCGTTTACATGAAGCATGTTGTCCACCACTGCAGCTCTTTGGGGCAGAGCGTTATGGTTCACGTGAAGCAATCTTCCTGTGGCACCAGCGTAGGCCACAGCAAAAATTCGAAGTTTCTCGTCTCTATCACTCAGATCAGTGAAAGTGCCATTCTGAACGACATAGATAACTACACGTCCGCTAGTACTGACTCCTGTCCGCACCATTCCTGCTCCAACATGATATTATGACGTTTCCTGCACATAACCAGAAGTATTATGAGTTCCACGTTCTCTCCAAGTGCGGGAACGATGCTTGTACGGACTGAACACAAATTCTTAGGACATCTGTGAACAGAACTCGGCGCCATTCACTACGGCTCGAAACCTAATGTATCTCCGCCCAGTTTCCGTGGGATAAACTGTGTTGTGGTTTTAATGGAACACACACCATGCGCCTCAATGCGGAAAGGCCACATTCCCGAACGCCGACTTTTTGTTGTTGTTGTTAATACTGCATATTCTGCAGCTTCCCGGTGGGTGCGTTACAGCTGGATAGCGTTCAGCCTTTTGTCTCTACGGGATGTCAACGGGAGATAACGGTCATCTGTTGCTGATGTTACGCCTGGACGACTTTGGCCTTGCTTTCTTTTAACGATTCGTGTTGCTTGAAATCATGTCCAGGTCCTGGAAATCACACTTTGGGACACTCCAATAGTTGAAGTCACCTCTCTCAGTGTCGGTATCGCTTCAAATTTTCCAATGGCTCTCCATGCCTGAGCTTCATGTAACTCATATACTACGAATTTTCATGGCACTCGGTGATAGGGTGTAGAAAATTAGTAGAAGGTATTGTTTGCTGTGCACTATAAGAAATTTGGTGTTGACACCGATGTTTTTCTTGTCTCGATGCTATATGGCGCAAAATTACATCAATATCGGAATAAAACAGTACATGACGCCCGTCCATCACTGAAGCGGTTATGCCACACCTTAAACCAATCAATATGCAGTGCTCGCCGTTCACTGGTGACATTCGTCGATGAATGTCCATCTTCCCAACTCCTTCCGATGTCGGAAAACTAACATCACCTCTTTGCTATTCTTTTGACGCCTCCAGTCACTGTGTGCAATGGGACTGATAGCAATCGATGATTGATGCATGCTGTGTATAATAACGTGGCGTGCACTTGTGCACTCGAACGACGGACTGTGAACTTCCATGCTCTGGTAGGAAGCACAGCCATTACATACGCTACGATATTACCCTTCGTCACCGGTTTACGTCTTCTACATTCCGACTCGTTTTTCTTTGTATCTCCTTTCTAAAAGTAAAGATTTTACGCATTAAAACAAACAAATCTTTAGCAGGAGTTTGGGTTTATCATATGTCTCATTGACTATGGCGTCATATCTCCTGAACTATGTGTTGTAGGTGGTTCTAACCCTTACAGCAATTATTCAATCAAGGTATGGAATATGTGCATGAAATTTGGTCGAAATAGCGCCTGAACTATTCGTTGTACGTGATCGTTAATGCCACAGTGACCATCCTCTTGGTTGGTAATACACGTGCGCAAAATTTTGTCGTTACTGGAACAAAACTGTAGGTATGTATGCAGTACAAACACACACATACACGGAGAGAAAAATGGACACTGTACATGTAACATATAAAAATTGTGTTTGTTTGTGTTTTTGTTCGCATTCTATGGACGGCCATACTGTACATCTGATTGCGATAAAACGTTGTAAAATCATTGCTTGCACTAGCGGGAAGGTTATACGCATACTAAAATTACATTCGTATGGTGCACGGCGGAGGGTGCTTTACAGTTAGACAATTTCTTTGTTACGCCTTGACGCTGAAATGACTGAAAGGATATGAATGAAATTTAATTCTTTCCATGATCAATGGGTGGGGACTACAGCTGATATATTTGAAGGTGGAAGAAAGTACCGGCACCTGTATAAATATTATTTATTCAGTTACGCGTCCGGTTTCCGTGTTACTACCACACCATCTTCATGTGCCCATTGTGCAACTGTCAGCACTAGCACATTAGGAAAGGCAGGCGGTAACACCGGTAGCTGTCAATTCTAGTACTGATAGTTGCAGAACGGGCGCCTGACTATGGTGTGATTGTAGCACTGAAACAGGTCGCGTAATTGAATAAATAATAATTATACAGATGCTCGTACTTTCTTCCACCTTTAAATGAAATTTGGAACAGAGGGAGCTTCGATTAATACACTGGTTACCTTTCGTAAGACAACGTACGGTGCGTAGCGGAGGGTACCTAACAGTGGGTTAATATTTTTGATACTCCTTCGTGGTGAAAAGGATGGACGGAATTGATTGAAATGTGGAATAAGGGTAGCTTATTCACGGAATTAATATATAGGCTACCTTTTTTTTAGACTCTGTAGGTGCATGGCGCAGGGTACACTAAAACAAACATCCAAATTGTTTGACTGCCCACTATGAAAATCAGCACGTAAATCTATGTTTTCATGAAGGAGATTTTTATAATCTGCAAGCCAGTGAGTTTAGAATCGCGGAGGGTACCTTGCAACTTTGACACAGTTTGACAAATCACCATGAAATTTAGCGCATGTATACGTATGTTTTTCATATATAGGAGGGAGCGGAGTAATCGGAGGAGTAGACGGACATAAAGTGCAGTTACCCACTGGCGCCGCCATTCAGCAACACCACCTAGACAGAAGGCCGCGGCGCTCTTGTGTGACGTCAGGCAGAGTAGGTTGCGCGCGCATAGCTGACTGGGTAGCTGCTATGCCGAAGCATCGAGCCAGTCAGCTTTGCGCGTGCAACCTACTCTGCCTGACGTCACACGAGAGCGCCGCGGCCTTGTTTCTAGAAGGTGGTGGATTGGTGGATTCAGCCGCGCGGGTCAGTCGCTGCAGTTGGCGACTGTCGCTCGGCTGAGTCGCACCACTGAATCTCCGGGCTCACAGCCCAATTTCACGACAGCTGCTCTACGGCGAGAGCTGCCTGTGTGCTGGTGCCGGCTGCCGGCCAGTTACGAGATGGATTCTGACGAGCGGCTGCTGCTTTTCGCTCTGTTGTTGAAAATACAGACGCCGCCGCCGCCAAAGAAAATACTGGATACACGCTCTATTAACTACTCGAGAGAAACAGGGATATTTTTCGCGATTTATTACGAATTAAGAGAAAATTGTGCAAAATTCCTGAACTATTTCAGAATGTCTGTGACATCATTTGATGAATTATGTGCTATGCTGAAGCCAAATCCGACAAAGGTAGCAGGTGCTGCGGATGCCTGCAAGTACAGTCACTGCTTATAAAAATTGTAAAAAGTTTGCGCTCTAGACTGTTTCTCATAAAAATTGTAAGAGAGAAATGTGTGCTGGTCACCTAAAAAGTTCACAAAAATATAAGATGTATTCTAATAAGAAATAATGTGAATAATGCGTACCACATTTGTTTTTTCTCCGATACTGTTTTATTTTCGAAGTCGGGAACAAATTTCTTCCACTTCTCCTCCCAAGCATTACGTTTTATAATCTTGTAGTTATAATGCTTCGTTCTTGAATCCCAAATTACAGGGCGTTGTTCTACTTCAATGATGTATCAAAAGTAGCACAAAATTCTTTAACACAATACAGATGACACACGTGAGTGAACAGTCACACTGGCGTGGCGAGGCGAGCCGGCGGCTGTTTACCGCCACCCCTGCTATGCAGCCGCTGTCAGATCGCCACGTGTGGAAGGAGAGTGTCAGACGCAGCCTAGTCGCCGCGACCAGTCGCGGGGACCGGCGGCTGCACAGTAGGTGCGCGGCCAAATCGCCAGTGTGAAGTGAAGCGCCTAATGGGGACTGCGTGTTACACCAAGGACGTGACTCCGCCAAGCGGGCAAGTCACGCGACCAAACCGCCACACAGTGCAGCGGAATCCCTAAAACGTGGTCAAACCCCCAAGAAGGCGTTTAATTCACACAAAACTCATCACACGGGTGTTTTTGAAATCGCTGATTAGGAATTTGATGGTAAAAAGTGTGTAGACAAAATGTCGGAGCTAATCTAGCAACGTCACCATCAAAATCCATAATTTATTAAGAATAGCGTATATATAGTAATTAGACACTAATAATTAATACACCGTCAACGTGATTCGTTTATTATGACAAAATAGCGTAATATTTGTCGAATATATATCGCAAAACAATTCTTCGGTACCACACACATTGTAATTCAATAATGTAATGAAATAATCTCCAAAGTCGGTGACAGAAAACAAATAATTTAATACTCGATGGCAGATCATAGTCAGCCTGAGAATTACCACAAACATTAGGAGCCGGAAAAGAAATGGTTGCACTAAGCCATTCCTTGTTTTCTTTCAAATGTATTCCGTCTGTCCTTTCAGCCTTTTGCTAGCTTGTTCTCAATTTAACAAGGAATGGGGGAAGAGAGACTTTCATATCCTCCGGAATCTGTAATGGTCGACCAATTTTTTCGAAAAGTTGTTCCTCCAGATAGGGTATTAATGTAGATCATCATTCAACCATTGTTTAATAATGCTGAATATTTTTTGCCGAGTGAATTTCACGTACTGACCATCCGAACCTGTGTGAAATATATTTCAATAGCATTAGTAACACATTAAGTGTAGACAAATTGTGAAAGATAGTAAACGTATGGCACGGGAAACATAGTTCAGTAGCCGGGCGATGCATCGACCATGTTATGGTATGAAATGTCGGCCGCACGGGCACTTGTAAATATTCATTATACAAGAAAAATGGCAGATTTTGACAACTGATTCTTGTCAATTCCATCAGATAATGAATCAATCTATAGTCTGGGAGTAGAAATTCCGCCGGCCGCGGTGGACGAGGGGACTGAGGCGTTGCAGTCACGGTCTGCACGGCCACTACGATCGGGGGTTTGAATCCCCCCCCTCGGGGATGGATATTTGTGCCGTCCTTAGTATTAGTTAGTTCATAAATAGTTTGTAAGTTTAGGGACTGATGACTCCGTAGTTAAGTCCCATAAGCTTAACAAACATTTTTGAGTAGATATTCAACGGTATATTGCGGAATACGCTACTTTTGCTCTAGTTGAAAATGCAAGTTCGGGGAAGCATGGTAGTTTTGCACAGGCATCGGAAAAAATACAATTGTAACCATGAAATTTATACCGATTTAGTGTACGAACATACCTGTAGCAACCGTTCCCATCTTGTGGAACTGAAATTCTTCACTTCACTATCAAAATATTCACACACAAACCGAGAGTAAATTTGCCTTGATTTCACAGCGCCCTGTGTGCTCTCAAGAAGGTCACTTCTGAACTGACGTAACTCGACAGGTATCGAAGATGGCGACCTCTCTTTCTGGAATAAGATGCACCAAACCTACCCCTATCCACCCCATCCATCAAAATTCAAATCCTTCTATAGCTTATGGGACTTAACTGCAGGGTCATCAGTCCCTAAACATACAAACTACTTATGAACTAGCTAATACTAAGGAGGGCACAAATATCCATGCCCGAGGAGGGCATTCGAAACTCCGACCGTAGTGGCCGTGCAGACCGTGAGTGACGCGCCTCAGTCCCCCAGGCCACCGCGGTCGGCCCCTCAAAATTCCGAGAATGGAAAATTTATTTTTCGGGGTTTTGACCACGTTTTGGGGATTCCACCCCACTGTGCGCCACTGTATAAGCGCCCAAAGGGGTGGGAGGAGACGGACAGAGAGAGGGGAGAGGAGGAGAATGACAGAGGGGAGATGGTGACAGACAGGTGAAAGGAGATCAACAGTGGGTTAGATAGCAGGAAATCGACCGAAAAAGAGAGACTTTATCAGCACAAATATTTCTTATGCCGAAGCAACGCGTCGAGTACCAGATGGTTCTATATAAATAAGAAGCGAGATTAAGTTACGTTGTTGCGCAACGTGTTACACCTCCACCAATCTTTACTCCACAGTTATCCATTGATGACACTGCTGCAGCTGGCCGCGTTAGCCGAGGGGACTGAGGCGCTTCTGTCATGGTGTCCACGGTCACTACGTTCGGGGGTTCGAATCGCCCCTCGGGCATGGATATTTGTGCCGTCCTTAATATTAGCTAGTTCATAACTAGTTTGTATGTTTAGGGACTGATGATTCGGTAGTTAAGTCCCATAAGCTATACAAACATTTCACATTTGAACACTGCTGCCTCTTTCACAATGTCACAGCCATTTATTTTGTTTTGTACTTTGATAGCAGAAATGTGTGAGATGGTATGTAGTGCTAGTGTTGTACATCGGGTCGCTTTGTTCGCTGCCGGCAGCGTGGTGCCCGGCGGGCTGCGGGCCGGGCCGGTGCGTGCCGCCGGGCCGTTGCGAGTGCCCCGCGGGCAGGGCGGGCCCCCACTGCTGGGACCTGCGCTGCGGAGCCGGCGCCGACGCCGTCGTCTGCAGGAACGGCGCCCGCTGCGCCGACGACGGCTCCTGCGCATGCGCCGACGGCTGGACGGGGAAGGGCTGCGCCACGCGTGAGTACCTGTCTGTCTGCACCGGCCGGCGATTCCAACCGTCTGCTTTCACCCATGGCGTTACCAACGTGTCTGATGGACCGAATACGAGATAATACCTCAACCTTTGCATTGTGGGGGTCAGTCTCCTAGATCTATCGTTAAGCTTAAAGTCTGATACTTATAATTTCTTATGACACCTTTATTTCCCAAAGCTAGCTCATATACAGAGTGTCCAGGAAAGTGCTCCCTGAATTCAAAATTAAATATCTCGAAAACAAAGATCGATAGAGGAATGCAGTAAAGGGTATGTTTATTGTGAAAGCTGTAAGTAGTTTATACAACAGTTTGAAATAATAGTTACAAAATTTACTCCGAATTATTCTGAAACAAAATGCAGAGTGGCAACACACTCTCTGCCTAACCTTCGTTGACTTTGTAAAGGCTTTCGACTCTGTCAATCGGAGACTCATGTGGGATACACTTGCAAAGTACGACATCCCAACGAAGATTATTAACATCATCAAGAAAATGTATCAGGTCTATGAATGCCAAGTACTACATAACGGAGAACTGACAGAGCCTTTCCAAGTTAATTCGGGTGTACGACAAGGCTGTATTCTCTCGCCAACATTATATCTTTTGGTTTTGTGATGAAGAGAGTAATGAGGGGACGGTAGAGAGTTGTGCAATGGAGGATGCGGGATATGCTAGAAGGTCTAGATTTCGCAGACGACATCTGCTTAATGCCAAAGATTTATCAAGACATCGAAGAGAAACTGGCCAGGTTACAGAGAGAAGGAGAAGCTGCAGGCCTCAAGATAAATGTTCGCAAAACCAAAGAAATGCGAATAAACTCGACCAACACCACTAGGCTGACCATTAATGGAGAGGATGTATAGAAGGTCCAATCTTCTTTCTACGTCGGAAGTATAGTCATTACTACAGGAGGCGCCGAGGCATCCGCAAAGCAAGTGGTGCGGTTGTCCGGCTGTACCCCATTTGGAGAAACAGGAACATTTCAAGGAAAACAAAACTCCGGCTTTTCAATAGCAATGGCAGTTATTACGTATGATTGAGAAACTTGCAAAGTGACTAACCACATCAAAAACCAGCTCCAAATTTTTATTAACCGTTGTCTCCGGCGTATTTTAAACGTGATGTGGCCAAATATAATGACAAATAAAGCTCTTTGGAGAGAGAAAAATCAGCAACGAATCAACATACACATGAAAGAAAGAAAATGGAAATGGATTGGGCATACGTTAAAAAAAATCTGATGAAGCTATTGAAAAGGTGGAGTTGGACTGGAACCCTCAAGGAGTTAGGAAACGCGGTCGTGCCAAACACACCTGGAAATGAACGATCGAGAGAGAAGCTACAGAGGATGCGAAAATCTGGATTGAAGTGAAGAGACTTGCCAGAAATCGCATCAGGTGAAGAAATTTCGTTTCGGCTCTATGTTCCAGAGGGAACGACAGGAACTAAGTCAAGTCAGAATGTCGTACTGAAAGAATGTTGTTCACTAAAAGAATACGACTGTAAGGATTGAGACATATATTACTGTATAAATCAGCTTTTCTTATGTTATCGAGGAACAACACTGGGAATAAAAGTGTTAAGAGCTGTGCTGTTCCTATAAAACGCTGTAAGATGCTACGCATTAGATATCTGTATTAGAAACAGCGCACGCCAAAATTCGTCAACTTTGCACGGTCGTGTATCGGTGGCGCCTCCATCGCCCGCACCGCTCCTTCAACCTGTGTGACAGAAAGCCATCGCGTGCCAGGCAAAGACAAGAGGGCCTCCCCTCCCCTTCCTCTGAACCGCTGGAAATGAAATCAGCTTGCTAGGGGTGCGGACCTGTCTGCAGCCGGCTGCCAACTCAATTTGCGTGGGCGGCCGGGGTGTCGTGCTGCGCTGGGGGTGTCCCACCCCTCCTGAAGGGGTCGCCACCTCCCCCAACCCCCAACTCCAGCGCCTCTGCCGCCCCCACTCTGCCCAGCTTCCGCTGGCGAAGACGCCGTCGACGATTACTTCCGCCTTCTGGAATGTCGCTCTCCGCGAACTGGAGACGCCTCATTCCGTGCAAACAAGCAACTAACGCTTCCCCCCCCCCCTCCTTTCTCCCCCCCCCCCCCCACCACTAAATATTACGATTTGCCCCGCAGGGGAGTGAGTTTTCCTTCAAAACAGAATCTCTAAAATGAAATTGTCCGCACTGGGTTTCGGACGTTGTGTCATCTCCCTTGCTTTTTCTCTTGGGCGTTCTTTCGCTACTATCTTCTGGTGTTATTACTTTCTTTTCATTTTCAAAATAGAAGGCTGTGTTATTTGCGCTCGCAGAATTCTCGTATCAGAAAAGTCAACTTTTCCAAACCCTGCCGTAAAAGTGAAATAATAAAAACAGAAGGAAGCGAATGATAAAAATGCAGAAGATACTCAGAAAATATACACGGTGTTTCAGGAAGCAAAGCAAATCTTTTGGAGTTGGTAGGTGGTAGGACATTCTAGCATAAACAGTCTCGACACTCTCTGCTAAGAAAGCTGTTACCAACTGACATTTCCAACGACGCTAGTGCTTCCAGTCGTGAAATGCGCCGTAAGAATTACGTTGCTCATAATTACCTCTCTACGTAATTTACCAAATAGATCCTGTTACAAAGAATGTTCAAATGTTTGTGATTCTATGGGACCAAACTACGTTGGTCGCCAGTATCTAGACTTACAAACTACTTAAACTAACTTAAGGACAACACACACATCGCTGCCCGAGATAGGATTCGAACCTCCGACGTGGAGGCCGCGAGATGTGTAACGTGACGCTCCAGACCGCTCGGCTACTCCCGAGCTGCAGATTCTGTTAGTTTTGCGTTGTAAGCATTAGCAAACTATCGAGAGACATAAATAATCGTGAATAGACGAATTTTATTTTTTCAATGATATAAAAAACAACTTATTTGTTGCTACACACTAATATTTAAGAGAAGGTAACACAGTGAACTTCACACAAACAGCTTTAATTCCACACACCCATCTTACAGCGGTAAAAACAAAGTAAATTACAACACTCCCTTCTGAGGGCAGCATTGTCAACACAAGATACAAAACCGTCATCCCGCAACATCCTCCCGCAACATCCTCCCCACCCTGATCTATATCCAGGGGGATGACCAGCTGAACCGGTCGACAGGTATTCAGTCCATCGGGCTGCCGGAGAATGATTCACGTAATCTTCTTGTCTCTGCAAAGCCGCACTTCTTCCACCACTGCTCTCTTCCACACGTGTCAGGCTTTCATATCCTCCTGAAGCAGAACAACACCTCCTATTGTGAGACGTCTTCTTCATGAGTAGCATTTCACTTCATGGTAGTTTCTTAGTAGAAGCAGGCACTCTTTTACCCATCTTCGCCAAAGGTCTTCATTATACTTCTGTCTGCGTCGGAACTCCATGGCCAGATATTTCTTCACTGCTGGTTATGGCCCATATGGAATAGTGGCTAGTTTGTCACCATTAAGACGTGTGCTGGTGTGAACGCCACATCAATCTCTCCTTGGGTGATGGGTCTCGAGTTTATTGCGCCTTCTATTGAAATCAAAATTGTGTTCAGGCTTTCTTCATCAACTTGAGACTGACCAAGTACTTTCCTCAAGCAGCGCGTTACAGAGCTAATCATACGTTTCCACCAACCTCCCCACGAAGCCGCACGTGGTGGTATGTACTTCCAAGCGATTTCGTGGTGGATAGTTTGGAACAGCTCTGCTAAATCTGTGTTAGCTGCATGGAATGTTGTGACATTGTCAGAATAAACAGTGACTAGAAGGCTTCTCCGCCCTGCCAAGCGTTGCTTGGCTATAACAATATGTCAGTTGACATATATGTAGTGAACTCAATGTGGATCGCACGGGTTGTGGCGCATGGGAATACGAAAATATAAGACTTCCTTACTTGGTGTCCTATTTTAACATAAAGTGGCCCAGAAAAATCAATCCCTTGATTTTCCTTCACTTTACAGTGAAAACTGGTGTTAAAAGAAATTATTTACAAAAATTACATTTGTTGATTTCTTATAATGTAGCAAACTACTGTAAACCTTGAGTACGGAATATGGACTGAGAATAAACCGACATAAGGCAAACGTAATAAAAGGTACAGAACTGAAAAACGCGACAAATTAAACATTAAGTTTGGCAATCGCATCTTAAAGGAATTATATTGGAATGCAATACACGACAGACCAACCAAGATAGATATAAAATGAAGACTGCCACATGCAACGAGGACATTCATGACCATGAGAGGTCTATTGACAACAGAACTCAGTTTTTAATTGTGAGCAGCTACCATAGCGGTATGGTCTATATTTTTCAATTGTTCCTTGTTTCCACTTGTCATTCTGATTATCGCGCTTCATGACTGTTTGACTATAGTTAGTCCCTATTCAATAATCGAAGAAGAATAATAACTGCAGATCAATTTTTAAAAATGTTTGTAGAGTCTATGGGACTTAACTACGGGGTCATCAGTCCCTAAACTTACAAACTACTTATGAACTAGCTACAACTAAGGACGGTACAAATATCCATGCCCGAGGGGGAATTCGAACACCCGACCATAGTGGCCTTGCAGTCCGTGACTGAAGCGCCTCAGTCCCCTCGGCCACCCCGGCCGGCCATCAATTTTTAGTTGTGTGTTCTTGTCGTAGTAACCATCTCTCGAAGTTTTAGAAGAATTAAGATGCATTAATCTACAGAACTTGAAAAGTTACGGAAAATACTAGTTGATCCCTATTTCAAAAGCTTGGACGGTAATAGTATGCGACTTGGAGTACGTAAGTGCGGTACAGTGCGTTTAACGTATGCGGATTTAGAAACATGTTAATTTGATTATATCTACTTAATCTGGTTGTCGGCATGTGATTTTATCCACAAATGAGAGAAGTGTGTCTACTACTACTGCTATATGAATACGATACTACTAAAATTACATTTAAGGTCTTTTAGGAAGTTCTCGACATCTTTAAGGGCTAATGATGAATATGCAGACAACGTTTGAAAATTGCATCATATGTTATTACAGAAAATATTTAATCATATATTAGTATTACATTGTGAAAATTTGTTTAGGTGCAAAAACACTATAAACCACATACATACAACAAATATTATAAGGACTATAATTCACTTCTCCTTTCACCGCGGAAGATCTCACAAGAACCTTCGTTGTGGCAGGTAAACTCCATAACAAAATTTGACCAATAAACAAGAAGAAACAAAAGAGTAACAGACAAAGTACGTACTAACAAGACAATCAAAAATTTCCTGCACGTACCAGTGTTCTTGAATGTAAGCTGAGCTTGATTTCCATTTCCTACACATGCCTACTACAACACATTGCAGCCACATCATAACACTAGCCATTAAACACACTACAATGATTTGCACTATTTTAGAGATCCCTCAAAGTACTGGGTGCAGTTCCTACCTGACGTCTAGTTCCCCCTGTTACAATGTTTCATTGCGCGGTTGCCTCCTGTATTCTGCGGACGTTACAATAGCCGACTTCTGATTCTTTCTTCAATTCCGTGCAGGCTGGTTCTGCATTATTGGTACTGACGATAGCATTTAAAATTTTAATATATCTGATGGAAATGGTGGTCGTGGTTTCTAGAGGTTATTGTCGTCCTCTATCACAACTCGAATGCTCACATTTGTTGTCGACATGATATCCCTTGCCCTCCTTATCAGGGGATTGGCATTTGTGACCGTTGTATGGAGGGAGACATAGTATCTCAAATCCGACTATCGACGCTTTATTCAGTGTATCTAGATCTTTGCATGTCCCTCTTAAATGAGTAAAATCTTTCACGGTGGTTTTTGTTTATTCAGATAATAAAGGAATTTGCTTTAAACATTAAAAAAAAATCAGAGTGATCCCAATATGCCGATAAGGGAGAACGCGACATGTCGACTTCTCCCTGTTGTCTGCTTTCGCAATCTTCCCGTGTTACAAATTTTTACAAAAGATGGCAGCGTGTCCGTCTCACTGACTATGAAAACGCTGTAAATATACATCCAACATCCTGAATGTCTGGTCTTACAAAAACTTAACATGGAAATCGCCACAAACTAAACCAAACATTTATTACCCGTACCATTACTTCACGATTTGTATCTGATAAAATTTAATTTATTTGTATTCGTTGTCGCTTATATAAATTTTATATCAGTACCATATGTGTCACGACAATATTATGCAATTCTCAAGTACTGAAAACAAGGAAGCACATATTAAAATATGACAAAAAATATCGATGACTCGTACATGAAATATGCAAACTGCTTAAAGGCAGAAAAATGTTGATTTACCAGTTTCTTCTTTGTTTATTTTCAAATTTGGTGCGTGAGTCGTCGAAAATCCTGTGCCCTATTTTATTATGCGCGCCTTTGTTTTCAATACGTTTAAAATTTTATAATGATATCACGAATTATGTCGTACTAACATGCTAGCTGGTGCTTGCTTTTCCTCATTACTTAAACACTTAGACAAACAGATTATTTAATTTATAATTTCGTGTTTAATTACTGAATTATTCAGTATTTTTGTTTCCCAAAGATGCACTACACACTCACGTTATTCCAATACCTAGGTTCCTTACGCGATATTGGAGTGCCAAATGCGCATGTAACGGGCTTTCATGAACATGTCGGAATCTCCCGATTATCGTGATCTCCCTGAATGACCATATACTTTTAAGCAGTGTGCATATTTTATTTTATATAATTGTAGAAAATTTCTTTTAATTGCTGTACAAGATAGTACCTTTCCTACTGTTGCACGCAGAGCTGTTGTGCTTAATGATTATTCTAGCTGACAAAGGCGTTCTCACATGCCCAGACACGCACTGGGGAATCCAAAACAGGAAAACTTTGATAATATTAACCTAGAATCTTTGGTAAGAAGTACGAAATTGGTGAAATCATTTTGCATGGTTGCATTTGACAGTTCTGTCATGAGAAGAAACAGACTTCCGGTCAAGAGAACAAACAAGTGTTCATAGGAACAAAGCTTATAATAATTCAACCCGGACCTGTTCACTTATTACAGGAATGATGTAACAACCTGATGTAGGACCATTATTTTAGGCAGAAAATTTTACTTTTTACAATCACTTGTATTAGTACAGTCAGTACATTAATTTTGTGAAGAGGTTTTTTTCTAGATGATGAAAGATGCTTCTGGTGATACAGAAGTACTTGAAATGGTGTCATAGCTTTACTGAAACTAGATATACAAACTAAGAAATGTTGTAAGTAATATAGCGACTGGTGCACATAAGTACAATGTTTGTTACAATTACCTTGTTCTTTTATCTCCACTCACGAAAGTAGCTGACGTATGCGGGAAACGTTAAATTCTTCATCGTCGAATGTCTTGAAATCGATGCAACGCACTCGTGTAGTTAGTCCAAAATGCGAAGCTTCTAAACGCTTACAATTAGTGGAAGCTTTACTACATTTTTAATCAGGAGGGTGTACTTACCGAACATAAAATCGAAGGATTAAATGGAAATTTCGTTACTGCGTCAGACACAGAAGCAAGAGACGAAGCGTACCTCTCAGTGCCGATGAATAAAACGTACTCCCTAAAGAGTTACGTGCTTAATAAAATGAAACGAATAAATGTGTCTTCACTAACTTATCTGAAGGCGCCAATATTCAGCGCTATTTATCTTCTAACCTTTTTTCTTTTGTGTGTGTGTGTGTGTGTGTGTGTGTGTGTGTGTGTGTGTGTGGCATTCAGTAAATTCCCCAGTAACTATTGATGAAACGTGTGATTATGAATACTGAAATCTTGCACTAAATTACCGCAGGAGATCGTCTTAAGTCAGATAACGGGCAGCAACAGATCTAAACTATCGCATTACATTGCACATTTGCACATTCGAGATAAGGTGGAACATATCACTGAAAGTTATACATAATTATATGAAGACGGAACTCCTTTTCCCAGAGAAGAGTAGGAATTCGACATGAATTGAAAAAGTTGTTGGAAATCTCCTGCAGGAATTTTGAGCCCTCTGTAGTCGTGCATACGCTGTGTGATCACAAGTATCCGGACACTCCGAAAAACATACGTTATCCATATTAGGTGCATTGTGCTGCATGCCACCTAATGCCAGATACTCCATTATCAACGACCTCATTAGACATTAGGCATCACGAGAGAGCAGAATGGCAGAATGGGTCGCTCCGCGGAACTCACGGACTTCGAAAGTGGTCATTTCAGGCAGAAGCCTGTAAGTGACATTTCCACACTCCTAAACATTGCTAGGACCACTTGTTTTTGTTGTGACGGTGAAGTGGAAACGTGAAGGGTCACATACAGAACGAAATCGTACAGCCCGATCTCGTCTGTTGACTGACAGAGACCACCGATAGTTGAAGAGAGTCGTACAGTGCAATACGCAGGCATATATCCAGACCATGAATTAGGAATTCTAAACTGCATTAGTATCCACTGCTATGAAAGTTAGTTGGAAGGTGAGAGAACTTCGATTTCATGGTCGAGCGGTTGTCATAATCCACACGTTACGCAAGTCAATGCGAAAAGACGCCTCGTTCGTTGTAAGGAGCGTAAACATTGGACGATTGAACAGAGGAAAAACTTTGCGTTGAGTGACGAATCACGGTACACAATGTGGCTATTCAACGGCATGTTGTGGATATCTCGAGTGCTCGGTGAACGTTATCTGACAAAAGTAAAATTCGGAGACGGATATGTCAGGATGTGGTGGTGTTTTTCATTGACGGGACTAGCACCGCTTGTTTTCTTGCTTGGCACTATCACATAACAGGTCTACATTGACGTTTTAACAGGCTTCTTCCTTCCCACTTTTGAAGAGCAATTCGGGGATGATGATTGCACCTTCCACCACGATCAAGCACCTGTTTATAATGCAGGGCCTGAGCGAAATGGTTACACGACAATAAAGTCGCCATGACCGTGCACATGAGGTATATAATGTTGCAATTATTTTTTTATATTCCTTGAATGTGATGTTTGATTCACAATTTACCCTGATAACTACTGAAATGTCGAGAGCTTACGTAAAGTCATCAATACTGTAGATGTAAGGTATAAGATTGGTTTGTGAACCGTGGTTACCAAATTACATTTTACATACCTTTATAAATAGCAGTTCCCTTCCCGGAGACCGGAAGTTCGTACCCCTGTGCCGAAAACGGTCGTCAAAACAAGTAAACATAATATTTTTTATCTTGAAATGATATTTATTACAATTAAAAGACGATTACCTATATCTAGCATCAGTAAATCAAGTTCTTGAATTTTTTTATCAGAGTATGTGGAGGAGAAATGGACAGAGGGAGGGACGAAAGGATACATAATGGGGAAGAGTATGTGAACAGAGAGGCGGAAAAAGGAAATGGACTAATGGAAGGATGGAATACGTACATAATGCAGGAGATGTAACTCACTATGTAGTAGATGGATGGTGAGAAAAGATGAGATAAACTAAAAAATGATTGAGATAAATAAATACTCAGAACGAAGAACAAAAATTATTCATTATCAAACGTTGCGATAAACACATTTTAAATATCCTAAAGTCAACAAGAAAACAATGAATTTTGATTGAATTCCATTGTGACGATGCTGTAACACTGGATAAATAATTCGTATGAGAAATTAGCTTCTGCTGCAACAGAGACTATTCGCTAATTTGAATACCGATTTATATAATTTTAATAAATTCATAATCGTCCTAACATGGTTCGTTTCAGTTCATTTATATTCTAGTAACGATTCGGTTACATGAATACTTTCACGGTGAACCAACTGACTGACAGATGACGCACTGTGTAAGCCACGGGAGGTATGGACATATATTATAAATTAACATATTTAATATTTTGTTGCTAAAGACACGTTACATTTCTTCACAATAGATGCACCATGTAGTATCCGAGACGGGTCGCTACTTCATAATATAAATAAAGATCGCCTAGAACATAATTCCACATCGTACAATATTGGTAGTCATTCTTTTTCATCAATTTTATGTGGACTTTGCAGAGGAGCAAAAAATAAAACTAATTACAAGTAACACGCAATTAAACTTGGAACATGCAAATATACTTACTTCCTCATGGCTCACAAAATATCACGTTCATCATCAAAATATACCGAGCAAATGCGGTGATGGCTGATTTTTTTTTTTTTTTTGTTTTTTTTTTTTTTTTTTTTTTTTTTTTTTTTTTTTTTTTTTTTTTTTTTTGAAATGATTAAATATTTGGCAGTAATAGCCCCGAAGTCATCACACCCCCAGCCTGTTTACCCTGAACTGGTCCTATGATTCACTGTGATGATGGCCATTGTTTATTACTTGAAATAACTAAAAATGGAATCTGCTCTTGATAAGTAAGCACTTCGACAAGAATATATTTCACATACCCAAAGCTGCACTTTGAATTTTACAGTGTTCTCCCTCATAATTGGCTGGTGAGGGCACACTAATCAGTTCTGTTTTACTAAGCCTTATTTCCATTGAATTACTGACGTCTTGCCTTTCTCTTGTATGTTATCATTTTATGAAACCCACCTAGATAGCGGAAATGCGACTTTGGACTGTGTTTGTGGGGTGTAATCTTTTATGTTTGTTCTATTGAATTGATGTCATGTAGTTATTGTGAATAACTAGTGATCACATACGAGCAACTGTGATTCAGAAATTGCAGCAAGCTCTACTAAGAAAGTAGAGTGTTCCAATGTAAACTCTGAACGGAGCTACGCATTTTCTACTCAGAATAGTTCTTAAGTAATACATTTTCCGCTGGCTTTAGAAGAGAGGTAGCTTAATATCTTGGAAAATCTGGCATGGAAGTCTTATGTGGTTGACAAATGTCTTGATTTCATACATTTATGAAAATTTGAAATAAAGATTAGAATGACTTACATAACTCGCAATTATTTCATTTATTGGTGATAGTATGATAATACTCTACCGTCCACAATGTAATTAAAACAAGAATCTCAAATACTGAATACAATGGTTTTCCAAACTGCGAACTTCATTGAAAATTTTCTTCCAGTAGCTAATTGGGTCGAAAATGTCTGATATTTTGAGTAATAAAAATCCGTACAGTCCCTATTTAATTGATTCCGGGATGGTTTCGTCAGTTTTTAACAACTTTGGAAGTGATTACTTTAATAATATTTTCAAATGATCTAATGTTTGTTAAGCTTAAGGGACTTAACTGCGGAGTCATCAATCGCTAAACTTACAAACTACTTATGAACTACCTTACACTAAAGACGCCACAAAATCCATGCCCGAGGGGGGATTCGAATCCCCGACGGGGAACAGCTTCGCGAATCGGACCATAGCAAGTCAATGCGCTCGACCGCTCCGCTGCGGCAATAACAGTTTACAGGGGCTCCAGAATCACTATCATTTTGATGGACATATTCCACTCTACGTGACCCACCCTCCTAAAATCAGTAACATATTTTCTTCAAGTTAAAGTAATTTAGTATCGTGATGAAACTTTTTAACATCTACTTTGCTGTAAGAGGTGAAACCTCATATAGTTACGAGAGTCTTCCCTTTCCACAACTTCTTTACACTTTTTATTTGACATTCTATCGTAAACAAGAATCAATGGTCTCAAAGATTCACGACAGACTCAAGGAAGAAAACTCTTTCATTCCGAATTAAGAATTCCGGATTCATCGTTTTTCACTAATGCATCCAAATTAGGAAATGTAAGAAATGAATGACGCCAATACCATCATAATTTTGGATTTTTTTCTATTTCTGCATCCACTGGACAAAACATTTATTTGTATTTAGAAATAAATGTTTTGTCTCGTGCATGCAGAAACAGAAAAATTCCAAATTTATGATGCTATTGGAGTCATAAATTCAGTTTATGCATAAACTATGATTTACTAATATTTCCGCCATAGTTGCATACAATATTTTGATTAATGATTAGTTTCCAACGCTGTACTTCATTTTCAGAGGTGTAGTATTAACAAAATGTACAATACAAATTGAAATTTTATGCTGCTTATCGTTGTTGTTGTTATGTTGTTGTTGTAAAGCACCACAATCATCTGTGCGTAAAATGTTAAACTATTATGCATATATTGTAATTTTTAAGAATAGTACGTTCTAATATAGGAAAGGTTTTTAAGTGACACAAAAGTTTGAAATTGTTCACAAATAAAATAAATCTTGTGTTACTGTGACAGCAACATTAATAAGTTACGAGTTTTATTACGCCATGTGCGGCATGATAATACTAGGTCCACATACAGCTAGAAGCAATTTCATTACGGATAATCAGCGGGGATGTGTTATCCGTGACGTACAAACATTGAACAACAGAAATTTGTGCAAAATATGAGAAGTAATAGAAGAGTAACTACTAGAAGATAGTGAGGAACTTTCTGTAAATCAATTTCCATTGGAATATTTGAAAAAGGTCCGACATTAATCCCAATAAATCTTAGACATTTTTGTCTGTAGCATAGAAATTTGGGTATTAGGAGTGGAAAGTTTCGAATTTGAATGTTGCTTCTTTACTGAGTACTGTTGAGATTATTCTGATTAGCAGCCTGTTTCACCGTAATAGAGCATTATACTACTGCAGATGGATAACAAATTCACAACGGTAGTTACAAAGTACGCTGCAATTACGATGACCGTTACCACGGCGACCACCAGCTATGAAGCTGACGGCTCCCTGATTTACTGACGCCGCAGTGGAATGGTTGCAGCTTTGCCGCGGTTTTCACGCCTTTCCAAGCGGAAGATGTGATCAAACGCCTTTCCAAGCAGAGGATTTAATCAACGAGTACGTCAGTTCCCACACTTCATTAGTCAGACAAAGCGTCTCCTTGTGACGTTCGCATGAAGTGAGCTGCCATAAGTATCACAGGGTGAAAACTTTTTAGATTCTATAAGCAGCTTCCTTATAGTTCCACATATGCCAATTAGCTCAAATTCTTAGTTTTCATATACACCTATCATTCTGACTGATTTTGTAAATATCTAATAAAATTATTGTAATTGTAGTTAAAAAACCGCCTACTAGCACTGTAAAATTCACCGTTACAAATTAAACTATCCTAAATTGTTTAACAAGTACCCAGCGACGAAATAATTATGACTATGTGTAGTGTTGGATTAAGCGAAGCTACATAGTGGTCACCCATATCTCGTAGGTTTGTTGTACGACACTAAATAAGACAATAGCGTATGACTAACATCAAACATATTAACAACCCGATGTCGGATATTCTTGACCAGTATTTTGACTTTACTCTTTTTCTAACCAAACTCTTCCTCACTATTTATTTAATCCAACTGATTGTCAAAACAAAGTTCAACAAGCAGTGCCACGTTTTATCGCTTTTAAGGCAATTAATTAATAGGTCTTTGCCTATATAGTGAAATTAAGCAGACGAAAAAGCGTTGTGCTTTTCTTTACATCGTCTTCTACGATATGGTTTGGCGTAGTTTCAATTTATATAGGAACTGGCACGTTATTGTTGATCCAGATTAGCAACTAACTCACGTATTAAGATACATGCGTTTTTCAAATTGTCTCAACAATGCAAAGTATATCGAAGTGCCGTTCGATGTCGCGCACTGTGCGTGTATTCCACTCAGCTGCGATTATTTTAATTCAGTGACAGGCGCAGTCACCTTCATAGCCGCTATTTATTTCGTTTTACATATTACTAACGCGGGTTTCGCAGTTTCAAGAAATCGGATGATGCGCCGAAAGTGTTAAAAACAAAAAAAAACAAAACAATTTGCAACAGAGGCGTCTTTTACTTAGAATTGTTATATACAGAGTGATCAAAAAGTCAGTATAAATAGGAAAACTTAATAAATCACGAAATAATGTAGATAGAGAGGTAAAAATTTACACACATGCTTGGAATGACATGGGGTTTCATTAGACAAAAAAAAATGTCCGACAGACGCCGCGTGATAATGGTTTTTTAACTTCTACTGTGACGGGTGACAGGTACGCCGATATGTTACAGAATCGCGTCATCCCCAGCCTGGCTGATGAAACACCTGCTGGACCGTACGATTTTTATGCAGGATGGGGCTCCACCCCACCGTGGTGGCCGAGGGGACAGCGGCGCGCCAGTAATGCTCTGCACGGACACTACAGTCGGGGATTCGAATCCCCCCTCGGACATGGATATTTGTGCCGACCTTAGTGTTAGCTAGTTAATAAGTCGTTTGTAAGTTTAGGGACTGATGACCCTGTAGTTAAGTCCCATAAGCTATACAAACATTTGAACATTTGAGTTTGCTCCACCCCATATTGCTAGACGCGCGAAAGATCTTTTTCGCGCGTCGTTTGGTGATGATCGTATGCTCTGCCGCCACTTTCGTCATGCTTGGCCTCACAGGTCCCCAGACCTCAGTCCGTGCGATTATTGGCTTTGAGGTTACGTGAAGTCGGAAGTGTATCGTGATCGACCGACATCTCTAGGGATGCTGAAAGACAACATCCAACGCCAATGCCTCACCATAACTCAGGACATACTTTACAGTGCCGTTCACAACATTGTTCCTCGACTACTGCTATTATTGAGGAATGATGGTGAACATATTGAGCATTTCCTGTAAATAACATCTTCTTTGCTTTGTCTTAATTTGTTATGCTAATTATTGCTTTTCTTATCTGATGGTGATTCGGACATTTTTTGAACTTTTTTCCCCTAATAAAACCCCATGTCATTCCAAGGACGTGTGTCAATTTTTACTTCTCTATCTACATTATTCCGTGATTTATTAAGTTTTCAAATTTATACTGACTTTTTGATCACACAGTACTGTTGCTGCATCAATTCGTAATTGAGTGGAGGAACGTATATTTACTGACGTAAGTTTATTTGTATAAATAAAACTGACCCAGAAAACATGCATAAGTGCAGAATTACCTACTGTATTACAACTCTACGGTGAAATCCCTGTCATAAGCGTTTAAGATTACAATACAGAAACTCACACAGTAGCTATTCACACACTTATACTAGCCCGCCAAGTTTGATAAAAACATGGCTTCCTCGGCTCAGATCGAATCAGTAGCAATCTCGCTCATGGCCTTACTATCCTTACATAGGCTTTCCAGTCGAACCTAGTGGAGCGGTAAGTCTACTTCCCTGTAGGCTGTGTAAGCTTCGCTAACGCTAAAACACGAGGCTATCCGCAGACCTCCGCATTTGCGGGTTACGCGCTCTACCAATGCCAGCGTGCATATGACGTCCAGTGATGATGTCACAAACTGCATTTTCCTTTAAGGGAAGGAGTGTAGGAGGTAAATCCAATTCCTACCAATAACCTTCTTTCCTGTGTTGCAAATATATCCAATTCCTACCAATAACCTTCTTTCCTGTGTTGCAAATATAGTTCAAATTGTTGTTATTCTGAATGATTATAAAGTGTAAATATTTTCGCTCATTATTCTTACAAAACACCTGATTTTCTCTGTAAAGCTTAAATAACTTTGAATTTCAAGATGTCAAGCGATGGAAAACACTCTGTTTTAGGCTCTGGAGACAACAAACGAGACGAGTAACACAGATAAATATGTTTTCTACCACATTGTTATCGAAGGTTACTATGTTTTTCTTCACATATTCTGCGTCAGTTTCGTTTTATGTGAAGTCAAAAGCACTTACAACTTTTATGTGAGATTTTTATGAAGGCTGTTTGTTTTATGGTACCTTAGATTTTTATAAACGACACAGATTTCTACTTTTTAAAACAAATTATTTCTGATTTTTACCTAAGTATTGCTCTGTACAATACTATATGTTTATGCCACGGGTGATACTAAAATTGTGCAACTCATCCCATTGTTGTACAAGATGGGTAGGAGGCATTGTCAGGATGGAAGGCGATGCGGTAAAGGCTTGTGGGAATAAATATAAGATAGGATTCACGTTAATATTGGGTATATTGTGAAAGTACGGACTACATACCGGGGACGGAAGCAATGAATCAGTGCCAGTCGAAATGGATTATAAAACGGAAAAGGTAACGGTTACGGTTCATACAGTTGGTGTCTGACACCGAACAGCCGCTGAGCGGGAGCATACGGCATGGGGGCATTCGCCCCGCACTGAGGCTGCGCCTATGGAGTGCGTCTGCTCTGTACAAGAGCTAGAACGGAAGAGAGCCACGGAACTGATTCTCGCACCTCTGATTCCTACTGCCATAGCACACGTGATCAAATATGGGTGTCTGCTATTGGCTCTACGGTAGCATGGAAACGTCAGTAGTTTCAGCACGAACGCCGATACTGGTTCTGGCCGGCTCTGACCTGCAAGATGGACAGTCTTAGTCACGTTGTAAAGGCGTATGTTGCATTGGAAGAACACTTGTAAAAGTTTTGAAAGAAAATGTTTGAATTATTTCCCGAAACTGTTTTAGACCCGCCTGCGAATCGAGCACTGTCCGTTTACCCACAGATTCCTCCTTCGACGAGAGGAGCCCCCGATGTGTGATGCATTTGCCGTACAGATAACCGTCCGCCACATCTTAATAGAGTGTACCTTATACCGGGCCCAGAGAACAGAGGCAGATCTTCGTGCAGATTTGCCACATATTTTAGGCGATGACGAGGCGAGTGTGTTCAAACTTTTACACTTTTGTGAATTTTCTGCACTCTGGCCTAAGCTTTTAGGCTGGAGGTGTTAATGTACTGTAGATTGGTAGTTTGCTATATTTTCTTCCTGCAGGCAGTCAGCTTTCATTGTGTCATTTTAAATCCTTCATCCAAGTTCTACTTTTTAGGCAAAGTACGATGGTGGCTCTTGAGTTACCTACCTCGATTCGTGCTGCACTCAGGTTTTATCTCCAGTTGTTGAATTCTGCATTTTACATTGTGTTTCCCTCATCTTGAAAAGAACATTCCTGACACTCGCCTCAACTGCATTCTGCCCGGGCGCTGAAAATCTCGTTGTTGAGCGCCCTCCATTCATGTTCATCATCATCATGTTTTAGACCGGGCGTTCCACCTGTACAGCTCGTTTGTGTCAATAGACAGACTCTTGTCTAACGTCGGTGGCTGCCTTTTCGTGAATTTCTGTTAAGTAAATTTAGAGGGCCGTAATTTGAAGCTGAGTGTAGTACGATCTTGCTGCAGCCTACTTACATTTCGCGTAAAGATCACAAAGACAAGATAAGAGAAATTAGTGCTCGTACGGAGGCATATAGACATCCTTTTTTTTTCCTCGTTCAATTTGGGAGTGGAATAGGAAAGGAAATGCCTAGTAGTGGTACAGTGTACCCTCCGCCACGCAACTTACGGTGAATTGCGGAGTATGTATGTAGATGTAGATCACGTGCAAATATAGATTTCGTCTTGGATTCAGTCTTAGTTTTTCTACCAAATTAATTTCACTTTGTTGAAATGATCCTATTGAATGAATTATACGGTTAATTCACACCTGCGTACAGATCACGCACCTTAAAAGTCGCCCCTGAGCGGATAATGTTTGGAGCTGAAGCTTGAATTCAGCTCGTAGCGCATTGGCTGTTAGAACAAGCTCCACCTCTTTCTCCCAGTGCGCCAGCTTACGGGCTACAGATTACAGTTTTTAAAAGAAACAACATGTAAGAGGTTAAAGCGTTACAGATGGAACACGAAATTAAGTATCACTTTAATGCTTGAGTAATGTAAAACTGGAACGTATATCTACGAAATCTCCCCAATCGTGCGGTTGGATTCAAGATTTCCTATCAGAAAGAACTCAGTTCGTTGTAATTGACAGTAAGTCATCGAGTAAAACAGAAGTGATATCTGGCGTTCCACAGGGAAGCGTTATAGGTCCCCTACTCTTCCTCGTGTTTATAAACGATTTAGGAGACAATCTGAATAGCTCCCTTAGATTGTTCGCGGATGATGCTGTCGTTTATCGGTTAGTGAAGTCAACAGAGGATCAAAAGCAACTGCAAAGCGGTTTAGACAAAATTTCTGCATGGTGCGAAAATGGGCAATTGACACTAAATAAAGAAAAGTGTGAAGTAATACACATGACCACTAAAAGAAATCCGCTGAACTTCAATTGCGCGATAAATCAGTCAAACCTTATGGTCGTAGATTCTACCAAATACCTAAGAGTTACAATTACGAACAACTTTGACTGGAGAGAACACATAGAAAATATTGTGGGGAAGGCGAACCAAAGGTTACGTTTCATCGGCAGAATGCTTCGAAGATGCACCAGCTCCACCAAAGAGACTGGTTACATCACACATCTGCGTCCTCTCCTGGAGTATTGTTGCCCCTTGTGGGACCCTCCCCCGGTGGGACTGACGGAAGACATTGAGAAGGTTCAGAGAAGGGCAGCTCGTTTTGTTCTATCACGTTACGGGAGGGGGGGGGGGGGGAGCATCACGGAAATGTTGCACGAATTGGGGTGGAAATCATTAGAAGAAAGACGTTATTCAGTGCGGACTGATCTGTTTGCGAAGTTTCTACTTAGCGAGACATGACCATCCCAATAAAATAAGAGAAATCAGATCGAAAACGGAACGATTTAGGTGATCTTTCTTCCCGCGCGCTATTAGAGAATGGAACGGTAGAGAAAAGTTATGAAAGTGGTTAATGAACCCCCTGCCAGGCACTTGAATGTGATTTGCAGAGTATCTATGTTGATGTAGATGAAATGAGTATAATTTTAAGTGATTTGTCAGCCGGGTGTACCAAAGCTTTCTGCCTCTTTATTGTTGTAATTGACGTGTTTCATTCGCACGAAAAGCTAAGTGTTAATTTTATTCCAAACTTTTTTTTTAAATATAGCTGTTCCTGTGTGAAGGAACAAGTTTTGAGTTTGTATCGCATAATTAATCATTTAGGAATATTTCCAAATAACATTCAAATACTGTGAAGTAGAGCATTGCCGAGATAGCAAGTACCTTGTCCTGACCGCCCTGTTGTACCTGTTGCAGCGGTGTGTGAGCCTGGCTGCCAACACGGGGGGACGTGCATCAAGCCCCACACCTGCCACTGCCCGCCGGCCACCAGCGGAGACCACTGCCAGCACTGTGAGTACTCAACAGCTACCATCAAATCTACCTGAGGTTTTTCAAAGTTAACTTGTTAAACTTCCTGTTCCAATTCAACATTGATGTACAGGGTGTTGGCAAATGCTATGGATACAATTTCCTTATCCCAAAGCAAGGAAAAAAATAATAATTTTGAATGATCAGCTGGGACGAGTAGCATGTTGAGGATCCGGGTTCGGTTTCCGGTACTGACAAAGACTTATTATTATACATGTAGACGACTCCATCTGAAGTCGGGTGCTGAGCAACCATATTAAAATTATTAAAATAGGGAGAAATGGCTTTGATCGCATTGAAACCTCTATTTGATTTAAAAATCGATTCAGTCAGTGTTCGACCAGTTTCAGTGCTAGATTCGAAACACCGTGGGCCCACAAATACAAGCGATTTGCATGTTAAAATAATACAAGAACCTGAACAGAGCGGAAGTCAGTCATATTACTCAATAACATTATATATGACTGACATCCACTCTATTCAGTTCCTGTAAGTTAAAATGAACACCGCTAGTATTTGCAGGCCCACAGGGTTTCGATTCTAGCACTGAAGATGGTCAGACACAGATTGAAATCGATTTGTAATTGAAATAAAAGTTTCAATGCGACTATAGATGCTTCTCCATATTTTAATTACTTATTATGTATACATATTTATATTTATTTATTTACCATTTTTGCGGGAGGACTGGAACGGTGTGCTCACAATCTGTGACACTGAGATTTCACATACTTGTTGTGTATATTTTATTGAAGAAAAAACAATGCTCCTCCTCATCCCTAAGACCATTACTAGTGAGTCTCAGTATCTCTTTACCTGTCGTAAATATATTAAAGGCTCGTAGATCTTCTTAAATGGAATAAAGTAAAAATAAACTTCACAATCATTGTTTAAGTACGCGCATCGCTTACACGCTTACAACGAACTATTGTTTTCAAAATCATTTTTTTTCTCTCGGAAGGCGTTGAGAGGGGGGTGTATAAAACAATGCCCCTCATAGTACATTGTTCAAATCGGTGGGCTCTTCCAGACTACATTCCACGAATAATTTTTTAAACAAAGACGTTGCCAAAACAAATCGACCTCTTGCGCTCATCGTAAGAGAAGCAAGCGTAATCAGCCCCCCCCCCCCTACACAAACTGAACTTTCTTCGCTAAGCCCACCTAATGTTAAAAGTTTTCATTTCTGTATGAATTAGAAATTACCAATTCGTGAGACATATCAAACCTCTACCACCCCCGAACACAAAGTCTCCACGATTATCTAGTGAAAAGCATCACTTTATAATGAGCATGTTCTGCAGTTGAATGATATCCTGGATTTTCCAATGTTAAAATATCAGACTTTCTACGATATCATGTTATCTATTTCAAAGATTACAACACCTTTCATCTATGTGCCCCCTAAATTACTATACTTTTTACTAGTACTGCGACTAGTTTTCACTTTAACACAGTACCCTACTCTATTAAACCCAAGCCATTCCACCACCCACTCCTTCCGTCTTTTCTTCTTTTCTTATAGCTGAAAATGTGAATATAACACACGTCCCGTAACGTTTGAATAACCGTGTAAAAGAAAACCAGAACTTCCTAAATGTAATTGAACAATTACCTTTTAAATTCAAGATATAACTTAAGCAACCTGCCTACATATCGGTCATCACAGACGGCGCATAAGCGCGAAATGTTTCACGTCTCTATAAGGAAATCGGCTCTGCCCATTCTAAGACAAAATTTCGTCACTCTTTTGAAAAAAATAGAGGAAAACGTAGAAAATCTAAATTTGGTTGGCTGGACGCGGAATTGAACTGTGTTCCTCTCATAAGCCACCACTGTGTTATCTACTCTAGGTATGAAGAGAAATCTATTTGATCAGGATAGGTTTGAAATATCTATCTACAGGCTGCACGAATCGCGCATAATGCTTCGTGGATTCCTTCCATTATCGTGAGGAGTAGGTACTCTCTACATTCTGCTGCATGTGTCTCCCTCATTCCTTCCTTCACAGGCATATCACGTCAATACCACGCTCCAAAGAGAAAGACGGAATTGTTGTGCGTCAAAGCGCACATCCCGGTTTTGAAAGCAACAACGCCATCCACTTCTCGTGAGAAGCACTTCGTGCCAGACCTACGCACTGATCGAGAAATCGAAATGTTCGGTGGCTGCCTTACATCAGTGCTCAGGAAAAGTAGTGAGGTCCCATCTGACGTTTAAAGTGAGTTTGCTGCAGAATGGGGACGTAAACTTCTTCAACGAAGAGGAAATGGGAAATCGACCGGCGACCTTTCGTTCCGTCGGGCAGCGTCCAGTGGAATAAGATGTCTTTTCGATAAACATGGCTCCGGGTCACAGCCTCGATCGCGCTACCTCCCCTCCGGCCGCTTCCGCTACACCGACGCTTGTATTTGGTTGCACCACATATTTCGCTAAAGGACGAACAACTGTCGTTACATGACAGTGTCGGCCGCACGATACATCAATTTGACTACTATACTGAGAGGCTTATTTCATTGTATGGTAGTAGAAATCAAACCGTAGAAATTTTACAGAAATCAGTAGAAAGAAACGTTGGTCCAATAACTCATCTGGAAGCAATGAAAATATTATTTGACATGTTGTCTGTTTGTCTGACATGTCCTAAATAACAGACACCATTTGTTGGATTACCCATTACCTGCCAAAACCTTTTTATTTATTTATTTATTTACTTATTTATTTATTTATTTTTAGAAAAATTTGTTTGAATGAATTTCAGAATACCAGGACAAAAATTACAGACAGTCAAATATTTTAGACAATTTCGTCAATATCTCTTTCATCTGATATTTTATCTGCAATGAAACGAATAAATTCTAGTTTTAAGTATTTAAAGTAATAGTCATGCAGTTCCTTCTTATGCAGTTCCGCTAGAATTTCTTCGAATGTAACTCCATGCGGTGTGTTTTCTGCTTCTTAGAATCGTAGAGTGTGCTTGAGGGGAAAATTTCATAAAATATAAGCAAATCAGATCTCAAGAATGCGTACAGTAATTTTTGTATACAAGGTGTCCCAGGTATCTTGCTCACCCAAAATATCTCTGGAGCAACAAAAGCAATTGTAAAACGACATTCACCGGTATCAATGCAAGACTGGGGCTCATGAATGTACATATTTTGAAACCTTCTAGAACGAAAGCATATGTATTTCTTAGCACAAACTTACGTTTATTTAAATGGACACCCTGTATTACTGTAACATGACAAATCACGTAAACAATGGCGTTGGTTGAATGTCAATACGTCAATTACATCCCGAGATATTGCGAAGCGAAGTTGACGCTTGGAATACGAGAAACGCGAGGCTAGCGTACGTCCAAAGACTCAGGCGAGAACCCCATGCTGCTGTGGACTTGCGCTAGCCGCGCGTTTCGCGAATTCTAAGCGTCAACGTCGCTTCGCAATATCTCAGGATGTAATTGACGTATTGACATTCAACCAACGCCATTGTTTACGTGATTTGTCAAGTTATATATTGCAGAAGAAATAATATAGAGTGTCCATTTAAATAAACATAAGTTTGTGCTAAGAAATACATATGCTTTCGTTTTAGAATGTTTCAAAATATGTACATTCATGAGCCCCAGCAATACACTGATACTTGTGAAAGTCGTCTTACAATAGCTGTTGTTTTTCCAGAGATATTTTGGGTGAGCAAGACATCTGGGACACCCTGTATAAGACGTTCATACCCTAATAAGACATTTCAACAAAATACTGATATATAACATGCTTTTGACCTATTATTGGGACACACTGAATAAATTGATACTGCATTTACTACAGGATATTTGATAAATATTGAATTTTACATGTATGCTTGTGTACTCATAAACACACCCAAACCATTAAATAGCAAACCATTGTTGTACAGCAGCGACCAGCAGACAAACAGTGTAGCTAAGACAAAGTACAACAAACAGGCAAATTAAGTTTTTTCCTAAAACTAACTGAAAAAAATATTTATTTCGGATTTCCAGTCATTACACAAGTAAATTCATCCTTTAGGTACCACAATCAAAGCTAAAACATTGCTCATGTAGAATTAAATAAAATATTTGCGTCCCAAAAACGAGACAATGGCTAGTAATGGGTTAACGGTCGTAATTTTACGAATCTGAAATATTGAACTCGACCGTATAGGCTGCGAGCAAGAGGAACTAGTGAGCAGTGGGCTAGTATTTGATAATTGGGGTTGGAATTGGAGCGTGCTGGGATAGCCTAATTGGTTGAAGTGACTGCTGGCACGAAGCGGGAAATGCAAGTTCGAATCTCGGTCGAGCACAAATGTTCAACTTCGAAACTGAATTTATTACAACGCCCCGCAACCGTCGAGTTTCCATATTTCGAATTCGCAATAAAAATATCACTTCCGAGAAACGATTTTACTTTTTACTTACTTGGTACCATGTTTATCAAGTCACGTCGTTATCATAAAAATTTCTCGAATTTGAACTAAATCTGCCTTATTGCTGGGTGTGCAGTGTAGTAAATCGCGTTAACGTCACTGTAATAAATGGTCCAATAACACTGCTGAATTTTGATATTGAATGATGCAGCTGTTTTAGCAGTTTGTCAATTTGAAGCGCGCATACGATGTTCTAACGTTCAATAACTTCAGGCGTAACTGTTGAAAATTACGTAAATGAAGTTTAACGTCATCACATAAAGCTGAAGAAAACGTAGCAGTAAACACGTATAACATTGGAAAATTCACGAATAATTCATGACATTATAAGAGTAACAACGGATGGTAATGAGTGTCAGAACATCGCAGACGTGCTTATAAACGACAAACTGCTGAAACAGCTGTAGCGTTAAATAGTTGAATACTAAATTTTGAGTAGTATTACTGGAACTTGTATTACAGTTTATGTAAATTGTTTACTTGTGCTGTACAAATCTTTTTCATGTAAACAAAATTTTTCACACACTACTGTTTCGAAGACACGATTGTCTTTTAGTACCAGTAAAGAAAAATGCTGGATAACACGGAAAAAACCACTTACTTCATGAGGGTTTCTAGTGCCACTTCCTCACTCCGAGAGAATCGTTCATTTATATTGTGGCTGTTTACAACTTTTTCCACGCGTAAGAAGCTTAAGAGCGAAGACCATGAACTACATTAGCTGAAGTTAGTTATACATAGATATCATTTTGACACATAAAAGCTCTAAGCTAAAACTTCACTGAAGAGTAAAAGAAGAGCGTAACTCAAATAAAATAAAAGGAGTTTCAACAGTGTAATTAATACTCCTCACGTTCCACTTGTGTAACCAATAAGTACCATATTTGGCCATCGTTATACAATAAACTTTGTTCCCTCTTCAGTACTTTCTCTTCACCATAAAATTAAACAATCCCCATACGTTCCATTTTCCGCATACTGAGAATCCTGTCATGAGACAGCTTACAGTAGTTGTCGTTGCATTTAATTTCATTGATCATTTACATCCAACAAGTAAGTAGATTCAATAGTTTGCCTCTGTTGAAATGTAAGACTATACTATAGTTCACCGCTCAACCAATTTTACTTTTGAATGTTATGATCCATTGTTCTATAAACCAAAAATATAATAAATATATAAGCGCAGTTACTTTCACCAAATGTTTTCTACATGTGTGTCCATACCCCGCAAGCTACCTCATTGAGTGTTGCACACAGTAATTTGTGCACCAGCGTCACTTCCTCCTTATTCGATCGCGTACGATTCGCCGAAATAAGAACAGTCACTACTCCTCCGTGTGGGCTCCAATCTTTCCCATTTTACCCTCGTATATATTTTTTTTTTTTTTTTCGAGATATATAGTGCGAGTCATTTGAATCTGGTTTTACGAAATTACGAAAAATACAAATTGTATAAGAAAATAGTTGTAATGAAAGTCGTTGAAGAGAGCCATCCATTAACATAGAGGTCGGCCCCAATGTGCAATAGTTGGGGACGGGAGGGAGCGTTACGTCGAAATCTGAAATATAGTCCTACTTTTTATTGCAGATTTGGGCTCTTCGTGGAAAAATACACAACTTTTGTATGAAAAATCACACTCCAATGTTTGTAAATCTATGGGACTTAACTACTTTGGTTATTAGACCCTAGGCTCGCAAACTACTTAAACTAAATTAAAGTAACTTAAGTACAACACACACACATACACACACACATACACATACACACACACACACACACACACACACACACTCACACACACACACACACACACACACACACTCACACACACACACACACGCCCTAGGAACGACTCGAAGCTCCGACGGCGAGCAACAGAGCGCACAGCAGGAAGGAGCCTTAGAACGCTCAGCCACTCCACAGGAGAAACTTTTGTATAAAATACGTCTTTCCTTTCATGATTGTTAGCTCTGTAATCGGCAATATTAAAGGTGTGTTTGAAAATGGTTAAAAACCGGTAATATTTCGAAGAGAAAAGACATCGGATTTATTCTCTAGATTTAACACTTCCAATTTCAGTAAACAAAAATTAAATGATTGCATATCTAACGGCTCAAACTGCGTGGTCGTTAGTACGTAGCTTACAAACTACTTAAACTAAGGTAAACTAACCTAAGGACAACAAACACACCCATGCCCCAGGGAGGACTCGAACATCCGACGGCGAGCAACCGCGCGCTCCGCAGTGAGGCGCCTTAGACCGCTCGGCTACTCCACCGCGGTTTCAGTAAACAACTGGACAATAGTGCGAAGAGCTGTTGCAGAGGGAACATTCCTATCAGGGAACAGATTGGCATAGCCTACCTTTGACGAGCTTCTTCAACATTTCTGTGGGCCTAAATGTACGAGGAAAGGAATCTACTTTTTCTCCCTCTCTTCAACCGTTAACATCGTGGAACAGTTTCGTACAGTTCGACTCATTAAAGCACAATGACCATTGTGACCATAGAATGGTCACAGTGTTTCCATTGTGCGAGGTATCATATGATAACACCATCAAAAAGATAAAAAATGCTACTTTGATTTCCGTAATTTGGTATTTGTTTGAGATCATGTTATATTTCATAAATGTTGTACTCATTTTTATTTTTGACGATTTTAGCAAACCTATAATGAAACTTCAGGGCAGATTAAAATTGTGTTTCGGGATTGGGATTCCTTCGTGAGACCATTGCCTCTCGCGGGCAAAGTCCTCAGCTTGGAATCCCGGTTCCGACCTACAGTTTTAATCTGCCAGGAAGTTTCATATTAGCGCACACTTCGCTGAAAAAATATATCATGCAAAATAATGTTTCACAATAAATCCAAATCTACGTAAAAAAGAGGGGTTTCTGTTTAAGATTTAAGAGCCACCATCCCCCTCTGCCGTTACATGGGAGAAGTTAACTAGCCGTAAAAACACAGGTGCACACATATTGCGTCAAAAAGATGTTGACTTGTAACGAAAGTGCTAAATCGCCAAATAAAATATATTCCAGTTAACGCTATAGTAATAGAGAGAGAGGTGTAACTGGATTCTGAGATAAATCTACTCGCCCTCTTCACAGAAACAATAGCACAATGCATTTTAAGTGTTTAAAATTAAGTAAGAGAAATATAAGTTGTTTTGAGATTATGACTTTTAAAACTATATATTAATTTAAGAGGCCTTGATTCGTCTCTGGTTGTACGTTGGCACCAAAGAGCTTCTAGTGAAGAATTAGACGTTCATAAGTTTCAGTACAGTTTGGTAGAGGTTTATTCCAGGGATGCACACCTTTGAAGAAAGTAGTGCGAAATTATTGTCGACTTTTTATGAGTCACTTCCTCCGAGAAGGAGTAATTTGATCAACCTACCAACAATAAAAACGGCCAACCTGTGCACACTTCTAATTACGTAGGGGTGCTGTCTTTCGAACATTCGTAAAATGAGTGTTGATCCCGGGTCCCTCATAAGTCTATATTGTAGTACATTGTCATCGAGCTTGTCTTGGGATTATCGATAATTACACCAGGTTACTTATTTTGGCAAGATTTCACTTCTTTACTTTCGCCCAAGGCAGTTATGCAGTATCACATAATACACTTATATAAACACTGTATACCAGTTATCCTTATATATGTGATCAAATAATGCGCAAGCAGCTTTAATGGGAAAATATGTCTTTTTTCTGTATATTTTTTCTTTTCTCTTTTTTACCCTGACGGCCTATCCGCACCCTGGCGGCACCGCCTGGTGCAGTTTAGTGACAGTGACGGAACGCCCCTGCTCGTGACCACTAGAAACAGCCAAATGATGGATTAGATCTGAAGATGGCCATAGATTGTTGCTGAAACGGGTCATTTTAAAATAAATATTGCGATTTTAAACTGTTTAATTAATTTGTGTTGTAATAACAGATGGCTGAACTCCCGCAATGAAGTTTTCTAAAATTAACGACAGTCTAAGTAGTCTAAATAGTCTCAATGATTATAGTTATTTATGAATTCTTCACTGATATGAGTTGAAATTGTATTGGATAATTAATTTAGAACGTTAAAGGCTTCCTCATTTCTAATGACTTCTTTTACATCAGTGGTCGGTTATTGTTATCTTGCGGCCATAGTATGACCGAGCGCCTTAGGCGTCTTGCATTGAAGCGCATGGTTGCCCTCCTTCGGAGATTCGAATCCTCTCTCGGGCATGGGTGTGTGTATTGACATTAGATTAGTTTAAATAGATTGGAAGCCTAGGAACTGATAACCACAGCAGTAAATTCCCATTTTAACTGTTGTCTTAATCGGGATACTAAATTGTCATATGTGTGACAGTCGAATACGACTTGTTATAGAGGTCATCTTTAAACTTTCCTCTATGTTGCGTTGCAGGTGGTGTCCTCCTGTCTGTTTCCTCGTCATAATATGATTACTGCCAAAATTCCGTTTCCTGTTTCCTTATTGCTATTTTTCCTTCCCCCCCTACGCCATGTATTTCCTAAACGTTATCGACGTTTCAATTCAAAACCCAGTATCGCGCCGCTTACTCGCCTAACTTGATGTCATGGAGGCATAGCAAAATGGTGGTCATTTGTATCCTCCTTACTGCCACAGCAGGCTCCACTATTCAGTCCAGTTCGCTTCGGGGCCTTCTGACGTATACTTATATCACTAAAGTAATGGGCAAGCGACCTTTAGAGACACATGTAATACTCACGTCGCGTACACGACGTATGAGCGGAGTATTGGCAGAGCGGCCATGTATGTTGTGGTGATTCCCGTGAAAAAGTTTGCGAAATAATTATGGCCGCACGAGGGGAATTAGCAGCCAAGGCGAAATGGTAGTTGGTGCTAGATGCATAGATGCATGTGATGAGGGCGTAGATTCAGCGAGTGCTCTGGTTCCGGTGCACTCCCCACGGAATTTTTGGGGGTCCTCAGCACACACAGATTGAGGGGGGGGGGGATAATAAAGTTGCATAAAAACAGAAGAAATGTGAAAATTCAAACCTGTCCATTATTAATATTTTGACATGGTGGCCTCGCAAGCGTGACATAGCCGGCAGGATGTTCCAACAGTGCCCCACAGGTCTCTCACTGAAATGGCTTGGAGTCCATTTGGCGGTCATAGACGAGGGGGGCGTAGATGGTGGGGGTCGGCGAACTCAATGTCCCATAGTCTCATATTGTCATAACTTATGCAACATTCCTAGTTCAGTAACTGCCATGATTAGTTGTGCAAGCTCAATTAATTATCTTAATTGCAATGGATCTACGTCTGCATTCTGTTTTGTGTAGTTCTTTCTGCTGATAATTCAAACAAAATATCATGTGCGGTTAGCAGACGAAGCACTCAGAGAGCTAGTAGGGAAGCTTAAAAATGACGTAGATACAGAAATGAATTCAAAAGTTAATTCGGGAGAGACGTTTTGACTATTCGTAGCTCCACTCACGAAGTACAAGCAGGTTTTGTATTGAAAGATGCTGTGAAGTGTGTTGGTTTTGGGCTTTATCAAGGTATAAATTAGCACCATTTCAAAGGGTTTCAGAAATGTCTGCAAATGGAGGATGAGTATATATTTGAACACAACATAGTTCATTTTCTTAATCGCAAAAATGATTTTGAGGTTTTGCCATTTGTAAGGATACATTTATATTTCTAGAAATGAAATGAGTAAGATTGCATTGTCAAAGAGATTAATTTAGTATATACAAATGAATGTTTGTGCGTACGTATTTTATGCACGGCCGTGCCGTTCATCCCATTGTGATGAAGAATTTGCCAACATATTGCTTGCACTTTCGTGATGGTCATGACTGCACGAAAAATAGTTCAGGAGATATGAAGTAATAAACAATGAAATGCCCAGAAAAGTTATGCGTCATGCGACGTCTGCTTCTAAACCACTGTACCGATTTCAACCAAATTTGGTACACATATTCCTTCCATGAAGTAACAATTGACGTAAGGGTAAGAACTGCTTACGACATTTAGTTCAGGTTGAAAATCTGTGGCTTCATGGGACATGCGAATAAAAACATTTTATTTATCCTAAAATCTTCACGACATTTTGGACACTTGACCGTCAAAGAAAAGTAAGGTCACTGTCACGTAAAATTTTGGAATGTGCATGACTGAGGATACTTTTTACATATGGACTTCATCAGAATCCACAGCTGTATTCCGATCATGATGAGATTATTCAGATAACTTACAATTAATTAACGTCACTAAAGAGTTAATTTTCAGATTTTCGGCGAAGTTTAGAATGAAATAAAATTTCTGAAAAGTGTAGGAGCACTCTCTGCAAGTTACGTCACATTCTTAGGGTAATAATCATCAAAGAAACGTTTAAAATGTGTATATAGTTCACACCATGTGAATTAAAAATTTTTTTTACAATTATGTGGAAAGCATACTTCTTTCAGATTTTTAAATGACGGTTTTTGGCTGTCAGCTTTGATGCATACCAAGCGTACCAGATCATTGGGGTGAAAATCACCAGCAGATGGAATTTATGGTTATCAACGTATGGTTTTAATGCGAATTTGAAAATAAATACATAAATCCAATATATAAAAATTAATGTTTGTTCGTTTTTTGGTTCGTATTTTATGGACGGCCATACCGTACATCCGATTGCGATAAAACTTTTTCGACTCATTGCTTGCACTCGCGCGATGGTTATAGGCTTACTAAAATTAACTTTCTATGGCGCATGGCGGAAGGTGCTTTATAATTAGTTAATTCGTTTATTACGCCTTCGCGCTGAAGTGGCTGGGCGAATATGAATGAAATTTGGGACGGAGTTAGAATATACCCTGATTAATACATTTGACGCCTGCTCCGGCCAACGCCACCGTCCTCCAACAAAGTGCCAAAAGCCTGAAGATGGTTCTATAGAACCGAAACCAGTTATCAGAAATAAACGCAACAGATTGCGATCTAGACTGTCTTATTTAAATTATAAAAAATTTTAAGATCGCTGTTCCAAAAAATGCTTTAAACAAAAAAAACATATTCTGCCAACCCCTTCCTTATCACGAACCGCGACTAAACTATGTTACCTCGAAGGGAACAAATGTGATCTTTTGTTACAGCTTTCTTTTAAATTTTCCGTTGTGTCTATTTTACGATATGGACCACATTATCCTACTTTTACAACATTTTTGATAGAAAAATAATTTCTGCTTAACAATGTTCAAGAGTCAGACGCGAATTTTACTCATTTACAAAGGTCCCACTTTGTAGACAATTTGTAACTATGTAGTTCTTTTCCCAGTTTTTCAAGATTACTAGTTGTATCATGTTCTTTTACCTAACGAATGATTCCTAAAAATTGTTTTCAGGCTTTGCGCTTATTCATCATTAACTAACTCAAACAATTTATGATCTATTCACCAATAATCAATGTAAAACAAGGAACTTCGTAACATTAACATTCAATAAATTTCTTAGGCAAGCGTTTTGTGTTACGGGAACCCTAGTTATTTCATGGTGCAAGTGGTTCCTCCTGTGACGGTGATCCCCGAGCAAGACCTTGCGTCCAATAGGTTCAAACACACTGCTTTAGACCATTAGTCCCACAACGACGAGTCAAAGCTGGTCTTACCTTTCAAATTACTTGGTAGGTCAAAGGTATAAAAAAGGCAAAAGAACGCGATTAAACTCCTTTTTGTTTCATTGTGAAGAAGATATAGATCAGTCTTTGTACCTATTGACAACTGAGAAAACAGTGTCACGTAACTACTTTCAGACGGAAGCCGATGTTTACCTTTCTTTGACTGGATCGAAAACCGTATCTCGTACGGCCCTTTAAGTGTACGTACCAGGGGGTTCCGCAGGTAGCCGGACGTGCGCGCCCTCGCGCCCTCTTATGGGAAACGTGCCCCAGAGATCAGGCTGCGGTTTACTGCCACCAGCCCAACAGTGCGCACATCGATTACCCGGATAACATCAAAGGTTCCGAACCAATATCTTCTCGCTCGAAACTTGCGCCAGGCAATTTATATGCAAATAAACTGCCAACTTTTTGCCTCCTCTTTTCGCTGTTCCTCTCTGCGCGAGACAGCTGGCGTTGTCGGCGGAGGCAGGGAAGAAATGGCGATTTCATTTGGATCTCACTGAGGTGCAGGCTTTACGTAGGCTATCTGGATGAACCTCAGTACCGGACAGGAATGAAAATGGCTGTTCACATAAAATGGGAAGCATAATTACAACACGTAATGTCGACATATCTTCCTCGTCCATTTTCAGGCGTAATTGCCGTGAAAAACTAACGAATTCTCCGCAACTTTTCACTTTTCGTACTGTAATTTGCTAAGAGGAATTGCGCCTAGTTAGTGATAGCGATGGAAGCTTCTTGTTATGTTTCCATAATAGTGACAAATCCTTCACGCTGTAGAGTCAAATGCCTGTCGCATAATGTTGCGCTTTTTAACACGAATGATAGTCGGTAGCCGACCGCGGTGGCCGAGGGGATTAAGGCGCTCCAGTCTTCACGGCCACTACGGTCGGGGGTTCGAATCTCCCCTCGGGCATGGATATTTGTGCCGTCCTAGTTCGTAAGTAGTTCATAAGTAGTTTGTAAGTTTAGGGACTGATGACCCCGTAGTTAAGACCCATAGACTATACAAACATTTGAACATTTTTTCTTAATCCCTTCCCAACCATTGCGGCCCTTTCATGCCCATGGACTCTTATAACTTCTGTCTAGTTTTTGTAAATTAGTAACCCCTCTTATATTTTTCACACTCATTCAAGTTTTATTTCTGAAACAGTGTATATGTAGTAAATGGAAGGTTACATTATTAGATCAATAGCTAAAGCTGTACAGGGGTAGCAGATGACGATCATGCTCAAACAGCCGTATTAGTACATATGTAGCCTCCATGGGTTGCAATGCAGGGGCTGATTCTGACATCTATTCTGTCAGACACACAGCGAATGCTGTCTTATGATACATTATTTTACATATTCTAATTAGATTCATGTAGATGTTTTTAAGAGTTGTGAGAAGACGAATGGCACGTGACAGTTATCGTCATATTCTCCACGTGCTCGTCACGAAATTTCAGAGAGCTTGCCGGCCACGGAAGTTGCTGCCCATCTTCAACAGCACGGTAACTATCACATTTAGCTTGTGGGCCGACATTATCCTAATGGAACAAAACATTACCTTCCCGTTGCAAGTATGACAAACGAACGGGGTCTAGCACGGTCAGTGTTCTCTACAGAAAAAAAAAAAAAAAAAAAAAAAAAAAAAAAGCGAGGATTGTAATTATCGCACGCCCGACCTTACACGCTGGGTTAATGCCAGTGTCTTGGACAAATGCTGTCTACGAGACAGCGCACTACTGATCTACGTGACACGTGCGAACGACTGTCACTTCAGTGCAGGTAGAAACAGCTTTCAGTGATTCAGGCCCTTCATTCGGTTGGCGTAAGCATGCTCGTAGTTCCACCTCTGGTAATTGGCTGACACCAGTTCGTGTTGACACTTCGTGTTTATCTGATCTGTGTCGTTGTAGCCGAACAGTATGCTGCTCCGCTGTAACAGTAGACGACTCTGGCGGACGACTGTGCTGCGTGGACGTCCAGAATCTCATCTACGGGTGTGAGAATGTTCACGTTACCATTGGAGCTAATATCGTTGATTAGATTATATTAGAATAATACTCTTCCAAAGATCATAAATAAGACATTTCGCAATGATGTGAAACGTGTCATTTTAATAAATGGTTTCTATACATGACACTCAATATTTTAAGAATTTTTATTTTTATTATCTGATAGCGGGGGACGTCGAAAACCATATCGGTAGAGCTACTATCGCCCAGGTGACAACTGCTGACATCGGATCGAGGTCTATCATTTAGTGTTACGAAAAAAATATCATCTACAAAACCACACTGGTAGATATTACAAACGGAAGCGAGAACTACCACTCAATGTGTTTAACATCTGATGTATCCGAGACGTTGATAAGAGCAAAAAGAAGACCGAAAGTTAAGTAGTATCTAATTGATGACGATGATATGGCCTTCTTTAAGTACACCAGGAGATGTGTTCTGGTGTTGCGAATGATAATGGAAGGATGGCTTACGAAAACCCTTTCACAAGATTTTACGCACTGGAAAAGTAAAATGATGCAAGTTGTTTGATATTCTCGTAAAATAAGAATAAGCTTTTGAGAAAGTCGGATAATATTATAAGATGTACAAGAAGCAGGAGGGAGGAATAAAAATATAAGACCAAGAACGAAGTTCCTAGAGTGGTATCGGATACCTAATTACAACCATGTCGTTGTATGTTCGCTGTCGCCAGTGAACGTGTTGAAGGGAATGAATCGTCCAATAAGTACAGAATACGGTTTGAGAATTACTCGAATAAAAACGAAGGTAATGTGATATTGGTGTTAAATTTAACCTAAATATTAACGACTTCAGTAAAAAGGGATAAGTTGTTTCACCGGAGAAGAAGGCTAAGAATGATAGTGGAATAAATACCAGATTTCAAAACACAATCAAAGCCACATCCGTTAGCACCACAAGGAAGATTTGGTGTGATATGTTGGTTGCTGAGAATGGTCTTTTCGAACGCAAAACTAAACGGTAGAAACCTTGGCCTACAGGAAAACCGGAGAATAAGAGAAGAGAAGATTTTGAAACGTGGTGAAAAGAAAAGGAAAACCGGAGAATAAGAGAAGAGAAGATTTTGAAACGTGGTGAAAAGAAAAGATGTTGCAAACAATGAGTCTGTGATGGATTGAAGTGCGAACCAAAGTAACACAAGGAAAACACTATTTGTAATAAGAAGCAGTGCGATAGCACATAAATGTTAATATATTCATGGCAGGCTACATCGAATCAGTCAGTAGACTGATGACTAAGAGAATATTATTTTGCACTTCACACATTATCTCTATTTTGGTGATGTGCTGTCATTAATAAAGCAATAATTCGGTCTCACACAATCCACGCCAAACGTAAACAGAAGATAACTTTTCTTTTTCTATGTTACCCGAATGCATTTGCTGTTATAGATGAACCATTCAGATATCTATTAATGAAGGAACAGCGTTCATTTTTTATTGTGAGCGGGTTCACTTTCCTCTTCCAGTCTCCAGTCTTCAAAGTCTGAATCCTGACCTTTTTTAAAATCATGAAATCCTTTCTTACGTCACTTTATGATGCAATAAATACAATTATACTATGTGTTCAGTGTGAAAGTTGGTATTCTATAGACAAACAAAAAATTAATTAATTAATTAATTAAATAACAAAAAGAATAACTTCCAGACATATTTTTCTCTCAGAACATTGCATTTTGACTAACTTCCTTACACACATTACGAAGAGACTGAATCACGCCCTCTTGTCATTCCATTGAGTCGGAGTCGGATTTCGTTCGGGGAAATGATGAAGATTGGTGGGTGGGCTGGCGTCTTGGGGGAGGGCAGAGGGAACGAAGGGTATTATATTTAAACTTCTGCCTTCTGGGAAGCTCTCGGTGAAATATGATGCGGGGAGTAAGGGGTACTGGATGGCATTCACAATGTGTTGCCATTATAAATCCTCATTTTTCATAACGCTGGACAAAAAATTCTTCTGTGTCAACCAACGTTATAAGATCATCTCCGATTACATACAGCTTCACATTCAGCGCAGTAATTTAATCTATCTAAAGAAAATAGTGTATGTAGCATATAGTAATGGAAGGAAATACAGTTATGCAAGACGTGATAACTGGCAAATTAGTTAAACTGAAAAATGATCACCGAGCGGGAATGGTTGTGCGGTTCTGGGCACAATGCGATGGACTGCGCGGCCGCTCGCTTCGAATGTTCGAGTCCTCCCTCAGGCATGGGTCTGCGTGGTGTCCTTAGCGTCAGTTAGTTTTAGCAGTGCCAGCCGCGGTGGCTGAGGGGACTGAGGCGCTTCAGTCACGGTCTGCACGGCCACTACGGTCGGGGGTTCGAATCCCCCCTCGGGTATGGATATTTGTGCCGTCCTTAGTTGTAGCTAGTTCAAATGTAGTTTGTAAGTTTAGGGACTGATGACCCCGTAGTTAAGTCCCATAAGCTCTACAGACATTTGAACATTTTTGTTTTTAGTTTTAGCAGTTTGTTAGTCTAAGGTCCGATGAGCATAGTAGCTTGGTTCCTTTGGGTTACAAATATTTGAACATTTGAAGAAGGATCAAAGACAGTCTAAGATATTTTAATCTCAATTTCCGAGAAAATAATATATAGAGACGAGTTAACATACAGAGTGTGAAGATATGTGTTTCGAATCTAAGTGTTACGGAATAATATTTCAAAGATATTGGGCACTTGACATTAAGAAATTTTCACATACTCTTAGCATAGTAGAAGCAAAGGAATAAGGTAGCGTTTCCTGGCCGCGTTGGGGTGACCGAGCGTTCTAAGGCGCCTTGCTGCGAAGCACGCGCTCACCGTCGGAGGTTCGAGTCATCTGGAGTGTGTGGGTGAGTGTGTTGCCCTCAGATTAGTTGTGGGTCCTTTAAGTAGTTTATTTGTCTAGGGACTGATGGCCGTTGCAGTTTGGTCCAACAGGTTTACAAACATTGGAACATTTCTTTAAGAAATTGACATTGCCATCATATCCAATTCTTCTTGAAAAGAATGCCGCTGGTAGGTTATTTGTATATTACACATGTTTTGTTATCAGCATTTATATATTTCTATATTAACATATTTAACATGATCTCTCACGATATGGACTTCTGTCAAATTTCCGGGAACATATTTTCTTGTAAAGTCATACACTATATTACTTCCTTGTATGTAGCGCATGTAGCGAAAAGACCATGAGAACAGAACTGGTACAGAAAGTACCCTCCGGCACACACTGTATGGAAATAGAGGCAATTTGCACACCAAAAATAAATAGAAAATACACTTAAGTAACCTAAAAGTAGACCAGCATATTACACGTATCTAATTTATTCAATATTTACTTTTGAAACACTGATGTGAATTACGCAATTGTCAAAAGAAAAGAGCACGTTCCCCCAAAATAATTTCTGCTTAATGCATTAGAACATATTCGAAAAGCTACGTATAGAGAAACTCAACACATGCGCAGTTTTCTCTTGTTTGCTATATGGTGTACAGCGAAGCAATGTAATGTCTTACAATAGAACTCTGACAGAAAATAATATGATATAAGTTTCCTCCATTCCATGCAAGTGGGTGCTGTAGCAACATGTTTTGAGAATGAGACTGTAAATATAACCATATTTTCGGGTCGAGGGTCTGCTGAACAATTAACTCATCAATTAATACCTCGAACTTCTCGATATTATTTCGTTCCTCTTAAATGTCATACAAATCAGAAATTTGTTGTTTCGCCCTCCTCCCTGCTCCCTGAATTCTCAAATGTTGTTATGAAAGTGAGTCGCAGACTAGACTTGAGGGGAGGGGTGAAGAAAGATAAAATGAATTAGGAAACTACAAAATAATGTAATGTGTTAATTGCCAAAGTCGCTTGGATTTTTTTGCGATGACTAGTTTCAGCAGACTTGCTGTCATGCTTAGATGCTTATCTGTATAAAGTTTAGGCACATAAAGTAATACAGCGGTCTGCACATAATATCAATGGGTTACATAATCTGATAAATCAAATATGAGCTGTACGTGCAGTCTCAGGCTTCTCACCCTGTATATTTGACACCGACAACCGACAAAAACTGAGCCACCACTCCGACAGCATATATTTAATGTATAAATGTTCAAATGATCTTTTCACTCTGCAGACGAATGTGTTCTGATATGAAACTTCCTGGTGGATTAATACTGTATGCCGGAACCGGGATTCGAACCAGGGACCTTTGACTTTCGCGGGAAAACGCTCTATCTACCGAACTATCCCAACACGGTTCACAGTCTGTCCTTACAGCTCTACACTCGGCGGTAATTTGGAAAGTAGGAGGTGAGGTATTCGCGGAAGTAAATCTGTGAGGGGGGACTGTGAATTTTGTATGGATAGCTCAGTCAGTAGAGCACTTACCCACGAAAGACCAGGTCCCGGTTTCGAATCCCGGCTACAGCACACAGTTTTAACTCGCTAGGAAGTTTCAAATGTTCTAATTTTTGAAACTCTAAGAGACTAAACCACTCTGGTCATCTGTTCCTAGACTTACAAACTACTAAAACTAGCTTTAACTTATACAAAGGACAATCCGACACCCATGCCCAAGGGATGACTCGAAACTCCGACGCGAGATGTTACGTGCTTTGTAATGTGACGCTCCAGACATTCCTGTGCAGCCATAAACTAGAGATAAATGTTTTGTTTTAGTTGTCATACTATTTTAAATTTTACGGGGATCTAAAAATCAACGCACGCTCTCGCTAATGTAATGAGACAGATGATTATTTATATCCAGTGTGAGTGGTACGTGTTAAAATATCTAAATATCTTTATCATATTATGCACTCTGTGTACACACGTTCAGATTTATGCATTAACGTATTCTATTATGGCCTCTGGTCGAAATTCGACGAATTTAAAAGTGACTTGGACTATCTTTAACTACACTTACTGGCTGCGCACGCATATGGTTTTTGTTTTTTGCACATCTATGGCAAAGACTCTTTCCAGGTATTTAATTTTCAATAATATCATTCTGTAATTAATATTAAAAATCGTTGTTTAAATTATAAGTGCACAATTATGTCCACATTCCTAGTACTTCGTCTAAGGAAAATTTGTGTCTTGCTTAGCTCTGCGTGTTTTACTCGTATCTGTAACCGTTCTCTTTGTAGGCGTAGCCTAAAACAAATGCAGCACATTCAACATACCATCAAATTTAGCTTTTGTGGTACTAAAATTGTAGCAGCTCTCAAAAATATAATCCGAATTACTCTGATTTTTAAAAGATAGTAATAAGTATGAGTATAATGTTTCGAATAACAAGTGTTCATTGATGGTAGTTAGTTACACTCAAAACTTCAATTTAAATGAGAAACGGAAATACTTAAGACCACTGAGTCCTAATATTAGTGCTGCATAATGTCTGAACGTTTACGATTAAAAAATTAATAAGCTATTTCAGTAGAGCGTCCTTAGTTTCGTACTTAGTTTAACGAAAATTATTGGTTTATTTATCGACATATTTTGGCGGTTACCTACTTTAAAAATTGTATAAACGGTAAATATTGGCATGTCACATACCTGAAGATATACAGTTTGGTACCGAGGGAGGTGGCACAGTGTTAACACACTGGCCTCGCATTCGGGAGGATGGTGGTTCAAATCCACTTCCGGTCATCCAGATTTAATTCTTCCATGATTTCCCTAAATCACTCCAGGTAAATACCGCAATGGTTCCTTTCCAAGGGGACGGCTGATTTCCTTCCTCCATCCTTACCCAAACAACCCGAGCGTAAGCTCCGCCTCTAATGACCACGCTAAGGGACGTTAAACGCAAATCCTCCTTCCTGCTTCAGTTTGGTACCTACCAAGTAGCTAAGAAAATTACGTAAACGCCAGACACAGAAGCAAGGACTAAGCGAAAAGAGCTTTCATAAGGAAATGAGATGTAGGACCTAGACTCAAAGAAGATTCGTTTTTAAAATATTACGGTATCCTAAATCCGATAAAATAAAACTAACGAACGTGAGAGTAGTCACCGATCACGCAAATACATTCATACTCGGTCCCGTTTGTACTTGAAGACAAAAGGTTCCCATTCGTTTCGACTCTTAAAACATTTTTGGACGATACGATTTAGACTCAGCTATTGTGAGCCGTATGAATTACACTGCATTGCAATTTCGTTAGTATGCAATATCATTAATAGAAGCAGTATTTTTACTTTAATGACGTTTTCATACGTGTTTTAGAAAACAAAATTTAATGATGAAGATATATGAAAGTAACATCATTTTCTGCTACTCTATACTGGCCACATGGAGAGCTACCGTCAATTCACCTGGATTTTCTCCTAGAGAGTTTCGTGACTGTTGGACTGTAATAATACGCGAAATATCGAAGCCAGGAAATAATGCTGATGACATGGTGTTAGTGGCGGCAAGCGAGAAAACTGCAAATAATATGCTAAAAGATCTTAATGAGGCTTGTGTTGAATGCGGAATGAGGATCTACACAGCAAAAATAAAGAGTATAGTGACCGGAAAAAGAAGGAAACGCAAATATTAAGGTCGATCAAAGAGCCAAATACCAAGAAAAAATATCTTGGGAGTACGATCACAGAATTTCTGCTATATCATCAGGAAGTAAAATCAGAATTGCTATAGCGAAGGTGGCATTCAACAGAAAAAGAAGGTTATTGTGTGACATATTGGATAAAGGCCTGAGGAAAAGTCGTGGCACAGCGGTGGAGTGGCCGAGCGTTCAAAGACGCCTTGCTGCGGAGCGCGAAGTTGCTCGACGTCGGAGGCTCGGATCCTCCCTGCGACATGGGTGTGTGTGTTGTCCTTAACGTAAGTTAGTTTATGTAGTTGTCCCATAGATTTACAAACATTAGAAGATATGAAAAGGCTTCTAAGTTACTGTATGGTGCCAAATTACAGTGATGATGTATTTTATTAATAGTTTTTCACAGCTTCACTGTTTAAGGTTCGTCCTAAAAACATGATGTTTTCAAATAATATGTTAAATTTAGCAAAGTATATACAAAATTTTAAGTACACTATCCAAGCAAAGAAAGATAGTAATCGAAATACAAATAATAAGTAACATTCATACCTTCATTTACTTTACAACTTTACTATAAACAATATCTTTTGTGACTTGTCCAGCATCTAATATGAATAATTTCTTTGTTGAGGCTACCCCTTAGCAAGTTAATTAAGTTGTCCGTGCGAAAAAGATGGACATGTAGAATCCACTGCACACTGTTGTGTAGACTTCCCTGTGATTTATTAACCGAAATAGAAAATGAAAGTCTCACTGGAAACTGTAGTCTCTTTAGAAGTCTATTAGTTTCACCTGCAACAGTGCGCGCTTCACAGTTCAAAGTTGGTTCTAAGTTGTCAAGAACAGTAAGCTTTGAGGAATTAAGCTGACTGGAATACAGAAGTGCCTTAGTGGTAAATACGTTACTGTATCAGTACGTGGTGCATGATCGCTGTATATATGATGTCATATTTATTGAATTACATGTTGTAAAATTGTATAATTTTGCAGTTATATGATTGTTTGTATAAGTGCTTTATGTCTGTGAAATCCGTTCGGAGTAGTATTAGTTCCAAAGAAGTTATAGATTAAATCCTGATGAGTGATAGGGCGATTATTCATTAGTATTACTGTTTATGTTCTTATATCTCATGAACCACGTGTCATACTGTGACAAAAATTCGATATTACAATCATCTAGATGTGTGTAAAGTATCTGTAAAATTTTCTGCGACTACAATTTGTAGTGTAGAAATTATAAACTGTAATGTCATACCGAATGCCACAGTTTTTCTCCATGAACAGCGGAAAAGTAGTAAGCGACAATCTTGTTTTCCTTTCATTTGTTGTGGTTGTCTGCGAGAAAAAGTTTAATAAAGGCTTGAAATTATGTTTTAAGTTTATTGCAAGTCGCTAAGTACTGTCATTGTCATATAGTGTATTTATAAAATATCGTCGCATTATGTGGCAGTTTCTTGCAACTTCTATTGTTTACATCTACATACATACTCCGCAATCCACTGTAAGGTGCTTGGCGGAGGGTACACTGTATCCCTACTAGGCATTTCCTTTCCTATTCCACTCCCAAATAGAACGAGGAAAAAGAGATTGACTATATGCCTCCGTACGAGTCCTAATTTCTCTTGTCTTTCTGATAACTACGCGAAATATAAGTAGGCGGCAGCAAGATCGTACTACACTCACCTTCAAATTCCGGTCCTCTAAATTTCCTAAACAGAAATTCACGAAGAGAACGTCGTCTCTCCTCCTGTGATCCAAAATTGAGTTGCCTGAGCATTTCCGTGACACTCGCGTATTGGTAGAACCTATCAGTCACAAATCTAGCTGCTCGCCTCTAAACACTTGAGTAATACTCGATACGTGGTCGTATAAGCTTTTTATAGGCGTTCTCCTTTACAGATGAAGTACATCTTCCCAAAATTCTCCCAATAAAACGAAGTCGGCTGTCCGCCTTACTCACAACTGTCCTTACATATTCGTTCCATTTCATATCGCTCTACAATGCTACGCCCAGATACTTCAACGAGGCGACAGCATCAAGCAGCTCACTACTAATGCTTTATTCGAACATGACGTTATATCTCCTGAACCATGCGTGGTATGTGGTTGTATCATCCTCGTTGCCATTTGTTGAGTTCTCGTCCTGCTCTAGTTGTCAGGAAAGGTACGGTGCAGGATGCTTAGCTAGAAAAACTATTCAAATTAGTATTACAAATTTTATTGACTGAAGAATACAATATTCTACTTGTATCTGTTCTTCTCTTCTCCCTTCTCGCGGCGTCGTCCTCTAAACGATGCTAGCTCGCTGTTTCCGGGTGACTGCCTTATTCGTAGTCGGGTCTGACGTGCTCCTCCAGTATGTAGGCCTAGATGTAGCAGCTTGTAGAGGGCACGCGTCTACTTTTACTCCCTCCAAGAGGCGCGGCGCCGGCAAGCGATAGGCTGTCGGTCGACCGCTGCCTTATCAACGATCGTTCTCTTACGTCTGGCGTTACGCCACAGCAATTTGAACACCTAACATTCTAAATGTACTAAGGACCAAAAACAAACTTCTAAGAAATAGCGAAAAATCTGTATTGTTTGTCGTACGAAATTAATATACACAATTTACAGTATTATACCGTTTATTAACATCTAGTTAATACAAACTATAGAGAAAGTCAAGAGAAAATTGCATAGAACTGGCGAGAAGAAGAAAAATAAAAACGTGAAAGCAGAAGGTGTTTTACACATTGCGATATTCAGACTAAATGGGCCGACAGAGATATCAAACTGTAGTGCTTGACGAAACATATCTATAAATAGGGAATGAAACAATGTCAGATAAATATCTTCAGTCTGCAGTATCATTACACAAATCAGCAAAAAACTGAGTATGAAGATGTGGTATAAAGTGTACCCCACCAAGCATGGTTTTTATTTTTTATTTTTTTTTTATTTTTTATTTATTTATTTATTTATTGTTTTTTTCCCAGCAGACAATCGTTGAACACGTGGAAACACTGAAAGTTGTGTGTGAATGAAATCGTCAGTTTTCCCTTTTTTCAGGATGTTTCCACTTTCCCACTGTTCAATTTTACTGACTGTCCTTTTGATGTACACTATTCCAGGTGATGTGATTATAATATGTGCAGCAGAACTGGTGTAGCTTCGTTGGGTTGGTCACTTTATCAGCAGCAGCCCAAAGTCAATAAAGTCATTTTCTTCCATTCTGAGTGTTCTGAATGGGAGAGAAGGGCGTGTTGAAGTAATTACTTCTTGTAAATCATCAGACACGTAATATTTAACTACATTCTTGCACATTTCTATTAAGGCAAAATTTTTATCACAAGATAGGACATTGTGACCTAAAACCAGATACTTATGCACTATACAAATAGACCACAAGCCACTGCGAACATGAACATATATATATATATATATATATATATATATATATATATATATATATATATATATATATATATATATATATATGTGTGTGTGTGTGTGTGTGTGTACAGTTTTTATTTTCCACAGCAATTGTCACTCGAAATCACAAGTTTCTTTTTGTTACCAGTACGATTCAAAACATGGAACAGACATGATTCCTTGCTGTTAGCTCCTCGAGACCCGTCACCCTCATGCCATAAACGCATTATTGCTTCACTGATGTCATGAGCATGAACACAGAAGTTCATTATCGAACCTCTTACATTTGTCCTACGACAAAGTGCTTTTAGTATAACATTCTTGCATTTATGTAGCACCTTTAGCGCGAAAAAAGCCAATTTTGAATAAAAAATGGTACTTAGCACATTTAGAATATTAGGTTTTCAATTGTTATGTCAGGAAAGGAATATGTACCAAATTCATCTTCGGAAGCTTTGTTTAGTTTGGCTGATGAGATGAGAGGCTGGGTGGGTGTTTAGTATTTATGCTGTGTTGCAGTCTGGTGCCGGGACGCGTGCCTGAACGGCGGTCAGTGCGTGGGTCCGGACCAGTGCGAGTGCCCGCACAACAGCAGCGGCGCGACGTGCGCCACGCCCGTCTGCGACCCGCCGTGCGAGAACGGCGCCACCTGCCAGCCCGGAAACACCTGCCTCTGCGACGCCGTCTTCACCGGCACCCGCTGCGAGAAGAGGTCAGTTGTCTGCTAGTCACTGGGCGCGCATCAAACGTTGGGCCAGTTTGGGTTTCCAACTACACACACTCAACAAAGTACACTGTTTATCCCTTTCAGACCTAGCGTCCAAGATATTGGACAAGGTCTCATGTATTCGATAACACTATACGATTGCGTTTTACTTTGAGCCCAATTGTCCTGTTTAGTCGTTTTTGCCAGCCACTGTGCGCGCATCAAACATTGGGCCAGTTCGGCATTTCAACTACACACGCTGAACAAAATACACTGTTTGTCCCTCTCAGACCTAGCGTCCAAGATATTGGACAATGATGTCTCATGTATTTGATAACATTATACGAATGCCCAATTGTCCTGTTTAGTCCTTATTGCCAGCCACTGTGCGCGCACCAAACATTGGGCCAGTTCGGCATTCCAACTACACACACTGAACAAAATACACTGTTTGTCCCTTTCAGACCTTGCGTCCAAGATATTGGACAATGATGTCTCATGTATTTGATAACATTATACGAATGCCCAATTGGCCTGTTTCGTGCTTATTGCCAGCCACTGTGCACGCAACAAACATTGGGCCAGTTCGGCGTTCCAACTACACACATTGAACAAAATACTGTTTATTCCTTTCAGACCTAGCATCCAATATATTAGACATAACTTCTCATTTATTTTATTACACTATACGATTGCGTTTTACTTTGAGCTTAATTGGCCTGTTTCGTGCTTATTGATACCATCTGTCACCAGAATCGTCAGATATAATGGAAAACAGTGAAGATGGTGAAGCCATTTAACAGTGCTCTAGGACGATATCAGTTGTTTAAATAATGATGATTTTAACATAGCTTGTCGACTGCAGCAACTGCAGGTTTACAAATATTTGACAAAGTTTAGCCCAACCAGTTGCAAAATTTGATTAAATATCTTGATCTAGATATTACCATCTAATGGTGCCTTCATCAGAAGAATAAAAATTAAAACCTAAAAATAATCATTGAGTTAAATTAGTATACATTACTTTAGAAAAAAGTGCTTTCCATATGTTGCGTTGTGCAAAATCATAGAAATTCATATGTACTTACATAAGATGTGCAATTACGAGTAGTGTGCTCAAGTCCAAACTAATAAAATTATACAACATGCTAGCAAAAGGCTAGCAAGTCAAAAATAAAATAAAGGCAGCTCGCCTGTGTTAGGCTTACAGTGCTGCGTAACAGCCGACCGAACGCCATCAAACTGAAGATAGGTGCGTACAGGTGGTGGTTGCGCCGCATATGGCGCCCTTTCTTAGAATTTATACGCAATAGGCGTTAGTACAGAGAGGCAGCTGCCGGTAACATTACATTATGTGAATGAATAAATGATACAGAATGTTTTAACAAATCAGCTGATATACGAAATTTGACACAAAGTGTTCAATTTAGACCACAGTTTCCAAGAGAAACGAAACTGAATTTACATAAAAATTTTCAGTATGGTTAGTCTTAATCAACAGGCCTCATCATAAATATAGAAACATTACTTGTAACATTGGCTACATTGCAGTTATACTTCTTACTGTGAAGACGTCGTTTTTTTTAGATATGGGACCGAGAAAAGGGATCGAAAAATACTTCTTGTCTTTTGGATTGGAGAAGGAAGAAGCGAGAGTTGTAACTCTTTTGTTGATTTTTGAGTGATAGATATTATCTACTAGAGTTGGTTCATATCCATTTTTCATAGCAGTGGTTTTGATTAGTCTAATCTCGAACTCAAGACTTTGCGCTGAACTTTGTCAAATAGTTTAAATTACTTTATGTGTTCATTTATTAATTTTATTCAAATTCCGCTCTGAGATACAAGGTCCATAATATAGATGCTGTGACATGTGATTTAATATTCTTATCTGACTTCCATACCCAATGTTCAATTTATTGAAGAAGTATTTTTTTTTCAAACTAAGTATTAAAAATATTTATTTTGTTATGAGACCCTGGTTTCGGAAACCAAGCTTGCTCTTATACCACCAACCATATTTAATAAGTATCTCAGACAACACAAGGGTAACACGGACAACTGATTTGACAAGTAAGGTACAATGAAATCCTTTTTATTAAAGCAATAAAATAAGACAGTTCCTTCTAAAGGGACAACAGTTATTTAAATTAAAAAAAAAAAAAAAAAAAAGAATCACACAAATTTTACAAGTTCCCTAAATTCATTGAAAACAACGCCTGGGAATTCTTAACTATTTGCTTATGAAAAGGAGTTTGGCTTTTAAGAAATTTGAAGAAAAATTGACTATCATAATGCAACCTACAAGGTTAAGAAATTAAACAATATAATAGAAATTCACAAGAAACCCCCAATAATTCAATGCCTATAGGCTTTAACTAAACTTCTTAATAACAGTAGGGGAATTTAAGAACAAATATTAAGAACAACAGTTAAAATTAAAAGGTCTCAAAATTCCCCAACACTTAAACCACAAGTCGGTAAGAATGTTTAAGGATCCAACAATCAGTCTGAGCGGATGACAATGTAATACATTTTCAACAAATATAAACAACAGTCATTAAATAATATGACACAATTTGTTTACGTTGGCTAAATTCTATTAAAACAACCCCTGGGAATGCTTAACAATTTCCTTATGAAAAGGGGTTTGGCTTTTAAACATCATTAAGAATAATTTACTGACATTGTTCAACCACATGGTTAAAAATTTAAAGAAATGTAATAAAAAATTACAAGGAACCCCAGCTGATACAATTCCTGTAGGCTTAACTAAACTTCTTAACAAGGGCAGGGAAATTTGACGACAACTATGAAGAACAACAGTTATTAAAATATCCTCAAATTTCACAATGCTTTAAAACAACTCGGTAACAATATCTGAGAGTCCGACATTCAGCATGATGGGACTGCAATTTAATACATGTATGCAAGTCAGTGCCTCACTGCCTCGGCAAACACACAATACACTTCAGTCGGTGAAAGAAAGATCGCAGGGTCTGAGGAAAACCACCCTTTCGTGGTAAAATTGATAAAATAAAGCACTAAGTAAAAACCAGGCCTTGGAAGCTAAAACAGTTAACATATCACCGGGACTTTCTGTGCCGGCCGCGGTGGCCGAGGAGACTGAGGCGCTCCAGTCACGATCTCACGGCCACTACGGTCGGGGGTTCGAATGCCCCCTCGGGCATGGATATTTGTGCTGTCCTAGTTCGTAAGTAGTTCATAAGTAGTTTGTAAGTTTAGGGACTGATAACCCCGTAGTTAAGTCCCATAAGCTTAACAAACATTTGAACAACATTTGGACTTTCTGTATGTTATGAGTACATTTTCACAACACAATGTAAATACATTGAAGGGAGGGCACTTCCACGGCTGACTGGTAAAGGGGAGGGGGAAGGGAGAATATGGTTTTTCCCCTTTACTTTCCTTGACAAGGTGGTGCAAGAACTATCAGGTAACGGAACCATATATATATTATGGGCAGGAACAACGACAGGGAAAGGAAATGAGCAACCCACAAGAAACATCAACTAAAATATAAGAACAGCAAAATTGAAACTCTTCACCGACATGGACATCGACGAGAGGGAAAACGGCCAAACCCTGATTTCCAACTACGCTCGGTTTTTTTTCTGTTTGTGAAGGTGTTTTAGGTCCTTCTATTTTGGTTTCAATAGTTCATTTTCGTGGTAATGATTTTTTAAACTTTTTCTGTTTGCGTTCATGTTAAGGTAAGGTAATTTGATACACATTTTACAGGAAACACCGAGGCAGAATTATGATATGTGGTGTGGAGGGAGACGTGCCTTAAGATAGTCAGTGTAGTCACTTTTGGTGCAACACTATGTTGGCTGAGTGGTCTATGTTAATCCTTGAAAGGATATGTTAAGGTAATATTCACTTATAAAATTACATTCAGTAGCAGTTAATATCAAATACAGAATTAAGTTTGAAAATCCTTAAAAAATTAAATTAAAAATTAAATTAAATAATATAAAAGAAAAGACAAAAATAATAATAAAAAAACACGCCTACCTAGTACGTAGGAGGACCAAGGTTGGACTGCCGGCCACACCACAAATTTTAATTCCATGCCCCTCCTTATGTTTAAGAAATCCGACCGTTAAGGGATTCTTTTGGATGTGCCTTTTTCCCTCGCGGTATTAGAGAATGGTACGGATCACAAATAGTGTTAAAGCGATTGTATGAACCGTTTGCCAGGTTTTTTGTCGTGAATTACGGAGTTGCTACACAGACTGCTGGAGGCTGGCGAGTGCAGAGCTTGGTCGGCCGCTCTTGCAGGAAGTGCGAATTCCGGCCGCTGCAGGAGCCGTATCCATTCGCGTTCTTTGCTATGGAGCTATTCCAATATAGGAGAGCGCTGGCAATTTGATACACATTTTACAGGAAACATTGAGGCAGATAGGAGGAAAAAAGTTAGAACAAGTAGACGGTTTCAAGTACCTGGGATGTATTTTCTCACAGGATGGCAACATAGCGAAAGAACCGGAATCGAGTTGCAGCGAAGCTAATGCATTGAGTGCTCAGCTACGATCTGCTCTCTTCTGAAAGAAGGAAGTCAGTACCAAGACGAAGTTAGCAGTGCAGCGCTCTACCTTTCGACTAACTTTGTTGTATGGGAGTGAAAGTTGGGTGGATATAGGTTTTTACCTTATTCATAAGGTAGAGGTTACAGATATGAAAGTAGGTACTAATAGATGGTAGCAATGGCAGGATGGTGTCCATAATGAGAAAATCGAAGAAAAATTGTGAATGAACACCATAGATCAAGCAGTTAGAGCGAACAGACTGAGGTGGTGGGGCCATGTTACACGCATGGAAGAAGCGAGGTTACCTAAGAGACTCATCAGCTCGGCAGCGGAGGGTAAGAGAACAAGAAGAAGGTACTTAGATTCGGTGCAGAATGATTTTGAAGTAAAAGGCATAACATCAGACGAGGCATCAAAGCTAGCATTGAATAGGGGATCATGGAGGAATTTTATTAGAGGTACTTTGTTCCAGACTGGACGCTGAAAGGCATAAAAAGTCTCTGATGATGATGATCGATGGCTACAAAAAAAAAAAAAAAAAAAAAAAATAGTGTTATGAAAATCCTAATGCTGAGGTTAAGTTATTTAAAAATTGAACTGCAAAATATGAGTAAATCAACATGTTGTTTCTTTGATTGTTTTTGTGATTGTGTATGTGTGAGTATATCATTATGCCTTACTTGTGCACTTGTATCCTAAGATGTCATAATTGATGTATCACTATATACAGTAGAATGTATAAGAAATAGCCTAAATTAATTTTTGTTTAAAAAACAACAAGAACAACAATAACAAAAGAGAAGAAAACGTAGTAATTAGAAGGTCCCAGGTTCGAACGCCGGCCACAGCACAGATTTTAATTCATTGACTCACCTTAAGTTTAATAAATCCGATCGTTAACAGAATCTTTCGGATGTGCCTTTTTCCCACTCGCTGTTAGAGAATGGTACGGATCAGAACCTTTGCCAGTCACTTCATGGTGAATTACGGAGTTGCTATAGAGACTGCTGGAGGCTGTCGAGTGCAGAGCGCGGTGGGCCGCTGTTGCAGGAAGTGCGAGTTCCGGCCGCTGCAGGAGCCGTACACGCGCGGCTTCCGCCGGCTGGTGGCGGCCGCCGCCCCCGCAGACGCCGCCTCCGCCCCCGGCGCCGCCTGCGACGCGTCGCGCCACGGCGCAGACTGCCAGCAGCCGCCGCCGGCGCAGCCGCGCTACCAGACGCTCTACAAGACCTTCTACCGCACCGTCTACCGCTGCGCCGACGAGGCGCGCCAGTAGTCGGCCACCCCCTCCCCTGCCTCACGGCTCCCGTGAGAGCGCTCCCCGTGCGCCGAACGGCACCCACAACTTCCGGCTCCAGTCTGGGACGACGCATTGCCGAAGAATGCATTACTGTCTCCGCCACCACTTGTCGGAGTATCACCAGTCGGTTTACGTCAAAAAGCAGCCCATATATAGATGGTGGCTCCTACATTTTGCTTAAATCGAGTATCGCTCCTGACACAAAGTCCACATTTTTGACTGTACCTGGAATGGGTCCAAAGGAAATTGTTGAAGGTTACCTAATCTCTGATGATGACGTAACTGCGATAAGAAACATATGATCACAGTCTGTAGGCCTACTTAACAGTAACAAATATGACAAATACCACAGAAGAGACAAAACACTTGCATGGGTAACCTTTCTAACATATAAATAAAGTATTCCAAAGTGGTTTTATGTGTGACACTCGTATCTTACAACATAAATAAGATATTGTTATCATTTTCTTTTCATTTTATTCATAAATTTGCAAAAATTATGCCATTTTATTACATACATGTTCAGATATTTGTACAGCTTATAGGTCCCAATGCGGTGTCATCAATCCCTATATATAGAGTGGCTTTTGGCTTTTCATTTCTGAAGTATATATATATATAGTTAATGACGACCGGTTTCGGAGGACTGTGTCATCATCATCTTGCCACATACATTTTGTAAGCTGATCATCTTATTTAAAATGTGCATATTACATAATAACTGCAACAAAGCACTTAGTCATCGTATAAAAATACTGAGTTAGTCTATGTTCTAGGAGGCGATCCAGTTATGATTTTGTAGAAAGATATAAAAAAGCCAAGATCGCTGATCATCAATTTTTATTTAAGACCACCGGTTTCGCTGAACTATGTCAGCATCATCTGGTCAAATAAAATCATTTTACAAGGCCATAATCTTGTAATGTCAGTCAGTTGTTATATAACATAATTTACAGTGCATAGGTGCACTTTGTCATTATAATAAAACATAATTATCACAGTGAGTGACAATAGCAATCGTCATTCACTGTCATAATTATGTTTTATTATAATGACATACTGCACCTATGCACTGTAAATTATGTTATTATGTTATATAACAACTGATTGACATTACTGTCATAGTTCAGCGAAACCGGTCGTCTTAAATAAAAATTGATGATCAGCGATCTTGGACTTTTTATATATTTCTACAAAATATAAAAATACATACGTTACAACAAGACAGTTAACAAGATACTCAGACCAGATTATGGTGGCACAATCCTCCGACACCGGTCGTCATTATATAAACTATTAATTCTCGATCACAGATTTCATTTTCGAAGAATATAAAACTATCAGATCGCCTCCTAAACCGAAAATGTCAGGTAATATTTGTAAATTAACAGAAACGAAAATTTATCCCTGAAGCAATACACGTATTCCGATCCCTTGTTAGGTCTACTACTGGTTGCGCACCATTAAAATTGCATCTTAAAGTGAGTAGCTATTTCATAGGGCAATAAAGAAGCTATGCAGGAACAACATTGTAGTTGTAAGGCCTTTCTAAGTAAAGAAATAAGTCAGATAATAAACTAATTAGTGTGGATTGGAAACGTCAGGCACCAAATTCATAAAGTCGATAGGGTCCCAGATAAAAACGCTGTAAGTGGAGCAAGAGCCATGATAGCTCCTTTTACAGTAGAATTATATCGCTAACGCTTCTCATTTTATTCATTGATTAGAAAATATTTTGGTGTATGATGACCAGCGTCAATGACTTCATTATGAAACGTATTTTTTGACATAGGAAGAGGTTATAGCTAGAACTTTAAGGCTGTATAAATTCATCATGACATTGTGAAATAATACCTAAACACCCAAATATGTAATTATAATGGTGCGAAACCATCTGTGAACTTAATAAACGACCAATATAATCTAAAAGAGTTAAAATTATACTTACTTGCTACGAAATATAATTTAAAACGTTTAAGACAGTTTTCACGTCATTTTTGAAAATTTATTATTTATGTTTTGGATGTCCAAATCACAAAGTAAACTGTACCTTTAATTTTTAATTTCTTTTAGTTACATGTTGACCTGTATCAAAACAGTCTACAGACTGAAGACGACATAAGAACAACAATAACATGTTGATATATCTATAATGTCACTCATATTTTTAGGTGTGTTAAAGTTGTTGATACTTGATGTGTACCAATTCCTCAAATAAAAGTAGTCTCGGTTGCAGTTAAGACTACTTTCATTCATATAATATTCACGGCTGGTTGCTGAACCAGACGACTACATTGAAATGGAAGCATTATTATTTTGAGATAGTTGGCGGTAATTAGTTTTATATTAAATTATCACATTTTGAGAAAAAGGTTGTAATTAATTAAGTTACAAACATAAGTGCAAGTACTTGGTAATTTGAAAATAGTTATTAATAGTAGGTGTACAAAAAGGTTACGCTATATGTGGAGTATTTTCAGAGTGGACGTTGGAGCAAAAATGTACAGAATTAAATATTCTCTTTCGGTGCAATTATGTGCCCCTCTTCACAAACAGTTTGCAAAGTTCATAAATACAATTACCTTTCTTAAACATTTGCTCCTTTTTCTTCAGTAAAGGTAAAATAAAGTGTCTTTGTGGGTTCCGAATTAGAGCCCTCGTAAAGGACTCACACTTCGATCTGATTATGGTTGTTTTTGACGAGTGTAACCCGTAACTTTCATGAAAGGTAAAAAGACAACAGCTACGAGGAAGAGGTTAATCAATCAAAAATTCACTCAGAGATTTATGGTGCAAAATGTCTTTCAAAATGCATTATCTAGATTCGAAAAGTCACTATTTTCTAGAGAGCTGTAGTGATGTATCTGACGAATAAAGTGAAAAGTTCCCTCGAGATGTTCTGAAAAAAAAATTGATGAATGCTTCCTCAGTAATTATACCTTAAATTTCTAATAGTGATATGTATTTGTTTTGCCAATATAAACGCACAGCATAGAAATGGAAACAGAAATAGATCGAAATTCCATATAATTTAATAATTATACATATTATGTTCGTTTTCCAGGCAATGTTCAACTGTGAAATTGTGAAGCTTCGTTTATTAATTGAAGATTGTTTGCAACAGTGCGAATTGTGAGACCGATACATTATCATCAACAGTAATAGTTACACATCGAGAACTTGGCGTATTTAATAGGGTACAACATACCTCTTATCTCGAGGCCGGGCCGGAACCTATTACCCCATGTCTCTGCTGTTTGTTGCCCCGCTGTATGTCAGGAATATAGCCGATTTGATCTCCTTTGCCCATTCACAAGGCGTCTCCCAACCCGTGGCCCTTGTAAACGTTTGCGTTGTCTTCCAATATCCATCCGATATGCCCTTACTTCTTAAATACTGCAATTCAGATTGTACATGGGCGTCGACAAAAATAATCTAACTTTGGCTCAGAAAGATGTGAAGTATGCTGCCACGAGAGTCTTACCAAGTAGCATAAAAAGTCTGACAGATAGCCAATTAGTATTTAAAAAGAAATTAAAGGAATTTCTGAATGACAACTCCTTCTACAATGTAAATGAATTTTTAGGTAAAACTTAAAAAATGTAATAAAAAATCATTAAAATATTGATTGTCAAGTGTAGACAACATTTACTTATCTGACACGTTCCACATCACTACGAAATGTCGTATAAATGATCTATGGAACAATTACTAATCTACTTAAAGCTTCCGGGCTGAGATGCCGTGGTCCATACATGAAACTTTCCCCTGACGTTTCGCCCTCGTCTACGGAAGGCATCCTCGGAGGTAAAGCGGCGTACTGCTTTACCTCCGAGGATGCCTTCCGCAGACGAGGGTGAAACGTCAGGGGAAAGTTTTATGTATGGACCACGGAATCTCAGTCCGAAAGCTTTAAGTAATGACGACACCTGCCGTGAAAGCCTTCATTCTATGATCAATTACTAATCTAATTATTGGTCTGGTGGATAAAGTCTTCAGTGCGGCTTTCTGGTCAACAGGGAATTGAAAACAATAGGCATTCTAGTACCGATCATTGTGGATTTGTTCCCTGCACAGTGAATGAACTCCTGACTTATGCTCAGTTAAAATATCAAAGAAACATAGCATGGCAGCCGCGATGGAATGGCCGAGCGCTGTAAGCCGCTCAGCTGTGGAGCGTGCGGTTGCTCGCCGTTGGAGGTTCCAGTCCTTCCTAGGGCATGTTTGTATGTGTTGCCCAAGGGAGCCTACGGACTAATAGGCAAAGAACCACAAATTTACGAAAGTTTGATTTTGATAGCATGGCATCTTTCTCTCTCTAGTAGGTAAATTCAATACTCCGATGGATACCATCTATGTGATCGATGTATGTTTGCAGTGTATGTGAGAAAATTTCACGGATTTTTAATCAAGATATAGTGGGAGTAAAACGGACGCAACTTTGCAGAGTTCCGAGCTATGATAAAATTAGTTTCTTATACGGACAAGGTCGATCACACGACTAAGCCACCGATTTCACATAAACAGATCGCGTGGACTTTGATCGGGTCTATTGGACACAAGCGTCAACGTGTGAGGTTGACATATAGCCCATTGTTGTGCACTGTCTGAAAAAAATTAAAAAATTTCCATGCATAGTTAAACTGTTCCGGACCAGAATTCGGACACAAGACCTTTGCCTCTTACTGTAGTGACTGATTTACAAATTTTCTTCATAGTCGTGAGGTGCGTGGAAGGTGTTCATTCGATGTAGTGCTTGCGCTTACAAGGCAAAGGTTCCGTGTTTAAATCCGGGTCCGGCACAAAGTTTGAATCTGCCAGGAAATTTCGTATCAGTGCACTCTCCGCTGCAGAATGAAAATATTTTTCGTATCTTAAGCAGTGACTAAATCAAGTCTTCACTTCTTCCAAGAGTGCTAGTCCTGTAAGATTTTCACGAGAACTTCCTTGAAGTTTTGACGGTAGGTGGCAAGTGCTGGTGGAACTTAAGTAAGGGCGGACCCTGATGTGTGCCAAGGCTACTTATTCAGTATTGCACTTATCTGCGAATAGTAAAAGTTCTGGTTTAGAATGCCTGTCCGGCACTAAACATTTTAATCTTACAGGAAGTTTCATATCAACAAACACTCCTCTGCGGATTGAAAATATTATTCTGCAGTCATAAAACAGAATCTGAAACGACCAGATCATAGGCCCTAGTGACAAGGTACTGGGATTAGGTTACGCGCCCGAGATCAGTTGAAACAACAGAAATTTCAGTAGAGAATATGGTTACACTTTTTCGACGTGAGAGATGACTTTGGATATCGAAATAAAGACGGATACGTGACACTTGTATCGAGATGGGAGCGGAAGTTTCAACGTGGCGCCGGTCCCTCGCTCCGGATGACGACACATCTCGCAGTGGCCGTAGTTGTTGTGAGCTATTCTTTCCTAGTTCCTGGCGCTCCACCGACAGGCTATAAAATCTGACATTTTGGCTTTATCGGCAAAAAACGATGTTACGCAGACGGGCGGTCAGGCGTTAACTTCTGGAGCCTGGTGACAGAGAAAAAAGAAACAAAAAGAAGAAGCTGAGGCTGGAGTGCTTTATGTGAATATCTAAGAGACAAGAAATCCATTCTATGTGCATAGACTATAGCTAAATTCAGAATATCTAGGATACGGAAATGTGGCATATGTTATTGTGTAAAAGATAACAAAACCCAATAAACATATTAAGATGTCAATAATATTTTCAAAGTAGCTGAAACATATTCAGATGATTACCATCAAATACATTTTGGAAATTTCTAAAACACTTTTATCTGACTCCCAGTATAACCTAAACTATTTGAATAATATGTTGACTAAATATTACTGCCAACAGCTTTAAATTATTTCTGGGAGCTCTTTGTCAAACTCGTTTTCATTTTTACTTGGGGCCCAGGAAATAATTTGACCGCAGAACCGCTTCCAAATCATCAAGCTAACCTTAAACCAGGTATAAGTTTCACAGAATCGAACTAAATGATATTAATTACGCATTTCAATGAACATCTATAAATTTCGACTACGTCTGTAATCAATACTAGTCAGCTGTAAAACAACTTGTTATAAATCACGTAGCTACTTTACAGTACGAACACTTACTTATTTTCGGTCATATGTTCGCATTACTATAAGACGACTTATTATTCACGTATATCTGTGTCCATCTCAAACACTATACGCACAAAAATGGTCATGATTTCATGAGAGTCGTCAGCGAAATTAAAAGCACCTGGTAAACAGTGAGGGACGTTTTGTTCTCTTTCATATACCTCCTAAACACATTTATGGAATTTACTACATTTTTACAAGACTGATCCAAAATATTTTTTGAAACACAGCATATCTCCAGAACAATAGAGACGATGCCTCAATAACATATCATAATAGATACAAACGATTATTAAACTCTTTCACTCACAAACAAGTCCTGTCCATGTTTTAGCAGTACCAAATAAATAAATCTATTTTATCCCATTGCCATGATTCACAGGAAAATTTTAACAACAGCAGAACATCGACGTAACTTTTCATAGTACACAATAACTGTCAATTTAAGGCTAACACGAGGTGGTGAAAATTTCTTTTCATATCCTCGACACTTGGGACATAGTTCACTAACAAAAGAGTGTAGATATTTATCAATTGTGATACAACTAAGGAACATAATTTTAAATATAGAATTTTATCTTTAGAGACATAGTGTTTCATGTGTGTCTCAGGAGAGTAGCTCTACTTTTAATTATCCATACACTAGACTTCAGATTACTACCAAACATCATCTTACCATAGCAATTTTTTATAGTATAAAGTATTTTATGCTGTTTTATACTGGCCATACTAGGCTTTTAGCATTTCATATCATTTAAGAACTCTCAATCTCCCGTCAGTATTATTATTACAATATTATAGTAAAATAAGGAATGTATTAAGACCTCATACTCCTGGAAAATATTTCGTGGAAGAAAATATAAAAATGTGTTACACAATTATGTAAAAATAATGGAAAACAAAAGAGCACCAACAAAATTCAATTATTAAATGTATTTGTACAATAATTGTGAAAATATGAATATGACAAAATATATGTGAAATTTGTGTCATTCCCTGTCATATATGTTGAAACTATGCATGTATTACCTATTTTCTGTGGAATAAAGTATTCTATAATCGTGTATGTTGTACAGAAATTTTTACTCTTTCCAGTAAAATAATTAATGAAAGCTTTTTAAGTTTGAGATGATAACGATAGCAACAATGAGACTTTTGATATAAATTGTAGAATATTGTAGTGTGCAGGGAGACGTGAATTTCAATAACGTATTAAATCATATCAATGAGACGATATCCTTGCAGGAGTGATCAACATATCACGCTAAGATACAAACATTCTCATCAAATATATCATAAACTAGAGAAACACGAAACTGAAATTCATTTGAAGATTATTCGACCATACAAGCAACTTCTAAAAACTTAAGAAATAATTTCAGCAACATATATCGAAAGAAACACTATTTATAAGCTTGCACCATGATCTGTTCAGGGTTTAAATAATTAATATTCTAACGTTTTATACTAATGTCAATGATAAGTGTTCCATTTAGAAGATATTTGTCGATGACGAAATCTTCATAACTATTAGGCCTACCTATAGACTACCTATTTAACACTGGGAGATAGACATAATATTCTTGAAACAGACAGTCACTACCGTCCCTACCATAGGGGCACAAGAGGCACAGGCGCAGGGCCCCCAGCCTGATGGGGGCTCCGAGAAACTCATTCCTTTCTCCTAGGCAATGACTTTTTTAAGGAAATTTTTGTCGCAGTTATTATAAAGACCCAGAAATTGTCATGAAACGTGTCATTTATGGTATGGAAAATGACTAGGTTTGCTGTCTGCATGCAAAATCGTAGTTATTATTGCGGGCCTTGGCTACAGAACACACGGTGTAGTAAACCTTGTGGCAGTCTGTTTCAGATATAACTTGGCGGAACATTGTATCCAATAGCGGCCTTCACAAACGCCACGCGGGTGTACTTTGACCTGCCAAGCAGTGGGTAGGCATGCACTTACGACACGAGACGTCAGCGCAGACATCCCCAGTAGCGGCGGCATCAAAGTTGCCCACAACAATACAGCAATGCTCCGTTCTCAGCAGCAGCATCTGGCACCTAGCCGTGGGAATGCATGAGCGCCGCAGAGTGTAATGGAGGGGAAGTCCAGCAATCACACAGTGCTCTACACTCGAGACGGGCAAACCCATTCATTTTTGGAACCTAGTTTACCGATGATCTTTTCTTTTTTGGAACCGTTCCTTTCGACTCGTTCACCGTTCCTCTTTTTTATCCAGTTGTCAATGTCTACAGTTTTCATAATAGCCGGAATTGCAAACAAGTAGCATTGACTCTGTACTCACCAACCCCGTTTTACACATTTTACAAAAGTCAATTTGCGACAATCAATGGAGCACCGGTATAAATCGTTGTTCCTTCCATAACAATAAGCACGCTACTTAACCGTGGTCAAAAAAAAAAAAAAAAAAAAAAAAAAAAAAAAAAAAATCTGCAGCTCGATACAGAGTTGGAATTGCTACATTCGACCAAAATCGTAACGACCGCGCGGCCACCCTGGAGTTGCAACGGGAACGACCACCCGACCGGAACCGACGAAGTGATCGTTCCTTGTAACCAGTTCCTCGGTTCTTCCGTTCACTCTTGTGAACCGTTCCTTTGGACCTGTTTGTTCGTAAACGTCCCATCGCTACGGTGTACAGAGCAGTGGCATTTGATCGTAGAGCCAGCTATTGGAACTAAGAGTCTTTTTGTAATGGGTACACACAAAATTTTATAGTATAGTAGTTACCAATATTCAAACACGCGAAAATGAACAGTTCATAAAAAAAGAAAGATGGTTCTTTCCATGCAAAGTAATTGCTGAAGTGCAAAAGAAATCCTAGTAAGCAACACAAAGGGCCTCATAATCTGAAACTCTACCGTAACTATTATCTTTGCCAATGAAACACACATAAGATCCAATGCTTTGAAAACCGGGCCAAAAGGGTGAGAAAGGAAGGATTTCAGATGTGGAATAATGCCGACAGACTTGTTTTCGACAAAAGCATGCAGCTAACAAACCTATTTCGAGTACAGTACTGCAAGTTTCATTTCAGCATTAATCTCACTTGTACGTTTTTTTAGCATCCCCTACAAAAACGTATAAACGAGGTTTCACTGCATGTCATTGTGATTTCCTGGCCACGTTAAAAATTATGAGCATTTAGCCAAAATGGCATTTCATCTTTCCCTTACGTATTATTACTGTTTTTCACACCGAACGTCAACAACATTGTCTCTCGGCAAGTTTTGCGTCAGTTTCTGTTTTAGGCACCTATATATATATATATATATATATATATATATATATATATATATAATGGACTCGTCAGGCGCTTAGGACGACAACGCGCAACGGCCTCCCCTATGAAGACACCAATGGACTCGCCCGGTGCTTAGCACAACACTGCGCATCGGTCAATGCATCCAGTCCTGGTGAATTCGGCGTTGTTGGAGTTTCTACCTTACGAAGCGATAGTTGGTTATCAGGGTGCTTCGAAGTGCCGTTTGATTTTACGTGATTTACTCGATTCAGTCTGTTTACTTGGTAGTAGTGTCTTTCAACAATGTCAAAAAGAACATTCTTAAATGGTTCAGAAAAAACTTCCAATTCAAAAAGAAACCATCAGCAGACTATCTAAACTTACTTCATTTTATCACTGTTGAAGAAACTAATAGGCAGTGTGATTCATCTACCTCATCATCTCAAGATATCTCTAAATCTCAAAGCTTAGAAACGGTGCCCATATTTAACATAGAGGATAACATTTGTGTTTCGAGTTCATCAATCCGAGTTATGAAGACAGCTACACACACTCATCACAACATGCTTCTTCCATCTCAAGCCACTTGGATTCACCAGACAGAAGACTGTTATAAAACATATCTCACGACCCTGGTAAGTACTGTGATGAAATTTTAACGGAAGAAGACCGTAATATTTGGATTCACAAAAATAGCGATTTCTCAGAAACCACTACACATTTTGCTGATGTAAGTGAACAAAAGCCGGCCGCGGTGGCCGAGCTGTCTGCAGCGCGCCAGTCATAGTCTGCACGGCGACTACGGTCGGGGGTTCGAATCCCCCCTCGGGCATGGATATTTGTGTCGTCTTTAGTATAAGGTAGTTCAGAAGTAGTTTGTAGGTTTAGGGACTGATGACCCCGCAGTTAAGTCCCTTAAGCTTAACAAACATTTGAACATTTGTAAAACGAAAACCAGAAAATTAACAAGGACTATTTTCACTTGCAAATTGACGATTGGTGGGCGTATGGAAAAAAAGTGGTTTCTGTATTCACCATCCATGAAATCTGTGTACTGTTATTGTTGCCGTCTTTTCAATAACATTGTCGGCAATAATGTGAGTTCTTCCAGGGGATACAAAGTTTGGAAGCATATAAAAAGTTTATGAAAGGAGCATGAGAACAGTTACAGCACAGGGAATCAACGGTTGAATTATGTTTCAAGAAGCAAAATAGTTGGATGAGTTGATATTGGATTGGTTCCCCAGTTTAGTGCTGAGGTCAACTTTTGGAGAAGCGTATTGAAAGGAATTCTTGCAGTTCTGAAATTTTTTGCGTCAGGGTAACTAGTGTTTAATGGGGAAAAGGATATTTTGGGCCGCGGTGGAGTAGCCGAGCGGTCTAAAGCGTTTCGCTGCGGAGCGCGCGGTTGCTCGCCGTGGAGGTTCGAGTCCTCCCTGGGGCATGGGTGTGTGTGTTTGTCCTTAGGTTAGTTTACCTAGGTTTAAGTAGTTTGTAAGCTACGGACTGATGACCACGCAGTTTGGTCCGATAGATTTACAAACATTTGAACATTTTTTTTTTGTTTTGTTATTTTGGGGTCTGAAAACAATGGGAATTATTTGTGATGCTTAGAAGTAATAAGCGAATTTGACCCTCTTCTTGCTGATCATATACGAAAGTATGGCAATCGTGGCAAAGGAAGCACATCATATTTGTCTGCAGATATTTGCAATGAATTTATTAATGTAATGGGACAGTAAGTGTTAACGACGATTGTAGCCGAATTACAAGCAGCCAAGTACTCTTCAATTCCTTGCCAATCTCTCCCATGTTGACCAGCTAACTTTCATCGTTCGGTACGTAAAACATGGCCAGTCTGTTGAGAGATTTTTGCAATTTTGTCTATGGAGGAGAATAGGGTTCAAAGCATAGAAAATACTGTTCAATCACAGATTGCCGCGAACAGAGCTATCATAAAGTAGCAAATATGGTTGGAATGTATTCAGGTCTTCAGGCAAGGATATAAGACAAATGTGAATTTGATAGTTTTGTACCATGTGCTACACATTCACTAAATTTAGTAGGTGTTCAGGCGGCTGCATGTGTTTTTGAAGCAGTAGTATACTTCCAGTTTGTCCAAAAGTTGTTCACCTTTTTTTCTGCTTCGAACAATGGATGGAAAGTTTTGAAAGAATGTTTAGGTCAAATAAAGTTCTGAAATCCCTCTCTGAAACCGAACAGTCTGCTCGTGCTGACGCTCTTAACGCTTTGCATAACAGCTACAATGATATTTTTGGAGCTTTAAAGTCAATTAGTGCCAGTGGAAACAAGACATGAAGCTTTGCAAGAAAATGAAAGAACTCGAGACCATTCTTTTAACGGAGATATGGGATGACCTTTTCAGAACTATCAACAATACAAATGTAACTTTTCAAAGTAGTACCGTAAAAATAGACGTTGCAACAAAACTTTTTGCATCTATTTCTGATTTCATCAGTTCTGTACGCAGTAGATTCGCTCAGTATCAATCTTCAGCCAAAGAGAAAAATCCAGGTGCTGACAATAAGGGTAATTCCCAAAGGACGAGAAATGGCAACTAGGATATCACTTTTTCCAAAGATTCGTCAGACTGACCAGCTGAGTACCAAAGAAAAAATTCGTGTAGAAGTTTTTCTAGCCTATAATTGAGACATTGGATTCTAATTTGAAGCGACGTTCAAAGGCATACGAGAAAGTTAGCAACATTTAGATTCCTCTGTCGGTTAAAACAAATCGATTCTGAGGAGGTGAGAAACAGGTGCAAAGAATTTGCAGAATTTTATCATGCACACGTTAATGCTGATGAGCTCATATCCGAATGTTTTCATTTAAAACAATGTTTGTAAAACATTCCAAATGAATCTCCAGAGCTAAGTATGTTATCCTTCCATTCTTTGATAAAAGCACATAAAATAAAAGAAACCTTTCCGAATGTAGTAGTTGCTACACGGATATTTCTTTGTCTAATGGTAACTAATTGCAGTCGAGAGCTTTCATTTTCCCAGTTAAAGAGAATAAAAAATGAATTACGAACGACTATGCTACAGAAACGACGTAATAATTTGTCAGTCATGTGCATACAAAGTGACGTCCTTCAACAGTTGAACTTTTAAAACATAATAGAAGATTTTGCGTTTCAGAAATCCCGAAAGAAACCTTTAACAGCAACGTAGGCCTAAGTCCAATTGGCAAAACAGTAATCACTAGTATTTTATTTGCGTATTTCTAACCATAACAACTAATAAATTCGCTAAGCAAACATACAACATTCTGATTAGTTAATTCAAAGGAAAATTCTGTTTTGTTGTGGGGTCCCCTAATCTGTGTGCCAGTTATTTGCATAGAAACAGACATACTTCAAAAATTGTGCATATGGTATTCTGGAAATCTTTAAAGAAATCATTAATTTAAATGAAAGACTAATTTGTGGAACTAATCATTAGTATTTGGTATGTAATATTTTAACCAATTAAGTCACCAAATAAATGTACACCAATCTGATGCATTCATTTGGTTTTTTTAAGGGCCCTCTCTAGTTACATTTCAGGTGGCACGGACAAGCAGTCTTGCGAGATACGTTTGGACATATTCTCCGAAAACTGACTTGAGCAGTTAAGCCGGCAACCCACGCACAATGGAAATATTTTAGACCGTATAGTTTCGAAGAGGCCTGTCCTTATTAATCATGTCTGTGTAGAGAGAAATTCGTGATCATGATTTCGTCATAGCGTCGATGATGACCAAGTTCATATTCCAATCAATAAGGCTGGAAGCAAGTTTTTGTTGGGAAGAGCTAATAAGCAATTGTTAGGATCGCACTTAGAAAATGAGTGGGCATCGTCTAGTTCCGGTACTATGCACGTAGAGAATTTGTGGGATAAATTTAAGTGCATTGTACATAAAGGGTTAGAAAAATATGTTCCTGTAAAGTCGATTAAGGATGGAAAAGATCGATCGTAGTATAATAATAATGTTAGAAAGCTACTCAGAAAGCAGACTATTGCACTCTCGGTTCAAAAAATAACACGCAAATTATGACAGGCAAAAGTTAGTAGAGATTCGTGCCTCTATAAACAGATTGATGCTCGAAGCATACAATAGTTACCATAGCCATACCTTAATAAAAGATTTTTCCGAGAACCCGTAAAAAATCTGGCCCCATGTAAAATCGATAAGCAGGTCAAAACCCGCTATCCAGTCACTCGTTGATCATTCCGGAGCAATAATAAAAGAAAGCAAACAGAAAGCTGAAGTACTAAATTTAACCTTTAAAAATCACTGACGCGAAAGGACAGCACTAATGTACCATCATTAGATCAACGTACTAATTCCGGAGGACATAGTAATAGGTATTTTCGGTGTAGAGAAGCAGCTGAGAGAGTTAATACGAAAAAGTCTACTGGTTCGGATGGAATACCGGTACGGTTTTACAAATAGTATTCTGCGACAGTGGCCCCTTATTTAGCTTGCATTTATCGCGAATCTTTAATTCAGCGCAAAGTTTCTTGTGATTGGAGAAAAGCGCAGGTGACTCGCGTTTATATGAAAGGAAAGAGCAATGATCGACATACTTACAAGTCAATATCGTTGACATCAGTTTCCTGTAGAATTTTGCAGCATATTCACAGTTCGAATAAAGTAAATTTCCTTGAGACGAAAAAGCTTATTTCTATGAATCAGCATGTGTTTAGGAAACATCGTTCATGTGAAACTCAGCTAGCCTTTTCTCACATGACATCTTGCGAGCCGTGGATGAAGGCAGGCAGATTGTGTTTTTCTAGACTTCAAAAACGCGTTTGACGCGATGACACATTGCAGACTGCTAACGAAGATGTGAGCTTATGGAATAGGTTCACAGATTTATGACCCGGCTGGAAGACTTCCTAAGTAATAGAACGCAATACGTTGTTCTCGACGGCGACAGTTCATCAGAGACGAGTGTATCGTCAGGCGTGTCCCAGGGAAGTGTATTAGGACCGCTATTATTTTCTATCTATACAAATGGTTTGAATGATAGAGTAAATTGCGGCTATTTGCTGATGATGCTGTGGTGTATGGCAGTGTGTCATCTTTAACTGACTAATAGCATACAGTGACTGTACTAGCATACAGGATGACTTAGTAAAAATTTCTAATTGATGCAAAGAATGGCAGCTAGCTCTGAATGTAGAAAAAGTAAGGTGATGCGCATGAATTGGAAAAAAATCCCATAATGTTCGAATACAACATTAGTATGCAGTCGCTTGATGCAGTCGCGTCGTTCAAATATCTAGGCGTAAAAGTGCAAAACGATATGAAATGGAACGATCATGTAAGGTCAGTTGACAGTAAGGTGGGAAGCCGACTTCGGTTTATTGGGAGATTTTTGGGAAGATGTATTTCATCTGAAAAGGAGACCGCGTATAAAACGCTTGAATGACCACGTCTTGAGTATTGCTCAAGTGTTTGGGATCCGCAGCATATCAATTTAAAGGAAGACTTAGAACTAGTTCAGAGGCAAGCAGTTCGGCTTGTTACTGGTAGGCTCGACCAATGCTCCGAGAACTCAAATGGGGAACGCTGGAGGAAGTTTATTTCATGAATTTCTGTTGAGGAAATTTAGAGGGTCGTAATTTGAAGCCGAGTGTAGTTCGATCTTGCTGCCGCCTACTTACTTTTCGCGTAGTGATCACAAAGACAAGAGAAATTAGGGCTCGTACGGAGGCATATAGGCAATCGTTTTTTCCTCGTTTTATTTGGGAGTGAAATGGAAAAGGAAATGCCTGGTAGTGGTACAGTGTACCCCCCGCAGCGCACCTTACGATGGATAACGGAGTATGTATGTAGATGTAGGAGGATGAGAGTTTTAGAGGCATTATTAGGCAAGGATTGTCTGAAATGAGGGAAAGTAATACAATAGAAGAAGAACGTGTTGCTCGGAAAGATAGGGTAGTAAAGGCCGCAGAGGATCATATAGGCAGAAGAACAAGGCATAATTAAAATCATTGGATAACACAGAAATACTGAACTTAATTGATGAAAGGACAAAATAGAAAAATGCATCATCTGATCATGCAAAAGGGAATACAGACGTCTGAAAAATGATGCTGATAAAAAGTGGAGACTGGCTACGCAGGAGTGGCTAAAGAAGAAATGCAAGACAGTGGAGAAATGTATAACCAGGGGAAAGATAGCTAGCGCCTACAGGAAAATAAACGAGACATTTCGAGACAAATAAAGCAGCGGAACGAATCTCAGGAACTCAGATGGAAAACCAGTACTAAGCAAAGAGAGGAAAGCTGAAAGGTTGAAGGAACATATAAAGGTCGTATCAAAGGAAATAATCTTGAAGGCAGTATTCTAGAAATGTGAGACGAAGTAGAGATGAGCTTGGAGATACGACAAGGAGAGGAGAATCTGAAAGACCACTAAAAGCTTTGAGTAGAAATAAGGTCAACGATATTCTGTTTGAACTGCTGATATCGTTAGGAGAGCCCATCATGAACAAAATTGTTCCACCCAGTATCCAAGATGTATGACATGGGGGAAGCACCCTGCGACTTCAAAAAGAATATATTTATTCCGATTCCTAAGAAAGCAAGTATAGACAAATGTGAAAATTACGGAATTATCAGCTTAGTAAGTCGTGGTTCTAAAATACTTATACATAGTATTCAGAGATCAAATGAAAATCTGGTATAACCCAACCTTGGGGAAGATCAATTTGGATTTAACAGAAATATGGGAATACGGGAGACAATACATTATTACGTACCTTTGAAGAATCGGGGAGAAAAGGAATTTCTAGCACATTGTGACTAAGAGAACGGATAGGTTGTTGGGACACCTTCTTAGACATCAAGTAACCGTGAACGTAGCATTAGAAGGAAGTGTGTTTGGTAAAAATCGTAGAGTGAGACCGAGGGGCGAATACAGTAAACAGATTGAAACTGATGCAGAATGGCGTTCCTATTCTCAGATGAAGTGGCTTATAAAGGACAGGGTAGCGTGGAGAGCTGCATCAAACTAGTTTGCGGCCTGAAGACCACAACAACTACGATGAAACACTTAGGAATTGTTTGGAGAGAGAAGGACAGAATGAGAGTTAGAGTGAGTTGGCATATCCACTTAACGCTCATCTGTCCTCTGTTGAGATATTTGAAGGTGTTTGGTCAAACAGATGATTTGTCAAATAGATGTAACAGGACACAGCCATAGTGGCTTACATTCCAACGTATACAGTATGTAATGAATTGCAGAGGGCGGAGAAACTGACTATTTTCATGTGATTGGTATCGCCCTGGAAATCGTGGGTCAAACATCAGATCAGTTTATGGCTGAAATAACTAAATCATTGACATTTTTCAGATGCAGAGGACAGCGAAGTTTTTCAGATGGAACAGAGCTGCCAATTTCGTTTAAGGTAATGTTTATCATTTTAGTACTTTTGAATGAAGTTTAAACTTCTGCTTCAGAATGAGAATATGTCAACTATGAGTGAGTGATAACTTTAAAGATCTGTGTAAGCGTAAAGAAAAACATGGCTATATCGTACGTTCATTTTTTATTGCGATAATCCATTTTCTGTATTTCTTTCAGTAGTGTAGACTAGAGAAGGAGAGTGGATCACGATTCGCGGTTTCCAGATTAAGCAAATAGACCATGATAAATTGAAGAGCCGGCCGCGGCGGCCGAGGAGACTGAGGCGCTCCAGTCACAGTCTGCACGGCCACTACGGTCGGGGGTTCGAGTCACCCCTCGGGCATGGTTGTTTGCGCCGTCCTTAGTATAAGCTAGTTCATAAGTAGTTTGTAAGTTTAGGGACTGATGACCCCGTAGTTGGGTCCCATAAGCTCTACAAACATTTGAACATTTGAACAAATTGAAGCAGATTGGTTTATGTGTCACAACGTTAGTCTATTTTTTTCATTAAAGTTAGAGGAGTTTCATAAATTGTCATGTTTACTCATTAAGAAGGTAAAAGAAACCATTTAGTATTTTTGAACGAATTTAAATGTAACACTGATTTGTTGATCTTAACGAATTTTTAAAGTTCATTTTTCAAACAGATAACGCTTTTGATTTGCTTAGATTTTAGAACTGAATGAATAGGAAATAAATTAATGTTCAAAGAAGAGTCTGTGTTCATATAAAAAGTAGATAGTACCCCAGTTCCGTTTCACCCATTTTAGTCCAGCCTCTTCTTCTGATTTATTACACCCACGGTTATCGAGGTAAGAAAATCTTTCTACGAAATAATAGCTAAGTGAAAAGTTAAGCAACAGAGCGTTATCAAACAGAGTGGAAGATAAATCCTACCCATCTCATAAACAGGTGCGCTACACGACAAAGTGGGCGGTGGGAGGGAGGGGTGTAGTATCAAACAAAGGTGCTGGCTACAAGCAGCCCCTACTCTTTGTTTTTAATGGTATATGTAGGGCAGGTCTTCATGGAAAACTCAGTACAAAGTGAGGAGGTTTCTCTCGGAGCTGGAACCAAATCCGTTTATGAAGTAAAAGGTGTTTTTCCCGCTCGTGACACGTTATACACCAGCTGCATAATTAAATTTTGCACACATTCACCGCTGTCAGAAAATGCAGTGGTCTTCTCTCAAAGTCAGATTTTTAGCATGGAGACAGAAGGTCAACTGGTGACGGCGCAGGTGCAGGAACTAGGACTCGGAGATCAATGTATGAGGCGGTCAAGCGCCCTGAAACGTGCATCACGCAGGATTATCGCAGGTCGTATTTATATTCTGTGACATTAGAAAAAGGGTAGATTTTGTAACGCGGATGACGATATACTTGTTCTAAGCTATATGGAATGCCGACAAAGTACACTAAGGCACATGAATTTCATTTTGAAATGATTTGAAGAAAATTTACTTCTTAATTATAACTATTAAAGAAGTATCCACACAATTAAATACAATTAAATAAGTATCCATACAATCACAGATAAAATTCTAAAATTTCAACTCTCAACAATCATACGCTAAAGCCCTATCTCTATGCTTGTTCAACCCGAAGTGAGTAGGATCAACCTAATTTAGTTGAGTACAAAGTTCATGGAATTATAATTGCGCCGGGGAAAATTAGTCACGGACACTAGCCTACTTTACTTATGGTGCTTTCCTGTTCTTATACAACCTCTGACAATAAACTTTGGTGAATAATCTACATCTACATAGATACTCTGCAAATCACATTCAAGTGCCTGGCAGAGGGTTCATTAACCACTTACATAACTTTTCTCTACCGTTCCCTTCTCTAATAGCGCGCGGGAAGAAAGAACACCTAAGTCGTTCCGTTTTCGATCTGATTTCTCTTATTTTATTGGGATGGTCATGTCTTCCTAAGTAGGTGGGTGCTAGCAAAATATTTTCATATTCAGAAGTCAAAGTCGGTGATTCAAACTTCACAAACAGATCACGCCGCAATGAATAACGTCTTTCTTTTAATGATTTCCACCCCAATTCGTGCAACATTTCCGTGGCGCTTCCTCCCCCCCCCCCCCCCCTCTGTAACGTGATAGAACAAAACGAGCTGCCCTTCTCTGAAACTTCTCAATGTCTTCCGTCAGTCCCACCTGGTGAGGGTCCCACAAGGGGCAACAGTACTCCAGGAGAGGACGCACAAGTGTGATGTAGCCAGTCTCTTTAGTGGAGCTGGTGCATCTTCGAAGCATTCTGCCGATGAAACGTAACCTTTGGTTCGCCTTCCCACAATATTTTCTATGTGTTCTCTCCAGTCAAAGTTGTTCGTAATTGTAACTCCTAGGTATTTGCTTGAATCTACGACCTTAAGGTTTGACTGATTTATCGCGCAATTGAAGTTCAGCGGATTTCTTTTAGTGGTCATGTGTATTACATCACACTTTTCTTTATTTAGTGTCAATTGTCAATTTTCGCACCACGCAGAAATTTTGTCTAAATCGCTTTGCAGTTGCTTTTGATCCTCTGTTGACTTCACTAACCGATAAACGACAGCATCATCCGTGAACATTTTAAGGGAGCTATTCAGATTCTCTCCTAAATCGTTTATAAACACGAGGAAGAGTTCCCTGTGGAACGCCAGATATCACTTCTCTTTTACTCGACGACTCACCGTTAATTATAACGAACTGTGTTCTTTCTGATAGGAAATCGTGAATCCAACCGCACAATTGGGGAGATATTCCATAAGCACGCAATTTCATAAGAAGCCGCTTGTGGGGTACAGTGTCAAAAGCCTTCCTGAAATCCAGAAATATGGACTCGATTTGAGATCCTTTGTCAATGTAATCCTGTAACATTAATATGTATGAGATGTTCAAGTTGCACGACGACGGTCATCCACAAACAGCCAATATCGTCAAACAATTCCTGGCAAAAAAATGGAGTGGTGCAATTTGAACATCCACTCGCCGGATCGCAACCCAGACTTCTTTCTTATTCCATCGTCTCGATCTGACATTGAAAGGAAAGATATTTGGAGATATTCTTGACATCCAACAAAACGTGACGAGGCTTTTGAATACAGTTCCAACGGAAATACTCGTGCAAAGTTTCCAGGATATGTAACGCAAAGCACAACAGTACACAGTTATGGAAGGAGACTGTACATACAAAGTGAATAGTCCTGTAACATTAAGCTAGATGAACTATGAATTAAAGTTACCTTACTGTCCTTAGAAATAAAGGCAAAAATTATAAAAAATTAAAATATTTCATGATAATACCATACCGAACGTCATAGTTTTACTGCACTGCAGTAGTTATTTTTATTTTTTTAAATTGAATTTTAATGCCCTAATACAGGCAGGCTGGCAGCAGCCGATAACGCGAATGGAAACAATGGACAAATCGAATATAAAATTAAAGGTGATAAAATGACGCTTTTATAAATACAAGATGAAAATATGGCAGAATGTTAAAAGACAACATGACAGTGGACAGAACATACATGGTTGTTAAAACAAGACATTGCCACGGTGACTGAAAAACACTCACTGCAGATGACGAGACATAACATGATGGCGACATTGAGGTATAAACACACTGAACACTGGTTTCCCACAGGCATGTACGCAACGTTAAAAAACACTGGGCGACGAAACACTATACACACGAAGCACTGAACACTTAAAAACAATAGCACTCTATTGGCCCTGCAGGGGGAGGGAGGGGAGGATGGAGAAGGCGCGGGGAAGGGGGAAAGGAGGTGGGGGAGGGGAGAATGGGGGAAACCGGAAGGAGCTCCTGGGGAGGTGGAGAAAGGAGGGGGTGAGCCAACCGCGGGACGGGAGTGAGAGGGGAGGGGGAGTGAGGAGGGGGTGGCAATCTACAGAGAGAAGTCAAAGTTGGAAGGAGGGATAGATGTCAGGACGGTTGTGGAGAACATCGTCTGGGAGAGGTAGGAGGCGGAAGCCACCCTCGGAGAGGACGTAGAGGGTGTGGAGGTGAAGGGAGGGAGGGATGTGGCGGTAAAGGCGTGGCAGGGGCCCGGGATCCAGGAGGAGAGGAGATACTAGTGGGTTATGGGACTCTATCTTTCGGTGGATGTACTTGAGGCGGATGTGTTGAAGGAATTGGACCAGGTGTGGGAATGAGATGAGGTCGTAAAGGATCCGCGTGGCGGAGGGGACTTCAAATTTACGTCAGAAGCTATAGGTGACAGAATTCAGGTAATTGAGAAGATGGATTACGAAAAAACATGAAATGTGAACATCCCATTTAGAATTAGCGAACCAAAGAGGCATTTCAATAGCAGAAAAGTCGCGAAACTAGTAGTTTAAACCAGCATTTGAAATAGCCACTAGTAACAGGAAAAATAAGGAGCTTTGCCTTCTAAAGAGCACAAATATGGACACCGAGAAAGCGGAATGAGAGGAGAACTGGACCATGTGAAATGTGAAAATTGTATGGAATTGAGAATATAATCTGGACGGATAGTCATCAAATAGGATGTACTGGGTAGAGTTGGAGAAGTGCAGCCAATGTTGCAGAACGTGAAAAACAGAAAGTGAAATTGAACTGATCTTGTAGAGGTTTAATTGCAGGCAAGCGGGAGGAGGCAGAAGAAGATCCCATGACGTCCGTATTCCGAAAGGAAACGAAGAGCAAAACAGAGGACAGCGAAGTATGGACCCATGTTAAATGAAACCTTCTTGTAATGAATCACCAAATAATGATAACCTATTCTGTCAAGTGAAGGTTTATCGACGATTTGGAAATACACAGCATCCATGCACCACTGTAACTGAGGACCAGTTTCTTGAAGATAGTGTATTACTACGTTTACATAACACATGCGTAACCACCAATATAATATGGCAATTTACACGTAATACACTACAAATCGGTTTCTTGTAGCCCTAGTGCTTTTATGAACAACAATGGTAACGTGATGCCGCACTGAAAAATACATTTGTCGTCACTGACATAAACGAAAGTAATTACTATGGTGCTGTATTCCTGGCCACCTTCCATGAACGCAAATGCTTTAATACACGACTTGGATCCGTCATATGTGATGAATGAAAAAATTTGGTGATCGATGTGATTCTTCAAGATCACTTTACGAATGAATGAAGTGATTTAAGAAAAAGTAGTATGATCGTATGTTTGCCGCTAGTAGAAAATATGATACAATATTAAACGCTTTTTAGCAAACTTGTTTAGTATTTCAAAGATTGGTGTTCATGATAATCTGTCGACGTTCCTACTGTGTCTCATTCTCTCTTTATTTCTTTCCTTCCTTATTTTACTTAAACTTTTTTTTCCTTTTATAGAAAGACATGACGCGTCCTGAATATTGCATTTACAAATTTAAATTCGCGATGAATTCTGTTAATAGCAGTCAGCCTGACGAATTTGATTCTAGGTCGCTGCATTAATACTGGAACGTATGGTACCGCCGCAGTGTATTGATTACTGCTATAAATGCATCTGAACTCGTTTAAAATTCTAAGCCTTTATTCATGAAACGATCCCTCTCATTTGGAAGGGAGCTGTATTAGCTTTTATTGTTTATTTATAGTGTTCCGTACCTGATAAATTTGATTTCGGAACTAATTATCTGCTTCAGTGCAGCCACTACTTTTATGAACTTTGTTCGCCTCATTAACTCAGCAAAATCTTTCCAAAAGCAATGCTACAGGTAATTGTTCTTTATTATGTTTCGTGTAACCGCACTTTGAGAAGTAAAATAGATCTAACTACTATAAACGGATACAGTAGCTTTTCAAATTATCCTTGCAAATTGTAAACACGCAAGGCTCGGTTCAGAGCCGGTCGTCACATCTTTACTTCCCCTGGTGCCTAGTAGCCCCCTACCTCTCAGTTTCCAGCAGTTCTTCTGAGAATATTCTAGTACCTACTAATAATCCTGAAGAGAGGATGTGGTTAATACATGGCTTAGACGTTCATAGAAATTTTCACTCTGCTGCGGAATATTCGCTACTATCAAACTTCGCGACACGTCAAAACCATGTGCCGGATCGGTATTCTGTACCGGGACATGTGCCTCACACGGACAAACGTCTACTGAGTGACTATCTTGGCATCCCACAGGGCCAGAATTCAGAACTTTGCTTTCGCCAATTCCTTGCCTCCCACCTTCCAAACTGCAGAAAAGACCTCCTACTAAAGCTGCAGTACTAGCACTCCTGGATGAAAGAGATCATCTGTCACTACAATTGGAAGCTGCTTAAACTTACGCCAAGGTCAAAATATACACACACACACACACACACACACACACACACACACACACACACACACACTCGAAGGGAGCGGCCCCGCAATACCTAACATGGTGCGGCCATTTGCACGCGGGGTAAAGAGTGACACAGTCCAGGAAGTTTCAAAAGGCGATTAGTCGGTATTTGCATTCATGACCTACCTAAGGTATATGAATGGGTAAATCATAATATCCACGTAGATAAAATGACGTTTTGTGGAATTAATTGTACTCCCATCCTATGAGTAACGTCATATCTCTCCATAAGAAAGTGTAAATCTGTAGTCAGCAATTAAATATGTTTAAGACGAGGACAGTCTTCTGTCCCAGCTTTCCACTCATATCCGCCATTGTCACCATATACACAATCTCCATTCTCATACGCAAAAAATTAAACTAGTTATTTTGGCGACGACACTAATTTTGTAATTACTCCAACCATGCATTCATTCATACAGATATACAAGAAATACTGAATCATTTTTTAAATGTTTCATTGAGTGGTTGTCTGTGAATATCGTCACTCACAATTTCTGAAAGGCACAACGCATACGGTGAAGGACATAAGAAGTGCTGCGTCATTGATAAGTATAATACATATTGTGGTAAGGGTAAATAGGGTGTTAACTTCAACAATTTGAGGGGTTCATCTTAATGAAAATTAAAAGTGGTAGAAGAATATTTTGTTGCTTTGTGGTCTTCAGTCCCGAGATAGGTTTGCTGCGGAGAGTGCCGTTGCTCACCATCGGAGGTTCGAGTCCACCCTCGGACATGGATGTCTGTTATCTCCTTAGGTTAGGCTACATTAGTTTAAGTACTTTGTTAGCCAACGGACTGGTAGAAACAATAGTTGTTGGTCCTCAGTACAGAGAAAGGTTTGATGAATCTCTCCATCATACTGTATCCTAATAGAGCCCCTTCATCTCCTCATAAGAATGGCAACCCACATCAATTTCTATCTGGTTACCGTATTCGTGCCTCCATGATTCCTTCCACTGTCAAATAAACGATACTTTGATGTCTAAGAATGTGTCCTAACAATCTATCCCTTCTTTCTTTTCGAGGTATGCTAGAATCCCTTTTCTCCTCAATTGTGTTCAGTACCTTCTGGTTAGTTACACTACTTACTCTTCTGTAGTACCACATTTCAAAAGTCTGTCTCTCCTTCCTGTCTGAACTATTTACCATCCATCTTTAACTCGCCTGCAATCAACATAACACACAAGTGCCTTCAGAAAATAATTTCTTATACTTAAATTAGTATTCGATATTAGAAAATTTCACTTTTCCGAAAACGCTTTATTCCCATAGTCATTCTGAATTTCATATTCTCTCTCTACTGGGACTCATATGTGATTTTATTGCCAAGTAACAAAACTAATTTTCCACCTTTATTGATTCGTTTCCTAATCTAATACTTTCTGCATCACGTGATTTTCTTAGACTTCATTCAATTATCCTTGTTTTGCTCCTGTTAATGTTCATCTGGAACACTCAACACATTGTCCATTCCCTTAAACTGCTCTTTTAGGTCCTGTGTTGTCTCTGAGAGAATGACAGTGACAACATTAAAGTGCAATGTTTTTTATTTCTTAAACCTGAGCTTTAATTCCTTCTCTAAAATTCTTCTTGCTTTTCTTCACAGCTTTTTCAGTGTACAATATGAATAACATTGGAGAAAGACCACAACCGCGTCCTACCACCATCCCAACTGATGCTTCCCTTTCATGCCCTTCGACGCTAATAACTACTCTCTGTTTTTTTACAAGATGTAAATAACCCTTAATGTCGTACGTTTTATCCCTGCTGACATCAGAATTGGGTACAGTGTATTCCAGTTAACATTGTAAAAAGCTTTCTTCAAATCTGCAAAAACTAGAAATGCAGACTTACCTTTTCTTTAACTATCTTGCGAGATAAGTTGTGAGTATTGCCTCCCGTGTTCCTAAATTTCTCCGAAATCTAAACTGATCTTCCCCCACATCAACTTCTAACAGACTTTCTATGTTTATGTAAATAATTTGTATTAAATTGGCAACCATGACTTACTAAACAGATGGTTCTGTAATTTTCATATCTGACTGCGGATTTTAGATCTCCCAAATCATATCAGTCACATTTACTCTCATAATCACTGCAAGGCTTGAGGGGCACAAAGCAGTGAGTTATTTTGCATATTTCATTCAGTAATGTCACAGGGAATAAACAATGTTCTGTGCAACTCATCTTTAGGAATGAATGTCTCAGCTGTTCAAAAAAGGGCATTTAGACTAAACTCGCAGTTTATTTGTTCTTTCGTTCTTTCTTTCAAAGGAAATATACGCAATTGCAATGAGAAAAAAAATCTTGGCTTCCATCACTCCTAATACGAATATCTTAAGCACAAAACTGAGGGACATACAATGTTTCAACGATTTTTTTCCCTCTTATTTAATGATATAACGAGTCCGAGAACTATCACAATGACATTGAAAACAAAAAAGTAAAAACAATAAAAGAAGGCTGGAAATGTTTCTGCTCGATAACTGCTTGTATTCTACAGAATAATTTATATTATTGTAATATCTGAAAGGTGGTGGTTAGCGAGGAATAACAGACATCCGCACATTAAAAATTGTGACAGGGAAGTAAAATACTAGTTCAACATCTTTATGTTGCATCGTTCAACTGGTCCAAGAAACACAAAGACACGAATCTAATTAAGCAACAGAACTATGACGAGTGAAGAATTTAAACAACCAAGGTATCAAAACAAGCATACCTGAAATTGTTGTCCATGCATCTTTTTCATTGTCTATCGTATGACGACGTCTCATCACTAGTGGCATGGTTATTTGTATACCGTCTTCTTCAAATATATTGTCGTAAAATTGCATTTTCCGAGTGAAACTTCTTTCCGACACTGTTCTGCCCTCAAGGCACACTACTAGAATTCCGAAAAAATCCCCGAAGAAGAACTATCGTAAAAGTTTGAAGAAGAAGATCACGTGAACTAAGAATTTAGAATATTTAGTTATCTATGGTATGAGCCACAGCTGACTTATTTGAAATATGTATTCTCATTAAATACATTTGGAGTATCAAACACTTTCCATACATATATATGTAAAAGTAGACTTTCTCAGCGGATCTCGATGAGGAAATCTTCTCGGTTTGACATCCGAGTCAGTGCCTCGTTCCCTGGCAACGTTTCGGCAAGATTCCTACTTGCCATCTTTAGGTGAAGTATTGCCTCGTTCCCTGGCGACGTTTCGGCAAGATTCATACTTGCCATCTTTAGGTGAAGTGGCCTGAAGATGGCAAGTAGGAAACTTATGGAAACGTTGCCATAGAACTAGGCACTGACTTGGCTGTCAATCCGAGAAGATTTCCTCATCGAGATCCGCTGAGAAAGTCTACTTTTACATATATATGTATGGAAAGTGTTTGATACTCCAAATGTATTTAAGAGGCGTGCGGGGAATAGGCATTGCCGTACAGAACAGTGTCACGTTGGGCAAAAGGCTTCAACAAAGGACGGCAAACTGTGGCAGACATGCATCCTGCAGGTCGTCCAAGAAGTGCATACTGTTGCCGCGTTAGTGGACAGTGATCGACGTCAGTTGATTCCTGAGCTGGCCCACGAAACTGGATTAGCGCATACGACCGTGCTTCGCGTCCTAAAGGAATGCCTGATCATGCGCGAATTTGCATCACGATAGTTTCCGCATGAATTAACGGAAATGTAGAAATGGATGCGTTACGCAGCTGCTTATACGGACATGGAGTGCTATGAGTGCGAAGGGAGGCTGCCTTACGCCGTATCGTAACACTGGGCCACATTGTACGAGCCAAAATTGAAACGCAAATCCAACGAATGCCGTTATTTTTGGCCTCCGCGATAGATGTAAGTGCGTCTCGTTCCTCCAAGACATACCGTTAATGCGCAGTATTATTGTTCGTTTTTGGAACATCACCTGCGACCAGCTTTGCAAAAGAAACGGCAATACTTTCTGCGCAACGCCCTCATCATTTTGCACGAGAAAGCGCGGTTGCATACAGCGCTGTTTGGTCGATGGGACTGGGAAGTACTGTACCATCCGCCATTGTTTTGATTTCGAAGATGAAGGGACCACTTCGTGGCATTCGCTTAAGAACTGTTCTAGGATATCGACAGGCTGTCGACCGCTCCATTCACACCATCAAACGTTCAGGGTTTTCTAACCGTATACTACGCCTTTCACATAGCTGACACAACGCTTGTGACTACTTTGAAGGACAGGTGGAAAAATGTAACGCTATTGTATCGGTTGTGAATAAATAGTTCCAACCCTCGTACCTCCAAAGCATGATGGCCCTGCAAGTGTGCAGAACTGGATACCAATACCACAAGAATCTCTAATTGCGGCCGCAGGAGCAGTATTGCGATGCATAGGTCAGTAGTTTGCCAGACTCTCACCACGGTATCTCAATACTCTAATCAGATCGATTGTCTGAATAAGAGTCTGGAGAGCCGGCCGCAGTAGCCGAGAGGTCTGCGGCGTGCCAGTCACGGTCTGCACGGCCGCTGCGTTCGGGGGTTCGACATTTGAAGAGTCTGGAGACAATGTGGGGCTAGACTGTTCAGTTGTTAACTATGTGCCCACACGTGGCGCGCAGTGTTCAAGGCTTCTTTGTTGCACAACGGACTGCATTACTCCCTCGCATTCCTCCCGATCTCTCGGCTGACGTAAACGACTTGTCGGCTAATGAGAAATGAATGACACGGGATACACCATTCGCTGATATACCACATCAACTTCGATAATATCTGGCAGCAGTAAGAGTTGCTATACCCCAATAACCCATCAAAAGCCTCCGTGACACAATGGCGAGCCATATAGCAAGGGTTGTAGGCAATAATGGTGACAATAGTCAATACTAGTTTCATCACATTCCTTACGTCACTTGGGACTGTAATTTCGAAGATCTCTCTGATAGTTATTTTCCTATTCTTCTATGTTTTGCATTTTGTATCACCAGTAATGTAGCTTCCTGCCATTAGTGTGTCCGTTCTGTATTAGGTCACGTTCTTGCGAAGTGTTTGGCAAGCTCCACCAGAGAACAGTCGGTCTCGTAAGCGTATTTCAATTGAGGAAATACGTGAAAGTTTCAGGAGCAAAGTCTTTTTTGTATTAAGGGTCGTCAACGATGTCCCAGTGAAACTGACCCAACAGTGAGTTCTTGTCTGTAGCGTTAGGAAGCTAGGCTTGGAGCGGTAAGGTGCTGGTAACCGAAGAAAAATATAATGTACGACTGAGAATCAGTTTATTAGCAAAATACTGAACACCTTTTTTTCCAGACGTCCACACTCTACTATCTAAACACCGGCCTAACTAAGACTTAAATACAATGGTACTTGTACTGGGCCAAGATATTTAATTATCTAAATTATACAAATTGCCACAAAAATATGAACAGGAAACATTTCTCGGAGCATTCAAAATTTATTTAATAATGAACGACCGCTGAGAAAAATTCATTGTAGAAAATATATTTGTGACAATATAATCAAACTGGAATACTAAAGTAAATGGAATTAATGCCTGATCACCTCAATGCCAACAGACACACAAAACATAAAATATTCTTATCTGCAGCGTAAAAAACAAAGGTTGAATAACGGCAGCGTTGGTCACTAATAATTCTTTCCTAGTGGGAGTTTGAGTGTGTTCTACCTTAAAATGGAAACAGCGTTATTAATGAACATGTTTAATGGTCTGTATCTTTCTATATATAATTTGAGTGTACGAGCAGTAATAAACATTCACTACAATAATTTTACTCAGTCAACTTTTAAACAAAAATCACACTCGGGTAGACAGGAAAATAGCAAACATATTCTTTTGCTCACAAACACTCCCAAATAAAACTCTAGATTACTTAAATCCACCACTTTTGCGGATTTACTTAACTGAAACGAAATTTAACCAAGTCGAACTTCTGTTCACTAAAACCTATTTCTCTGAAAATCATCCCAAAACGCCGAGAAAAGTATGAGGATATTTTGCCTCGTAACTCGTCACAATAAAGAGAAGACTGACGATTAAAGTGGTACGTTTATAGTAAGTACACACTAACGAGGGTTATATCACACTGTATATATCATTAAAAGTTGTCCGCCCCTTAGCTCAAACGACAGTGTAGCTGACTACCACGCAGGGGACCCGGGATAGATTTCCGGCAGGAGACTAGATGTTCTGTGCTATCAGCATCATTTTCATCATCGACATGCAAGTCGCCGTAGCGAGGTTCATTAAAAAGACTTGCCTTAGGCTCCTGAACGATCCCCCACAGGATATCCTAGCCAAAAATGCCATACGATCATTTTATTTCACTTCATTAAAAGTTACACTTACACAAACCGTACCTTTTCACTTAGTATTGTTATTTCCGACGGTGTGAGCGTTGTTAGGCTTAGAATCTATCTTTCCCACAGAATGTTTACATTGAATTTTTATTTTACATACTGATCTGAATTAACTTATTGTACCTAAGAAATGAACACACCCAGAGGATAACTAACCCTGAACAAGAAAAAATATCTACACCATCATTTCAGAACATTATACTGGAAGGCATGCAACTTATAAATAAAAGATCACATTATGTTACACAATACCATAATGTAAACAAACCCCAATAAAACTCAGAAATCGTAAGATTGCACACAAATTCCACAACTGACGTCTCTTACTAATACATTTCTATCTTATTACTTATACAACAAATACTTGTTTTACTGTTGACGTTCTCTGTGTGTGTGTGTGTGTGTGTGTGTGTGTGTGTGTGTGTGTGTGTGTGTGTTCGTTGTTCGCTTTGCCAGTCAGTATTAGGGACCTGACTCCATGTACATATTCTAGGGGGTTTCTACAATTTATGGAGCAAAACATACCCATTATGCACTTTGACGTCGTCTGAGCACTACTTTTGAAAGAAAGTTTGTACGGTGGTATCAAAATGAATAAACTTAGTTTAGTAACTTTTTGTAAAGTTCAAACTAATAGTTCGCATGGCTCTACAGATTTGACGACTACACTCGATTCACATGTAATTGACTCTTGAATATAGTCAGAATATTACGTTGCTTTAATTCATGATGACAATAAGAAACTTAAATATTAGTAATTTGCCTCAACATCTGAACTGGTGAGTTTATTTGAAACAGTACTTTACGTTACTGTAGAACGTAATTTTGTTATCAGAAAATAAATTTAACTGTGACCTGCTTCTACTTCAACTGAAATTTAATTGTAAATATTCACCATCAATTACAAGAACAAGACGTCAGTAATATTTAAAAAAATAATCCCCTTCTCTCTTTCTCTCTCTCTCTGTCTCTGTCTGTCTGTCTGTCTCTCTCTCTCTCTCTCTCTCTCTCTCTCTCTCTCTCTCTCTCTCTCTCTCTCTCTCTGATTGTAATTATCAACACCTCATTACCCACACACCCTACTGTGCAAAACACCCTTTGTTGTTGATGATGTAACAGTAATAAGGTACGATATCATCTCCGTCATTCTCTATCCCCATATTTGCGTGCGTTTGCGAACGTGAGTGTAACCAGACAAGCACCATCGCTTTGTACGTGCGTTTGACAGATAAGCTTTTCGCAGGATATTGACTGCCATGTGATCTGCTTTCTTTTAATCAAACGAGTCTGTTTCGCAGTTTTGTGGGCAAACATTGCCTTTGTGTTCATGTTTCCGGAATGTTCCAGCGTCAGTATTCGTTGATTAATTTCATCTTTCCTGTAACGTTTGATATTTTTGTAAACTTCAGGAAAAATATAGCGAGAACGATTTTGTCTTTAGTATACTTCAGGTAACGTGAATATGGAATTTGTTCCATAATAAATACAAAAGATGGATAAAAAATTTCTGGAGTGAATAGTTTCCTTTTCACTAACAAAAACGTAATCAATTTCCGTTTCCTAGTCTTACTGTTTACGAGCTGTCTTTTGAAATAAGAATAGAAAAGCAACAAATTAAATATGTCCGTGATATTCTGTGAAACCTATGGTTCCATTCATAAAGTAACATGTTAAATGATAAAGTGGTTATGACGTTCATTGGGGAAAACATGATTTATACTTACAATTTACACGAAAATAAACTCTTGTGTTCTACATTACTGAATTACTAAACGTAATTAAAAGATGGATAAAGGAAATTCGTTTCGTCACTTTTTTTTGTATTTGAGGCATGACCATTAGTTAAACACCTCTCTAATTTTTCAGTGTATGGAAAACATCGTGTGTTGCATTATATGGATGGTTTCCCGTTACAAGTTCAGTTGTAGAAACACTGATGCAGCCCTTTTCAGTCCCAGAGCATTATGCATCATTCTACCCGTTCCAGCTTTTAAAATGGCCAACCTTCTATTCAGCATTTCAGCAATTTTTCATTTTGCACTATGTACTCAACAGCTGTATAGCAGTATGGGATCTTCTCTGTTGTACTGCTCCTATATGACATGATTGCTTCAGTTAGTTTATTAAACACCCAGTGCACAAAACATTTCGGATTGATGCGCAGGTATCTATATTTGACGCATAAGACACGGATAGATGTATATTATTTCAGAAGCCTAAAGTTCAACTGAGCGTAATAACACAAGTAGTTCGTGACTTAATTAAAAATTTCTGGCCATAGACATCTGATAGACTGATAGAAATAAGAATTCACTCCCTTACAGTTTTCCAATTTACTCTAGATTTACTTATTAATCAGTTCATATGGAGTACATGAAATTATAAAATTTCCAGGTCAGAAACTCTGGCGGTACTGGGATACCATGTGTTTATCTATGCTGAAAAACGTATATTACAATGTGTTGTAGCATCCATGGTCGGCAATAAAGGCGCTGATTCTGGCATTCATACAATCGTACAAATTACGAATACGTCTTTCGATACATTAGTCCTAACCTTTTCGACCTGTTGACAAGTTCTGCGAGGGTTGTGGTTTGACGAACGGAAAGTTTCAGTTGTCATCCCATTCATTCCACTCGTGTACAATTAGAGACAAGTTCGGAGATCGTGCTTGCCATGAAAGCTAGTGAGTGTTGAATTCACAAACAGTAAAGGTGAACGAAAGTGTAGTATTTTCTCCATCACAGTCCCTGCTTAATATCTCCACTTGATGTTCAGTGTCCCACAACAGGATTCAGACTGAACAGTGAGCGTGTCACTATATGTCTGAAAAGAGGAAGCAAGTATCCAAAACCGCTCTATAAAACCTATTTAAGTTCAAATCGTTGCTGCTGTTTTAAAAACCAAGTGAACGTGGGTGTTAGATTATCGTGCCATAGACATTAAGGCCTCGGGCGGGGTGTGTCTTTGACTAATGAACTCTACGATACATCGCTGGCACGGTCTACATCTTACGCAAAAAATAACCTTCGCTTACGGCTAGCCAGAATCTGATTTCACCGAAGGCTACGGTTCGCGTTTCCAACTTCGAAGTGATCCTCTGACGCCAGTAGTGGATCTCGATGCTGAGAATTGAGTGGAAGGCTGCTAGTAAATGGCCGTAAACAGTTCGTGTTGATACTTGAGACCTCTCAAAACGTCGTATTTGTGCTGTAGTAACTATACGATCTATCAAAGCTGCTCTTACAATGATAACACTTGACTGTAATCAGGATAGGGATTGCTGGACAACTGCCGTACGACGTCCAAATTAAAGCTCAATCTCCAAAACGGGCATAGAGCCATTTGCAAGGTAGCCGCGGGGACTGAGGCGCTTCAGTCATGGTCTGCACGGCCACTACGGTCGGGGGTTCGAATCCCCCTTCGGGCATGGATATTTGTGCCGTCCTTAGTCTTAGTTCATAAGTAGTTTGTAAGTTTAGAGACTGATGACCCCGTAGTTAAGTCCCATAGACTATACAAATATTTGAACATTTGTTTAAAGCAAATCTGTCCGCCTTCGTAGCTCAGTGGCAGCGTCTATGACCGCTGATGCAAGGGGCCCGCGTTAGATTCCCGACAGGGAACTGCGTGTTGTGTGTTGTCCTAATCATCATCATCATGTCATCATCAACTGCACGCAAGTCGTCCACACGGCGTCAACTAAAATGACTTGCAATACGACGGACGATCGCGTCTGGGATCTCCCGGCCAACAATGCCAAACGCTCATTTCCGAAACAAAAATGAAGGAAATCAGTCGGATAGAGCGGCCTGACCAACTGACTTTTGTTTACAACAAGGACATCCCCATAAAAAATATTCGGAAGGAAATCGCGTTTAAGTACAGTAAAAGGCAGGCGAGAGTGGTGTAAATTTTGATACTTGATGACAAATCTGTGAATGAACACCTTTCGGTTCAAAACAAAAATGAAGGTAATCGGCGGCGGTGGAGTGTAGGAACGCATTGAGGCGCTATGCTACGATGCGTGGAGGCGTGGATGTTTATGCCGTTTTTAATATAAGCTCGTTAATAAGTAGTTTGCAAGTTTAGGGAAGTTAATCGGCCGGGTAGTTTTGTCTGGACGACCGACTTAAGATTACAGCAATATATAAGTTTTAAAATTTCTGTTGTTAGGTAACCACGAGCTAAGACCGCTGTTTTACGTCGCCATTGTGTTTTCCATTGTTCTGTGTTTTCTGTGTACGCTATCATTAGGGTGCAGACTTTTGATAGTGACGTGTTAAACAGTCCAACCGTTTCCATCATTGATGCCATGCCCGTTTCTAACTGGAACCATAGAGTTTGCTGTTTTGGAATTATGAGAGATCACGTATTAGACCGATCATTTGTGTTGGTCGTCAAAGAACACAGCGTATAATACAAGGTAACGTCCAGGACTTCGTACTTTAGTTGTGCGCTACGTTTGTATCTCACCGTATACAACTTCGCAGTGGTGCCAACTTGCTACAAGATGTAGTATACTGCTGCGAGCGATGGAACATATGAGAGTGAAAAACTATGCGTCATGCGAAACTCATCCCCAGTTTAGAAAAGACATTCAATTGGGCTGGAGTTCGCGTTTCCTCTCGGCCATCAGTACCTGCTGCGGTGATATTATCATCCTGGCGCCGGCGGCAACTCTGGGAGGAAACCGAGACGAGACAGATTCCGCAGACAGGCGAGGATGGTGTAGGGGATGGGATGGGGTAGTGGGCGGGGATATTAGAGAGGACCTGGCGGTCCCTGGGGGGTCAGAGCGCTGCCGGAGGGCCAAGTTGCGGCGCGAATAATGGCCAAAGTTTGGCGCTCGCGGAGCTGCCACGCCGGAGCAGGCGGCAGCAAGAACGCGGCCCGCCTGTCCTGTTGCCGCAGCTGACGCCGCGCCAGCCTGTTGCTCCTGCCGCCAGACCCCATCTCGTAACTCGCCACGCGTAACGCGCGGTTGCATGCTGTAGGGGCTCCAGGCGCTGCTACGCAGGGTAGCCTATACTGCGATTGCGATTAATGTATTCATTTACGGATCGAAAATTAAATGCTCTTAACAACCGAACATCACAGTTAGGATACTCTATGACCTCTGGAATATTTTGATTGGAAATCGAGGTAAGTATGTTGTATGAGTGTAACAATGCACAAAAGGTTTAAATGCTTACTTAATGTACCAGAAAGATGACCCTAATTATTTTATCTCAGATAATAACAAGGAAATATATAGTTTCCAGGATGAAACTTTCACTCTGCAGCGGAGTGTGCGCTGATATGAAACTTCCTGGCAGATTAAAATTGTGTGCCGGGATCGGGACTCGAACTTGGGACCTTTGCCTTTCGCGGGCAAGCGCACTACCGTCTGTACTATCCCGACAAGACTCACGATGCCGCCTCACAACTTTACTTCCGGCAGTACCTCGCCTCATGGATTAGTCACAGGCTGAGGGATGTTTCCAGAATGAAGTAAAGTTGTGAGGCGGGATCGTGAGTCGTGTCGGGATAGCACAGTCGGTAGTGCGCTTGCCCGCGAAAGACAAAGGACCCAGGTTCGAGTCCCGGTTTCGGCACACAATTTTAATCTGCCAGGAAGTTTCATATCAGCGCACACTCCGCTGCAGAGTGAAAGATTCATATTGGACAGATCCCTTAGGCTGTGGCTAAGCCATGTCTCCACGATATCCTTTCTTCCAGGAGTGCTAGTCTTGCATGGTTCGCAGGAGGGCTTCGGTGAAGTTTGTAAAGTAGGAGGCGAGGTACTGGCGGAAGTAAAGTTGTGAGGAGGCATCGTGAGTCGTGTGGGGATAGCACAGTCGGTAGTGCGCTTGCTCGCGAAAGGCAAAAGTCGCAGGTTCGAGTTCCGGTTTCGCACACAATTTTAATCTGCCAGGAAGTTTCAAATGTATAGTTAATTGTAATCGTATATAATTGGCCAAATTTATGTATAATCATACAATGGAGGCTTTCACGGCCGGCGTCAATTTCAGTTAAAATTTCCGGGCTGGTAGGCCGTGGTCGATGGATATAACTCTCTCCTAACGTGACGTCTTCAGCTGCGGAAGCCTCTTCGGAGGCTAAGTGGCAACTGCGATGGGGTCTCGAGGGAGCGCCGCATATGTAAGTAGTGTCAACAATCGTCTAAGTGAACACAAGAGAAACTGCCGCCTGGGACATACACAGAAATCGGCCGTAGAGGATCATGTTTACCAAGAGGGCGACCATCAAATTAAATTTAACGAGACCAGTGTTTTATCAAAAACGTCTCACTATTATGCTTGTACATACAGAGAAGCCATTGAAATTTACAAACATCGTAATAATTCCAATAGAAAGGAGGAATGTGTTATATTAGACAAGATTTGGAATTCAATGTTGCACAAGTACGCTAACAATCGATCTTCGTCTAGTAATAAGGTTGGCATTACCAGAGATAGTTTCTTAGACGACGTCATGTGATATACTGTGGCGTCCCCAACACTACTTATATAAGCGGCGCTCCCTCGAGGCCCCTTCGCAGTTGCCACTTACCCTCCGAAGATGTCTTCCGCAGCTGAAGAAACGTTAGGGGAGAGTTTTATCCATCGACCACGGCCTACCAGCCCGGAAATTATAAGTAAATTTATGTTTGTTCATTGGCTACCAAAGATGGATCGAGTTGGAAAGGAGTAGAGCATTAACTATTTAAAAGTAATAAATCTTGCTCCAGCCAGCAGTGACGGCACTGGACGGCTCCCTAGCACGTCCACAGCGCCACGGCATCCATGAGTATAATGTCATTATATTTTCATTTTCTTTATTAACTTAGGTTAATGTTGGAACTAATTTCTGTTGCTTGAAGCTCCTCTTAATTTAACTGTGATACATTTCAGAGTTGCAATCCTGAAGATGGTGCAAAACAGGACCGAAACTAGTTGATACAAATAAAAATCATTGCACTCTAGACTGTTTCTATATGTAAATTTAAATATAAGAGTGCTGTTTATGTCAAAATGTAACAAAAATTATTTCAATAATATGAGTTGAAATAAGCTGCCCACACAATGCACAAAAATTAGCTATTTCCTTAAACAGGGGATCTATCAAGATTGCTTTGCTGTTTTTAAATCACCATTATATAAGAATACGAACAGGAAAACTGAAGTACGAATTTTAAAAATTAATTATGTAATAGCACTCAAACTTACGATAAAACGAGCATGTTAGTTGGAAAGTACTGTCTTTGGCACACAAAATAGTTAGATTAATCCTGTCAGTTAGTAGGGTGGCACTAACTAACGATGATAATCAGCAACTAATTAATATCATTGTCTCAAGGGTCATATTTAGATCAGGGACATGTGAGGTGATGTTAGACAGTTGACTTGTAAAGTTTATGTTTCGTAGGGATGGCCGAATATATATAGTGCTACATCAAACCTCTCCCTGAATAACTCCCACACTGCAGTACAATTAAAGAAAAAATTTGTTTTTGTTGTGGTCTTCACTCGTGAGACTGGTTTGCTGCAGCTCTCCACCCTACTCCATCCTGAGCAAGCCTCTTCATCTCCTCAAAAGAACGGCACCCTACTTCCATTTGAATCTGCTTACTGTATTCAACTTTTGGTCTCCCTCTGCGAGTTTTACCCTACACACTTCCCTCCAATGCTAATTTCACGATACCTTGATATCAAGGTTTACAAGAAATTCCTTTTCTACTCAATTCTGTTCAGTAGCTCCTCATTCGTTATGGTATCAACCCACTTAATCTTCAGCATTCTACATAAAATTATAATTAATTATGGGACTAGTCTAGTAGGGACATTGGATTCAAGTGATTGATTTGAGAACAGAATAGCTTGCACAGAGGATTACCACAAGAAATTTAGGTTTATTTATAACATGACTTGCAAAATAGCGATATCTCAATTTGGCTACATCTACATCTACATAGATACTCCGAAAGTCACCGTAAAGTGCGTGGCGGAGGTTACACTGTACCCCTACTAGGCATTTTCTTTCCTATTCCACTCCCAAATTGAACTTGGAAAAAAAGAATGCCTATATGCCTCCGTACGAGCCCTAATTTCTCTTATCTTGTCTTTGTGATCTTTACGCGAAATGTAAGTAGGCGCCAGCAAGATCGTACTACACTCAGCTTCAAATCCCGGCCCTCTAAATTTACTTAACAGAAATTCACGAAAAGAACGTCGTCTTTCTTCCAGCGATCCCCAGTTGGGTTGCCGGAGCATTTCCGTCACACTCGCGCATTGGTCGAACGTACCGGTAACAAATCTAGTACTCGCCTCTGAACCGCCTCTATGTCTTCCCTTAAACTGATCTGCTGCGGGTCCCAAACACTTGAGCAATACTCAAGACGTGGTCGTACAACCGTTTGATAAGCGGTCTCCTTTACAGGCGAAGGCATTGACCTGAGTCAGATATGAACAGGGGAAGGGGAAGGTAATTTGCTGTCTCACCAACATTTACTTGATTTGGGCGTCAGGCGATTGATCAACTCGGCGCGGTATGGCTGCGTGGTGGTGACGGTGGTGGTCGCGGCAGCTTAACATACGCCATCTCTCTGATCTCTGTGTGGCGCGGCGCGACCCCCAAGCAAAGACGTCAAAGCCCCTCATCTGCTAAGGTGGCAGCTGCCTCCATGTCTTCTCGCTTCTCCGTCGACGGACCAAGTGTCAACTTTGGCAGTTTCTCACTGTGTTGCCACTCTCCAGGTACAGCTTCTCCTCGAATTTTGCGTCTCCTTTCCTCTGTGATTGGTGGGTTGGTTTTGCAATCTCATCCAATAGCTGATCGCCGTTTTCACGACCACGCTTCAGTTCCCGGGGGCTGAGATGCCTGCGAATTCGAGTCTTTCCCATGTTTTAAGTGCGTTGTCTTTATCTTCAGCATTCTTGGTTCGGAAAAACAGTACTTTATGGCAGCTGTGTTAGGCCTCTCTGGTATGCAATTTATCAGTGTCTTTCTCCCGGCCCAGAAACTGCAAGCCCAGCACTCTTTCCCACTCACGCACATGTGCACTGCAGGTGTTTGGTTGTCTTCTTCCCGTCTGCAAGGGTCCACGGATTAGCTACGCTGTCGTCCATGTCTTTTGGAAACTTCTCTAATATCTGCAGACAAGGGCTTTCTCTGCACACCTGTTGTTGAGTCCATTTAGTTGTAAGGGCCTCTCTTCCCTGCATCCACTGTCGCCATTTATCTGCACGCTTCTGAATTCAGGCTGGTTTCGCCGTGTATCTTCTTACGAGAAAATCATGGCAATTCACTTGGCTGCCCCTGGCAGGAGAATGCGTGGCAGCAGCTGTTGGTGAAGGTGAAAGTTGGGGGTCCTCCTGGCCTCGTCCTGACCTGCTGGCTCCGTTTCGTTCTCCAGGTCGGCGGGACACTCCAGGCTGGAGGTCGGCATGGCGTACGTGAATGTCTCCATCGGCTAAGTAACCAAACAAAGGCGTCACTGACTGAAATATTACACTGCTCCCAGAATCACTCTTAAGCTTTTGACGGAAAAGTTGAAAGTCATGGCACAGTGGCCCATTTACGATCAGTAGGCTCGGTGCACATACATTGATGAAGTAAATGAAACAAACATAACTCACTGATTATGATCCATCACATTTCACTTTCACTGCACTTATTGACATAGCGGTTTTCACTGAGAAGGGCGGGATGAAAATTTTAGTTGTGTCATAATATGTGATACCCAGTCTAACATTGACATAGATGTTTGCCCTTTATCGTTACAAGAAATGCGCAAATAAAGATAAAAACAACTAAACAACACATAATGATCACAAAAATTTCAATAAACATAGTGTCAACAATGGATATGTGAAAAAAACACCAGCAAAATAACCACCATAAAACATTTCAAAATACATATATGTATGTATGTATACGTATATTACTGTGGCTACAACATACTCATTTTGTAATCAATGGTCAAGGCTACCCTTGATAAATTTCAAAATTGTAATGTGCAATTATATTAAATTTTTTTTTATGTCAGTACCTGGTTAGGGAACATATTAGTTTCTATTTCGTTTCAGAAGACCTTTGCAACTACGTTCAAAGGTAATTTGATGAACCACGAGATTCATCTGTAAAGCTACCTCCAGAATTTCAGTTAAAGCGGAGACAGGAACAATTTGTCTCACATTTTAATATCAAGTGGCAAGTTGTATCTTTAAAGAAGTTTTCATTATAATGTTCATATGCTTTGACATTCCTAACAGGATAATTTTTAAACATATTAGTTCATTTTTAAACAGACTAGTTTCAACACAAATTGAAAGTGACCTTGTTGTAGATGATCACCAAAAAATCTCATGTGTGTCATACATTCGTATTGTGGAGTCGTATCGTTGCTAACAGTGATTAAAGAAGAAGTTTCTAGATGTGCTGGAGTATCAGACGACGATTCGAAGCGAGACGTAGTACTATAAAAATGTAGCCGTAGAAAGGGTGGAACTAGAAAGCTGATCATATTGTAAGAATTTTCGCAATAACAGAATATTGTTATTACTAGGCGTTATACGTTGAAGAGTCAAAGAAGCTAGTATAGGCATTCATATGGAAAGACATACAAAGACTTAAGAAGGCACTGCTGCAGTCGGCAGCCCCTAACACAACAGTTGTCTGGCACAGGCTTTCTGTTACTACTGGGGGAAAGGAGGGTTATCAAGATTTGAGTTTGGTGTTATAGATGGAGCATGAGAGATTTACACACAGAGTCTCCAAGGTAGTGATGTGGTGGGGAATGTAGCTGGTGGACGTTCTGTAATGGAGTGATTTGTGATCCCAGATTCGTCGAGATACGATCATACGCATCGTGGCTGATGACCTGCGTCTATTCATGTACATCGTGTTTTCAGACTGACTTGGGCAGTTCCAGCAGGATAGTGCGATGCCTGTTAGGTCCGGAATTACTACATGGTGGCACTTGGAAGACTCTTATGATTTTCAATACTTTCGTTGCCCACCAAACTCACAGGACGTGAACAATATTGAGCATGTGACTTTTCAAGCTTCCACGGCGTATCTGTTGCAAATACACTTCGCAGGTTTGCAGCCGGATGACATTGTGAATCTCCCACAATATTTCGTCGACCCAACTGTTCGACATCTTCAGGTGGTGGTAACTATCAGTACTTCAAGGCGTGACTGATGGTAATTGCGCGGCAGCGGCGGTATTTATCAGAGCAGAGATTGCGCATGCGCGAGAGACCGTCCAGTGTTGGTCGGCGGCGGCGCTTATGGTGCCCCCTGCTCCTACTTAGAGCCGAGGAGGCGTCTTCCACGCGTGCGCCATAGGCAATGACTGTGCTGCCAGTCGCTCCTGTGGTGGAAATTGGAACAACGTATCTGCGATGCGCTGCTTTCCTTTGTGTATCCGATTTTCTCTTTTCTCCTGTTTTTATTGCAGCCAATACTGTATTCCAGGCTGCACTCATTTGGAAATCTGCATCCATGTTGATAAGATGGTCCGCGGTACGGATGTGTATGGCCTCCTTAAAAATACTGTTCCAAAATGATGACACTGACGATAGAACTTCCGTTTTCTCATAACATATCCGATGACCTGTGTTCAGGCAATTCTCTGCTACCGCTGACTTACTAGGTTGTCCTAGGCCTGTGTACGTTGGTGTTCAGTACAGCGTTCTTGCACAGTTCGACATGTCTGACCTATATACGATTTTCCGCACTGACATGGTATTTTGTATACGCCGCGTTTTCGAAGGCCAAGGTCGTCTTCGACCGAGCACAATAGATTCCTCAGTTTTGACGAAACGCACATTTGATGTCGTATCTCTTCAGGATTCTTTCTTTCCTTGATGACATGCCACCAAAATATGGCAAGAACGCCGTTACAGTGGGTGCCTCCGAATCTTCATCAACATCCTTTCGTTGAAATTGTTTCGATCGAAATGCATTGCGTATTTGTCGCTCAGAATAACCCTTTTGCTGGAATACAGTTCTTAGATGTTGTAGTTCACCTGGCAAGCTGTCAGTATCTGAGACCACATGTGCCATGTGTACCAAAGAGCGTAAGACGCTACCGCGTTGTGCAGGATGATGACTTGTGGCCTGCAAATATAGCTCTGTGTGCGTCGCTTTGCGGTAGACACTATGACCCAGCGGACCATCAGGTTTTCTTTTTACCATAACATCCAGAAAAGGTAACCTTCCGTCTCTTTCCAACTCCATGGTGAACTGGATACTTGGATGGAGTGAATTCAGATGCTGAAGAAACGTGGGTAGCGTCTCTAATCCGTGAGGCCACACCACAAATGTTTCATCCACATAGCGCCAGAAACAATAAAGTTGCATAGTGCTGACAGTAACGCTCTGTCCTCAAAGTCTTCCATAAAATAGTTGGCTACCATGGAAGATAGAGGACTCCCCATGGCGACTCCGTCAACTTGTTCAAAGTACTGGTTGTTAAATAAGAAGTACGTTGAAGTCAGCACATGCTAGAACAATGGCACAATGTATTTTTCAAACTTACTGCTGATGAGCTGCAGTGAGTCCTGTAAAGGTACTTTGGTAAATAAAGATACCACGTCAAAGCTGACCAAGATATCTGTTGATTATAGTTTAAGAGTCCTTAGGCGTTGTATGAAGTCCTCCGAATTTTTGATGTGGTGTTCACAATTGCCTACAAGTGGTGCTAATTGAGAAGCGAGGTATTTAGCCAAGAAGTAGGTAGGCGCACCAATGTTGCTCACAATTGGACGTAAAGGAGTCCCTTCCTTATGGATCTTCGGTAGGCCGTACAGTCTCGGAGGAACTGCAGCATGTTGCCGCAGGCCTTTATTGGGTTATTTGAAATAGAACTCTTTTTAATGTGGTCTACTGTTTTCCTCTGAATCTTGCAAGTCGGATCTTCTCTCACCTTGTGATATGCAGGGTCGTCAAGCAGTGCCACGATCTTGCAGTTATACTCAGTTCTTCAGATCTAGCGCCCTCTGTGCTCCAGAGGCAGCTACACGGCATTACCCAGGTGTACCTGTTACTTTGGTTCTACAGAGTGTATAATTTTACTGATCAGGAATTAAAAGTTCTGAACAACTACACAACAATTGTTGCGATATTGTAACATCTTCAAAGGCTCTTATAGCATACATCATGGAATTCTTCTAAATGAGATAAATCATTTCATAATTTGAGTGGCGCACTACTCAAATGGTTTCATTCTGAATCAACCATGTACTCGGCACACATAGATATAAACAAAGAAAAATAATAAATATTTAATCTCTGGATAACATCATTTGTGACTTTGCAGTCTGGATAACATCATTTGTATCTGCATGTAGCTGTGCCTTATGGCTGGATCAGTAAAATCAGTAATGTTTCTAGTCCATTCTGCAAGTTACACTGAAGATGGCAGTACAATAGCCGAAATCGATCTGTAATAATAAATAAATAAATTTACGACCCATGCTGAATTTTCCTTGCATATTTATCATTTTATGGTCCTGGTGCACACTGCTCCTAATTTCTGAAAATATTAAGTTACTCACAGCAATTATGTATAGGCGTGTCAACAGTTTTACATGATTTTTTTCATAATATACTCTGTTGCCTGTAAGCAATACTGCTTGAAAAAGGTGCACATGTGTCACGAAATAAATACTGCAGCTCTGTTCGTGTATCAGTAAATGTAGTTGTATTATGAAAGTAGCCTGTTATTAAAATTAGCAAGATCTCGGGGAGTTGAGATCTGCATATGTAAGTTAAAACACTCACTGCTGCTCTAAATTACTTTAAGAGTGGCTACAGTACATAAAAAAAGAAAGCAAAATCCTAACAGCATGCCTTGCCCTCAGCGGTGTAGTACTTACTTCCACAGTCGTCGGAGCCAGAAAGAAGAGTAAGGCTCTAAGGCCACGGGATAACCACCCCCCGCCATACACCAGATGTAGACAGCGCTAAAAACGACGCAGAGCGCGTTTACAGACTGGTGTTTACCAACCCATGCTACCTGGTGAAGACAATTCCCACTTCAACTGCTCCCAGAGAGGTCTCCTGTCACCTCTTTCATCCAATATTATGTTTGTACGACACTAGCAACACGGCCACCTCGTCATCTTGCAAAGTAAGCTTGTCCCTGGCTAGCCAACAGACGCCAGCGCAGGCGCCAAATGAAGCCAATATTAAGAGCAACCTTTCACATCCAGATGAACACACAAGTTCAATCACACGGGTGGAAACATGTATAAATATGAATGTACAGGTACACATCACTAATACGTTTCTGTGCTCTGAAGTGTCAACACGAAACGTTGTCAATCGGTTACTAGCAGTGTGACTAAGGGCCACACCAGCCACAGAATCGACGTTCGGAGGGCTACTGCTGCCGTCAGAGGACCACTTAAAATGACTGTCCGTGGTGTTCAGGAATGAAAGCAGATTCTGTTTGCGCATACGACGTAGACCCGACGAGCGCTTTCTCCTAGTGTGCATCCGTCAGACACATTGGCCGTTCCAGGCTGTGGTGCTATTAACTACAACTTTCGTTCAACATTGTCTAGCGCTGGGTTCGTGCAGAACGTAGGACCCACCCTTTTCCCTTTCTTGCAACCGTAAAGCGAGGTCTTATATCAATAGGTTAACGTTCGACCACACGGCGCGTTAAAGTCAGTGTGGTCATTAAGACATTCAGCAATATTCCTGGCCAGTACTATCACAGAACTCCAATCGATCACGTGTGGGGGACACGTACGACTTGTCAGACCACAATTATTGTTGTAGAACTATCGAACAAGACGAATACGCATTGAATAAAGTAACTCGAGAAGTTTTCACCATCCGTGTGATGGAAGGGATGTTAAGAGGGTTATTCAGAGGAAAAGGTGCGAAACGTCTTAATAACCAAACTGGTTTTATTGATAGAGCTGAAGCATTGAATTAAAATTTGTGGTGCGGCCGGGAATCGAACCCGGACCTCCATGCTTACTAGGCAGACGTCTTAACCGTTTTTTTTTTTTTATTATTTTTTTTTTTTTTTTTTTTTTTTTTTTTTTTTTTTCTCAATATGCTCATGCCCCATGTGTAAGGGAAGCATATGTGTAACATATTTCATTCTTTGGTAATAACATTTCGGCCCAATAACATTGCCACCTCTGGCCGCAGCACTTGGCAGAGCTCTCCGCGGCCCACTCGCCGGCAGCAGCGGTGGCGGCGCTACACAGCGCTGCCTTTTTTTTTTTATTTTTTTTTTTATTTTTTTTTTATGTTGAATGAAAACCGACCGCAAACTCTACGAGCGCACACAAGACGCACTCATCTGTAACAACAAAATGATATTTGCGGTGGCCGGGAATCGAACCCGGATCAACTGCTTGGAAGGCAACTATGCTGACCATTTTTTTTTTTTTTTTTTTTTTGCCTCAGTCACCTTTTTTTTTTTATTTTTTTTTCTGTTTCTTTTTTTTTTTTTTTTTTTTTACGCGTTGGCCACTCTTTTTTTTTTTAAATTTTTTTTTTTTATTTTTTTTTTATTTTTTTCTACCACTTCTTTTTAAAAAGAAAAGAAAAGGAAAGGAAAGTAATGTGCCACCGCCACTTTGACCCTAATAAAAAAAAAGAATCTCAACCTCTTCAGGCGTTGGCGCCTAACGAAACCTACCCCTGTAAAATACCTACATGAGGGAAAAGAAACAAGGGAAAGGAAAGGGACTGTGTGGTAGATTAGAAAGAAACAAAGTCAATCTCTTTATTCGTATTATTACGACTTTTTTTAAATTTTTGTTTTATTATTATTATTATTATTGTTTAGGACGTTGCTATCGCTCCGTAGGAGCAATCACAGTGGAGTCGGCTCTGAGTTCGTCTTCTCGTGAATTGCTTTCCATTATGTTCCACAATCAATTTGATTGTCTTGTCGTCGATTAGTCGATTATTGTCATCCGTTTCGGCGTCTCGTAACCCAAAGCGCTCCACCACATGCTCCGCGGTACAAATTGGTGGTACCAGGAGATCATAGTCCTCCAGATCTGGTTTTTAATGTATTGATACATTAGTACTAAGACTCTTACTACACCCCATGGAACAGAACATAAGACTGGCGTCCCGTTGCCATGAACTAAAACGAAGTACTCATTCTACAGGCGCTAATACAAATCTTGAGGGTATGGGAGTAGTGAGTATGCCTTCACTATAAGTAAAATAATAAATGTTCCTCTATAGAAATGAAGTGCAGTCCTTCTACAATAATAAAGTGTTCTGTTCCTTTATATCTATCGTATAGCATCGGGGTTTCTACATGTCCTTCTGATTGTGCGATAATCTTTTCTTTAGTTTCGTTTTTATCTCTTTTTTGTTATGAATCGAAATATAATCGATGCTCTTTATTAGTGTCATGTTATGTGGAGGACGGCTGGTAAATAACCACCCATGTTTGATTTCCATTTCCCACGCTGAGATCTGATGCGGTACTCATGTAAGACGTGGTTCTGAAATTCCAGGAGAGACTTGCTCTCGTTGTGCAGGCAGTAGTCAATAAACTTTCCCATTAGCCAATAAGTGGACATACGTTTTTGATTTGGGTAAGGCCACCTTGTCGGAGCGAGCAGTTCCTGCAGAGTGATGTTGTTTTCTGAAGTTCGGTTCATAACTGCGAGCTTGTGTCGTGTCCATTGCCATATCTCGTTGGCGGCGCCGCAGGTGAATCGGTGAAGTACAGTGTCCGTCTGCTGACAATGCATGCATGTGTTGGTATTTGACATGCCAATCCTGAATAGGCGCTCATTTGTGCAAATTATGTTATGTACAGCGCAGTACCACGAGGCCCTGACGTGTGACGTGGAAGTTGGAATGTGAATGTTTTCCCACACTCTGCTCCAGGTGATTGCGGGCGTGTTCTTCTCGACCTTGCTGACTGCCGTATCTTCCGTGAATACGCGGTAGACTTCCTTGGTCGTGTAGTGCTTCACCCTATGGGATATGTAGCTGTTCTCTAAGATGTACATTTTAATATGTCGCAGCTTGTAGTCAATGTGGTCGACTTTGACTGGCACCCTGCCATCTAAAGGAGTAACTGCGTTTACGATGTATGCCGTCAAATTTCCGTCTCCTGCTGCCAGGGCTTTAGCCATCCTGGATATTAGGAGTGCTTTGCATTTCGCTCTGACATTAGTCAGTCCGAGGCCTCCTTTCGTTTCAGGTAGGGTTGCGGTGAGGTAGTCAACCCGAAGGACGCTCCCTCTCCATAGAAACCACGCAAGAGCGGATTCAATGCGTTGTCCTATAGTTTCGGGCAAAGGAAAAATACTCGCTAGGTAATAAACTTTAGGCAGTATCACTAAATTTATCAGAGTGGTTTTCTGAATCACGTCTAAGGAGCGAGTAGCATTCACCCTTAATATCGCACGGATGCTGTTGAGCTTCGTTTGCCAATTTCGGGCCGCTGTCTGGACAGGACATTTGCTGTAATGGATTCCGAGAAGTTTGATGGCGTCTGCTTCTTCGACGGGACCAGTTCCTCCGATCGTTATGCCTCGGCCTAAGTGCAGAATCCGAGATTTACGTAAATTGATTAGCGCTCCAGAGCAGCTGCTATATGTTTGAAGCACATTTTGTATCTTCGGGAGGTCAGACGGATCAGATATGTATACAGCCAGGTCGTCGGCATAACCTTTGCATACATATTTATGGCCACCAATTTTGATCCCCGGAAGCGTCCCGAAGAGTGTTCGTAGAAGAGGCTCGATGGATATCGAGAAGAGCATCATTGACAGGGGGCACCCTTGTCTTACCGACGATAGGATAGGTACGTATGGAGTGCAGTGTCCATTGACGAGAATTCTTGAAGTTGCACCAGTGTATAGTCTCCGAATAAGGTCGACAAAAGAAGGCCCCATGCCCATTTTCGACATCACAGTTAGCAGGTACTTGTGGCGGACCCTGTCAAAAGCTTTGTCCATATCAAGCGACATGATAGCCGCTCTGCACTTGGACGCCGAAGTGACAGCCGTCATGTCCCGGTATTCCTCGATCGCCTGGTGTATCGTCCTCCTAGGGACGGCGCATGTCTGATAGGGGCCGAGGAGGCGAGCAGCAACGTTGTTCAACCGTTGGAGCAACACCCTGGCGACTAGCTTGTAATCGACGTTCAACAACGATAGGGGTCGCATATTTTGCAAATTATTAGTGCCTCCCACTTTGGGAACCAATACTATTATCCCCTCTAAGAATTCGCTGGGAACCGTGGCTGTTGTACGTATTTCATTCAGGACTACAGTCAGTGTGCTGCCTAGCAAATTCCAATATCGTAAATAAAACTCCACTGGCAGTCCGTCAGCTCCAGGGGATTTGTTCCTAGGGCTTCCCTTCAGCGCGCTATACAATTCTTCTTCAGTAAATGGTGCTTCAAGGTCAGAATTTTCTTCTTCCGTTACAGTCGTTGTAATGCAAGTTAAAAATTCCGCACACACATCATCATGGGCGGCCTCGCCTTCAGCGTACAGGTTCGTGAAATAGGCATGGATAAACGCCATGATATCCTTGTGGTCGGTAATCAGTCCCCCATCATCCCTACGAAGGGAGCTAATATGATGACTTCGCCCTCTTTTGTATTCTGACAGAAGATGGAAAAGTGCAGCTCTTTCTTCGGCGACGACGCTAGTGTCTCTCGATCTTACCTTAATACCCTCTAGTTGCTGGCGTTTTAAGGCGGTTATTTTGGCCTTGATTCTGTTTACCCTCACGATATTGAGTTGCGCATTGGTGGCATCTGCGTGCAATTCACGTAGACACTGGAAGTAGAATTCCATCGTACGTCGTTCCCACTGTTTCTTTTCAAAGGCATAGCTTTTCAGAAAGGATCGTATTTTCGGTTTTGCACAGGTTACCCACCATTCGAGCTTAGTGCGATAGCGGTGTGTGTTTCTCAAGCACTTTTCCCAGACCCTCCGCAGCTCTTCCTCTAAAACGCCATCGTTTAAATGTGCCGTATTGAATTTCCACACGCCCCTGCCTCGAAAGGTCTTCTGTCTGGGCAAGTTAATGTGAGCTATAACTGCTAGGTGGTTGGAGAAGCTGATCGGACAAGTTTCAGCACTTAGTATACACCGCTTCAAACTACTAGATGCGTATATTCTATCGATGCGGCTCCTAGAATGGCTGGTTATGAACGTAAACCCTGGATTCCCTCGTGGTTGACTGAGCCAGATATCAGCGAGGTGCAGACCCTGCACTAAGTCTCTCAGTTGCGGACATATGTTGGGGTTAGGCGTTTGGTCGGCGGCGGTAAGAACACAATTGAAATCACCAGCAAGGATGGTGTTCTCGTTCGCGGGATTAATTAACTCGATGATGTGTTCACTAAAGAACGTCATTCTTTCCTGTCTGGCGTGCGTACCCGATGGCGCGTAAATATTGATAAGTTGGGATGCGTCTATCTCGACTGAGATTCCTCGTCCGCTCACTAATTGTTTCACGTTCCGCGGTACAATTCCGTCCTTGAGTAAGATGGCGGTGCCGCTTTCGGTTCCTCTGTTTAGAACGGCACTATACCCCGCAATATGTTCTATCCTGTCCGTGCACACTTCCTGCAACATGGCGATGTCTATATCAAATGCATAAAGGAAATCCCGAAGGCATTCAACTTTCGTCGGACTAGTTATTCTGTTAATGTTGATAGTGGCTATACTATATGATTGAAGCTTGATGTCAGTCGTCATACTTGTCAATTAGCGATGCTTTAGTGCCGTTTAATAAAAGCTGTCTTCCATTTCTTCATCATTCCTGGCTACCTTCAAAGGACCATGAGGTACTGCTGACGAATCGCCATCCTCTACGTCTTCATGCCAGGGTATGTTGTCGGGGGTTGATGCCGTCACGTCCATCCTGTTACCACCATCGCTGTGTGGAGCTCCTGCAATCGATGCAGTAGCACTGAGAGCCTTTGGGGGGTCGCCGTCCACCAATATGGGAACCGTCGCATTGCCCGCATGCGTTGCAGAGCCTCGCGGTAGTCGTTGTTGTAGGTCTCTTGTCGGTAGACCAGCTGAAGTTTCTGCCATCTCATGGTCTTCAGTATTGCGCTCTTCAGCTCCTCCTCCGGTTTGCGAGGGGTTGGCTGTACGAGGTCCCTTTGTCCCCTTCTGTGTTTGGCCGTTCGAGTCTCCTGGACGCTTGGGAGGCACAGAGGTGTTTGCCGTTTTCTGCGAGTTTTTGGCCCCACAGGCCGCCTCTTGTGACGTCCGTGTTTTCTTCTGAGTTTGGTGGATGGCATCTTGTGATTCCAGTGTCCCATCCTCAAGTTTTTGCCGTACCTGCTTGGCTCTGTCTCGCAACACAGATGCGCTGTTGTCCGCTCCTTGACGGGCGATCCGTCGTTTCTTGGTCTCCGCGCCGGCTTTTTCTGTGGTGTCGTCAGCTGCCGCCATGTCCCCGACCTCCAGGCTGTTCTGTGTCGAGTCTGTGCTACTGCTCTGTTGCGTTTTACCAGGTGGTTCAGGGACGGTATTCGCTGTCGGTACATTGATGGTAGTCTGTTCCAACCGTATTTCCTCATCGATGTGACTGACCACATCATCTATTGTGACGTCCATCGCTGTAGGTGCGCTGCGAGTTGCCGCGGCGTATGTGATCGGTAGCTGTGTCATGCTGGGTGGGGCAGCGGCCTCACCTGTCGGCACTTGTGTCACTCGGCGTTGCACACATTGAGCTCGCAAATGTCCAGTGGCCCCACACCCGGAGCAAGTACGCGGTTGCCCATCGTAAATAACAATGGCCCTGTATCCACAAACCGTAATGTAAGACGGTACATGTTTGACCATTTCAAGTTTAATCTGCCTCACTCCGTTTAATACTCGAAATTTGTGTACCGAGGACCATTTTTCAGCAACATGGCTGATTACAGTGCCGTAAGGTTTCAAGACAGCTTCAATGTCCTCGTCCGTTATTTCAAACGGCAGCTCGAAAATGCGTAACGTCTTAGTGCCAAGTCCTGCATGAGTCACTTTCACGTCACCAATATTCCCGTCAGAATGTTTAAATTTCAAGTTGTCCGCATATAAACGTACAAGTTGCTCACATTTTTCGGGATTCCGTAACTTCAAATAGACGGTACTACTGCTGATCGAGAGGTGATAGCCAATTACGTCATCGGTAGTTAACTTCAATGCTTCCTCAAAAAAATCTTCAACTTCAAAAGACTTCGGTCGTGCAAACTTATTCTCAAAACTAAACTTCAATGTGTCTTTTCGCAAGCGCATCGGAGTTGCCATTTCTACGATACGATCGGAGGTAAACAACTATGCGCGCACTGCGGCGTGTAACTCACCAACAGCCCCGAGCCGCTGGCCGCGGAGACGTAAACAGCGTACTTCCTCTCGCCACGGCCGCCGAGGGCCGACTGTCAATTAAATACAATGAAAGAATCCCTGAGACGGATTTTCGTCTCAAATATGTCAAAGACATTATTGATAGAGCTGAAGCATTGAATTAAAATTTGTGGTGCGGCCGGGATTGTATTTAATTGATATTTATATCACCATAACAGGATTGTTCCACCATGTCCATTGCTGAGGTGCTATTCCGCTGCATGGAGAGCCTTGGCAGTAGTGGCAATTATCTTTGGAGCAAAGAAGCTGAATTAAAGTTTGTGTTGTGGAGGGAAATCGTACATAGACTATTCCGAGGCGCCTTAATCGTTAGTGGTGTGGTAGTCTAACGGTTAAGACGTCTGCCTAGTAAGCATGGAGGTCCGGGTTCGATTCCCGGCCGCACCACAAATTTTAATTCAATGCTTCAGCTCTATCAATAATGTCTTTGACATATTTGAGACGAAAATCCGTCTCAGGGATTCTTTCATTGTATTTAAACTGGTTTTAATTCGAATGTGCCGCTTTGCGTTAGGGTAGTGTGATATCTAGGGACGCGAAGCATGCGTCGTAACTTCAGCTGGCAAGTCGGTGCTCACCGTCTTTTTCTACGATCAAGGTCAGATACTCATCGAATTCATCAGGCACGGAGAAACCAATAATAGTGACGTGTACCGTGCGGCACTCCGTAGCCTACGCAAGTCCAACAGCAGACTGTCTGGGCTGGTCACGGAGGAAGTGATTCGTGATAACGCGCATCTGCAGGTCTCTGGGATCACACGAAATCTACTGGTCCAGTTGAAGTTGGAGGAACTTGAGCATGCCGATACTCATCGAATTCCTCATCGAATTCGAGTTTTCTGGTCCAATTCACGTGGGAGCAATTTGAACATGCCAGTCATGTCCCTCTCTGACTTTCATCAGCTAGAAAATCAACTGGATGGGAAGGGCGTTAACTAGGACTACGAACTGAAGGACACAATAGAGGACGCTTTTGTCACAGCCACAGAAAGTCTGGGAACAGGAATCTCTTCTGTTCGTTAATCAGTGGGATAATTGTGCTAAGGACTCTCGTGATTACTTTTGACCAAAGACTTAAATCATTGCCACAGTGTCGTTTCGTACCTTTCCATTTCAACGCCCCTGGTTGAATCAGTACCTGCAGTGCAGCCCATCAAGATTAGACCACGTAATATAGTTGCCGTCATGTAGGAAGGCACCTCTGCACATAGAGATGGAGCGATAAGAGAAGAGTGAAGAGGAGCTACGGGCAAACGCCAACAGTTGAGCCTGCGGAAGGAACATTGCGTAACTCGCAGCCAGCCACACGCCTAGATAATGAATACTATTGGCTGCCATTGCGGTAATGGAGGGGGTGCGCAGAACGTCAGCAAACTAGGCCGCCTTCCCATGTCACTCGGACTATATCCCTAATTCAGTTAGAGTAATAGCCGCGGCGGATTAGCCGCGGTGCGCGCGGTCGTTCGCCTTCGGGGTCTCGATTCCCCCCTCGGGCATGGGTGTTTGTGTTGTCCTTAGTTTAGTTTACCTTCATAGTTTGTAAGCTACGGACTGATAACCATGCAGTTGCGTCCGATAGGTTTACAAACATTTGAACATTTTGTTAACATAATAATTTCATGTATTTAATTTCAAGAATATGTTCGCCACAAAGCCGGTGCTACACGCAAGTCGCCGCCCCACTTCCTCAAGTTGCGATAACTCGCAGCACAGAACTTCGACTACTGGGGATGCCTCAAGTCTCGTATCTAAGTGCCTTGCGCCGCGCGCCCGCCAATCAGAGGAAGAGGTCTCGCCATGATATGCCGCCACACCGACAGCCACGATGGAAGTATAGCGGAGGACTCCAGTCTACCATTCTACGTCTACAGCAGAGTCTACAGTTCCAGGAGAGCCGTATACGTTAGCGAAACCATGACACTACTGTAGACTGATGTATCGACAGAACTGTAATAACACAAGCACAACCTAAAGTTTAGTATTCCTTTCTTTTGTAATAAACCTTGTGACGGGCTGGAAGACTTCCTAAGTAATAGAAAGCAGTACGTTGTTCTCGACGGCGAGTGTTCATCAGAGACGATAGTATCGTCAGGCGAGCCGCAGGGGAGTGTGATAGGACCGTTATTATTTTCTATCTACGTAAATGGTCTTATGGACAGAGTAACTTGTAATTTGAAGCTGTTTGCAGATGATCTGTGGTGTATGGGAGGGTGTCGTCTTTAATTGACTGCCATAGTATACAGGATGACTAAGACTAAATTTCTAGTTGGTGTGAAGAATGGCAGCTACCTCTAAAAGAGAAAAATGTAAGGTGATGTGCATGAGTGGGAAAAACAATCCGATAATGTTCAAATACAGAATTAGTAGAGAGGTTCTTAATGTAGTCGTGTCATTCAAATATCTAAGCGAAACATTGCAGAGCGATATGAAATGGAACGAACATGTAAGAACTGTAGTGAGTAAGGCGGACAGCCAACTTTGGTTTATTGGGAGAATTTTGGGAAGATGTACTTCGTCTGTAAAGGAGACCGTGTATACCGGGTGACAAAAAGGTACGGCCAAACTTTCAAGAAACATTCTTATGTGGACAATCCATGTTAGAGCTCATTTTATTACTTCTCTTCAAATCACATTAATCATGGAATGGAAACACACAGCAACAGAACGTATCAGCGTGACTTCAAACACTTTGTTACAGGAAATGTTCAAAATGTCCTCCGTTAGCGAGGATACATGCATCCACCCTCCGTCGCATGGAATCCCTGATGCGCTGATGCAGCCCTGGAGAATGGCGTATTGTATCACAGCCGTCTACGAGCACGAAGAGTCTCTACATTCGTTACCGGGGTTGCGTAGACAAAAATGGAAGTCGAGAGGGTTGAGGTCAGGAGAGCGTGGAGGCCATGGAATTGGTCCGCCTCTACCAATCCATCGATCACCGAATCTGTTGTTGAGAAGCGTACGAACACGTCGACTGAAATGTCCGGAGCTCCATCGTGCATGAACCGCACGTTGTGTCGTACTTGTAAAGGCACATGTTCTAGCAGCACAGGTAGATTCAAATGTTCAAATGTTTGTTAAGGTTAAGGGACTTAACTACGGGGTCATCAGTCGCTAAACTCACAAACTACTTATGAACTACCTACAACTAAGGACGGCACAAATATCCATGCCCAAGGGGGGATTCGAACCCCCGACCGTAGTGGCCGTGCAGACCGTGACTGAAGCGCCTCAGTCCCCTCGGCCAAGCACAGGTACAGTATCCAGTATGATATCATGATAACGTGCTCCAGTGAGCGTAGGTGGAAGAACATGAGGCCCAATCAAGACATACTGAAATGAGCTCTAACACGGAAATTAAGCGTTTCCGGACACATGTCCACATAACATATTTTCTTTCTTTGTGTGTGAGGAATGTTTCCTGACACTTTGGCCGTACCTTTTTGTAACACCCTGTAGAACGCTTGAGTGTTGCTCAAATGTTTGGGACCCGCAGCAGATCAGTTTAAGTTCAAAGGCGAGCAGCTAGGTTCGTTACAGGTAGGTTCTACCAATTAGCGAGAATCAAGTAACTCAAACGCGGATCACTGGAGGAGAGACGACGTTCTTTTCGTTGAGAAATTTTTTGAGGAAATTTAGAGGGCTTGAATTTGAAGCTGAGAGTAGAACGATCTTCCTTCCGCCTACTTACATTGCGCGTTATGATAATAAACACAGAACAAGAGAAATTAGGGCTTGCACGGAGGCATAGAGAATTCTTTTTTTTTTCCTTGTTCTATTTGGGAGTAGAACAGGTAAGGAAAGGCGTAATAGTGGTACAGTGTGCCCTCCGACACGTAACTTACGTGTAGATGTAATGGCTTCCATCAATTTCAGACCTTGTCCACAATCCTTACTAGCCACGGCTCACCTCCAGAAACTACCGTACACATAGCAGCATCCCGAAGATACAAAACACTAAATCTTCAGTATATTTGAAAACTCAAAGATGGTGTACAAAGTTTTATTTCCGTAAGTATGTTTGCATTTGCATATTGTGAAAAGCGCATTTCAGACTGTTGTGAATTGCACAGAGGTAGTATAATGACTTTAGTACTGAAGTCAACCACATTTACGTCCTTGATCCTGTTACTGTGGGCGTCAATTGGGTTAGCCTGCCGACCTGCAATGCTAGAGAACTCGCGCAGGGCGCCGGAAAGCCGTCAACAGGCTTGGCGCCCTGGCGAGCTCAGAGCGGGCGACGAACACCTCTGAAAGGCTTTCCTTCCGCCCGCCCCCGCCTCCCACAGCACTCACCGGGCGGGCCAAACTTCAACCCCGCCGCCCCGGTAATGACAAAAAGTTCGGTATATCGTCGTCACACCCTGCCACGGCAGGCAACACTCTCGCCTGCGCCGTTTCGCTCTTACATTCCGTCGCCCCCCTTTTCGCTATTTTATTCCTCTCGCATCGCCAGTGCAGCATTAGCGACGCCCGAAGGAAAAGGGCGGCGAAAAAGGATTAGAGTAAGAAAGCGTAAACGGAGGTGTAGCGGAGAGAGAGAGAGAGAGAGAGAGAGAGAGAGAGAGAGAGAAGAAATCCGCCGGTCGCGCGGTTCGGGGGCAGGCGGCAAGTGATTTCTGGGGCGGGCGCTGGGGTGCGCTGCTGTGCGGCGAACCGCGTGACGTATTATGACGCGTGGCGCGGAAGCAGAAACGGCGCCATATATCACCCGCTGCGCAGACCGACCCTAACTTTCGCCGGAACGAGGTTTTCGTCGCGGCTACTGGATTCAAGACCTTGTAGTTTGTATCGCCCGAGAATTCGCTCCGCCAAGTCGACAGACTCTTTTAGCCGGCAAGAGATTCTTCCTTTCATTTCTTGTCGATCTAGAAATCACTGGTAAGACTTCTCATTTCCTACCGTGTACAGAACTGTTGAAAACTTGTGATGACCATCCAGATGAATTAATGTCCTAATTGTTTAACTATACGCATGAATATAATGTTTTTTTTATTTTTTTATTTTTTTATTTTTTTTATTATTATTTTAAATCAGAAATTGGTTGAAATTATGTTTGAAGTCTATGAAAAAGTACGAACTTGTCTCGTTATCAATAACTGCATAAGTGAAGGAGAATTTGCTCTAATATTTAGACACAAGATAATCCTGCATGGAAGGCATGGTTATTAGGGTGTTTCAAAATCAATTTATAGAGGTTTCCAACCAAGATCGCATTTTATTAATTAGGATGACTGGTTTCGACTTGTCTTGGACGTCATCTTCTGATGTATCCAACATCAAGTTTTTACGAAAGAACTCATTTACCAAAAATAAAAAAAAAATAAAAAAAATTCTGTCTAAAAATATTATATAACTATAACAATAAAAAAAGCTGTGGGTACACACCTCCGGTACCTCTCAAAGTCACATCTCATGTAGGCCTTAGTTATTGCCGGCCACGGTGGCCGAGGGGACTGAGGCGCTCCAGTCACGGTCTGCACGGCCACTACGGTCGGGGGCTCGAGTCCCTCCTCGGGCATGGATATTTGTGCCGTCCTTTGTATAAGGTAGTTGATAAGTAGTTTGTAAGTTTAGGGACTGATGACCCCGTAGTTAAGTCCCATAAGCTTAACAAACATTTGAAGCCTTAGCTATTTCCACTCATTACAAATATCTTGGTACAATTTCTTGTATTTATACAGAAGTGAAATACAAACAATGATGACGAAGCTGTATACATCAATAGACTTACTATAGACATTTCCTCAACGGCTGCACTAGCGGCATTAAGAGTAAGGTACATAAATGACTGATACGTACAAAGATATTGCTTATGGTAGAAGTTAGTCTTTACCCTCTTGGGCAGTCGTATTTCGTTAACAAATGTTTGTTCAAATGTTTTTATAGCTAATGGGACTTAACTACGGGGTCATCAGTCCCTAAACTTACAAACTACTTACGAACTAGCTAATACTAAGGACGTCACAAATATCCATGCCCGAGGCAGGATTCGAACCCCCGACCGTGACTGGCGCACCGCAGTCCTCTCGGTCACCGTGGCCGGTCTTTACTTAACAACCTAAGGTTAATTTAATATGATATTTTTCTTACAACAGTGGTACTGAAAGAACAACTTAGATAGTTCACATACTAATGTGATTACTAGGCTAAGAGTAGCAAACCTAATAGGCTAGATAATTTTTAATAAAAGATACACAGCATGATTCAGAAGTTATTAAAATATTACCAAATTTGCAGACATGTACAATAGAATAATGACACATTTATTAAAACTGCAGCCTATAGGGCTGTTATTTCATAAACCACCATCTTATATGTATGTTTCTGTGATAAAAAGTAACATTAAATTGTCAGCCATAGTGTACAACAGTATTATCCAGTCTATGTCAGATTTGGATGCTTGTCAAAGAAACTGAAATTAATTGATGTATTAACCTGTAAGTGTGTAGGATTGGCGCTAGCGTCATCATCTTTTCTGCGTCCTATAGCTTTGGCAGTGAGCATTCAGTTATATAACTGTGAAGGTCCTGTCATTTTCTCAACAATAAAGGCAGAAATAGAGAATTCTGAAAAATGTGATGTGCCGTATGTAAAGTAATATTATTTAGGGGGTCGGTTAAAAAATTACTGATCATAGCCGACAACATGTTTCTGCGCATACCTTTCACATGCTGTGAATCGTCTCCTTACCAATCGTCTGCTCCACGATTGATATACCGCACACATTGTCGTTTCCACTTATGGAAACTTGTTGCTTGATCGCACGAGAGCCGTCTTTTATCTTATTTCGTCTATCGGTGTAAATCCGTAGAACGAGGTATTCTAATCTAGAAACAGAAACAAATTTCGCAGAGGCCAGTTCAGCCGAGAATGGAGGATGAAGCAGGACAGTGATCTGAGTTTTTGTACGTTGTCGTGATAGAATATCCAGGGATTATCTCACCACATTTCAGGCCGTTTCCTTCTCCCTTTTTCTCGCAGATGTCGCAACAAGGGGGGAAATGATGTTCCGATCATGGATATACTTCAAAATTTGTACGCTTTTATCAAAATATTAGGACTAAGGCACAAGACCTAAACGATTTCACCGAGCGAGGTGGCGCAGTGGTAACACACATGATTCGCATTCGGAAGGATGGTGGTTCAACTCCAACTCCGGCCATCCAGATTTAGGTTTTCCGTGATTTTCCTAAATCACTCCAGGCAATGCCGAGATGATTCCTTTGAAAGGGTATTGCCAATTTCCTTTCCCTTCCTTACCCAAATACTCCGAGCGTACGTTCCGTCTCTAATGATTACGCTGTCGACAGGACGTTAAACTCCAAGCTTCCTTCCTTCCTTCCTCAAACAATTTCGAGAAAATCGCATTAGTAGTTTCAACGTCGAACTTGTAACTCTGTGTTGCAGCTATAGGTAAACCCCAATCGAGAGATAGCGATAGTCCAGTGAGTAAAAAATGGTTAGCTTTGTGGCTTTTCAGGCTGTATATCGCCAGTACAATCCCAGTTCATACCGTCTTTTGTCTTTATTTATCTTATCATTAACACTGTTCTACATCTACATGTACATAATTACTCGGTAAGTCACACTGCATTGCATGGCAGAGGGTTTCATCGAACCGCATTTATTTCTCTAACATTCCATCGTCTAATAGCGTGCGGAGAAAATGAACACTTAAATCTTTCGGTTTTTATCTGATTTCTCTAATTTTCTTATGATGATCATGTCTCCATATCTAGGCTGGTGGTTCTAATCCCCCCTCGGGCATGGATATTTGTGCCAAGGTAGTTGATAAGTAGTTTGTAAGTTTAGGGACTGATGACCCCGTAATTAAGTGCCATAAGCTTAACAAACATTTGAACATTTTATATGTTTGCATTCGGAAGAGAAAGTTGTGGAAGAAATTTCGCAGATTGATCTCGCCGCTACGAATAACACCTTTCTTTTAATGACTGCCACCGCAACTCGTTCTTCATTTCCATGATACTCTTTCCCCTATATCGCGATAGTACAAAACAAGCTGGGGACTGATGACCTAGATGTTTAGTCTCCTGAAAACAACAACCACAACAAAACGAGATGCCCTTTTCTGGACTTTCTGAAAATCGTCAGTCCCACTGTGAATGATCAAAATTGATAGTCACAGTTGCTGATTCCACATTTATGGACACTCGAAACATTTTCCACAAATGGACGACCATTAATATTTAGCTTACAGGTAGTAAACTTTTGCAAAGCAGTAGTCTCGTAGCCTGAAGCTGTATAAGAAATATTTAGATTGCTATGGAAGTTAAGAAAAGCTGAAAAACTGCACTGGCTAGTAGTATGTAACACACGTTTCGAAGCAAAGTGTATTCTGAAGAACAATGAAATCGGAACTTATAAATTGACCTTATATGTCGATACTGTCAGCAAACAGTGTTGCGAATAGAGGCCATTCTCTTATAACATGGGTCAACGATCGGGTCATACAACTTTCTGCACGTACCGAGTACTTATAAGCGTTTCTTATTTACTTTTGAGTTCTTATAAGTTTGGACTGTGAATTCGTCATCATTTCCGGCATTGTCTGATTGGTTTTAAATTCTTATATATTCTCCGATAAATATATCATTTTTTTAGAGAAAAGGAGATAGACAGAGAGAAATAAGGGATAGAAAAAGTACTAACTCATGATAGGATTAAATAAATAAATACGCAGGCCACGCCGGGTTTTCAGCTAGTTACAATATATTAAAATGAACCAAAATTGCAGCATACAATCAAAGTGATACTAGGGTTAAAGAAGAATGGAAATATAGGGGACATGATAACCGGGTGGATCAGGACAAAGGGGAAAGGTGGAACATACTACCACGACATGAATGTTGGCATCTAATACATCTGCTGCTAATATGAAAGCATTTCTAAACATTGTGTCAACTAAAGACACACACACGAGGGCTCTGGGAACAAAGAAAGATAGCAAATATTCAACATTATTAAACTAATCACACATAACTTGTCATTTAGCATAACTGGTGCTAATTATGTAAAAATGATTCACCTTTGTTTAATCTATTTGTCATAAGATGAAAAATTGAAATACCTGTAGAGCAGAAGAAAATAACTGTGTTATCGTAAATCAAAGTGATTACAGTATTAAAATGAACTAACATTAAAGCACACAGTAGACATGTTGTGATTGAGCAAACATGAAAGCATAGTGAACAATGAAACAGGAAAGGGTAACAAAGATGGAAGGATAATCAGATATACCTTAAAACACAATACAAAACTGGACAGCCAATGTACATTCGGTTAACAGAACATTTCTGTACTCTATATAGGGTGTTAACGCATACTACGAGGCATGTTTGTAAACTCATATTGTATATTTTACCTGTACTGTGACCAAAGATATCAACCAAAAATATTTGACACTCTATCTGCACAACTTAGTAAATTCTACGGTGAGCTGATCCATAGTTTTTAATTGAATATGTATTTCACAGTTGTAACTAAGGCTTGTACAATGCTATAGTACTCGCATTTCATCCTTTTCATTCAAGCAATGACGTTTAGTGGAGTTATAGAGAGAGTATTTCATATAAATCTACATATTGCATATTTTGTAAGTACACTGCTGTTACAGCCGTATACAAATTTATACTAACCATTTTCCTGACATGTTTTATCCCTTACAAGTATTCAAAATTTTATTGAAGGGGGCTAATATGATACTTTCGTTTTTCCTTTTTGGTACGTCTTAATTGCTTTTGTTTTGTACTTTTGTATAGTTATCCTGTGATATTGGTCAATGACCAAAATTAGTAGACACTTAACGGTTTCCTAAATTGTGTGATAGCTTAAACTGGAGGTTATTAATATTTTTTCGCTTCTAGCTTTTGTTTCGCTACTGCATTCTCAAATAAACGTTGATGTTGGCTGATTACTACGAGAATGATCATCTGGGATACATGCGTTATCCACAAACTGTGCGGCCTTTATTTACATGGAAATTTACCAGTATACCTCATTTAAAGTTTAACACAATAGCGCCCATTCAAAGCAAGACAACACTTATTTTAATATCCCTACATTATTTTCCCATTTTGATCAATCGTAGTAATATTATAGAAATTCAGAAATACATCATGACAGACAAACTCTCCACTGACTAGCAGCTAGTGAGATAGTAAAAGGGAACGTTTCACTTTATATTTTCTTGCGTACCTTCAGTACAGTGCAAAATTAAAATGGTACACAATGGTCACAGAACACAGTACCACAGTAGTATATATATATTTTTTTTATTTTTAATGAAAGTACAGAATTTCCTCTTGCCGTCTTTTAAAAAAATGAGAAGTCTCATTATCATAGTCGCTCTCTCTCTATCTATCTGCAATGACGGATTGATATTAAGAAGAATTTGCAATTTTAACTGGAACGAAAACGAAAACGAAAATGAAACAGTTCCTTCATATTGAAGGATCTTGGCGACAGAGAAAAGAAACTTGTCTTAATGAAGTTAATTGTTCTATCTCGGAGACTTTAAATATCAAGAAGTGAAGTTAAAAGACTTTTCCCTCTTTTTATTGTTTCAAGATAAGTAAAAAGTTCCACGAGTTCCTCCCTTCTGGAATTCTTAGGCCAACTCCAGTTACAGGGGGAAAAAGAATTCCAAGAACGTCTTTTATCTTATTTGTGCTTTTGTTTCTCTGTTTCTGCTAGCAACGGTGTGCCTCTTACCTTCACAGAAGCGTTAATGAATTTCTTATGTAAAATATCAATTGGATGTGGTGATTAGCAACTGACGATTGTTTGGTTCTTTACCACGACACATTTAGTACACCGTATATTTAAATCCGTAACTTGTACTTCAATAGAGTCAGTTTTTGTTTCTAAGACAAGAAGTAGAAATACCTCGTAGCGATTTCGTGTACTAGTTCATCGGTTTTACAATTTCAGTTCACTAAAATCTGATACTATAGGTTGTTCAGACTTCGTTTTGCGTGTCTTAAAAATTTCTATACCTGAGGGTACATTTAGAACATCCAAAAGCAAAAAGTTATTTTTCGTGTTCATATGTCCTACAGACATAAACCTTAACGTTTATTTTCCATCCTGAAACTGAGATTGAGATTTGTTATATGTCAACTCACGAACGATGGGGCGTCGCGCATCTATAGGTAAGCGACATTTGAAGTCCATAGCAACTATTCGGAAATTTCGTTTTTTATGAGTCATATCCCCTGAAATATGTGTCGTGCTATGTTGAAAATTTTAAGTTACTACTAGTGCTATAAGTGTCTGCAAAATATGTCGTGAATTGTGTTTGTAGTAAAGACGTAATAAATCGAAACTTCATGCGTGATTCTGCGGATTTTAATGAACCAAATTGTTTATAACTCATGAAAAATATGTTGAACTGTGATACAATATCGACGGAACATTCGCTAGTATCTATTTGTACTGTTTCTGAGATGTCTCTTGAATACAAATTATAGTGTAGAAGTAAAAACGTCTAACGTCATGCCAAATGCGGTAGATATAACGGGACATGATAAATATCGGAAAAGTAGTAGCGATAAACTTTATTATTTTTATCATTTCGTTGGGGTTGTCGGAGAGAAAGTGTCTCGTAAAGATTTATAATTATGATGAAATTTTATGGCAAGTCACTAAGTGCTTAAATAGTTGACGAATAAAATCACGCTACCACGCGCCACAAGATGGGGCTGTTGCTATGGTTTATTACTTGATATCGTATGAACTCTGTATCATAGATGGATTCTGCCACCGCGGCAAATGATTACTGACCTTAAATAATATTTATACGAACTTTGGTTGAAATGGTCCATTAGTTTAGGAGCAGATGTAGAGGTATCGCATGGTGCAGCCGCTTTTTACGCAATATCTCCTGACGTGTGTGTCATAGGTGGTTCATATCCTGACAGCGATTGTTGGTTGATAGTAAGGAAGATGTGTACCAAGTTTGCTTGACATCGGTCCTGTAGTTTAGGAGGAGATGTAGAACACACACACATACATACATACATATGGCTATTTGTTATAGAAAGCTGTCGTTAAGTCTTCCTAAAGAGAGGGAACATTGAACACAATTGTTCTTTTTTGAAAGTTCAATATGAACATCCACTCGTTTCGCATAATACAGTAAGTCAATCTACAAAATTTACAGTTCGGTAGTTATGCTGTAGTAGAGAAATGGTGTAGTAAATTTGTGAGAGGTAAGCAAGAATCAATCGCGAAATTAACTGATTTCGGACAAATTTATTTAGGCTACATGATAGCCACTGTCAGTGCTACAACATACGTTTCTGGTTACGTTAGAATCGACGCACATTATGCAGTTTTTAAAAAGTTCACACGTGACGCTGAAAATATAATGATAATTGCTCCAAACCAAAGTCATAATCACTTCCTTCACATATTTGAAGCTATTGTTACCTTTTCTGTTAACTAGTCAACTGCATACTTTGTAAAAATAAAAATGTGTAACCAATACAGAATCTTTTGCACGCTCTCGATTGCACACCAGATAAATAGTTTCACTGCTGGTTGGCCATTTCATTAGTTGGCATGGTTCAGAATGTTTTGAAACCAATTTTTAACTAATGTGATTAGTGACACGGCATATTATCATCCACAAGAATTACATCTTTTCCTAAAATCAGAATGCATTGTATGTGGTCTCCACATAGGACTACAGAATTATTTCCAGTATTTGAACGGTTCAGATCGATCAGAGGAACCATTCCACGTAGAAACAGCACACGCTATCGTGGAATCACTCCTACGAACTTACACAGTACCTTGGTGACCAAATGGGTCCACAGATTTGGGGAATCCACACCACACTAGAAATCTACCATCAGATCTTACCATCATTTTTTACGATATGAAATCAGGATCCCACGGCTTTCCAGTCCTCTAGGCCCCAAAAGACATGGTCAGAAGCACAACAATCTCATCGGAGGAGATATTTTCCTTAATTGCAAAATAATTCAATCTAGCCGGTCGTCTGCTGTTAGGATCAAACAACGCTGAACTGCGCCGCACATTATAATTTGTTTTGAAATTTGATATCCTCGGCAAACTGCGGATCTCGTAATAATGAATTCACATGCTTGTAGTGTAAGGCGGCAGGAATTTTCACCACTTACATGCTATATCTACATCTTAATAACTAATACCATGCATTTATCTAAAATGTAATTAATGGTATCACTTTGATTTCGGATAATCTGAAAGCAAAAGTAGGTAGGAAGAGTGCGAGTATTAATGTTGTCTAGGTCACTGAGAAAACTGGTTGATGCTGGTAGGCAACATTTAATATTAACTATAATAGTACCTTTCTTAGTTGGAAACGGGAACACCGCCAAGTCAGTGAGGGAGGCCGACAAGCGACGAGTGAAGTCGTAACAGTACCTCCAGGTCGCGATGTGTTGACCAGGTGGTGCGAATTCACAGGTTACTGACCGGTCGATGCTACGACTGGGAGATGATTTCAACCGTCATACGGTCGAAACATTTGAGAACTTTATAGTAGCCTCCAGATGTTTTTTTCGCGGGAAAGCTGTTCGGAAGGTAGTCAAGGTAAGGCATCGACTAAAACAGAGGTGATATCGGGCGTCCCACAGGGAAGTGTTATTGGTACTGTGCTGTTCCTTATTTACATAAACGACTTAGGGGAAAATCTAAGTAGCTCTCTCAGTTTGTTTGCAGATGACGCCGTCAGTTACCTTCTACTAAAATCATCTTAAGATCAAAACCAACTGCAGAACGATCTGAATAAGATATCAGTATGGTGTAAAAATTGACAATTGACTCTAAATAATGAAAAGTGTGAAGTCGTCCACATGAGTACGAAAAGAAATCCGTTGAGCTTCTGGTTGTATTCTCTACCGAGTTGAATAGCGATTTTTCATTTCCTTCAAACAATTAACAGGTCCTCAGTATCAACCATTTTTCATGATAAGTAGAAGTTATGCCATCATTGTTAGAAATTCATCACTTTTGTATCATAATTCATCTCTGAATTTGTGCACAGTCCTGTTTATAATTAAAATACTTTATTGAACATTGAATACTCTGATTTATTATTTATTAGGATTAGGAATCCCAGCTACTCCTAGTGATAAGAAATTGTCTAATATTGAAACCAAGTGTTTTTGTATCGATAATTGCCTAATTGATAGGAGTGAATCATATTTACTTTCCTAATGGTATCGTACGTCTGCTGACACTGCAAATTAACGATTAGGGCCGTTCATTCAATCTCACCAGCTGCGGTACAAGCATTACAGTAGAACGACTTGTCAATTTCCACTGTGTGGCCATTAAAACGTCAGAAAAGTTTTCAAGTAAATATACCACTGGAGTAATAAGGATTGTTTGACCTTTGCAGCGCCCTTCTACACTGCCGCTACCTGTATCTTCGCACATCGCTAACCCACGACTTTTCAACTTAATATATAGTTATTAAAAAGTCTTTTGTGGTCCCAAATCCAATTTTTAATGTCACCAGTCATCTCTTACTATCTTAAATTATTTCTTCCTTGTGCATTCTCTACTTGTAGGTCTTCTTCCCAACACCATTAATTACATTTACGTACGCCTTCCAAAAAATATTCACTGCGGGATCATCAGTCCCTAAACTTACAAACTACTTATGAACTACCTTATATTAAAGACGACACAAACTTCCATGGCCGAGGGGGGATTCAAACCCCCGACCGTAGCGGCCGTGCAGACCGTGACTAGTGCGCAGCAGACCGCTCTGCCACTGCGGCCGGCACATCCTACAACATGATAAAATTCACAGCCCACGGATTTCTTTCAAGGCTTTGATATCTTGCAAAACAATATCATCTCTGAGAGCTGAACTTTCAACGGCTAACCAGTACTTCCTCTCATAAACATCTCGTAACAACTAAATAAGGAATATCACTGTGGCCCAATAGAACAAGAAAGACTTTGTTATTCTTCGTGTATAAATGTAAGGAATAGATTTAGAAACCAGGTTCTGTACTGTAAGACATATCCAGGGGCAGATATAGACTATGACCATAACTTATTGGCTATGACCTGCAGATTAAAACTTAAGAGACTGCAGAAGGGTAGAAAGGTTAGGATATGGAACATGGACAAATTGAAGGAACCAGAGGTGGTTGAGAGTTTCAGAAGGAGCCTTAGGCAAGGATTGACTGAAACGGGGGAAAGTAATACAGTAGAAGAAGAATGGGTAGTTCTGACAGACAGGGTAGTGAAGGCAGCAGGGGGCCATATAGGTAGAAGGACAAGGCCTAATAGAAATCCCTGGATAACACAGGATATACTGAACTTACTTGATGAGAGGATAAAATATAAAAATTCAGCAAATGAAACTCGAAAATGGGAGTACAAACGTTTGAAATATGAGATTGACTGCAAGTGCAGACTGGCTAAGCAGGAGTGGCTAGAGGACGAATGCAGAACCTTAGAAGAATGCATAACTAGGGGAAAGATAGATACCGCTTACACGAAAATAAAAGAGATATTTGGAGACAAGAAAAGCAGCTGTATGAATATCAAGAACTCAGACGGAAAACCAGTACTAAGCAAAGAGGGAAAGCTGAACTGTGTAAGGAATATATAGAGATCCTATACAAAGGAAATAAACTTGAAGGCAGTAGTCTAGAAATGGAAGGCGGAGGAAGATGAGATAATAGATATGATACTGCGAGTAGAATTTGACAGCTCTGAAGGACTTGAGTCGAAACAAGGCCATTGGTGTATATGATATTGCGTCTGAATTGCTGATATCATTGGAGGAGCCAGTTGTGAAAAAATTGTATCACCTGGTATGCAAGATGTATGAGACAAAGGAAATACCCTCCGACTTCAAGAAGAATATCGTAATTCCAATTCCGAAGAAAGCAGGTGCGGACAAGTGTGAAAATCACACTATCAGTTTAATAAGTCATGGTTGCAAAATACTAACACGAATCATTTACAGGCTAATGGAAAAACTTGTGGAATTCGACCTCCGGGAAGATCAGTAGGGATTTAGGAGAAATGTTGGAACTCGGGAGGCAATACTCACATTACGACTTATCATAAAAGATCGGCTAAGGAAAGGGAAACCTACGTTTTTAGCGTTAGTCGATTTGGAGAAAGCTTTTGACAATGTAGACTGGAATAGACTTTTCCAAATGCTGAAGGTTGCAGCGGTAAAATATATGGAGCGAAGAGTTATATTCAACCAATACAAAAACCAGAAAGCAGTTATTATAGACGAAGGGCAAGAAAGGGCGGAGAGTTTGGGAAGGGAGTAAGACAGAGTTGTAGCCTTTCCCCGATGTTGTTCAATCTGTATATTGATTGTGAAAGAATGGAAGGAGAAATTTGGAGAGGGCATTAAATGCAGGGAAAAGAAATAAAAACATTGCGATTTGCCGATGACATAGTAATTCTGTCAGAGTCTGCAAAAGATCAGGAAGAGCAATTGAATGGAATAGACAGTGTCTTGAAAGGAAGATATAAGATGAACATTAACAAGAGTAAAACGAACGTAATTGAATGCAATGTCAGAAAATCAGGCGATGCTAAAGGAATTAGATTAGGTAATGAGACAATAAAAGTAGTAGATGCATTTTGTTGTTTGGGTAGCAAGATAACTTCTGATGTCTGAAGTAAAGAAGATATAAAATGCAGAATGGCTATGGGAAGAAAAGCGTTTCTAAAAAGGCGAAACTTGTTAACATCCAATATTAATGTAAGTGTTAGGAAGTCCATTCTGAAAGCATTTGTCTGGAGTGTAGCATTGTATGGGAGTGAAAAGTGGACGATAAGGAGATAAGATGAAAGATGACAGAAGCTTTTGAAATGTGGTGCTACAGACGAATGATGAAAATTAGATGGGTAGACCACGTAACTAACGAGGAGGTGCTTAAACGAATCGGAAAGAAAAAGAGTTTCTGGTATATCCTAAGAGAAGGTTATACACATTCTGAGACATCAAAGAATTGCCAACTTAGCATTAGAAGGAAGGGTGTGGGGTAAAAATCGTAGCGGGAGACCGAAGGTCGAATACAGTAAGCAGATTCAAAATGATGTAGGTTGCCGAACGCATTCTCAGATGAAGAGACTTGCACCGGACAGGGTAGCGTGGAGAGCTGCATCAAACCAGTCTGCGGACTGAAGACCACAACAACATACTATCTCGAATATTATGGGAAAGAGAACAATTGATAATTACAACCTCTACCTCATATAGTCAAGTGTCCACTGAAATGGACCGTGGGCTTACCAAAGTAGTGGGATATCTCGTTTTGGATGTCCTTTCTCTCGTGATGGTGTGGTCGCTTCGAATCAAAGTCCCTTGCAAGATCATTGAAGCGTCCTACTTCTGTAAGTGTCCATTTCAGCCGGTGAAGACTTTTGTGCCCATAGTATTCTCCCACAAATGTTCGATGGGATTCATGTCGAGCAATCTGAGCGGCCAAGTATTTGGCTATGTGATGTAATTTCATTATATTTGTGTTTTCTGTTAAACTTCACTGAAATAAAATGCGTTATTATTTACTTTGTGCCACTTCGAGTACGCACCATGCAACTTCTCCGTCCTACACATGCGTCCAGTACACAACGGGTATTCTCCGGCCGCCGTGTCATTCTCCGAACGCGTCACCGGATACGGTATGGAGGGGAACTGGGACAGCGCCTAGCATTCATCTCCGTTATATCGGTTTACCGAACCACAGTCGCATCTTCTCAATCAAGTAGCTCCTTGGCTTCAAGAGGGCGGAATGTACCCCGCTTGTCATCAGCGCTCAGCAGACCCAGACGGTTTCCCATCCCTATCCAAGCCATGCTCGACAATGCTTAACTTCGATGATCTGGCGGGTATCGGTGCATCCACTGCTACACGATCGTTGGAAGCTTCATGAAATCAGAAACTTTGTACGGAACACATCATTGGCCGTATGAATTGTACGTCTAATTATTTCCGCGGTGTAGTGACCGAGAGTTCTAAGGCGTATTGCTGCAGAGAGCTTAGTTGCCCGCCGTCGGAGTATCGAGTCCTCCCTGGGGCATGTAGGTGTTCGTCTGTGTCTCTCTCTCTCTCTCTGTGTGTGTGTGTGTGTGTGTGTGTGTGTTGTCCTTAGGTCAATTTAAGTAGTTAGTGTCTCTAGGGTCTAATGACCATACAGGTTTGAGCAAAGACGCCAAGTATTTAGCCAGGTCGTAAGTGGCTGCTCCAATATTGCTCACAATTGGACGTAATGGCACACTTTCCTTGTGGAGCTTAGGCAGGCCATATAGCCTAGGTGGAACTGAACTGCTTGGTTTCAGTCTCTTTATGACCTTCTTCGGTAGAGAACTATTTGATAGAAGTTCAGCTGTTTTTCGCACCACTCAGTTTGTTGGATCCTTGTCAAATTTTCGATACGTTGAGTCACATATTAAAACGTTGATCTTATTAATGTAGTCCTCCCGTGGCATGAGAACAGTAGCATTTCCTTTGTCAGATTTGAGTACTACTGTATCCACGTCTATTCGTAAGTTACAGACGGTACTCACCTGAAGATGGCCAGAAGACTCTGCGCCGAAATATCGTGGCAAGAAGTTACGGACATCCGGCAGTTCACCCGAGATTTTATGGAAATATCTGTACGCCTGGAAAGCTTTAAACATCTCATTTTGAACTAATTATTATCTATATAATTTTCCATATTCAAATAGTGTATTGAATCTATTATTTTCTTCTTCTTGTCTTTTCTAATGTTGTTGCTATACTCTTGATGCAGCTTTCGACCTACTTTATCTTCAGCAAACTTTTCCTCTCTTCATCTATTTTAATCTGCTAACAATATTCGTCTCCTGTGTTAGTATATCACACAATGCTAAATTCACGATTCTTTGATGTCTAAGACTGTGTCATACCAATAGAGTCTTTCTTTTACTCAAGATATGTCAGACATATCTTTTCTCCCCAGTTATATTCAGTACTTCCTCATTACTTACATGATCTTCATAATCCTTCTGTGACACATTTCAAAAGCTTCTCTCCTCTTCTTGTTCGTCCATGTTCCACTATCGTTCGTAGCAACAACCTCACAAATGCCTTCAGAAAAGACTTCCTAATATTATAATTAATATGGTATGTTAACTGTTTCCTGTCCGGAAATTTTTTTCTTTCCATTGCCATTTTATATTATCTTTACTGTGACCATCATATTTTATTTTAGTGACCTAGTAACAAAACGCACTTGCCACCTTTATTGTTTCGTTACCTAACCTAATTCCATTAGCATTGCCTGATTGTCTCAGACTGAATTTCAGTACCCATCTTTGGCTCTTATTAATGTTCACCTTATACGTTCCTTTCAAGACACTTCCTATTCCATTCAACTGCTCTTCCAATTCAACAGAAGTTTAATGTCATCGGGACAATGTAATGATGTCATTTCTTCGCCATGAGCACAAATGCTTTTTTCAAAAATTCTCCTCGCTTTCCTTCACAGCGTGCTCAATGTATAAATAGAATAACATATCTCACGCAGAGAGTTTCTAATTATTATTATATTGGTTTATTATTATATTGGTTTATTATTAAATTGGTTTCGAACATGCCCGAAAGAACAGACATCGCACCTGCTTCGCAGCAATATTGCATTTAAAGGAGAGGAAGGAAGAATGATTAGGAAGGCTAGTATTGACAGTGGCTGCTTTAGGGCATTGAAATGAAACAATGGCGAGAAATGAAACTGTGAGCAGGGCCGGGAATTATGTTAAAATTTATGAATCAGTTGTAAAGTAGAGGCTGATCCCCAATTTTGAGACATTTCAGCATACATCCGAGAAATTGCTGCAGGTCTGCGACGAAGTTTTTCGGGAGTAAAATGGGTGTGCGTAAATTGTTTGCGGAAGGCTGTAGAACTCTGCGAGATGAGCCAGGTCCCACCACCCAGAAGTACGATACTTCATCCTAATACCACTTCAGGACAGAGTGTATTTTTTCGGCTCCGACGTAGTAGCGGTACAGTGAAACACATTGTAAACTAGTGGTTACTTGACGTTTCAGTTTATTGAAGCTTGAGTTACGTGCGCGTCTTCTAGCGAACAAAACGTGCCAGACGTCAGAGGTGTATGGAACGACGTCACTGGGGACAGGAATGGCATCAGATACTGTTTTCAGACCAATCCAGGTTCTGTTTGTTTGAAAATGATGGTGGCATTTTGGTTAATCGCAGATAGGGAGAGCGGCGTAATAATAACTGCTACTGCACAACATACACGGTGCCAACTCAAGAACATATATTTTTGGGTAGTACTGAGTACAAACACAAATCAGAAATGGTGCCTGTCCGCTGTACTGTTACACGCTTGCCTTACGTAGTCATACCCCATTCAGCACGACATCCCAGAAATCATTTGGCAGCAAGACAATGCACGACCACAATTTGCTGCAAGAACACGCGTCATCTTTGTGTCACAGATATCGTCCTCTGGCCAGATCACCAAACTAAAACGTTAGATATTGTAGAAAGATATAAAAAAGCCAAGATCGCTGATCATCAATTTTATTTATGGCGACTGGTTTTGCTGAACTATGTCAGCATCATCTGGAACAATAAAATCATTTTACAAGACCATAATCTTGTAATGTAAAATGATTTTATTGGACCAGATGATGCTGTCATAGTTCAGCAAAACCAGTCGCCATAAATAAAATTGATGATCAGCGATCTTGGCTTTTTTTTATATCTTTCTACAATATCATAATTGAATCGCCTCCTAGTACATAAACAAACTTAAAAAGTTTGAGATTTGGAGAAACGATGGTCGGCCGATTTCCAACCACGACAGATGTAATCTTGAAATACGTGAATATAGCATGGATGGCTGTACCAGCGGATACCATCTCGCCTCATACGCGTCCATGGTACCTGGTGTGGCACGAGTTATCGGGGCCCTTGGTGGACCGTGTGCCTACTGGACAACAAGAAATATGCTGAACCCAGCTGACAGGTCTTAATCATTTCTTCCGAAAATAGCAAGGAACATGTCCTGGTAATATGAATTTCCTGATGGGAATCTTCGGGATTTGGCGACGCAATAACTGTTTCATTAAGTTTCGAGTGTGCAGCCGCAACAAGTCTCCTTCTTCCTCAAATATTTCAGCTTTCTAATGTCCAGCCATCTTCAGAGTGAGCCGTAAGACTGACGCCACACACTCTCATGTCTCCGTTTTTTCTGTTCTTGGACAGCGCCCTGAGACTTACTTTAGTGTAGTTTTAACCGAATGGCTTAGCCTACATCTTTCTTGGGTCAGTGAAAGTTAGTGGATTCTTTTATTTATTTTGGAGCAACTGTTTGAATTATTAACTATGTAGTTGCCTTGTTTTTAATCAATCAGGGCAACGAGCCGTCTGTAACGGTCGGTAGGGTCATTAGGCATTCCCAGGTGTCTTATGAGTGGATATTCTGAACGTCGCGTGCCGGAATAGAATGTATTGGTATGGAAAGGCCGGTAGCACATGGAACAGTCTCTTAAGAATCTTGTTTTGCTGACTCTGCAGCTTTTTGATATGAGTTGGAGCCGTAGTACCCCACACCTCACATGCGTAGTCCATTACTCGTCGAATGAAAGTTCTGTAGAGATGTAATCCACTGCATATCGAAAGGATACAATGCGCCATCTCGTTGAGAGGTTTTCCTGTGGACGTTGATGACATGGTCCTTCCACGTGAGCTTGGAGCCAATTATCACTCCGAGGTACGTTGCTGTCCTGGTCCAGGGTATTGCCTACCGGAAGAGTATGAAATTTCAGATTTCGTCGTCTTCTGGTGAGAATCATCGCCTTAGATTTGATGGCGTTGAAGTCCACACTCGACGGTGTACTGGCTCCTTCCATTGGCTTCTGCATATCAGGGCCGTGTGATCAGCCTACATGACCCTATTCACCCTGGGCGATGTGGGGAAGTCTGCGGTGTATACTGTGTGTAGTATAGGTCCGAGTACACTGACTTGGAGCACTCCAGCTCTAATATCTCTAATAATAGATGTTTTGGAATCAGCATGCACAACAAATTTTCTTCCCGTCAGGGAGGATTCCATTAGTCGCACGAATCCTGAGGTGAAGCCCTAATTTAAGAGTTTGTGCAGCAGCCCTTTATGCCATACGCTGTCAAATGCTTGACTGACGCCCCAGTGTACGCTTCTGCCCTTTATACTCGCATACCACGCAACTGCGCATTCGGCCGCAGATACATTTGCGCTGGAGACGTTGGTCGGAGGCAAAGACGTACATAAAGCAAGAGTTAAATCTATGACTCCGCAATCGATCTGTGTTGGCATATCGGTATATCCCAGTGAGCTGCACTGTGAGGAAGTCTTTGTGAGTTTATTACCGAAAGTGCCGTATTCCATGATTTATCTAAATATTTAACGACCGTATTGATAAAATTCATTGTCAAGCGAATTTGAATTGCCTCCTTCACTACCGACTACAAAAAAATTATGTAGTTGCTAAAATTTCGACGTTGTCATACAAGATACTGTGACCAGTGTCAACGCACTGCTCTGCCACTGCCGACTTGTTAGGTTGTGAATGTTCTGCGTACATTTGGTGTTCTGTAGATGTTTCATGGACAATAGGAGTCGTTTGTCCAATCTAAGAAAGGCCACATTCATATGGAATTTTGAAAAATCCAGATTTTCTTTGACGGATGCCAGAAGTACAGCAGTCTTGGGTGGAGGACGAAAGATCACTCAAATGTCTACTGATTCTCAGGGATATATCGATATGCCATACATATCGTTTGCGGGCACTAGACTAGAAGAGGCGACGTAGGCCACGTCGTGGTGAAAACGCAGGCAACCGAATCGGTCGTCAGCTACCATAGCCCCTAACGGCTAATTGCACCGCCATGTTCTAAAAATGTGTGTCATACGTCCCACACTGATTTCTGCGAATATTTCACGTAGGATTTCTTGTCTCTTACATTCTATGCAAATACAACTGTAGTTGGTCAAAACTGTGGCTGTCGGCCACTGAAATGTTCGTGGTGGAAGAAAGTGCAGGAAATATTGTAAATCGTTGTACACATTTTACACTGTAAATATTGGAACATTGAATTTCCAAGCGATTTTCAATTAAAATGCACAATTTTGTGTAATCCTAAATAACGAAACTGCTTTGGATATTGGTCCCTAGGACTATACATTATTTACAGTAACAAAGTTATCTAACGGTGTCAGAAATCCTGTTTGGGAGGAAACTTCGCATTTTGTGTCCCAGCCTCGTCGCCGCTTTTGTGTCTTGCTTCCGTCGTAGGTGTCGGTGACCAAGTAGAAAGAGTCCGACACAGGAATAAAGGATGCACGCTTGTGCAGGTACGGAGGTGAGCAGCCAGTGGGACAGCAGAAACTAGAAACCCTGGAGTAAGTTAGAACGAGATATATATTGCACAGAATGTATACAATACTTAACTTTTACATAGCTCAGTACTGCAGAATGCTGATACATAGTTGAGCTAGTGCCTGCCTAGTGCCTGTCCGATAGCCAAGTCTTCACTGGTGCCTATCTGATTCCGAAGTGTTAACTGGTTCCTATCTCAGTTCCAAGTTGCCGATGTCGTTTAGTGGTGGCCACGAGCGGAGTTCTAGCAGAAGGCGCTCGTGGCTGACGTCGTCAGAACGCCGCGCCGTACGTGCATGGCGGAGCGCGGCGAAAGCTGGTGGCGCACGCTTTAGACTTGTGCGACACCACATCGCATGTTAGTAGCATACGTCAAGTATTCCCACTAATAGAAATTTTAAAGCACGTTATCAAAGGGGCTCTAAATTTTATACTCAAGTCGTATATAAGTTTATAAAGTAGTCAATGAACAGCATACAGCATAATGTCGATATGTCATGTAGTATCGTGCCTTACTCTGATTCTACCTGCGGGAACCATTCTACTTTTATTATATGTTCTAAAAATTTTAACAATTTTAAATAAAAATTAATGATATAAAAATATTATGTTACATCATAAATAACTAAATTAAATTGATGAAATGGCATTCAGTTAACTAATGTTTTAATCAAAACTTTTCATTTTAAAACGTCAGATAATTGCAAATTCATTTTAAAATTAGCGTGGTGTGAATAAATGAATACTATCGTTATTACAATTTTATTACTAAATTAGTTGATGATATTAAAAGCTGTGAAAAGAATAAACATTCTTCGTAATTTCGAGGAATCGGTTTTTTCATGGAAATGCAAAGAATAACGGTTGCCCTATTGTATGTGTAGAATAGGGAAAACTATCAGGATGAGTGAAATAAGTAATAAAAATAAACTTTTTTCTGAGGTACGTTCGTTACTGGAGCGTCCATATCATTGACGAAGACGTTACCAACTGAGCTATTCGACCATCCTGCAACACAATTTCCACTCGTGTATCAGCTTCATATGTGCTGCCCTTTGAACTATGGAACTTTTCTTCTCGGAATTTTATGGATAGTGCGCATTAGGTCTTTAATGAGCGGAATTGCTTTAGATGTACCATACTATCCGTCAATGTGCCATCCCGAAAGGATTTTTCGAGAGTGGAAGGTCTCCTTGTAAGACACTTCCATCCTCGAGGGAGTACTCAAACATTAGACAGTTAGTAGCCGCGCATTCCGTGGCTTGACCACTTTAACCACACGGCCATTCCCACGTGGCAATGATTTCTGATTTGACATGTCCCATGCGTCTAGTTCGAACTAACATTCCTTGTTCAGTCGTGTAGCCATAATCACGTCGTAAAGCGTTTCACATGAATCACTGGAGTACAGATATCAGCACTGTCGACGCACCGCTCGTTTATACTTAGTGTAGCGCACGTCGTGAGAACCCAATGGTGCTCAATTTTCCTTCGGAATATTTCGCGATGTAACTGGCGTATTGCTTACGTTTTAGAATATTCCAAAATGTTTACATTAATTAGCCCCTGCCGACCGGTGAAAGTCGTTTTACAATAGCTGTTGTTGCTCCATTTTGTTCCAGAGTTCCAGAGATACTTTGTGTGGTCAAATAAATGTGACATCTTTTTCTTGGAAATTTATGGATAGTGCGCTTTAGGACTTACATGAGTGGACATCCTTGAGATATACTACTATCCTGCAAACTCCAGTCCCGTATTGACTTTCCAACACCGGAAGGCGTCCTTGTAAGGCACACCCATGCCCTAGAGAGTTCTGGAACCGTAGACGGGGACTAGCCGTGTATTCAGTGGAACGATTTCCGATTTGACATGTTCCATGCGTCTAGTTCTAACGCAACGTTTCTTGTCCAGAGTCTGTTAATTCTCGTCTTGTGGTCGTAAACACGTCGTAAATCTTTTCACATGAATCACTTAGTGCATACGACAGCCCTGTTAACACACCGCACGTTTATGCCTAGTGCGGCAATACCAGTACATCTATGCATATTGCGATCCCATCTCTTTCCAACCAAGTATCTTTTTTATGAATTTTTCAATTAATTTATATTTTTAATTTTTTTTCCGCTGGGAGTGGAGCTCCTCCACGCTCGCACTAGCGTGGTTACCAACTCGATAGGGCTACTGTCACACCTCTGCATGTATTAGTATTTCTAATGTAGGAGTCACAGGGGCAGGAACTGGAATGTGTACCCATTGACACGGTCCATCGCAGGATAGTAAGTGGTCGAAAAATTTATGAAATAAAAACTGTTTTAAGGGCAGGGAGAGAAATGTGCCAAGGCAAGTTGCCAAGAGAAAAAAACCTCTGCTACAGTCATGGACTGATAGTAAGAGCAGTAGCGGATTTCTTGCTATCTACGACAGATCATGCAAGGATTTGGATTATTTTAGTTAACGGCTATCGTGAAAGCTCGGTGCCAATTTCATTGCGTGTTTTTCATCAATTTGTGAATCCCGTTTGTTGAGTCGCCCCACTGCAGCTTACACTGGGATGTCCCCTGGGGCCGGCCGCGGTGGCTGAGGGGTCTGCGGCGCGTCAGTCACGGTCTGCACAGCCACTACGGTCGGGGGTTCGAATCCTCCCCCCTCGGGCATGAATATTTGTGCCGTCCTTAGAGTTAGCTAGTTCATAAGTAGTTTGTAAGTGTAGGGACTGATGACCCCGTAGTTAAGTCCCATAAGCTATACAAACATTTTGTCCCCTGGCCCAGATTGAAGAATGAGTGGTCGATTTTGCTATCAACCTCTGCGTGTGGGGGTTGCCTGCGGTGCCTGTTTGTGTGTCGATCTTGTTCGTATTCCCTGTTGTCGCCGGTTAGTCCGTTGTATTAGCTCATCTGGCATAGCCAGTCAGTTTGCTGACGAGCAGGGGTTGACGAACAAACCTTTTGTTTGTGTTAGTTAAGGTTACCTAAGGTTGTTATTTACTCCTGATGCGTATTCCGATACAGTGGTAATTACACACTGAATGAAACGGCCGATGGTTTGACTGATTGTTATTGATGAGTCCCCGAAATTTTCAAAAAAAGAAAAAAAAATAAATAAATAAATAAATAAATAAAATAAAATAAAATAAATAAAAAAATGTTCAAATGTTTGTTAAGATTAAGGGACTTAACTGCGGGTTCATCAGTCACTAAACTTACAAACTACTTATGAACTACCTTGTACTAAAGATGACACAAACATCCATCCTCGAGGGGGGATTCGAACCCCCGACCGTAGCGGCCGTGCAGTCTGTGACTGGCGCGCCGCAGACCGGTCGGCTACTCTGGCCGGTCGTGATTTTCACACAAAGCAATTAAAATATAGGTAAGAGTTAATTCTGAAACAGTTTTCAGCATTATCAGGCCTATACAGACTCGACACGACCCGCCGAGGAAACCTCAACGGAAGCGACAATCGTAATAACTAATCGCTTCGCCTCCCTGGGGACCGACTGGCATAAATTACTCCGGCAATTTGGAGCTGGCGGTTCAAATGATTTCCCACAAGGGCGGCAGACAGCCCATCCAGTAAATCCATCCGGCGGGGAGCGGCGCTGCGCGCGCACTCGGGGCGACATTAGGGGCAATTGCCGGCTGGGGAACAATCCCGGCAAAACTGCCGGGCCAGGGCGCTGGGCGCGGAGGCCGAGGCAGGTCGCGGGCGATGCCAGCGCCCCTCGCGGCGGATGCAGGAATGTAATTAATGCGCGGGCATCGCGTCCGACTCGCGCTGTGTGTGTACAGCGATCCAGGCGCGCGTTTGTGGGGCGAGCGGGACAAGGGGTGGTGGGGGGGGAGGGCGTCGACGTGTGCGAGATGAGCGCGCCCGCTCATATCCCCGTCTCTCATTGACGCCGACCGTAATTAACGTACGCGCGCACAAGTGATATTAATTAGACACGCGTTACGGAAGGCATGCCAGAGACGGCGCGAACGGCCCGAGGGCGAGATACCCCGCGTCTGTTGGTTGAGGGGCGTGCCGTACACACACTCAGCGATGAGGGCCTCTCGTCGGTTATTTTCATTGCTGAGACGTATGCGACTTTCTTTACGGAAACACTTCGCTGCGGGTTTAAAACTACTTAGCTTCCTTCTTTCATTGCTTCACAGACGTCGTTATACCGTTCTATTACTACTTTCATGAAGTCTCCCAG